>OX438694.1:8213507-9463507 GCA_949316375.1 Mythimna vitellina | reverse complement strand
ATTTACTTGCATTATATTGAAAAACTCCACCAAAGTTTTCTTTAGGTTGAAATCATAGTAATATTAAAATTTGACGATCAAATAAAATTTAATCTAGATAATATCATACGAAGGAAGATAGTGGAACTTTAGACACCGAAACATCAAAATTCTCTCCCTCAAACGACAAAGTTAGAAGCACTAACATAAAGATCCGATTGTTCATTGTTCGTACGTTCAAGTTAGACTGTTTGCATAATAGTTTTACTCCTATTACATGTTCAGCTGCATTCCCTTTGAATATTATTGGAAACTCTTTAAATTTCGCTCAATAGAATATTTTACGATGCTAAATTGCTTTCAACTTTATTCGAGTTGTTTGCGCACGATATATTCGTTTCTATTCGAGTGTGTTATTTTATTATTTATTGGTTCTTTAGCTTGGCAGTTTATTATAAGTAATGATAGGTATCGAGTATTTTGTTAAATGTGCTTAAGCTATTTTATAAGTATAACACTAAGAAGCCGCTAAAAAACTAACTCGCCTGACAAGTTATTTTGGCCTTGCGAATATGACAAATTGCGTTTAATTTTTTGCAGTTAACGCATGGCCATATTTATTATCGACAAAAAGTAATAGCAGAATAGTAATATTGTATATTTATGACAATAACGTCTTGTTTAAAAGGCCTTGTATTTTCCTATAACTTATCTTCCTACAGACGTCTCCATACAATTAGTTTGCAAAATTATTACACAGGACTGTTTTTCAAGTAGGTAATAATATCGTTTAGCAAGGCCTTCATTCAAATGAAGGCCTTAGGGAATTTTTTTTATAATTAAAATCAAATTGTTTAAGTGTTTTCTGCCCACTGCGTTATCCTTTATTCAAATAAAGGATAACGCAGTGGGCAGAAAACACTTAAACAATTTGATTTTAATTATAAAAAAAATTGCTTTGCAATCCCTTATTAGGATATGGCGATTATGACTGTACATTAAGTCAACGACACTTAAATCGTTTTAAAATAATGGCGGTAAAAAGTCTCGTAAAAATCATGCGTTACTCATTTGTTTGAGATTTGCGGCAGATCGTAATTACATGGGACTTATCTCAGTGATGTCCTTTGTGTATCTTTTTATGGTCGCCATAAATAAACGCCCACTTCACTGAGATTTATTGCGTAGAAATTTAATTAAGAATTTGTTACGAGATATGACGGCTGCTGTGCGACCCACACCCGTATATCAACAATCAGGACATGCGCGAGTTGAATTGTTGTTTTCGAAACTGTAAAATAAAAAATATTTCATTTCAAATCGAGTGTTCTATGTATCATTCGATTTTTGATTATTTCTACGTAAACACTCCTGTCTGTGGAAGCCTTAATTCTTCATGTCAGAATGTGAAATTTTTTGCTATGTTTAATGTTGAAAAGAGCTTAGAAATCTAAAAGCCTGAAAAATGATCTAGCTACTGTATTCATATTTTTGTGCTTATCAGTCAAGCTTAGTTGCTGTTCAACAAGAACCTATTCAGTGGGTCATTTTTTGTGCAATTTTTCAGCAAAAACCTATTCTGTTTTTACCGTAGTTATTCATAAATGTCAATTTTATTTATTATAGTTTTTACGTTTCTAAGTTAGAAACTGTTATTATATATCGTTTTACATTTAAATGGATGGAGACACGTAAACTTGTTTAGCGTGCCACGGCTATATTGCAGTGAAATGCAGAGTACTGTGATAATACCCGTCCGTAAGCTGATCACATTCAATATGCAATTTATCTAGATACCTACTGCACTCGTTGGCAATGTAGGTACTGTGGTGTCTCCATTCATTGTTTTAGCTTTGTTCTGCGAGATAGTTCATCATTTCAGCCGATAGACGTCCACTGCTGGACATAGACCTCCCCCAAATGTCGCCACAAAGAACGGTCCTGTGCGTCTCGCATCCATCGGATTCCCGCGACCTTCACCAGGTCATCGGTCCACCTTGTAGGGGGCCTTCCAACACTGCGTCTTCCTGTACGCGGTCGCCACTCCAGAACCTTTCGGCCCCAACGGCCATCCGTTCTGCGAGCAATGTGCCCTGCCCATTGCCGCTTAAGTTAGGCGATTTTTCGTGCTATGTGCTTTGTGCGAGATAGTTAAATCAGAAAAATACAATTGGTTTTTATTGCAAGTGGCAATATTCTCATCATATATTACGTCTGGCACATGGAACATGATGAGCTATTTCTTGTGCTTTACAAGCAGGGATTTAATTTCCGTGTGTCTGAAAGTAGGCCATGAATGTATCAGCTGCGAATCGTCCCGTGTTGTTTAAGTCAACAAAGAGAATCGGGTTAATGGTGCTCGCAGGCAATGCCAATTCGTATGTAGCGGTTGGTAGATCTGATACAAGAATGGATTTATTCCTGAGTGTTGCCTGCAGGATTTTGTGTTGTCAAAAGTGGGCAATATGATATTTAAAATCGGGCAGACTCGAAGAATGTTAATTACGCCAGGCCACCTAATTTTACGGTAGAGTTTGGTTCATAGAATTATACCAAATGTTTGTGTACCAATATTTATGTATTTAGTTTATTCATTTGTGGTTGTATTGTATAATTGTATTGTGTCGAGGGTTCATCTTTTTTATATTCGTCTTTTATTTATTTTTCTCTTATATTGTACCTACCACAATTATCCTGCATCAAAGAAAATAGTTGCCTGCTGTAGGCGTTTTCTAAACGCCTAAAGTATTAAGTCCGCCTCCCTTGTGTGTAATGTAATTTATAAGTTGGATAGCAGGAGTTGCCTTCACATGCAAGTTGTGTTTTTTGTTTTTATTCTCTATAGGTTCGCGCTTGACCGCCAACTCACCTGATGGAAAGCGACGATGCGGTCGACGATGGAACGCGCTTACCTAGTAGTAACCTATTCACTCTTGACTTACAGATTTCCGGGTGGTTTATGTGTAAAGTGTATAATAAATAAATACATTATGGATAACAAAGTAAAAATTAACATAGCAACAGACACATAGAAAAAAAATGGTATCAGGAAAAAACTTACAGTAACCATACAAAAACGACAACGATTTTCACGAACCTTTTTGCGAACAACCAACTTGATTTAATAAAAGAAAATACAGAAACATTCGTCCATTAATCAGAAGACACAAAACAGAAAATGTTACCAACATTAAAATTTATTGTACGGAACTGTAACATTACCATTACGAACGAGTTATGGTATAAAGCAGATATTTTATTGCCAATCTTGCCAAATAAAACTGTTATAAACGTTTGTGATAAAGGAATATTTACAGAAATAAGTTCTATCGGACCAATATCAATAGTTTGTAGGAAATCCTTATTCAAATTTTTCCTTATTACTACAAATAAAAGTAACTTGTTTCTATTAGGATAATATGGTTTGGTTTACTTGCGTAACTTACAAAATGAGTAACAAGATTTTAATGAATCATGGAGATGGTTGGTCCATCTCCAAGCATTTTTTTTTACCCCTGTTGTTCACAAAAGCCGCCTCAGCCATGTAAACAGCAACAGAAGAAACATGGGTGTGCTGTAGTCAGCAAAAGTCTGACACAGGTAATCGAGGTTTCCTCTCTTCCTTCAGTAAACAAAGACTGCAAACTGAGAAGACTGGGTAGAAAACCAATAATAATATAATATACCACAACTATCACTCAACGCTGTCTAGCCTCAAACTAAGCAGAGCTTGTGTTATGAGTACTAGACAACTGATAAACATACTTATATATTATGAAATACATAAATATTATAGATAAATTACACCCAGAACAAATGATCGTGCTCATCACACAAACATTTGTCCTGGGTGGGAATCGAACCCACGACCTCCAGCATAGCAATCAGGGATATGTTTCAGGGCCGTGTTGAATCTTTCAAACGTTCCCGCTTGAGTTTTTTTATTATCAAAATTAGTTGTAATTGGCATTCGCATTAGTGTTAATTGGATTACTAATTTTAGACGCACTTGATTATGTAATTGACGAATTAATAAATCGTCATGTTGAATGTATTTCTCATTTATCGTGGTTATTTGTGATCGTAACGTTTACCATGTTTGGCTTTCTGATTGGTTAAGAACTTGGACCGAGCCAATCGGAGTGCTGAACGTCATAAATGCGTCGATTATGTTAACGTAAAACAAACCAAGTGTCTAGTACGAGGCACTCTGCTGTTGGTGGAAGATACACTTTCCGCACTTGTCATAGATTCAAATCTTAACCTATTACTGAATGGGCACGCCACAATTATGGCGGTAAGTCCCTTCTTTGAGGAGTGGCTGCAAAGACAACACGGCGTCCTCACCTTCCACATGACGCAGGTTCTAACCATACATGGTAAATTAGGAAGGTTTCTCACACGCTCGGGTCACCATAGTGTGGACCGCCCGGAGGACACGGTATAGCATACGGTAAAGGTCTACCCCGCTTGAGCAGAGCTCTGTCGTGTCCTCGTGGGAGCGATCGGCGGAAATGACCTTTTGCGCCGGGCCTTGGTACAGGCCATGGTTCGGAGCGAGGAGGAGTGGCAAGCAGTCGCCTCCTTCTGCGAAGCAGTAACGTGCGAGGGAACGGACCGAGCCTAAGTTGTCGAGGGCTTGTAGTGTTTCACGCACGCCTCAAGGAGATGTCTGCAAATCGTAGGGGCCCAGCAGGGTCGAAGCGGAACGCAAGGCAAAGAAGGAAAAAACGAGTGGGTTTTAGTCAGTAAAAGTCTGACAAGCCTCCTACTTCGCCCGGGAGATCTCATTAGATGATTTTTCACCTAAAAAAACCTATTACTAAATAGTTATTGCCATATTTAGAGCTTAGCATAGCATAGCATAGCATAGCATAGCATAGCATAGCATAGCATAGTCGGCCTTATAATGTTCCCACTGTTGGGACTGAGGCCTCCTCTCTAGGAGAGGGAATTTATAGCTTAAACCATGAAAAACCCACGGGGAAAATATTGTAATTAAAAGCTGGTTTATCATGGAAGTGTTAATCCTATCACAATTAGACTTGACGTCATGATTGGCGCAGCGGTTGAATGATTCGCTGCTGCGTTGCGGATCGCGATTTTGATTCCGGTACGGAACAAATATTAGTATGGCCTACAGATTGTTATTCCAAGTCTCGGTGTCTTGAGCATGTAAAACTTGTATTTGAACTCAACCACAATACAGAAGTAATTTCTAGTGTTTTTTAGAAGTTGAAATCATTAGATAATTACGATTAATGCCAAAGTCTATTTATATTTTAAGTGCAATTGTTTATAAGCGGAATCGAAGACATTATTGAATATTCAAAATGAGCCATCAAGTATTTGTATTCAATACGTAGAGTACAGGTAAATAACGCAGCGCGTGCAGCCGTTTCCATCCTTGAGGTTGCAAGAGGTCAACAGCCTTAAGGCCTTCATACTTCACAAATAATAACGTATTTGTAAAGGTGTTTTCTACAATAATTTACTACCAGAAATTCATTGTTGTTATGTCGTTAAATGGATTGCCTGCTATAATACCTTTTGTGTTACTAACACCAATTTTGTGTGTGAAAACTAAATGAAACAAAGTCACTATTACAGTTTAGTAGAACCTTGAAACCGAAAACATGTTATGGATCAAATTGGTGCTCGCTACCGACGCGGCTAAACAGACCCTGCTGCGAGCTCCGGATAGCACTAAAAAGAAAACAAAATAAAATAACACGTTTTCTCACGATACATAAACAAAGTGAAACGACGACCAGAACACATTTAGAATCCTTGCTTTCAGAACCTTGAAGACTATTTCCAACACGGACAGAACATTATACCTTTGGGATACATTTGGTGCAGTTGCAGTTGATGTAGTTGTTATTTCTAGTTCTCTAAATAGTCGTTACCACATAGCATAGGTTGTTTTGAAGGGTCTAGAGGGTGGGGCAGGGGGGTAGGTCCTAGACGCAAAATAAGGCTGAGTGCGCGGCCGCTGAACGCTCTGTTGTGTCTGCCAGTCTGCCACTATCGATCCGGCGCCCTCATTTCAGGCCCGTCGGCTGCGCCCACAATAACGCAAATGTAGCAGCCGCTTCAGAAGCTATGTGTGCCTGTGCAGGCGATCGTAACAATGCACATTTTTGTGTTTGAGGGAACAAAAAAATTTTATACCTCGTTTCAATTTCAGAACAAATTGCCTGCATGTTTCTACTTACGAATGGTGTGATGCGAATTGCTAGTGCTATAACAGAACCTTATTCAAAATGGTGCATAAATAATGTTGTTCTAGTGAAACTGGGTATTTTGCACTTGCTCGTAACTGGTGTGTAGCTGTGGGGCGTCGGCGTGTCGCTGTGAATATTGCTTATACGAGTAGCTTATGTGCTTATGTTGGTCTTGGGTTACATTTTATATCTTTCTTGTATTTTCTTTTAAAGCTTTCTTTTTAAATCTTAATTTATGTTAACAGTTTTCACACAAGCATGAAACTTCTTCCGAATCTCTAAAATGAAGATCGTATTTGTCAAGATATATATACGTATACATATTGCAAAGTCCGAGAACACTCATGTCCTTCAGGTTTTCGATTTCCTTGGCAACTGTTCTCTGTACCTCGGAATGGTATCCAATTTCCTGAGCAACCGTATTTATACTTTCGCAATTTTCAAAGATCCTTGTATATGTACTTGTGACACAACGTATCTATTTTATTGGCTGCTGTTTTCTCATCATTTTGTTTTAGAAGTTACATTAACAGACAATAAAACTCAGAGCAGACTATCCTTGTGGCTTATACTCATTTTCTAGTCCATTTTATTCCTTAGTGAGGACAATTATTATTTAGGTGTCTTCAAGGCTAGAGTGAACAGGGTCTCAATAAACTAGTGCGCCTCACCATAAACGATTGCGTCACTGCTTACCATGAGGTGGGATCGCAGTCAAGCACTAAATATCAATCGTATATCAATTCTACTGGGGCCACGGGTAGTGCGAAAGCGAAACCCGGGGCCCTGGGGCGAAGGCAACGAAGGAAGAGGAGTCGGTTTCTAGTCAGTAAAAGTCTGACACTATCTCCCACTCCGCCCAAGAGCGGGATTTGTAATAAGATGATATACCCACCCAATAAAAAAAAAATTGTTTATCAATTTAAAAAAAGAACACGACAAGCTCACCAGCACACTTCGGCATAAATATTCCATACAATTTGTGCAACCAAAGGGACAGATATATTTCGACATACGTCTAGTTTCGTCACAACGTTTCACAACTTAGGACAAAGTGAATGTAAAAACTAACTAGATGGGTACTAACCAGTATCATATCTAATTCACCATTAGCTGGTAGTTACGTGACGGACCCATGCATAATATTATGAGCAATGAACATTACTAATAACAACTTGAGATTGCGATAGTCTTGTTTCATAAGTCATTTTGCAATTCCGGTGACAAAATTGCGAGGTTTAGGGCTTTAACTCACGAGACCCTAAAAAATAATATTTTTTTAATACATAACTGACCTATAGGCGGCTGTGGATTGCAAATGAAGGAATATTGTGGGTTTTAGTCAACAAAGGTTTGACACTCTCTTTCTCGCTCCACTCAGAGCGAGGGAAGCCATTTGATGATTTCCCACGTAAAATAAAAAGTATTTGGCTTATAAATTTAAGATAGTTTATATATTCTGAAGTACTGTTATGCTGCTTAGCAACACAAATAGGCGAAACACGGCAAATAAAAAAGTTCAATCATCAATTTATTAACAAAAAATGTCTAGGTACATGATATCATAATTCAGCTGTCTCCTTTTCCTTGCTAACATCAATGTAAAATGTAACTTCCTTGTTTGAATCGTGCAATTTCGATGTATTAAACCCATTCAAGATTCATCGAATGCGGCGGCAATGCAGTCGGGTGTCCCGCATTTTTGATGAAGCGGCCATTTTACCTTCGTGGTCCACATCGTTAAGTCTATGAAAGTATGAAGTCGATCGATATTGAACACAGCACGTGTGTTCCTGCCCTAGTGTAGTTTAAGTCCGGTTTTACAGCTTACGTTAAGTCTGACAGCTTTATAGTATGGGTCAAGCTTTAGCAACTTTGTTTAAACGTCTGATCGTCTTTTGTTTTTTTTTTTTTTCAATGGATGTTCCATGTTTTTTTGTTTTGTTTTTTTGTTCAATGGATGGTTTATTGTAAACGGCCAGATAGTTTCCAAACATTATTTAACTTTCATTCTTTTCTACCCGTATCCTATTCTATAAATTGCATAACTTTGGTATTTCTTTGTGACGCAAATATTTACTCCATTTTGAATATTTAATGTGTTTCGCGGCAGCACATTTGCTAATAAAGCAAATTCTTTAAATTTTGTAAAATTGTCGGGGAATTGCATCATGGAACGAAACGTGCTTTAGAGATACAGTTTAATTATCCGTAAATGTTTTGCAAAACGCCATAAATTATGAATTTATATTCAGCCAACAATGTTTCTATTTATTTCAATGATTTGAAAGCACCGGAAGCAATACAATCACACATAAATCTCCAGGCTTCCTTCCTTGCAGTTGATACATTATGTTTACCAGCAGTATAACGGGTTCAATCTGTTGATTGGAACTCAGCACCACTATTTACATTACCCCTATAAATTCCAACCTCCTGTTTCGCGAAACAGAAACCATTTCCCTAATTGAATTTGTGTTGTTTTTGCTCTTGTGGAAAATTGACTCTGTGCATTCAAAGCGGGCGAGCGTGAGAAAGTGCATATCTTGTTTACATAACCAATACAAATTTACACCAAGTTTCTTATTTAGAAAATGTGCTGGGGTGTCTGCCATGATTGGTTGATGCCCTGAGATGAATAATGAGTGAAACATTACGTGCTTTTCTGTTTACTAGACAGGGTATAATTTCATATCTTTGGTCTCTAGGAAATAAGGAATGCGATGTAGGATAATTTGAACTTAAGTTTAAGCGATAAATTCAAAGCGGGACGTTTATGAAGCTTTTTAAACGGCTTTAGCTTTGTTTGTTTTTGATTACGATTATCGCTGTTGGTATTATTGTGTATTTAAAGAGGCGATTCTTTGCACGAAAGGCGCGCTAATTAGGTTCAAAACTGTTACTAAAGCTTGTAAAAAGTAAAAATATTTGAATGAGTGAATAATTGTTTGAATAAGATTATAGATATAGTAAGCCAATTTAATTCAAATAAGAGATCACGCATGCTCACGAGAAATATCATGCTATTGGACAAGACAAAAATCTGAACACCGTAAATACAATGCTAAAGGATTGTTTGAAACACAGATGGGTTTTAGTCAGTAAAAGTCTGACAATTCCTCTTGCTCCACCCACCACTTGCTCACCACTCACTCATCACTCTCCTAGAGCGCGACGATATTTGAAGATTTCCCACAAAAAAAAAGCTATAAAGACGTGCCAAATAAAACATTTCCGTAGAAACCATAGGCAATTTCTCCCGAATGACCTATAAAATATTTTGATACACTCAACTATCTGATAAAATGTTTTCATTTGATTCCCGGCTGGCGTAATTTTTTTGCCTATTATTTATGTCTGTGGTAGATTTCCACGACTCTGTTTACACAAAGTGGCTAGTAAATGAATAATATAACATTCTTGCGAATGTTGGAACTTCCTACTTGGTCTGAGTTTGTGTTGTTGTTCTGGTTATAATGTTGTTGAATCTTAAGATAATCGAGAAATATTAATGTTACTGTGTCTTATGGTTAAGTTGGCTAAGAAACCTCGCGGTCTAGACCACGGAAGAATGTCACTTTGTCTAGACCGCGAGTTGTCAAAAAGATTTTGAACTTTTTGACAACTCGTGGTCTAGACAAAGTGACACTAAGCACGGAATTCAACTTCAACTTCAACTGTTCATTAATGGCATTTGTGGAAAAGACACCACAATTTTGCCAATAACACGTGCAAACTATTAATAGACCATCAAACGCTGGAGAGTATTTAACGTGAATTAATAGTAAAATAAATATATATCTCTAAACATTAAAGTAAGCACGGAATTAACATGTACTACTACAACAATGCCTTTTTTTTCCTTTGTACATATTTTCATACGGCTCCACACATTTAGCCAGTATCAAATTTTAAAAACATTTGGTTTTTAATATAATAATAATCACATTGTTTTCTATTAAAATGAGAATTCTAATGCTTTCGCAGTATTTCGCAGCAAATGAATCAAGTCAGCCATCTCGGTAAACTTCTTCGCTTTACTTCGATTTAAATAATGAAGCTCCTCATAATATTAAATGATATCTGGAGGATACACACGTACGACCTCAAACTGACCACGATTCGTATTAGTACTTTTGCAGTGACACAATGTTATGTAGGCATATTAAACAATGTATCTTTAGAGTTACGTTTTACGATCGTGACGCCAGGGGTATACAAAGGACGTAGCGTAGCTATTCGCAAGTCTCCTTGGCGAGACGCGACTCAGGTCGTGGGGAGAACTAGCAGGGTTGCCGATTTAGGCTGTGTTATTTTTTGTGGCGTAAACAGTTTTTTTTTTATTTGACTGAAGGCGGAAGAGTGTTTTAAGAAGTTTTTAGTTAGTTATTGGTATGAAATTATTCATGTAAAGCACATTTTTTTTGCAACGCTGTGCCTTTGATATATTATCTTTCCACCAATTACTGGCCGATAGAACTCTTTTTAAGGAAGGTCCAAAATTGCAAAATAGGGAAAAGTGGAAAGAGGGAAAGAATTCCTTTACCCTGTAGTGGAACTGCATAGACTGATAGATAAAATTAATATAGGTTTACCTTTGTGGTTCTTGAAGTTTAAATAAATAAAGGCACACCTAGGAAAAAAAGCAGAACATCATAAATACCTAATGAATACATGAGCTAAGACTATGAGTTACGGTAGCAAACGACAAAAATTAAACTTGAACTCACTGGATGATCTCCCACCATAAAAAAAGTCATATACATATATACATTTTACAACAATAATACACACACATATACATATGCACAGCAATAAGTGACGTTAATGTTTAATCTAAATTAGCTAAATGGATTAGTTAAGTTTAAATATTAACTATAAACACTATTAGATTAAACCTAACTATGTACATATAATACAAAAACACAAAATACACTTAGGCGTTGAAGTACACCTCCACATTGCTGTCATCTGGAAACGTGCCCAGAAGGCTGGCAGCATTGCCACGTTGAATTGCAATGCTAATTCTTTGAGCGAAGGATTAGCCAGCCCTTTGGTCACGCAATGTCGATCAGTCGATTGCATGAAATTTCCTTGAAAAGGAGACGCGCACTCGGACCCTATGACCCAAGCGTTTCAACCCCAAACGGCTCAAAACTATGAGCAATAAGTAATTATGCACCACACAGATCAAATCCCACTGGTTACAACTTCCATCAAGGATGCACTCAGGCCAAGGATTTCGCTTGCGTGGCAGCCCTACTTCAGACTATTTACGTTAGCGAGGCTGGGCGAGGTGACCTACCCGTGACCTTTGACCCGCAGCCTGTGACCTACATCTGAGCCCAATCGATACGCACCCGCTGTATCTGTTGCCTTCGATAAGGACGCGCTTCATTAAAACTTTTGATTGGCCGCCGTCTGCCAGCTTAGTGATAAAACGGTAATGGATTTCGTTTTTATTTTTTAGACGATTCTATTTTTGAATGCTAGTAGCGAATGTCGAATGGGGTCGGGACTTTAGAGGCGGGAGGGGACTTTAGAGACGGGTGTAGTGTGATTTTCTTTGGATTCGTTCATGCGACTTTTTTATCTGATGACGTAGCTATGCGTTTGATTGAGACTTTAAGAGATCGTAGGAGTGTGTAAGTTGTGACAAGCAGCTGGCTCATTGCCTACGAGTATCATTAAAATTCACGTTTTTTTCAATATTTATGATCTTGCGATCTGAATGAAAACATACGGAGCTGACGTCATACGTATTTCCCTTTTTTTAGAGCGGCATGAGATCTTTTTTAATGCAGTTTTATGTTCGTTTTCAGAAAAGTTGTTAATAATTTTGACACCATTGCCGAATTGGATTTGTTCGCGATACTAACATTAAACCAAGATGGTAGTGAATCACGCGAAGAAATTCACTTTAGGAAGACTGTCTGACTGAACTTTACTTTTCTTGGGGTCTGTAAAATACAAATAATAACAGTGATCACTATATTTTTTCAGGTTATGCGAACTAAAATATACTGAACAGCTGATTTTTTTAAAATATTTTTTTTTGCTTAAATTATGTCTTTGAGTCAAACCTAATACCTAAATAAATGTCCTTATATGTATAAAAAAATACAAGGTATTGGTATGAGCAATACATGTAAAAGGAGAAACTGACTGACATATCAATGCACAGCCGAAACTTCTGGGACTAGGAGCGTGAAATGTTGCACAAGGTTTCCTTTTATGATGTAGGCGAGCACTTAGAGAGGGATTTTCCAAAAGTTACTTCCCAAGAGGATGAAATGAGTGTTAAAAGTTTGTTTAAAAGTTATATGCGGGTGGAAAGCCGCTAGTAGAAGATAGTGATAAAATAAATAATCAGCAAAATCTACGACCATATTATCGTAGTGGCGGTTCGTCGGTTCTATTTCTAATAGACTAGATTGATTGTCCTTTCATTAGGTATTGTTCAAGTAGATGTATTAACTTAGAGATAAAATATTAATTTTGATTTTTAATTTATTTCATCCGGGATATTGGATTGGGTTTGAATATAAATGGAATTTATTTTATTTTATTTGATTTTAATCTGTTTTTTTTTTTATTTCAAATTATTTAATTTGATTTTAATTTATTTTACTTTATTGTAATTTATTTACAGTGTCTTATTAATTTTAATGTATTTAATTAGGTTACATTTTTATATTATTTTATTTTAATGTAATAATTGCGTTGTGATGTGTTTTAATTTTGGAATTGCGTATATTTGACCTGAATAAAAATGATTATTATTATATTATTAACAATTTCAAATCCGTCGAATTCAACAATCTTTAAGCAATATTTTAGCTGCAACCCAATGTGCAACTCTCATTTCCTGCAACGAATCCCCTTAGGTAAAATGGACCACCAACATTCTAAACTAAATATTTGTTAGCAATAACTCACAAGCCCCACTCCAGTGCTTCGTCGGTGAAATGCTACACTCTTGCGCAATATATCACGGTTTGTATGAGAAACACTTTGACACGTTGCAGTTGGTTTAAAGCATTTTCTTTGTGTATTTGTAAAGGGTTTGATATTGTTTTTAAAAGGGTTAGTGTCTTTTTTTTACTTAGGAAATCATCAAATGACTTCTCTTGCTTTGGTTGGAGCGGGAGTGTCAGGCTTTAACTGACTGAAACCCACAGTGTTCCTTCAGTTGCCCCTTTTGCGAGGGCTACGGTAACTCCTTCGAACAATTTGCAGGCAATAATTGGTAGGCATTGACCCTAACTGGCCCCGTCAATTTTGCTGACATCTCTGAGGCGCGCGTGCATCACAACGCGCTATCATCATATCGCTCTACTTTTAAATATCCTGCTAGTTTTTATGACTGGCCTATTGGTCTAGAGGTTAGTATCCCTGACTGCTATACCGGAGGTCATGGGTTTGATTCCTACCCAGGACAAATGTTTGTGTGATGAGCACGATTCTTTCTGGTTTCTGGTTCTGGTTCTGGGTGTAATTTATCTATAATATGTATGTAAGTATTTAGAAATATATAAGTATATTTATCAGTTGTCTAGTACTCGTAACATAAGCTCTGCTTAGCTTGGGGCTAGACGGCGTTGTGTGATAGTTGTGGTATATTATTTTATATTATTATTTATTTTCTACCCAGTCTTCTCAATTTGCAGTCTTTGTTTACTGAAGGAAGAGAGGAAACCTCGATTACATGTGTCAGACTTTTTTTTTTTGGTGGGAAAATCATCTTATGACAAATCTCGCTCTTGGGCGGAGCGGGAGATATTGTCAGACTTTTACTGACTAAAAACCTCCTCCTGTTCCTTCGTTGCCTTCGTCCCAGGGCCCCGGGTTTCTTTTTCACACTACCCGTGGCCCCAGTAGGTTTCGACCCTACCGACTTGTTTACATGGCTGTGGCGGCTTTTGTGAACAACAGGATTGTTAACCCTACCAGGATTCAGCGTTAGCAGGCCCCGTCAAGGTTTAACTCTTACGGTTAAGATTATTTAATAGGAGCCATTGTTTTCCCTTTTAAGCTTCGTAAACTTATTTACAAAACACCAAAAAGAGAAGAATTTACTGAAACGTAAAACGAAAGGTGAAGCTTTTAATAGTACATAATAAACTTTGTATAAAAGCGAGCGTTTTGTGAAGCACACAGTATAAAGTCATATTTATCAGGTAAAATTACTGTATCTTTTTCATCGCGATAACCCAATTTAATGCATGAATAAAGAATATTATAAGAATAACGATTTCATAATTTGATACTGTGAATTAAGTAATTAAGTGTTGAATAAAAAATGTCCCATTAATTAATACTTGTAGCTATCTAATTATCAGGCAATTTATGTCCTTCTTTAATGAGTGTTTTATGGTAATTAAATATTAGGTTTAGTGATATTTTTACTCAAGTTTATTAGTTTAGTGATAGGAAAATAAATAAGCGTTCAAAAGCGTTACCGCGGCCTTGAATCGCAAAGGGGCAACTGAAGGAACTTGCGTGGGTTTTAGACAGTACAAGTCTCGTACTCTCTTTTGCTGGAGAGCAGAGCCTACCTAGCGGAAAGAGTTATTCAATGATTTTCTACCTTAAGAAAAAAGGATTAGGTCCTACTATAAATAAAATGATCTTCATGGTTCTTTACACTATATAACCACGTAGTGATTTACTACGTGATGTAATTACACAAATTATTTTTTACCAATTTAGTTACAACATCAACATCGTCGAGAGCAGTGGTGGCCGAGTGGTAACGGCCCCGACTTACGAGTTGTAGGTCGCGGGTTCAAATCCAGCCAGGCGCATTACTTTGTGTAATTTATTTCATCACCACTGCTCTCAAAACGGTGAAGGAAAACATCGTGACGAAACCGGCATGTGCTAGAACCAAAATTCGAATGCATGTGACATTCACCAATCCGCACTGGGCCCGCGTGGTGGATTACGGCCCATTCTCTCTCCTAGAGAAAAGAGGCCTGAGTCCTAGCAGTGGGAACATTAAAAGGCTGATTATGCTTATGCTATCAACGTCGTCAAAAATCCTAATCGTTTATTAATTACAATACCTTTATAAGATGACCTACCAATTAAGAACAGACCAAATAAAACCATCTCTCCTACCACATCCTATGTAACTGAATAGTCTTTCCTCTATTATCAAGTAATAGTGCAACATTAACAATCCTATCATCATCATAATGGAGACGTAATCAAGTCATTACAACTAATTTGCACTTAGGGTCAACTCACACCGAGCCGTAACGCGCACTTTTTAAAATAGCAATACAATTATTATTAAACTATACAAAGAGGTACACACTTCATAACGCTACTGTCTGTGCTTTTTCTATTTGAATTCAAATAAAGAAAAACTCAGACAGCAGGGTCGCGATGCAGGTCGAGGCGCGGGGCGGCACAGTGTGAAAGTGTAAAACTTTGGTTTCTTAATAGAAATACACAACACTACGTTATGCAGTATGTGATGCCAGGCAAATAAAATAATATAAAAAAAAATCCAATACATTAACTCACAAACTCGCTCTTATTCCTTTTAGGCACGCAATTTACTGTTTTTCGCACTAGTGCAGAAAAATGTGCGTGCTCGTCTCCGTCACAATGTTATTATATTTATCGTATCAGGCTGGGCGTTAACCGACTCCCGTTTATTTATATCTTTGTAAGTGTATTAAAGAAGATCGTTTTATACACGTAGAAATTTGACACTGCAGCCCTCAGATCCATAACACCCTCGTCTAAGGTTTTTGTGAATGCTGCCTCGGTAGCAATGACAAACATTTTCCACTTGTATCAAAATGTACTATAGAAGGGTCTTATGCTCCTTTGCAGTCAGTGCCAAATTTCGCGGTAAGTCGCAGCGTTCTGCTGATGCTTGCCTAATGCTTCGCCTATTCTGTGCGTTTCGAATTTGAATACCCGCGGTTGCACGATGAGCCTCACGGGGTCGCAAAGCTTTCTGCCGCGCCGCGCTATACACCGCGAAACTGTTGGCTTGTCCAAGCATCGTAGCGTAGTGTATCAGCCGACCCTTACAATCATGTTCCCTTAATTTCCTTCGGATCGCGATCGCTGCTATAATTACGCTGTCTGTTCAAGCCATTAAAGGTTAATTCAGGGCAAGTTGTTCGATCTGTATCCTTCGTCATTCGGTACACCACAATGATAGCTGTTTAAATGACTTTAGTGTGCCGAGAATGGTTTTTCGATGGCGGTCTTAAAGATTCTTTTTAAAGGTCAGACAGAGAGTTGATGGTATTGAAAACGTCCCACATATTTATTGTGCGTACAGCTAAGGAATGGTGTTCCCTGCTGGAGTCCAAGACCCCAAGGTTATGTTAAGAGTGAATAGGTTTCTTCTAGGCAAGCGTGTTCCATCGTCGGCCACATCATCGCTTACCATCAGGTGAGATATCAAACGCGAGCCTATTCATAATAAGAAAAAAAATGGGAAAATGACAATGACTGATATTTTATTACGCTCGTAGGCGCGGGCTTGCGGACGGCGAGCAGTAGCCCGCCGTCTGACCTTCCGTACCGAGTACAAGTCTTCGACGGCGCGTACTGTTCTACGCGCGCCTCAGGGAGATGTCAGCAAATCGTAGGGGCTCAGCAGGGTCGAAGCCTACTGGGGCCAAGGGTAGTGTGAAAGTGAAACACGGGGCACTGGGACGAAGGCAAAGAAGGAACAGGAATGGGTTTTTAGTCAGTAAAAGTCTGACACTATCTCCCACTCAGCCCAAGAGCGAGATTTGTCATTAGATGATTTACCCACCTTTAAAAAATTATATATATATTTTATTACGCAATTTATTTCTAAGAAAGCCGACTATCCGTACTTTCCTTATAGCATATTCACATCTTCCTATACTTTATTTTTCAAAATATCACATTCTTGTTCCAAAATGGCGGTACTTTATTTCTGAGTCAGCGATACCGAGAAGTCGTTTGGCCGGTTCGCAGCTCCCATTTTCCTTAACAAATCTTTCTTGAGCGATCGCAGCATCCGCGTTTTACGCTCACTTAGATTCGCTAAAAAAAGCGTAATTAGCGAAAACTTAACAGTGTAATTTAGAACAGTGTTGAGTGCTGTAATTAAAATATTATCTGGTACTTGTTTTGTGTTTTTTGTTTGGAGTTGGTGCGTGGATGACTTTTAATAATCACGGCACAAGTTAAGATTGACATACTGAGAGGTTAGTAGGCTAGAGGTGGCGATAGACTTGTGATAAATATAAATTTTAATTGGGATTTGTTACTTAAGCTATACTATATTATATTATACCACGTACCGCATAGATAATACGTACGCCTATTCAATTCATGTTGCATGAAGATTAATAAATAAATACCGGAAGACGCAGCGTTGGAAGGCCTCTCACAAGGTGGACCGATGACCTGGTGAGGGCGCGGGAATCCGATGGACGCGAGACACACAGGACCGGTCGTTATGGCGGCACTTGTGGGAGGCCTATGTCCAAAAGTGGACGTCTTTCGGCTGAAATGATGATGATGACTTAGACTATTTTATTTATTTTAAATACCCTTTATGGTTTTTAAGGGAATACCTTCAAAAACATTGCTCACCATCAGATGAAATAGTGATTAAACGCGAGACAATAAATAAATAATAATAATAACAAAAAAAATATGACGGGTATTTGACCTGTGCTTAATTAACGGTATACGTTGTACCTACTGGATTGTTGTTGTAATTTGAAAAAGTCATTGGTGAGAGGTCATGTAAACCAATTATTATCAGTTGCAATTGTAAACAATAACAAAGCACTAAAATCAATTGATTCAGACAATTATTGTGATTAAATTAATTTGATTGATCATCTTTAAATAGACTGCTTTAAAGGATTTGAATCGTTTGGTTGGTACGATTACAGAGCAATTACTTTAATAATCTGAATTAGCTTTTAATCCTAGCATGCGAATTAAAATTAATATATTTGTTAATCTGCGTATAAATTACTATGAAAATGTGATCGAAATAAAATACCTATTCAGTTATTCCTTGTTAACTTGTCGTTATTTATTTGATGACCGAACTTTTTAATGAGTACTTATTTTACCTGCAGGTAAGTAAAATCCAAGAAGCCGACGTCTTGCATTAAACTCAACTTAAAAGTTGTCGTCGTTAACATAATTTATAATAATTGGATAAGTTCATAAACCACTCTTATCCATTACTAAAGTAAACACTAGCCAAGTCCTTAATTACTGATTTCCATTAAAAAGACGACCACAGACAAACGCTAAACAAATACGTATTTTGACAGGCAATTAAAGGGATCCTATAATGGCTGGCTTGTTGCGGTCATTGATTTTGAAAAAAGAACGTTACACAAAAATAAAAATGCGCGCCAACTTCTTTTTTCAAAAAGCGCGAGTTGAGGGAACCGCCTTGAACTTTAATTCCATTTTTTTTTCTAATTTTCTCGCTATGTTGTCTTTAATATTTGTTTTATTTTTTTTATGTCAATTGAAGGCCGGGTGAGTGAAGGAGTTTGGTTCTGAATTTGATTTTTCTGATATTCTCGAAATATCATTAGACATTTATTTTCTTTTTTTGTTAATACAAAAGTATACTTGAAGGAGGTTAGTTCCTATTTAGATTTTTCTGATATTCTTGCAATGTCATCCGTATTGTTTGGTGACACACATCGCAGTCTCCCGGCTGTACCCGGGACTGCGACCGGGTCACGCCCCCGCCCCGCTTCTCTCCCGCTCGCATCTGCACTTGAACTGGTTGGCGTACTTTCGTTTTCTCTCGCCCGGGACCCGGGAGCCTGACCTACCCGAAGACGTACGGTAAGACCGCGCCGCAGCTGCGTGGGGATGCCTTGCACTAGAATGTAGGGGGCTTATTGTGCTCGAAAACGTAATTTGTCCCTATAGCGATTACAGTTTGCAGTTATCACAAAAATGAGTTTCAGTAATTTGAAGAAACAGTTTCCATTAGTGTGACAAAAAAAGAAATCAGACAAATAACATCTGACAGAAAAAACCACATGACAATACCAAAATAGAGAAAATATTACGAACAATGGGACAGCAATCAATATGGGCCTATGTGATGTGAGGCGTCACAAAACTTCACAAAAGGCACTAATGAGAGAGGTCCACGCTACAATGTGCTATTTCCTGACATTATCACATGCCATCATTGTTGGGCAGACTAGGCCTTGGTCCCATGGGCTGTAAAGACATTCAGAATGACAATTGCGTCAAATAATTAATAAATACACATTTAGGACCATTGGTCTTAAATGTGTATTGAATAATAATTTGGATTTTCATATATTTGGCTTGTTTATTCTTGAGTTGTCGGTCTTAAGAAATAAATTAAGCAATCAGAAACCAGAAACCTGAAGAGTACTTAAAGTGCTTTTTGCTTTTAAAACATAGTGGGCCAAGGCAAAGTAATGTGCCACTTTTGCTCCCAAATAATACGAAAAACATTTTTGTTTTGTCTATGCCTAAAGCTTCGGGTTAAGTGTCTCTACAATAGAAGCTTTTTGTAGAACAATGACATGTTATGAACGAAGAAAACGTTCTTTCATTACTCATGCAAGAGTGACAAACTGTGTACCAAGAAAATATGTTTAAGAAAAACAATTCCCGAACGAAATACAGGCTATTTATAAACGTACGAAGATGTGCCCCTTACCACATGGAATAAATTTGTTTCACGCCGGGAAATGACACAGGAATGTATGTTTACGGAAAAGTCATGGAGTCTTTTTGAAACTCATATATTTTAGATGATTAACATTTTCTTAAGAACGTATATTATGATGTGAATGTAAGAGTTTAATTTATATTTTCATACCAAGAAGAAAATTATTACAAACATTTCTTCATAAACCATCCTTTGTTTTCTTTTCAAGTAATTTTAATTCTTTTAAAGGAAAAACATCTGTTTTTAGAAATACGCTTATGTGGGTAACATATGTTAACCCAAAATATCATATTGTATGAAAAGATTCAAGGCAAAACAACACGTTCGCTTTGTCCCAAATATAACCCTTCATTATGTCACAGAAACGAAAACAGAGTAGGTATTAGCTTACAATGACGTCGACCTTCTGCCGCGTATCTTTATTCAAGCAACTGACAACGACTTATGCCTCCAATAGGCTCTAAAGTAAGCGGTAAACTGACAAAATTCTTTACTTAAAATATGGAATGGCCTATTTTCGCCGTTTACGCTTTCAATGTTAACATGACATGTTTTCATTGCGAAGTGAGAAGTAAATTAAATAACAGAAAGATATTTTACACTTTTCTAAATATTAGGTTCAACTTCAGGCCAAAATAATGTTGACATTGGAAATTGAAATGACGAAATGACATCAATTTATAAGAGGCGTTTTTGTTTTGAAAATAGAACGCTCTTTTCCCGCTCAGTCATTGTCCTTCTTATCAATCATTCCATTTTTTGAATATTTTTATGTCAAACATGACTGTGTGATATCAACCTTATATTTACTTTTTTTTCTGCCTAAACCATTCCATTCTTAGGTAACTCCCCATTTTTTATATTAATTTTATTCCTTTTTTTTACAATACGCTTTAGTATCGTATTTAATAACCCCGCTTCCTTTAAGACCACAACTGAAAATAATATTATCGCTTCGTCACGTTATATAAAAGGCCGAACCAACTAGAAATTTGTCAATGTATGACAGTACACGTGCGCGTTATAGATTTATTTATAACTAGTTTTTACCCCTAGAGCGGTTTGCGAGGAGTTTTTGTGTTGATACGATTAAAAAACGTGTTGTTTGGTTTGCAGTTGAAGTGAAGTCAAAAACGAAGAGCTTTTTAGGTATTTACATTTTTAACTCGATCTCTAGAGCTATTTTTTCTTTGAAGCGACTGGCAACACTACCGATTTTATCTTAACACAGATTATGTTTTATAATTAAGCTACTGTTTTGTCTATATCAGTTTTGCCCATGTTATTTTTTTTGTTTACTTGTAATAAACATTTTCGTTTAGGCAAAACATGGTGTCAGTCTAATGTCTACATGCCTAACGAAAACAATATCGGCGCCACACTATGAATTGAGCTAAGGGGTATGGATTTCATTACTAAGCTCATGTATCTGACATATCATGGCCATTGAGAATGATCGAGGCGGGTATAGTGTGACCATTTCTTTATATTAGGCATCGCAATAGATACGTAGTTTTATTAACGGCCAGTGTGTTGATACTTATAAAAAAAAACAGTAGTTTTATTTGGTCTTTTTCTGTTAACGTGCTGTCATGGTAATTTGATTAGCACGTTGGTTTCACAAACACTTGTTTTTTTTTATTATTTTGAGATAAATGGGCCTTTTTTATATCAGGGGAAATCTTCAAAAGGAACCCGGTCCTTCGGAGATAAGACCAGGGAATGTGATATTTGTACGTTACTAAGCCTGGTGGTAACCTGGTGACCACCATCAGAAGGTACATGGAAGGAAAAATAAATGGGCCTATATATTTTTACGACACTAAAATCACCCTGGTAAACACTATCAGTACTTAGGTACATGAAAGGATAAATGGGACTACATATTTCTTTTCATTTGATGGGGCTCGCGTTTGACCACTATCTCTACCTAAATCTATAGAGTTACCATGGCCCTGGGTACACAAAGGGAAAATGTTAGAATACAGCTGGTTTTAGTCTGTAACAGTCTAATTCTCCCTTACGCTCTAGCAAGATCGAGAGGAGATACTTGATGAATTCCAACCTCAAAAAAAGAAAAATGGTAAGCCAATACATAGGTATAATTATGTGAATTATTTTCTTACCTACATGTTACTTGCGTAGAAATTACTTCTCCAAGGTTTTTCCTACCTTTTATTGCGCTCATAGAAATAAATTATATTATTTCATATAAAAGCAATCACGGTGCTTTTGTTACTCAACTTTCACATTCGTTAAGTTCGTCTTTTGTACTAATGATTATGTAAAGAAATATTCCTTGATTATGTATTTTACCAACAGTAATAAGTACGTCGATGGTAGATATGATGATGAGTTAGGGAAGGAAACGTGTATCCAAAATATAAGGAAAATACAATATTCTCGAAAACCTGCTCCTACCACTTTTCGTCTTACTATTGGTTATTTCGCACTAGTGTAGAAAAGTGCAGCGGGTAGCCCCCGCCACAATTTATTACATTTATTATACCAATCTGGTTGCGCGACAGCAACGCGTACGTACGTAAAAAATTCACGAGCCATTACTCATAATAATTTGTTATCTACTGAATATTATTTTTATGAAGTTTTACTTATTATTTTCGAGTAAGTGTGTTGATAAACATCGTTTGATATACGAGGGCAATTGTTAAATGAGTTTCTTGACTCCAACCGCTTCCACTGCAATAGAAAACTTTACCACTTGCATCAAAATATATTTTCATTAGCAGGCTGACTTAGCATAGCATAGTCGGCCTTATAATGTTCCCACTGCTGGGACTCAGGCCTCCTCTCTAGGAGAGGGAATGGGCCGTAATCCACCACGCGGGCCCAGTGCGGGTTGGTGGATGTCACATGTCTTCGAATTTTTGGTTCTAGGTCATGCCGGTTTCCTCACGATGTAGGCTGACTTGCTACTGGTTAATAGCAATCAATCCTATTAGTGACGATGTACATGGGCTAATAAGGTATTTCAGAGATCCTGTAAATGTTTGAATGGTGAAGGCATAAGTTTATTTTACTTATACAGCACTTATTGGAGAAGTAAGGCGGTCTAGAATGAGTCAGGCGTGAAGAGTGCATACATGATCAGATCACTGATTATGGCAGTATGTAGTTCTGATCAAGGTGGCATTATTTGTACAGCTGTGATTAGTATACATATGTATTTTTTTTTAAATCTCTGATAGAAATCATTGATAGACTATTAAAAAAACAAACAATGTTTTTTTCACCTGCTTTTTGCAGATATGCTGGAAGATATTGCTATAAAAATAAGCGTTATTGTATGTGTGTACATTTATTGTGAAATAAATCTGTATATACAAAAGGAGAAACTGACTGACTGACATATCAACGGAAAGCCGAAGCCACTGGGACTGGGAGCGTGAAATTTTGCACAAGGCTTCCTTTTGTGACTTAGGCGAGCACTAAGAGAGGATTTTCCATAATTCACTTTTAAAAGGCATGAAACAGGGGTCCAAAGTTTGTATGGAGAAACCTACTTTCACGCGGGTGAAGCCGCTAGCAGAAGCTAGTAATTCAATAATTTTAAAGAAGTTTGTATATGAAAACATCAAAATCTATTTTTTTTCTTGTTGTGGCTAACATAATTTAACAAAAGTAAAAATGCTCTTAAGTTAAGAGACATCTAGATTAGATATTGGAGTCATAACAATGTCTTATTTAGATGTCCTTTAAAAATGCTGTTTTATTTCTCAAACTGGTTTCTTAATTAAAAAGCTTTTAAGTTACTTCATTAGGATACAATTAAATCAGTGAGTTGGACTCAAACGACAAACAAAAGTGGACCTAAATTGTTTTTTTTTTACATATTTTTAATTGCTTTGACGCGTGGCCATCACTCTGATGCTGTGTGTTTGTGTCAAACAGCTGGCCAACATTCGATATTTGACCTAGTTTGTGGTTTTTAAGTGGGAAATCATTAAATGACTTCTCGTGCTCTAGGGCGGAACGAAAGGGCGTGTCAGACTTTTACCGGAAAAAACCACACCAATGTTCCTTCTTTGTCTAGCGTTATAGGATCCCGGGTTTCCCTTTTGGAAGTCAACCCATGGCCCCAGTAGGCTTTGGCCCTGCTGGACTGCTACGGTTTTTCTGACAACTCTTTGAGGCGCACGTGGAAGAATACGCGCCGTCTACGACTCGGGCTCGTTCCGGACGGTAATCGGATGGCCGGACGGCGAGCTACCCATCGCTCGTCGTCCACAAACCCACGCCTACGGTGGCTGGAAATCGGGGTCGGGATATCGGCGGCTGGGGCGTAAGGATGTTCATTCCCTCAGACCTGCGATCCCCTCTTTCGCTAACATTGAGCAGTGACACTATCCATAATAAAAAAAAATATTACCAGAATCTTTTTGCCTCAGGAACACGATTTATTTCGACATAGCATGTTTACAAAGTGTCTTTCTGCGTAATCCTTAACGATTGCAACAGGGCAAAAGTCGCAATACTAATGCCCAACCCATTTCCTCTAGACCTTATTGGAACTTGCTTGAATATTTAATCCATTCCCTTTTTATACTAATAAATCAGTATGTTAATAAGAGCCGCGTAAGTCAATCTTCGCGGTTAAGCATCGCCTGCTGAGGCCGCTTTGTAAATGGTCAGAGAAGAATGTCTGGAGAAGATCTATGACAGTCATTACAGTAGCCAGAAGTCAGAATTTCTACTATCAGTATTGCCAAAGAGTTTTTTTTATCAATGTTAAACTCACGCTTGACCACTATCTCACCTGATGAAAAGTGGCGATGTGATCGATAGCGGAGAATGCTTCCCTAGAAGTAACCTTTTCAATTTTGACTTAAAGATCTTCAGGTTTTTGTTATCAGGAAACAGACAAGTTACATAGAGGACAACACACTTGTCACCTTTTGGAATTCCGCCAATGACCAAGAAAAGATATCTAATTGAAGAGAGACCCCATCGCGAACAAGTCCGAGAGATGTTCCCTTGGAATAAATTTCTACTTTCACGTAGGTGAAGCCGCTGGCAGCGGCTAGTGTTTCATAATCCCAAGGCAACGAGCAACTGAAAGAATACAGACGGGTTTTAATTCCGTAAAACTCTGACCCTCTCCCTCACTCCACTTAGGGCAGGAAAAGTTAATTTATGATTTCTCACCTAAAAACTATATTTTATAGTTACATAAGGGGGGTTTCTGAATTGATTGAATTGATTATTTTGAGTTGAATGTCTCAAACCCTACTTTACCGCCAAATTTTGACAGGTTTTCAGACCAGAGTTTGAGAAATACTCAACTTCAAATGCTTAATTTTACTTATTGTGATTTTAATTTATTTATTATGATTTTAACTTTAGAATTTATTGTGCTTTTAATGTTAATTTAAGATTTAATATATTTATTAAAAGATGATTTATTTATTGTTTTTAATTTGTGATTTGATTTATTTGTTATTTCACATTTTTTTTTTGATTTTAGTTGAGTTTTATCCTGCTTTTTTAATGCGAGACTTTATGTACTGGCGGCTATGGACTCCTGTCTAATAAAAAATGATTTTTTATTTTTATTTTATTAAATGAGTAATCAGGGGATAATCAAGCGCGTAACTTGAGAATCTTCCGAGTTGGCAGTACATTCATAAGGGGATTAGCACACGTCTCAGTGAGAAACGATTCCGTTTTCGCAAGCAACTTGCTAATGTGTCAAGGCGATACCATCGCGACGTACGACCACTTGTATAAATCACATAGATTGCTTCAAATTAATGGTAGCGCCTTTAATAGTCAACACTCTGATAAGAATACTTTACTTGTTTTACACGGTTTTATTACAGAGAGATAGATTTTATCTCGAGGCAGACCTACTTGAGTTTAACGTGACAAACAGGCTGGGTGTCGTGTGATTTTGTTTTTTTTCTTTATGGTGTGTTAAACTATTTTGTTGTTTTGTATCTTGACTAGATCATCTTGGGGAATGTAGTTTTTAAAGTAACACAATAGTTTGTAGTTTGTAAAAAGACAAAGTGAGTGGAGACAAGATAATTTAGAATCATTTTTCAAAACATGCTTTAAGGAAAATGTCTGTCATATTGAATTTTTTATGAAGTATTTTTTTTCATATTCTTGTCAACAAACCTTTTTAATTGATACCCATATCATGGGGGTGCATAAAATATAACTAGTTCACCATCTTTAGGAGTCCGCCATATTTTATTTAGAATGACCATCATGCAAAATTTCAGATCAATTGTTAAGGGGTTTTTTTTAAGGTGGGAAATTACGTTTTTTATGAATTAAACACTACGTGCCGACGACTTGGGCTCGGTCCGGACGGTCAGACGGCGAGCTACCCATTGCTCGCCGTTCGCAAGCCCGCGCCTACCGTATCGGTAAGGGGTAAGGCCTTCTGTCCACGGACGCATAGCTTCATAGACGCGTATTCCTCACTTCGCTCAGATGGTGTTTATTCATTTGTAGTATAAATTTACTTTAACGTGATTAAGTACATTAAAAAACCCGTAATAAGGCCACAGTTGCACACAATGGTGCAATTTTCCAGTTCTTCAATTTTCTCTTTTTTGTGACGAGATTTAACCCATAATTATCGCATTTATCGCCATTAACAAACTAATCACGATCAATGAAGTGATTATGGCAATATTTCTTCAAAACTATATGAGAATTGCAGTACCATTTAACCCCAAAGTATACTGAACAATAATATATAATATGTAATTTATCTATAATATATATGCATTTAGAAATATACTAGTATGTTTATCAGTTGTCTAGTACACATACCACAAGCTCTGCTTAGTTTGGGACTAGAAGACGTGTGAAAGTTGAAGAATTAAAAAAAAAATAGAAAAAGTAATGCACTTGACTGGATTTGAACGTACGAACTAAGCTCGTACATCGGGGTCGTTGTCACGGCAAAAAAATGTAACCACATAAAATATACTGCCGAAGTCCACAACTCATTACCAATAACAATGTTAAATCAGATAAGCTTAATAAATCAAAACTGCTATATAACAACACGAAACAATAGAGGAAGTAGGCAAAATAGATTTAGACTCATTTCGGAAATGGGTTGGCCGAAACAAAACGGTCAATTAGGATTTTGCTTTGTTTTGTTTTACAGGCGATTTCGTACGCATACATTTATTTCGAGGCTACTGTAACGTCGCTATTGTTTTATGTTATGTTCATGAAGTGTTATAATGAGTTTGTTATCTCAGAACGAATCCCTTTGTTCTACTAAAGTAAGATATGGGGACAATTTTGTCAACAAAACATTCGTAAATCAACTTTTCCTTTTCTCTCGTAGCGGGGTCTACAAGAGTCTACGAAATGTGCTACGCGCGCGGGTTACAGTGCTACGGAAGTTTTATGGCAGTATTTTTTATTTTCGAAATATCTGTATGTTCATGTGGCAATTTTAGCTCTGTATATTTATGACTTATTCCAAATTTAATTAAGAGCATCTCGGTATGACCAGTGCGTGTTGCCAGTAATGACATTTGGCTCCGAAACGTGGTCGCTTACATTGGGCCTCATCAGAAGACTTAAAGTCACCCAAAGGGCAATGGAAAGGGATATATGCTCGGAGTTTCCTTGCGTGATCGAATCAGGAACGAGGCAATATATGTAGGAGAACCCAGGTTCGGTAACCTGGGTTCTCCTGCATATATTGCCTCAATTTCAATCCATGTTGGTACATAGCACGAAGAATCGCCAAATTTAAGTGGCAATAGGCAGGGCACATTGCTCGCAGAACGGATGGCCGTTGCTGCCGAAAGTGCCGGGAGGCGTAGTGTTGGAAGGCCTCCCACAAGGTGGACCGCTGCGAGACGCACAGGACCGGTCATTATGGCCACACTTGAGGGTTTAGTAGCTCTAGCTACAAGACGACAAAAGAAACATAAGACCTATATTTCTTAGTCAATTGAAAGAAGACAGCACGAACGATTGTTCAATAATCTTTGAATATTTCATCGCAATCAAAATTCACTTTGGCACCTAATACTTTGAACAAAAGGATCTTACAGAGTCAAACTGAAAACCGATGTTTAATTGAGCGACTGACGCACTATCCCGTCTCAATGCATCGATTAAAATACATAAATATCGATATTTCTACATCTCTAATCGATCGTACAACAGTGGCCACCCAAGTTACATCAGCATATTTATCTATTGAAGTGTCATGTTGAGCGTAGGTGCAGTGTAGGTAGTACGCTCACAATGATTTGATTGAGCACACCTGGATGCATTCTCAAAGTCAAATGCATAAGAAAATCAATGATATGTATTTGTATTAGTTATGGAAAAGGTAAAATGCATTATATAATTTGTTTTCTGAGTACTTCATGTTTATTTTGTTACAGACATCCGGTTGTTTGATAAATTGTGCGCATACGTGAGCGTCATCTAAATAAATGTATGTCAAATGTTGCTTATGTTGTGATTGTCCACGTTTATGTACTCCTGGTTGAACGCTGGTAGAATCATCACAGCGTTTATTTGTTAGATACGTTTTTTTCTGCTTTTGTAGTTTTGTGTTGCATGAAGTATTAATAAATAAATAAATAAGCATTGTATATATCTATATTTAATTCATTTATGTTACTTCTTTCGTTCAGTTGCTTCTATAATGTTCTGTTTCTGCAGCACTAGTAGAAAATGTATAAAGTCTACATAGTGTCTATAAAACAAAGTTGCGTTCTGCGTCTGTATTTCTGTTCATCCGCTTAATTTTGTAAAAAAAAATAAAAAAATATAGAACATCTTATGTTTAGTTTTGAAGCCGGGAGGATTAATAGTTAATAGTAAAAATACTGCATAACAAAAAACATGAGCATAAATTATAATCTGCCCGAATCGTGTGAAATCTGGGTCAGTAGTTCTTGAGATATGAGTGTACAGGCAGACTAGACAACTTGTTTACTCGTGATTTTCTAGTAGATATCAGTCATATCGTCCACTTTCATTTAATAATATAGCTACATCGTGTTTTCAAACGTTAAACATGTTGGTAATGAGACTCGTTGCGCCTGCGCAAACCAGTTGCGGATTTCTCTGCCGATGTAAATACAGGGCTGATTATGCCACCTAGAAAAACATACGTATTAACAATTTGCTTCTGATTAATTAGAAATCTCTAACTTGACGTTTCTAGTAAGTAAAAATACAGAGATCGGCAAACTGTGATTGTGTTTTCTTTTCTTAAATGTTTTGTATTATATTTTTCTATACTAATATCATAAAGAGAAAAAAATTGTAGTTTTGTTTTTGTAACGAATAAACTCAAAAACTGCTAGACCAATTTTAAAAATTCTGTTACGAATAAAATCCTATTATTTATCATTGAGCGACATAGGCTATATATTTTCTACTTTCACACGAGTAAAGCCGCTGGCAGAAGCTAGTATTTTACACTTAACTATTTTTTTTTATTAGAGTTTTTTGTTTATTTTGTGAGGTCTTTTTTTGAGATGAATATTATCAAATATCTTATTTCGCTTTAGGTGGAGCGGGGGCATGTTAGACTTTAACTAACTAAAACCTAACTTGTCGCCCTTTGCGTTCCAGGGCCACGGTAACCTCATTTCAGCCGAAAGACGTCCACAGTTGGACATAGGCCTCCCCCAAGTGTCGCCATAATGACCGGTCCTGTGCGTCTCGCATCCATCGGATACCTACGACCCTCACCAAGTCATCCGTCCACTATTTAGGAGGCCTTTCAACGCACACGGCGTGGTGGACGGTACGTGGTCGGCACTCCAGAAACTTTCGTCAACAAAAAATAAAGTAAATATTTATTTGAATATTTACAATGTTATTCTTATAAAGTACCTAACTAAGTTCAGTTCGACCTACTCTTAGTGCCAATATAATCTTAGAAAGTGATTAATATTCACACAAGTTGAGTGAGGTCAGGACTAGTACGTCAAACGGCTATTAGATAATTACCTAAGGACTAATAATAGCTTTTTAACGTTGTACATTTAGTATTGCACTTCGAAACACACTCCTCATATGTGTTTACCTACGTGAACAAATTTTAATGTGTCATTCTAACATCGATGACGATTCATCAAAAGTCCAAAATGTATAGGGTTGACATGAAATACTGAAACATCACGTAATAAATTCAAATAGAATTTCGATAATCTATTTAGCGATATTAATTGAGGATGGACTAGTGGACCTGCTATGTTATGTTTCTGCATCACCGGGTCGATTGGTGGAAAATGCCTAAGGCAGGAAGGTTATAGTGTTTTTTTATTAATGCATAAATTTTCACTCTGTTATAGTTGTTTTTTTAGAGTGAAGAAGAAGTGTCAGCAGTGTACTTTTAATAACTTCTCGAATTCATTCATTTTTCCTTTGTCTTTCAGGGCCGCGGTAACTCTTGCGAACAATCTCGCAGCCCTGGTAGGCATCGGCCCTAAAAGGCTTTTTTCACACAAATGATTTTCGACATCCTAAGTGAAAGAAATGTGACAAATAACAGCCCTATTTTGTGTCCCGGTAAGCGTATACCATCGTACATTCCGGACGTGGAAGCGATGTGGCTCGGTAAACCTCGCGCATTTGCCATCTGATCTATGTATGCTCAAGCGCAGTCTCTCCGGGAATGCATCGCACTCCCAGCTTACTGCAATATTTTAACCAGATAACGCACCAATGGAGGGAGCGCGCTCAAACGTGACTCGTATACGCAAAAATAAAGAATCCCTTATCTTAGCCTTCGTTGTCGGAATCTACATACTACACGGATTCGAAATTGCTTTCGTTCATCCCTAGCAGTTTTACAATAGGAATGAGTAGCTGTTTTTATCCAGAGGCAATTTTATTCGACGCATGCTTTTTTTTTAAGTGGTAAATCGTGCAATGACTTCTCCCATTCTAGGGCACAGGACGGCATGTCAGACTGTTACTGACTAAAACCCACTCCTATGTTCCTTCTTTGCCTTGCGTTCCAGGATCCTGGGGTTCCCTTTCGGACAACCCATGGCCCCAGTAGGCTTTGCCCCTGCTGGGCCCCTACGGATTTGCTGACATCTCTTCGAGGCGCGCGTAGAACACTACGAGCCGTCGGGGACTCGGGTTCGTTCCAGACGGTTTCCGGATGGCCCTACGGTGAGCTACCCATTGCTCGTCATCCATGAAGGGTCAATATAAAATTCTCTAGAATATTCTATTTTGGTTTTGTATGGTCAGGACTTTTTAAGTTAAACGTATGATTAATTCATGATTAGGCACCAAGTATTCTCATAAAAATTGATGTGATGCTACGACTATGTAAAAAATCGTTATGTGTCTTTTGATAGTCTAAGATTTACTGATGCTTGTGTTCTTTAATATTCAATTGGGGTCAAGGATGAGCCATCTATAAAAAGCGTGACTACAAAATAGATCGAATACATTTTTCAAACGAATTATTTTTTGTTCAATCTTTCCACAATTTTTTATGCCTGGCTAGTTAGAATTTTATGCTTCAAATATATAAGACGAAAGTTTGTGTATACGTTGTATATGATTTATAGATACTCCTTTAAGCTTAAATAACTGGACATATTTTGATGAAATTTGGCACACGGGTAGTTTTTTTATCCTGAGAGTATGTTCCCTTGTGATGTTTTTCTACAATCTCAACCAAAACTACTAGCAGAAGCTTATACTGTATATAGACTGAAAACAAAAACTCTTGATCAAATATCGTGATACAGAAGGACCTGGTGAGAGTCGCGGGAATCCGATGGAATCAACACTTGGGGGAGGCCTATGTCCAAAAGTGGAAGTCTTTTGGCAGAAATTACGATGCTGATGATGATCGTGTCAAAGAATTCCTCCGCTTCAAAATCATTTCAACATTCCGCAAAAAAAAACCCAATAGCTAGAACATACACGTTCCAAACATACATACATACAAACATACACATGTAAGTGTCGGAAGTATGTAGGCAGGCGCGTTGGCGAGCGATAACACTATCTTAGTAGGTTAACAACCTATTGCCCAGCATTGGAATATCGTGCAATCACGACCACTTATCATCTTGTCTTCTAAGGAAACCCTTCGGTTATGAAACTGGGAATTTAAGTTGGCTACAAATAAATTGTATGAATTTTACTGATATTTTCTAATACCAGTTCTGTCCGTTGCGGGTTAGACTACTATACTAGGTGTAAAAGAAATTCGTAATTTCATACGTTCCAAATTTAAGATGGTTAAAGTAAATTGTATGAATTTTATTGATATTTTCTAATGCCAGTTCTGCCCATTGCGGGTTCGATATGCTAGGGGTGAGAAAAATTCGTAATTACATATGTCCCAAATTTAAAAGTTGGCTACAAGTAAATTGGATGAATATTACTGATATTTTCTGATACCAGTTCTGCCCGTTGCGGGTTTGAAATGCTAGGTGTAAAAGAAATTCGTAATTTCATACGTTCCAAATTTAAGTTGGTTACATCTAAATTGTATGAATATTACTGATATTTTCTAACAAACATACAAACACACACTCATACACTTTAAACTTTTGCCTTTATAATATTAGTGTGACTCGCTGAGCTGACACAAGTCGTTCTGACAAAAAGGATTGACAGCTAACCCCAATATTGACAACTATGAACTATTTGAATGTATAAAGAAAAATGTAGTTTTACGGTTTACCATGAATTTTCTTTTCATAAAAACCTTCCAGAGACAACAAATAGTTTTAAAAAGTTTATTCAATTTTTTTTTGTTATTTCGGGTTTTGCACTTAGCCTGCTTATTGCTTGCTTGCTATTTCAGATTATGGCTTATTATAAAAAAGTTCACCTTCGTAAATTGATACCATTTCTCTTAAAGCGCGTTTCACAATTCATGTAGATTATGACTTCTAAATTAGCATTTTTTGGGTTCCGTGCCTAAAGGATCAAAACAAGACCCTCTCACCAGGGTTTACCTTATGAACCGTGATAGCCAGACAGTAGAAATCTTTATAAATGATATATGTATTTTGGTTGCTGCTATAACAACAAATACTAAAACAGAATAAATCAAATTGTGCAAAAAAGAAAAAATAGTACGGAACTCTTCCTGTGCGAGTTCAACTCTAACTTGGCCCTTTTTGTAGTTGTTATTGTTGTTCTGGGTCTTACCAAAAACCCAGTAATTAGATAATCCGTTAAAAAAGCCCTTTATCGAGGAGATAAGGGCATCGGCAAACAAAGTGAGAAACCGCGTGTCTATGTATCATTAATCGCTGGTTCAACTAACTTTGTAAAGACAATTTAAGCGTGAAAAACGATAGCCTCACTATCTCACATAGCGATAGATAGTCGACTATCGTACTAGGTAAATAGTAACTAGAAATGTTACACAGAGATATCAGTAACACTTTTGTGATTTCGATACCACTTGAAAAGAGAAATAGACTATCTGAACACAACAAATAACTATGTATTTTGTTACTCATGTATTGTATCATCCTTTCAGCCGAAAGACGTCCACTGTTGGCCATAGGCCTCCCCCAAGCTACGCCACAACGACCGATCCTGTGCGTCTCGCATCCACCGCACTCCCGTGATTCTCACCAAGTCGTTGGTCCACCTTGTGGGAGGCCTTCCAACGCTGCCTTTTCCGATGCGCGGTCGCCACTATAGAACCTTTCGGCCCCATCGACCATCCGTTCTAAGAACAATGTGCCCTGTCCACTGCCACTTTAGTTTGGCGATTCTTCGGACATTGTATAACTATGTCTATTGATTCGAAGAAAAATTCTTTAACCTAATTAATTAAATACAAGATAAAAACAAGGCATTGTGTGTTATACAACAGTTTGCTTCACAGCGGTAAAGTGAATAGAATTGAACTTTTTAAGCGATTTTAAAATGTTTCACATTATTATTTATAAAATATTATAAATAAATGATTTAAATGTAAAACTTTCATTTTTCTGACTTTAAAATTTTATGCAAAGGGTAATTGGTACTAGCAATAGATAATATGGCTTACCATGACGTTCAAAGTAAAATTGTTTCATTTTTATTTCAGTGTGGGTAAGAGACAGAGCTATACAGGTTGTCTAGCGCCATCTCTTTCCCACAATGGAATAGGAATAAATCAATCTTACTTTAAACGTCATGGTAACCCAGAATAAGTTATCTAATAAGTTACTAACACTGTCTGGATCTTTTTGTGCCTGTTAAAGAATAAATTCTATTCTATTCATTTGAATTCTATTCTATTCTTTTCATTTTGTTATATTTAGACTTGTCTCTGTAATAAGTCTTCAGTGCAGTGTGTGTATCTATGTGTGCCAAATAAAATAATATTTCTTTTTTTTCTTCCAAAAGTGTTGGTTGATTTCTCAAGAAAATTCACGGTGCCTGTGTGTGCTGTAATGGAGTGAATCTGCGATACAAAACGAGTTTACCATATCATGTTCGATTTTTTTTTTTTTTTTTTTTTTTTTTTTTTTAATTGATATAAACCAGTGCTTGACTGCGATCCCACCTGATGGTAAGCGGTGATGCAATCATTGATGGTCAGGCGTACCAGTTTATTAAGAGCCTATTCACTCTAGTCTTGAAGACACATAAATTATAGCTGGACGGGAAGACCGCAGCAGGCAAATTGTTCCAGTCCTTCGATGTACGATTTGATTTGAAACAATACCTTTTTTTTTCAGACTATCCTTTATTGTTTTGGGAAAAATAACTACGGCTGGAGACCTACGGCTACGGTAGACTAGCCGTAGTTATTTTTTAGATTGTCTGAGTATCAGACATTTACTGACTAAAACCTAACTTTTTTTATTTATTTCAGGTCCTATTGCGTTCCAGGACCAAGGAATCTTTTTCGAAAATTCTATCCTATCCTATTTTATGATGAGCACGATCATTTGTTCTGTGTCTGGGTGTAATTTATCTTTAATTTGTATGTATTTTGAAATATATAAGTATGTTTATCAGTTATCTAGTACCCATAACACAAGCTCTGCTTAGCTTGGGACTAGATGGCGTTGTGTGATAGTTGTGGAATATTATTTTTATTATTATTTTCCATCTTTCAGACTAGCTAGTTTCTGCAGTTCCAAAGCCAATATCTTTGTATCAAGAAAATTGAAACAAACCTCAGACAGGTGCTCAGATGTGCAATCTTCTGTAGGAATATAATAAGAGCACGTAGCTCGGGGTGCTCACGATTTCTTAGATTCATCGTCCCTACATAAATTCGGTCGTGAAAGTGTTTTGACAGCAGCCATTTTGATTTAAAGCTGAGAAATATCAAACGTGCCGCGAGGTACTGTTCAAGGTGTGGTCAGAATTTAGATTAAACTTTTTTTTTTTATATCCTACGGGGGATGGGACCTGCTGGGTAGTGGTATAAATTAGTACTGAACTGAAGAGCTGGAAGTTACGGGTTTTTTTTATTGGTGGGAAATCATCCAATGATGTCTCTCGCTCTTGGGCGGATCAAGAGGGTGTGTCAGATTTTTACTGACTATTAAAACCGTGTTTTGTTCCTTCTTTGCCTTCATTCCAGGGCCCCGGGGTTCTCTTTCGCACAGCCTATGGCCCTAATAGGCTTCGACCCTATTGGGCCCCTACGGCCTTACCGCCTTACCTCTGGAAGTCATGGGCTGAGGCTGTGTTCCAGTAGTTCGATGACACAGAGGCTAAAAGTAATCAATGTTCTTTTTTTATTTGGTGGTGAAATGCTTGGATATTATGCACGTGAAGACTTTTCATCCCGCTACCTTTATAGCTAGACTTTTACTTTACAGTGTAAGCCCCAAGGTGTCCCGCAAAATTCAAATAATCCTAAGTTTTCTGCATATTAGAAGTCGGTGTTAAGTTCTATGTTCACTAAAATATGATTTGCGATCATAAAACGTATTTGTTTACGAAATAAATGATTAAAGTCATCAATATAACCCTTTCAATTCGACTAACCCTATTAAATGGCTATTTCGTGAAAAATTGTTAAATAGAGTCAGTTAAGTAAGAGGGTTGGGTTAGGTTAGGGCTGTAAACCCATATTGGCCCTGTTGCTAATCATATTTTAATGAAAATTTCCTAACACTGACCTGCAAAATGCAAAAAACTTAAGAAAATATATTCATATGCTTTGCTGTAAGAAAACACAGTTGTGGGTTAAGCTCGCCTATGTACATCAACTGTCCTATTTTTATTGTCTGTATAAAATTGTGTGTACAATAAACAATAAAGAAAATTTGTCGCGGACTACCGTAGCGCTTTAATAATAATATTTTGTATATTTTTAAATGTTTAATTTTTTATTTTTGAAATATTTAAGTAACTACATAATATGTTTATGTAAGTGAAATAAAGAGAATAATAATTTATTTATTTACCAGAATGTAGGTGTTCAAAGTAGTATGATCTTAATTTAAATGAGGGCCATTTACATTTATGTAACCATTAAAAAAGTATGAGTATTTTTCAATAGAATTTGAACTTTATTAGGTACGTCATAGAGTTGTTCGATTTAATATTTTAATTAGATAGGTATAGATAGCGGCACGAATCTTGAGCGCTCAGCGAAAGAACTGGGATCGCTTTGCGCATCGTACACATCGACGAGCCAATCACTGTACAAGGATTGCATTCCCCGCCCCCGCATCTCTTTTCATACCACTAAAGAGACCCGATATTTCACGCAGAAGTTGCGTGCTTCTGCGCGAATAGAAATGTAGAAGTCAGCTCTCAAGATCCGTGCCGGTATCTGTAGGTATGTATTATTTCTAACAGTCGCCGGTGGTGATTAAGTAAGCCATATTTACCTAAGTCTGGCACAGATTCCATTACAGACAGGATATATAATCAAAGAAGCGGAAGGGCCTTCATGAACAAACACCCACACGAAATCAATGTTATTCGCTGAGCAATGTTATTTTTAACTGTCATCCTAAAAAAAAGTCAATACAACCGTGTATTATTTACACGGAAGAATGGATATTACTAAATATTTATGTGGGCGACTTATGGAGGAAATAATAGTTATTTATTTTTAGATACATAAAGCTTGCTTTCACGAAGGTAATAATGGTATTCAAAATAGATTTATTTTTAACACCATTATCACAAGAGCAGGTATTATATTTGGTAACCTATTGAGAAAATGAGACACACGTGTGAGTCCTCTGAGTACAACTACAATTTGAGGACTTTACCATTGATTCGAAAAGAAGAAGTAGAAAGTATTAGAATAGAATAGAATAGAATAAACTTTATTGTACACCAAAATAGTAACAAAACTTTTACACTACCTACTACTAGTATTGTACACCATTCTCAGAACGTTAGCTGATAGGTGGGACTCTCCGATCTTGTGGCGGTGGATACGACTGCACGCGGTTAAATAGACATTCCCCAGGTTTGGTGCGTCTCACCCAGCCGAGAATAAATACCTATTTGTTTTTTATGTTACTTACACTTCAGCAAGTTCCGAAATAAACGTTTTATGTTTATTATTATTATTATTGTGAATATAGAAAGAGATCGCATGAAAAATAGCTCTTATTAACTGAACTGGAATGATTTATCTCCTGCGGGTTTTCCGTTCGATTATAATTTAGGTGTCTTCAAAGCTAGAGTGAATAGGTTCTTAATAGACTAGTGCGCTTTACCAACAATGATTGTATCACCATTGTCGCACTCTGCGACGGTATGATTTAGGTCCGAAACTTTTACTTCTATGAAATACTTGGAAATTTATATATATTTTACTTATACTTTTCAAGATTCAATCTCAGCACATCGCGCTACAAATGATTATGTCAGAACTTAAAAAACTAGACATTTCTTTGTTCTATTCGATTTTCAAACCTATTCTAGAACAACAAAATCCTTAAAAGTATATATTTACATGCCAGTTCGTTAATCTAGCTCATGCGATCTCCTTTTGATATCACACTAGCATTAAAAATATTATGTCGTTAAAAAAAAAACAAACTGCCAGTTACGATGTTCCTCCTGATAAGGCTTAATGTAATAAGCAGTACCTTTGTACAATTTTTGTAATAAGATATCTTCTTCTGTTAATAAATAATCTATTTCTTCAACTTTGGGGTTGGGGCGGCTCAAACATATTAACTCCAAATAAAGTTGTTATAGAATAGAATAAACTTTATTGTACACCAAAATAGTAACAAGTTTAGGGAAACTTAAATCTATGGGTACAATGTTATGTTATGTTTTATCAACTTCAAGAAATATGCATATTGCTGGTTAATTTAAATAAAATCTAGACACGCTAGTTCAAATTTAAAACATGTCCGCCCACACAGTAAGTGATTTATAAATTAGCTAATTAATTTCAAGATTGCGTTATTTATAACCGTGTGATTTTTCAAGATGTTAAAACACATTAAAATTCGAAAGATATTATAACAGAAAATTTGAATTGAGGCTTTCGGTGTTTTGTTTAAGCGGCTTTTTTTTTGTTGGGAAAATTATCTAATGACAAATCCCGCTCTTGGGCGGAGTGGGAGATAGTGTCAGACTTTTACTGACTAAAAACCCACTTCTGTTCCTTCTTTGCCTTCATCTCGGGGCCCTGGGCTTTGCTTTCACACTGCCCGTGGCCCCAGTAGTCTTCGACCCTGCTGGGCCCCTACAGTTGCTGACACCTCCTTGAGGCGCGCGTGGAACAATCGCTCGGTTCGGTCCGGACGGTTACCGGACGGTCGGACGGCGAGCCAAGCGGCTTAGACTTCGTTCTGCGATAGAAGGTACAATTTTTGGTTATAAACGTGTATTATGTTAAGCAATTAGAATATTTCTGAAATGAAATACTTGTCCTGTCTAAGTTATGACATCCTTTTACTAAAAATAGAAGAGATCCTGTTTCTTTTTATTTCATGTTATTATTATCAAACTAATAATACAAAGGCTACGGTTTGTATGTGTGCTGGTGTATGTTTGTCAAACCTTCACACTCAAACTGCTAAACGGATTTTGATGAAAGCTGGCATGCGGGTAGACCATGTCTTGAAATACAGACATGGATACTTTTTAGCGCCGGGAGTAATGTTCCTATATAATAATTTTCTGCTTTTAAACGAGCGGAGCCGCAGTCCGGAATTTTGAAATTCTAATATTATACTTTGGTAAGTAAACTGAGAATAATTTTGAAAAAGTATCAAGCAATCGGAATTAACCAATTTAATCAATACAATAGGCTAGTTACTCATATGTTTGCCATAAAAAAAAATGTTCTTAGAGTGTCAAGGAAATTATGCAATTTGGAAATAAAAGTTGATAATGTAATTTGTAAATGAATGTATGATGATAAAATTATATATAATAATAATTTATGAAAACTGTTTATGATAATAATAATTTAACTACATGAATAATTAGTTACAAATGTATAAATAACTAGCTCAGTCAGTTTTTTCTTTATAAATATTACTTATATTTAGATTTGCACGCTTGCTTGCAGGTAGAATACAGTGACTTTTAGGTTATAAAATATTTCCTTGTAAACAATGTATTGCGGGCAAATAAACATTTTGATTGTTTTTTTTATTTTGATTTAAACAGTTCCTTTTTCGAATTCCCATTCTGCATTAAAATCACATCACATAGTCACCCTTCTTCAAACCAGTAACAATTCCAACTTACTCAGATATATGAATCAACTGACAATGCATTTTATATTTCCCTTTGATTCTAGACCAAGAGACAATGGAAAATATCGGAAAAGCTGAATGAAGAATGAAGTGAAGAGAATATCTCACTATGACGTTATTATAAAGGCTTGCTATTTCACATCGTGACTGACTGACGTCAGAGAGAAGGGCCTTTCTTTTGTCAGTCATATTAACGTCAGAGGCTTTAATGTCAATATCGAGCTGACACGTCTCCAAGATGACTGATGATAGCCATTAAATATTAATGAAAAAAGTTTAGATTTTTAGTAATATACTTAGGGTGTGTCTAATGAAAGCGCGACCTGGAGTTTAAAAAATAAATAAAATGGCAACATTATTCTGCTGCAAAGTTTTTCATTTATAATTGTCAGTATTTTGTAACAGAGATGTATTTTTTAACAATAATTGTTTTATCACGGGTATAACAATAAAAAGTTATGTAAAAACAGCTGTTACATACTAGAATTAGTAAGTTTAAATAAAAAGAGAAAGAAGTTGTTTTCAAAGAAAAACAATAATGTTTAAACACGATCTCGGATTTTTAAGTTAGTGTGACACTATAGTCTTGATCATTGCTGTCTATTAGAGGTATCTTACGATAAAATGATACTTTTTCTTATGTTTTTTGTTAATCTTGGATATATTCAAGGACTCCGCGAAATAAAAAAAAATTGAAACGTTAAGAAATTTGGAGAAAAAATCCTTACACTTAAAACTAAGCTCTGAGAAGAAATATCCTCACTACCGTGCTTACGAGTGGTACAATACATTCAAAAGCGGTCGAACTGATGTGATAAAAGATTTGGTGTGAGTGAGTGGGTTTTTAGTCAGTAAAAGTCTGACACTATCTCCCGCTCCGCCCAAGAGCGAGATTTCTCATTAGATGATTTTCCTATTTAAAAAAAAAGCGCACCATGACCTAGAAATTGAAGTAACACGAGTGGAATTTAGTCCGTAAAAGTCTGACACTTTATCGTTATCGAAGCAGTTATATGATGGTTTTTTTCCAAAAAAAGGGAAGGTAGGTACGCCATGACCAGAACATCTCCGTGGATTGATTTCTAACTTTAATGTTGGCGACGTCGCTCGCAAATGCTAATTTTCATAAAAATATACCTACTTAATATATTATTTAGATTTTCTGTAAAAAGATTGCATAGATAACGTGGGTAACATGAGTTGAATGAGATAATATTCAAGATAACATTAATTATTATTATAATCATCCGATCCGTCCATTATAAAATGTCACATTTAATTATTACTCGTATAATAGGCGAGTATCAATTTCAGGCATATTAGCTCACCACTTAATCAATGTGAATGCTAATTAAAACACAAAGCACACTTTTTTACCGCAAAATATTTACCCTAGGTTTTTTTTTTTTTTTTTATTGGGTGGGAAAATCATCCTAATGACATCCCCGCTCTTGGGCGGAGCGGGAGATAGTGTCAGACTCTTACTGACTAAAAACCCACTCCTGTTCCTTCGTTGCCTTCGTCCCAGGGCCCCGGGTTCCGCTTTCACACTACCCGTGGCCCCAGTAGGCTTCGACCCTGCTGGGCCCCTACGATTTGCTGACATCTCCTTGAGGCGCGCGTGGAACAAAACGCGCCGTCGACGACTTGGGCTCGGTCCGGACGGTTACCGGACGGTCAGACGGCGAGCCACCCATTGCTCGCCGTCTACAAGCCCGCGCCTACGGTGGCCGGAAATCGGGATCGGAATCCCGGCGGCGGTTGGAGCGTAAGGACCGTTGCCTCACGCGATCGGCCGCCTCCTTAGCTAGCATTACTGCTTCGCAGAAGGAGGCGACCGCCTGCCACTCCTCCTCGCTCCGGAGCATGGCCTGAACCAAGGCCCGGCGCGAGAGATCACCGCCGCCGATTGCCCCCACGAGGTCACGGCGTTGCTCTGCCCAAGCGGGGCACACCTCCACCGTGTGCTCCACCGTGTCCTCCGGGTGGGCCACACAGTGGCGACACCCGGGCGTCGTTTCCGCACGAATCCGGTGCAGGAACCTCCCGAACTTACCGTGTCCGGTGAGGACCCGCGTCATGCGGAATGTGAGGACGCCGTGAGGTCTTTCCAACCACGCCTCAAAGAGGGGACTTACCGCCATAATTGTGGCGTGCCCAGCACGGGGTCGCGACAGTCGCTGTCGCCATTTCACCATGAGAACTCGCCGGAACTCTGTCCGCCATGCCGCGACTTGTTGCGGCAGCGGAGTTTCGCCCCGGCGTTGCATCTCCATGCGCCGTTCGTGCATGAGTGCAAGGACTGTTGCCTCCAGTTCCCATGGTCGCTGGCAAGCAAGAAGGCACGCCGCTTCGCGGGAAATCGTCCGGTATCCTCGCACCATCCGTATGGCCATGACCCTCTGGCACGCATTCAGCCGGGCCGCCGGCTGCTTCCGCAGCCCCGGCGCCCACACCGGCGCGCCATAAAGGGCCATGGACCGAACGATCCCCGCGTAGAGCCTCCGGCAGGAGGCGTCTGGACCCCCAAGGTTGGGCAGGAGCCGCGAGAGAGCAGCCCCAGTCCGATTTAGTTTGGGAGCCAGACGTCGGAAATGCTCGTCGAAATCCCATCGGCTGTCGAGAACGAGTCCCAGGTACTTCATCGTTAACCCGACGCCGATGTGGACTCCTCCCACCGTTAGCCGGGAACCCGGTGGTGGCGCGTTCCGAGGGCCGTGAAAGCACATGGCCTCGGACTTGTGCAATGCCACCTCGAGTCCCAGCTCCTGGATCCTGCCAACGACCGTCGCGACCCCGCGTGTCGCTAGTTCGACCGCCGCCTGGTACGACTCTCCCTGCGCCAGGACCAGCGTGTCGTCTGCGTAGCAGACCACGCTGACCCCGTCAGGGAGGTCGCCGCGCAGCACGTAATCGTATCCGATGTTCCACAAGGGCGGCCCTAGTACCGATCCCTGCGGAACACCGCACGACATCTCTCGACGTTCCCACACCCCCTGGTGACCGGGGTAGGTTATGTACCTGTCTGACAGGTACGCCTCGACCACACGACAGAGGTAGTCGGGCATCCGGTGATACCGGAGTGCCCTCCCAATGCTACTCCAAGGCAGGGAGTTGAAGGCGTTGGCGATGTCCAAAGACACCGCCACGACACACCTGCCCTGGGCCACTGCATCCCCCGTCGTGAGAGCTCGCACGCACATGATGGCGTCCACCGTGGAGCGCCTCCTGCGAAAGCCGAACTGGCCGTCCGCCAGATCCGGCCCCACCCGTGTTAGGTGTGCGACGAGGCGGTCTGCAATTACTCTTTCAAAGAGCTTGCCCACCTCGTCGAGCAGCACAATGGGCCGGTACGCGGACGGAGAGTCCGCGGGGCGCCCCGGCTTCGCGATAAGGACCAGTTTCCCCGTCTTCCAGCGAAGTGGGAACTGGCCCCTCTCCATACATGCGCTGAAGAGCCCTCTTAGTCGAGGCCCGAGAGCCTCCATGGCCAGGACCCATGCCTTCCCAGGCAAGCCGTCGGGTCCTGGGGCGGTATTTTTGGCACTCAGCCTTCGTACCGCCACTCTCATCTCTACCTCGGTCACCTCTGGAGCGTTATCGTCGTCGTCGCCATCGTGGTCCGCGTCGGACACCGCTGGTGGCGGAGCCATGGGCGGGGGAGAGTGTTCCCCTCGCGTGGGGAACAGAGTGCTCACCACACCCTCCACGAGCTGGGGCCGGAGACTCTGCGTCAGCGGGGGAGCCCATGGGCGGAGTTTGTCCCGTACCAATTTGTACGGGCGTCCCCATGGGTCCCCATTCAGAGTCCCCAGCCACACGTTGCGGGCCTCAAGTTTGGCCCGCCTTATCTCCGCTCGGAGGGTGCGCTTTGCCGCTCTGTATCCCTCGTACAGCTCCGCCTCTCTGGCCTCCGCATCCGGTGGACGGATGCGGCGCCTGCGGTATCTGGCATACCGGCGTCGCGCGGCATTGCACGCGTTGCGCAGTGCCGCAATCTCCGGCGACCACCAGTATACCTGGCGCTGAGCACGTCCTGGAGGGACTCGGGGCATTGCCGCGTCGCAAATTTGCGACATGGCCTCCCGGAACCACTCTGCCTCGACGTCTATGTCGACAGGCCTGTCCGGTGCTTGCACCCAGGCCTGTACCGTCGCGGCTTCCAGGAGGAGCTCCCGGTCCATCTGCCTCAGCGCCCACCGCGGACCACAAGGGTTCCGTCGGACCGGCGCAATCGAGGTTTGGGCGGAGACGTCGAACCGGATGTACCGGTGGTCCGAAAACGTCTCCACCCCCTCCATAACGCGCCAGTCGACGACACGCGGCGACAGAGCGGGGCTGGCGAACGAGATGTCCACCACTGAGTCACCCCGCATCCGCACACACGTGGGGACAGAACCCCGGTTTAGGACGACCAGGCCTGTCTCCAGAGCCCAGTCCTCCACCATCCGACCCCGCTGGTTCGTAAGCCGGGAACCCCAAGCCAAGTTCTTGGCATTGAAGTCCCCGCAAACGACCACGGGGAGGGAACCAAACCCAGCGACGACGGCTTTCAGCTCCATTAGGGAGATGTGAAGATCGCCGAGAGATCTGCTCGGGGACAGGTAGACGCCTACCACTGCAATGTCCCCGAACCGTGCTGCCACGCAACCCCGTCCCCTCGTGACGGCCTCGAGGGTCGGGGTACCGGCGGCGGCCGACGAAATTAGGGTCACCGAGCCGTCCAAGTCCCGCACCCAGTCTCCCCTGGGCAGGACATTGTACGGCTCGGAGACCACGGCGATATTGATCGACCACTGCGCCATGCTCTGGAGCAACAGATCCTGAGCGGGGGCGCAGTGGTTGATGTTCGCCTGGAGGAGACGTAATGGGGTCGTTATTGACAGTCCATTACAGTCTCCTCCCGAGCCCCCCGTGAGGGCCCTGCCGCGGCGGGTGCGACGGCGACAGCGGCGGCAGCCAAGGAAGCGGCTGCGGCGGTGAGTGCGTCCGGGTGGATAGGCCTCCGAACTTTGGCCTTGGCCTTGGCGGGGGGGTCGCAGGACCTGCCCCCAGCCCGGTGGTCGGCCGGCTTGCCTGCCGCCGCACATGCGTAGCAGTGCGGCGTTGCACGGCATTTGACGGCCCTGTGACCGGCCTGACCGCACTGGTAGCAGCGGTCACTGCGGTCCACCTCCGCGGCGCAGTGGGCCCCCACGTGGTGCCCCACGTGGCAGCGGTAACACCGCAGAGGTCTGGGCTCCAGCAGTTTTACCTGCGCGGAGACCCAGCCCACCAAGAGCCTTCGGCCTTCAGCCGTAATGGCTTTAGCCGCCGACACGGGGCAGCTGACCGTAACGGCCCGCATACCCGTGCTGTCAGCACGGATGGTGCCCGCCCGCACTTGGTCGGCCTGGCATCCTCCCGCCCTGACGACGGCGGCCACTACCTCTTCCACCCTGACGGAGTCATCCAGGCCCATGATGCGCATGTCTATGCACTTTGTGGGCCTGGACACTCGGACCTCCTCGACGTCCAGGGACGCCCTGATCCTTGCGGCCAGGGCGTCCGCGGCAGAGCCGCTGTCCGCACCAGGGACCTCCAATATTCGGGCCCCGGTTGCGGTGCGCCTCATTCGGAAGCCTTCAGAGGCTCCGAACTCGTCGAGGTGATCCACCACCGCCTGCTTCGCCTTCGCCATGACCATGTCATAGCTCACGCCCTTCTTTTCCGCAGCTGGCTGTAGTGTGATCACTACAGCTGCGGAATTTGGGGCGCGAAGCCTGGCTGCCATGGCCCGCTTCCTGCGCTGCTGTCGCCGCTCGCGCTTCTTCGCCGCTCTGGCCACCTTGCCCGCCTTCCTGCTGGCGCCGGCGACCGTCCATTCGGCGCCAGCCGAGGGTTCTTCAGGCAAGGGAGGCGGCCGGCGCGGCCTAGTCGCCGCCGCCGCAGGAGGTCTCGCCAGTTCAGCGGCAGGCACCGTTCTGCCTTTCGGGGAAGGGGTAGGCTTCCCCTGCCGCTGCTGCGGCTTAGCCGCCGGGACCGTCCTCGTCGGTTCCGACACCACGGCTCCGCGCCCAGTCTGCCCAGACGGGCCGGCTTTGGGCGCAGCGGCCGCGGCGGCGGCGGCGTACGAGACCGCCCTTTTCAGGCCGGAGGCCGCAAGCGGGGGGCGCAGCACTATGCCCTCCAGGACAGCGAATTGCCGCTGGACCCGCTCCTGGAACTGCTGCTGCTGTTCCTGCTGCTGCTGCCGAAAGGCAGCCAGTTCCTGCCGCAGCAGGGTCAGCACCTCGCTCTCCACCTGGGGCGAGGGCTGGGGCCGACTTTGCCCCTGCTTGCGTCCTCCTTGTTTCGCCACCTCAGGGCCAGCGCCCCGGAGACCGGCCAGGTCTGCCTCGAGCCGTCCAATCCTCCGATTCAAGGATTTTTTGAGGGGCTCCAAAACTATCCCCAGTGCCTCTATGATTGAGGTTGTGGCCTGGGGGATAGAGTTCCTTTTGGAGACCCTCTCCCTCTTCTTGGCGACGCTCTGTACGGCAGCCGTCACGACCTCCTTGAACTGGGCCAGCGCCTTCTCCATGCCTTCTGGCTCACTTCCAGAAGGCTCCGAGGGGCTGGCCTGGGCACAGCTTGCCCCGGGGTGGCGCCCCTCCCTGGCAATTTTCAGGGACCGCTGGGTCGCCTCCTCCGCGGTGGGCCTTCTTGTTTGTCCCTTTCGGCCCGCACCCCGTCCAGCAGTGGAAATCTTGCGGGCAGAAGTTCCACGCTCATCGTCGGAGGATGTCCTCCGACCATCTCCCGGTATGGGGCGTTTGAGGAACTGGGAGTTCCTCTTCTTCCTGGAGGCGGCCTCATCCACCTCCATCCCCTCCGAGTTGAGTGAAGACGCGGCATCGGAGTCCGACGCCGCGTCTTCGCTCACCTCTCTGAGGCCGAAGCTCCTGCCGGCCTCTGCAGGACCCACCGGCGCAGCGGACGTGCTGGGAACAGGTCCCAGCGACTCCGCGCTACCGATGGGTGAGCCACCCTGGCTCCTTGCGTCCACGAAGGACGGTAACAGGTCCTTTTGGGACCTGACGCGCTCTTTGCCCCCCCCAGAATACGAGGGGCAGCCCGAGCTCTGCTCGGGGAGGGATTCTCCACCTGCGGTGCAGGCGGTACCCTCCTGGGGTAATAACTTTTTCTGAGACGCGTGCATGGATGTGCTGGACACAGCTTTGCCTTTTTTGTGGGGTGGGGTCCCCAATAACCACGTTCGCCATCGTGGTCACGTCTGATAAGCAGACGCGTACCCGAGGCGAACCCACTCTCTCAAAACCACTGTCCAAAAACACCAACAGCTGTTGGTGCCGATGCTTCTGGACAGTGCACCCTCCGTGGCGGTCCGTCTGGACTCCGCCTGTGTGTTCCTCTTGGTCTGGTCTCTCGCTTGAGGCCTTCCGGCATGAGTAGCTCTACCGGCATAGCCCTCAAGGTCATAGAGACACGCAAGCCCCACCACGACGACAACGTGGGAACACGGTCGGTGGGGATATTTACCCTAGGTCAGTAATAGATACGCGAATCATATAATTATAATTACGATTTTGTAATAACTGACATCATATTCTATAATGAAGGCTTGCCACGGTATTCATGTTAGAGAATTAGGTTATAATATTACGCCCACATTATGGTCACTAAATAGATCAAGAAAAGAAGGTAAACTCTAGGAATGTTCACGTGAAGTACAATGCGACAACGCATTTCCTTAGGAAATTGCTTCAAAATTGTTGTACAGATAGAGCAATTTGGTAGATTACCCTTTTTTTGTGATAATATATCGAATATAGAAATAATTTTTCAAATCCATTCAATATTAAGTTTTTTAGAAATCTTTCAAATCTGGTGAAGTTGGCCACCCTGGTCCCTTCCACCACTTATCTGAGTCATGCATAACTTAGAGCTAGCTTCAAATGCATTTGGAGGCAATATGTTCTCCTATATGATACGCAACGCTCAATCTACGTAACACTACAAAGTTGCTTAGTGCAACTTTTCCCCCAAAATTTTCCGACGCATTCACGTGACGCAAAACATGGTGTTGGACGATGTGACAGCGGTGCTCGTCATGCTGGGGGACATTTTGTCCATTAGGAGACAAAATGTCCCCTAATGGGCAAAATGTCTACGTCAGGTTTAGGATTATCAAACTGTCTAAAAAAAATGACAATTGCTCGTTCGCTTGCACTCCTTGTACTCGCGTGTATTTTGTAGGACTCTACTTTCTGCATTTATCTTTTTAGTGATGCGATGCGATACCCACACTATCAAAATTTACTAACATAGCTATTACTTGTGGTTGTGTTAGTATCGATGCAAGGGGTGAGTTAGGGTGGCATACACGGTATTTATATTAAGTCATGTAATAATACACCTAAATTGTAATGCGGGTTATTTTGGTCGCTGAAATTAGAATTTCACTTCGATCGTATTTCATTAATATTGAATCAAATTACGTTCTCATTCTGCGGAAGGAATATATTGATATTATGAATATTGGTTTTAATGATGAATGAGGTTTTAGAATTCATATAACCTACCTAACTATCTAAAGGAAAATATATGATTTTTTTTTTTCAATTATGTTAGTGCCTGTGCCAGAGCTGTTACTAAACTAGTAATATCGTAGTGTTTTATGACTGTATTCGTAGCTTTATAACCCCATAATATGAAGTAGATTCTTTCATAACTTCCGATAATAAAACGACCGAAAAAGTGCTCTTAGGGGGGCGACACTCACGCGATAGATGTCAACATTTTGAGTCAAGAGTGAACAAGTTACTCCTAGGCAATTGTGTTCCATCGTCGACCACATCATCGCTTACCATCTGATGAGATAGTGATCAAGCACGAACCTATCTATAGAAACAAAAAACCGGTGCGAAGCTGCGCTAGTTCGCTAGTTTAAAATAAAAAAGTAACTGTGAGAGGATTATACAGGGTGTTTGGTGCATCGTGTGCCAAATGAAATGGTCGACGGGAGGGGTCGTCTGCTATCCTTTCAGACCACTAAACACTTCTCATGCCATGAAAAAAATCCACAGGGCATGAGAAGTATTTACGTATGTTTACGAAGTATCGATCATTTCAATTAGGCACACGATGAACCAAACACCACGACTATATCATGAAATATTTTGTCACCAAATCAAAAAAAGAGTTTTCATTTGACTGCACGAAAACAAGTCATGATCGCGACACTTTGGACTGTCAAAGTAAAATACAAGATTACTAACTGTAGTTTTCTTGTATTTCTTTGTTTATATAAATTATAACTGAAATTCCAAGAGCATTATAGTTTTTTCATACTAATTTAGGAACGTGTGAAGAATCTAGGATATTTCAAGTATTTTGATCTCAGGAAAATATTTTTTTTATTTTATTAAAGGTTCGGTGAAGTCATTTTATGAAGGTCTTTTTGTCTAATTTTGTAATACATTATATAAGTATTTATGCTATGTCTTACCACTGGAGGCGTTTTCCGAGGCGAACAGCGGGGCGGCGTTGTAATCTGTAATAAATAACATTTCAAGGTTAGTGTAAGATTACATTCATATATAGTTTATAAATAAAAACTAAATCAGTAAATACTATTTTGCGTCTTAATTTTAGAACACAAATAATACCAATCGGTTCCGTATCCAAGTAGGTCACCGTAAATCTACCGTTACAAAATGAGGTTTTGTGGTCGTTTGATACTTATTTTAGGAAATCTTCAATTAATTCCTTTTGCTTTGAGTGTGCGAGAAAGAGTATCAGAATTTTACTGAATTAAACTCACATGTGTTCCCTAAATACATGCCCTTTGCGTTCAGGTGCCGCTGTAACTCTTTCGAACTTTGTCTGATGACTCATTTGAATGCGGTGCCCATAGATAGAAGATGACACAATCAATAGTTTAGCGATTGCAAGTTGGGTAGAAGGATTGTTCGAAACAATCATCGCAGCCCTAGAACGCAGAAGGCAACTCAAGGAACAGCAGGTGGGCATTAGTCAGTTAAAATCTGACATTCCCTTTTGTTCTATCCAGAGCAGGAGACATCCTACCAAAAACAAAAGCAGTTACCAACTCAATAATTTCGTTTTCAATATTTTAGGTAAATACGAGAAAAAAAAAACAGGAAAAATTGAAATAATTGAACAGGTAAAATTGTTCTCACGAAATGATAATAGGGCTGCCTTATAAAGCGCCTGAAATGAAATGTCAGAAAGGAAGGTTTCTGTTATTTCCTAATATAATATGACATGTGAATTTATAAAAGCTGTTTGTTTACAAATGGAATATATTTAATAGCCTGCCTATAAGTATACTGCTCTAGAGCAGTGGTGGCCAAGTGGTAACGGCCCCGACTTACGAGTTGTAGGTTGCGGGTTCAAACCCAACCAGGCACATTACTTTGTGTAATTTAATTCATCACCACTGCTCTCAAAACGGTGAAGGAAAACATCGTGAGGAAACCGGCATGTCCTAGAACCAAAAATTCGAAGACATGTGACATCCACCAACCCGCACTGGGCCCGCGTGGTGGATTACGGCCCATTCCCTCTCCTGGAGAGGAGGCCTGAGTCCCAACAGTGGGAACATTATAAGGCCGACTATGCTATAAGTATAAACTCAATGTTAACCATGAGATAGAATGGAGAAAAATCTTTCATTGTTTATTAGATTTTTTTTTTACCTTTTCATTGAAACTTTTAATAAAATTTTCAATCAATACTAGCAATATTATTAATGTGAAAACTGTCTGTTACGCTTTCACGGTTAAAGTACTGAACGGATTTTGATGAAATTTTGGTACGGAGTGAAACTCAAGGAATGAATTATACTACTTTTTATCTGGCTTCGGATTTGACTTCGCGTCAAAGCGACAATCACGCAAACAAAAGCTAGCTCTCGTGGGTAAAAGCTACTAGTTTTTAAAATTATTATTAATAAGACATTAAGTTTGTAGTTTAGTTTAGTCTTTTTATTCTTGATAGGTTCGGTGTATCAGTGACGACCGTGCACTAAGCGACCGTTCCTCCGACCTCCGTGTCTATGCTTGATCTGAATAGAGGTCTATCCATCGTGAGTGCTCTGTCGCAATTGCTGAGAAGTGTTTATTTAGCCTGTGACGGCCCACGCCATCAGACGCAGGCAGCTTCTGTCCTGTCTCAGAAAGGTCCCGATAAGGATATATACCTATGTTTTTTAACCAAGATACTTATCTATCTATCTTTGTGAAACCCATATCTATGTATAAGTTGTAAGGTACTCGTAAGATGGTTTTATATTCACAACAATAGACATTCTTCATACGGTGATTCATATAGTATGTTAATGTTTAGATAGGTAAGCGGTTTTTCTTAAGGCTATTCTGTAAAATTAATTCTTATATAATGTGGTGGAAACACGCGAAAATTGTACTGAGAATTGACCAAACATAATTATTACTGCTATATTATTTAATTACTTTGGGTTACTTCGTCCTCTGGTGGGTTATCATGACGGTCAAAGTAAGATTGTTTCATTCTTATTTCAGTGTGGGTAAAATACAGAGCTATACAGGTTGTCTAGCGCCATCTCTTACCCATAACGGAATAAGAATAAAACAATATTACTTTAAACGTCATGGTAACCCAGTAAGTTCTATTCTGTTTCTATAAAATAAAAAATAAAATAAAATAGCTTTATTGCATATCTTTTGGCTTAAATTTTCAATCTAGTTTATTAGTAAGGTAAGCCTTAGTACAATATATTTTTACTGGCCTGTTGGTCTAGTGGTTAGTGGCCCTGACTACTATGCCAGAGATCGTGGGTTCGATTCCCACCCAGGACAAATGTTTGTGTGATGAGCATAATCATTTGTTCCGTGTCTGGGTGTAATTTATCTATAATATATATGTATTTAGAAATATATAAGTATGTTTATCAGTTTTCTAGTACTTATAACACAAGCTCTGCTTAGCTTGAGACTAGACGGCGTTGTGTGATATATTGTGGAATATTATTATTATTATTTTACATTTTGTGAACAGGGCTTATAGAAATAATCTATAAGACCTGATCACAACCATTCACTAAATGGTTTGTGATTGCAGGGTTAAGAAATTAAGGTAACGGATTCCTGAAGAACAAAGCCATACACATATCTAGATATTGCAAAAAGTGTCCCAAAATATTCTAAAACAGAAGAAGAACACCGAAACAGTCATTGTCATATGGACAGATAATCCATATGACAATTGTCATATGGATTATGATCCATATGACAATTGTCATATGGATTATCTAGTACTGAAGAACTAGATAATCCATATGACAATGTCAGCGGTGTCGTGTAGGAAGAAACTGTATGTAGGTGTTGGCGGACGCCTTTATGACCGAATAATCCCAGATTGAGCGAGACAGATGACAATTCTAAGCAAGGCGTATAAAAATAATCTATAAGACCTGTTCACCACCATTCGTGATTAACACTTAATGATTTGTGATTGCAGGGTTAAAGAAATTAAAGTGACTGATTCCTAGAGATTAGTTCTTTACCATACAAACCTAGATATTGCAAAAAGTGCCCCAAATTATTCTAAAACAAAAGAAAAACACCGAAATAGATCCAGTACTAAACAACTAGATAATCCATATGACAATGTCAACGGTGTCGTGTAGGAAGAAACTGTATGTAGGTGTTGGCGGACGCCTTTATGACCGGATAAGCCCAGATTGAGCGAGACAGATGAAAATTCTTATGAAGTTTCATGTCAACCATGCAGACGTTAATGTTTACTGCGAATCTAAACAAGAACTGGCATTTAAATAAGGAATGAGGTTGATTAGCTGTAATTACAAGAATTTGAAAAGTAGACTTATCTTTTTTTTTCTATAAATTTATAAGTAGTACCTACCTATAATATAGCTGAGGTGATTGACCGACTATTTAATTGGTTTGACGTATATACTCCTCAAGACACCATAATTTCTTAAACACCATTTAATTATTCATGGCAATCCAATTCCATTTAAACCACTTCAATCGATAGGAGACTCCAAACATAATTGAACGAAGAAGGAAGTTTCGACTGAAGGCCACAGGGTAAATGACACTCGTTCGAACGATTACACAACTAGCGTCCATTTAACTTTGACCTCTATCCCCGAACGAAACGTAAACAAAGCAGTATGCCCGCGGGGGTATTGTTTAATGGTCGCGTTGGACACCATTCAATTAGGGACTGTCGGCATGCAGTTTTTGTTGTTGCGAAGGTCATTATGTATTATTATGGGAATTAAAAGCGATAAGTAGGAACGATTTTATGTTAGGAATTAATAGTATGATGTTTTGACGATTATTTTCAACAAAGACGTCATTTTTTAACTTGATTTGTTAAATAAAAGCTTTTGAATTGACTTGATTGATTTTTTGTAGGAACCTTTTCTACCTTATACCATAATAATTAATGTTCCTCTTAATATGGTGTAAGCTGTGTATCCTGTAATAGGTATACATACCAGTGTTCTGTTCACATTCCAATATAACTATAAATAAATAAATTCAATTAGAAAACAGACCAAAACAGGATGATCAATCCACTAATTTTACAACCATATTCTTGGAACTAGAAAGATATATTATCGATCAAGATCCATTTCCAATCAAAGAGAATATATTGCAACTGCTTGATGTAAGTACTACAAATTGAATTCGAAGAAAGCTCTACCAATAAAAGCCTATTCTATATTCCCATTAAAAGGAATCGACAAGACTGTTGAGTGACAGCAACGCTTCATTCTTCATTTATAAAGGACTTGAGGAAGTACAAAAGAAAATACGAACCAACTTTCCCAAAGACAGTGTGACATTTGAATCATTAGTCAGTGGGGCGATATGTCCTGTTTCGATCATGTCCATTATAATGTCCAACCACCCCGGGGTCATTGACCACATAATTTGAATACATGCCAAGGTAGCTGCTCTACACTTACGATTGGTAATTGATTTGGTGACAGACAGGGAGACAGGCGAAATTGAGTTTCAGGCATGATGAATTTCATGACAGGAATATTCCTCAGTGTCTAAAATACTGATGTCATGATGTGATAAAAGTAGATATTATTCTTAATTTTCCAGAAAATTGTTTGTTATGCTGTTGAAATTAAACTTTAAATTCATAAGTAAAATATCACGCTAATATTGTTAAAGGGCCTATTACACTACTGCATCAAAAACTACTGCATTAAAACATCCACCATGTTTGCATATGCCTATGTTTGTTATGCCTTCAAGCTCAAACATCTGAATAAAGTTCATGAGTAATTTATTTCATAACAATATACCTACATTGTGTAAGATTATAAAAAATAAAAAAGTAGGTCTAAAAATATTATCTACATTCGTTCATAAGTAAAAAAACACAAACATTAAAATTACAATAATAATAATTTAATTAAATTATTGATAATTATTTTATGAATATCAGGATAAAAACCTTAGTAATATTAAGGTTTTTATAGGAAAAAAAAAAACAAATAATAATAATCAATTTTATTTCATGTTCATAGTTAGTACTATGAACATGAAATATCATATAATATTTAAAAATCCATTAATTATGGTTGTTGTCTGTCATCTACGAACTCATTGATGCTGTAATAGCATTTCCTCAATAAATAAGACTTTAATTTATTTTTAAGCTAAATTTCTTACACTTTTAAATTCTAAAGATAACTTGTTGTTAAAATAAACTGACTGCTATCTGAGATTGTGATGAACCACAATAAATTTCGGATTAGGATTTATTCTGGACTAAAACATATAAATAAGAATAGAATAAACTTTATTGTACACCCAAAAATGAGCTATAATTTGCAAAAGTGGGAAGGACAAATATATATTTATTATTTACTAGCTGACCCAGCGAACTTTATACCGCCTAACAGTCAATTGCGTGTGGTGTGATATTTTACTTCTTTTTTTTTTAATTTGTATAAACCAGTGCTTGACTGCGATCCCACCTGACCCGCGCACAACTAAGACTTTTCTACAGATATATTTTAACTCCATGTAGAGTAGTGGTACATAAGTGGACGTAATGCAAGAACGCATTCTCTACCAGTCAACCTTTGGGTTAAAAGAAACAACACTGTGGTAGGTAATACCACGGAGGCGGCAGCTAGTACGAACATAATTTAATCTCACAACTGTCGATAATAAAATCAATGAAATGATGTGTATTTTAAAGTCGGGATTATTCGTCGAATAAATTTTATATACGAAAATTAAATTTATAGGTTGGTGAGTAGACGTACTCCGATTTCAATTAAGAGTACTTTTCCATTTAAACCACCTAGGGCTACTGACATACATACATATAACCGAATTTAAATACTAGCACATCAAAATGTCAGATCGTCAACCTTTGGATCGTTATTTTGGCAAGTGGCAGTGTGTCAGCTTTTAAAAGGTGAGGTTTCCGTGTCAAAAGAGTTTATTTAAATAATTCAAATACGTCACATTTTTCACAATGATGTCGACTGTTAGAGCGAGACAAAAAAACGTCGGAATGTCTGCTTCGATTGTCTAATTAAGTTACGAAACTTTGACAGTTACTAAGTTACCGTTAAGCTTCATAAATCCGTAAATAATGATACGAAGAAAATACTTAGTAACTGAACCTAAAAGCAACTTGATTTCATAAAAAAACATCAAAGTCACACAAGCTATTATAAGAAAGTATAATAAGCATTGATATTGAAAGGAGACTCGGTATCGAAGTGACATACTGATCGAATACTTAGTTGTATAGCTTCTTTATGTATGCTGCTGTCTACATCAGCCGCATGCAAATATATTATGTATAGCTCACACACTCACAAAGGCACTCCCACACACTGAAACATAAACCCATGCACACATTCACACCGTACGTAACGAACATTATTCTAATACAGGTTTCGCACGCACACATGCTCGTGTCATGTATGTATATGTGAGTAGGTTCGCGGCCTCTTTGCGTATAACTATAAGTTATTGTATCTTGAAAATGTAGTGTCAAGTGAAAATAGCGATATTGTTATCTGTTCTAGTAATTTGTTAGTCACCTAATATATAGAGTTGTTGATTTGGGTCTGTAGGTTTCAAAGAGAAAAACTAAGTGGGCTTTTCTTAGGAATTCATTTTAATGCTATGGTGGGCGAGGCAATATAATAAACCGTTTCTTTTCATTGGAAGTGGTAACAATATAATCCCGCAAAAATTCTTCATAAAATGATAGGCGGCTCGTCTATAAAAATAAAACTTTTGAAGGTTTTATGCCGACTCCACGAAGTTGCTGTAATGATTATTATGTCAAGCATCTAATTCTTTCATCTTTTCTTTTTTACTCCAAGAAAAATATCCTCAAAGTCGAGTAGGTCGAATAAAAAGATATTTTCGCAAGGTGACTTCCCTTAGACACAGCACGAACTTGGCAATTCAATAAATCTTACTCTGCACCCTGTCAGGTACCTACCCAGACTACCTCAACCGACGTTGCGGCACTAAACCAAGATATATGCACGAAAATAAAATTTTATAGCATCTAGAAACAAAGGTCTCTTCAGGCATATATTTATTATGCAATTATATGTGCAATAAACTCGACTATTTTCTTTAAAAAAGTTCGAATTGTGTATACGTATGGAATTTGAAATTAAAACTCCGAATATAGTCGATAATTCCCGAGTATTCCCGAATCCCGACCTATGTCACTTAGGAACGATCAGTGTATGCCCGACTGACCGTACTCGCGTCGTGTACAAATATGCGATGCATGCTGTATAAGTGCTTGTATGCACGATGTATATTGTAGAAGTGCATGTATACGCGCACACGCACAGCACGCGCCCCTATGTATTCATTACGACTCCCCGTCCCCACTTTATGTAACAGGTTAGGGCTTGCACGGACGAACCTAGGTTTTAAGTGATTGCAGAGTAATGGTAGGTTAGGTTTCACGTTTTTATGGTAGACGCTTTAATAGTTGCCATTTCCATTTTGAGTTTAAACTAGAAGTATCTGTTTAAAACGGAAGCTTTTTAAAAGATCATTTGCAATCATGGTGATGTGCAACGAAATAAAGAAAAGAACCAATTAGAGCAAAACCATAAAACGCATACAATAATACAAGTACAACAGCTGGTACACAACAATATCTATTTGTCTAGACCACACAAATCCCCTTGAAGCCTGCCTCAACAACCTAATAGCGCTCCGTCGAGCGTTGCTAACTCAATTTGAAACAGGCGCCCTTGGGATCTAGGCAACCCTGGATGGAGGGGAGAGGGGGGCAAGTCCTGACCACGCACAACCGTCAGCCGCTGCGTTCGCCGGCCTATATTTAGCATTGCATTTCTCTGTGCATGTACGAGTATGTTTACTCAACGGCGAAACTGCGTTTTTAGCTTGTACTTGAAAAGCGTATGCGTAGTTCCTTCGATTTTGAAGCTCCGTTTCAGTTGTTTGATGTAGGGCGTGATGAATGGGGTTTTGTGGGGTTAACGGATTTTTTTGTAAACGATACAGTTGTAGATGAAATAGAAGCCAATAGATATCACATTTTTTACATCGTTAGTTTATTTATTTGATCAAGGAAAGCGGGGGGGGGGGGTATTATTCCATCATTTCATATTAATATTATACGAATGTTTATATTTGTGTGTGTAAGTATGTTTGTTACTCCTTCATGCAGAATCGGCGCAACAGATTTGAATAATATTTGGCAGACGGGTAGAAAATGTCTTGTAATATAGTACATAGGATATTTTTTTATTCCAGAGATAATTTTCAACTATCATAAGGGTTCTGCCCCACTGACCGAAGATAAGGTTTTATAACCGTTAAGGTAGAAATATTACCTACAAGTCCTTCATATTTAGATTAATTAGAAACTAAATAATAGAGTGAATATTGCCCAATTTTCTAAAATTTCCCCTGAGACATTTAATTTATATGGGAACTTTATTCATGAAGGAAACTATTTGCATAATACCTACTGTAATTTGCGATAGTGCGAATTTACCTAATGTATTTACTACACTACAAACTGAAAATATTAACGCCAAATCTACTGAACCAACTCAAGTAAAACAAACTTAAACGAAAAGTGATCATAGCATTTTAAAAACAGAATCTTACAAAGAAGCTACGAATAAATCATAGGGTAATAAAGACCGTTTTTGAGTTCTAACGCGTTACTTATAACGCGAAGTAAAAAACGTCTTTAAGAATAAGAGCTCAAACGGCTACTTGCTTGCGGCTGGTAGTCGCTTGCAATTGTAAGATAAATGGCTGTTGCAAGCATGTTATCAATTAAACGCATGAATATTAACGGCGGCCGGAGACATGCTCCATTACCGATAAATGTGTTTCATATAGCTCACATCTTTTAGTACTAGGTCTGGTAGGCGAAATCTTTAGTATTTTCCTTTGAATAAAAACGCAAATATGGACAAGTCCCAATCATGTTCACTCTTTGAATTAAAGTGACCTAACTCAAAATTATAAATATATAGCTAGCGACCTTCGCAGTCAGTGTTAAAGGCATTATTATTATTAATTTTTAATTGATATAAACTAGAGCTTGACTGCGATCCCACCTAATGGTAAGTAGTGATGCAATCGTTGATAGTGACGCGCAATATAGTTTGTTTAGAGCCTATTCACTTTAGCCTTAAAGACGCTTAAATTATAATTGGGCGGAAAGACCGCAGCAAGCAAATTGTTCCAGTCCTTCGATGAACGGGATATAAACGATGAGGTGAAATGCTTAATCCATACCGTAGAGGTTTCAACAACGTAAGCGTGGATACTCGATGGCAGAATCAAGTCGTGCAATTCCCGCGCACACTCTCCAAAATGCATCCTGTTGATTACTCTTTCGCCTTATGAAAAATGCCCGATTTTGCCAACTTTGGTACCGATCCCTATAAAAAACGAAAAACTAAACCACAGCTCCACATACATTACACATAGGACATTACATCGCTATGTTGTCACTTTGCGTCGGCTCGTATGATTATAGGTTCTTCGTAATGTAAAGAATTTAAACGGTTGGTGATTTTCTGATTGCTAGGTTTTTTTTGTTATAACCACGGTGTTACTGAGAGAGACATTGAACTTAGAGGATGTACGCCCATTTCCTTTTTAGGTCTGACTGTTCTGTATGCAACGTTTTAGTAATAAATCTAGCTTGTACGCGTGCCTAAACGTATTATACATTTACTAGCGGTCCCGACGGACGTTGTCTTGTCAGAAAATGAGAACCCAATTGCAGCGCCACCTACCTGTGTGTTATGAAACCTTCAAGGACCCTCTCAAATATACACAGAAAGTTTCATTTAAATCTATGAAGCCGTACAGAAGAATTACACACGTAAGGTACAATTATATAATAAAGATTTATTTTTTTTGAGGTGGGAAATCATCAAACAGTTCAACGTATCACGCTCTAGGTGGGCACGAGAGAGCGTGTCAGACTTTTAATGACTAAAACTCAACGTGTTTTTTTTATTTTTACTAACTCTTTCGAACATTCTCGCACCACATGATTATACTTGTTCTTTAGTTAATTCTTCAAGTAAGTGAGTCGTAAAATCGCCATTTCTTAATCAGTAACTGGAAATCTTCTGTTATGTTTGAAAAAAGATCTTTAATTAAGTCATAAATCATCACCAACGATTCCTTGGCAGAAAACTAAAGACTATTTAAATGCATACTTAATTTAAAAAATATGTGAAAATAACTCTGTCGGTCTGTCAGTTTGTCTATTACCGGATTTGTATAAAACTTGCTCGACGGGTATGGTCTACCCGTCGGTTCAAAAAAAGAACATAGAATACTTTTCATCCCAAGAGATTCCCCCTTTTAATATTAAAAATATGTGAAAGTAATTCTGTCTATCTGTTCTAATAGATTCGCCTTGGGCTTTGCCAACGAGCAATGGAGCGCAGCATTTTGGGTGTCAAAAGAGCCGACAGAATGAGGAACACCACGCTGCGTTTAAAGACGGGGATCATAGACGTAGGAAAAAAGGCTTCCAGGCTAAAGTGGAAATGGGTGAGTCACATCAGCCACATGCACACTGACCGTTGGGCAAGAGTCAATAAAGTCACCTGAGGATTGACGACGCTGCTCAGATCGACCTGGGAAGACGTGGCGAGGTGACCTAGATGCCTACCGCAAGGGCTGGTTTGACGTAGTTCGAGAAAAGGGTACATGAAAAAATTTAGCCCAGCAGTGGCAGCAGCAGTGCCCAGCAGTCTCATCTTTGCCCAGCAGTGAGAAAGTATTGGTAGTTATTCTACCAATACTTTCTCACTGCTACATAAAAGAAAACTCTGTCAAATACCGGATTCGGATAAAACTTAGCATGCGGTTAGACCATGTCCTAGAATAGGACAAAGAAATACTTTGTATTCCGATTATGTCCCCTTTAGATAAATATCTACGCGGGCAAACCCACTAGTAGTAGCTAGTATCAAATACTTTGCTAAAATCTTGGCTACGCAACCTCTGCAATTAAATTCTCTGTCCAATTCTTGGCTTGTTGTTTATCTGGGCTAGTCTAGTATGTTATTTTTGTGTCTTTGTAGACATGATTTGGCCTGATTATTATGATTCAGTAGTGCTATAAACATCATTATTCTAGTTTAATTAAGACTTTGTAATTCAGAAATATAATTTATTACACTTGTATTACAAAGTTATTGGTATGCATGTGTGTGTGTGTGTTACTTCTTTACGCTAAAACGGCTAAAGGAATTTGGCTGAAATTTGGCACACGGGTAAAACTTATTCTGGAATAGCACACAGGATACTTTTATCTCGGAAGTATTTTTCTTTTGGAATACTTTTTACTTTTATGCGGATGAAGCCGCAGGCAGAAAGAAGTATTTAATGAAACATAGAACTATACAAAAATTTATTACAATTTATAAACATTTTTTTATTTAACAAAAACAAAAATTTTAGTCCACCGTTGTCGAGACACTTTATTATTGGGTACTAATAATTATATACGGTATACTACACAAACGCCACTAAAAATCAGCGACTATTAAAATAACATAAGTACGTCATCCATATAGACTTAAGTCAAGCCGTCATCCTACGTGCACGCCTTTATTTGAAAAGACCTGACGTTGTGTGACACAAAACACAAGTTGCAAGGGAAACACTGAGGAACATGTTATTAAGTATTGTAGCGAAAGCCATAACAACCACGTTACTGTCGCTTCGACATTGAACTGTGCAAAACCAACGCCCATATCCCTTGCACGTAATAAAAATTGCATAAAAGAATTTTATGAAGGATATGTACCAACTAGCAATTTAAGGTATGACAAAATTATTAACTCTATAAGCACTTACCTCGGTTTGGTCCGATAAGTGTTTTCGTGTCCTATTCGCCAGGGTCGTATGTTCGCGACTGGCTAATTCATCCCGTTTAGCTCTTTAATCCCCATAGGTGACAGAAGAGCTGACGAGATGGAGTATTTGGCCGTGGATGTACGATCCTGGCGAAATAACCGCGAGAGTTTTTGTCGGATATATACGAAGTAGGCGGTAAATAGTTTAAGAACAATAGTCAATTGGTAACCAAATTATATGGAGGATGTTATTACACTAATATTATTTATGAAAGTGAAAGTTTGTTGTAGGTATACTTGTGCTACTTCATGCAGCTAAATGTATTATTATAAAATTTGTCATTTAGGTCATGCCCTGCACATAGGCCAAATTTTCTACTTTCAAGCTATTCGGACGAAGCTGCTGCTGAAAGTTAGTATGCAATAAATATGATGATGAATGCAGAAACATAGATTGAAACAAATGTGGAGTCTAGGAACACAAAAAAGTAACAAAAATGCTGATAGGTCAGAAGGCTTACTAAGACGAAGAAGTAAATAAAAAAACCCAAGCCAAACCAGACCCAGGGCTGTAGGATTTTACAAAAGAGTCACTGTGGTCCTGACGATGCAAAGAAAAACTGCTCCACCCAGAGCGGGAGAAGTTATTTTATGATAATTATCAAACCCTAAAAGAGAGGCGACCTCTTGCGCCAGGCCCTGTTTCAGGATATAGCATGGGGCTAGAGGGAATGGAAAATGGTCGCATCCTTTTGCGAAGCAGTAATGCTAGTGAAGAAGACAAAAAAAAACCCTGAAATAAAAGATAAATGTGATGCAGAACGTATCATCATCATTTCAGCCGAAAGACGACTACTGTTGGACATAGGCCTTCCCCAAGCGTCGCTACAACGACCGATCCTGTGCGTCTCGCATCCACTCCTTTCCCGCGACTCTCACCAGGTCGTCGGTCCACCTTGTGGGAGGCCTTCCAACGCTGCGTCCGAACCTTTTGGCCCTATCGTCTATCCGTTCTTCGGGCTATGTCGGCGACCTTAGCAGAATGCGTTCGTAACTTGAAAAATATGCAAGGATTCATTTAATGCCCAGACTTTTCATTTTAAACGACCAAAGTTTAAAAACAACAAAGACTGCAGCAAGAAAACAATGCAATTTCATCTTTCTTAATTATAACTTACAATTTAATGAATGTAAGACTAAACAAGTTTTTTAACTTCTTTCAACTTTAGAAATTATAAATTAACGTTGCGGTTAGCGCAGTGGTTGAGCGATTGGCTGCTGCACTGAGTGTCGTGGATTCGATTCCCGTACGGAACAAATATTTCTAGGGCTTGCAGACAGTTGATCCGGGTTCGGATGTCTTGTGTTTGACAGATTACGAGTTTGTGAACCCACTCAAGATTTTAATGCAGTTGTTAGTGTGGGTACTGCTAAAAAATGAAAATAAGTTGCCAACATAACAAAAAAACCAATGGTAAAATCTCATCTTTCGATAGGTTGGGAATTATTTTATGGAATACCAATAAAATGGTCTAACACCATGAAATTGATGTTAAGGTGCCCATGAACAATCTAAGATTTCGACCTTTAGGCATCATATGATCCCTCATAGTCGGTCATAATGTTGCCACGTACAATAGGCTCATGCTCGCCGGTTATGCGGCTATTCGCAATGGTAGCTTGTCACCTCTCGAGGTGTCATCGCGAGTGTGGGTGTAACCGCAGCCCCCCCTTCCCCAGCCCTACGCTTCGCCCTCTGCCCTAAAGCCTATGCAACTTACTACCACATGAGATGCTTTCAACGTGATTTATACCAACAGATAACATTGTACGAGATTCTAATTTGTAACTGTCAGCACTGTCAGCGACCAGTGTCCGCTTGTAGACCAATTTTGTTGGGCCCGTCATAAATTGCAATCTTCTTGGTATTATTTGCGGTAGACTATGTATGTATTACATAAAGTAATGCGCCTGGCTGGGTTTGAACCCGCGACCTACAGTCAGGGTCGTTACCACTCGGCCACCACTGCTCTGAAAACAGTGAAAGAAAATATCGTGAGGAAACCGTAACCAAAAATTTGAAGACATATGACATCCACCAACCCGCATTGGGCCCGCGTGGTGGATTACGGCAAATTCCCTCTCCTAGAGAGGAGGCGTGAGTCCCAACAGTGGGAACATTATACTATGCTATATATGTATTACTAGCTTCTGCCAGTGACTTTGACTGTGTGAAACTAGAAAATGATTTCAAAGGCACCTAATATTGGGATGAAAGTATCCTATGTGCTTTTTCTCGGACATGGTCTAACCGAGTAACAAATTTCATTCAAATTCGTTCAGCGGTTTGTATGTAAAGGAATAACAAACATACACACGTATACAATATTTCTTACATACAATCTTTCGCCTTTATAATTTAAGTGTGATGAGAATGATTAACTTAATAAAATATCCAATTAAGTTAATAAACCTCGTCAACTATGATCAAAGTTATTAAGTTTTATTAAATGCAAAGTTATTAAGACATATTTCATCGCGCTAGCCTATCCCACAGACGATAATAAATTAATGTGTATTAATAACACGTATACAACAATTTAATCACACCTCACATAAGTACAAGACTTAATAATCTAAATGAAAAACAAAATGTTTCTAACAGCACGTTCCTCTGTGTGTTATTTTTTTTTTGGAACAGTTTTCCAAAAAAAATAACACTTAGTAATTGCTTAATAACATCAATGTGTAGAGCAGAGCGCCGACTGTACGTGATCGGAACAATATCACGAGTGAAATCATAATATTTTCCAACAAGTTTCACTCAGGTCGAGCTTTCTGCGAAAGAGAAAACGAGCGCGGCGCAGCGGAAAATGAAGAAAAACTTCATGAAAAACGTGTTACGGCAAGCGGCGTGACACCACGTCCTACACAATAACATAAATCGATAATAGGAAGCCCTCCGACTAGTTCAGCAGTGCGTGCGACCGACCTAATACACCCACTACGGCGACCGCATGCAATGCGGGCTAAATATACAGGGACCCGCTGCGTTCCTGCGTTGCAGCGCGCCGAACGGAACTTATGTCGCAACGACAACGTCCACAATTGCTTGTTCAGAGAAAATAACCGGTTTCACCAGCGCGGCGAGCGATTAACGACCCTGTGCCGTCGGCGTGCGGTGCTGTTTGGTATGCGCTGGGAGCGGAAGAAGGCCGTTTCGCAAGCCGGCCGCCGCGGTAATAACACAGCTAGGTGCATTCTCGCTGCAATTTCGCTCTCGGTCGGGCTGTGTGTTTGTGGCGCGCTGAAGATCAGGGCTAACGATCGGCGTGCGTGCTCTGTCTCAGTCGCACCCGCGCCTCGGCGAACGTGTCTCGCAAAAGAAACGCTACAACTTTATCTGACAGCGACGCGACGCGACGCCCGAGAGGCTTTTGTGCGTTTTCCATGTTTATGTTTATAGGAGAGCACGTACAAGGGGTGCTTTGAACGCCAGTTGCTTGCTGTTGCGTGGTTATAAATTCTGCGACGGTCCTGTTTTTATTTCAAAGCGTGTTTGTACCGAACGGTGCTATGGCGGCGTAGTTTTCATGCAATAATCTTGTTAGACCATAAGATTTTATTATTGACGTCGGCATTGGGTGTAGGTGTATTGATTGTGGGAAGAATTGCAATAAAATGAGTGCTGTATCCATTAGCACCTACCATAAAGCCTTGGTTAATGTCTTTTTTTGTTACACTCTGAGCTGGACGCGGGAAATACAATAACGTGGTCTTCATTAACAATTTAATACTATGAAGTTAGTAACAATATTTTCATTATTACATCACACTCTATCGTGAAAAACAGTTTTAAACTTACATAGAACTACATATATTCTAAAACCGTATAGACGAACAAGGGTAAGCTAATTTGGCTTCATTTAAATTCGATGACTAGAGATTATCATGCCAAAATAGATACGTTTTGGTCAACGTGATGTGTTCTAGTCGTGTTTTGACGTTTATATAACAGTAATATTGTAGTGTAGTGACATAATGAAAAGATTCATATTACTCATTGATTATAACATACCTATCTGTTTGTTTACTAATGATTGAGAAAGTGTGTTAAGTGAGGAGACTAATACAATAACGCCTCCGCCGTATACATGATGTAATGGAAATGTGTGGTTATATTTTCTATTTTTTTTTTTGATTTTGCTGTGACTTTTTGAAGAAAATTTTTCATTTCTATGTTCTGAAGCAGTATTTCGAATAGCATAAAATAGAAGACACTTATTTATTGTACACCAAAATAGTAACATAATTTTAACACAAACTTGAATCTATGGGTACAACGGTCTTATCGTTGTTATCTGGAAAAAAATGACCACCTATTTATGTTACACCCTGTATACCTTGTTCACTGAAACGTGAGACAAAATATAAACACTTAGTTTTGTGTCTTCGTGTGTTATTTGAATAAGAGATTAGATAATTTTCATTGAATGAGGTTATTTAAAACTAGTTGTCCGCCGCGGTTACCCCGCGTTTTTGGTTACTGCTTCGAGACCGTGGTTTGTAGCTTGATGTTATATAGTTTGTAGCCTTCCTTAATAAATAGGTGTGTTGAAATCAGCTTTAAATAGAGGGAAAGCTAAAAATATGTGTTGTAAGTTTTTTATTCTATTGACGAAGAAAGAACAATGATTTCGATAAAAAATAAAATGCAACTCAAATAGTTTCCATATAACAACACTATCCAACACTAAAGAACAGAGAATTTTTCAATTCGGACCAGTAGTTTATGTGATTAGCGAGTTCAACTATTCAAACATATAAATAAACTCTTAAGATTTTTTAATATTATACTTAAAGTTTAGTTTAGCTTACATACGTTTGCTTATAACTCTATGTACATGATTTATATTATTAACGTTTTGGCGTCATAATATACAGCGATATATAGGATAGGCGCATTACTTTGTGTAATTATTTCATCACCACTGCTCTCAAAACGGTGAAGGAAAACATCATGAGGAAACCGGCATGTCCTAGAACCAAAAATTCGTAGACCTTTCGTGACATTCACCAACCCGCACTGGGCCCGCGTGGTGGATTATGGCCTATTCTAATGATATATATATATATATGAGATAATGCTATTTTAACTTTGGCAGATATATTTTTGACCAGTCATAGGCATACTAGCTTCTAACAGCGCGTTTACCTGTGTTTTAGTAGATAATCCCAAGGGACCCTATTCTGAGATAAAAGTGTCTTATGTACTATTCTAGGATATAGTCTAGCCGTGTTTTGACTTTCATCTAAATCCTTTCAGCGCTTTGAGCGTAAAAAGTATCAAATGTATATATAAAGTTTAGGTTTTATAATATTGGTGTGATTTACAAACATGAATTTCTGTTGTATCTCAGAATTATGTTCACAATTTTATAGTTTCCAATGGTAGATCGTTACTCAAATTCCTAAATTGCTATTTAAATCACACTTTAACGGAAAGAGATGTCATTCAAGGCCCATATATTTTGCTCAGAGCCGTCCCTTAGGTTTTGTCGTGGAGAAAAACACCGGTCGTAATTACACACATTTATTTTTATGAGTTTGTTGATGCGAAATAATGTTGTTTCTTCTTGTAGGCTTATTAGGTAGAAATGTTGTAAGCAATAAGTACGAAATGCCGATGAACAAGTCGAGAATGTCAGTAAAATGTCAATGATTAAATGATTTGCAAGCTATGAAATTGTAATTGAAAATACAATTCTTTATGTAATTTTGGGAATATAATTATTTATGTAATTTTGGGAATATCACTCTTTATGTAATTTTGGGAATAAAAGTATTTGTGTATTTTTTAAAACTGATATTTATGTACAGAATGATGAAGAATTTTTTTTTTATTATTGATTGACTCGCGTTTGTCCATTTGACCAATTTGCCAAATAAGAACCTAAATTGATTTACGTCCATACTGTTCATCATAATTAAAATTTCCAGTGAGTTGTACCCACATAGTTGCGTAAAATGGCTGCCTGCCAAGATCGGGGCTAAATCAGCAATCGTACACTAGAAGCAAAGCAGAAATTGTTGATTTCGTTGAATTATGTAATGTGCTCTAATGAAATGTCGATTCAATATTTATTGTTGTTGATTTTGTTGTTCATTAGCAGTCTCTACAACAGCTTGTTTACTTCCAAGATCTTCTTCTTAGAAACTCAATTTCTATGCTTTAGATATTATTTTACTTTAAATTTTAGTGAGGTGACTAATAAATTCAAGTTGTAGATACTTTTTGTGCGCACTGCGAGACATTTCTACATAACCAGGTACATCGTGTCGTGCATATCAATAACAAGTCTGTTACACACTAGACGAGCATCCGGTACAAAGTCGACACGTCCGAGCGTCATGCGTTGATTCAACCACAAGAAAGCTGCTGTATTATTAAATCTGGGGAGGTCGGTAAAATGAGATCGACTTCGTCGAAATTCGGAAAGGACACCATTTGGCGGTACGTTACGGCACGATGGCGTAACGGAACGAGTACTATATTTACTTTCGGGCACGTGTTCAGAACTGAATGGGCGAAGACCTTGCCCTTGAACCCGGGGGGAACGCACGCCGCCCGCGGCACGCACCGCCCGCCCAAACGGCGACTGGCCGCGCCTCTGCCCATACCCCCCTCCCCCTGCACCGCATCGCACTCCCCCGTACCGCACTCCCCGCCACCCAAACTGATCAATAGCCTACTTCCTATTTACATCGCTTCCTACCAACTTACATAAAAGAACCAATTTGTTCGACTGAAGGAATAATTTAATTTAAAAGAAACTTATATTTATAGGAGACGATTTAATTAGAGTCTTAAACGTTAAGTTTTTCGAATAACGAGGTTTCTGTCTTTATAAAAGTTATTACTTCGAATAGCCTGGAAACTTTTATGACATAATAACTAAGCAATTACAGTATTATTTCATGCATTTACTAGACAGTTTACGTGTTGCTGTCCGAATTGAGTGTTCATCATAGAATTTGCCGTAAAGTTGTGGCTTCCCACGAGAATGATTACTTTTTGCATTTATTACTGGTATAAAAAATATAAACTATTTCCGTTTTAGTATAGTTAGCTTGGTGCAAATATACTTAGTCACGCGAACACGATAAGGTGCAGAGGTGAGGTATAATTATATGGTCACGTTCGGGTCTTAGCTCACCTTACTGTGTAGCGTTAGAAGTCGATAGTGACGTTGGTACTTAAACTACACTGAGTTATACTGAATTCTTCTAATACAATGTTACTCATAACGATGATGTGTGGTCTGAGCGAGGCGAACAGACTACTTTGTATTAAGAATATGAATACAACGCTTGACTGTGCGGTTGATTTCGGACGTACAGCGTTTTACAACACAACAGCCAATGAATATACAAAGTTTCTTGCAAGGATTTTATGGAAATGATTTGAATATTCCGTAGAATTTATTTCAGGACTTGGACTGCTAACAATATGTAGCATAATCAGTCTTTTAATATTCCCACTGCTGGGACCGGGCCCAGTGTGCAATTGTGGATGTGGATATAACTTAACTTCGATCTAAAATATACAAGTAGTACCACATAAGTATAGCTGTACTAAAAAGGAGCGTACATCCGATCTTCAACATATTCCTTTATATTTGATTGAAATTCTAAACGAACCAAAAGCTCACCTTTATCTTGTTCCTTCTAACATAAACCAGTAGTTAAGTAGTGTTAAGTTATAATATTCCATAAAGGTGTTATGTTGAGCAGGCTTGCGATCAATAGTTTACCGTCTAGTCTATTCAGGACCATTGCAGCTATATCGAGGTGTAGAAACCGTTTGGATTGTGTGCATGAAGTTGTGTGCGCGTGTGTGTTGTATGTATGTGGATGTTATTATTTTTAAAGAATACTTTACTGCTTGTAACTTTTGTACGTATTTTTCATTCAGTTTACATCTTTAATGTTTTTACTTAACTTACTTAAAGGCATTGTTTGTAATTGACTGTGTCAAACGCTTCAGTTAGTTTATAGCTCTATTGCATGCAAATCAATTATAAGTTTCAGTTGGTTTTTTAATCCTTCCATTGTTTTTTTTTGACTATTAACTAAGTTTTATTCAAAGTGTTTTGGAAAGTAAGAGTATCAATCGCTTTATTTCAGTTCTTAAACATTTCTTTACAGATATTTGCGAAACCGATTAAGTGAACTTTCAAGCCAAAGATATTTTTAACGCATCAATCATATCATCTGTGTTCAATAATAATCACACATTGGATATTGTCATGAATAATAATTATGATAAGCTCTCTCATGACATTTAGGATTATAAAAGAACTGTCAAATAAATAGGATTGCGATCAACAATGAGTTACGTGATTACGATGGTAACTATTGAAATGAATCATTCGAAATATTAAATTATAATATACTAGGAACAATTTATAGTTGTCACCACGATGATATTTACGACTTGGGAAGATAATAAGTAATATATCTGGTTTATATGGCTTCGATATATTCGTTCTGGACATATGAGTAAGTGTCATGACATAAGCGCATAAAATATTGATTGTATTGCAATCAACTATATTTTAATCATTGGATATTTTATTGTCTTTCACAAATTACAAAGCTGATCGTTTAAACAAATTAATAAAACCTTGTGAACTGAGGAATACAAATAACTCGGTCTTCCACACTCTAACTAACTTAATAGTTTTTTTTATTGACTTCCATACCACTTGAATCAGAACTAAATAGGGCAATGATCAAGTGTTAATTATGAACCAAATGAAAAAATTAATTAGTAAACTCAAGCCTGTCCTATTAATTATATGGACACATAATAACAATTTTAAATTTACATCTTTGCTATAAAATGATTTCTTGGTATTTAAATTTATTATTTGTATTAAGTTTATTAAGTGAGTGGAGTTTGTCACATAACTATAAATTAGAACAAACGAGATGTTAGAACCAGGTTAAGTCACAAACTGGTCTCACCTTGGCCAGTTTTCACATCTGCCACTTGTCGCTCCGCTGGACAAATAGGCCGGCCAAGCTTGACCATTGTCAATCACGTTGCGCCTGCGCAATCTTCTTGCCCATTGTTTCACAAAATGGAATCGTTGGGAACTTAAAATTTCATTGTTTGCCTATCATGTGCTTGAATGCTGTATCCGACCCAACAGACCAGCTCCGTAATCCGATTACAGGTATCAAAATAAACTAGTTTTTTAATACAATTTCAAATGTCAAATGTGAGAAATCTATAGCGATTTTAATTGTCGCTAACTCATAGTTATCTGTTCGATCATAATAAAGATGATGGATTTAACGTGTCTTTTATATGATGATAGTACATAAACTGTTTTAAGAATTAATTTTAATGGCACATCAAATGCTAAGTTTAGTAATAATACAAGACGAAATTGTGTTTAGTTTTAATTGAGCTTCAAAAAGATTTTTTGATGAAACAACCGACATGCAAAACTATGAATTAATGAAACATTTATTAATTTAAAAAAAGCTACAAGAAACACACCGTCATGATACTCTTCTTTTTTGATAGTTTCAACGTAACATAGTAAATTATCAGTTAAATGTCAATGGGATACTTATATCACAATAGATACTAAAGGTCTCAGTAGCCAAATATGGTACAGATTATCACACTATGTTTAAAGATCATTGACTCATGATTATTATTCTTAACAATGAAGGCCGTATAGTGAAACGACAAAGCTATAGGAACATAACGCTCACCTTAGAAGCCAACTAAACAATTGAGATGGTATTATATAAAGAGCTCTGAATCACGATTGAGTTCCCAATTCCTTAGCTCCATTTATGTTTATTTTTTATTTCGGTCAACGGCCGCTCGCGGCCCCATTGTGCTCGCTCCATTGACATCGATTTCTAGGGTTAGATTTAAAACAGCCGACAAAAACCACACGAATACTTAGTACTATATAATAATACCTAAAAGTTGAGCTATTTAGTTGAATAAAGACAAAGCTTCCGTTAGTCTTTTCAACCGGTCCCTCAAAAAACTGGGTCTATCGGCTATCAACTCACTAATCGTGAACGGTAGCGTAGAACCGTAAACTCCAATAAACTTAACGCTTTAAAAACTATTACTGTTTTAACACAAACGACTAAATTATTCTTACGAGCGTGCAGATTTCGAAACCCACGCTCGGACTACTTGTTTTTCAAGGCTTTTTTTATTATGAATCGAGCCGCGGCGTACAATCAGATATTCCTGGCAACCGATCAGTAAAAACTAAACAGATATTTAATGAGAACTTTAACCTCACCCTGCAGCGGATCCAGTTAACGTTAAATATAATTTATATTTATTTAAATAATCTCATAATAACTTTGTGAATGTTGTTCAAACGCATGACGAAACCAAAAAACTTATATAAAATATATTGTTTCAAAACTTTCCGTCACTAAATTTTATCGTAAAAAAATATGATACCCATTAAAAATGCTGAAGAATTTAATGAATAAAATAGCAAAGTCGACGGTATAGTCATCTTTCATTCTCAAGGTTATATTATTATGGTGTCATTATAGCTTACTCGTGGCTCCACACGTACGTAATATCGAAAAATTGCTTTGTTAGCTTTCACTGAACGGTATTAGTGACCATTCATTTCATAAACCGAATATAACCGAACTATAAGCGAAATCAAAATAGATGTGTTTTCGACATAAACGACGTGACGTGATTAGCATAAGAAATTGTAATAGAAAATTCGATGATCGTCAACAATGGGAGGTCATCGTATTTCAGACTAACCATTCATATATTTATAGTTAGGTCACGGGGCAGTGTTTGGTCTAGGCGTTCGTTGGTATTGAGCGTGTGTTGACCGGGCGATTCACCTTGAGACCGCACCTCGCTTTTATAACCCCACCACGGCGAAATACCACTAGGCGGTCTTACACGTGTAGCAGTCTGCAGACGACGTAAACTGGCCGCGTACCACGTTTGGTACAATGCTCAAGACCGGTCCGCGTGCTGTGGGTGAGCGAGTTGTGGAATGCACGGACGGACCGAGACGCCGAGATTTGAAAGTGTGCTCCACCGCGCTGCCCGCGACGCCTATCGACATACTAATATTTCCGATATCGATTCTATATCCTTTAAACAGTGAAATCATCAAATTTTCAATTCACTTCACCCGTATTGAAATAGTGAAACTTATTATTAAAACTTCCAGAGCGTGAGCCACCATTTTTTCCACTGCGCTTAATGTTGGACCAACCAATTGTTTGGTAACCCAAAATTGCCTGTAATCACACGCTGTGATCTTCATTTTATATTATTACTGTTGGTTGGTAATCAAATTATCATATTTTATACATAAACACTCTGTAAGTCGCACGCGCAGCTTGTGAGTCAAGCAAAAAATTGGGTTTCGTTTGTGTTAGAAAAATAATTATGATAATTTTCTGTCAACATCTCTGTCTAGCTTTTGGTAAACACTTCGGTGTTTTGATGAGATTGTGTCAATGTTTGGTAAGTCAATTGTTTCACCATATTAAGATAGCTTGTACCAAATATGGAACAACAAATGTACTTGAACAAAGGAAAACTTTCAAATAATTTTAAATCCTGTCCCAACTAATATCAACAAACGTTGTAATAAATAATAATATAAACGGAAGGTTAACAATTTTTGCGTTAAATCAATCACAATTTCCACGTCCGAGCGCATCGAATGGACCGATAATGAAGCTTCCTCGTCGTTATCCAACCTTGTTTACCTCCTAGATAGTTTCTACGCGCGTCATGATTGTTTGTTAAGAACTACTTACCTAGTTACACTACCTTCTAGTCATCCTATTATAATTCAAACGCAGCACGTTGAACCTTTTACGTAAATGTTGTGTGACGCAACTCACATAATAAGCGAACTTTGTAAGATGTTTAATAATAAAATTAACGATGCTGTAATATAAATATTAACCGACTAAATAAAGGTGCAGTTAATTAGTTCTGAGTCATATTTGATCAAGATGCAAAGTAAGTAAACAACTCTACATAGGTTTGCAATTTTACTAAAATACCTTTTGATTTTAGGCAGCAATGTAATGGAAGGATAATCCAGTTGTAAATGATTAATTGCAACAAGCGTCCCTAAACACTAGACGATATCGAAACGAACAGCAATTAGCATCCACATGTAAACAACCATGAATCAAAATACGATGTATAAATTAAAAATTCGCTTCATACGTCACATATGTTTTCCGACCAGTAAACCTGGAGCTTTAGAATTCTTAACATTCACCCCTCAATCACCTACTAGCTAAAGTTTAAGGGGAGTTATAGGACATCTAATGAAACTGGACAGTTTTAGTAAATGTAGGCTCGCCCCAATTCTGTTCGGCGGTGTCAGTGGCGATGAACATTGAATAAATGATGACACTAAACGTGCCTCGTAAGTGTTATAGGGTCACTTAAATGATACAGTTACTTTGTAACTAAGGTAGGTGCATGACTTGATACTAGATACTAATTAAAAGTAAAAGTTGTGATCGTGAATAATCTACTCAGTTTACCTTTATCGTGTACTTGAATTATTTAAAGTGAAATTTTGTGAAACAGTTTACCATCCACCATATCCGTGTTTGACTTTCTTACGAAAAAGGTTTTTCAGCGTTGCCTTTTTGGTTTAAAACTTGACTAACTTAAGCCTAAAGTTGTTAATTGGCACGATCATTCATAGAAAATTACTGAATAAAAAATACACCATAGGACTCAAACAAATGACCTCATCGCTTATGGTGTAGTTAAGGAACCTTCTAAATCAAACGAAAAAAATGATCCAATCAAGCTTCAAACTGTAAAAAAAGTTAATCCATCCTTACGACTCGACTATGTCTTATGATTTCGACCATTAATATAAGTCGAGCGTCGACGTGGTGGCGTCGAGTTTGTCACTCACTCTTACGCCTACGGCATAAAGTTGTGGATTGACTGGCATATACCGCCCACTCAGGTGTGGCGTGTAACTATTTGTTTTCATCGTACCCACGACTCGGAAACCCCGATGTTTTAACATGCCGCCCCAATTCAACTACCAAAATAACCGGGCTATGTCCCAGATTTGTCCCCGCTCCCTACGACGGACGTGCGATACGCAATGTCCGATTGTTGCCCCGACTTTACTGGTCAAATGTCCCCCAGTGCACTGCTTTTACAATCGGATTCAAACTTTCCATTCCGTTTAAGCAATCGATCAAAACGAATAGATATGATAGAGGGAGATAGCAGTAAGTAAGTTATTAGGTTTTTATGTTTGTAGATTTAAATTATCGGGGTCAGTGAACTTAAAAAAATATGATTTTTGTGAAGCTTTGATTTGGAGCCAAAATAAAATTTTTGGTCAACTGACAAAATTCGGCTCGAAGGACCAAAAAACCGAAACAATAAATCTTAAAATCGATTCACGACATCGAATTAGCGATACAGTCGTGCTTGTATTGGGCGACATGCCTCGAATTCCCTTTTGTTTCCCGCGCGACACGTGTCGCCCGTCGCACGTCCGTCTGAGGCCCGTTATTGTATAGCGCGGTATATGTATGGGTGGTATAGTATCCGAATATCGGTGGCGTGCGGGGTGAACGACCTCTCAGGCACCTGCAATCGGTCGCTGTTGACACAAGCAACTGACGGCCGTGACGCTTCCAAGTGATAATGAGTGTCAGTACAACGTACTTGAGATTTCAGTGTAGCTAGGATAAACTCAACCATTATTGGCTCCTGCACCTCAAATATTTTATCTGATATGTTTGTAAGTCTTACTAACTGGTTTCTGCTCTTTGTGTTTACTCTGGTTTTTAGACTCTGTGTTGATGTTTTATATTAATTATAATTATAACATCGTTTTTAATTTTAGCCTTACGAAACTAAAATTACATCATATATTTGCATGGTATAAAACAAAGTTGCTTCTCGTGTCTGTGTGTTTATCCACAAACTCCTCCTAAATCACGCAATGGATTTTGATGCGGTTTTCACTAATTGAAAGAACATTAAATGAGAAAAGTTTTTGTTTACCTAAAATTTGAACCCGTGCTTAGTGCTAGCTTTGGCGGGGAATAGTACTGCATAAATCTTTACTATCCTCCATTTCTAAGGGGTCGATGCTCGGGATTAGAAGTAATTTCTTTGATAACAATTAATGGATTGTACATGCAAAGTGAGGGACAGCGAATATTAACGCAGGGGACGCTTGCTCGGGTGACAAAATAAAGGTCACAACTAATGTAGCGCTGCAATGAACTTTTACACAAGGTCAAATAGCTATTTCTAATTCTTTGTTTCATAGCAATCGTTTAGATTTTAGCTATTTTTCACTACAAAGTGGAACACGTATATTCTAGGGAGAACTAAATTCAATTTAGAAATTTCGATCAAAGAGTAGAAATATCATGTTACTTTACAGACGTGTATGAATTCACAATTGAGAGTTTATTACGCGATCCACAGTTTTCCCGCGCGGGGAATGAGGGCGCGGCCTTGTCCTGCTTCTCAGATTGGCACATTTTTATCTACTCTTTGAACTATAGCCAACGCCAGGCAGACTGTCGATTTGATTGATAGAGTATAGTGTACATAGTACGGCAGAAAAATGTAATAAAAAACATTTTGCAAAATTTTCCGACTATCTAGGCTAACTTTTTGTATTGAATAAACAGTTGTTTTTTTTTCTAAAATTATATAAATAAGATAGTTTTAAGTCGACCTTGTAAAGTAATACAAAAAATCCAACATAAATACATGAAATTATATTGAGTTTTCGAATTTAGGAAGAAACTGATGAAATGGAAACAGCCAACCAAATATTCCTAAATAATTATATCAAAAACAAACAATAACTTCAATATGCAGTCTCGGGTAAAATAACTTTATGGCAGGATTGTTTCAATTTTCAATTTGAAATCCAAGTTTGATTTTTTAAATTCCAAATTTTTGTTGTAGATGAAATAGCTGTGAATTTTAAATATTGATTTATTTTGAAGTCATATTCTCAGTTACGATTCAAAATCTATTAACACACCGCCTTTAATGTCTAATCATAAACTCATCTCTTTAAACTATTATTGGAATCCATTAAGAATTTTAGTTTATGTATTATTTTTGTTTTCTCTATCAACGATGTCTTCGACATCAGAATCGTCGCCATTCGTAACATTTCCAGTTTTTGCAGTTGAATTTTGTTCAGAAACAGCGTTGCTATTTGTGCAAGCTATCCGTTTATCCAATGAAGGCATTAGTATAATTCTATTGCAATGGACTTGGCTTTACTAATTCAATTTGCAAAGCTAAGACTAAGCTGTTTACGTTGCAAGTTGATGACCTAAGTTCAATATTAGGTACTAAATAATCTATCTATACTGAACTGTGAAATTTAATTAGGAATACTTCTCAGGCAGTTCAACTACCTATATGTTTTTATGCCATATCTTGATTATGTTCAGTAGGTATGTTATTGCGAAGTTCAACGAAATATTTGAAAGTTGCGTGTGGTCGGCGTGCTCCAAATACAATCTCTATTTTTAGAATAATTCCATGAGCGTGATTGTAAATATTCCGAATGCGGATGAAATCAGTAATTATTTATGAAACAAAGACTGAAGTTTACGAACTGATAAGAAAAAAAAACTCAAATTTAAACCATTTATTTCAAATAAAACATTTACAGGCACTTCTGAATTGTCAAGAAGTCGGTCAGTTAGAAAGATGAAGCTAATTGCATATTCCAAAGCGAAGATCTCTGTTGATAAGGACGTGCAAGAAACTAAATAGACTCTCTTTTAAATCATGTAAGAAAATTTTGGTTAAATTTTTAAGGTTAGTATATGTGAATTGTATGTATAAAAATATTAATTAGAATTAAAATAAGCCAGTGGTAGCTAAGAGGTGACCAGACTCAACTACCGGCGTCCGTTCACGAACATGACGCGTGTCAACATTTGAAAGGAAACTGAATGTTGCTTCATTCAGTTTGCTACTATCAGCAAGACATTTGAATGATTATGACTTACTTATATTTCAAATGCGATAAAGATACCTATATACTTTTGCTTGTCAAAACAAGAATCTAACATTTTATAAACAATGAATTAAACTAGAATAACAACCAGTTGACGAAGAGAGAGAGTATCCAGTGGTGAATTAAAATATGTCTGTCATTGCAATGCTGAACACAGTAGCTCAACATTAACATGTGTATCCTGTGTCGTGCTGACCGCTGTCGGTTCTCTCAGTTTCACTCACTACACTTAAATAACACGGAATGCATTGTACAATAACAACGAAATCACGAAGACTTAAATGCCATCATAATTGGCTACAATAAGCTCAATTGTTATGAGGTGTTGCTGCGTGAGAAAACAAATCAGCTGAGCGACCCTATCAGGGGCCCGACTGCCACCGATTCCTCACCAACAACTTTCCAACTTGCTTGTTATAAATATTCAACGTCGTTTTGCCAGCAGCTCTCACTGGCTTAACTACTATATCCATTCGTCATAAATTGCGATACCCACCTAGATACAGTTTGGGCTCAATTTTGACGACCCGCTTTCGCACTCAGCCAGAAATACAGTCGGTTCGGTGGTCTGCGCGCACAGCACTGGCTTCTGTCTACTCATCCATCACTGCACATCCGCACGATACTGCGAGACTCACGATTTCACTGTCACAGCACGCGGCGGCCTGGTGGCCAGCCGGAGTCACGGCACGCACCAGCACAGACGTTTCAATAGTACCGCGGCTACCGCTGCAGTGTGGTGGACGCACGGGCAGCAGTCGTCGCACGAGGTGAAACCGCCGAGGACCGAAACTGCGACGCGCGAGGTCGGCGCGACCTCCACGCTCGAGAGCGTGAGAGCCGGCAAAGCCTGAACGGTGGCAGGTGTGCTGCGCGAAGTGCAGCGTAATGCGGAGAGAGCTGTACGAGACGACGCGCGTGACTCGCCGCCGCCGACTGACGGGCGCGCCGCGACGAGCCGCGCTCACCACCACACGCGCACCCGCGCACACTCGCGCCGCGCCGGCAGCCGACACCGCACGCCGACACACAGCGCTACACCGACACGCCGCGCCGCCGACCCACCACACCAGATCCAAACATATTTTAAAGTTTCATACCCAATTTGACTTTAAAATCTCATCGGGCCCGTCCAAGACGCGAGCCAGTCTGTCAGCCTGAATATTAACCTGAACAAAAGCATTGCGGTGTCTCGCTGGACGCATCGGTTGCGCAGTGAATGGACAGCGCGTGTAGAAACACCGAGAGCGCATGCGCCACGCACACTCACTTGAGGTGCCTCTGTACTTACGAAAATTTCGAACAAGTGTGACTGTAGTTTAACGTGTCCGAAACGAGGCTGGGAAATTGAAAAACAAGCCTGTGAAATTTGGAAACATATAGACTTAAATACTAAATAGTTCTGTGTATAATATTTACAGAATAGATATGATAAGTTCTAGGAAGACTAAGTACAACTGACTTTATTGATAAAGCGTTTGAAATGGAGATCAATGGTCAATTAGTGAAATCAGCTCCGGTTCAGTGTGCGCTGTGCACTTATACAACACATATCACTGCATTATGCAGCCCGTGCAGTCACAGTAAGGTCATCAAAATGCTGTAGATGCGAAGATGCAAATTGCGCAAATAGATGTTCCAATGAACTCGTTTAATAATAGCGGGCGTAGTGAGGGCGTCACTGAAGAGAAATACTAGTCGAGTAGTCGCTACTCGAGTCTATGTGAGACTGGCTCAAGGTTGCACTACACATACGCTGCCGTTGTCATGGAACATAACTCACGGAAATACTGTCATAAAAATATTCAATGTTGAGCTATTCAACTCTGACCTCCCCACATTTTAGAAAAAAATAATACTAATAAACAATCTACTCTTTTATTAGAATCACGAGTACCTAGTTGTATATTTATAACATGAACGCAATGAATTTGAAGTAATTAAAAATGACATTGCAAAATTAATGATACAATAAAACGAGGAGCGGCGTCATCAGCCGGGAGCCGTCACAGCACGTCAAGTTTCAGTGAAAACAAATTTGTTCTCGTATTGGAGTCGACTTATGATTTTTTGCGTACAAAAGAAGAACTTTAAAATTTAACATGGCATAAACCAATGAAATACAAGATATTGGAGTTGATTTTACGTTAGAAGTATTCGAAAAGCCGTTAAAAAACAAAGAAACTTTAGTATAAACTGTAATGATACCCTATGAAATTGCCATTTTTTAAAACGGGTTGCTTTGAAGTGTTACATCTTTGGATTGACTTGGAATTATAAGTTCAAATAAACTTTATATTTAAAGTACGTTATTCTTTTTACTAAATTATTATTATTATATATTATTTTTGGTGTTTTGTAGTTTCTGTAATATCGCTGTATTACCCATTAACCATTAAAGCTAATTAAAAACGTTTTTTCATATTAAGGGTTCCAACGTAGAAACTAGCTAAGAGACAACATGAAAACGAATTCCAAGTTGGTAAGAAAATAAAATAAATAGAATATAAAGAAACATAAAATTAATTTACAAAACAGAAGAAGGCTGAAAGAAGGCGGGTAATAATATGAAAAAAATAAAGATCTGAAAGCAGACTCTGAAAGTGGAGAGCCGATAGATATAAATAAAAGATAACTACATTGGGGAGTTAAACAGAAATAAAACCAATGTTAAGTAAATTCTGAATAATAACGCATCATTTTAGAAACACAAGCAATGTAAAAATTTATTTATAAAAGACTACATTATATCTTTAATAACAAATGAATCCACTCAGTCGTACAAAAAGACAAATTAAAAGAATTTCATGTCCAAAAATTCTCCAAGTTGTCTGTAGTCAAAGAGCCACATTTAAAGGCCAGACAAAGATGGGTCTGTTTGCGAGAGGTGGTCGCTCGGGATGCCAATCCTGACTTCCGCCGGCGCCCGATCATTGTCAGAAACACTTAGGGGGAAAACTCGAGTATAAAACGGTTCAAATTATATCTATACCTCAAAAAAATTCATACTTTTCAGTCATATTATCATTTTCTTGTTTGTTGATATTAAATTCTTGATATATATAACGCATTTTCATTTTTGTGTTAATTAAGAAACAAGATACTTTACCTACCTCCAAAAATTTCTTGCCAAAAAAATGTTTGGTATAGTATAAAATTAGATGTTGAAAATGGATATAATTTTGTTGGTGATAAAAATACGATCCAATACGAAGTAGAGTTCCAAATAAAAAGTAACGCGCGTAAAACTTTCAGTGGCGGGATGTGAGGTTGCAATGCGTGAAATTCCAAGTCAGCTGATTAATACTCGGTAGTGGCAACAGCGCATACTTTTTTTGACTTTAATGAGCGTGACATTGCAGATGGAAATATATTATTTTTATAAGAATTCTTATGACAGACTGACTCAAGTGGATTAGTTGGCGTATGAATGTCATTTAAAATAATATTTTCTGACAGTTGTACATATACCAAAGTACTCAAAGAAAAAGTTGGTCCGATTTCATATTTCTAAAACATGCTAAAAACATACATAATTTAACAACTGAATTTAACGAAACAACTGTTCTTCTAAGAGACAATAACAAACTAAAATGAGAGTTCAGAATATCGTTGTCGAACTAATAGTTTCAAGACGTTTGATATATCAGATTGAATACAAAGCCATAGTGGTTTATCTTCAGAGTTCAGGTCTGTTGCCCCAACTCGATATCAAGTACAGAGGCTATAAAGGAACGCGGTCTGTGTGGTCTTCAGCAACAAACAACTTTTGATCACAAATGTGTACTTGCTGGATGGTTTATAGAACTTTGTCCTTTGAAAGATCCAAGCCGACGCTAACAAAAGCCTTCTGATTGGCTTGAACACATCATGGGCCGGACAATGCGACATAAACGTTTGTATATTTCTGTCGGACGTCAAAGAAACATTTTCGCATTTCGTATGAACGTAAACGACCTAACAAACAGTCGTAACTGTGTACAAACAAGCTATTTACACGTGCAACTTGAAAAGTCGTAACCATAATAAGGCATTTTCACGCGATTGTTCAGTACCGACCCTCGATGGAGGAAGTCTGCGGTACCCTTTGCAAAGATACTTTGGTTGACCTCTGCTTCGCAGAGGCACAGGTTCCAGTCAATTTAGAACATTGAGGTATTGTGTCAACGACCGGCTAAAGGACGTCGAATAATTTGGACGATTCTATAAACGTGCTCATTATCCACCTTTTTGGGAAAGACGCATTAATTTCGATATCAAACAGTTTTGTTACGATGTGTTCAGCCGTAATAATTAAAATTTGTGTAGGCATCTGGTAATATCCCATTTTTAAGCCATTATTCTAATTGTGATCATGCGAATTCTGGTTTTAGTCATACAATACTCATTAGTGATGAAATTATCAAATGTTTGTTGAGGGCTTCTATTTTAATAAACGTTGATATATTTCTAGAAAATATACATAAATGTGGTGCGGCTATTACAATGTCAAAGAGGATGCCACCACCTTTACGCAAAGTCGTTATCAATTAAATGGCCAGCAGCAATTTGTCACTGCAGTCACCGACGATGCAAACTAATAATTTACTATAAAGGATGAATGACAGGACGATACATAGTTTATACAAATTGCAGCTTGCCGAGCTGTGTGTCTGTATATGTCAGGCTGCGGTTTAGTAGCTCTTTTTTCAACAGCTTTGCAATTAACACCTGCAGAGGTCGGCTCTCTAATGAGTGCCACATCTTCGGCGCCTGCACACCCACGTGCCTCCCACATATGCGCACCAATGTCAATTGTGCATGTAAATCAATGCGAACCATCAGAAAGCTCACTTCCATTGTATAATTATGAAGGAGTATGATTTATGTGTTGTTTATTTAGCCGTTGTTGTTCAAAACCTTAATTATTCAGTATTTTTGTAAGTTTTATTTGGCTTGGGTTTCAAGGGGTCAAGGACTTTGTTTTTCAAATAGATGTTGTATATATAGAAAAGTTTGTTAAAGGAAAATACAATTATTAACATTAATGTTATTGATTTTTTATAGCTTGTTCCTAATATATTACTAAGCGATCATGAAAATAAAATTATTAAATTTAAGCAATTTACTAGATGCTAAGCCTACTATAAAATCAGGGTACCAGCTGTAGATGCTTCTTAGATGTAATCGAGGTTCAGTTAAGTATCAGTAACTGAATGTTTTGAAGTGTTTCCATAACGACGATTTTAAACCATTTGAACTATCAGATAAGAAATTAAGAAAATGAGCTCTCTCTTAACAACCCAATGGCACTTTGGGAACAGGGATCCTGTTTCAGAACCAAGTAACTGTACTTTTATTACAGTCATTGTTGAAGCTCCTCCACAATTTACTACGATTAATTTTTTACTAATATTATAATATCTAGGCGATAAGATATGTGTGTGTATGTAAACATTTGCGTGTGTATGTTTTTTAATGCTACACGCTGATCGGCTAAACGAATATGATCGAAATTTGTTTGGATACTTTTTGACCCGGGAGTATTTCCTCGGGATATTTTTTTTACTTTGATGCTGGCAGAAACTATGTAGTATGGCTTAACAAATCGGTCCACAACTGACCGAGAAATCGGTGAACATACATAAAAAAAAATACATACAGTCGAATATATAACCTTTTTCCTTTTTAAATAGTTATTTTGGCATTATATATTTCATGATAGTAGCTTTAGCTTTAACTTTTTGTTTCATAAAGCATGCAGCTACTATATCTTGTCTTGGTATTATTTGGTCTTGTCCAACAATATCGTCTTTCTTTCAAGCTTTTCTTTAAAAACCATTTTCTTTACATACATCTATTTTGCTGTTTCGTGTCTCAGAAAGTGCGTTAAAACCTTTGGTTCCAGCTATTTGTAGACCTTTGACAGTCGTTACAGTTTTATTAAGGGGTTTTATCCAATTACTGGGTTATGGAGGTCAGATAGGAGGACGCTTCATGTGAAATACTAGTCTGAATTCGATTAGACTGGAAGCTGTCTCCAACATACTTTGTGCCGAAAGTTTGTCATTACAACCGAGGCGGAATTCGCCCGAGCCACAGGCGAGGGTGTTATGTCGCCGAGTGCTGCAGTGGCTTTTAACGTGTATCAATCGACGTTTTTCAATACACTTACGAAGAAATAAAAAACAGGAGTTGACCGGTGACTTGAGGGGCGCCCAGCCTGATACGATTAATACTATAAATTGTGCGAGGGCAAGCTTGTGCACTTTTCTGCACTAGTACGACAAACAGTAAATTGTGTGTGTGTAAAAGTGGGTGTTCGAGTAAGTTTATTAAAAATGGCTATGCAAATCGGCATTTGTTTTGCTGGAAGTGCCATTATCAGCAGTACAATAAATAATTGTAATAGTTACATTAGTAGTTATAAATGTGCCGCTAGACTCGCGTATCGGTTGCGGGCGCAAGTAGGATTTCCTTTTTAGACCATAGTCGTCCATATTGGGTCAGTGTGCGAATGCTAGCGATTGAAGAGCTGCCATACTTTTACTGTGTTTTTATTTACACACTTTACACAGTTGTAAGGAAGTAATGGCAGTGTCAAACTGTGTAAACATGTGGCGTACAAGTTTACATCTTGCTGTTTAACCAATATATATGTATCTAGGGGTTTTATTTCATACTAGCTTCTGGCAGTGGCTTCTCCCACGTGAAAATAGGTTTCATCCATACAAAGTTTAGTTTCTCTCTCTGTTTCTCTTTCATTTTCAAAATATCCTTTCTTTTATACATATATTATAAAATAAATCTCTGTGCAAAATTTCAGTATTCTAGATCCAAGCCCAAGCGTTGACGAGTCAGTTACTAAGTTAGAATTTTGCTTTTTATATATAAAGCTGTTAGAAAACAGGGAGGATACTGCCATTTCTAAGAAGTGTCCGCAGCTTAGTAAGTAAGTCAGAGAGAAGGCTTATTTTCTAGCAAAAGTTTAGTTTTTTTTTTTTAAAGAAACAAGATAAAATCGAATGATGAGTCGGTAATAACTAGCCGTTAATAAAAAACGCGCATATATTTAGTTTCAATACTTTTTAGCATATTCTAAATTCAAATTCTTCATAGAATATTTTGAATAAAGAACCTACTAATCAGTATCCAAAGAAAGAGAAGAACTTACTAATCAGTATATAAAAAAATAACCATGTTATCATAGTTGTTTTTTTTATGAATAAGGCCCTGAGCTTCATTTGAACTAGATTGATTTTTTTGTAAGTTAGATTAGGTTATAGAATATAATAACAGTACTGTTCTTGAATACTAAATTACATTCAAAGACAGACTAGGAGCCTAACAAACACAATTATAATCTATGTATTAAGGGACCAAGCCAAGTCGGTAAATTAAATTACTCAATTTATAAGTTACTGCCAAATATTTACCTAAATGCAAACAACATGTCGAACTAAATAATCTTCTTACATTGACGCTTTTCATTGTAGCGGAGTCATTGGCTTAATGCAAAATTAATGCACTTGGCTGTATTTACATCTATACCTTTGCCAAATGTATATTTAGTGAAACAAGTTTAGCTTAGATAAATTTATAATGTCACTATTAATGTCTTCATCTCTATCAACGTCGACATATGCGTGTATGTATGTTACAATGTCGAAACTGATTATATTAACAAATGTTACCATGAATTAAATGGCTTGTTTATAAGCTAAATATACAACTATAAATAACATTATAACTATTACTAGAATAAAGGTGAAAGTTTTTTTGTATATATGTGTGTGTGTATGTTTGTTACTACTGCATAATTCGTTAGGTACACGGGTAGATAATGTCCTGGAAAAAATAGCATATATGATATTTTTGCTAGCAGAAACTTTGGTCATAATGCTGAGATTTTGTTAAGATTTACTCATAATAAAAAAAATATGTACGGTGTTAGAAATTCGTGGCAAAAAAGAACTCAAAAACAACAAAATTAGAAATCTAACTACAAGTTAAGTTCTGAGAAAAAAGAACTGAAAATCTAAACCTTTCATTTCTTGGTAACACACTACTTTTACGCTATACTCTTACTATACAACATAATCGTAGTACACATTTACACACACAGTCGTTATTTAGTGTGAGTGAGTCGTCCACATTTCGAACGCGACCTAGAAAGGTGAACAAACGTCCGATATAGTTGAGTTCAACCCAAATTTTTGACCCGATTCGATGTAAAAACGCGGCGAGGAGGCGGACTAACGACCGCCTGACGTAACATTGAATAGACAAATAAAACAAGACACGGAATGCAGACAGTTTTTAAGCTTTCCTCTCAACGTAACGGGAATAAACCCGGTTGGAGTAAAGACACTCAAGAAACAACCATGACCCCACCAAATTGTATTCCAGTTCTGGCCTATTACAAATACGTGTTTAGAACATCGTGGGAAATAGATAAGGCGTTTTTCCTATCATTTATCTTCTATCAATTAACTAGGTGTAAGACTAAGACACTAGTTGACGACGTAACAGAGAGGGAAGTTTTAATAATAATAATAATGCATTTTCGAAGGAGTAAACGCACTGGAGGTACGTTTTTATTCTTGTAGCGTATAGTTTGACACTTACAAGTTATTTGACAGTTGACACTTGTATAGTTAGTGTTCTCATACAATAATTATATTAAAAAAATATATATATTTATGATTTAATTTTTAAAATTTTTGGAGTTCCCACACTTTATTTTCTTTATTGGCCTCCTACAAATACAAAAAGTGCAGGTGTTAGAGATGGGTCGAGGAAGCCCCATTTGGCCAGATTGTTTTTACAGCGGCTAACCTGGGACCACGTCTGTTAAGAGATTACTGACTAGTTTATGCTACATGGGTACATTGTTATCGAAATTGACATATGCCTAAATGGCGTGGCTAGATGCCAAAAAACCGAAATAAAGGTGACAAGTGGCGTTTGCCACGACTGAAATATCTACGAGTATGTATTATAAATACAAACCCAAGCATTGGTTGAAGCCTATTTAGATCAAGGTGTCGATTTCAGGAAAAAATATTTATCTGAAATAATTTCAACAAATACGCAAGGCATATTGCTCGTAGAACAGATGGTCGCTGGGGCTAAAAGGTTTTGGGGTAGCGATCACGTATCGGAAGACGCAGCGTTTGGAAGTCCTCCCACAAGGTGGACCGATGACCTGATTATGGTCGCGGGAATCCAATAAATGCAAGACGCATAGATCATATGAAGAAAGTAAGTAAGAAAAGTAAACTTGTAAGTTTAGAAAAATCTATAAACTAAACACCACTGTCTAATCACGAAATTTTAGGAACTGTAACCCCTACAAACTTAAAAGTTGGCAGGTAGGTTCCTTACAGAGTGTAAAGATCCGCTAAGAACGGATTTTCCGAAATTCACACTCTAAGGGGATGAAACGGGCGTCCAAAGTTTGTATGGAAGAACCGAAATTCACGCGGGCAAAGCCGTTGGCAGAAGCTAGTATCATATATTTTGATTAATTCATTAAAGTAAATAAGTTTAAAAATTTATAATATCTTAAAAAAAAATTTATGAACACACTTAAAGCACTTACTAGGTACTTTACAAAATAATTATTGTTTAACTCTTATTAGATATTTCTACCCCAACAAAAACAATTTTGATATTAGAATAAATAGTAAGCCTCTATCACATAAATATTTAGTATGCCATTCTTGGAAACAAAACTAGAATTTACCGCAACAAATAATAATTTCCCTTGGTCTAATTGAAAATACTTGAACTATACTTGAACAAATAACTAACCTCATTCTTTTATTATTGTAGCACTAGCTTCAGCCAGTAAATTTCTCCATACAAACTTAGAACCCCTTTCAGTCCCGGGGCGTGGGGGGAGGGTTATTTTGGAAAATTATCTTACGCTAATCTACGTCACAAAAGGAAACCTTGTGCCAAATTTCATGCTCCTAGTCCCAATAGTTTCAGATGTACTTTGATATGCCAGTCAATCAGTTTCTCCTTATATATATGTCGTGGCCAGATTATAGAAATTGATCACTTCATGATGATGATGATGATATGTCGATCTTCATTTGGCCATATAAATGATGTAGGATTTCTATGATAATAAAAAATCTAAAGAAAGTAGGCCAAACAAGGATTGATATTTCATCAACCTTTAACTTTTAAAAAGATCTGGCCACTTTAACTTGGCCAGATCATGAACTGATCAATTTCTATTTTTTTTAATATATTTTTTTTACATCTTTCACACAACGCCGTCTAGTCCCAAGCTAAGCAGAGCTTGTGTTATGGGTACTAGACAACTGATAACCATACTTATATATTTCTGAATTCATACATATATAGATAAATTAAACGCAGACACAGAACAAATGGTCGTGCTCATCACACAAACATTTGTCCTGGGTGGGAATCGAACCCATGACCTTTGGCATAGCAGTCAGGGCCACTAACCACTAGATCAACAGGCTTAGTGGTAATTTCTATGATCTGGCCACGACATATATACATATATATAGATGGAGCAAGGATAATTTCCACATTAAATGCCAGCTAGACTTTTGAGTTGTATTTGTTTTGCATTTTAATATCATCAAAAGGAATTTTATCCTTAATAATTACCGAAAGTACCTACATGGTTGTAACCATGTCGATAGTTCAATGGATTATCATTAAAAAACCATAGCTATTCGTATTATACTTCGATAGGATATTTAAATATGCAATTATGGTTGTGCAAAAGCACCGAAGCAGGTTCAGACCGACCATGGCGAATTCTATGGGATTATAAATAGGTTTAATGCTAGTCGCAGGAGCAAAGATCACATAATACGGGTGCTTTCTCATTGTGGAAGTTGTTTTAAATAAGTGGCTTGTTTGAAAGATAAAAGAAGGTTTCTCGTGTAGGAATATATCTAATATAATATATAAAGCAGGTAGTTTGGGAAATTTGGTAATTAATAATAATAATTACTTTTTGTAAGTTCTTTTAAGCAATGTTTAAAAATGTAATGAATCTGTTTAAAAAAATAAATAAACGGAATAATAATATTCTACAGTTGTCACATAAAGCCATCTGATTCCAAACTAACCTGAGCTCGTGGTTTGAGTACTAGACAACTGATAAACAAACTCATATATTTCTAAATACGTACATATTATAGATAAATTACACCCAGATACAGAACAAATGATCGTACTCATCACACAAACATTTGTCCTGGGTGAGAATTGAACCCACGATTTCCGGCATAGCAGTCAGGTTCACCTACTACTAGACCAACAGGCTTGTCAAATTATGAGAAACTTGAAATAATTACGGTCAAATAGACTCCCTCATTAAGGAACGAGAGGGAGTGTCAAATTTTTAGTGACTAACGGCCCGTTTACGACCTTGCTGCTGTGAGCGCTAGCTAAGCGCGGGGCGGCGAGCGGTAAGATCAAAAGTATGAAAATGTTTGGAGCACACGACGAGACACCGCTCATAGCGCAGTGTGCCTGCGTACCGATGCCGCCCCGCTCGCCACGCTGCTCGCCGCTAAGACCGAAGTCTTGAACAGGCCATAAGACCCACCCGTATTTCTTCCAGGGCCGCGGTGACTGTTTCGAACAATCCTAGAGTCAAATGACAAGAACAGTGATGAGGGTGAATACTGGGTACTAGGTCATCTCTAGCCCTTTCCCAACTAGCTTGGGTCGGCTTCCAGTCTAACTGGATGCGGCTGAATACCCGTGTTTTGCATGGAACGACTGCCTATCAGACCTCCACAACCCAGTTACTAGGCAACATAATACTCCTTGGATAGACTGATGTGCAGACTTTCTGGCGTCTGACTAACTAGAACGACTGTCAAAGATCAACAAGACAACCAGCACCAACGACTTTCCAACACACTGGCACAGGGTGACAAGAATGTTCTAGATAAACTTAGAAAAGTAATATGAAATGAAAAAATCACATTGGTACTTGCCCGGTTTCCGCAAAATCGTGCATGAGAGGCAGGTGCCTTAACTACTGGGACTCGCGACATATAGGACTTACAGGAATCAGAAAATAAAAAATCACCGTCAATTTCGGTGTATCTATTTGGTGTTATTAACCAGTATGGAAGATTTAAAGTCACCCAAAGGGCTATGGAAAGGGCTATGCTCGGAGTTTCCTTGCGTGGTCCAATCAAGAATGAGGATATTCGCAGGAGAACCAAGGTCACCGACATAGCACGAAGAATCGCCAAACTTAAGTGGCAATGGGCAGGGCATGTTGCTCGCAGAACGGATGGCCGTTGGGGCCGAAAGGTTCTAGAATGGCGACCACGTACCGGAAGACGTAGCGTTTGGGCTACAAGGTGGACCGATAACTCAGTAATTAATGGTTGCGGGAGTCCAATGGATGCGAGACGTCCAGGACCGTTCATTGTGGCGACACTTGGGGAGGCCTATGTCCAGCAGTGAACGTCTTTCGGCTAAAATTATGATGATGATGAACCAGTATGGAAGCAAGACTTACATAATGACTATATTACTTGTAGCTACTTCGCAGATTCAGTTGGCTTCAAATACATATGTATCTATAGATATCTACAAGACGCGAATAATTATTCTCAAATCCTCCCTCTTTTCCCCTCCCCAACCTCAATTAAATCATGACGTTAAACACGATGTAGACTCACAAACAATATTATATACCTACTCATAGTGATTCCATTCATACCCATCGCTATACGGAAGTCGATGGAACAGTGTAGGCGCCTTTCTTCTGACGTCATCGAAACTCAAGAATGAATGCAGGGCACCGTCGGCCTTAGTCATGTTTCCTACCTAAGTATAAGATAGCATCTGAGATGAGTTCTTAACGCGATCCATTTGACGACCTAAACTGAACTGTTAAAGGGATGGAACTAGATGTGTAGGGTGTATAGCTCTATCCCTTTTGGGAGGGAGGCCAAACAAAAGATGGATGGATTGTGTGAGAGAGTTGTAGTTGTGTGTATAAAAGAAACGGAAGTTAGTGATAGCATGACAAGTGACAGGGCAGAATGGAAGAAAAAACGTGTTGCGGCCGACCCCAAATAACACGGGACAAGGGCAGGAAGATGATGATGAGCTCCATCCCTTTTACTCGCTCGCACGACTGACTTTTTAACATAACATGGTAAGGGCTTATTTTAGAGGCAACTAGTGGATAACCGGGATCGCTTGTTGTTCTTTTTTAAAGCATTGTTTTAATAGTAAATGATCAATGATATTTATTTTGCAAATACGTTTTATAAAAAAACACTTTTACACTTTTTTTGTCAATTTAATCTAGATGAAGCCGGTAAGGTCTAAAATCATTTACGCATTAATCGGTTTTAACCCAATCCGACCGGAAAGAAATCAGACGCAGGATTAGGTCTTACGTGCTATTCGAGGCACGGGGGTGTTATACCACCAACTTCTAAAGTCCGAGCTACTACAAAGTAATTCTTAATAATAAAAACCCCAATTATTATTATTATTCTTAATTGCTCAACCTAATTCCATCTAGCCCATTCCATCACCGGACCACCGGGCGTATGGCGATGCGCCACTGGTACATGGTGGACATCCCACCTATACGAAGAAAACGTTTTGGGAATACATTCATTGTGCGTACAGTTAAGGAGTGGAATTCCTTGCCGGAATCTGTGTTTCCTGATGGCTACAACCTGGGGACCTTTAAGTCAAGAGTGAATAGGTTACTTCTAGGTAAGCGCGCTCCATCGACGACCACATTGTCGCTTTCTACCAGGTGAGATAGCGGTCAAGCGCAAACCTATCAAGAATAAAAAAAATAACTAATATTAGTTTTTACCTAACCCAGGAATCGGTCGATCCCCATACTCAAGAGAGCTTGCGATCGCGAGACTAATGAGGCATTCACTTTTGGCCATATCACTGATACAAAGTTACTTTGTCAACAAGATGGTAGAGACACCAAATATATATACGAAAATGATATTTTCTGACGTCATCAAGAAGTACTCGCACTAACGTGTTATTGACAAGGGTCTCAATGGAAGAAATGGGTGGAAAATCCTGGCACAAAAATTACAAAAGGAAGAAAAATGGAAAAGTCCAAGAATGATCATTGAATTCGAGACATTGAGTCAATGTGACACGATTCAGTTGACAGTTCGGATCACTTTTAAAAGTATTACTGATGTTAATGTTGAAAGTAATTCTTTTGTAGAGTTACTAAAATTTAGTACAGTTTTAGTACTGACTTAAGTTATTTCAGAGTTCAAGAAAATTAACTGTAAGTACAACTTTATTACTTTGAGTAGAAAATGTTTTTTGTTTCGTCCCTTAAATGTAGATACGTAAAGTACAAGTTTCACATTATTTAGTTCTACGATAACTTCCAAAATACGCCCATTAAAACTTTAGTGACGCTACCAAAACAAAAGAGAGTTATAATGAGTTTCGCACTCTGGAGCGAAACTCTTTGCTCGGGAAAACTTTCGCGATGTTTTATCATACTTTGTAAAAACTCGAAAAAATCCGGAAATGAGGAAAAGTCTTATTCAGTGAAATTACTTCTGTCTATTCAAGATTTTATTAAGTGCTGTTTCTTTACTACTAGTTGCGTTAATTAGGACTTTTAAGAACGTTGTGAAAGGTGGTTTTGCAAACATCGTTGCAGTTCTTTCCGGGTCTTAAGCAAATATTTATTTCTTTGACGAAAATCTTGATACTTTTGGTTTACTTATTTTAACCTCATTCTTCTTCGGGGTTCAAAAGCAAATACATATTTAAAATATGAAAGAAGAAATCAAATAGGTTTCTTGAAAAAAAAAGCTTGGAATCATTATTTTGTGAATTCTGCCGTGCTTGTGATATATACAGTAAGTATCATACAGACACTTTCGAGAAAAAGGCGGTCAAAGTTTTTTTTTTACTTTTGACATTTCTCCCTAAGTATAAATTAAACCTAAGTTTTCTAAAATGTTTTAGATAAACATGTGTTAGGTAAACAATTTGTATATTTTTATTTTTATGTAGTAATAATATTTAAATTGTAAAGCTTGAAAAAATATGTATGTTAAGGAATGATCAATTAAAAAATAACGTTTTTATAGTAATTGGTACAGTAAGTGTGTGACTTACTGTAACAATCTTTAGTTTGAGGTACATACTGCAACAATGATTATGAAATGAGGTAAATGTTTAAATAGAATAACAAAAATTGCACAATTTGCCTAATGTTACTTAATCACTTACTGTAATTATAGCTAGGAGCAATATGTAAACTTTTGGCATCTACCATGAATCATAATTAATTTATCTACCTCGATATTATTGGTAGATAATTCAAAACAAAAGAGATCTTATAAAATTATAGTTTAGTAGAAAAAGTACACAGCTTTATTAATACAATAAAATTATTGTATTTTTTTAATCCTTTACAATCATAATAAAAACTAAATTTAAAAAATTACAATTCATGTTTGTGCAACGTTCTTCGTACAAGAAACAATCATAAACCATATAAACTAAGCACTGTTTCTAAAAAATAAAACCTTTACAGTATTTTTTCTCGCCATTGTTATCAATGCCTAGCCCTCTCCATTTCAGAACCTTGAAGACATCCTCCATTTCGGAGAAATTACTTCTTCTTGCTTCACACCCCTCTGCTAGAGGACAGTCTTGCCTTCAAGGTCTAGTCCTAAAGTCGACTGACATGGTGGCGTTTTTGTATAAGCTCTACGATGTACCGATTGTCAATCTGGCACCGTTGGAGAGACTGCAGTACTGTATCGATCGAATCAAAGGCTTTCTCGTAGTCCACAAACGCTAAGCAGAGAGGCTGATTATACTCCTCAGTCTTCTGTGTGATTAATCTGCGCAGCATATGTATGTGGTCCATGGTGCTGAAGCCTTTTCTAAATCCGGCTTGTTTGGGAGGCTGGAAGTCGTTGAACCTACGTGCGAGACGGTTCGTGATGACAATGGAAACCAGCTTGTAAACATGGCTCAGAAATGAGATGAGTCTTTAATTCTTAAGCAGGGTATTGTCGCCTTTCTTAAAAAAGAGTACCACTACACCTCTGCTCTATGCCTGTAGTGTTTTTCTCTCGAGTGTGACGGAACCAAACAACTTCTGAAGGGCTTGAAAGATTGGTATCCCACCCGTCTTCAGGAGTTCGGCCGTAATTCCATCCTCACCCGGTGCCTTGTTGCTTTTAAGTTGCTTCAGGCTGACGTCCGGGATATTTTCGGTACAGTGTCGAGTCAATGTAGCTCTTGAGTCGTTTGCTAGATTTGCAGCGGGTTTGGAGATTGACGTGTGCAAACTGTCCATAAAATGCCCCCACCATGTCTCCCAGAACCTCCGATTTAGCGGATATGACTCTGTCATCGTCGGTCTTTAGTTTCGTGAGCTGGCTCTGCCCAATAGACAGATCTCCTGCAAACACTTTGGAGCCCATAAGGGCTCCAAAGTATTAAGCAATTATGCGATTAAGCGGTATAAACCGCTCAATAGCATCTGGTCGCGTTTCAGAGACTTCGTGATCCGTCTATTGAGCTGCCAGTATCTGCACGTATCGTTTGAAGACTGCAGAAAAATCTCACGCCTCTTCTTCATGAGCTCGAGAGTTTGATCAGAGAGCCTCATATTCTTATTTGTACGGAGTGTCTTGAAAAACTTAGACTCAACCATATGGACAGTACCTAACCCATCTTTTTTTTATTCTCCGACGCACGTCAGTCTCGGTTTTTGCATGGTCCGTGACTGCTAAATTAACGTACTTGCCCCACCCCGCACTACCCATTTGGACCCTAAACGCCTTAGAATTTTTGCAGTAAGTAACGTGTTTTTCTAATTTGTTCCAGGCAAGTCTACACATAAGATGAAATATTCCTAAACATAATTATAGTAGTGAAACTTGCTGTTATTACGTCAACACATATATATATTTTTTTAATTCGCTGACTTATCTTATACACAGTAAGTTCTACTTACTGTACTTATGCCAAGATAATACAATAATACGTTGCGAAATATTTAAGCATTAATATAGTATATACTCTTACTGTAGATATGTTAAGGTTTATTAGACTAATGTTTTGTTTCCAATTCTTAATATAATTATAGCAAGTGGTACTTACTGCTAATATGTTTCAGTGATACTTGATGAAAAACACTCCTAACTTAAAAATAATAATAGCAAAATGACTTACTGTAGCAATACCTAGAAAATGGTTTTAACTTTATGAAAAAATCAACCGTATGTGCCCTTACTGCAATCATAATAAGTATGCCTTAGCGCAAAACGTGTCTTACTGTAATTATGCTTAAGCTTATTTCATTAACAATACCACATTTTCAAATTTTAAATATACAGAAATGTAGATCTCAATCTCTACATTCCAAACATATACTTAACTCAATATTGACCAAAATGTGACTTACTGTAATTATCATAAGCGCGGCAGAATTATGTTGTTACCAGTTAATAATGGATTCATCAGACGTGGTATTGAAAGGTATTTCTGTCCGAAATTGGGATAGTTCGTAGAATAGTTTAGGTCCGGACTCCCCGTGACCCTCTTCGAAATATTTACCGTTAGATAATCACATAGGTGGCTAGGTTGGGTCTAATAAATAAAATTAATCTGGTACGTTCGTTGTTAGGCGGCTAAAAGTTTATTTTAGTTGACTTTGTTTGTTTTTGTGTTAATATGATCTTTAAAACTGTTGTATAAGTTGTTTATACTAACGAAACTACACAAACGCTCCCTGAAAGAGAAAATTTCCATACCTTTTCCATATCTTTTGAAACAATCGTAACTTATCACGGATTACCTTTTGTAATAATTGCTTATAATTACCTTACTTATAAAAAACAAGGGCCAATTACCAATTACCCCCACTTCAGACACATTTCATTATTATTCTAATAAAGCTTCATAAACGTAATTATAACACCAAAACTCAAAAGAAGAAATAAAATGAAATGAAAAGAGGAAATCTTATGAACGTGGAATAAAAAGCAATTTTGTTTTGTCGTTCGTAATGCTTTGATTGAGCTACTTACCGCACTTTTTTTATTTCTTTATGTATATTGTTGGAAGCTTTGATCCATTTTTCTCAGGATAATGCCCTGTTAGACTATGAAAGTGAGAATGTTATACGGATTTTCATTTTAACACGAAAATTAGAGAAAAGAATTGTGGGCGTTACTTACCGTTGCTACAAATAGATTTTTATAAGCTCCGGGCAAGTTTCATTGTTTGTTGAGGTAGCATAGCAACTGGTCTACTTTCTATTAAAATGAATGTGGGATAATCAATATGCAATGACTGCGGACCCAGGTTGGCCGCTGTAAAAACAATTTGGCCAAATGGGGCTTCCTTGGCCCATCTCTAACACAGTGCCAGTGTGGAGCCGCTGCACAGGACATGCGTCATTTGCTATGCTGTCCATCCTGCACAACCTCCTGCAGTTTACAGGATCTATACGAGGCCAATAACAGAGCCGTAGAGGTTGCCAAATACTGGTCAGAAAAAAATTAGTTAGAGTACATCGACACGAAAAGAAGAAGAATATGCAATATAGAAGCCTTGTGATGTATTAAGGCATGTTTTTAACCCATTTAATCCCTTGCCAGATCATAAGGTGTAATTTGGGGTCGGTGCAATACATTTTTTCTTCCATTCGTCCTGACGCCCGTCATACTATAATTAACTCTCTTTTATTTTATTTTACTCTTCACACAATCCGTCCATCTTTTCTTTGGCTTCTCTCTCCCTCTCCATCCATCCACATGTATACTTCTAGCTCGTTTTTTTAGTAACATGTGTTTCATCCCTCCGCTTTACATGACTGTACCAAGACTAACAATATTCTCCTTCAACATTTCAGTTACTGGTGCCACTTTCAAACTTCCTCTGATATACTCATATCCCTCTTTTTATCTATTCTCGTCGCACCACACACCACCACCATCATCTAGCATGTCTTTTTTCATCCGTCTTTTCCACTGTCCGTTATTTTGGTCCATACAGTATGATAAGTCATCACGGACTTGTATATTTTTCGCTTCAACTTAAGGTTGACATAATATCCGATCTTTTTTTTTTAAACTATAGCCGTTGTCGAAAAGTTCTGGAGTGACGACCGCGTATCGGAAGACGCAGTGTTGGAAGGCCTCCTACAAGGTGGACCGATGACCTGGTGAAGGTTGCGAGAATCCGATGAATGCAAGACGCACAGGGCCGTTCTTTGTGGCGACATTTGGGGGAGGCCTATGTCCAGCAGTGGACGTCTATCGGCTGAAATGATGATAGCCATTGTCCCTGAGCACTTTGCTTACTAAATAAGCCCAATTATGTTTAAAATTATGAAGTTAGATGACATTGTAGAAGTTAGTTTTCAAGTAATATAATCCGTCAATTTTATCTGCTAAGTTTCGTAAGAGAATTTCGCGGGATAATCGCTTTTAGGCGACTAATATTGACTATTCCGCGGCTACAGATAAAATGTGCGGGCTTGCGGACGACGAGCAATGGGTAGATGGCCGTCCAGCAGTCAGGTAATCGTCTGGGACCAAGCCCGAGTTGTCGACGACGCGTTGGAGATGTCAGCAAAACCATAGGGCTGATCCCACCAAGAGCAATTACTGAAGGAACACAGGTGGGTTTTAGCCAGTAAAAATCTGACACTCCCTCTTCTCCACTCAGAGCCGAAGAAGACATTATTTTGATGAATAACGTAAAAAAAGGCAATCGCTCATGGTCATGAGTCTCAGCCCTTGACTAGGACCTTCAGCAGCGTTGTGGCTTGGCATTCAGAGTTCAAGTTTGGTCCAGTAATAAAACATTTCAAATGGTATGTCGACCTGATTATCCCATAAAACTTATAGACGTAACATCTAAGCATTTTAACGGTCCTTATTCACTTACGCCTCGAAGGACCGAATGATGACGGTGCCATTTTGTAAGGAGGAAGCAGTTGTCTTGTAAAAGAACGTTGGCTATTTTTTATTCCAAGCGGATTGCTAGTTCCGATCCCTTAGGCTAAGCAATGAAATATTACTTGTATCCGTTACATCGAGTAACATTAGTGCTTTGTCGGGTTCGAAGTATTGGGATGGTGTTTGTTTTAATTTAACCTAAATGTTTATAGATTATGGGAGGAATGAAATTAGGGAAAGTAGTATATTAAAATTTTTAAAAATGGGGTTTGCTCAGGAGAAACTTAAATAAAGGCAATAGTACAATTTAATTTCTTTACTCCTCTTATCTAACAATTATAGACAAAGTTGAGCAGGCAAGGAATGGGGCGTGAGGATATTCGTTCCCCCATGGGTTTTTTTTAGGTGGAAAATCATCCAATGGCAAATCCCGCTCTCGGGCGGAGTGGGAGATAGTGTTAGACTTTTACTAACTAAAAACCCACTTCTGTTCCTTCTTTGCCTTCATCCCGGGGCCCCGAGTTTCACTTTCACATTACCCGTGGGTTCCTCCATGTTTGCGGTCAACTCCTTTGCTAGAATTATTGCGTCACAAAAGGAGCTGACCGCTTCAGTATCACTCTTGCTCTAGATCATGGACTAAACCAGGGCCGGTCGGTCGTCATATAGACTATCCTGATATCAAAATTCATTTAGCTAAATGCGTTCAGACGATTGATAGTGAAGAAGTAACAAAGAAACAAACACATAACCATATGTATATTATGTAATATTAGTTTGATACATGCTGTCGTTCCTCATGTGTTTTGGCTCCAACATAAATTTCGACTTAACAATGCAGGCTGCTGTCGGCCTGAAAACCGGGATTCGAAAATCTGTGCGAAAGTTTGAAACTGTAACTTCAACTTCAGCAATACGTTCTCGCATCAACTCTATACAGAAATTCACGTAGAAGACGAATAAAAACCTTCATATTTTATTCCTTTTCACCAATTCTTTGCACGTTCTTCAGGAATATTGTTTCCAAGAATTGCTCTTTCATACGCTAAAACCAAAACAAAATTCCTTATAACATTTTGGCTGGCGTTGTCGTAAAAGTTATTCGGAGAACTAACTCCGAATCGACTAATAAACCAAGCTATATTGAAAGTGCAAGCAGTAAGGAATTCATTCCTTCCACTTGCGAGTGGGCCACTGTGCGTGTTATAACCTAGTAGCGAAAAGGGAATATTATGGCGAACTCTGTCCTTGTAATAGCGACTGTATCAATTGAGAACTAAAGTGCATTTTTGTGGATTTCGAGAGTGCGTTGAAGTCGTTTATGTTGTGTGTTTAAGTAACTATTTATAGACGGACGAGTAGCAAAACCTGTGCGGCAGGATAGTGGGCATAATGAGAGAAGCTAACTTGGACTATTGCAACAAATATCCAGTGTGAGTGATGCCTAAACTCGTGGTTGGTTTCGCTCTCCTATTTGGCCTCTTCTATCGAAATAAACACCTTTGTGCTTTCTTTATTATTACCACTATCCTCACTACCTCCACTATACTAATGAGACTCAATTCACCACGTAGGCTCAGTGCGGGTTGGTGGATGTCACAAGTCTCCGAATTTTCAGTTCTACTACATGTTAGTTTCCTCACGATGTTTTCCTCCACCGTTTTGAGAGCAGTACCAATGAGTTACACAAAGTAAAACACCTACTCAGGTTTAAAAACACACGTACGACTTAGGGCTACCAGCAAGTTATAAATGGTTGTTATGGGTTAGCTGAGGGGGCCTTACGTGTTAAAATGTTAGGTTTGGGAGGGACAAAAAGGGATGGAGCTATGCACCATATAGCACCATCCCTTTAACAGTTCCAATTAGGTCGTCAAATGGATCCTGTTCCATGAAACGGCCATCCCTAATAGCATAGTACTGCCTATAAATTAAGTCATGGTAATAATATGTCATACAATACACGTGTAATCAATTCTGAGAAATATACGTTTGCCGTGTTTTAATAGTAATCAAATCGCACAATAGAGGTCTATTAAGTTATGTTCGTTCATGAATCGCATTGTTCCACTGTGGCCACTAGAGAAGCTGCTACCGATTAATCGGCCGTAACCATAACCCTAAAACAACAAGTCGAAGCCGAAATTCTTCTAACCTTAAAAAAGTCAGTTCAAGGTTAGCTAAAAGTAAATAAAATCATGATTGTTTTTACAGCTGACTGCGTGCAATATTTTTTTTTTTTTTTTTGAAATGGGATATCATTCAATGACTTTTCCCGTCCTAAGGTGGAACGAGAGTGCGTGTGAGAACTTTATTGTCTAATTAGAACCACAGCAGTGTCCTACAGTTGCTTGCCCTTTGTGTTTTAGGACTACAGGTTTCCTTTTCAGAAATTTCCCGTGGCTCTGGCGGACACCGATCCTACCGAGCCCCCATGGTTTGGTTGACATTTCTTTGAGGCACGCGTGAAACACTAGACATTGACGACTCGGGGTTGGTTCTTGCTGGACGGCCGGACGGCTCGTCGTCCGCAAACCCGCTCTTCTGTAAACCGGAGATAATTAAATGACTTTGGCACTAAGCAAAATAGTAACACTGACATTTTAATTTTCGCTATTGTTGGATAGCTTTGGTGTTGGCCAAAACTTTGACCCATGTTAGCTGAAAGTGGATATTGTTGGCCGAAACCGAAGACGAAGATTCAGCCGGACACTAGTGACCACCCAGTATCAGAAGCCTATTGTTTCCATTTTATGACCTATGAATATCTAAGCCCTATAAAATATTGGATCAGGTTTCACATCAATGGGACAGTTTATAAATGCCTAGTCTGAATGACATACCCAGCTAGTATAATTTAAAACTAAATGTATGATAGAACTGAATTAGCATGAGCGGGTTCTGCACAAGAAGATGTCAGTACAAATACTTTCATTCTTACATGTCTGGACGATTTTTAAAGGTATGAGGAATATATTGTAATATCCCGCAAACCTCCGTTGAAAAAGGAAGATCTTCTGAACAGGTGGGTGTTGTGTCTAGAGTTGTGTTGTTTGTTGAGTTGAGTTGTTGACCGAAAAAGCGTTGGAACGCCTCCCACAAGATGGACCGATGACCTGGTGAGAGTCGCGGCAATGCGGTGGATGCGAGACGGACAGGACCGTTCGTTGTGGCGACACTTGGGGAGGCCTATGTCCCATAGCGGATGTCCTTCGGCTGAAATGATGATGATGATGGAGTCTAGTCAGGGCAACTACCCGATTGTTAATTTCGGGCTGTTGGATTTATTCTATTCGCGCGATTTTGAATTTTAGTTAATATGTTGCGTTATAGAGATTGCTACAGACTCATTGAAGACAATGACAGGACGAATGACGGGGAGAGTTGACTTCAATTAATAGATTGAGACTAGGTATTATCCATACCTAGTCTCAATTTAGGGTTGCCAGGTTGTTCGAAAGAGTTACAGTGGCCATGGACCGAAAAAGGCAACTGAAGGGGCATAAGTGGGTAAAAGAATGAGTAGGCTCGTACCAAAAATATTACTTCTGTAATATACTGTAATTATTATTTTAGCCTTTTATTTATCCAATGAATGTACAACTTTTTTTTGAATGTACATTTAAATATCACATGCTTAAACAAATTTGTTTTTTTTTTTAAATATGCTGTAATAAGTAACGCTCTAAATCTTTGGTATGAAATGAACTCGTAGCAATAAGATAATAATGTGATAAGAGATAAATGTTGTGTGTACAATAAAGAATATGAATATGAAATTTTTACTTCCTAATAACATAAAATTCTTTCTCAAACAGTCTCACTGTTTTTCATTACTAGGAAATGTAAAGAATCTCTTTATTTCCGTTATATAAATTAAGAAGGACAATAGATTTAGGAGGGTCAACGACAGCAATTCAAATTCATCTGACACCCATACACTGATAATGTCATTATGAGTTTTATGACATAAGTCAGTAACATATTCAGAATGTTTTGACATCCAAGATGTACCGACTTATCTCTTTCGAACTATTCTCGTGAGCGATTCTAGTGCAAGCATTCACTTTGATAATAACTAGAAAGGCTTTCTAAGAAATCGGCTTTCCTTTTAGACCTTATATTTGTACTGAACACCTGCTTGTACTTTATTGATTTTGAAGGAGAATGCTTTACCAATTCCCTTTCACGTTTATCTCTGTGCCCATATCGTAGTTGGCGTTAGAAAATGTTTGTAGTTCAATCTATTTAAATATCCTTATAAATATCATTGTATGTGTAAATATGCCTATAAATATACTATATCTACACAGGGTAATGTGTTTTCTCAGTATTCTGACAATATCCTCTTGAATATTGATAGCGTTCACTAATTATTGAGTGGAGAGTGTGTATCTTATTGCATCTGCTTAGTGCCGCCTAGCCCGTTCTATCATCGGACCACCAGCCCCCCTAGTCAAGTTACGATCGTTTCGTTTGCGTCGAACGTCTCGAGTAGGTCACGCCTCCGACTCTTTTGTTCTGACCTCGTGACTGAGCGTTGAGATGATGTCAGAACAAAGGAATCGGAGGTGTGGCCTACTCGAGGCGTTCTACACAAACGAAACGATCGTAACTTGGCTAGGGGGATGGGCAGGCGTACGGTGATGAGCCACCGGTACATGGTGGGCATCCAACCTTTACGTATAAAACGTTTTGGGAATACTTTCATTGTGCGTACAGTAAAGAAGTGGACATCCCTGCCCCGGAGGTCTGTGTTACCTAATAGCTAAAACTAGAGTATAATAACCATAGTTTATAAATAACGTATCCTACTCTGTTATTGATGAAATACTTTGTTTTTTTACTACAAAAAAAAAGATATACGTTATTTTTCCTAAAAACAGTTGGCAACCTTAGCTACAACCTGTGAATCTTTAAGTCAAGAGTGAATAAGTTACTTCTAGACAAGCGCGAACCTATCAAAAATAAAATAAAATATTGAACCACGTAATGACTGCTCTAATCAAAGGTAATCATTTATTTAACGTATCTTTCGTCGGTCACCTTCGCCTTTGAGATGTAGTGCTGGAAAAGGATGCTCCGTATATTTTGGACAGCACTTTTGGTTCAACGTATCCATATCGAGAACTCAAAATCTGCTCGCGGTTGTCAAAGTGTCTACACAAGATTCTACAATACTTCGGTCACATTGCAAGGAAAGATGGTGGCAACCTCGTAAGGCTCATCGTGGTTGGTAAAATGGATGGGAAAAGGCCTCGTGGACGATGCCCAATACGTTAGTATGATTAGATCCGCGCCGCTCTTGATTCTACGCTATACAATGCCCTTCACACCGCCAGAGACAGAAACAGATGGAGGAATATATTTCGAATGAAAGTGATGAAGCAGGGAGATCACGACCCTCAGCATGAAGAGTACGACGCAAGGAGGTCGTCGGTCACAACAACTATGATGGAAATTTAAATAAACAAGATATAATATGTAGCTATAGGTAGCTTTGAAAGTCAAAGCAGGTCAACCTCCCTTACTGACCATGACCCTTCGAATGACCGCAGCAACCAACAATCATTCGCTCTATAATAATGTCATAATGACCAATCTTGGCACACAAACTGGTCAGAACCGATTCGTATTGATAGACAGAAGAACGGCGCATGCGCATCATCTTGACAACATAATCCCTTAATCGCTTGTTAAAATGAAAAGATCATTAATAAACTTAACACTAATTTATCTTGAAACTAACCTACTTGTAATAATGACTCTGGTCCTATACAAGTGCTAATATTTACTGACTTGACAATACACCTAGTTACGTTTAATGGAATCCATCTTGTATTAACATAAATGGTATCGTTTCAAGGTGAGCACCGGTGTCAGTGACCGCTGTAGGGCCAATCTCCTCAGATTTTGTATCAATCACTTCCTATTATAATGTAAAAAAAAAACTTGCATGAATGAGTTTGGGTCTCGGAATGGATCGTTAAAAATTCGGTAGCTATAGTTCTTTTTTTGTGTTTTTTTTTTGTGAGCTGGTCCTTCGTTCTCCCTTTTTGCATTTTGGTACGAAATCGGATATAAATTTAAATTCTTTTATAGGTATATTTTTTCGTACTTTATATTTTTGTTATAAAAAACCACATTTATAGTATAGCATAAGCATAGAATAGCAAAATTAGCCTTATAATGTTTCCACTGTCTGGACTCAGGTCTCCTCCCTAGTAGAGGGAATAGGCTGTAATCCACCACGCAGGTACAATGCGTGTTGGTGGATGTCACATGTCTTCGAATTTTTGGTTCTAGGTCATGTCGGTATCCTCACGATGGTATCCTTCACTGTTTTGTGAGCAGTGGTGATGAAATAAATTACATAAAGTAATGCGCCTGACTGGGATAAACCCGCTGCCTAGTAAGTTGAGGCCGTTGTCACTCGGTCACTACTGCTGTCTACATTTACACATTTATAGTAAGTGTATATAATTCAAATTAAGCCTATAAAGCACAAATGAAAATCAAATAATTAATTGGATTTTTCTCAGCTGTTCAATTTCCTTCATTACAATAATAGCTACGAAACGAAGGTTACATACAATACGTTGGTGTTGGCGTAATTATTCACTGCGTACGCACCGCTCTGCAGTCACGGAGGTCGGTTGCGCCCGCGCAAGCCAATAGCCCACAGCTCTATAAAAATTAGTTCTACTTCACGGTTTACGCTACGTTATTGTACACACGACTCTTTGTGTTCATGAATAAACATGATCTATTTTAATATCCTTAATGGTTTAGTAGATTAGTATGTGATTTTGGACGCTATTTTAGTCAAGATTATGAGGTCATGTTGTTTGAAGATCATATTTTTTGGTCTTCACTTAGTACCTACCATAGCTATAATGTTATGAAAAAAAAAATCTTTTGACAACTTGACACTAGAGCACAAGCGTGCTTTTTATAATCTTCTGTCGATGGGCTGGGAGAAGAAAAAAAAATCTTCTTCATCAGTAGTAAATTTTGTTAAATCAGCTACATACCATTAGCTCTAAAAATCTTCTCTAACTTATTTCTTTAACTTATTAATGAAACGAAGAATATTCTATAGAGGCCATACACTTTGATAACCTCATTCAAAATGACTAGTCAACAAAAATGGCGCCCGATGACAACCGATTGAGCACCGATCTTATCTTCATGTGGCCAGATCAGCATGGACATCACGACTGATTGAAAACAAACCTTTATTTCGCTAAACGATCACGTTTTGAAAATATCCCATTTTAATATTATTGTACAATTTGTTATTTGTCTTTCAAGAAACATTAATATTAATTTTCTGGGTCCTTCGTATTTTCATGAATATGAATAAATGAAAATTAATGGTAAATAAGTCATTTGTTCATTGTTGTCATATTGCACTTGGTGTCAGATATCAATGTACTGAAGGGAAACTTAAAACAATAGTACTAAATTCAATAATAACCTTATCGATTTATTCTTTAAATATCCATGGGGTAAAGGACACAGAGGCCAAAAACTTTCCACATTCAGAAACAAAAACACAGTTTGACTTATTTCACGACATTTATCGATGACATGATTGATGGCATTGTTGATACAAGGTTGCCAGGGTGATGGCGCGGCGCGGCGCGTTGGCGCGGCAGTGGGGCGACGCGAACGCCAATTGCAACATCCGACGCGCCGTCTGCCGGGCCAATTGCGACTACCCACCAAATTGGTGGCTCGCTGCACCCAGAAAATAGCCGTTGAGAAAACTGCAACTATGATCTCATCCTATTGTCTACACTCAACTGCAATACACGTAGGAGTAACCTTTAAATGGATCTAACGTTACTGGCAATTAAGGACTCGCTGACATATTATTGTAGTACGACAATGCGTGACCGAACGCTATCAATTTCGCTGGCAATTAAGAAAAACATTCGGAGCGCCAGCAAGGCCGGCCGTTGACCTGCGGACCCTACTATTAGCTGCCTAAATTATGAACGAATCTGGTAAACGTAGGTAAATGTGAATAGGTAAAATATACCAATAATCGTGATGACGTGGTGGTGTCGTGCGACATTGAGGCGTTACCTCATATTCGTATGTGGATGACCCCTATATCGGTCATCTTGGACGTTACGTGCATTTATTATTTAAATTCAAAGTGTCTGTGACTAACAGCAGTAACAGCCTATAACGTACGTGCTTAGCAAAGTAATTTGCAGACTAACTTCGACACTTAGTTGCCAAAATGTTTAGCTTGTAGTCGTGAGAGAAAATACTAGTAATAGTAATTATAATAAGTTTCTTTGCTACCATAAAACGTAATATAACTTTTATTTTTCTGAAAAAATATACCTCTTTTTATTACACAATGCTAAGGCACCTATATAAACGTCTCCTTATGCGAAGCTGAGGGCCGCAACCGTGAGGAAACGGACATGTTCACGCCCCTGCTGCTGCCTAAGGAGGCGCCTCGGGCGTCGGGAGTCGTAGGACGATTTTCAGCCACCATAGGTGTGGGCTAGTGGTCGACGAGTATTGGGTAGCTCGTCGTCTGCCCGTCCGGTACAGACCAGGTCCGATTCGATCATCATCATTTCAGTCGATAGGCCTCCGCCAAATGTCGCCACAATGAACGGTCCTGTGCGTCTCGCATCCATCGGATTCCCGCAACCTTCCAGGTCCAGCAACCAGGTCATCGGTCCACCTTCATCGGTTACCTTTCAACACTGCGACTTCCGGTACGTGGTCGCCACTCCAGAACCTTTCGGCCTCAACGGTCATCTGTTCTGTCAGCAATGTGTCCTGCTCACTGCCACTTAAGTTTGACGATTCTTCTCGATCTGTAACTTGGTATGCAATAAAGTATATATAAATAAATAAATAATTCTTCGTGCTATGTCGGCAACCTTAGTTCTCCTGCGGATATCTTCATTTCTGATTCGATCACGCAAGGAAACTCTGAGCATAGCCCTTTCCATTGCCCTTCGAATGACTTTAAGCCTTCTGATGAGGACCATTGTGAGTGATAACGTTTTGGAACCATATGTTATCACTGGCAACACACGCTGGTCATAGACTTTTGTCTTGAGACACTGTGGTATATTGGGCGAGAAGATACCGTGCAGCTTCCCGAACGCTGCCCAGCAGAATCAGATTCGACGGTGGACCTCTTTTTCGAAATTAGATCTACCCAACTGGACTGTCTGTCCAAGGTATTCCGAATCGATGGCGCGTAGTAGATATTCCATGCGCATATCAAAGAGATGTCAGCAAAACTCAACGGGTACATTTGAAAAAGTGACCGTGGACCTAGAACGCAAAGGGCAACTGAAGGACACGGGTGGGTTTTAAACAGTAAAATTCTGACACGCCCTCTTGGTCTATCCTAGAACGAGTGAAGACCACGTCAAAGAAAAGACCTTCCATGTAATGAATGTAGGTAATGTATATTTTTTCCAATTTAATATGTGTGACATCTCGCAAGGGCTGATTGATGGCGTGACGACAGGTGGGAATGGAAGATGAGAACGTGACGCAATTTCCGTGCTGTTTACATATTGCAGTGTGTAACGCTAACCCCGAAGAGGGCAGATGGATGACAATTATGTAGAGAAATCTACCAATTAAACAATGGATCTCATCAGAAAGCTTAGAGTCACCGGAAGGGCAATTGGTAGGGCTATATCGGAGTGTCCTTGCTTAATAGAATCAGGAATGAAGATATCTGCAACAGGATCGTCAAAGTTACGTGGCTGTGAGCCACATTGCTCGTACAGCTGGTGGTAGATGAGACCAATAGATTCTGAGTGGCAACCACAAGAAAGATGTAGGCCATGTTGTGGGACATGGACCGATGATCTGGTGAGAGCCGCAGGAATCCGATGGATGTGACTCCCAGACCTATCCATCCAGCAGTGGTCGTATTTCGGCGGAAATAATGTATGTAGATAATTTAAGCACATACTTTCAAGGTCTGATCGTATGGGAGGCATAATTTGAAAGAAAAAGATTTCCAGTTGCCAAATGTTCATTCTGTTCATAGGTAACATCTAAAATCACGGAATGGTTTATTTTTAGCTGTCTTTACAACTTTCAGTGTCGTTTGTGCTTTTATTTGCCGTGAAACACATTTTACGTCTTACGAGGAAATTTCTGGAACATTAGGTTTTAACTGTATTTAACTAAGCTTATTTATTACATCTAATAAACAAACACGGTGGGCCAGAGGCTATGGACCCTGTTATATTAAGTTTTTAGGCTTAACTCAATGGAAAAAGAACGAAAATGCATTTTTTTCCACTCAGGCAGGCGCTTTACTTTGTGGTATTTAGTTCATAACCGCTACTTTCAAAACAGTGAAGTAAAACGTTGTGAGCAAATCATCATGTCTTAGATCAAAAACTTTGAAGACATGTGTCATATATGACCCGAATCTGGCTCATGTTAAGGATTACGTAGCTCTTCGGCCACCGAAGGTAGCCGTAGTTCCAGTAGTGGAAACATTATAGGTTGATTATCCCTAAATGCATTTTTTAAGTTAACTTCAGACATTGATTAAGTAACAGATTGTGTGACAACCTAAACTAAGGTACAAACGTCTGAAAGACCAAGCTCTGTCCTCTCTTTGTATGGTAAAAGGTAATTTAATGTTTCATTACCACGCAGTAAGACAATTACATGCTGATTATCATAATTATAATCACATCCAATCAAGCACAACACTACGAAAATAACTAATTTATAAAAATCAGTTCCACAACAAAATCCTTCACAGCAATTACAGGAGCGATTATTCATTAAGAGTAAAGATAAACCACCAAAATCTAAATTAATTAAAATGTAGCTTTTCGATCTTGATATAATTGCGGTCTCCCGGATACAATGAAGGATCAAACACGATTACTATTCTAATTGAATTCAAATCGATTCGATTCCGAGAGACTCTTGTTTATCTAAGTACAGTTGATCAAAGACATTAGTGTGCAAGCAGCTACCACAGCAACAATGACTACAATAGCAGCAGTACCTACCAACATCTCAGGCAATCTTGTCTTGAAAACGTGTTTCCCCCAGTACTTGAGATATGTTCAACTTTTTTGACTGAATAAAAAACATTTAAACGCAAATAAACATTTAAATTGCTTACAAGACTGTTGATAGTTGAGCATGATAGTCCTGTGTGTAACATTTTCAAAGCATACTAAACAGTCTTTTAGATTACAGACTCAAGTGTAATTTCATAATATTTATATTAGTATTCATAAGCGTAAGTGAACAAGCGTTCCTTACGAAAAGGAACATTAAAGTCATGCGAATGAAGTTACATTCATATGAGACGCTTGCTGAGCAAAGTAAAACCAAAGTGTAGTCTGTGAACATTGCCTTTATGATGATAGTTATAATTAAGCACACTATAAAGAACATTATTGGCAGGAGGTCAATCTGTCTTGCCTAGCTTTTTCTCAATATATTGGGCTCAACACGTCTATTACAGCTGTTTACCAGCATTTTGCTTGAAGCAAATGCTATGCTGACGGGGTACAGGTTGTAACTTGGTTATGCCATAACTCTTGGGATTATATTTTTTACCATCTGCTCGACTACGCAGAAAAATATAGAATAGAATAGATTAATATGTATATAAAATAGATTAATATGTTAACCTGTATACCTAACTCTTTGTTTGATTGTACACAGTGTTTGTTTCAAGCCTCTGGATATTTAAAAGACGGGATACGTTTTCGATCTGAAATAAAATACTTTTTGTTTGCCTTTTGTCCCTCTTCAGTTGTATCCTGTGCTTTTGGGTCTTTTTATTTGATTATGGCTGAATGTATCGGGGTTTCTACTTTGAATCGATTTATGAGTATTCTGACATTTCGCATGCGTGTTTTCAGTGAAACTGGCGGTTATTACCTTTTTTTGAGGTGGATAATCATTAAATAGCTTCTGCCGCTCTGGGTAGAGTGAGAGAGAATGTTAGACTTTACTGATTAAAATCACATGTGTTCCTTGAGTAGCTCTTTGCGTTTGTGGCTACGGTAACTCTTTCAGACAATCCCGCAGCCCGTCAGATGCTAAAATAAAAATTGGACAGCTGATGTACAAGGCGGGCTTAACCCACAATGGGTTTTCTTACAGCAAACCTTAACCTCTCCTTCCATCTTTCGCGGGCCCGCGTTCCCTCTTTTCAATTCTCGCAAAATCGGTCTAGTTCGTATCGTCATCTCCTTCGTGATTGGCTGAGGTTCAAACCCTGCTTTGAAATAATATTTTTTTTTTAAAATAGCGTTGACCAAAACAGAGCAATTGTCATTAAAAAGAAGTGCTTGCTATGTATGGACTTTAAGTCCCTAATGATACATGTCGACCAATATTTAAAAAATTTGGTTTGCTGCCGCTACCATCCCCTTACATTTATGAAACTTGTGTAGCATAGCATAGTCGGCCTTATAATGTTCCCACTGCTGGGACGCAGGCCTCCTCTCCAGGAGAGGGTATGGGCTGTAATCCACCACGCGGGCCCAGTGCGGGTTAGTGGATGTCACATGTCTTCGAATTTTTGGTTCTAGGACATGCCGGTTTCCTCACGATGTTTTCCTTCACCGTTTTAAGAGCAGTGGTGATGAAATGAATTACACAAAGTAATGCGCCTGGCTGGGTTTGAACCCACGACAACTCGTAAGTCTGGGCCGTTACCACTCGGCCACCACTGCTCAACTGAACGAACTTTTTGAAACTTGTGTGTTTGTAGTTAAGAATAGGGAACTGTTTTAAGACTGCAAACGAAATTTGCCCTCGACACAGAAGAGATCCTTATAAACTGGTTTTGAATGGTGTGTACGTATTTATAACCATATTCCAAGCCACTTCAAAACATGAAGTCTAAGATCGTTGAAAATTAAATTGCACAAGTGGTTAAATGAATGTAGTTTTTACAATTTAAAAGCATTTATGGATAAGAAATGTTGACTCATTGTCTCCCAACATTTTGCTTGTAACTATGTACTTACTTTCATAAAATTTTCAAATTTTGCATTCTATATCATGAAATAGACAAACATGATTGTACCATTTCAATTTTATGTAACACCATTTTGTACTATGTTTTACGCAAATAAAGAATTTCTTATTTATTATTATTAAAAATCTTTTTTTGTGGTCCAACGTTACATACCGTACCTTTGTGCTAAGCTCCATGGTTTTACACAAAGCAATTTATTGACTGTGCGTTTTGTCAGGAAATTAATTAAGTTAAGATTTTTGAGTAGATTTGTTGATGACACTTAGCTTTATTTTTGAGGTGGAAAATCTTTCAATGACTTCTTCTGCTCTAGGGTGGGGCGAGAGAGATTTTTACTGACTGAAATCCACATGTGTCCTTCAGTTGCTCTTTGCTTTCCAGCACCACAGTATCCTTTTTCAGAAATCCCCGTGGCTGGCCTTACATATTATAAACTTATAGACTAACAATTAGAACAAAAGATATGAGATACAGGCTACACTGTATAGAATACCTATGTCCTAAGTTGGTCCATTTATCTTCTATTTTCTCAACACAATACTCACAAAAGGATTGTACTTATGTCACCCTAGTAATGTGACATCTTGGTGGATCCTAAGACTGTTTTTGTTCAAAAGCTCTATCAATGTAGGTAGTCAAGTACTGTAAATCATCTCAATAATCTCTTTAGAGAATTATATACCACCTACAGTATTGTATAGGTGGCCACTGAAGGCGAACCTACAGTATACAGCAGTCTGCATCCATCTTCATCATTGATACACAAAAACTTAAATGAAGTCGGTAGGAATTCGTTTTCTTATATCATATTATTTTCACATAATAGAAGTGATAAGAAATAATTATGTAAACGAGATATTTTCCATATCTAAGATTTAAAATAGTGTCCATGGACTTTCTTGTCTATAGAGATCTACGCTTTGGAATGTGCAATTAGTATCATTTTTCTGACTGACTGACTTCTTGACTATTCCAAAGTGCCTGTAAATGGTTTATTTGTAATAAACAGCGTAATTAGGTATAATTATTCCGTAAATCGGTCTAGATTTCATACAGCAAAAGAATAAAGTGGATATGCCTCAAATCCCGAGATTAATTTTAAAGAGCAGATTTTTTTTATGACTTGTGTCATTAAAAAAATCTCAGTCAGAAATATAGTAGAAAAAAATTCTTCCTGCATTAATGACGAGGAGGAGGAAATGTATAAATTTGTTAACCTCACCTCAGTTGACGTAGAGAGATCTTTTTCAATAAAAAATACTAATAAAAATTGTATGTTAATTTATCTTCGTTTTATTTGTCTTATATATCTCTGAGGATTTTTATTATTATTAGTTTGTAATATTGTTGGCCACTCGAGATTTTTCATTAGAAATACCGGGAACATCCATATTAATATCAACATATCGATTCAAGTACATGAAAAACTCTACATAATTCCGACCTCTGGTAATAAATGTTTTTGATTTTGACTTTTTAAGAACGTGACGATTATTATTAAGTAAGGTATATTTTGACCCGGATTTTGATTTATCGTTATTTAATATTATAATGAGCCTGTTATGTCCCACTGCGTGGCAAAGGCCTCCCTTCCTTTCTCCCACTTTTCTCTAAACTTAACTACACCTTTTTTCCGGTGTGAATATCATCCAATGACATCTTCCGCTCTTGGGCGGAACGGGAGGGTGTGTCAGACTTATACTGAATAAAAGCCCACTCCTGTTCCTTCGTTGCTTTCATATCAGGGCAGAGTCTTCCTTTCAGAAGCAGAACCTTGGCTGCAGTAGAATTCGACCCTGCTGGGCACCTACGGTTTGCTGACATCTTCTTGAGGCGCGTGTGGAACAGTACACGCCGTCGACGACTTGAGCTCGGTCCTGACGACGAGCTACGCATTGCTCGCTGTCCGCAAGGGCCCGCAGTGAATGAGGACAGAGGTGTGTGGAAAAGAGAGAGCAGTGGAACATAATAGGCTAACTAATATTACTTTGTAAATGATTAATAGACCACAATGGGAAAAAGAATGTGCGTGTCTAGAGGGAATATATTGTAAAGTTCCCTCGTTCATTACAACGATCATTAGCATTTTATGTTTAAAAAAACTAATCGTGTTAAGTAGCTAGTAATTTTCTTAATAAATTTTTTATTCTAAGTGTTTTACAACATTTATTAAGATTTTCAATTACCATTTACAATATTGAAAGTGGCGCCAGTGACTGAAAAGTTAAAGGTAAGGTAGGTAGTTAAAGGGGAATCGTTTGTCTTGGTATGGTCATCTAAAGAGGAGAGATGAAACGCATGTTACTAAAAGAGTTATGAGTATACATGTGGATGTGTGGGTGGAGAGGGAGAGGGAGGCCAAAGAAAAGATGGACTTATTGTGTGAATAGTGGTATGAAAGAAAAGGAAGTTAGTGATGGCATGACGGTTGACAGGATAGAATGGAAGAAAATAACGTGTTGCGCTGACCCCAAATAAGATGAGACAAGGGCAGGAAGATGATGATGATTTACAAAATTAAGTCTAGAAGTGCCAAAAGGCTACTTTGGTAGACTTGAAGTTAATAGATAGATAGATATATTATTTATTGTACACCAAAAATACAAATTACATTAGGAACTTAAAATTAATTGGGTGTCACAATGGGCGGTCTTATCGCTAAAAGCGATTTTTTACAGACAACTTTTAACCTAATATAGCGAAACAAATAGTTTCTACAAAAATGTTCTTGTAAAAAACTTGATGTCTTAACTTGACCTATATGCTAGAAAAAGGTGTTTTTGTTAGCTTTGAGACGTAGACATTAAAAGGTTTTTTTTTGTAAGTTAAAGAAACTGATGGGTTTGTCCAAAAGAAAACTGATTTTGATTTTGTATTTTGTCGGAGTGGACGTTTTTCATGTTGTAATGCAATTTTTAGCGGTACCTGTGCTATATCATAGGTTCAAAAATCGGCATTTAATTGAATTTATTTATTTTATTATTTATGTTCACACAAATATACAGAAGAAGACGGGTATCTTAATATAAAAAATTGTACAAAGGTACAGCTTATTTCAAAGAGAATTTTCTTTCTTTTTTAATATAAGAAAAAAAAAATATAGTTGGCAAATCATTAAGTAAGTTGACCCGCTCCGGGTGGAGCTAGAAAGAGTGTCAGATTTTTACTGACTATAATCAACCGTGTTTCTCCAATTGCCATTTGTAGGCCCACGGTAACTCTTTCGAACAATCCCACAGTCGTGGATTTTTTTTCGGTTGGAAAATCATCCTATGACATTCTACGCTCTTGAGCGGAGCGCGAGATTGTGTCAGACTTTTACTGACTAAAAACCCACTCCTGTTCCTTCATTGCTTTTCATACCAGGGCCGAGTCTTCCTTTCAAAAGCAGACCCTTGGCCTTCGACTGTGCTGGGCACCTACGGTTTACTGATATCTCCTTAAAGAGCGCGTGGAACAGTACACGCCGTCAACGACTTGGGTTCGGTCCGGACGGTTACCGTACGGTCGGACGGCGAGCTACCCATTGCTCACTGTCCACAAGCCCGCGCCTACGGTGGTCACAAATCGGGATCGGGATCCAGGCGGCTGGGACCTGAGAGCCGCGCCCTCGCGCGCGCACGTCGGCACAATCCTGGATAAGGTGTCGATAAATACTTGTCTTTGTATGGTTAATATGGTTAATTATTATCGAATAGCTGTAACTCAGGCTTCCTCTGAAGGAGAGGGATCATTATCAAGCCTGGTGGGTTTGACTTCCAAATAAATTTATTAAAATTCCAGCGAAAATAGTACCAAGTAAAATGGAGTACCTTGCACGATCTAATAACTTTTATTTAATTAATGTTAATTAATTTGAACAGTTAGAAACTAAACAAGGCGGAAAATTTATTGATAAAAAAGTCACAGAGTTTTATTTTGTTGTGAAAAATTGGATTAAAACTTCTTTGTTACGAAACGGATTAAAAGTGTTCTTTGAAATTATTCAATCTTTGGATTTGTATCGTATAATAAATTAATTTGTTGCAAACAATACCATATACCACCTCGGATAGATAATACTTTTTATATATAAAAGCAGATTTTCGAATAAGTATATTGATACTTATTCGAAAATCTGCTCTTATTTCTACCGCTTTTTATTAAACAACAAATTTTAGTAAATAAAGTAATAATCAGTCAAAAGAGTAAAGAATGTCAATATATACAATTTTAAATTTAAATAAGTCAAATATTTTATTTGTCATTAAGAAATTCATTAATGGTATTCATATACCTTGTCATTTAATAATTTTAGGTACGCATTTTACATTCTGTTTTTTGCACTAGTGCGGAAAAGTGCGCGAGTTCGTCCCGCCACATTTTATTACATTTATCGTATCAAACTGGGCGCTAAGCGACACCCATTAGTCGTGCATCAACCCACTTTTATTTATATCTTCACAAATGTGATTGAAAAACGTCGTTTGATAGATATGGACATTTGTCACTGCAATACTCGGCTCCATAACACCCTCGCCTATGGCTTGAGCGAATTCTGCCTCGTTCGCAATATAAAACTTTCTCCACTTGTATCAAAATATACTACCGATTGTACATTGTATAACGCTTAATTGTCGTATTGTACACACGTTTGTACGAAATTTATTTGGCCGAAAATTTTGGTTTCTTTATCTTTGTTCTTCCTAGAAAAATCCAGATTTTTTTTATTATTTGATGATTCTACGTAAGAACGCGCAATTACATAATAATAATACCCCTCGCGCGCAAGGGTTTAAAAACATGCCCTTCCGAATTAAGTTTCAAGTATCTAAGCTGTGTTTCATATTAGCCTGTGTTTAATATTAAATTAGCAATAACAATCAAACTAGCATTTTAAATTAAAAGTTTATTACCGTGAAAACATTTAAGAGCTATTTGAATATTCTTTATCGTAATCATCTAATTACAATAGTTTAATATGTCTGAGAGCAGTCTACTGAAAACTCATCAACAACTTAGAATTTTAATTGTAGAATATACACCCAAGTTTTTTCGTGCGAAAACTTAACATAAATCTGTTGCTTTTTAGGGTTCCGTACCTCAAAAGGAAAAAATAAAACCCTTAAGAATCACTTTGTTGTCCGTCTGCCTGTCTGTCAGTCTGTCAAGACCCTTTACCTCGGAAACGCGTGGAGGTATCGAGTTGAAATTAAAACCATATACTAAGGTCTGCGGTACCTTGAAACTCTGAAAAAATTAAACTACTAAGTTAATGAAAAAAAAATACAGCCGTTTATTTATTTAAAAACTTATCTTTCGACACTCTCAAGAGAATCAAAATTCATATTCCGTTGACCCAGAATCCAGAAATTTAGCATAAAACAAGGTCTTATAGCACAGATACAGAAATAAATCTGGAAACAGTAAATATATTTGTTACGTTACAAAAATAAAACCTTTTTTTTTATTCGGAATTATCTCGGAAATTGACCTATTTATATATAAGTTTTTATGGAACCCTCAGCACGCAAGTCCGACCCGCACTTGACTAGATTTTTTAAAAGGTTTTTATTTTTTACTTATTGTTCCGCATTTAAACCTAAATATAATATAGCATAATCAGCCTTATAATGTTCCCACTGCTGGGATTTAGGCATCCTCTCTAGGAGATGGGCCGTAATCCACCACGCGGGCCCATTTCGGGTTGGTGGTCACATGTCTTCGAATTTTTTGGTTCTAGGACATGCCGGTTTCCTCACGATGTTTTCTTTCACCGTTTTGAGAGTAGTGGTATTAAATTATATATGTATGTTTATTATGTATATTATACCCACATAACTTTGAACCCTTATTTTCTTATTAATCTTTTATATTCCTTGCAAAATTATTAAGGCTGATAATGCTATGCTATGCTAAATATATTTATATAAAGTAAAAAAAAGGGGTTATTGAGACGACTTCACTATTTGTGCAGAAAATAATTTCGCAACATGCGCTTACATACATACAGACTGGTGGCCGTCCTGATCTTTTTTTTTTAAAATTGATATAAACCATTGCTTGACTGCGATCCCACCTGATGGTAAGCGGAGATGCAATCATTGAATCATTTATCTTGAGAGGAAGCGCAATCCACAGAAGTAAGGACTGTATATGAAAGAAAGAATGAACAAGATCAGATAGATAGAATAGAAATAAAGTCGGATAGTTTAATAACCATAGCTTTTTTTTAAATTATAAATAGGCTCGATTTTGACAACTATCTCATCTGACGATAAACGACGATGTGGTCGACGATGATGAAGCACGTTTACATAGAAGTAAACCTATTCACTCAGTTAACCATCCAACGATTCTCATACAAGACTACCACAGACTGTTTGTCTCCCATTTTATTACTAACATACTGTTTTAATTAACCCACAATCATTAGAAACCGTCACAGCACATGTGTAAGCAATATAATTATCTAATCAAATTCAACTAGGTGTATTTGAACCGGTCCAATGACTAGAATGTTAATTAGAAAACATCTCGTGTAACGTGATAAACGTCGTGAACGCAAAAAAACACATGACAGATTTGTCATGACCGATGGCAGCCATGATGAATGGCACATCAATATTCCAAGCAAATAGTGACAGATTAACCGGCAGACCCAAGCTACGTGATTCTTGTCACAAACAGACTGTTAACAATTAAAATGATACAATACGAGACGTCGTACTTCGGCCTCAAAACGTAAACCGATTTTCTGCAGTCTCATGTTTAGTTTGTACACGTTTTCGGTTAAAATTTTGTTGGATAATATTGTCGTTTACACTGGTTTTTGTTAGTCTTAAATATGGGAACAAAATGTAATTAAGGTCCGGTTCGGTAAAGTGGAATTAGCATCAAGATCAGACCTCTGCAAGAAATGGACCAGTGATCCAACATTCCCATGCTTGATGGAAAACCATGTTGAGATTGTAGCATGACTGGTACATGGAGTACATCCGTTCAGTTTATGTCAAATAAAAATAAAAATTAAAATTAAAATAAACCAGTCAGTCAGTAAAATGATATTAATTGCATATTCCAAAGCGTAAATCGGTGGAGAAGAATGTGCGAAAAACTCCATGGAGACTTTTAAATCATGTCTGTTAGAGATAATTTTGTAACAAAAGTTTTGGTTACATATATCTTATATCTTCTATTGTGTGAGAATAATATAAATAAATAAAATAAAACAATTCAAAATATAGAAATTAAAATACACCACTGGCAGCTAAGAGATGACCAGTCTTAACTGATAGCGTCCATTCTCGGACATAACGCCGAATACCATCTCCGAAGCATGTTTCCTTCCCACAAAGTGACAGTACATTATGAACGACATCGACTGTCAAGAGACGTGAACGTCTAAAATCACGAGATCATTCCTAGAGACTACTGACAATGATAATCGCCGACCCCCATGGTCACTTTATCTAAACCTCAAGGAGAAAACTTACTTAATTATTTTAAATTTCCTACGTAAGGATTGCAATAGTTTTTTTTTTGGTGCGGAGTCCCACCAAAAATAACAATCCTTACGTAACTCCAGGGTCATGGTAAATCTTTTGAACTAACAGATTGCAATAGTCTGAAGTTTCATTGTTTCTATGGTAATTTAAAAGCAAAAAAACTTTCGCAATATACTTCGTATTTCAATGTTAAGCTAATGAAGTAACTTTTGATGCGATTCTCCACGCTGCAGTGGAAAATCTGTAATAATGCTCTGAAGAGGATGACAAGTTTTGTAAAAAGTGTAAATATTATAATTATTTAAAACTAACAATGTCTTCGATGACAGAGTTATTACTGTATTGTATTGCTTGTTGGAGTATTTTACGGCTCACCAACACAGCGATACGTAAGTATTCGCACTACACGTCCACTACCGTCTACTGCTCGCTGGCCAGAAAGATGTGAACTTAGAATAATTATTCTAAGGGTTTCAAATATATCATGTCACTATGCTTGAGACTATCCACATAGTCAATACACCACAATTAGTACGTCGGTTTACGGTAAAATAAGCGCTTGGATGTGGATTTGCGGAAACCAACGCGCATTAAATTAAAATACAATACCTTCACAAATAGGTATGTATTAGCAAAATATTATTTTTAGAGTCTTCTCATTAGGTATAATAATCCATTGAAATCTACCATTCACGAGATGATAATTTTATAATTACAATTCAAATATTCAGGATTTTATTGAAGTACCTAAGTATTTCATTTTAAAAGCAGTTCCCACACAATTTCGATACAAAGACAAGAATAAACTCTAAAATCTTAACTTAACCAGCCATATGGTTTTTTAATATCTTTTCGAAAAATATTTTGTGGATTTTTCGGATATTTTTGGAAGACAAACACTTAAGATATCTTCTAATGAGATTCTTCAAAATGCATGAAATGTAAGAAATTTTAAAAAGGTATATCCATATGAATGTTGGTATGTCGTTGCGTCCAACCCGCACTGGGCCCGCGTGGTGGATTACGGCCCATTCCCTCTCCTAGAGAGGAGGCCTGAGTCCCAGCAGTGGGAACATTATAAAGGCCGACTATGCTATGCTATGTCGTTGCAGGTATTGCAAAACATGATTCAGTCGTAGTAGTTGGGCAGCGAGAACGTTTCAAACTGCAACTGAGAGAACAAGGATGGGTTTTAGTCAGTAAAAGTTTGACATTCCCTCTCGCTCCACCTAGAGCAAGAGAAGTTATTTCATGGTTTGCCACCAAAAAGAAAAGCCGTTATAATTACTCGTAGGTAGGTACAGATAGGTAAATGACTGAGAGGTTGTGTTTTTTTTTGAGGTGGGTCATTTCGAATGACTTCCCCCCCTCCAGAGTGGAGCGAGGGTGTGTCAGCCTTTTCCTAATTATAACCCGCACCTGAGTCCTTTAGTTACCCTTTGCGATCTAAGACCACGGCTTCCTTTTCAGAAATTCACTGAAGTCCTAGCAGATGATCTAATTTCATCATCATCATCATCATTTCAGCCGAAAGACGTCCACTGTTGTACATAGGCCTCTCCCAAGTGTCGCCACAATGAACGGTCCCGTGCGTTTCGCATGATGAATTAATTTATTTCATTTCACAGATAAAAAAAAATCCACAATGTTAGAAAAATTGCCTTATACCTATTGTTAGTATCAAAATATTGTACCTAATTACATGTACAATATTGAAAATGACTCAATTTTTTTACTCTGTCATCTCCCCCACAAAATGCCTAAAAAAAGGGGATAATGATTACACTAGTTTACAGTACATCTGTTGCCGAAGAAATTTTAGCTGTTGCTGACTACATCTGATATGCTATTTTCAAAAATATAATTAGATGATTTTTATCAGCTCTAGTTTCTGAGTTTCAGCTATGTAGGTATAAAACAGAAAAAAAACTGTATTTACTGAGAAAAACTTTATTTAAAAAAATAATTTATCATTGAGTTCTAAAAAACTTAGTTTTAAAGCTCTTCTCTGATGTGTAGACTTTGGAAAATGACGTATCAGAGACCAACAATAGTCAGACATCATATTCGTATCCCAGAAACCCTGATAGCGCTCTTCCATGACGCGTAAGTCCTGATGCATACGCTCTCCCTGCTCTTCGCTCATATCTTCTAAATTTTCCGGAAACCTGTCCAGGTGACTTTGGAGGAAGTGGAGTTTTATGCTCATATTGCACCCCATATTTTTTAATTGTAGCCGAAGGTCTTCTACAAGTTTAATATAATTTTCAGATTTTTTGTTTCCGGGAAATTTCCGAGGAAAGCAAATTTTTTTCTTTCAGTCTTGATGCTAATAATTCTGAAGCTTGTTTAGAAAGATTTAAATCTCTTACAAGATCATCTAACTCATTTTGGGAAAAGCATTTTGGCTCATTTGACATACTTTCAAAATCAGCATCATTTTGTGATGAGCTTGGTCCTTCAATGTCTTGTTCTAAGGGTTCAGATATATTTTTAGGCACTGAAGAGTCAGGTGAACGCTGCACTGGACGTTGAACGCAACTAGAACTTGGGTATTGCCATTTAGCTCGATTTTTAGTGTTTAAACCGTTTACGTTCACGCTACAAAAATAACAGTCTTCGAGATGATTTCGTGGTTCTCGCCAAATAGTCGGTGTTCCAAATTTAAAGGCACTTCTTTTACCACTTTTCCATAATCTTAAATATTCCACACACGATTTACAAACACAATTGGGAGCCCAAGACTTCTCATTTTTATCCAAGAGCATCCCAAAATACTCAAAATGGGTATTTTTCACCAACTCTGATACAACTTTTCTACAATCGTTAAACACATATTCTCCGCATATATAGCAAAAATGATCTGGATTGTTTAAACAACGTCTCCTTGAACTACTCATGACGCAAAAACTTCAGATACCAATCTGAACACAGTAAAATACGTCTGTTATCGATTAATATTTAGGCTTAAATGATAAAAATCAAAAACAAAGTAACTCGAGCTGCTCAAAAAATTTTGAGGGTAGATTTGACAAAAACAAGCCATAAGTGAACATTATCAACCATAAAATTCGCAGCAACAGACAAAAAGTTAAATTTTGTAAACTATTGTTATGGTTGGTCAAGAATTATAGATCAGACTTCGCAAAGTTTGGTGTTCTTTCCACAAACAAAAGTGTCTATATCTCTTTTTTTTCCAACTCTCCTTTCGCAGGTATTCTGGAAGAGATTTCTTTAGAAATAAGCATCACCTTTGTACCATTCTTCTGTTTCCTTCTTCTTTTCTTTTGTTATTGTGTGTACATAAATTGTTAAATAAATAAATAGAAGTCTCTTCTTATTCTTAAAACTGTGAACCAAGGAGACACCTCATTAAAAATATTATACTAAATATTTTTTTTTATCAAATTTAATTTCTTTGAAGGATGAAGATTTCCTTTCAAGTAAGCGTAATTAAATCTTATCAGAGAACTGAGTAAAGCTGTGAAAGTTGCTCGCGAAGTTTTCATTAAAGTATTATCTTTTTAATTAATGTCTTATTTATTACCTACCAACTGTAGGTTTTCAAAATATCGTGATGAGAAATCCTGCGATTATTATAAAAGAGTGCATCTGTTCTCGCCAGATTGCGTGGCAGTAGCAACAGCCTCCTGTAAGTGATTGCTGAAAGATTTGATGAGAGCCCCTTAGGAAGGTATCTTATGAATACAACATTGTCTTTAACCTTTTGAGTAGCGTAATTAGAGACACAATAGAAAGAAAATGGTCGAGCGAACGCCGGCGTTCGCTCGGGGTTTAATGAACTAATAGTGTATATGTAATAAAATTATAAGCTAAAATTGTTACTAAGGGGCAACGGGTAGTGTGAGAGTGAAACCCGAGGCTCTGGGACGAAGGCAACGAAGGAACAGGAGTGGGTTCTTAGTCAGTAAAAGTCTGACACTATCTCTCGCTCCGCCCAAGAGCGGGATTTGTCATTAGATGATTTACCCACCTAAAAAAAAACCGGAAAAAAATCTCACTTATAATATTGATTATAAATTTGATGACCTGAAATACAGATTTTCATTGACAAAGATCATGTACGTCTACATTACATTTAGAATAAAAGAATCTCTATTGTAATTAACGTAAATCATAATTATACTTTACTTTATACTTGTATGATATTTTATTATATTATCAAAGACGTTGTCCTGTCCGGAAGCTGGATTTTCGATAGAAAAAAATATAACCCGATTGCAGCGCCATTTACCGGGTTGAATTTTGTTTTTAAACCATTCAAACACAGTAAATTTATTTTAACTTTTTTTAATACATGACATTTTGTCCGCTATAGAGCGTCATTCTAAATTTGAGCAATATTTTCGAAATGTACAAGTGAAGGCATTTCAAATGGTTCAATGCGTATTTATCTTACTTTCTTTTTTAAACACAATACTTTTTGTCCGCTTGAGGACACCATATCGAGTTTTGTGACACGTCTTGTAGCCTATGTTCGGTGGACGATTAAGCCGGTTCTAATGATACCTCATTTGTCCAATTCTGATAAGGAGTTCAGGAGCCATGAGGGAACAGATGAACATACATAGCCTGTCAAAATCATAGCAGGGTCGAAACCTACTGGGGCCAGGGGTAGTGTGAGAGTGAAACCCGGGGCCCAGGGACGAAGGCAAAGAAGTAACAGGAGTGGGTTTTTAGTCAGTAAAAGTCTGACACCATCTCCCGTTCCGCCGAAGAGCGGGATTTGTCATTAGATGGTTTTCCCACCTAAATAAAAAAACCTTTTCCCGTAGTCAGGTAATAAAAGGATATGGATGAAAGAAACACGGTCACATCATAACCTGGACTATGATATAGGACACTGTCATCCCGGTAATACCTACATTCTTGTGGGATAATTTTCGAAGTTTACGCGGGTGAAGCCACTGGCTAAAACTGGTTAATAAAATTCTTTATTATTCGGTGTGAACCATAAATGAGGTGATCAGGAATTGTAGATCGTAATAAAGGGTCCATGTTGCCATTATTATTGGCATTGCTTTAGGCTACAAATAGCGATAATGAGTTAGGGCCAATGCACAAATAATGGCTGGTCATTTAGATCATCGCCTGCGACCACGATACCAAGTCATTTTCTTAAGTACTCAATTTACAAGATATTTTAAAGTACACTGGGATTTTTAAAGTACGTGTTTAAGGCTTGATTACTAACCTGGATCAACGTGCCTGGGAAAGGAATACTTTATAATATCTGCTAAAAAATCAAGTGGAATCACAAAACTAGGTTGTCTAATCAAGAACTCATCGGCATTGGACAAAAAACCCTTAAAAGATGACTATGTACGTACAGTCTTGCGAAACTATTGACTTTATTAAAAGACAGTTAACAGTTTATTTGTTTATGTGTTCGCAAAAGTTTGAGTGTCAAAGAGGAATAGAACGTAGCATGCTAAATATAAAAAAAATCTAAAAGATAAGACACGCAAAAATTTTAAAATACATGAAATCAGTGGATGGGCTAATACAAGCTCTAACACTAAAGTAGAAATGGGCCGGGCATGTAGCTCATCTACAAACCACAGGTGGACGAAAAAGGTAACGAAATGGCAGGGCCCCCAAGGAGAACGCAAGAAATGGAGACCCTATGCTAGATGGGAAGACGACATCAGAAAGATTGCCGGAATAGACTGGATGCAAACAACCCAGTCTATAGAAGACTGGACATCTTTGCAGAAGGCCTTCACCTGTAGAGGGGTTCTTGCAGATACATAGTATTTTTAGACTTAAGATAAATCTAACAGTTGAGGTACTTAGGAATAAAATTAGAATTAGGACATACTAACATACAAGTAGACACAAAAGTACCAACACCTAGTTTAAGATTTATTATTGTATGTTAATTTAGTTTGCAAGAAGTATAAGGCTTTTTATTTTTTTATTTTTTATTTTATTATGTTTGCAAAAGATAACATCTGGAAGTTCAGATCAGATAGTCTAGCTGTCTCTAAAGTCACGAAAATTCTCTCTCTTTTGATCTGTGTATTCAAAATTGCACTATGGTGAAAATAAATAATATTTTGACTACTCCAAGCTCTAATTGCTCTTCAAAACTTTTTGGCTTTTTGCTCATTGCCAAAAGTATGACATTCGGAGTTGTGGCAAAAAGGATTTTTTTTAAAATTAAACCTATTTTTCTAAATTCAGCAAACATCAAACTTTTGCGTATCTCTCAAATTCACAAAATTATTAACATCGCTTCTATTTGACACATTAAGTAAATATAACGTATGTACGAATAATATGGAAGTTGGGCCGGTTATTACGTGTTAGCATAATATTTACTTTGCCAGGTTGCGTAGGGAGTGTCTTTGTTTAACATAGATATTAGACGTACTAAGTAATTGTGAGTATAAGATGAAGACACATTGAGTTAGAGTAATTTTAACCTTGGTAATGCTAATTTTAGGTAGGGCCTGTACGAAGTTGGTACAGGGGAGAGGGGATTGGCACAAAAAGGAGAGGCATAGGCTGCTCAGCGGTAAGCGAATTCGGGCTGTGGTATAGCATAAGCATAGCATAATCAGCCTTTCAATGTTTCCACTGCTGGGACTCAGGCCTCCTCTCTAGGAGGGGGAATGGGCCGTAATCCACCACGCGAGCCCAGTGCGAGTTGGTGAATGTCACATGTCTTCGAATTTTTGGTTCTAGGACATGCCGGTTTTCTCACGATGTTTTCCTTCACCGTTTTGATAGCAGTGGTGATGAAATAAATTACACAAAGTAATGCGCCTGACTGGGTTTAAACCCGCGACCTACAACCCGTATGTCGGGCTGTGGTATATGTAGATTATACTTATAAGTAGGTGTCTATGTTTATGTGATTCTTGTGTAACTAAGCGAGGCTTAATCAGCCTTATAATGCTCCCACTGCTGGGACCCAGGTCTCTTCTCTAGGAGAGGGAATGGACCGTCATCCATTACGCGGGCCCAGTGCGGATTGCTAAGCGAAGTATACCAGCCCCCCTAGCCAAGTTACGATCGTTTCATTCGCGTCGAACGCCTCGAGTAGACCACGCCTCCGATTCCTTTTTTCTGACGTCATCTAAACGCTTAGTCACGTGGTCAGAACAAAGGAATCGAAGGCGTGGCTTACTCGAGGCGTTCGACGCAAACGAAACGATCGTTACTTGGCTAGAGGGGCAGGTATTAAAGTGTAATCTGCGAAGCGAGGCATGGATGGGACGGGCTAAATTTCTATCGACACCCGTTACCATGGTCGTAGAACGCAAAGTGCTACTGAAGGAATACAGGTGGGGTTTAGTTAGAAAGAGTCTAACACTCCTTCTTACTCCACCCAGATCAGGAGAAGTTATTTGATGATTTCCTGGCAAAAAAGGGTGTTTGTAGATTTAGGTAATTTACGAGGCGGCGTGTGTTTACACTTCTCTAGTCTACACTGAAGATCAACCAAGTTTAAGTGGCCTATAATTTGCTTACATCGTGTATGCAGCAAGTTCACTTGCCCTGGTTTCCTGTCCTACAAAAATGCTGCTAATCGTTCAAGTTGTTACAGGCTAGTGTGACACAGTCTTTAGTTTTTTCATTGCCAAATAAATTTCACACTCTTTATACGGAAGGTGTGACTGACTTTATCTACCTTTCCACGAATCATGATCACGTAATGTGTAGGTGTATTCCTTAAGATCTATGCGCCCATAAGTACGAATAACGAGTAAGTTTAAAAATAACATCGCCTTTCAGGACACCTCAAACGAGTAATGGCTACTATTATTTTTCTTTCACACCGTTCTCTAGGTAATAGCATATGCAATTAGTAAGTCGGTAGACCAACAACTGTTCCAGATGTTTTTTTTTCCTATGTGACTAACTGCCTTACGTAATTACAAGAAAAAGGTGACAGACTGACAGCTTAGTTACAGGTAAACAACAGAACAAAAAAAGAAACACGACAAACATTTTTTTGAGCTTGAACAACGTGTACACATAATAACAATTTATCATCTTCAAAGAAACTGATAATGTGAGTAAATCAGTAAGTGCAGTAATAAATAAAATAAATAAGTACCCCTTTATTCCTTCTTCATTATTTACTTCTGACGAAAAGAAATATGTAATACGACAAAAGGCAATATGACAAAAGACATTATTGAAGATTAAGAAAAAATATGTCGAGTTTTAGGTGAATGAGCAAATCTATCTACAATTCTATCAATCAATCAGTCAATCTTTATTATTATTTTTTTCTACACTAATATCATAAAAAGTATTGAAGAGTAAGAAAAATACATCGATTTTTAAGTTAGGTTTAATTTATGTTATATACATCTTAACTAATAAATATTATAACTTAATAAATATTTAAACAAATTGAAAATAATATTATGTACAAACTGGTACAAAAAGAACTCATATGGCATCAAAAAATTCGTCCACATCGATGTCAATGGGAAAAGTGCCCAGAACGCTGGCAGCATTGCCACGCTGGATGGCAATGCTAATTCGTTGACCAAAGAAAAGCCCAGCCCTCTGGTCACGCGAAGAGTCGACCAGCTGTTTGCTGATATCCCGAACAACTCGATGAGCGCTCGGACCCCATGGCCCCAGTGTTTCAACCCCGAACGGCTCAAATATATAAAAGTGAATGAGCAAATCTATCTACAGTTCTACACTAATATTACAAAGAATATTGAAGAATAAGAAAAAATACATCAATTTTTAGGTGAATGAGCAAATCTATCTATAATTCTGCACCAATATTATAAAGAGGAAAAGTTGTTTTTTTAGTTGTTTTGTTTGTAGAAGGTAATCTCAGAAAGTATTGGTCCGTTTTCTAAAACTTTTCCACCGATAGAAAGCTGCTTTATTCTAGAGTGACACAGGCTATATTTTATGTACGCGGGCGAAGCCGCAGGCAAAAGCTAGTGATAAAATGAAGAAAATATGTCTCAAATGTAATTACAATACTTCGTTTTTACGAAAACAAGTTTTATTTAATTTAAACAAGTGAATTACTTTGCGGGCACTTTCGTAAAATTTAAGCCAAAAGTTTTGGCTGATGTTCAAAATTTTACCTTTTCTTTAAGATATTTATCATTTTCTTCGGTCCTGTCATGGCGATTTGACAAATGAAGCTTGTTCGAAATATTCAGGTCTCTAAGCGTCATCCGTCTTCGAAACTATCGTCTGATAAAGTTATACGATCAGTTCTGGAGTTTTTATTTTTCCTGTGTTTTGTGATGTAGGTAAAGCTGTCGTGTCCAAAAAGAAAAACAGGTTACGAAAAGCGATTTTCTCTGAAAGTACTTAGGTATTGATTTTATTTGTAAAGCGTTCCCTATCCTTAGGTATACTATGAAAGTGCGTGTTTTTATTGGGTTTGGCTTCGCACGGTTTGTCCATTTAGCCATTGTTAAGTTCAGAAAGCATTTAGTTCTTTTTTACAGTCAATTTGAGTTCCATTAGAATGTGGATGTGATAAAATCATTTTTTTTTTGCAGTATTTGGTAGCAAAGGTCAGCTTTCTCGGCATGCTTCGCTGAAGTACTAATACATAAGTAAAATTCTAAGCTCCAATTTACTACTAAGATCGCGCATGCTTCAATGATTCTACACAATTATTGTCCAGTTGTGAAGACATTGAGAGCAGTGGTGGTCGAGAGGTAACGACTTACGAGTTACGAGTTCAAACCCAGCCAGGCGCATTACTTTGTGAAATTTATTTCATCACCACTGCTCTCAAAATGGTGAAGGAAAATATCGTGAGGAAATTCGAAGACATGTGACATCCACCAACCCGCACTGGGCCCGCGTGGTGGATTACGGCCCATTTCCTCTCCTAGAGAGAGGAGGTCTGAGTCCCAACAGTGGGAACATTAAAAGGCCGACTATGTGAAGACATTTGAGATACAAAACTACATCAATTTGACATCACAATATTTGCTAAGAATCAATTTGTGTATATTTAAAACAGCCTCTGAACTTCAATCGAAAAGACCCCGAGGATTTTTTCTTTAGGTTGGTATACCTCGTCTGTTACTTAATGAATATGGTGACATTGTCATACAACGTGGCAATGTCGCCAGTCTTATTTTCAGTCATAAATTATCTAATCGACAACGAAACGGAGGAGTTTTTTGATGTCATATTTTAAATTGGTTTTAGTTAAATCTCATTAATTAGTTAGGTACCTTTATTTATTCTTGTACTAAAGGGTATGTAATTATAGTTAATGTACCTTTTGCTATTAACGTATATATTAAAAAAAAAAGTTTATTGTTATTGCATTTAACCACTATTTTTTAAACTGAAGCGATGTTGTGGTCGAGAAAAAAATGTTCTTCCTGTGCCTAGATTATTGTTTGAGTATTCTTGTAAGAAAGCATTATGATTTTGTTTCCTTCACTGTACTACTTATTCAATTAAGATACCGGCACAGAACAAATATTCATATGCCCTATAGATATTTATTTCGGGTCTGGGAATTTTGTGTGTGTGAGTTTACATGTTTGAGAACGCTCGAACGATACAGAAGTAACTGCTAGGGTAAGGCATAGTAGGGCATTTTTTTTTTTAAGAAAAAAAATTTGTAATATTTATGTATTATGTGGCTCTGAGTCTAATTCATTAAAAGTGTCACTATTTTTAAATAAGGTATGACTAAGGATCGAATCAGTTCCTAACTAAAATTTGAAAAATGTACGTGAATGAAAATTTAATCAAAACTCACTACAATACGGTAAAAAAAAAATTAGTAAATTAAATTCCGATTCTTAACTGTTTCAATTGAGCATTGTGTGTGAATAAGGCCAGTGAGTGCATTAATTTGCGTTATTGATTCGATTTAATGTCAAAGTTACCGAATCAATTAAATTATTTTTTAATGTCTGAATATCTTCAACATTAATTTATGCTTCGGCACTAAAAGTCAAAAAACGTAAGTGGAATATTTCAGAATATTAAACAAAAACCGGTAAACAGTGTCATATAGTGAAACTGCTATAGAGGGGTTATTGTAAACTCGTCACAGAATATTAAATGAATTTATAGAATTTATCAATATGTGGCAAATCAAATTGTGACGAGTTTACAATAACCCCTTAAGGAAACCGGAATGTCCAAGAACCAAAAATTCGAAGATATGTGACATCCACCAACCCGCACTGGGCCCGCGTGGTGGATTACGGCCCATTCCCTCAATTAGAGAGGAGGCCTGAGTCCCAACAGTGGGAACATTATAAGGCCGACTATGCTATGCTATGCCTTAAAGGGCCTATTACACTACGCGATATTCAGCACACGATCTTCAGACTGTCTTATTTATTGTTCCGAGTAAGACAGTCTGACCCTTATTACACTACGCGATATGTCGAATCATAGACTAAAACTGTGTGAATATCGAGTGGTGTAATAGGCCTTTTAGAGTTTTTGCGATATTGGTATACCAACTAAAGCCGTGGGTCGCGCGAATTTTCAAAGAATTAGCCATGTGGTCATGGTCCTGGAACGCAAAGGGCACGGGTAGGTTTTAGTCAGTAAAAGTCTAACGCATCCTCTCGCTCCACCCTAGAGAGGGAGAAGTCATTTGATGATTTCCCACCTCAAACTAAAAAGACACAAAAAGGGTGTCCATTCCGTCCAGGGCTGCGAAATTTTTCGAAACAGTTACCTACTGTGACCCTTTTTTTTTCTGGAACGCAAAGGACCTCTGACGGAAAACAGGTGGATATGAGTCAGAAAAGGCCTCACATTCCCTCTAGCTCTACCTATAGCGTTATTGGTGATTTCCAAAAAGGCGTATTCTGTACTTATTTTCTCGTAAGGTTGATTAATAATACAGAACCTGATAATAATCTGCGACATTATTTTCAGCAAAAATGAAATAAAGCGGTCAAACAGATTGAAAACGAAAACATTTCACAAGACAAACAAACGAATAACTAATATTTAAAACGTTTAACGGTTGAACGTCAAATAAGATTATTTAATTTCGTCAGTTTCCATATGAATTTTGTTGACTGTACCTACCATAAAATTTTGCTTAACAAAGTTGTAAAAGGTTTTTTGCGAGGGTAGGTACGTAAGGCTATTACGCCTAAACCAACTTGGTAGCAAATCAACCCTGTTACTATACCAACACTGAGTTTCTGTTAGTGTCAACAAAATTACTCGGCAAGTGTCATCGAGGCATCGAATCGCGGCAGCCATCACTGACTCGTTTTCGGGAGGTCATTGTGCGCGGCGTATGACGTCACGAATGACCTTGACGCGTTCGCGCCGCCCCACTCGCCGCGCGCCGCGCTGCACGCATGAAAAATGTCGCTGTCAAAACGCGAGTGTTAACTGTGTGCCCGCCGCCGCCGCCGCTTTACCGCGCGGCCATTTTGAATGTTTTATTTTCTTCTTTATTTTTTTGTTTACTTTTTTTCCCTGTTCAGCCTACCTTGTACCTAGAAATAATGTGAGTTTTGTAGATTTGTTAGGCACTTGTACTGACTGGTTAATGTAACATACTTACACGTGTTTTCTGCGAGTATGTACCTACTTGTTTGCACGTGTTTAGGTACATTACCGAACAATCATTGGTGCCGCGGTAGGTCTATTTTTAGGGGGCTTCTTCTATCTTCTTTTTCCCATTTATAGATATAATATATTATAGAACGGGAATCAACGAAAAATGGTGCAAAAAATTGTACCTATTACTCTTATCTTTTCTAATAAATGTTTAAATTCTTCATGCTTTTGTGTGTTTTATTAAAAGCCAACAGGATTTTTGAAAGAGACTCATAGAGGGTTTTACTCAGTAAAAGTCTGCCACACCAGTTCGTTCTACACTAGAGCGGGAGAACGCATCTGATGATTACCCACCGCAAAAAAAGAAGGCCCATACATTACGCATATTAGTAAAGTTTTGACGCATACTCGTATCTTATCTATGATCACATTAAGCTATCATTAAGGTGTTTTATTTCCTATAAACATGATTTATAACATTAACAGTAGGCTATAAGAAAAACAGTAGGTATACCAGTTCCTAAAAAATACAGCATTGTCTATGCCCACGTGTTGTTTGTTCACAACCTTTTACTAAAGAGCGACACTGTCTAAAGTAGAGGTACACTTCTTCAATTGACATTCACTTCAACAAGGATGACAAACAGATAACTTATTATTCTGTTTTTTATACTTCACTCATAATGGACTCAAATTGGTATGGATATGACGTATGTATTGTCATCAATCATCATCATTCATTTGCAAGTAATAAACTTATATGGAAGTACATAATTTGGGGCACTACATACCCAAGTGGCTACGGTAATAAGGTAAAATTGGACCTGTCACCTGCTGCTTAAGCCAGAAAACACAATGGTCTGCCAACCAACGGTCATTTTTGCATTATTCGATAACGACACGATATACTGAAAACAGTAATTTTTTTTCGGAAATCTTCTTCGAGACTCCATTCGAGAATCGAACTATGAATTTACATGAGTAAGTTTGTACGGAACCCTCAGTATTGCAAATATCTCGCGGTGAAACTGTTGGCATATCTATTTAGGTTCTTCATTATTTATTTATTTTGTGTTTTTCAGTGCGGCATATTTTTATGAATTTTGAAAACATCTGAAAACAGTAAATTTTTTCGGACAACTTCTTAGAATAGATTAGATATTATATATTATAGATTCTTGAATGGAGTCTCCATTCAAGAATCGAACTATGTATTTACATGGGTAAGTTTGTACGGAACCCTCAGTATTGCAAATATCTTGCGGTGAAACTGATGGCATATTTAGGTTCTTCATTTTTTTTTTTGTGTAATTCAGTGCGGTGTATTTTTAGAAATTTTGAAAACTGTAAATGGTGTTTATTAAGGGCTCTCCCATCTCCTCTTCCCTCTTTCCAATTTTTTGGTCTTATACGATTTTGGGCTACCCACTCCTTTGAGGAGTCTAAATCGTCTTGCCACATTCATAACTCAAACTTAAAATAAGTTTATTTTACATAGGCCTACTTGGGTCAAACAACGAAAAACGTCAAGAACTGACACAACCCTACAAGTGTCTGTCCCAGCAGTGGTAGACTATGTATGCTTTTTTTGGACTAACTACTAACTATTCTCTCATTCTGGGTGGAGCGAGAAGAAGAGTTGTGGATAAAACGTCAGAAGCTTGTGCACGGTTCCAATTGTTCGTTTCCTATGTAGAAGAACCAGCAAGAAACTTCATAGTTATGGTTTTTTAAAATAATTATTGATTCTATAATATTAATAGGTATGAGGGGACAGAGTCGATCGGGCAACTTTTTAACCTTTTGGTTATAAAGTTAATAAAAATAGTATTCTATGAATCCTCGGAGTCTAAGTGTTCTCACATTCCCATTATAAAGAGAGGCTATACAAAAATGATAATAAACCTATCAATAATGCTTGTCATATTTTTTTTAACTGATATAAACCAGTGCTTCACTGTGATCCCACCTGATAGTAAGCAGTGATGCAGTCATTGATGGTGAGGCGCACTAGTTTATTAAGAGCCTGTTCACTCTAGCCTTGAAGACACCTAAATTATAGTTGGATGGGAAGACCACAGCAGGCAAATTGTTCCAGTCCTTTGATGTACGCTGTATAAACGACGAAGCGAAACGCTTAGTCCAGACCGTTAAAGTTTCAACAACATAACGTATATTGTAGTTTCCTGTCATTTAGACTTTACTGTGGTAATATTTGATTGGATGACACACAATTTTATTGGTCTTCAGGCAGGTAAGGAATTTAGCTTAAAAAAAAAAAAACTGGTTTTGCCAATGACAAGCTAAAAAAGAGAAGAAGGAGAAAACCTTACTTAGTCAATATTGTCATGATAACATGTTCTATTTTCGTCATCCTCGTGTCAACAAGAAGGAAAAGTAATTAACTCTCGTCAAGCATTTCGAGACCCAATCCTTCCATCATATCACGGGCCGTCACCGCCTCTAGTCCAGGGAGCATTGTGATTAATTAGCAATTAGTGCGGTAAAGGCCGGGTGAATCAACTGTCTGACATTACGCGCCCTTGCGCTGTCCTCCTGTAAGTTAAACTTAGGGCTGTGACGAACTGCTTCTACAATTTTCAGTTCAAAATTGATATGAAGGTTTTGAAGTAGTTAAGATTCAATGACTTTTTTTGAGTTTTTGATTTTTTAATTGTTTGTGTTATTTTTATAGGTATAAAATACCTGTTATAACTGTTTACAGTATCTTGACAGTATCTAAATAGTGCTCAATTAGTGAATAACCTTTTATTAAAACACATATTTTAATAAATTTATATGAAGAAATAAAAATACTTACATACAAAACTTAAATTTGAATGTAAACCTAATATTTTATTAGAATTTTACTTATTTTCTGTAGATCTGTCTGATAGTTGGCACAAGATTCCTTCAATCTTTCCCACTCATGTCTGAACCACTGTTCCATCGGACGCCTGCCACTTGCCTTATGTGATCATCCCATATTTTTTATGGTTCTTCTTCTTTTCCTTTTACTTTCTCATCGTGCAACAATTTCACTTCATTTGTCTTTTCCCATATGGGCTGCTCATCGCAATTAGTAAATTCCGGATATCTATGGTAAATACTGAATGCATTTTCAGTTTCGTTTAAATAGGATAAAATTACTGTAAATTAGAGGTAACAAAACGTAGGGTGTTTTAATGTCGTGCGGATTGCTCCACATGCATAGCCTCCGCAAATATTCTTTTCATACAAGTAAGTATTTATTGTAATGCGTGGAATATGCACGCGGGATACGGGGCTTGATATCAAGCAGCAGTCCCGCATGTGGAGCAATTCCGCATGCGTGATGAAATCCGCACGATATTAAAAACTCCCTTAAATGTTGCAATATTAGTGATTTTGGTAACCACGTTGTGTCGCTAAATGCGACAACCCTAGCTAAAGTCTGCGTCGCTCGCACCGAGCGGTCAACCGTGTTGTTCTTTATTTCTATATTGATAAATGTCAAAACTGCACGTTATTGAATATGTACGCAGTTTTACACAATATTTAGGCACAAAACTTAATAATTTTCATTTTAAAATACATCGATTTTGTTTTTGTGTTTTTGATTATTAAAACGATCATTTCCGGCATATACCTTAGGCTTTCACAGAAGAGATTAAGACAAATGATTTACATCTTATTGATGTAGAAACCGGTTGTTTTAAAAAATAACATAGATCTGTCGAATACTATTAGGCTTTCAGCAATATGTGACAGTGTATTAATAATTTTCAAAACAGTGAAACAATGTCTAGGCTGTGACGCATGGGGTGCAGAAACATTACATTACTAAGCTCCAAAGCCTTGGGCATCACCACCAAGTTGCTAGCTTGTCGGTTTTATATCGTTTACATTTCGGGGAGTGTGCACTGGAATTGCACAATCTAATTCCACCAAGTCCGTTCCATCATCGGCGTCAGCATCATCGTACGGCGTTGCGCCACCGGTACTTGGTGGACATCCCACCCATACGCACAAAGCGTTTTGAGAACACATTTATTATGCGTATAGACAAGGAGTGGAATTCCTTGCCGGAGTCGGTGTTTCCTGATAGCTACAATTTAGGGGTTTTCAAGTCAAGAGTGAATAGGTTACTTCTAGGCAAGCGTGCTCCATCGTCGACCACATCACCGCTCACCATCAGGTGAGATGGTGGTCAAACGCGAGCCTATCATTAATAATAATAATTTAAAAAAAAATACCAGACTGTAACGTTTGACAAAATCATTTTCTTTTCTATCCCGAAGTCAAAATCCTTCCAAAAATTGTAGACAAAAAACCATGCGTGTAATATAATAAATAATTAAACTCACCGTTAATCAAAGAAAATCCGTCGGAAGCGTTTGTAGATATCGTCAGAATAACACTGTATCTGCGAACAAATGAAAACACAAAATAAATACTTAGAAATACTACCCAACCAAAGACCAACTGTTTCAGTTTATTTTTATTTCATTTGTGCTGTAAATAATTGTTGTATAACAGAACATTTACGACGATGCAATACCGGTACATGGTGGACATACCACCCATATGTTCAAAACGTTTTGGGAACACATTCATTGTGCGTACTCTCAAGGAGTGAAATGCCCTGCCGGAGTCTGTGTTTCCAAACAGGTACAACCAACGGGTCTTTAAGTTAAGAGTGAATAGGTTATTTTTATGCAAGCGGGCTCTATCATCGACCAAATCATAGCTTACCATCAGGTGAGATAGTGTTCAAGAGCGAGTCTAACAATTTAAAAAAAAATGCTTCGTAATAAATACAAATAAATGCCTGGAAATTATCTTCGAACTTAAGATAGAGAAGAATATTAAAAAAAGCTATTTTCATAACTGTTCAGTCAGTAAAGATTGTTTAAATTGAAACTGCCGAATAAAGTCTAAAAAATTCCATTATCCATAAATATTACCGGCTTAAAGTCTTCCCCCCAAATCACTGCAATAAAGAGCATCAAAGTATGACATATCAGACATTTACGAGACTTTTATTTACGACACACGAACTTATTTAAACGAATATTTACCGAAGTGGATTTTATGCTCTAGGTGTCATAAAATAAATTGTGGTTAAAACCTTATGAACTTAGGACTTCATCGATAAATAATATAGATGTATACACGCGTGTGGAAAGTACTAGAGAGATATTATACAGGAGTGGGTTCTTAACAGAACCCTGTGGTACACCTTAGGATATCTCACGCTGGCTTTTACCATATCGTCTCTTGTAAGTGGCATACTTTCTTGCTAGATATACCCCAACAATGTGGCAGAATTAGGGAGGTACTTGATGGTAGCGTAACGCCTCCTTAATGCTAGGACATCTAGAGCAGGGTGCTAAACGCATTGGAGATTTCCAATAATGTCTCCTCCATTATTTTCTATGCAGGCTTCTAGCAACTACGCATGCAACGCCACGTAGGTCTACAATTTCTGCAGAACATGAGTACATTTGCTGAATGTGCGTGGGCGAGCGGGATGTACTCATTGCAAATTTGTGAAATCATCTCCTAGAACCACTGTGCATTCAATTTGACTTCGATGGATACAAGCCTACGTGATAGCAACCGCTTTAAGAGATTCCCTATCAAGCTTAAGCGCTTAACATTAACGGTCTCTTCGCGACTATCTATCCTAAGAACTGTCAACGACCAACAAATGACAACGATCACGAGCTTGGTAGTTCAGACTCTTCTGGTTACTCACCCACGGGCCGACCTCGGCAAGCTTGCTTAACCTTGAAGTACGCCTTGCTCGAGCTTTGATTTGAGTTAATATTAATTATGTTCCTAGTAGTGATGGCCGAGTGGTAACGGCCCTGACTTACGAGTCTTAGGTCACGGATTCAAACCCAGCCAGGTGCATTACTTCGTGTAATTTATATCATCGCTACTGCGGTGAAGGAAAACATTGTGAGGAAACCGGCATATCCTAGAACCAAAAATTCGAAGACATGTGAGGTCCACCAATCCGCACTGAGCCTGCGTGGTGGATTACGGTCCATTCACTCTCCTAGAGAGGGCGCCTGAGTGCCAGCAGTGGGAATATTATAAGGCTGAATATGCTATTATTATTATGTTAGTAATGTGTCTACAATATCTTGCACTAAATACATTTGATTATCTTTTACTTAAAAAAATAATCAAATGTATTTAGTGCAAGTTGAGTGAAATATACCTTCTTGAAATTAGTTAGGAATTAATTTAGGTTTACTTACGGTGGACTGAGCGAAAGGGAGTATTGGACTGTTATTGGCTAAAACCCAGCTGTGCATAGCCCACGCGGTGGTATGTTTGGCATCGGCTGTAGTAGGCCCGTACGTTTAACTGACATCTCTTTGTGGTGCGCATGGAACACAACGAGCCATCGTCTCGTTCCTGGACCTTATTGGATGGCCAGCTACCCATTACTCGCAGTCTGCGAGCCCGCGCTTACTAAGGTCGGGAGTCGCCCTAGACGTCTCCTACTAGGGTTGAGTTGTGAAAATTCACTCCCCCTCACGGTTTCTACCACCTTCTTCGTTTGCATTACTGCTTAGAAGAAGGTGGCTGCTATTGATGCACAAAAAGATTTTGTTTGTAGCAAGGTATATATACATACTTACAGAGCACAGTGGAACGACCAGAGGTATCTCTACGAATATCTTGACGACGTTTGTCGGCCAGAAATTGGTCGTGTAGATTGCAAGAGAATAAACTGCCAAAGTTATCGTCACTACCGAACGTCCAACGTTAGCACTAAATACTCTCTTTAACAATGAATTTATATAAATCGAATGAAATGCCTTCATTAATAAGACTTGAAATACACTAAATCACAATGATTGTAGCAATTACCCCTTATTAGTAAAAGTTAACAAGACGTTCGCAGTCCGTGGCATAATAACTGTTAAATAATGAAACATAATTCTTTAGTAAGGTGACACATCAGAAATAAGAGCAAATAATTGATCTGGTCGAGTACGTGGTTGACTCAACCATCTGCGGGGAACTTCGCATGTATTTGTGCAAATTTACTTTAACGCCACCGCATTCGAGCTACCTATACCTAGAATGTAGCTCGCATGCGGTTACTTTTTTTTAATTGCCAATCACGCCTTAACGCCAATTAGGAAGTAAAGATCTAATTTGAAACACGAGAAAGCCATGACCTAAATCAGGTCAAAGGATATTTTATATACAGGAGATAATTTTCGGTTGAAATTGATTCAATTAACTATGCGGGCTTAAACGACCATCTACCGCGTGACAGAGTCGTTTCGTATAAAATAAATTATTTATAAACGACCCCCGCATGCGGAATTCATCTCGCGCGGAACAAAAATATACCGCATTCCATATTCGCTCAGACTAATTAAAGCACACCTGTAGTAACTGAACGAGGCGTTCGATGTCTGAAGAATAATTAGCTGGTAAACGTAATACATATTCTGTAGCGAGGCGACATGTGGAAAACAAAAGTAAGTGAAGTGTCTTTATTATGTTAATTAGTTCGTGCCTTTCAATTTCGGTGGAGAATTAACGAGGTAAGTCGGTAACTCAGTATACTTAGCAATATATAAGAATTAAGAGAAAGAATGGAATTTTACAAAACAGGAGCAATGACTTCTTCGGTTTCTCTTTCTGTTTCATGATTTATTTGGGTGTGACGTAATTAATTCTTTATGTGGTATATTACAGTATAATTGCACAGAGTGTAATTTTTCAACCGACTTCAAAACTAGAGGAGGTTCTCAATTCGGTTGTGTTTTTTTATTATGTTTATTATCTCAGAGCTCCGTCGTTTATAGATTGATTCGCAATTTTTTTATGCCTAGCAGTAGTATTCTTCCGTCTTTTATCGTATGTTTAAAACTTGAAGGTTACTGCGTTATAAACAGCGTTAACCGCAGACCAAGCTTTTACATTTGAGGGTGAAAAATCAACAAACTTCCTTAAGTGGAGCGGGAGAGAGTGTCAGGCTTTGTTTGACTTCTTCTTTTTTCGTGTTGATTTAACTCAAACTTCGTCTAACCTATATGTAGACAGCTGGATAGATCTGGTCTCGTTTTTCTGACTAAAAGCAAGGGTGGCTTTTAGTTGCTCTTTGCGTTCCAAGGCCGGGGTGGCTTTTTCAAACCATCCTACAGCCCTGGGAGGTATCGGGCCTAACGGGCCCCGTCAATGCCCCGTTTTGGAGGAGTGCGTGAAACACAATGCAACGTTGACCCGAATCTGGTCCTCATTGGCTGAGTGCTACTCATTACTCGTTGTTCACAAGATCGTTGTTCCGACGGTGGCTGGGAATCACACCGCGACCCTGACGCCCAGAACGTCTCCTGTGACTCCTCATCATACTATGGCCTACGCAGCTGTCATCAATTTATGACGATTATTCTGGTATTGTCAGAGTATCTAGACTTACCTAAAAGATTTTTTATGACGCCAATGAATAACAACCGGGTTACTCATAAATATACAACACACAATAATATAAAAGCAACAGTTTTTATGTATGTGTGTGCGTATGTTCGTTACTCCTTCACGCTTAAACCGGTGAACGGATTTGGAAGAAATTTGGCACACAGATAGACCATGTTCTGGAACAGCATTTTTTATCCCGGGGAGGTTGCTATGGAATAATTTTCTACTTTTATGGGTGAAGCCGCTTGCCGAAGCTAGTTCTTCATAATGTCTTTTTATACTACCAAAGTCAGCTTGCATAAGTTAAGTATTATAACTCAGACCCAAAATTAATGCAAAGCCACTGCGAACAAACACATTAGTGAATTGGAAAAGTTTCTGAATTACGATTTATATCAAAGACATGTTTTAAACTAAAACTCCAAATGTTAAAGTGTTTGTTGGTTTGTTTCATCACTTTCTCTCGCAACTTTCTGCGAAGATTTATTATCTGTTGGACAATATTTTGGCGCGAAACAAAACAACTTTAATTAAAAATACCTAAGTGAAATTGCATATTTTCGAACACTGTTATAAGTTTTTTCGTTTGTTTATTATTTCTGGTGTATTTCAGTTTTTATAAAATAAAAATAAAACCAACTATATTGTCTTTTTTATATTGTGCAAACAAAAATGTTGTAGCTTCTACGATTTATTTTTATCTGGCTTTATCCCCCGGCTTATTTGCCTAGACTTTGCATTTTTTCAGAACTAAATGCGGTCTTTGACACTCAGTGATCTGAGGGCTTAACCAAGTTGATAATCTACAATCGTTCACGCTAGTAAAAAACTTCAAATGTTTGGGAATGACGTTGTCTCAACGTTAAGCCTCGTGGTCGGAACAAAAGTATCGGAGGCGTTATCAACTGTAGAAAGAGATTCGAAACGAAACGGTCGTAACTTGGCTAGGCCTGCCTCTCTAGACAAGTTACGATCGTTTCGTTTGCTTCGAACGCCTCGAGTAGGCTACGCCTCCGATTCCTTTGTTCTGACCACGTGATTGAGCGTTGAGATCACGACAGAACAAAGGAATCGGAGGCGTGGCCTACTCGAGGCGTTCGACGCAAACGAAACGATCGTAACTTGGCTAGGGGGGCTGCAGAAGATAGTGTAGCGTTTTATGATTGAGCAAAGAATTTACGCAAGTGGACATTGGTCCAGATGGTGGTGGTGGCTGTTGGTTGGTGGCAGATAAAGTAAATTATTGAAGTCTACCAAAGGTCCTATGTAGGGAAAATTGGAAAAACGGCCATCAATAACAATACAAAACACATTTTTCTTTACTATATACGAACAAACTTTTCGTAATCGTCAATATTAGTTAGCTGTCAACACTTACTATTGACTACTCTTAGTGTTCCGTACCTCAAAAGAAAAAACGGAACGCTTATCACTTTGTTGTCCGTCCGTCTGTCTGTCTGTCTGTCTATCAAGACCTTTTATCTTGGGAACACGTAGAGGTATCGAGTTGAAATTAAAACCATTTATTCCAGTCAGTGCGGTCACTTGAAGTTGTGAAAAAATCAAATTTCTGAGTTTACGAAAAAAAAAAGATACGGCCGTTTTTGTCGCAAAAAACGTGTATTTCGACACTCTCAAGCGAATCAAAATTCATAGGGTATTTCCCGTTGACCTAAAATACAGAATTTTGGCATGAAGCAAAGTCTCATAGCACAAGGACAGGAAAAAATCTGAATACTGCAAAGTTTTAGTTATTTCACAAAAAAAAACTTTTGTGCGATTCGGAAAAATCTTCGTAACTCAATTCGGGAATCGAACTGTTTTCATAGGTAAGTTTGTACGGAACCCTCAGTGCGTGATTCCGACTCGCACTTACCCTGTTTTTTTTATCTATAGATTTGGCACTTTTTCTTTTGATAGAACGTCGTCTGTCGGGTCAGCTATAAATAGAAGAAATTTATTTTTACAAACATAAATATAAGCAAAGAAATTTCCTCCTTCATAATTTTAGCTTAGCTTTACTGTTTGTTTTTTACGTGGGAAACCAGCGAATTACTTCTCCCATTCTAGGACGGAGTGGGAAAGCGGTTCAGACTTTTACTGACTACAGCCCATTCCTATGTTCCTTCTTTGCCTTCGTTCCAGGCCTCAGGGTTCTCTTTAATACACCCTATAGTCCCAGTAGGCTTCGGCCATTTGTTGCAAAACCTTTATAATTCCTAGCAAATCTGCCGCTTGCGGGAACTATTACAGACAGCTCTTTATTAGGTTAGATATTATATATAGGACTGTTTAGTCAGATCCGAATTAAATTCAATTTAAGAAAATAGTAGGAAATTTTTATTTTAAAATGCCTATTAAGTTAAACCGCTACACAATGAAATCCCTGAATGGGTACTAAAAAAATAACGACTACAACGACTACAATTAATAATATGGGTACTAATTTCTTTGGAAATAATCAGTATCTTTGTACTATTGTCTATTTTATATTGTCTTTTTCTGTTTATTTTTTGTGTGTACATAAATAGTAAAAGAAATAAATAAATAAAATTCCCAAGTAAATGAGAATTATTATTTCAAGCTGGATTTAAGTATATGGATACTCTTATAAGTTAACCGATAACATTAGAATTAACTGAAAAACATTCCTTACACGCTGGCAACAAATTAATTTTAAGTAATATAAATAAAAAAATGAAGATATCCGCAGGGAAACCAAGGTTGCCGACATAGCCCAAAGAATTGCCAAACTAAAGTGGCAGTTGGCAGGGCACATTGCTCGTAGAATGGATGGTCGATGGGGCCGAAAGGTTCTAGAGTGGCGACCGCGCACAGGAAAACAGCAGTGACAGAGTTGGAAGGCCTCCCACAAGGTGGACCGACGACCTGGTGAGAGTCGTGGGAGTGCGGTGGATGCGAGACGCACAGGATCGGTTGTTGTGGCGCCCCTTGGGGGAAGCCTATGTCCAGCAGTGAACGTTTTTCGGCTGAAATCATGATGATGATGATGAATATAAATAAAAGCTAGATAATAAACAAACTCTTAAAGGTATGGAAGGACCCAGGGTTCTGATATTATTCGAAAGTTTTACTGTGGTCCTGAAACACAAAGGGTAACTGAAAGAACACAGATAAGTTTTAATCAGTAAAAGACTGACACTCCCCCCAGAGTGCAAAAAGTTTCTTTTTTATGCCACAACTATCACACAACGCCATCTAGTCCCAAACTAAGCAGAGCTTGTAATATAAGTACTAGACAACTGATAAATATACTTATATATTTCTAAATACATACATATTATAGATAAATTACACATTACGGTTGGTGCAGTTATCGGGTCTAGGAATCGAACCGCAAAATTAAGTTTGTTTTTTGTTGTATATACTTTTCCGGGATAAAAAGGAGGAGGTAATCTCTGAAAGTCCCGGTCCGATTGCAAAAATTTCAATTTTACCGATAGAATGCTGTGAGTGGCATAGGTTACATTTTATGTACGTAGGCAAAGCGGCGGGCATAAGCTAGTACCTATTAAACAGATAAAGACAACAGTTTTCATGATCATTATTTCAGCAGTAAACAACGTATTCTTCAAGGCCACAATAATACATTATAATTACAAAGTAGTAAAAATAGACACAACTCGGGCTTCCTCTGTCTTTAAGTCAAGACTGAATAGGTTACTTCTAGACAAGCGTGCTCCATCGTCGGCCACATGATCGCTCACCATCAGGTGAAATCGTGGTCAAACGCGAACTCATAAATAACAGAATCACCAGTATTTTATGTAGACGAAGCATTTAGTTTTACATATGGAAATTAAATATCAGTACAAAAGGTGCATGCGATAAAACAAGATCATGCTCAGAAAGCTAACGATCATGTTAAGATCACTAGTATAGAAACCGGGGTGGTCCGACATTTCACTTGGTTTTCTCACGCAAATCAGTTGGGCTAGGCACTAATGTGAAAATGGGTAATCCTAAGAAAATTAGCAATAATATTAAAATAGTAAGCTCTTAAACAGCAATGTGCTAGCGCTCATAAAACAGCCGTAAAACATTTCTTATGACTTCTCATTACAACTTTGGAAAAAATACCTCAGCTTCAAACTCCATCTTGCTTTTCGTACTTTGTTTGAGTATTTACAACAACTTGGTTATATAAATAATAGGAAAGACGTATAAATTATATGCCTACGTAATAGGACTTTGCTTAAGGCTCCTGCAGATCGGCTTATCGTTCCTTAGCTAACAACACCGTATAAGTCATTTTTACCAACTTTACAGGAAACGAAAAACACTGTGCGGTGTTGAGAGGCCAGCCGACTTGCACGCTGTCACTATTTTTCGAGTTATGGGTTCTGATTGGCTGAAGTCTATATCATGTGACCAATGGTTAGACGCGCAATGAGCAGCTCCATCTAAAGGCATTCAAATGTGAAAACCGCCAATTTTCGAATTGGGCGGTGTTGTAAGCTAAGGGACGTTATGCTACAACGATGCAATGAATTTGAACGCTTTTATAGAAATTGTTTCAAAACTTCTGCTAAGTTCCGGAGAGGAAGCGACTAACTTTCAGCTATTCTCGCTTAAGAATGATAGTTGATAGCTGACTATTTACACAGCCTGTGAGGACTCAATCCGCTAGTTAGTCGATGAGCGACAAGAGCGTTGAAAGCTCTCAGCGATACTTAGCGATGACTAGTCTCTACGTTAGTTTTCTTTTCAATATCTTTCCAAGCTGCGTCTTTTACTTGTAATTGTTTATAAGAAATAAGTTTTGTGTCCTAAAGACGGGAATATTGTCTCACACACTCAATAAAAAACTCATCCATATTTATTTAAAACAATGAACGTCCCTCTTTATTTCGTCGGGACGGAACACGTGTGTAGCGTATGCAGTGTTAAACAGGACTAGCCGCGTCGACCGAGTCATGCTAGTTATCGCCCGTCGCGCTCGCCCACTCGCTTAGGTATAACCCAGCGAAAAACCTATTGAAACAACATACTTTTTGTTAGTTTCTAACTCTACTCACTTCATTATTATTATTATATATTCTCATCGTTGTCAGTAGCACAAGAACCTTATAATAAAACAATTTCTCAAAAAAGCGTCCTCACATCACTTTCGCACTTTCGCGTCTGTGTGTGAAGGGACCTTTACCTAGTCGCGCAAAAAAACTCACACTATTAGGCGCGTGGGGTCCGTACGGACGCCAAGGCTTATTTAAAAATAAAAACAAAAACAGCAATTGTAAATAATTATTTCATAATGGAACTTTAAAAACAACATCTAAATTAATTTAAAAGATTGTAAAAGTAAACAGCAAAATATACACTTCTTATACAGTAGTCAAAATAATCATAAATTTTGGTAAGGTGTTAATTACATATTACACATTTGTGGCATTTACAACATCCGGTATTTGATTTTTGTCATTGGACCTGCAAACAGTTAACAATAGCCTTTTGATCCGCTTGAACTGTTTCCAGAAGTAGAAAGTTCAATGTTACCTTAGGCCCTTGGCAGATAAGTAATTTCAGACCTTTTTCTTCAAACCTATAATTTCTGTTGAAGTTGTGTTGTATCTTCTGAATCAGTTTCACTCTACTCTTAATTAGAATTTTGAAATTAAATTTACGTAAAATACTTAATGAAACAAAAAAAAATAAAAAAATAATTTTACTTAACAAAATTGTACTGCACTATTAGTCGTGCGGGGTCCGTTGGACCGTACGGCACGCGTGATGGACGCCGCGGCTAGTGGATCACGTTAACGGGAGGTGCAGGTGAGCTAGGAAGCTACTAAAACGCACAACCGCCGAGTGTATTATTGGCCGAAATATAACACAAACTAATTCGCTTGAGGACCAATGGGAAATTTGCCCCCAAATCAAATGGGACCCCACGCGACTAATTAAAGGTTAATGATTAACAAGTTCCATTCGTTCTTGCTACATCTCTGATGAACTGTTCTGAAAATGAATACGTATAAAAGTTGAGTAATTTACATCTTACGAAGAAAGCACAAAGGAAAGTGAAGTATACATTACGTATACCTATGCATGTGAGATGTTACGATGTTAAGCATTTAGTTCACCCGCGAATTACGAAGTTTTATTGGAGTGCTCGCTCTAAATTTAAAGAGAGAAAGGGTAACAAAGAGGTCAGTGTAGCATCTAGCAATGGCCGTCTGCAAGTGCGCATGAGCTTGCTTGTTGCGTATTTACTACGTTTTATTAACTATCTTTTGCCCGTGCTTTTGCGCTCGTGAAAATCGAAAAATATCGCACTGCACTAAAAAAAAAAGTATGTCATGACCATAATTTGTGTTCCAAATTTGATCTTAATCCGTTCAGCCGCTGCGTCGTGATTGATCGACAAACACACAGACTTGCTTTTAACATATAAACATGCTTAAACTCATATATGTTTGCCATTGAATGTTGAATAAAAGTATTTCCTGATAGTATAGCTTAAATAATCAGTGAAATCAAACTTCTTTTACGGATTTTTTCGCGATTTTTGCGATAATAACCACAGGATGTAACGACTGCGTGGAAAATAAAGACAAATATTTTAATAATAATATAAAAAGATGAGTTTCAGAACATTATTTTAAAAAATCCAGTAAGTATAACACATTCCCTTCTCAATTAAAAAAAAATTATTGATTTATTATGAAATTATCGACAATATTAAAATGCCCAAAATAAAATGAATACCTATTCAGCAGGTTTAGATTTAGTCTATAGAAACATTTTCAATAATAAACTTTAATGTATAACATGTTATTAAGAAATATACCTTTTTTATTTTTATAGTCATGGCTGAAAATATCAAAGTAATAAAGAAAACATGTCTAAGAATTTTATTCACTTTCACTTTTCTACGTGAGTGTACTTACATTGAAACCCTGCAAAGTTCAAACAAGATTTTGTACAGCGGCGTACAGCGAGCGTCCAGTACTTTAGCACTTTTTATTTTATTCCCTAGCATGTTTTATATTTATTTTAGTGTTTAAGATTTCGCTCTTGCATTCTCGCTATGGTTAGATGCCTTCGTATACTGGTTGCTTATCAGATTTGTTTTACTAGTTTTAAAAGATTTTTTGCAACAATTACCCGGTTTGTTACAATGTAGTTTTTATTGATTAAATGTGCGGCGGTGACTTTACCAGTTTTTGTCGTAGGCTTTTTGTTATTGAATTGATATTCGTATGTGTGTGTGTTCCATAATTTCTAATTAATTACGTCAGTTTTATAATGTTAATGCTTTATTTAACGCCATGACTTTGCGGTTAGCGGTTTTTTATTAGATGTGATGAAAATAATAAACGGGGCACTTTTTTTCACAAAGTGGTCGGAAACAGAAAAAGGTACTGAAGACTGAATGCCCGTGTATTTTCACCAGGAGTCGGAATTAGCTATTACCAATTGGCCACCACTGCTCACATATTAAAAATATAAAAAGTAAATTAATAGAAGTCTTGCATATCTAATCGAGATTTTGAATGACGATAATTTTTCTGAGAAACTTTTAAGGGTTTAAGCCGTTTTCAGAAGTGAACCCATGGCCCCAGTAGGCTTCGACCCTATTGCGCCCCTACGGTTTGCTGACAACTCCTTGAAGCGCGCGTGGAACACTACGCACCGTCGACGACGTGGGCTTGGTCCGGACGGTTACCGGACGGTCGGTACCTACCTGTGATATAGTATGCAAAGGGTAACTAAAAGAACTCAGGTGGATTTTAGTCAGTAAAAGTCTGACACTCCCTGTTGCTCTAGCCAGAGCGGAAGAAGTTACTTACTTGATGAAAAAATTAAATAAATAGTTACTACATGTGCTGGTGCTTTGTTTGGCATGGCTACTTCATTTAGCTCGTTTTGGTTTCCAACCTTGGTTTTCTTACATATTTAATGGGATCCTTTCAGTGCCACGGCAGACTTATCGCTGATAGCGATATCTATCAGTACAGTATTTAACACGTCAGGAAACAAAAAATAGCGATACCTCAGTAAAAATCTTATTACACAAAGAAAACAAAACATCAAACGACTTGTATTTTTAATAACAGGGCATTTTATTATAGATCTACCGACAATCACTACCTTCCACAGGTATAGTTGTTTTATCTGACCCAGGCAGGTTGGTCGACGATACCTATTTTTTTAGGGTTCCGTACCTGAAAAGGAAATACGGAACCCTTATAGGATCACTTGGTTATCTGTCTGTCAACATCCTTTATCTCGGGAACGCGTGGAAGTATCGAGTTGAAATTAAAACTATGTAATCAGGTCTGCCGTCCCTTGGAGCTGTGAAAAATCAAATTACTAAGATAGCGAAAAAAAAGATACGGCCGTTTATGTCCCAAAAAACGTATATTTCGACACTCTCAAGGAAATCAAAATTCTTAGAGCACTTCCCGTTGACCTAGAATCCAGAAATTTGGCACAAAGCAAGGTCTTACAGCACAGGTATAGGAATAAATCTGAAAACAGTAAATTTGTTATTACGTCACAAAAAAACTTTTAGCGATTCGGAAAAATCTTCGGAAATTGAACTATTATTATAGGTAAGTTTGTACGGAATCCTCAATGCGAGAGTTCGACTCTCACTTGCCCAGTTTATTTTTCATTAGTCACATTATGAATTAGTCGTTTACCAATTCCTACGGTGAGCAATGAAAAACAAAATAGGTAACTGTCTATTATACAACTAGCGTCTCAAACTTGCTATGCTCAGGTCAAAAACGACATTATTTAGTTATGTAATTAAAGGTTACTTCTGCCAGTGGCTTAGTGCGCGTGAATATCGGTTATAGTGAATGCAATGATCCTTGGGTTTCAAGCTTGCTCTGTACCGAATTTAATCAAAATCAGTTCAATATTTTATCCGTGAAAGTGGAACAGACAGACAGAGTTATATTCACAATTATTAGTATGGATATACATTTAGAATAAAGTACCTTTCAAATGGTGAAAAACTTTTTCAAATTACTGCAGTAGTTCAGGATCTGTACCATGATGATTAAAGTAAGATTGTTTCATTCTTATTTCCAGTGTGGGTAAGAGATGGCGCTAGATAACCTGTATAGCTCTGTCTCTTACCCACACTGAAATAAGAATGAAACAATCTTATTTTGAACGTCATGGTAACCCCTAATGAAAGAGCGAGAGAGTATTTGTGTAACTGCACACAAATACTTTCTCGCTCTTTTATAATATTAAGTATAGGTTTACATGTCTCTGTTCTGTGCGTCCCATTTGACGTTCGAGGGCGCTGTAAGGGCGTGCGCATGCACCGGATGTGCGCAAGAGTTGTCGAATCCGCGGCGCGTTTCATTTAGTCACACCGAAACACGATACAAAGCTCCTCTTTGAAGTCTGACATTCGCTGAGAGAACTCGTAAATAAACTGTTGTTCTGCAAGTCTGTAACACGCCTTTTATGCGTAATGGGAAACTTGAGTCGTGATATATGATTGTTAAAGAAGAAAAAGATTGACTTGTTATTTTGGTGTCTTTTAGTTCTGTCAGCTCTTGAAACTGATTAGCAGGAAGACTGAAATGATTAAGTGGTGAAATGTGACTACGTACGTACTATTTATTACCTTTGTTATCACTTCAGGGGCAAAGGCGTCCAACGGGAATTTCTGAAAATGAAAACGTGGTCCTAGAATTTAAAGACAACTGAATGACACAGGTGGGCCTGACACGCCCTCTAGCTTCACCCTAGAACGTGGAGAAACGAACGGATGATGACCTCAAAAAAAAAGTGAAGGCGTCCAGGGCTACGTGAGTCACCGTGGTCCGTGAACACAAAGGGCCAGTAAGGAATGGGAATGGATTTTAGTCAGTCAAAGTCTGATACTTCATCCAGAGCACGAAAAGTTGTTTGATGATTTACCACCCAGAACAAAAAGAGGGATAATGTCATGCTGTTAAAAGATACCTACTACTAGATATAGACTTCCCAAAGTGTCGCTAAATTATCCGGTCCCATGCTTCTCTATACAACGGACTTCTGTGACCCTAAACTTACCGTTGGTTGAACTTGAGACATGTAGGCCTAAGGATGTTGTACTATGACTGAATATAATACATTAATCTCAATATTTGTAGAGAAGTGTCATTACCATCATCATCGGTTTAGCCGAAAGACGTCCACTGCTGGATAAAGGCGTTCCCCAAGTGACGCCACAATGACCTGCTCTGTGCGTTTCGCATCCCTCGGTTTTCCGCGTCCCTTCCAGCGTTCAGCTTGTGGATGGTCTTCCAACGCTGCGTCTACCGGTACTCCTCACTCATAAACACTGCAAAAACGAAGGCGCCAAGTAAAGAATGTTATAACAAATTTAGAAAACAAAACGCGGCGCGAAGATATTGTTTCAATATGATATTTCAACAAAGATTTTTTTTTCTATTAAAAAAACATTCTACTTATACAAAACATTTAGTATTCAGTAAGACAGTACCTACTCACGTTTCGTCTTAGCCACTGTCGTTAAACATAACCATATTTTTAAGTATTTTTCAAGTAAGTTAAGTGAGTTTCAAGTTACCTAAAGTAAAACCGCCGATCTTGCTACCGGTATTAACTTTCGGTACAAAAAAGAAGATTATCTCTTGGTAAAAAATATCTAGGTGCCTGCTTCGGAAATTAAGGCTATTTCGTTTTTTGGTTGAGCTGAATCTTATAATATAATAATACTCCATTATTACTCACAGGTACCTGTCTTAAGAGGGTCCTTTTCCACTCGCCTATCGTCAACATCGAGCATAGTTTTATGCTTTATCTAACGCAATCCAACGCGATGTTTGACGAAGAGGCAATGCGAAAAAATTATATTTCTGATAGTATCATAAAAAAATTCTGCTCTTTAAAATTAATTTTGGATTTGATGCATAATGGCAAAGAAAGAACTGGTTTTTAGTCAGTAAAAGTCTGACACTACCTCTCGCTCAGCTCAAGAGCGGGGGATGTCATCATTAGGTGATTTTCAAACCCGAAAAAAAATGGGTGACTTGACTTTATTGATCCCTGGGCTTTGATTTAACAGTAGGTATAAAATGGCACAGTAAATAACTCGCTCTTTTCTTTCCTTTGAATTAATTTTCAGATGCTAATACGTACTTCCAGCAGTAGACCAGAAACCTTACCATGACGTCTTAAAATCTTCATGAAAGAAAGGGATAGTGCTATACGACTTGTATAATTCTGTTTCTTTCTGACACCAAAGAATTTCAGACATCTTGGCAGGATCCCAGACGAGAGATGAGATATAACTGTATCGCGAATTCGCAATCATCAGCAATTGAGTAATGAGGAAGATGAAGAAGAACGGTGATTGAATAAAAACTAAGAAGCCGTATCTCCAATAGTTCCCGCTAGGCCCAATTTAAACCTAATTTCTAAAGAAATACGAGTGAAAACTGGTCAACAAGGAACTTACACTAGACTATATATCCATTCCCCATATTAGAAACAGTAAGTAAATAAGTTTTGGGTTACATATGTAAATCGAAAACAAAATCTGTCGAAGTTAATCGCAAACGCGTGGGGGCTTCTTAGACTTTGTTTAACTTTGATATAAGCAAACAAAAACTGGCATTGTTAAGTTTGACTTTATGTAAATGTATTGTGACGAACGTAAGTAAACATGTTTTGAAGAAATTGATCCCTTGTGACTTGAGGGATTTCTATACCGAATGTGTTATGTGCTTGAGCAAGGTTATGTACCTAAATTTCGTGGATATTGAGTACGATACAAAGTTTGATTAAGGTTGAAGAGTTTGACACAGGATCGATATTTCTTGACTGGCCTGTTGGTCTAGTGGTTAGTGGCCCTGACTGCTATGCCTGAGGTCGTGGGTTCGATTCCCACCCAGGACAAATGTTTGTGTGATGAGCACAATCATTTGTTCTGTGTCTGGGTGTAATTTTATCTATAATATGTATTTATTTAGAAATATTTAAGTATGTTTATCAGTTGTCTAGTACTCATAACACAAGCTCTGCTTAGCTTGGGACTAGACGGCGTTGTGTGATAGTTGTGTGAATATTATATTATATTATTATTATTCTTAACACAAAATAAACCTAGGTATATTTTGTTGTAATTTAAAGAATTTGGTCCCTATTTAAAAAGTCACTTACCATGGTTTGGTTTGACAGTAAGTAATCATTTGTTGCGCAAAAAAAGATTAGCCTATAAAGTAATATTAGTGATGAAACACCAAAAATAAGAGTGGCATTTTATTTTTTACCTGATGGTAAGCAGAGGTGCAATCATTGATGGTGAGGCGCACTAGTTTATTAAGATCCTATTCACTCTAGTTTTGAAGACACCTAAATTATAGTTGGATGCGAAGACCGCAGCAGGCAAATTGTTCCACTCCTTCGATGTACGCGATATAAACGACGAAGCGAAACGCTTAGTTCGGACCGTTGAAGTTTCAACAATGTAGGGGTGGATGCTCGCCGTTCGTCGGGTTGTCCGATGATAGAAAGGAGATGGCGGAATCAAGTCATGCAATTCCCGCGCACACTCTCCAAATTACACATAAATAAGATCATTGTTCTTCAAACTAGTGAAGAACAAAACACTTTTCAATGCACTGATACAGTTTCATAGACGCAGCCGGAAAACGCAGCGTTGGAAGGTGTTCCACAAGGTGGACCGATGATCTGGTGAGAGTCGCGGAATGCGATGAATGCAAGACGTACAGGAGCGTTCGATGTGGCTACATTTGGGGAGGCCTATATCCAACAGTTTCATAGAAAGAAACCTCCATTACGATTCTTTGCGCTACTTCTGAGTTCAACAAGCAAAAGGTTTTCCCTGAAGGAGCCTCACAACACGCATTAGATACATACAAATGTGCAATGCCATTGTAATATCATTGTGGACAATCTAAATATAAACAAGAACACACGCACCGCGGCGCAGTACGTACTGCCGTGATCTCTGTGTCCGCAACGAGTTCCTCAAGGCATAGTGCACAAATATCGACGAAAGATTATAGAACTGATTTTAGGAATTCCACAAAAACTGAGGGTCTAAGAAAAGTAATATTGTATCTTCTAACCGATAGGTGTGTTGCTGGGGAGTTGTGCCATTTACGAGTCAAAACAGATGGAAGTGATGATGGACACTGTTTTGGGAGACTGTCTTCAAAATGTGCTAAGCATGAAATTTAAATAATATTATAAAAATTGACCAACAACGTAATTGACATGTACTACTGAGATGGCAATCACAAAGATTTTGGTCTTTCGACTATCGCTGTTGCATATATGTAAAATGGCCTTTCGTCTAGAAACCCTAGGTAGGAAATCATCAACTTCCCTCGCTGGGTGGAGTGAGAGGGCAATTTTCAAAGAGTTACCGTGGGCCTGGAATGTAAAGAGTAATTCAAGGGCACAGGTGGGTTTTAAACTTTTACTGTAAGGTTGACACACCCGGCTCTCACTCCACCCTAGAGGGTGTAGTCATTTAAAGATTTCACAACTCAAAAAACGGGCTAAATCCCGCAGCCTCTCGTCTAGAACCCCTGATATAGCATAAAATATAATAAATTGTAGGCACAAATAATGTAGGTACCTAATACGTATTTTATCCATACCCATTTTAGGTTAAATCCTTCAAAAGCCTGCTGCGTGTTGGGGCGTTGAGCTGGAGTTTTAACAAACGAAAGGACTTCTGTTTGCAGAGATTTGAATTTTTAGGTTCCCAACTTCTAATAATACTTATTACTGCTTTTAAAATGTAGAAATTGTTACCACCGAAAACGGGATTCCGATCCCGATTTCCGGCCACCGTAGGCGCGGGCTTGCAGACGGCGAGCAATGGGTGGCTCGCCGTCTGACCGTCCGGTAACCGTCTGGACCGAGCCCAAGTCGTCGACGGCGCGTATTGTTCCACGCGCGCCTCAAGGAGATGTCAGCAAATCGTAGGGGCCCAGCAGGGTCGAAGCCTACTGGGGCCACGGGTAGTGTGAAAGCGGAACCCGGGGCCCTGGGACGAAGGCAACGAAGGAACAGGAGTGGGTTTTTAGTCAGTAAAAGTCTGAAACTATCTCCCGCTCCGCCCAAGAGCGGGATTTGTCATAAGATGATTCCCCAACCAATAAAAAAATAAACCACCGAAAACTTCGAATTTGTCAAATAGCTGTTTTGTCAGCATGAACAAGTTCAGCAAGTAACACGTACGTTAATAGTGTATATGCTCTGTCAATTAACTAATTCAGTTCCCTATGGCCGGTGCAGAGAGGTTGCGTGTCGCGACCACCACCGCACATCAATCATCGACGTTCAAACCATCGTAGCATGCCAACGCGCCAACACATCAGCGCCCTCATATCCCACAACCTTTTACATAAACCCCATATATTAAATTCCATTTGATGTAACGTCATGAGACGCTGCTCTACACTACAACATGAATAAATTACTCGCATGCTGCACAATTTTCAGCTCATATTAAAAACATCAATCATCCCCAGCTTTTTGCAGTACAAAAGAGTAATCATAAAAATAAATTGAAGCTCGTTGTTTGAAACCAAAGTAAAAAGGATAGTTTGGGTAAAACACGGCTTTTATCAGTCTGAGACGGATGAATAGCCCGGAGCGATGCGGGGCTCCTTATCCTGCGCTATGCTCTTCCCCCTGCCTCCCTGCGGTGCAAGATAGAGCGTGCTCAAGCCACGATAGCCGAGGGGTACCGCATGGCAAGAACAAAGGTGCACGGCCCTGACCCTGTAATAGTCTCCCGCCACGGCTGGCCTTAATTACGCGCAATTTGTAGCTCTAGTTTTTGTTTTTACCAACATTAAGCGTGTGTTTTCATCCAACAAATGACCGTGTCAAGTGTGCCAGCCAGTTTGGTTATTTCAGCGAAATTCTCAGCCGGCATAAATGCGTGTGTTTCTGCGAGAAAACGTATGGAACTCTAATAAATTGTTCTGAAGTCGACCGTAAAGTACGCGTTTATCTTAGAGCTGCGTACCAAAGTAATTATATTGGGTATGGGCAAATAACTGGTCGAGTTTTATAAGTCAATACATTAACGGGTATTTAATTGGGCGAGTTGGATGTTATTTGTTGGTGTAGTCAGCTATAAGTTGTTAGAGCAATATTTAAAGGCAGTTTAGAATGCGTTAACTGCCCTATGAATTATAGGATCCGAATGCGGCTGCCACGTTGGAGGGCCGTCCTTTGAATGCTTAGACTGAAGAATCTCAGCTTCTTATTGGATTAACTCGCGTCTGGCAAATGGCACGATACGGCCAAGTGCGAGTTGGACTCGCGAATGAAGGGTTCTGTACCATTATCTATACAACTTTTTTTACGCAATTTATTTTATTCTGTTTTTAGTATTTGTTGTTATAGCAGCAACAGAAACACATAAGCTGTCACAGTTCATGAGATATAGCCTGGTGACGGACAGACGGACAATGAAATCTTAGTAATAGGGTCCCGTTTTTACCTTTTTGGGTGCGCAACCAAATATAAGATTAAGACGGAACACTTTTGACCAATCCTTCGAAGTATAAGCATGATGGTAAATCTATACAGTCGATTGTTATTTCAGGAGATTTCCTCTCACCCTTTATTGCTGAAAACAAAAAAGGAATCAGGAACAAGGGGTCGCAATCAATGTTGCGTGTCAATGGTCGATATAGTGGTCCTTGAAGGTCAAAATTGACAACTATTTAGTGTGGCTCGCTGGGGAAATCAGGGTGTATTCGCTTATCTCGCGCCATTAGGCAGGAGTCGTGATGCTAGCCTGAGGACAAGGGCACGGGTTTGCGGAGTCCGTGGGGAACGAACCAAACTGTATGGTAAATCAATTTATTATAATACTACCCTCATAAACCAAAAAGTGGTATCTCAATTTTTTTCAAAAACTCGTTTTTTTTTTTGCATCGAATTGCCTAAAACTTACAAGGGCTACTCCAAAAATCCGTATTTTTATAGAAACATAGAACAATTTGCCTGCTGCGGTGTTCCCGCCCAACTATAATTTAGGTGTCTTCAAGGCTAGAGTGAATAGGCTCTGAATAAACTAGTGCGACTCACTATCAATAATTTCATCTCTGCTTACCAGCAGGTGGGATCGCAGTCAAGCACTGGTTTATATCAATTAAAAAAAAAACATTTAAAAAAACCAAACTTAGTAATATAATAAATACGAAAGTAATTCTGTTTCTTTGTTACGTCTTCACGCCTAAGCCGCTAAACCGATCTTAAAGCAATTTAACTTGGGACAAAGTCTAGGACATGAAAAAGGATTTTGAATATTTTTTTATCAACATACCAAGCGGGTGAAGCCCCGGGTCGAAGCTTTTATTTCGCATACGACACAAATGTGACGGCAATCGTTTTTAATAAAATCCTTTTTCCTCGAAACTTTCTTTTCTTGAGTTACCACTGTTTGGCTTATGAGGCCAGAATGTTGGTGGGAAGGCAGTACCTATATCCTGCATGAACAGACGACCTGGTTGGAAAACATCCTTAATGGACTTTTAATTAGACTCAGTTTGAACAACAAAATTATAGGTTGCATTCATTATTTATTTATTTGAACGGATACGAGCGTACTTAGAGCTTGATACTATCTGCTACATTTTTTACTAAACCGTAACCATCTTTTTTGTTTTTTAGCCGTTACAGGTAAGTAATAAGACGTCAGCCCCCCTAGCCAAGTTACAATCGTATCGTTCGCGCCGAACGCCTCGAGTAGGCCACGCCTCCGATTCTTTTGTTCTGACCACGTGATTGAGCAATGAGATGACGTCAGAACAAAGGAATCGGAAGCGTGGCCTACTCGAGGCGTTCGGCGCGAACGATAAGATTGTAACTTGGCTAGGGGGGCAGAAATTCTGACCATCAGTCTATCCAAGGAGTAACGTTTTACCCAGTAACTGGGTTGTGGAAGTCTAAAAGACAGTCGCTTCATGTATGGTTGAATTGGAAACCGACTCCAAGCTAGTTGGGGATAAAAGCTAGGGAGATGATGAACTATTTTTCTTTGCTTTCCGTCTAAGACCACTTTATATATCCTTAGATTAAAGTGCACATTTAAATTGAATGGATACGTAAAAATTTCCCTTTTAAGGATCTCGCTTGAACAAAACACTCATCTATCCAATTCAATTACGAAAGAAAATACCAGTGATAGTGCAGTGAGAGTTCCACTTTCTTATATTATTTTATTTAAATAACCCTTTGGTAGCGGGGAACAAAGCGGGCTATTCATTAAAATAATCCGGTGCAAGTTGCGCAGTAACCGAGGGTTATAATAATACAGTATAGACTGAACGCTGGCGAATTACTAAATGGAGACGCGGTGGTGTTATGCACCAAGCTATGTGAAACTATTTGTATGTATCGTAGTTTAAGGTTGAGTGTGCAGGCTAATTAGGAACATCTATGGCAGACAACTGACATTGATGTGGTCTGTTTAATCACTTATCTTACACAGTTTGCTGAATAGCCTGGTATAAAGTACGTACGTACGTTGTTTCATTTACAGAAGGTCCTGCGACGTTAATCGAATAATAATAATAATATTCCACCACTATCACACTACGCCGTTTAGTCCCAAGCTAAGCAGAGCTTGTGTTATGAGTACTAGACAACTGACATACATACTTATATATTTTTAAATACGTACATATTATAGATAAGTTACACCCAGACACAGAACAAATGATCATGCTCATCACACAAACATTTGTCCTGGGTGGGAATCGAACCCACGACCTCCGGCATAGCAGTCAGAGCCACTAACAACTAGACCAACAGGTCAGTCATATGTTGAATGAATGTTTTCAAAGAAAAACAAAAATATCGGAACCTTTCAGGAGATTGACGTAATATTGATGCAACATGCCAGATTTATAAACACACTAGGTCCTGCCATCGGCTTCTTTTGCGTTTCGCGTGAATGTTGGTTATTGCGGACGCGAAGTCGAAATCGAACACGGATAAAAAGTAGTCTATGTCCATCCTTGGAGTTCAAGCTTCCTCCGTACCAAATTTCATCAAAATCGGTTCTGTAGTTTAACCATGAAAGCATAACAGACAGACAGACAAACAGACCGAGTTAGTTTCACATTTATGATATTATAGTATGGATAATCAACCTTATAATGTTCCTACTACTGGAACTCGGGTTTTCTCTCTAGGAGTGGCAAAGAGCTGCAATATACCACGCAGGCCCAAAAGCGAGTTGGTTGTCACTTGTGTTTAGGACGTGCCGGTTTCCTTGCGATGTTATCCTTCACCGTTTTGAGAGTGATGGTGTTGAAATAAATTAGGTACACAAAGTAATGCTCTCGCATATCTATTTCTTTTGTTTACCGCAAAGGGCAAATGAAGTAACAAGTAATACAAGGTCTTTGGTTAGTAAAAGTCTGTCATTCGTTTTCGCATCTCCTAGCGGGCGATGTAATTTGATGATTCTTTTTTTTAAATTGATATAAGTAAACCAGTACTTGACTGCGATCCCACCTGATGGTAAGCATTAATGTAATCATTGATGGTAAGGCGCACTAGTTTATTAAGAGCTATTCACTCTAGCCTTGAAGACACCTAAATTATAGTTGGACGGGAAGACCGCAGCAGGCAAATTGTTCCAGCCCTTCGATGTACGTGGTATAAACGACGAAGCAAAACGAACGGTCCGGACTAAGAAACGCTTAGTGCGGACCGTTGAAGTATCAACAACGTAAGGGTGGATTCCCCATAAAAAAGATGTAGTGCTATGTATTATGTATTGCTTCTCTACCTAGTAAGCCTTCTGCCTGCATACTAATACCTCTTGCTTACTGTACCAAGTTGCACAAAGTTCGAATGTAATTTGTGCAAGTGTTAAGTAATTAGGTAGACTGTTTAATAAACATCAAGCAATGGCGGCTATGAGTGTTATCCTTTTGAAGTTTAATTACTCTGCGTATACCTGACGCGTGTTGGGTACAACACTGGAAAAGTTAATTTTGAATATTCTTCTCCCATTTAGATTTTACCTTGAATATTGATGTTTTGATTATGTTAACTCGTGTGCAATCCTAATTGCTAGGTAGATATGGATACTGTTTACATCTTGGTAGATATTTTTTTTATGGAGAAAACTATGAAAATGACATCCGTAGTCCTAGAACGCAAAGGGCAAATGAAGGAGCCATAGGTGTAGTTTTAGTTAATAAAAATCTGACACGCCCCCGCCCCTCCTACTCCGCCCTAGAGCGAAAGAATTCTTTGGATGAATTCCCAGCTTAAAAAAAATACTTCAGTGTAAAAAATATCAGTGAATTAATATTTTTAATAATTAGGAACATCATTTCCAATCCTACTAACTAATTCTGCAACATCAATCATTTACAATTCCCTAAGCTATAAAACTACACTTCCATCTACTCAATTACATTTTCATACATAACCCGCTCTAACGAGTTGCACTAGGTACCAATGTCATCAAGTCTCCGATCTTCCTTTATGCTTTTATAGCAGTTCCAACGTCCTTCATGAAGGAACCTCTAAAACTCAATGCTCTATCTTTGAAATTGAGATATCCACGCTTCGCTGCACTAAGTAAGTTTTGAAATAAAGACTTTGTGCGCTAGAAGTTGCCTGTCTACGTTGAATAGATCCTACGGGCTTTTTTTTTAAGATGGGAAATCATCTAATGGCTTGGCGAGAGGGTGTGTTAGACTTTTACTGACTAAAACCACACTTGTGTCAATTTTTTGCTCGGCGTTTTTTGAAATATGTTGCATTATTCAAATATTCAAACAAGCTGTTTTATTTACTTATGCAATTAAAACGGTAACTTAAATTAATATATTTTTCAAAATTACATCAATACTGGTTAATGCGATTTAAATAATCATATTTTGACGGTAATAAAATTATGCTAGCTAATTATTTAATACAATTATGCTACCAATAATACAAGAGACAAATTGTGCGTCCGATCTCAATGAGAGCCAGCGGAATAATGGTGTTTTTATGAGAGTCGGCCGCCATTACGCTACGTCGAAAGTTTTATCATAGATAATCCCAAATGCAACATATTTCATTGAGAGTCTAGACTTGTGTGTTCCCACACTTCCCACAGGTAGGATGCTACTATGACGACTGATATATTATGATTTTGGATTGCGTTTAAGATTTTAAACGGCGAAACTGCCATAATGGTCTATAACGGTTTCATCGTAAGAAACATATTTTGTCATATTTATTCCAAGCAGAGTGAAGCAAAGCTCTAGCATTCAAAATAATCTATATATATAAAAGGAGAAACTGACTGACATATCAACGTACAGCCAAAACTACTGGGCCTAGGAGTATGAAATTTTTCACGAGGTGTCCTTAAGTGACGTAGGTGAGCACTAAGAGAGGATTTTCCTAAATTCACCCCCTAGGGGGATAAAACGAATGTCCAAATTTTGTATGGGGAAACCGACTTTCACGCGGCTGAAACCGCTGGCAGAAGCTAGTCTTTGCATATTATTGAAGACAGCCACAATCATCTTGAATGTAGGTACAATAATTTGAGCAATTTTCCATATTTTCAAGTAATAACTGCATCGTGCAGTCGTGCATTAGTTGCACCACTTACAACCGCCAAAATTTCGACGTAGACTAAATAAAAACACGACCATACATCCACAAGCACAGTTTATCTTTTTCGTCTACCCACGTAGTTAAACTAACTACTCTCCTTGGGAATTTCTCGGCACAATCTCGAGTCTCGATGGGTACAGTCGCCAATAAAAGTGGATTTACAACTCAACAATACGCACTAGTAAACAACAGGAAACACTAAAACAATAATTATATACTTCTAGCTATAGTTATTTATGCATTGCTCACTCGTACTGAAATTATGATTTTATTATTTAGAAAATGTTCTACTAATTATTTCTCGTTAGTAGAAAGTTAATTTGCACTTCGCTTGATCGTATTTTAATTTTAAAGTCATAATTACTTATAAAAGCACTAATACAAAATACCTACGTATTTTTTGTTTTGTAGTGCTTTTTAAGCGAATTATTTTAATGAAAATATTTCTTACAGTTTTACAATTTTATTCATTAAAACCCAAGCGAGCGCCGGCGTTCGCTCTCTCAATAATTTTCTATTGTGTCTCTAATTACGGTATTCAAAAGGTTAAAATCGTTTATAATTAGCTTATGTTATCAAACTACAGAACATAAGCGTCCCTCTCTCTTTTCTACAAAAAAATACATATGGTGTAGGTACTAGGTAAATTTTAATATCGACGGTGAAGTAGCAATACCTTTTAAATGAAGTTCATCGACAAAATAACTTTTTTACAGCTGATGTTCACATGTTTTAGTAAAATTTAAAAGTGTATTTTTAGTTGCAACTGCACAAAAATAAAATGAGAAAACGCCTTCGAAATAAACCATTATGACTATTTTATGGCAAACCTAACCGAATATCTACTAGACTATCATAAAATATATTATATTACAGCATGACATAGTTTGTTTTTGTATACATTCCAGGTAGACTGGAAGAGATCGCAGAATACGATAAGTAGATAGTTTTTTTAGGTTTAAGATTCTCGTTGTATTATTTATTGTTTTGGTGAGCAATGAGTACACATAAATTTATAGTTCACGAATAATTTATTTTTAATAAATAAACATATTGACTAATTTTGAAATTCTCAACAAATGAAGCTTTTCTTTTCCAGTTCGTAAATATTTACATTAAAAGGAGTTATTGGCATTTCACCGTCGATATCAATTTTTTTTTTCACCAACCACTTATGAGCGCGACTGTACTCCGACCCAGTGTATTTACCTTGAAGCAAAGAACAAACAAGTAAGCAAATAAGTTGGAATATAATGCACAACACTAGCGCTTAGACGTTGTACAACACTAACTAGTTACATTTGTGTGATTATGTGGCCCGCGAACTTGGAGATAAGAGACGACTGAATGTGGCTTTGGTTTGTGAAATTCTGAAGGTTTGAATAGTTGAAGTGCCTACATATATCTCAAGTTGTTTCAGAAAGTTACCGTGATTGGTGACAATAATGGATATTCGATGTAATATTGGTTATTGGTGATATTGGTTATTGGTGATGTTGGTTATTGGTGAGGTTGGTTATTGGTGATTTTAGTTATTGATAATGTTGGTTTGTGGTGATGTTGGTTATAGGTGATGTTGTTTATTGGCGATGTTGGTTAATGGGGATGTTGGTTATTGGTGATGTTGGTTATTGGCGATGTTGGTTATCGGTGATGTTGGCGATTGGCTTTTCGGCTTACTGGATTTTCAAAAAAGCATGTCGATCTTGTAAATTGTATCGGTTCGTTTGGCGCAGGTATTGAAAGATTGGTAGCTGCGCTGGAAGTAGCTGGATCGACTTATGCGTGAAACAAATATTTTTATGGTGTACTGATAGTTGTCCCGGGTTTGGGTGCCTTCTAGCCGGGGATCATGGATGGCGTATCAGCTCCCACGATCCCCGGTCCAAGTGTGGGAGGGAACACCGGGGTGGTTTTTAGTCAGTAAGAGTCTGACAGACCCCTTCGCCAGCCCCAGGCGAAGGACATCCATGAGGATTTTCCACCACGGCAACAAAAAAAAAAGATTTGGGTGCTTTGTGTATGTGGCTTTATAAATGTTTGTGAAGGCATCAATGATAAAAGTTTTTTTTTTGTGTGCTAAAGTTTAAAAAAAGAATCTTTCGTTGAACTCACTTTTTGAAGTTTTTTTTTTGTTTTTTCAGCAACTATAAAAGGGTACTAGAGGGTTTACATAGTTCCAGTAGGCACCGTTGTTTTAGCAGGAAAGCTTCTATATTCCTTAAGCTTGCCAGAGGGCGGGGAGTATCCATTAACCATTTTTTACTTGAATAAAGTGTTTAAAAACAACATATTGTAAAACTGAGATATTACCCTAAGAACATTATCATCTTGATGATCCAGATCTAGTTATGGATGGATTGTGTGAACAGTGATTTGAAAGAAAAGGAAGTTAGTGATAGTATGACGGTTGACAGGATAGAATAGAAGAAAAAAACGTGTTGCGCCGACCCCAAATGAGATGGGACAAGGGCAGGAAGATGATGATGATGATGATCCAGATCTAGTTAAGTCCAATCTACAAAGCCTTGAGCACAGGAGTATGGTAGCCAGCCTTTCGGTGTTTTACAGGATGCATTTTGGAGAGTGTGCGCGGGAATTACATGACTTGATTCCACCATCTCTATTTCTACCATCGGAAAACCCGACGAACGGCGAGTATCTGCCCTTACGTTGTTGAAACCTCTACGGTTCGGTTTATACCGCGAACATCGAGGGACTGGAACAACTTGCCTCCTGCGGTCTTCCCGTCCGATTATAATTTAGGTGTCTTGAAGGCTTGAGTGAATAGGCTCATAATAAACTAGTGCGCCTCACCATCAACGATTGCATCACTACTTACCATCAGGTGGGATCGCAGTCAAGCACTAGTTTATAACATAAAAAAACTCAACCTTTCCCCAACTAGCTTGGGGTCGGCTTCCAGTCTATCCGGATATGGCTGAATAACCAAGTTTTACATGGAGTGACTGCCTATCAGACCTCCACAACCCAGTTACTGGGCAACACAATATTCCTTACAATTCCTTAGATATTACCCTAACAACAAAATTCATTACTTTGAAAACACAACTGTATATAAATTCGTAGCTACAATTCATTGTCTCAAATTTGTTTATCAAGCCACAAAATTACAGTTTCTATGGCTCATAATTAAGACAAAATTGAAATCAATTAGGTACTATTTATTATCAAAGCAATATCAGTTTAATTTATAGATATCAAAGGTCTTAATTTCTTTTGTTTTCTCAAAATTTCGTTGTTGCGGTCATACTCATATTGTCGCTTCATCAGACAACTTAGTATCAAATTAAGTCTTATTTTGAAGGTCGAAAATTTCCTACTTTGCGAATCTAAAATGTACCCTACTATTTAGACAGTACAGAAACTCATATTCTCGAAAACAAGTCACACTATTCTCTTTTCTTTTGCGTGGCAAAATATCTAATGACTTCTCCCGTTTTGAGTGGTGTCAGAGGGATTGTTAGACTTTTACGAACTATGGTTAATCAGGCAGCATACTTCCCCCTTCAACTCCTGAAAGCTGAAGCTAAAAGCAGTGGCGACAGCCAGAAAAGTGCTGAGCAGAGTAATGAAACTCGACGAGGCCCATTTTAGTATTAGTTCTGAAATCATTAAAGAACTCTTCACGCACTGGGTCTAGCGATAGGGAATATCTGACTTTTATTCACTAAATTCCACCAGTGTTTCTTTAATTACTCTTTCTGTTCCAAGTCCTTGGTAATTCTTTCGAACGATCCAGCCGCAGTCGTGGCAAGACGACAAGGCCCCGAGAAATGGTTCAAATGTCGCGGATCCTGCAACGAAATTATTCAGAGAAACAGCGCAGGAGTAAGAAAGGAAAAACAAGTATACAACTGTTTCTCGTATGTTTCCCTCTATGCAATCAGAGCTTGTATGTAAGTTCTTTAAGCTTCAACTATCCAAGTCTGAAAGTCATAACTAGAAAACATTTAACTTTACAGTATTAGACGGTATTAACCTTCGTTTAAAACAGTTTACGTTCACATTTGATAAGCCGCAAGGGATTTAACTCCTTTGACAGTTGCACTTCGGAATACTTCGGCAAATATCGGAGCTCCGCCCACACGCTGGAGTTAACCGATTGTAATTAAGAAGTGCTAGGTATAATGCAAATTCAGTGCAGCGATAGTTCTAAGATGGAAACTTTTGACTGCCGTAGCTACGTGACTTCATTTGAGTTGTGATTTAATATTTCATTGTACGGGACTAGATTCATCAGATCTCTCTTAGAAATAAATTTTCATTGTTAATTGTTGAACCAGATATTTCTGGTCTTTAGTTAAATATTAAATTTATGAGCTCAAATAATTTCACTATACGCTAATTGAAACAATATAATTAATGTTAGCGTTAGTAGTAAATTACTTTTTGAAAACTCACTCCTATTCAATATTTCTGAGACGCGTTTACATGTTAAAATTAGGGATCGCGTTGAAGAATGCCAGAACCGGGAAGACCCATAAATGAAATTTTATTTTCAAAAATAAGTTTTGAAAATGAAATTTTATTTTCAAAAATTATTTTTGAAAATAATATTTCATTTGTAATCCACAAATAAAATGTTATTTTCAAAAATTATTTTTTCCCCCTTTTCCGTTTCTGATTTTGTAAATTAATGCAAATATATTATTTTTATTTTTAATGCATCTGCAGGAGGTTTTTCTGAGATACCTAGTATACTTTTATTTAGATATTTTCTCATACACAATAGAATTTTTGTACTTTCCTGTATTTATATTTGTACCACATTTTATACTAAACAACAACACTTGAGAGAACTGATTTTCTGAAAAAAAAAGTATCAAAATTGGTTATTAAATGAAGCTGTCATTTAATAATTTTGGCCAATTTTGATACTTTTTTTCAGAAAATCATGTTTTAAAATTACTCAATTCTCATTTGAAATGCTGGTACGAAGAAGAATGAGGCCATCCACGGTGACAACATCTCGCTATTTCTTTTGTACGAATGTAACCTAATGGCGGTGATATCACATTTCAGTTTATGCATACTTTTTCCATTACTTGGCAGTTTTCCCTTCCACCAAATTATAAAAGTTTTTAACTTACTAAAATTATACGCATTAAAAAAAAAATACCTTTTTTTAGTAAAGTTACTTAAATGAACTTTAACTCGATTGGTGATGACTTTACTTTTGACCTACAAGCATTACAACAAAAAGTGCTCCTTTTAAATTTGACGCCCATAAACGACGTCTATAAGAAGAAGTGTGTCTTTAAATAAATGACCCACTTTTTCCTTCTGAAATACTTTCAGCTTTTTATTTATCCATGTTATTTCTACACAAATCTAATAATTACGTCGAATACGACTACCTGAATATAATCCCTGTTCACCCACGGCTACTTGCGGGAACCCTATTTTTAGCAAGAGACCTTTTAAACCTTTATGGCCCATATATAATTAGAAGAAGGTTGTTGACCCGTGGTATCCCATCTCAATAATAACCTGTTTTCCTCACGATCGTTTACAATTCTCTTGGGATGTAAATGTTATCAAATGTTAGACGTAGGGAATTTTCTATGATCAGTTACGTGTTCCATATTTATTTAAATATACTTTTGCTTTGGTATGTTTTCGTGACTAATTTTACAGGGAAGATACACAAATAATATGCAAAAATATACCTACATAGGTACGATGAGTAATGAGGACAGATGAAATTTCACAGAATTTTAATTCAAATGGTAAACTTCTGTCTCACAAAAGTACCTATAATTTCATCACAATTAAAAAAAGAACCGAGTCAGAAAAGGTTTCGTTCTTTGATGAATACCTACAGTCACGTCAGGAATCAAAAAAAACGCCACGACCTACATATCCAATCCATCGTCGACCGCATCGTCGCTTTCCACAGCAGGTGATATAGCGGCGCGAACCTATCAAGAATAAAAAAAAAACGATTCTCACCAAAATTAACAAAATATGCTCTTAAAGGAATCACTCGTGAGAGATTTTGGTCTGTTAGTCTAGTGGTCAGTGGCCCTGACTGCTATGCCGGAGGTTGTGGGTTCGATTCCCACCCAGGACAAATGTTTGTGTGATGAACACGATCATTTGTTCTGTGTCTGGGTGTAAATTATCTATAATATGTATGTATATAGAAATATAGAAGTATGTTTATCAGTTGTCTAGTACTCATAATACAAGCTCTGCTTAGCTTGGGACTAGACGACGTTGTGTGAAAGTTGTGGAATATTATTATTTTGGTCAATATTATTTTTCAGGGATTAGAGTCGCGTAAAAATCTATAATTTATTACCGCTGCAGGCAATTATTATGGAAATAAAACAATATCTGCAGAACCTTCGATGTTTAAACTCTTGAGGAACTACAAACAGCCAGTAACATCATTCACGAAAACAAATCAACATTTATCTGAAAAATAAAGAAAAAAAAAACAACAGCCTAACAACAGAAAGCGTACAAACAAAATAAAATATGCACAAGATCATCGGGTCATCGCCCTCTAAGCATCATTTTAGTGTCGCCATGAGTCATTCCAATGCAGTTTTGAATTTATTCTTAGAAAATAAGAAATAGAACTGTGACTCACACGTCATTAGCCAAGGACTTGCGCGAACGTAATGCCGACGCATGCGAGACGACACGTTATTTTCGACGCGAAATAGATGCAATGGTTAAATAGTTACGTCTTTTTAAACAAATAACTGGTCAAGTGTGAATTTGACTCATGCATCGAGAGTTCCGTACAAACCTGTTGCAGTTATCCCGTCCGATTATAATTTAGGTGTCTTCAAGGCTTGAGTGAATAGGCTCTTAATAAACTAGTGCGCCTTACCAGCAATGATTGCATCACTACTTACTATCAAGTGGGATTACAGTCCAGCACTAGTTTATAATAATTAAAAACAAATAAACTTATCTATGTTCAATTCCACATTCAAGCCTCTAAGATTTTTCCTAATGATAAAAAAAAAACATTTTGTCATGTAACTACAAATTTACGATTTTCCAACTTTTTCCTTTATTTGTGACAATTTGCCTATACGTTTTGATTTCCTTGTAGTATCAAACACAACGGCCTTATCTTCAGATTGCGTTGCAAAGCGTAGCAGATCTTTCAACTTTTAATTTTAATTTCAGCTTAATACCTCTACGCGTTTCTGAAAAAAAGGGTTCTTGACAGACGGACAACAAAATAGTCCTGTAAGGATAATGGTAGATAAATATACTCTTTATTGTACACCATTGATACAATTACAGAAGAAGCTTTTATTAATAGGGTGTCGCCGGGGCGAAACTGCTGCCGCTCCAAGTCGCGGCATGACGGACAGAGTTCCGGCGGGTACTCATGGTGGAATGGCGGCTGTTGCATGACCCAGTGCTGGGCACGCCACCATTATTGCGGTAAGTCCCCTCTTTGAGGAGTGGACCGCCCGGAGGACACGGTGGAGCATACGGTAGAGTTGTGCACCGCCTGAGCAGAGCAATGCCGTGCCCTCATGGGGACGATCAGCGACAGCAATCTCTCGCGCCGGGCTTTGGTACTGGTCTTGGGCCTTGATCTGGAGCGAGGAAGAGTGGCAGGCGGTCGCCTCTTTCTGTGAAGCAGTAATGCTAGCAAAAGAGGTGGCCGCACGCGCTAGGGAACGGCCTTCACGCCCCAGCCGCCGGGATCCTGATCCCGATTTCTGGCCTCCATAGGCGCGAGCTTGCGGACGGCGATCAATGGGTAGCTTGCTATCCGACCGTCCGGTAACCGTCCCGAACCTAGCCCAAGTCGTTGCCGGCGCGTAGTGTTACATGTGCTCCTCAAAGAGATGTCAGCAAAACTGCAGGGCCCCAGTAGGATCGAAGCCTATTGGGGCCATGGGTGATAAGAAAAATAACTATGGGGCCCTCGGACGAAGGCAAAGAACGAACAAGAGCGGGTTTTAGTCAGTAAAAGTTTGGCCTGCCCTCCAGCCTCGCCCAAGGGAAGAGATGTCATTAAATGATTACCCACCTAGAAAAAAAAATTTGGTGTCACAATGGGCGGTCTTATCGCTAAAAGTGATTTTTTACTGACAACCTTTGGATGGATTTGACAGAGAAGGAGAAAAGATACGCAGGTAGTTCGTGTCGTGCTATTATTTTGAGGAACGGAATACTAAAAACGGTGGTGCACAAGTCATAAAATTCTTTTAACCGTTTATCCAATTGCATTTATCCTCTCAAAAGTAAACAATTTAAATTCCATTCGAATGGAAACAACATACAGCAGAGCGGGCAATAAATCTAACTCTGTCACAACCACAGACAAATAAAAAAATTAACCCATTTTTGTTCAAAAATATAACCACAAAGCCGCAATTTTAAGTGTCGAATCCAACATGGCTGACTGCTGAGCATTACGTAACAAATTATAACGGATATCCGAAATCGGCGTAGCCAACGAAGCGAAGTCAATGCGATCAGCCGTGAATGTCAGGACGAAATTCGTGTGTAGGATCGCCTGGGGACATCCGGACAAACATGTGATCTCTAGGTCGTGAAATTTGAGGGCTAGAGATGTGCCACGACCATGATCGATATGTCATCAGTTAATAAACTCCACTCAGGTTGTGCGAAAGTGTACCCCGGGGCCTTAAAACGAAGGTAAAGAAGGAAAAGGAATAGGTTTTCGTCAGTAAAAGTATGAGATTCCCTCCCACTCTGCCCAAGAGCGTTAGTTTAGTATTACAAAACTTAAGTGGATTCACACTATATACATACCACATACTATTTACATATCGTACTTAAACTACTTTTCTTCTTAACTTTACATTACAGCGACGTTTTAGAATCCGGCGCGCCAACTTATAATACAGCGCGTTCTACGAAATAGCTTCGACATATATTATGTACCTACACCAAAACAAAAAATAATACTAAAACAACCTAAAATCTGGCGCCAAAAACCTCCTTCGCTACGCTGTCTATTAGTAATGCACCCAAAAGACAGGCGGTATTGCTAAACTTCATGGCAACTCTTATTCTCTGTTCAAGGTTAAAGCCAGGTCTTGAGCCACGCAGTGTCAACAACGCGTTTAGATAACACGGGATTCTTAACCCTCTATTTTATAGGTGAACGGATCATTTCATCTAATTTAATAACTACAAATTATAATTCGATAGTCTATTAATCCTATATTCGTTTATTATCGAGAATAAGGTGTAAGCATCCCGGTGACAAAAAACAAAGAACGTAAAAAGAAAAACTTATAAATAAAATTGATCCGATTTTATTTTATTTATAAGTACCGAATCAATAATAGGTCGTTAAAAGTTGACATTTGGAAATAGGGCAAAAGGAAATGGCGATAATCGGCCAGCGGGTTGGTGATCGCATATCGGATATTGAGTCATTCCAGTCGCCACGGGTGACGCTGTTACTGGCGTCAGTGTTGTAGGGTTACTTAGATTCGCAATAGTTTCGATTAAATCTGTTGTGTTACTAGCAAAATGTACTACAAACAGTTTTTACGGTAGATAAAAGAATGTTATGTCGTCCAAAAAGTTGTTGACTTACATATCTACCTATACTAAGCTGTACATATAGGACATCACAATGTCGGCATATAAGTTCCACGAAGTTCTCGACACATTCTCAACAGAAGGCTTACAATCACCTTAAAGGCAATGGAAAGGGCTATGCCTGGAGTCTCCTTGCGTGATCGCATCAGGAATGAAGATATCCGCAAGAGAACCAAGGTCACCGTCATAGCCCGAAGAATCGCCAAACTAAAGTGGCAGTGGCCAGGGCACATTGTTTGTAGAACGGATGGTCGATGGGGCCAAAATTTTCTACAGTGACGACCGCGCACCGGAAAACACAGCGTTGGTAGGCCTCCGACAAGGTGGACCGATGACCTGATGAGAGTCGCGGGAATGCGGTGGATGCGAGACGCAAAGGATCGGTCGTTGTGGCGACGCTTGGAGGAGGCCTATAACAGTGGACATCTTTATGCTGAAATGATGAGGATGATGAATTTCCACGAAGTAGCAATTCTATTGCTATAACTAAAGCGTTCTTACATTCAGACTCCGGGCTGTTCACCGAGATATTTCAAATGGAAAAACCGAATAGTACTCTAATCGACCTGAGGACCTCAATCACACTAAAAGCCACCCTGCCGCCACCATTCAGATAATTTTCTTTTTTATTTATTATTTATACATAATATTGTGCTTGACCTAACACTGACCTGATGGTAAGTGATGATATGGTCGACAATTGATCACACTTGCCTAGAAATAAACTACTTACTCTTGACTAAAAGACCCCAGGTTGTAAATATCAGAAAACCTAGACTCCAGCAAGAATATTTACTCTCTAGCTGTACACACAATGAATGTGTTCTCAAAACGTTTTGTTCGTATGAGAAGTATATTTTTAAGTTTTTAACTAAACAACGAGTGAACGAAGTATGCAATCAAAGTACTTTAACCCTATAATTATTTTAATTAGCTAACGTATGACCTATTAGTTAGAAGTTGATGAAATAATGTGAAATATTACACAATCAATCATGTTGATGAACCGCCGTGATCTCTAACCGAGCTTGTCTAGCCGTGACACGCGTGGCTTAGATACAGAATATAATTATTCTTGATATAACTTTCCCAATGCATGCTATGCAAATGCTCTTTAGTCATTAGATAGTTTGATATGTGGAATAGTGTTGCAACAGAACTCTGCAGCCGTTTCCTCTTCTGCAGAAGTTCCACAAGCTTGTTTAACTTGGAGTACTGTAGTAAGTAAAGTCATCATCATAATCATTCATCACTTCAGCCGAAAGACGTCCATTGCTGAACATAGGCCTCCCCCAAGTACCGCCACAATGAACGGTCCTGTACGTCTCGCATCCATTGGACTCCCGCAACCGTTACCAGGTCATCGGTCCACCTTGTAGGAGGCCTTCTAACGCTACGTCTTCCGGTACGTGGTTGCCATTCCAGAACCTTTCGGCCCCAACGGCCATCCGTTCTGCGAACAATGTGCCCTGGCCATTGCCACTTAAGTTTGGCGATTCTTCGTGTTATGTCGGTTTTTGTTACCAGTGATGACATATGGCTCTGAAATGTGGTCGCTTACAATGGGTCTCATCGGAAGACTTAAAGTCTCCCAAAGGGCAATGGCTATGCTTGGAGTTTCCTTGCGTCATCGAATCAGGAATGAGGATATCCGCAAGAGAACCAAGGTCACCGACAGTAAGTAAAGTACAAAATACAAATTTAATTAAATAAATCATAAAAAATAAAATTGTGTTTTTCTACTTCCGCTTCCGGTTCCGCTAAGATTTACTTTGACACCTTCGATGCATCACTAATGTGGAATATGGTCGTGGGAAAGAGCATTAATATTTTTAATCAAAGAATCTCCAAACTTAATAGCAGTTCGTAGGCCATATTGCTCCCAGAACTGATGGTCGATGACGCCAAAAAGTTCTGGAGTTGCAATCACGTACTGAAAGATGCAGCGTTATAAGGCCCAAATAGTGGACCGATGATTTGGTGAGGATCGCGGGAATCCGGTGGATGCGAAATAACTGACATATTAAAATGTCAAGCGTGTGAGCGAGAAAGAGGCATGGAGCTATACACCCTAAATGTATAGCTCCATCCCTTTAACAGTTCTGTCTAGGTCATCAAAATGATCACGTTAAGAGGTCGTGATAGGTCTTATGGTCATTGTTACGACACTTGGGTAAGCATATGTTCAGCTGTGGACGTTTTTCAAATAGCATAGCATAGCATAATCAGCTTTTTAATGTTATCACTACTGGGACTCAGGCCTCCTCTCTCTAGGAGAAGGAATGGGCCGTATTCCACCACGCGTCAATGTCTTCTAATAATTTTTCAGATAAAATAATTAAAATGATGATATTTTTAAATAGTGCGCATATCGTTGAACCTTACTAGCCATCTAAGACAATTAGAATCGAGTTAGTTTGGGCCTATCCCACTTGATGAACACCTCTGGCCCAGAATGGTCCTCTTATTACCGTTCTAATCAATCAAAATGCTCGTGACTAACAGAAATTGTATTAGCTAGCTCGTGGACAACTTACTCTATGAAAGATTAACTTGAAAATAGTTTACTATCAAGATTCGATAGAAAAATCTAACAAAAATAACCCTCATTACAAAACCTTGCTACGTCTAATGGTCTTGTCCAATGGCAGTCGCTTCACGTCTCGGTTCCCGCTCGAGAAACTCTACAGCATGGATGAAGTACCACGTTAGTAAACGGTAGATTAATTCCTTTCAGCAGAATTGACCCGAGTAGTAGGCAGAGGAAATATTCCAGGATAAAGAGCGGTATCTGTGGTAAACTCGAGTTATTCTAACAGGATTTTTGTTATACCGGGAAAGTTAACGTTTAAGCCGTTTATTTATCTCGTTGAGAGACGATTTCTGACGATACTTATTAGTCAGTTAGTACTCTCGTAGAAATATGCATCAAAATAAATAGATGTTTTTTTTTTGTAGTTGGGAAAATCATCTGATGATATCTCTCGCTCTTGGGTGGAGTGAAAGGATTTGTCAGATTTTTACTGACTGAAAAATCACTCCTGTTCCTTCTTTGCCTTTCATACCAGAGCCGGCCATACCTTTCCTTTCAAAAGCGAACCCATGGGCCCAGTAGGCTTCGACCCTGCTGGGCCCCAACGGTTTGCTGACATCTCCTAGAGGCGCGCGTGGAAATCTAGGCATGGTCCACGACTTGGGCTTGGTTCAGACGGTTACCCGACGGTCGGACGGCGAGCTACTCATTGCTCGCTGTCTGCAAGCCCGCGCTTACGGTGGCCAGAAATCGGAATTGGGATCCCGGCGGATGTGGCGTGAGGGACTCTACCTCGCGCGTGCACGGTCGGCCTCCTCCTTCGCTAGCATTACTGCTTCGCAGAAGGAGGCGACCGCCTGCCACTCGTCTTCGCTTCGGATGATGGTATGTACGAAGGCCCGGAGCGAGAGATAGTGGCCGCCGATCGCCCCCACGAGGACACGGCGGTGCTCTGCCCAAACGGGGCACAACTCTACCGTATGGTCCACCGTGTCCTCCGGGCGGAAATAGATGGCTAGATCTGAGTTTCACACAGTGCAAGCCAGAAGATGGAAGGTAGGTACTGCTTAGCCCAGCCCAGAAAGAAGTCACAAGATGGCGCTAGAAAATACTGATATCCATAACTGTTTGGGCCTTTGAAGTCATATCTATATGCACATTTATAGATGGTTAGATCAAAGTTTTTTTTTCTTTTTTGTTCGCATAAGGAATGTAGATATCCGCAGGAGAACCAAGATCGCCGACATAGCCCGAAGAATCGCCTTTAAAGTGGTAGTGGGCAGGGCCCACATTGCTCGTAGAACGGATGGTCGATGTGGCCGAAATGTTTTAGAGTGGCGACCTCGTACCAGAAAACGAAGCGTTGGAAGGCCTTCCACAAGGTGGATCGACGACCTGGTGAGAATTGCGGGAATGCGGTGGATGCGAGACGCACAGGATCGGTCGTTGTGGAGACGCTTGGGGGACGCCTATGTCTAACAGTGAACGTCTTTCGGCTGAAATGATGATGATGATGAGATTAAAGTTTCACACAGTGAGTGCCTGAAAATGAAAAGTATTGTCAAGACCAAGTCAGAAGGAAGTTGGAAGATGGCGCCAGAACAATATCCATTAGGGTAGAAGGTTTTTTTTTCTGGGCTGTGAAAGCATGATAACACTTGTAGCTCTTAACTATAAAGAACAAAGTTTATGTTTCTACAACACTATAAGTCGTTATTAGCCGAGGCTCCTGCAAATTATGTTATTACGGTCGACGATACTGCTAAATGTGGCTGGCCACCGCAAACCAAAAACCCAATTACTAAGGGACACCGAAATCATAAGGAGTTTGACCTTTCGATGTTTTTATTGTTTGTAGTCACTGCTAGCTTTAAGCTACAGATAATTATCCATTTGTGTGGAAAATACAAGAATTGACATGATTAATATTACTTTTTCAAAAGAATAGTTTTCCTCTTTTTTATTATCTTGATAGGTTTGCGCTTGACCGCTATCTCACCTGATGGAAAGCGACGGTGCGGTCGATGATGGAGCGCTCTTACCTAGGAGTAACCTATTCACTCTTGATTTAAAGATTCCCGGGTTGTAGCCATCAGGAAACACAGATTCCGGCAAGAAATTCCACTCCTTAGCTGTACGCACAATTAATGTGTTCCCAAAATGTTTCGTTTTGTTACTGTATTGATACCTACGGCCTGCCTGCCTATTTGCAGAATTGTTACGATTTACCGCAACTCTGAAACGGAAAAGGCAACTGAAGGAAAACAGGTGGGATTTAGTCAGTAATAGTCTGACACTCCCTCACACTTTACCCGGAGCCTGATTTCTCAGGTTATAAAAACGGCACGTCTGTTTGCAAAACCCTTAAAAAAAAGGAAGAAAGAATGTAGGCCGTAACAAACATTTAACTTCCTTGAATTGGCAGATTTGCACATTCTCCATAATTATAGATAGTTATTGTACTATATCTATATAATCAAGCAACCTCTAGAATAAGGAGACATCCAAAATTACCCTAATTCTAAATATATACGACACTAAACACAAATACACAAGTACTTTTTAGGGTTCCGTACCCAAGGGGTGAAAACGGGACCCTATAGCTAAGACTGCTGGACATACCCACCTATACGCACAAAACCGTTTTGGGAACACATTCATTGTGCGTACAGCTAGGAGTAGAATTCCTTGTGGGAATCTGTGTTCGTCCTGATGGCTACAACCCGGGAATCTTTAAGTAAAGAATGAATAGGTTACTTCTAGGTAAGCGCGTTCCATCGTCGACAGCATCGTCGCTTTCCATCAGGTGAGATAGCGATCAAGCGTGAACCTATCAAGATTTAAAAAAAGAAAAAAAAACTCCACTGTCCGTCCGTCTATCTGTCAGTAACCAGGCAAACAGTTGAAATTTTCACAGACGATGTATTTCTGTTGCCGCTGTAACAACAAATACTAAAAAAATAGTTTATCATAATAGTGTCTAATATTAAATACGAACCCTACGTGCGTGACTTTGCCACGCACTTGGCGGGTTTTTACTACAAACCGTTTCTGTAGGTATCTAAGATGTTTTAATTGATAACCGAAACAAGCAATTACATAATTAAGATGACATTTTCTTCAAAGTCAATTAGGTACAACTCCCGTATTCTCAATTTCAAGTTCAATATTGAAAGTCATCTCACATCTTGTTACATAGGTACAAAATACGCGAGCAAAAATAAATTGGAATCACACTACGTTACCCTTACATAATTAAACTGTTTGATATGAGATGTTCATAATTAAGATAACAGTGTTAAATAAAAGCGAAATTAAACGAAATTTACTCTGTTTACAGGTGGGAAAATTATGACATGGTAAACTACGGATGGGGTGGAGATGAAGCGTACGGAAGTAGTACATTTTAGTACAAGTGGAGAAACTTTGTCATTGCGATCGAGGTGGAATTTGCCCAAACCGCAGGTGAGGGTGTTATGGAACGAAGTGCAATTAGATGACGTTTTTCAACACTTAGTAAGAAATAAATAAACGGGGTATGACGTGAGACTCGTGGGGGTCGCTTAGCGTCCAGCCTGCTACGATAAATTTAATAAATTGTTACTGTTTTCCGCACTAGTGCGTTAATTGCGTGCCTAAGGCGGTAGGGATAAGAGCGGGTCTTCGAGTAAGTGTATTGAAAAATAAACAAAAATAACTAGCTTTTTTTTAGAAGTGAGAAATCATCTAATGACTTTCTCCAACTCTAGCGGGAGGGCGTGTCAAACTTTTACTGAGTAAAACTACACTATGGTCTTTTAGTTGCCCTTTGCGTTCTAGGATCACGAATTACGTTTTCAAGTCTTCCCATATCCCTAGTAGGCAAGTAGAGCCGACGCTCTACTGGGCCGCAAGGTTTTGCTGACATCTCTTTGGTGTGCGAGTGAAACACTACGCGCACTACGGTTCTGTCCAGACAGTTACCATTGCTCGTTGGACGTTCTTAAGTGTGATTAACTCAAAAGAAATGTATAGAATAGGCCTGTTGGTCTAGTGGTTAGTGGCCCTGACTGCTATGCCGGAGGTCGTGGGTTCGATTCCCACCCAGGACAAATGTTTGTGTGATGAGCATGATCATTTGTTCTGTGTCTGGGTGTAATTTATCTATAATATGTATGTATTTAGAAATATTTATGTATGTTTATCAATTGTCTAGTACTCATAATACAAGCTCTGCTTAGCTTGGGACTAGACGGTGTTGTGTGTTAGTTGTGGAATATTATATTATTATTATTACAGACGAAGTTAACCAATGTTAGAGATTCTGTAATAATCATTGTTAACTAAGACTAGTTTCAGACAGCGTCTGTCTGGCAATATTGCTGAAATGGACCATTTTGGCGCAGTAGTGAGGCACTTTTGCTATTTTATTTACTTTTGTGGATTTAGTTTCTTTTTTGAGGTGGGAAATCATCAAATGACTTCTTCTTCTTGACTCTGCTCTAGGGTGGAGCGAGAGGGCGTATCAGACTTATACTGATTAAAAGCCTATGTTACTTTTTTTTTGATATAAGGACATAATCATAATTAATTTTAAGATTATTATTTGGTTAAATTTATAATTAATTTTGAAAAAGCGTAGAGTTATCGAGTTGAAATTAAAACCATATACACAGGTCAGCGATCCGAATCAAGGAAAGAAAGATATGGCCGTTTATGTCGCAAAAAACGTATATTTCGACACTCTCAAGGGAATCAAAATTCATAGGGTACTTTGACCCAGAATCCTGATATTTGATATAAAGCAAGGTATTTTAGCACAGGTATAGGAATTAATCTGAAAACAGTAAATAATTATGTAGTTACGTCACATTTTTTTTTTTCGTTTTGGAAATATTTTTGAAACTCCATTCGAGAATTGAACTGTACATTGTACGGAACCCTCAGGGCGCAAGTACGACTCCCACTTGCCCAGTTTTTTCTAAGTTAGCTTCTACTTTCATGCACATTATGGTAATAACATCTGCCAGCCAGTCATTTGATATACGAATGGTTTTCCAATACTTTGATGTCTTCATATCGTTGGCGAATTAACATTTTACGAAATTAACTTCAGAGTTACGAGCTGGCTAGGTAACAGCGACTTAATTTAATGGTTTTCTGGAATTAAAAGATTTTCTGTGTAACGAAGGGATTAAGCATCAGGATGTTTCAGCTAATAAAAAAGGAAATGCGACCAACAATCCGGTTTTTTGTTTGAAGAAGACTCATGGATCCATTTAGAAAGAACGGTTGGACGGACTCATTCACTCTCGTGTGGTAAAAATGCTTTTGTGACAAATAAATCGTGTTTTTAATTATGTCTATAGACTTGAATGTTACGTATTACGTTTTATGCTGGCAATCTGTCAGGGGGTAAAATAATTTACAAATATGAATAACTTTGAATACGAAGTCTGATAGTCACAATTTCAAGGTTGGTTTCATTCGGCTGCTGGATAGTTCGAAAGAAGCAAAGAGAAACTAAAGGAACGTGGGTGCATTTTAGTCAATGAAAGTCTAAAACCACATCTAGCTTCACCAAAAAAAAATTAAGATTTCCCACCCAAACAAAATATGAAAAGAAAAAAGGTAAAACCAAAATGTAAAATTAGTCTCATGGTAAAAGGTTCATTCTCATGAAAACTTCACCTCTTAAGAAATTCCCCATGGGTTGTAAAGTATTCTGTAATAGTTTTGATTTGTTTGCTCGGGGACTCTACACTCGAAGTTGTGGACGACTACGTTTACCTGGGACAGATGGTACAGTTGGGAAGGGCTAACTTCGAGAAAGAGATCAATCATCAAATCCGACTCGGCTGGGCAGCGTTCAGGAAGCTGCACAGTATCTTCTCATCCAATATACCACAGTGCCTCAAGACGAAAGTCTATGACCAGTGCGACATAGATGACAGTGACAGTGATGACATAGTTATGGCTCTGAAACGTAGGCGCTTACAATGGGGCTCATCAGTAGACCTAGTCACCCAAAGGGCAATGGAAAGGGCTATGCTCGGAGTTTCTTTGTGTGATTGAATCAGGAATGAGGATGTCCACAGGAGAATCAAGGTCACCGACATAACACGAAGAATCGCCAAACTTAAGTGGCAATGGGCAGGCCGAAAGGTTCTGGAAGGCCTCCCACAAGGTGGACCGATGACTTGGTAACGGTTGCGGGAGTCCGATGGATGCGAGACGCACAGGACCGCTCATTGTGGTGACACTTGGGGGAAGCCTAAGTCCAGCAGTGGACGTCTTTCGGCTGAAATGATGATGATAATGAATTTTGATTATACTACCATGAGTTCAGAGCTTAAGATTGGCCAATCTATTCAAAAGTATGGCAACTCTGACAGACTCGTCCCTCAGACAGACACAAAGATGCCTATACATATTCGGCCATGAATGTTGAATGGCTGCCATTTAGAGATCAACATAATAGCCAAACTTCAAGGGTGAAATTCAATAAGACTAGAGATACTTAGATATTATTATTGGTTACAGATTCCAAGGCTTAGAAAGTAATTTAATCCATAACATTTCTAGTCCCCATTCTATGCCAAGAAAAACAATAGCCTAAAATTGCCTTCCAGAACCGTCTACTTGTAACGGAGCTGAAAATGTCAAAGCTTTAAAGATCTATTTACATTATGAAACCTTTTGCCAAGGTTTATTATATTTAATAACAAAATTATATAATGAAAAATAGATATGGGTATATTTTCTGATATGTATCCCGCTTAACACAGTATTTTAGTTGCTCTTATGTTTGTCGTAGATAAACTCTTTTTCTTTATTTCTAAGTTTGAATCATTTCTGTATTTTTGGCATTTGTAGCAGACAGCAATGGTTCATTGATAAGTCTCACAAATCTGCTATATTTAAGGTGTGAAATATTCAAATAACTCCTCCTGCTTTAACTGGTGCGAGAGGGAGTTTTAGATTTTTACTGACTAAAACCACAATTATGTTCCTTCTTTGCCTTACGTTCTAGGACCCCGGGGTCTTCTTTCGGAAGCCAACCCATGGTCCCGGCCTGTTCTTCGGCCCTGCTGGGCTTCTACAGTTTTACTGGCCTATCTCTATCTGACTATCTTTTTGAGGCACGCGTGTAACACTACCGGTTACCGGACGGCTGGACGGCAAGGTACCCATTGCTTGTCGTCCACAAGGCACGAAAGGATAATATTTGATATCATTCTTTACAATTATTATTGTAGTCCCGCTGTGGGAGTTGCCAGAGGGGTGGTCTGTCCTGTAGATGGTATTTTTTCAAATTCTATGTATGATCGCTAATTTTTGAGGTGAGAAATCATCCAATGACTTCTCTCGCTCTAGGGTGGAGCGAAAGGGCGTGTCAGACTTTTACTGACTTAAAGTACACCTGTGTCCTTAAGTTGCCCTAACATTCAGGGATCGCGATTTTCAGAAACTCCCCGCGGCCCTAGCATGCATCTGCCCTGCTGGGCATTTCCGGTATTGGTGACATCTAGTTGACGTGCAGGGAGCTCCCGACCTTATCATATCCGGTGAGGATTTGCATCATACGAAAGGCGAGGACGCCGTGACACTTCTCCGGCCACTTCACAAAGAGGGAACTTACTGTCATGATTATGGCGAGCCCAGCGCTGAGTTACGACATTCGCTGTCGCCGTAATGCCATGAGATCCCGTATATATGATAGTTATTTTAGTCATGTTTTTTATGTAAGTGCCAGCTCGATTTTCTCAATATTCATGTACAACACAAGCTTTTGCTGTCTGTCGGTCACAACAATGGCATTCCAAGCGATAAAATAATAGAACTTGACCCCTCCAGGTACATATAAAATTTATCATCAAAGCTTGACAAAAGATTTTATATCCCACTGTGTCCATCTTTTATAGTCAACTAGTTGCTGCCTGCGGCTTTGTCTGCGTTAAAAAGGAAAATTGTTCCAAGGTAACAAACTATCCTATGTGCTATTCTAGGATTCGGTTGGGTAGATCATCATCATCATCATTTCAGCCGAAAGACGTCCACTGTTGGACATAGGCCTCCCCCAAATGTCACCACAATGACCGGTCCTGTGCGTCTAAATCCATTCAGCTATTCAAACCCGCTCAGATACTCTTACAAACATTCACCATTATATCTAATGTAAGTGTGTTATAAAAGGAACCAACAGAATAAAATTGCCTCAATATCAGGCTGTCAAGAATATGAAAAAAAAAATGAGAGGTATAACTATATATATATATAGGTATATTATTTTTTTAAATGAATCTCAGGTTAATTGTCGACTCAACTAATGAAATATGACCTAAATGAGCCGGAAATATGCATGAATGGCGAAGATGAAGAATACAGTTGTAGAACAACCATGTTTACCCATGATTGTGGATAGCTGGGACAAGCACTTTGGCAACATTGGGATAATCAGACTTTTGTGATGAGCACAGAATACAAACTTCTGCTTTGCCAGTTTGCGTTTACAACCTAGGAAGACTTTCAAAGCTCGCAATGCAACAGTCCTTGAGGTTCAATTCTGGCTGAAATACTGTAAAATAAGCATCCTTTGTTCTCCAATAATAATCCAACCTATAAATATTAAGAACATTCGATTGTCGAACCAATCAGCGCATTTCATTAATATCCATTTTATCAACTTCTGCATCGACGTTATTAACGGCTAATTGAATACAGCAAACATTTAGTTCGCTTTAATTGCAGGTGGAGTGTTGAGCGCCTGCGTGCGACCTGGTCACGGGAACTGGGTCACCCCCCCTCCAGCCTCGACAGACCCCCACAGCCTCTGTTTGGCCTGATTCAACATCGCTCCCGAATATCATGGAAGGCTATCGTGCATTTTTACATGCATAATGACTATTACCACCACAGATGTTCACGTTAGCGCGTTAGCAGTTTCGGTAACCATAGTTTAACTAATGCATTTGTGGAATTTAGTTGGACCTGTTTACCGGACGTTATTCAAAGCCTACGTATTTACTGACCAGACTTGCGATTATGCATCAGCTCATGAGCAGCTAGCAGATTCGGGCTTACAGAAAAGATTCACTACTTTTTTAATTGCATCAAATAAATCGCAATTCCTTTGTCATTTACTACTGGCATACCATATTTTTTTCTCTAAGAGCAAAAATAAATTTCTATTGGACGAAATGAAGGGAAAGAGAACTGTTCTCACGCAAGTGGCGAGGATCAAGGAGGGTTACTTAATGACACTTACAGGCGGGAGAGTCAAGCAATTTGTCTCTGTTTGTGAACAGTATATCTTCTATACTATATAGTTTAAGTATATAGGTACTATTATTGTTCTCTTTGGAGTAAACAAGCTTTCAATTGACGCTCATGATAGTACCAGTGCCAATAATTATAATATCTATCTCGTTATGGTTTTAGTCAGCAAAAGTGTAATACATCTCCGTGATAGGATTTTTTACCAGAGGTCGGAATTAGGTAGAGTTAAACATGTACTTACACCGATTTCATACAGCGAAAGAATAAAGTGGATTCCATATGCCTCAAATTCCGAGATTAATTTTAAAGAGCTGTTTTTTTTTATGGCATTAACAGAAATATAGCAGAACTAAATTTCTTTCTGCATTAATGACGACGAGGAGGTAGTGTATAAATTTGTTAATATTACCTCAGTTGACGTAAAGAGATCTTTTACTATGAAAAATACTAATAAAAATTAATTTTAATTATCTTTGTTTTATTTGTCTTATCTATCTCTGAGGTTTTTAATATTATTTATTTGTAATATTGTTGGCCAGACGGGATTTTTAATAAGAAATCTCAGAAAGATCCACATTGATATGAACATTTCGATGCAAGTGCAAGAATAAATCTACCTAATTCCGACCCCTGATGATTACAGACATTTAAAAAATATATAAGTAAAAATTGTCTGGCCTGCTTTGGATTATCTTATCCGGTCAACATTAAAATTTTTCTACTTAAATTTTCAACTATAAACTATTTTCATATAATATTCGGTCTGGAGTATTTAGTGGAAGCAGCTAACCATTGATTCTTAACTCTTCAAAAAATGAATCTGCGATGGCCTATGTTGTCTGAAGAGCGCGTCAGACCCCTTTGAATGCCCATATGATACCCGAAAATGACCTGATAAAATATCCCAATGGGACCATCGTCAAATGTAACTTAGACACTGTTCATTATATATATATTTTTTTTTTTTTTTTTTTTGTTAGTTGTTATAAACCAGTGCTTGACTGCGATATATATATTAAAGAACCATTCTTAAACCTGTCCGAACTTTATGTTCCTCTGTTTTTTTTTACCTACTAATTTACCGTTTGTTCAAAAAAGTCGTATATTTTACCATTTTTGGAAAAAATAAAAAATATATAAATTTATTTTCTGACTTAGTGGTCATGGTCTACCGATATGCCTAGTTTCAATGACATCAGTTCAACTATTGAGGCGTGATTAACAAACATAAAACTGAAATATCCAATTTCACCCTTTAAATAAAGGTTGTTTTTAGAAAATGCCGAAATAGGTTTTTGATTCTTAGGTCGTAAGTGATTCTTAATAGAAATAAAATATCCACACAAACTTTGCTACCTCTTTCCGAAATACGTAAATCATCATCATCATTTCAGCTGAAAGACGTCCACTATTGGACATAGGCGTCCCCAAATGTCGCCACAATGACCCTGGTCCTGTGCGTCTCGCATCCATCGGATTCCCGCGACCCTCACCAGGTCATCGGTCCACCTTGTGGGAGGCCTTCCAACGCTGCGTCTTCCGGTACGTGGTCGCCATTCCAGAACCTTTCGTCCCCATCGACCATCTGTTCTGCGAGCAATGTGCTACCCACTGCCAAGGTTACGGACATAGCCCGAAGAAGAATCGCCAAACTATATGTAAATAGTTTTGAAATATACGAGTAAGAGGCGTAATATTTTATTGAAAGAAAAAATTTCATTCAAGATTTACTTTAGATAGGTAAGCAACTAATTATGATGCCAAGAAGCATATTTCTACTGGCCCATATCAATTTTCTATTAAAGCAAATACTACTTACTTAATCTCTTTTAAGGAACCATACCAACGTGTTTGGCCAACATTGGCCACTGTGGATAGTAATAATCATAATGTTTCAGACACAGCGTTTGGATTAAACAGTTCAAACCCTGGGTCACGGCCGTTCTTAACGTGACCCAAATGTCATCCACACATCGTGTCATTCTATGAAGTGTTGTGTTGGATAAGAAACGCGTCATGTAGTTTGGTGGTGCTGCAAATACATTTTAACGTGATGGGTAGAAGTTTCAATCTATATACTTAAGTAGGTTACAAGAGTAGCTTCTAATTTTTTTTTTTGGGTGTGACATCCTAGAATATTGTCTCCGGCTTTGAATGAAGCAAGAGGGAGTGTGATACTTTAACTGACTAAAACCCATCTGTGTTCCTTCAGTTGCCCTTTGCGTTCCAGGACCACGATAACTCTAAAAAAGGGGGGAACACAACACTGAGTTTCAATGTGTGTAGAATGAAAGATAAACATTATATTCAAATGCACTTTAAATTTAGGCTCTTGCTGCTCCGAATTCATTATTATTCGACAACTAAGCCTTTTTCAGTAAATATTACTATTATTGATTATTATTAGTAATATTATTATTATTATTTTGTGGTGACTATGCCAAGTGTTCAAAGTGCAAATGCTAATGAAGTTTGAAATCAACTTAAGCAACAGTCTGTATGCATTGAAGCGGACGTTGTGGAATTATTTTCGATACAAATCGTGAAGTTGTCTCAAAAACCCAACTTTATATATATTTGTGGTTTTGTTGGCTACTCTAAAACGAGGTGATTTCGCGCTGATAACTGAAATACAGGCTTTGCCTAGTTCAGTTAATAGTTGATTCATTTGTTAGCCTATAAATATATTGCCAAATGAAATGTAATACAGATAGCGGCACGAATCTTGTGCGTTCGGCGAAAGAGCGGGGATCGCTTTGCGCATCGTACACATCAGCGAGCCAATCACTGTACAAGGATTGCACTCCCCGTCCCCGCGTCTCTTTTCATACCACTAAAAAGACCCGATATTTCACTTCTGAGTGCTTCTGCGCAAGTAAAACTGTAGAAGTCAGCGCTCAAGATCCATGCCAGTACAGTACTAAGTTATTTTGGGAATAAATTGTTATTATATTATATATTAAGTGTATATATGTATGTTTATTTTGTATATGTCGTGGGCAGATCTTAAAATTGATCACTTCATGATATGGCCCACTAAAACTGGCCAGATCTTTTAAACTTTAACATTTGATGATATGTCAATCCTCGTTTATAAATACTTTTGTACTACTTTGTATTTACTTAATAATATTTTCTTTTTTTTTACGTACTTACGATGTTTTACTACCCTTGGTTGACTTGTAGAGAATCCCTAATTCATTAAGTCCGTCTTTGTACCTATGTGTTGCATGAAGTTTTAATTAATAAAAAATAGCACGCAAGCAGTAGTTGGTACCCCACAAAATTCTGCATGGATAGAGTGAAAACGAAACCCGGAGTAGGACGAAGGCAAAGAAGGAACAGGAGTGAGTTACATGTCAGTAAAAATCTGACACTTTCTCCCGCTCCGCTCAAGAGCGTGATTAGTCATTAGATGACTTTCCCACCTAAAAAATAAACCCACAAACTACTAACCAAAACTTTGCTCAAAAATATTAATGTTCTTTTATTTTTGTAACGTTCTCTCTAAAAAAATATATTAGTCCTGCGAAATATCCTAGGGACGGTATTTTGATATCAAATACCATATTCGCATCCTTCCGGCGCCCGTACGGATTCCGGTTGGGTTTCGTGCGATATCTTTTGTTTGGCGCCTCCCATCCGCTCTCGTCTCTAGCGGTCCGCCCCCAGAACGCCCCCGCTCCGCCTACTGTGTGACATGACTTATATACAGCTTGAAAATATTTGTTTTTCTAAGGTATCTTGTTATTAATAGTTTTACATTTATACATATACCTACATTTCAGTTGGCCTACTTATGTTATAAAGTCGTATCAAAAATCAGTGATATTATGGAGCTCTGTAACTGTAACCGTAACAGCTATCCGATACTTATCTGAAATAAAAAAACGGCCAAGTGCGAGTCGGACTCGCACACAAAGGATTACGCACCGCCCGTAGTAAAAAAACGCCAAAAAAAATCTCGCTTGTTTTATGGGAGCCCCCCTTAAATATTTATTTTATTTTGTTTTTAGTATTTGTTGTTAAAGTCGCAACAAAAATACATTATCTGTGAAAATTTCAACTGCACTGATATCACGGTTCATGAGATACAGCCTGGCTACAGACAGACGGACAGTGGAATCTTAGCAATAGGGTCTCGTTTTTACCCGGAAACCTAAAAATATCCTTACGGATATTTTTAGGTTTCCGGGTAACTGAAACGGATACAAAGTTTTAAAATAAAGGGTTATAATAATATTTAGGTACCTATATCACTGATTGTAAAAACAAAGTAATGATTTTATGATCTCTCTTTGGAATGCGCACCCTCTGAACATCAGGACGGCTTCCAGTCAGTTCACTTTTAAGGTGACGGCACGTGAAAACATTAGCAGGAAGTTGGTGTAATCATCATAGCGTTGATTTGTTGGATATGTTTTTCATAATAACATTGTTAATTTGTATGTATGTATCTAAGTATATATTTATTATTGTTTTTCTAATCTAGTTTACCATTATGTTGCACCTACCATGTTATATTTCTGCACCACCCTAAGGTCGACTGGTAGAAAATGCCTAAGGCATTAAGTCCGCCTTTGTACAGTGTTTCTTACTAGTGCATAAAGTTTTAATTAATAAATTTATAATATCCGTAACCGTAACTATCCGAAACTGGCGGATTATCCGAAATAACTTTATATCCGTAACCGGTAAAATATTATTATTAGATCCGTATATCCGTAAATAATAAATGATATTTATTTAGCAAATAAGTTTTTTAAAAACACTTACACGTCAACTTTTTTTTGTCAATTTAAACTAGATGAAGCCGGTGTTTCCTAGCTGCCTACCCTGAGAAGAAACACCGGAACAAACACAGGGGTCAAAGTCTCTTTTAAAGTTCATATAGCAAACATGTAATATCGGTATCCAGGGGATATAACATTACCATGACGAGTTAAAATATCAGTCGTGCGAGCCAAAAGAGGGATGGAGCTACACAAGTATAGCATGTAAGACACATTGTTTGAATTATATACTGATTGATTTATTATAGGTACATTGATTGGATTAGGCGCACAATGCCACATTCGCAAAATGACACATTGACGCAAAATGCCACATTCGCAAAATGACATTTCGCAATATGCCACACTAGCAAAATGCCACAATAGCAAAATGCCACATTATTAAAATGACACAATCTCAAAATGACACATTCAAAAAATATCCCACATAATGTACGATTACGGGAATGACAATAAAAAAATTGTTAAAATTACTTATTTACTTTTGGCATTGGATTTGTTTTTATTAAAATTATGAATAAACAATAATACCAATTTAATTTTTCCAGTTTTTAATCACATTTATACATTTTCATTTATTTTAACATAAAATAAAAATGTAAACTGAAGTAATGAATGCTTCTGAGAATCATAAACACTTAATAACTAAATATTATTTATTATTTTTATATTGTTAATCAAAATGGATGTCTTTGCTTTTCCGATTCTGTCGGAACTTCTGAATTAAAGATTGTTTAATCGTCATTGCACTGATTTTATTTTCCTTGTGAGTAAGCAAAATTTTTTTAAAAATATTTTTTTATCTTTTTCAAATATTAATAATTAATTAGATCAAAATGTATTAAAATGATATATCATACAGTATAAGAAAAGAATAATAATTAGAATTGTGATTCAATAGAAGTATTTTTTATGATTTTTTTCCACATGCGCCATCTAATGAATAGCATTGATTCTACAATTTGCTTGTAATCAAGTAGTTATCAAAGTTTTCGCTAGGAGGCAGTATAAATACTGTCATTACACAAATTTTTAGATATTTAACTTGTGAATAAACTGACACACCTTCGCACATTTTTAATAAGTTTTTTTTAACTATATAAATATAATACAACCAATGTATCAATAATTCAATCATACATTCTTCCATGCTATACTTGTAATCTACCAGTTATTAAGTTTTAGCTTTTCATAGAAAACATGCATGCACACTAACGTCCAAATTTTTAAAAATGCTGAGTTTGAAGTGACATTTTGGCATTATGCGAAAGTGGCATTTTGCGAAGGTGGCAATTTGCTAATGTGACGTTTTGCGATATGGCGTTTTGAGAATGTGACATTTTGAGAATATGACATTTTGCGAAAATCCAATGTGTCATTTTGCGAATGTGGCATTGTGCACCTAATCCAGCTATACACCGTATGTATAAATGTAAAATAGATCGCATTAAGAGCTCGTGGTAGCAGTACTGATCCGAAATTTTAAATGTAAAAACATCTGCAATTTTATTTCAGTTTTACTAAGTTTGAAAAAACATCTGCAATTTTCCTATTTTTAACCGACTTCAAAAAGGAGGAGGTTTTATGTTCGGCTGAATGTATTATTTTTTTAATTTTATTTTCACCGATTTCTCGGTCAATTGTGGACCAATTATGAAAGTTTTTTTTTTTTTTGAAAGGTCATGCTTCCGAGTGGGTCCCTTAGAAATATTGTTATGAACTGATTGTGAACTTCGAAGATATGGAACAGAACTCCTTATAGAATCACAGTAGAACCGTCGTAACAAATAAAATTGCTTTGTTTATACGTGTAGTCGATGACTGACTGAAAGAAGAGGGGGAATATATCGAACGTATCTGATGATGATGCCTGTACTTAGGCACCGGAACTCTGTAATAAATTAATGTCATCTAACCGTGTTTGGGATTATTAGAATTGACATGAGATGCACTCTGGCTATAAAGTATTTATTTAAGTTTGGTTGAAGGGTACTTTTTAGTGGTTTTTATGTACATAACTAAAAAGTGTAAAATAAAAAAAAAATGCAAAAAAACACAACCTACTTCAATTTAAAAAAAAACACTGAAAAGTGCACAATAACCTTAATTTCGGAAGTCGGTGTTAAATAGCAATAATAATAGACTATTATAGACACACCGACTTTCGAAATTAAGGTTATTTTGCACTTTTCAGTGATTTTTTTGCAGTTAGGTTTTATTGAGTTTTTACTTCGCTTAATTATCTAATTTATCTCTGTCTGCTTTATATGCAAGTTTTTTGTTTCATTCGAATCATTATATCATTTGTTTTTTGGCTACTATGATCATGTTTTTGCTTGTTTCTTAGATGTTAGAGAAGCCTTTTTAAGTCTATGTTTTACTATTTGTGTCGATTGGTTTACGTTTTTAAGAAACAATTAATAATAATAAGCTTTTGTTTTCAGCTATTCTTTTTGGTACGTTTTTACCCGAACATATAAAGGCAGACTTACCTTAGGCATTCTCTACCAGTCAACCAATATTGGAGGAGAGATATGGGATGTCATGTTCATAAAGAACAAACCTGTATTTGAACGCAGATTCATAGCCTGTGAAGAACAAAGAAGTCTAAAGTGAGATAGATAAGAAGAGGTGGAAGAGATAAGTAAAGAGAAAAATGTGATCAAAGCGCGCAAACCTTCTCTGACGGATAGAAATCCATATGAGCTCAGCCCCCCTAGCCAAGTTACAATCGTTTCATTCGCGCCGAACGCTTCGAGTAGGCCACGTCTACGATTCCTTTGTTCTGTCCACGTGACTGAGCGTTGAGATGACGTCAGAACAAATTAATCGGAGGCGTGGCCTACTCGAGGTGTTCGGCGCGAACGATACGATTGTAACTTGGCTATGGGGCTGAGATTACATTTTAACATTTTGAAAGACTATTTTTTTAAATGGACTTTCAAAAACTGTTTCTTAGTGAAATTAACAGTGCCAACGATAATGTTTATCGTCAATTACTCTTTTGAGATTCCGTTTATAGATCGTCTCAATAATTGTAGGGTCATTCAAGCTGTCGTTGATCGTAGTCAATCGGGCGGTAAAACTCGGCCGTCATCGTGTGCGCAGTGGAGTGGTAGTCATCAAAGAAGGGGAGCGGCGGTGGGTAACGTTTTTCTCGCTTACGCAGCATCAGGCCATCGCTCCTCTAGGATTCTCTAGAGAATACATTCCCATTCTTTTAAAAAAAAATTGAGACTCTCGATGAATCTTCCAAAGGAACTCAGCTCTTTAGAGCTGAAACGCATTACTGTATTATTGCAATATTTTACTGTATCTAGTGTATTAATCATCATTAACCTTGCCTTTTTCCAATTAGCCTCGGTTCGGTTTCCAGTCTTAATACACGGCGCTTTACACGAAGTAACTACCTATCAGACCTCCACTATCCAGTTACCGGGATATTGCCCAATAACTGGATAGACTGATGGTCCGATTTTCAGTTGTCTGACTACCTGTAAGTAAGGAATGTCAAAGATCTACGAATGATTTTAATGCTATACGTGCTTTACGAGGTACGGGATGTTTGTAATATCCTACATAAAGTTAGAAAATTACATATGAATTGAAAACCCACATTGGTGCTTGCCCGGATTGGAATGCTAATCTTACTGTAGTGTAATATTATGCAGATAATAAACTAGGCTGGCAAAATAATATCTCGTGGATCAATCCCGTATTTAGGTATATGGGTAGGTAACGGTGGCCGAACTTTGTAACTTGTTTTTCCTATGTGTACAGGAAATATAAAGAAGTTCTGACCAAAAACTTACAACTGTCTTTTACGAGTCCCATGGGGAACATTCAAAAAGTAACCATCAAGGAAGCAGAACTTTGCTCCCTTTTAAATAAAGTGGAGTCAACGATCTATGTGCATAGCATAGTCGGCCTTATAATGTTCCCACTGTTGGGACCCAGGCCTCCTCTTTAGGAGAGGGAATGGGCCATAATCCACCACGCGGGCCCAGTGCGGATTGGTGGATGTCACATGTCTTCGAATTTTTGGTTCTAGGACATGCCGGTTTCCTCACGATGTTTTCCTTCACCGTTTTGAGAGCAGTGGTGATGAAATAAATTACACAAAGTAATACGCCTGGCTGGGTTTGAACCCGCGACCTACAACTCGTAAGTCGGAGCCGTTACCACTCGGCCACCACTGCTCTTCAGAAAAAAATTCCACTTAATTGCAAACCTATTCGGAAAACCGTAAAACAATAAAAAAGTAATCGGGCCATAAATCATTGCTAAATAAATTGTAGAAACATTTTTATTTTCAAGTAGCGATGCTCGTTTACTCAATGTGGCGTGAAGAAACCGAAATCGTTGTAATGCGTAAAGTTGCAACTGAATCCAATCTGCATCTTCCCATGAAAATCGATGTAGAAAGTTTTTTTTAAAGTAGACTCAAACGTTGATTGACGACGGTCAATATTTGTACCTAGATTATATATTTATTTCAAACTAGCTTTTGCCCGCGACTTCGTCTGCGTAAAAGTCGAAAATGGTTTTAGTAGTAATGGTACGTTTTTTGAGATACGAAAATATGAAATATTATTTATTATCTTCGTCGTGTGTGATAGTCCATTGAAGTGTATGGCGAGCGATATTGTATCTTAAGATAAAATATTATAGCATCTTAGCCGTGTGCAGCGCCCCTTAGTGAACTTCACTGCGGGAGACGTAACCTTTGACAAACTTATTATTTTCGGATGGTACAGTAATCGGGTCTAGGGATCGACCCGCAAAATTAAGTTTGTTTTTATTGTATATACTTTTCCGGGATAAAAAGTACCCAGTGGTGTGTCCAGGATATTAAAGAATAATTATACCAAGTTTCATCGTAATCGAACAGGCAGTTCTTGCGTGATGCTTGAACAAACAGACAGACAGACAAAAACTTTTTTTGTCTGTTTGTCTGTTGTGTTGTCACATTTTTGGGTTCGGTGTCGGTCTAGTAACACCCTCTGCCATTTATTTTTTGATATTTTCAATGTACAGAATTTTCACTTCTACAGATTTATTATAAATATAGATTATTTCTTGTATTATAAATTTAAAAGCCTATTTAGATATTTGATAACATAATCAATCACAATTCAATGGCTGCACAGTGTTGGATGACATTTCGAACATAGTCATCATCATCATTTCAGCTAACCGACGATCACTGTTGTGTATAGGCCTCCTCCAAATGTCGCCACAACGAACGATCATCAGATTTCCGCGAACCTCACCAGGTCATCGGCCCGCCCTGGGAAGAATTTCCAACACTGCGTCTTCCCGTACGAGGTCACCACTGCAGAACTTTGCCTCGTCGACCAACTGTTCTACGAGCAATGTGCACTTCTTAATTTTTGATGCGAATAGGCCAGGAAACTCCGAGCCCTTTCCATTGCCCTTTGGATGATTTTAAACATTCTGATGTGAACTATAACGTTTCAGAGTCATAAATCATCACTGGTAACTCGCACGTGGTTGTAGTCTTTCGTGTTGTGATACCGTGATATGTCCAGCCAAGTCGGATTCAACGATTAACCTCTTTTCCGAAGTTAGACCTACTCAACTGAACCGTCTGTCCTAGGTAAACGCAATCGTCCTCAACTTCAAATGTAGTTTCCAATCTTGATAGGAGTGAGTGCTAGAAGGTTATTTAACGTGACTATGGCTTTGTTTATGTTCATTTTAAGATCCATTCTTACGGAAGCCCTACTGAGGTCAACAAGTATTGTATTGCTCTTCCTTAGTCTCAGCTATGACTAGACCTATGTTAGGACAGAAAATAATTATGATACTTATTATCTTAAGATTTCGTTTTCTTTTGAGAATAGAATACTTTTCACGCGGAAAAAGTGTCTCGCAAAAGCTAGCGCTCAATAGGCTTTTTGATTAGGACTTATTCATTATAGAAAATAAATTACATTGCTAACAAGTTCGTAAATAACTATCGTTTGATTAAAAGTCGAATCATTATTAAACGATAATATGAATAACAATCCTTCGTGTGCGCAGACCTCAATCATCTTCCTATCAGCACTAGACTGACACGCTTGCCCCGTGCAGTTCGGCTGCACCCGAAATAGAGTTCGTGCGTCTCCGCCGACGCTCGGGTTAGATCGTTTATCTTTTTCAATCCGCTGCAACAAAACAAAAAGGTCAGAAGCCGACGACCTAGTTTCCGAGCGGCGAATCCAAAGGTCACCCAGACATCGGCCCGGGAAGCGTTGATAACGGCTGGCAAGGCTGCAGTGCACGCGAATGTTTGCTAGTTATGCAATAATATGATACAGTTCTAGCTGCGAGCACGCGAGCTAGTGTCTGTAGTCGGCTGGGCTAGTTGAATGATCTGCTGGCATTAGTTTAGACCGAACCATGGGGTTTGAATGATAGCAGGATTTGCAGAGCTTTTGTGGTCCATTTGATGTGGATATAGGTCATCTATTTAGCTTATCTCGTAGATATTAGGTAAGCTATTATGATGGATATGGGCGTAAGTGCGTGTTAGCATTGCTAGACATATTTTGTCAAGTTGCTTTTGTAATGACAGGTAATGCATTCGTACATACTCGTAGAAACAATTATTACTTCAATAAGTCATCTCAACTCTTTCGTTTCAAGGTCTTAGATACACTGTTAGAGACACTGATATTATAAATTCGAAATATTGTGTCTGTTTTTTACTTCTTCATGCTTGAACGGCTGAATGGATTTCAATGAAACTGACTTTATATCCCGGGAGTATGATCCCTTGGGATAATTTTAACTATCACGCAGGCAAAGCTTCTGGCAGCAGCTCTTCTTCTTCTTCCTTGTCGATATCACTCTTGACAGAGTGGTCGTAGTCATCACTTTAGGTGTTGGTGGCAAGCTTCACAACTCGCCGCCACTCCTCTCTGATGGCCGCCTTCTTCTTGCATTCGTGCAGTGATGATGAGCCATTTACTGCCGCTTTAATCTGGTGAGGCCACCACATAGGCGATCTTTTTCGTGGCCTGGTACCTTCAACCTTTGCCTGGACACAAGTCACCCAATAGCCACTTCCCCTCGGCGGCAAACTTTACCAAAAAGGTGAGGAAACGAGACTGTACCAAAGATGATAAACGCAGCAGCTAGGTTATAATAAATACCAATCTACTACCACTCTCCAGGGTGATATCCTCTAAGTATTATTATCAAATTATCATTATTCAAGTCCGTTCTATCATCGGACCCGTCTAATGGTCCGTTGCACCACCGGTACATGGTGGATATCTCATCCATACCTACAATGCTTTTTGGGAACACATTTACTGTGCGTACAGCTAAGGAGTTAATTTCCCTGCCGAAGTCTGTGTTTCCTGATTATCATCGCTTGTCATCAGGTGAGATGGTGGTCAAACGCGAGTTTATGGCTATATAATAAAATAAAAGTATTACAGAGATGCTTGGTTTTGCACGACCCAAAGGTTTCAAGGAAATGCTGCCTTGAATGCCACTATAAAGCAAAAGAAAATCGTCATCTAGGTCACTCCCAACTTTCTATTTACAATATTACTTAGTCCAGTGACAAACTGCCTTAAAGTAATGCCCTCAATTGTGGAGAACATACTGGTTCCTCGATTTTGATTAAAATGACGTTTATTTAATAAGTTACGAGCGACAATGCTTTTACGATTGTCCGCAATAAATTGATTTATATATTTCCAATGCAATGTAGTATTGTCGTTATTGAATTCTGATTCGTTCCGAAAATATTTAATTAATGATAATGATAGTGATGGCAGTGGATTCTGGAGTCAATATTCTTACTATGATTCATGCAATGGAGAAATAAATAATGGCCGGGCACTTAAAATGCAAATAAAATATGTTTATCAAGGCCGGACTAGAAAGAGGTGGCAGGAATATCTGGGCGCGTACCGCGAGGACTGGTTTGAGATGGCACGGGAGAAAAATGTCTGGAAGGACTTGGGGGAGGCCCTTGACCAGCAATGGGACAGAAAGGGCTAGAAAAAAAAAATGTAAAGTAAGGTATAACAACAGTAATAATATTAGCGACATGTCGGTATATATTTAATATGGGTAGAGCAATCATTATGCCGATATTTGTGACGGCCAATGGTTTAATATCAAAGAGCCTCAACCAACATCTGAGGAGGCTCTCGTTGGGCAGTTGGATCACTACTACTCCTGGATACGACGCGCATTGTTAGGAGATTCCTCACAGGGTTCCTAAGTGAGGAATCTTGCCCTGTTTCCGATACCGGTGGCCTACTATTTTTTTATTTTTAAACGTTTTTTTAAGGAAATATTTAAAAATGTAATAAAATATGTTTCAAATCAAATCAAATCACATCTTATACTTGATGAAGAGAGCGCTATGTTATGTCAGGAAGCATACAAATATGGTGAGCATCCAGCTCAAGATTACAAATTAAAGTTTAAAAAATACGTATATATTTAAGAATCCTGCATAATTATGGTATTAAATTTCATTTGATATTCATATATTATATTAACATTTAAAAATATTATCTAGTACTTGAGAGTTTAAAAAAAAAATGGAATGATGATATAATAATAAAATTTTAAATGTGACTTCAAAGTGAAAACCTAAGACAAGATCTACATATAGCAAACTAAACTCAAAAACTAAGCTCAAAAAACTCAATGAGAAACAAAGAATGTAAGGAAAGATAATATCTATGCACAGATGACTAGATCAGAATTACTGAGTGCTTCAACATCCTCAGCAAAGCGGACGATAGCAATAAACCTGGAGAACGATAAGACAGAGAATATAAACGTTGGGAAGATTACAATGACATGCGAGAAAATAGAGACACACGATGTGATGGAAATAACCTATTTGAGACTCGTTGAAATGAATCCGAATGTCATTATGATCATAAAATTAAGAGCAGATTCCGGTAAGTATTTAAAATAGAAGAAACCATGCACTCAAACTTAAAACTACAGGTACAATGGCGGTCTTTTTGCTGACAGCAATATCTACCAGACCAGGATTTAGACCACAAGATACTGTCTGAACTTACAGTTTGGCAAAAACTACCATTTTCTCTAAATGTGTGTTTTATAAAGATACTAACGGATACTGTGATGATAAGCTGCAACTCTTTGCTTGCTAACAAAAACATAGTAGAATTATGAATTCAACTATAGCTTCTGATGGTTCAGTGTTAAAGTAACGTAAAGACCTAAAATATACAAAAGCAATAATAAGAACAGTGATAGTAGTATTTAATGACTGCAACTTGGATAAAGTACGAGCTCGGAGTCACCAGAGAGACCATCCACTACTGTTCAGTAAGCAAAAAACCAAACAGCAGAACGAATGTCTCCGTTCACAGTCAAACAAAATGAAAAGGCACTAACTTGTACCAAGCAATTTGTTTACATATTTAATGTTAATACGTACTAGCTGAGAAACTCCTTCGTTTAAAGTCGAAGGAGTCCAGGCGACCTTAAATTGCTAATGTAAGAGACATGTCGGACAAACTTCGTATCGCGAGACAGAATCTTCATACTAATTTAACTCGTAGATTAAGTTCTTATTTAAAATGTTGTCGGTAACACCGTCTGGTATTTACACGGACTATATTATGTTTAAGTTGTCGAGAGTAAATCAGCAGTTAGCACCAGGTGCATCGCTCTTGGTTCGACCTGTGAACATTAATGGCTTTGCAATATGTGGGATTATTTCAATGTTAAGCGGCGTGTGAAGGAATATTCCGTGGTTGCACGCAGGAGAATATGAACTTAGGTAGTTTTTCAACATATTTTCTTCGTATGTAGTAGTGCAGGGCCTATCACGTATTTTATGTTTGATTTTATCTTTGTTCAATTCTTAGAAAGTAATAAAAACTGAAGCCAATCGAGATTTGAGATTACCTGCAGAAAAATAGGCATTAAATAAATTCATGGCAGCCGTGTATAGCTCATCTTCTATTGTAAGCTTAACTGTCTCAATTTCTTCATATTTTTAAGTCAAATTAGCGTCGAAAGATCGATAATAACTTACTTCTTTTATCTTCGAAACTGAAATGTAATTTAAATTAACTTGACCTTTCTTGAATAATGACTTTATTCCAAAATATCAATAAACAAAACCGCCTCATGTTTTAGGTAACCAATTAATTTATTATAATTTTATTTTATTTTGTCAAATCAATATTGTAATAATCGATATTTTTGTCTTTGAATACAAAAATGTAATATAATTTGTCGTGTGCCTGTTTTTGTAACCAGATATCGTGTTGAAGCTAATAAAGAACTGCCAAACGCAAAAAACGATGGTCCCAAATATTTTAATTATTGATTAATGTTCTTATGCGTTTTCGATAAAATTTAATGTGAGATTTAACACAATATTAAATCAGTAAAGAATTTATAATGCCATGATTTATTCGATATAATCAGCACGCTTTGGAAAATGATTTTATTGGTGATGATGTGGCGTGGTTCATTTTAAATGGGAGAAGGATGCTAATGCTGATGATCTTGGACAACGTACTTCGCTTTCGGACGGTCGCCTTAAAATCGCTCTTGTTACAGTCCCCTTATGCCCGTTTTCCCTACCAGTAAAACTTATTCAAAGACGCACAACTTATATTGCAACAATAGATGTTTTTGCAGTGTAGTATTTGGATGTCGATTATGTTTAGCGATACGCGTGTCCGTTTTATGTTTAAGCTTGATTATGTATCCAAATTATGCATCAGGAGTACCTACTCATGATGCATGTATGATCTTTCATTTGCTTGAGCTAACAAACCTTTGTTTCCCTGTCGGCCCACCTCTTGTTTGCTAACTATTGTTTCTTTGACAGTTTGACGAAGATCAAGCCTCAAGCAGCGTAGGCAGAGAATATTTAATTAGCTTACAATCCCTCGATCTTTATACCTGAATCAATGTTTATTTTTATTAACGCTTTATTGTCCCAGTGCATTTGTAATCAAGTTTTTGCCGCATCTTAATCATTTTGTAAATATGTGATTTGTGTTGTTAATAAATTACAATCTCATTATTGGTATTTTGAATACATACAATTCTTTAAATATCGATGGGATGCTCATTATAGTGAAAAAAAAAATAGATTTGGAATTTTATTATTATGAGCGTCAAAACTTCCATATTTCGACTGCACATCTTTAGGCGTAAATGTATGATTTTTATTTCATATATACTAGTGTTACACTGCGATCCCACCTGATGGTAAGCAGTGAATGGCAATATTATACTTGTATACCGTACAGGCATAGATATTTTTTGTACAAATTTATTTTATTTTGAACAGCAGTTTTTCACAATACCTATAGGCCAACTTATCGTCCTGTAGTGGGGTGTGTGTGATGCAGGGAGAGGTTATTTCCTCGAAACTATACAGCAAAAGAGAATAGAATAGAATAGAATAGAAAAGAATAGAATAGAATAGAATAGAATAGAATAGAATAGAATAGAATAGAATAGAATAGAATAGAACAGAACAGAATAGAATAGAATAGAATAGAATATAATAAAACTTTACTGTACAATTTTTTTTTTTTAAAAACTATGCGCACAAAATGTTTTGGGAACACATTCATTGTGCGTACAGCTAAGTAGTGGAATTCCTTGTCGGAATCTGTGTTTCCTGATGGCTACAACCCGGGAATCTTTAAGTCAAGAGTAAATAGGCTACTTTTAGGTAAGCGCGCTAAATCGTCGACCACATCGTCGCTTTCCAGCAGATGAGATAGCGGTAAAGCACGAACCTATCAGTAATTAAAAAAATACTTTTAAACTAACTTAATCCGGGTGGGTACAATGGCGGTCTTATCGCTGACAGCGATATGTACCAGACAACCTAAATAATAATAATTCAATCATTTACCCACACTCAAAGTTCAAATACACCTTTTTGTCTTCGTAATCAGTTACAAGAGCGCAAAAAACAAAGGTATCTAACAATTAATAGACGCCTGCATTCCAATTAACACTGCCATACTAATTGGATTAGTAAACGAAAAGAATCGGTTTTTCTCCATTAATTTTACTGAAAAATAGGTTGGTAACAAATTGTTAGTATAGCAAGCATAACAAAAATGGAAATTAGCCCTTTTTTAGGTGGGAAATCATCTGATAACTTTTCGCGCTCTACGGCAGAGCGGGAAAGTCTGACACGCCCGCGTCAGACTTTTACTAACTAAAACCCACTTCTATGTTCCTTCTTTGACTTGCGTTCCAGGTTTTCCTTTTAGCAGTGGACCCAGTAGCCCCAGTAGGCTTTTTACTGACTTTTTGACTTACTAGATTATTATACTTATTGGTCGCACGACAGTCTCCATTCATCGCATAGGAACCTTCACGTCGCGCGGCATCCCCTACTAAGGGGAATGAAAAAAGTCCACGAGCCATTTCTTACAGTAATCGGTCACTAAATGTTATGTTTATGAACTTTTACTCATTTATTTTCTAGTAAATGTGCGTCAATTGATACACGTGGGTAACAGCCATTGCAAATTATCGGCTCCGAAACGCAGGAAATATTTTTAAGGCCTACAGGAAATTGTTCCGGGTCGAAATGTCTTGTATATGTGACTTTACATGTTTGTGAATGAACCCACGATACAGAAATAATTAATATAATAATAATGTTCCACAACTTTCATACAACCCCATCTAGTCCCAAGCTAAGCAGAGCATGTGCTATGATTACGAGGCAACTGAAAAAACAATCATATATATTTCTAAATACCATATTGTAGATGAATTAGACCTGGACACAGAATTAGAATCGAATTCATGACCTCCAGATTAGCAGTTACGGCCACTAATCACTAGGCCAACCGACCAGTCAAAAATCAAAGTGTGGGACGGCAATTTTTATATACGAAAATAAATCTTCAGGTATTCCATACACAATCTTCGTGAAATAACCTATGACATATTAAATTACACGTGTAGGTACTATAATATATGAGAGTCGTGGGCCAACGTTGCCAAGTTTATGGGTCCCTGTCACCACAGACTTTAAATGAGATGCCCATAATAAGTTCTCATAATATTCATGTTTTTATTCGTTTCCCATCAAATTATATGTTGACGTGACTATAAATTTAGAATGAGGACATAAAATATGAACCTATAACAGGAACGAACTGGATTTTTAGTGCCAGAGGCTTTTTATAGAATCAAGTTACAAAAATATTGCGAAAAAACATTTTAAAAATTTGTATAGTTTGAAAGTGCTGCAATAGAATACAAAAGCAAATGAAATTCATGTTCGGCAGTATTGGTAGACCCTTAGCGCAGTCAATATGTAAATAATCTTTTTTCCGTTCAGTAAATCTACAAAATCGTGCCTCTACCGCTTAGATAATGAATATAGATAAAATGGATACGTGAGCCACTCGCTAATTAATCACACCAGGTTCTAACCGCCCTCAGCCATTTCCTTAATTAAAATACTAGTTGATGTTCGCTAAGTACTAATTTACTAATTTGTTTATGAGGCATTAAAATCAAGTTACAATGTTTCGGGAACTCGTTAATTGGTGGATATATGATTATGCGTCATGTTCAATTTAATCATAGTAATCAATATAATGTTACGTAGTTTGAAGCACATGTCAGCGTAATCGGGAAATTAAAAGCATTTAGTAAAAGCGTGAATGTTATAATTTAGAATGATTAGTTGAAAAAGTGCGAGGTCATGTGTCATTAATGGTCCGTATATTATGAGTTCGTGATATTATGGGTCACGATTTAGGCTCGTGTCAGACTGGAAGCGGAGTGAGAGACGGTAAGTAGCCAGTAATGAGGGTTGATCATATGAAATCTGAAAATAATATCCTTATTGAAATGCATTCTGGCCGTTCATGGTCCTACTGAGTCACAATGGCACTTTCAATTTTTTACACAGGCAAAGCTGTTGAAGCTGGTTTTAAATACGTTTAGTGTTTAATGGATTTATTTATGTAGCTGTGGAGCCTAAGGCCGAATTCGCACTGACAGCAGCTCTTGCTTAGTCCGTTAAGCGTAACGAGCCACTAGACGAGTAGGGAAGTGAAATAAACGTTCTAAAATGTTCATAACCAAACGCACCGTGCGCTTCAAACTTGTACTTCATTCGCGTTAAGATTGGACATTTACACAAACCTTTATTAATGTCTGTTTAACCGACTTTGACTTCTATTCCGTAGACATAAGGATGGCATTAAAAGCAAAACAGTGGTTACAATACTAATTATAAACTGCAGCCACCATTTAGCATGCAACTAACACAATAAAAGTCAAAATCGGTTAAACAAACAGTAAAAAAGGACTATAAATTATTAATCTTAACGCGAATGGAGTATAGCGAGTAACAGTTCAGCACGTTTCCTGAAATTAATGTCAGTGTCATGTTGCTCACCTGTCTGTCACCGGGGTGAACCCGGCGCTCCTCTTGGCTGCCGTTATATTCTCCACTTTTCACTCTGCACTAAACCTCGGGTGAAACTTTAACTAACACTTAATGAATTGACTGATTACTATAACACAACTACAACATTACTACTTATATTAAATATCTTCGATACACCCGACTTTGAAACCGTTGAATTTAGACCTGAAACAAAAAGAAACATTTCGTTAGTAAACAATAAAAAGCCAACTCTAGTCACGATTCAATTTAGAAATGATAAAAATACAATTTCAGACAGATGGTATAATAAAAATAAAATGAAAACGTTCAATGTCATGTGAGGCATTCTGCGGTTCCTTTTAATCAAGTCGAATGCATGTAGTGTCTATTCCGAAGCCGGCCCACGAAATATATTGAAAGTGATGACGACCACGAAACAATCGGTTCGACCGCGAATTCATATCTTCACCGACAATGGCAAATAACTCTCTCAGAGACGAAGCGGTCAAAAGATCCAAACGAATAATTTGTACCCTTGCCCTTGGTACGAAATGCACAGTCATTATGAACTGTGAGCTCGGGTATCCAATGCAATCTTCACAACCTTTCAGCTAAACGAAAATAAACTTTAAAAGCAACAAGATTTGGCTGTAATTCCATAACAAGGATGCTGCAGACCTGCATTTGGCCGTCAAGTGGATACGCCGATGCAATGAGTTAGCTAGACTGTCTGAATGTCAAACCAATGATCGGCAGCGTCTGCTGCACCAACGCAATAAAAAAATAATTTATTTGCGTCTGAGTAAATAACATAATGGCGCGAACATTTGGAGTGAATAGCAATTGCAACTGGAGTCGCGTCGAAACAGCCGCTTTGTTCCAAATCGGATCACTTGGGAAATAGCCAGAAAAAGAAAAGTGCTGAATTCCAAATTCAATTGTTTGCTTCCTAAAGAACGAAACTGCGAATACGCTGGAAATTTACAAGAGAAAATGTATTATTTTAACAAAAAAAAAAATCGGTTCAAACAAAACGTCTAAGATCTAATAAAAAGTTTGAGCCATAAATTTTGTGAATTAAATCGTTCATGTTGTAAATAAATTACACAATTTATATAACCGTAACAAACATCTCAACAAACAAATTATAGGCCGTATTGTGTCCATTCCAAACTGGAGCGTAGACTTTAATGATGCTAAATATTTTATTGAACTCATTTGCATAGATTTATCGTAAGCGATAAATATTTCGAACACCGTGTAAATATGAAGATAAAAAATCTAAAACATTACGTTGACATGACTTCTTTTGAGGGAAGAACGTAAAGAACTAAGTGCTAAGTATCATCAATCACAAAGAAACTTTAACTTTTGTGACATATCTGAATATGATCGATGAATTTTATCTGTCTACGGGGAGGAAGATTCGAAAAAACTGCTTCTTTTTACTCACATGAAGTTATATATATCTACTAACTACAAGTATTCAAGATGATATCAATTACGGTACAGTTAATGAAAGTACTAAGCTAGAAGCATTTAATTTTAAATGATTTATCTCCAAATAAAGTCAATCAAATCAAATGCTCCTCATACTACATTTACACTTTATTGCAGAATTGATTACAGTCGGCCCATTATTAAATATGTCCAATACAAAACTGTAATTTAATGGTTAAACATAATTATACACTAGCAGAGCCTGAAAGAAAATTTAAAAAATCGTACGCACCGCCTCCTAATCACGCAGCACGTCCCTATAAAACGTATCACTAGAGATATTTTAGTAAAATTCTTTATACAGTGCCGTGTTTGCTTGAACGGTTTTTTGATATTTCATTCAGAAGCCGCAACGGAATTTGTTTTGTGTTTTTACTCTAATTTTGTAGTGTTGTTATAGTCGTCGAATGTGCTGAAGGTCGCCCATTGAGCCGAGGATCTAGCGAGGCATTGAACTATGAAATATAACCGGAAGACGGGGGCCGATGACTGATGAACGTTAATACGCGAACACTAGGGTTGTGCCTGTGGCTGCAAAGTTATTATCCAGCTTTACGACTGATAGGCACTAGAATATTCATAGCACAAATGATTGTTTATGTTCCCTTACAAGTTTCTCATTTATTTTTGTTACTGATTGAATCTTTTCATTAGTATTTTATGACTCAACAACTGGTTGTTGAGCACAGCAACCTTTTATTGCCAATCATTTCGTATGCAAAATTTTGTTCAAGTTCATTTACTTCATTAGGTCAATGGCAAGGTTTTTCCACTAGGTAACAGTTAGAACCAGCCCTAAAGCAATTATGTATGGATCAAAGCTGAAAAGAATTTGAATAAGTAAGTCATGATGTCAACGTTTCACGTTATGTGTACCAAATCCGTAATAAAATACAATTGAATCTATGTCCGGTATTCAAATCGCGACCTATTAAAAAACTTATCACCTTTATTTTATTTTCTTTCATTCATGCAATCAAAGCAAAAAAGTGCAATGACCGATTTATGACCGTCGGGTTGTTCATGGTCAATAAAATCGATTTTTATAATAGCTGATGCCATTTAAAAAAAAAACCAGAGCAGGAGCGAGTTCCCAAATTCGTGATGTCGGATCGAAAAGAGACGTAACACTGATCGGGCAAAAACCCCGGTTTCCGAATATTTTGGGAACATTGACCGCATGTATCTTTTATTTTTGTTTATTTGTACATTTATGTACGGAACGAAAAAAAAATTGTAGCTCTACCTGGCGCGTGTTTTCGCAGAAATATGTCAGGCACAATGTGGAGTCCAAGCATTTCTCGCTGAAAGTGTTAAAAGCGCATTTTTCCACAAAGACCATGGAATGTAAATAATTCGTGCTCAGTTGCGGTGTGTGACTAGTTTGTAGGAAAATGACCGATGGAAAAACTTCACCGTCTAGTGTGCGTAGACGCAGATCTACACGTACCACTGCCTTTGTCGGTAACTTGGATAATTGGTTACGAGAAACTGGCTCTTATGTAGGTACTTAATGATTTGATAGATAAAGTGACTCGCATTCTGAAGCTGACTTCAATTCACAAAATAAACGACGAGTATCTAAAAATAACTTAATTCCATTTAATTCTGAAAACGCTGAAAGTTATATTATTACCTAGAATCTCGTAATATTCCAAGTAACCTTCGATTTCATTAGAAATAACCGCTATGAATCTATTAAATGCGCACGCGCGTGGAACAAGTCAGCCTCAAGGTGCTCAAAGTTTAGGTATCGTCTGCAAGCGGCGCCGGCGCACTGTATTAGGTCAGTGAGGTACATTTTCGGCCGCTGCTCTTCAGGCGAGTAGGTAGTATGAGTGCAATTATTTTTTTTTGGACGGGACGAATATAAGTCAAATCTACAATTACAAAGCAGTATCACGTTTTGGTTGTTTCTTCGTTGCGACGCAGCCTCAGTTGACGTAAGCCCACATTGTTTTAGTATCAATACACCCGAAAAATAACCTTGACGGTAAGTTAGAGGATGTCGTGAATGGTTTTTTGGCTTTGAAACTTTTTGTCGGATACATATTGTCTCACAATGGGCCTGAGTTTGAAAGGAATATATTAGTTAGTGGTCGATGGTCTCAACTGTAGCGAGCCTCTCTTGTTTAGGTACCTACAGATTGGATACCGATACCCCAGCGCCTCAATACTAATGGGCTGTGGGATCCAAGACAAAATCTTTACGGGCATAGGAACTTGTTCATGTGAACGTCTGTGCGGTCAGTAAATTACATTTAGGCTCCATCTCATTGGTCGAATCTAATTTGCAAACGGACCGCCGTAATTGTGTGCAGATTAATGCGAGATCTCGCCTCCTAAATCAAATAACAATGGAGAACAAGATAATTAGTGATAATTTAGTACAAAGATGAGGGCGATGTCTTCGTGGACTGAATTATTGCTACAAAATGTAAAAATGGATAAAACTCGACACTGTACCTTGTATTTTTACAAACCATGTAAGTTTACTATTATTAATTCGTACTTTTAATACACTTATCAGAATTTCAAACTCAGAGCGCCTGTAAATGGTTAATTTGAAATAAACCATTTACTGGCACTTTGAATTGTCAAAAAGTTGGTCAGTCAGTTAAATGAAGCTAATTGCACATTCCAAAGCGTAGATCTATACGGAGAAGAACGTACAAGAAACTCCATAGAAGCTCTTATAAATTATGTTATGGTTTACAAAATTTTTGTATACATAATCCTTATCGTTGTTAATTAATATGTGAGAAATTAATTAATTTAATTATTTCTAGGAGAGATTACTGTAGAAATAGGCATCACCTTAAAACCTATTTTTCTATTTCTGTCATCTTGTTTTTTTTTTTTATTTTAAGTATTATAATTAATATAAAAATTTATAAATTTAAATTAATAAAAATTAATATTAATTTTAAATATTATAATTAATATAAATTATTATAAAAACAAATAATTAAAAATAAATAAAAACACGACTGCCATGTCAAAAAAAAAACTCTAAATCACAATCTGACAGGTTTGCCTGTACAGTTGAGTTTTACAGGTAAACCGGAGCGTGTATGTTGCACAACTGTGCACAACACACAAGCTTACCTGATTGGTATAACTGTACAGGCAAACCTATCAGTCATACCCTATAATTATTTATAGTGTGTATTTTTTTTTAGCGGCTACCTTTACACATCTTTCCAATAAGATTTTAATTTACTTATTCTGATTTTAATTTATTTATTGTGATTTTAATTTTAGATTTTATTTATTTATTGTGATGTTAATGTTATGTTGTTTATTGTATTGTTGTGATTTTAATTTTAGATTAGATTTATTTACTGGGATTTTAATTTATAATTTGATTTATTTATTATGGTTTCACTGCTTTTAATTTGATTTTAATTTAATTATACCCTGTTTTTTAAATTTGAGACTTTATGTACTAGCTATGGACTTTTTTTCTGATTACAAATGTTTTTTATTATTAATAAAGGCCATAATGAAATTTCATTATTCAGGGTTCGGTCACTTTCTCCTGTGACCGTGACTTGCATGGACCTCAGAATCTAATCAAGTCATTTTCAGAGATTTATACCAACCTTCGATGGCTTTATTAGAGGATATTCGTCACTGTAATTAATCTTAGCTTCCTGGAATTTATTGGTAAGGATGTTTTCATCAAAATCGTTTTTAAATTAATTAAAGAGTAGGAAACAGTCTTATTGGTAGAGAGTTCTAGAATTTGTATCTCAATGTTTGCTGCGATCAAAACTGACATACATCAAGCCGTGAACGCACGTACGAACACGAACATAGTGAACACAAACATCAAACTTGAACATTTGGCTTGTTCGTATGGATATATTCGAACACGAACACTAAAATAGTTCGAATCGAATTCGCGCACAACTGTCGTGAACTCTATCTAAATAGTCATAGTGGCGTCGCCGTTGGAAGTGGTCGAAGGGTGTGTAGTAGCGGAAAGTTTTTTGGTGTTCACAGTGATTCACGAAGAACACCGTCCATACAGAACATACTAATAGGATCGCCGCAAACTTGTTTGACGAACAGCATTCGATGTTCGTTAGTGGTACATACGTGCGAACCAAGTTGTTGCGTATTATGCAACGCAACAAATTTGTTCGAAGTGCGTAAACGGCTTTACATGGCATACTGAAACCCCTGCTGTCATCTGTAGATCTTGACAGACGTTACGGGAAGTTGGACTAGGAGCAATCAAATCTGACACCAGTCTTATCGAAGCGGTCTGCTGGGGCCCCGAACCCGATTTCTAGCTACCGTAGGCGAGGGCTTACAGATGACGAGTAATGGGCAGCTCGCTGTCCGGCCGTGCGGAAACCGTCTGGACCGAGTCCAAGTCGTCGACGGCGTGGAATACCACGCACGCCTCAAAGAGATGTTAGCAAAACTTAAGGGCTCAACAAGGCCGAAGCCTACTGGAGCCTTGAGTTGACTTCCGAAAGGGCCTGGGAACGAAGGCAAAGAAGGAACAGAAGTGGATTTTAGTCAGTAAAAGTCTGACGTACCCGCCGCTGTACGTTCCCGCAAGGACGGAAGATGTCATTAGATGATTTCCCACCTAAAAAAAACCCAATTGCTCGACCAATGCGCAGCGCCGCCAGTGACGTCATTTTCTTTACATATCCGTCACTAAATTAAATCTACAGTAGGTACTAAGCATCTCTATATTTATTTCCCTTTAACGTGACAACAAAATTTCTAATGAAATCGTACAGGAACTGAACTTAGTTTCTATAGCAGTAAACCTTGAACCGTGGCTTTGTATTCTATCCTTTGAATGTTTACAATCGTTATTGACAAAGGCAATCTATTTTATACGTTTAAACTATAAAAGGCTTCCTATTATAACAGTTTGCCGAAAATAATAGTTATAAGACTCAGAAGCCAAAGCAAATTGTCATAAAACAGTAGGCATTTCTCAAAACCGTGGACTATCAGAAAACTGAGAATCTTTAACAGTCTCAAATAAATTTTTATCGTTCCGTTCTTCCATGGCTGATCTACACTTCAAACTTGCTCTCAAACACTGTAGCACTCACATCATACACATCCCACAGGACTTGTACTATTTCTTATTCTGTGCCACAGGACACTACGAATAACCTTCTCTGCATGTACTTACAGTAATTTGTTTTTTTTTTTGTTGTTGTTTATTTTTACCTTGGTTTTATAATTAATATTATTTGTTTATTTTCACTTTCCCCTTTGTTATGGTCTGCTGTTTTTCCACCATAAATAGTATTACTGATACTCAAGGTCATAAAATAATTTACTATATTTTTGCTGTGTGGAGGGGGGGGGGGGAGGTGGCTGGTGATCGGTACCAGGTATTTCCCAAAAACCTATTGCTTACAATAGTGGAATATAGTTTTTAAGTCACAAACATTGTTATTTGTCAAGAAAACCTATTGCGAAGAGAAAATAAATGAATGAATTGAATTAACTGTTGCGCGTTTATGGGGCAACTGTTGTGCGTTTGTGGGGCGATTGTTGAAGGTAACTTTTTTCCAAAATCTAAAAACACTTACAAGTCTCCCTTTTGTGAATTTATCGCTAGACTGAGTCCATCCAGGGTTTAGCATGAGCTATTCAAATGTAATCGCCAGTTGAAAGGGCTAGGAAGGAAATGGATCTAAGCCTTTGTCTGAGATTAATTCGCGTGAATCTTTTTGTGTGCATTTACATAAGCGTTTGTTTGAATTGTAGCTTTTACATAAAATTCTTCTGTGCAGTATTCATTGTTAAATGTTTCCTAGACTTTTCCCTAGAATTTTTTTTGTTGTCACGAAATGTTTTTGGTGTTAGGTTTTTACTTTACCGCGTAAATGACAGCCGATCTATGAGAGTTAAGAGAAACCTCTGTTTCTTTCAATTTTCAGAACACGTGCCCATTTAATTTAAATAGATTATTTTTTTTGCATTAGAACTGTAAACCATTTGAACCCTAAGAAATAGATCAAAATAGTGTACTACAGTATTGTACCTACACCTTAAAAAGGTCTACAGAAAATATTGCGATGGTATATGTCTATCTGTTAGGGATAACACATAATAACCATTTTTTATCCTTTACTTTTTACGAGAAATAATGGCTTATGTACGAAACGATTTTACGTAATACAGCATTAATCTTTATCCAATTAAGTTATATAAATACATTTTGCATTTAATTTTTGATCAATATGGCTGTTTACAGTGTGTAATTTAAAATATTTTCGAAGATATTACAGATCTAAAATACGGGGACATAGCGGTTGCGGTAAATAACTTTTATTCTTTTAAAAATTGATGCGCCCACGCAAAGGAGGAGATTTTCAATTCGGTTGTATTTTTTTGTCATTATTTTTTTGTTTGTTACCTCAGAACTCCGTCGTTTAAGGACCGATTTGCATTTTTTTTTCCCTAAAAGGATATGCTTTCAGATTGGTCCCATTTTTTTCAAAATCCAGTTCTGATGATGAAAATCCGTTGCGTAGTTTTAAAGATCTAAGCGTACATAGGGACAGACAGCGGGAAGCGACTTTGTTTTATACGAAGTGATCAGCATTGCACCCGTTCGAAGCCGGGGCGGGTCGAAAAAATAAATACATAACATGGCAGTAGTATCTGACTGTATCTAACTGTGATTTCTTATGACGTAAGAACTAATGTCATTCGTAATATACGTAGTTAAAGTTTATTAAAGGGAAAAAAACTTGGTCTGTATGTGGACATAATTTTGGGGAAGTTTTTGTAACGCCCACTCAGGGGTCGAAACTTGTAGCCTCGAGGACAAGCTCCTTTCAACAACATGCCAAATAAACACAACTTGAAAAAAGATTGATAGATATTTATTTATCAGATAATAGTTTTCTGCGTTCTATTCTCCAGTTAGTTGATATTTTATGAAGTAGCTAATATTAGTTTTTAGTTTATATTAGGACTTAAACTAGTTTTCGTTTATTCATTTGTCTCTACAAATTGTTTAGTATCACACGAGTAAAAAACATTTATAAATATAGAAAATAGTAGTTCTGTAGGTGTCTAAGCAGTCTTTGAAGTCAATAGTGCAAGCTACTAGTGGTAGGGCTTGAGAGACAAGAACCTACACAATGCGAGCCGTATCAAGGAGTATTTACTACCTCGACCTAGGAGCTCAAATTTGTTATTTGTAAAAGATAATCTTTAAGTGGTCGTTTTGGGCACGCCATAATTATGGCGGTCAGTCCCGTCTTTGAGGAGTGGCTGGAAAGGCAACACGGCGTCCTTACCTTCCTCACCGGACATGGTAAGTTCGGGAGTTTCTTGCACCGGATTCGTGTGGAAGAAACGCCCGGGTGTCACCATTGCGTGGACCGCTTTGAGGACACGGTGGAGCACACGGTAGAGGTGTGCCCTGCTTGGGAAGAGCAACGCCGTGTCCTCGTGGGGGCAATCGGTAGCGGCGATCTCTCGCGCCGGGCCTTGGTAAAAGCCATGGTCCGGATCGAGGAGGAGTGGCGAAGGAACAGGAGTGGGTTTTTAGTCAGTAAAAGTCTGACACTATCTCCCGCTCCGCCCAAGAGCTGGGGATGTCATAAGATGATTTTCCCAAGGAAAAAAAAGTGGTTGTTTAATTACGAGATTCTTTACAGATAGAGAAAGCTATACTGTTGCTTTTTATTTATATAAAATACATAGTACCTCTGAAAGACTATGGTAGAGTTGGCGACCTGACATCGATTAATCGAAGAATCGATTATATAGAGGTAATAAAATCGTACGATTGAAATTGATTCTCACCCAAAAAAAGAAATAGAATTTCAATTTTAAGTGTCTGAACACTTGAAATTGATATTCTATTTTCTTTTGTTTTGATAACGGTATTGATATTTTCAGATGCTAAATGCAACTACGTGTAGCAATGTAATATTATTACTTACATTAAGATGAAAGCACCCATTTTTCTCAAGTTCATTTGTAAATGAATATTATAAACCCAACTGCTGAACAACTATAGGATCATTAGTTTAGTACCATGCATTTTTAGGACTTAGCACCCGACCCAACTGTAGCGACATCTATGGCGTCACATAAGAACTAATCCTGCATCACGCAATCAAAGTTCTCCGCGCGATTAGAACATATAGCACAATAACAGCCCGAAATCATCTATTGGGCAGTTGCCCACCAGACATAACTTCCGTCTGGCCGGAGCCTTTTCAACGGAGGTTTACGGGACTTTACACTCTGTTCCGCATACTTCTAAACAACCACTCAACCAACATCTACGGCTCTATCTTTCGGAAATCGATTTTTTCAATTGACATTGTTTAAGAAGAATTGCCATCGCTAGACCACGGTAGTTTATCAGTAGGTACTTTGAAACTTCATAGTTTAAATTAGTAGTAGTATATTATAGAGCCGAGTGCTGTAGTGACTTTCCACATGTATCAAACGACGCTTTTTAATACACTTACAAAGATATAAATAAACGGGGGTTCACGCGTGGCTTATGGGGCTCCCTTCGCGCCCAGCCCGATACGAGAAATGTAATAAATTGTGGCGGGTGTACTCGCATTTTTCCGCACTAGTACGAAAAACAGTAGATTGTTTGCCTAAAAGCGGTAGGGATAAAAGCGGTTTTTAAGTAAGATTATTGAAAAAAAAAATTAAGAGCTTTAGTTCTCTTTGATCTCTTTCATAGTCATCAGTGTCAAGCAAAGTTTAAAAAATAATAATAACGTGTTCTGTACTTTTTTTAAGCCAGTTTGCCAGTTTTTTCAAGAAAAGCAGGTTTTCTAAATTATTCATTCAAAAAAATGTTTACATGATAATTTATTTCTTAAAAAAGTTAATCTCTTGACATTAGCAACAATGGAATTATAAATGGTCGCGCTTTCCATTGGTTGGACTAGGCGGCTATAACTATAAACATTGTGACAGTTTTCAAGGTAAACACGTTGATATGAATAAAATAATAATTTCATTTTTATTGCCATTATTACTCTAGTATTTCAAACTAGTATTGTTGCCATGTTGTTTTTTATAGGGAATAATAACATCATCTACGCCGAAGAGCTATTTTTGTACATCTTCATTTTCAGTCTAGCCTTTCTCTGAGCAGTTAGCAGTAAGCCACAAAATAGTGATTCGCATGAAATCAAATCAGTCCCAGTCTAGTATACCATTTAAGGTCCACACAGATTTTTTTTTTAAAGTGGGAAGTCATCCAATGACATCTCCCGCCTTTGGGCGGGGTGGAAGGGGGTGTCAGGCTTTTACTGACTAAAACCCACTCCTTCTTTGCCTTCATTCCAGGGCCCCGGGGTTCTCTTTAACATCACCCATGGCCCCAGTAGGCTTCAACCCTTCTGGCCCCTTTTTTTTCGGTGGGAAAATCATGCAATGACATCCTTTGATCTTGGGCGGAGCGAGAGGGTATGTCTGACTTTTACTGACTAAAAACCGACTTCTGTCCCTTCGTTGCTTTTCATACCTGGGCCAAGTCTTCCTTTCAGAAGCAGACCCTTGGCCCCAGAAGGCTTCGACCCCTATGGTTTGCTAACATCTCCTTAAGGCGCGCGTAGAACAGTATGCGCCGTCGACGACTTAGGTTCGGTCCGGACGGACGGACGGCGAGCTATCAATTGCTCGCCATCCGCAAGACCCGCCTGCGGTGGCCGGAAATCGGGATCTGAATCGGAGAGTATACTCAAAAAAATTATAATTGAAAAGTGCCATGCATCACCGCGGAAACGCATTTTCTATGGAAAATGCTAAAAAATAGGGTTTATAGATCTTCTTTTGCTGATTAGAAAAATATGCTACAAAAAAAGTTGTGTGCACAATAGTGTCGCACCTGTCTAAGTAAACCTTTACTTATATGATTCATTTCGCTGTAGAGACTCTTCAAATTCTTTGTGTACAGTCGTTGCCACCTATGCTTTTATATACATTCGGATCCCCAGGTCAAACAATAAACAACATTTTAATGTCTGTTTAATTTTCTGTACATGTACCTTTTTCGTGTATTTTAAAAGCTGTGAATCTGATATTCATTAGTGTACAAGGCAAGGCAGGCTATAAAATTAGTTTTATTGTGTCTGTGACCACGAGATCTATTGATAGATATGTTTTGATGTTCTTTTATCTAAAAGCTACCCAATACATACCTACTTGCTATACAGAGTTCCTAGTGCGAGTTTGGTTTAAGCCGGGTACAGACTGGTGTAACGTAAAATGTAATGTAACACACAATAAAAGAATTTGCCGCCCACATTATCGTTTTGTATCATGCAATGTATCGTGCGAAACATGCACAATACGCGCGCGATCAGAGCATTTCAACCATGCGAGTAGGTAAATGCTCGGTTCGTGCGCGCGTACACACTTATGAAATGCTCCTTTCATGTTACCTTGCATGTTACGATACAACAGTCTGTGAGCTTTACGCAAACGCGATCGGCACGTATATGACGTCCGACGCTCCGATTGGACAGCTCCAAGCTCTTAACCAATCAAAGAGTCAAACGTATAAACATTTCGATCGCGTTAACGTAAAAACAACTCGCACTTCGTTAAATAATAGTTCTATGCGCTCGTAGAACCATTATTTCAATCAAATAATACCTAACAAAACCAATTTAGGTTTCACACTTTGAGCATTCCATTTATTTTATTACCGGTTTTATCGTGATCCATTAAAGAAGTCAAGCAATCTCTTCATGATTTTCCAATCCGACACATTATCAACAACTATTAATATTAGCCATTGTACACAACATTGGATAATCATTTTCAATTTTTCGCCTATCGTGCTTCTCTTCAAAAAAATAATCTTCTTTATTCGAGCTATCAGCTCCTCAAAATGTATCTCTTTCTATCTGAGTTCCTCGGGGTCATTATTTGATTCGTTTGCTTTTGCTGCTTCTTTTTGTGACCAGATTATGAATGCTTTAGTTTTGACCACCTCTGCATAAAGGTAAGCTTGATCTCTGTATAAACTCTATATTTATTGGGAGCTGCGGAAATAAATCAGCTGTGTTTGGGATAGGTCCCGACTGTTCCCTGCATGGTGAAAGTGCTACGTATAACAATAAAGCCTTCCTATATGTACAATTTAAACTCATTCATGAGGTCTTTAAGTTTTTTCTTTTAAATATGCAGTTCATATTTTTGAAAGCGCCATGAGTGGTCCACCGCAGTTTATACATTTAAAATGCTGTGTGTCGCAGTTTGGGTGGTTACTGCCGCATTTTGGGCATAACATTTTTTTGGACGGGCACACTCTTGCTGTATGCCCAAATTTCCAACAACGTAAGCATTGCGACACAGGAAATACAAATGGCTCCATCTTGACCCTTAACCTACCGGCGTAAAAATATGCAGGTAACATATCTCCTTTGAAGCACAACCCAACTGCTTCACTCGTTACCCCTTAACTCTTCCGGCGACTCACTAAAATTAAGCCTCTTTAATCGTTTGAATGAAACCAATTCGAAGGAGTCAAAAGTTCCATGAGGCTGAATAATTACACAATCTATCGTAAGGGCAGGTTTGATGGGTATGGAGGGATCGCAAGTCTTACCCACAAATCAATAAAATCTCAGATGTGTGAAGTCCAAGTCAGTAACCGAGGTATAGAATTAGTTTATGTGAAAGTTTTTAATTGTGGCATGCTAGAAAATATTGTTTCCATTTACCGTCCAACCTCGCTTTCGAACTTCTCAAAGCGATTGGGATGTTTTACTTTCGATTGTTCAAAAAAATGCGGTTATTTTAGGAGATTTACGTATAAACGGACATCATTCTAATTAGTCAAATGAAACGGATAGAATGGGTGTTCAAATTTTTGAAGCATTGATGGACAATAACTTTATTTCTTTAAATAATGACAGCCCTACTGTAATGGTTAACTTACAATTTCAAAATTCCTCACCCGACATTTCTTTGGTATCATCTGACATAGCATTGCTTTTCAACTGGTCAGTCATGAATGAGACATTAGGGAGTAATCATAGGGTTATTAAAATCACTTCAAATGTCCAGGCTAGTCCTTCATCAATAGTCACACACAGAGAGTTACTCAACACCCTTTTTTCTGAATTTAATTTTTCTGAAGACTTAAGACCGATTATGACACCTTCATTGATTATATTAACTTGGCTTCTGATATTTATATCCCTTTAGTTAAAATTAACCCTAACCCGGATAGTAAATTTCTACCAAAATCTTATTGGAATTCTGAGCTGTCTAAATGTGTGACTGAACGCCGGGCTAGCATTGTCTAAATTTAGACATAATCCAATCCCTCAAATTTATGAAATATTACAAAACAAAATTAGTAATTCCCAGAAAATAATACGAGCAGTTAAACATAAACCGTGGGGTGATTTTTGTTCTTCATTAGATCATTCTACATCGCAATCAACTGTATGGCAAAAAATGAAATTGCTAAAGAGCCACAAATATTCCAACCATCACATAGACAAGGCTATTGATTTGCTTCTTAGCTTAACTTTGTACCCCTGTGTGACATGTCTTTCAACACAAATAACCGGAACTTGATGTTATGATTTTACCCTCAGATTTTTTATTTTTATTCTTGATAGGTTCGCGCTTGACCGCTATCTCACCTGATAGAAAACGACGATGCGGTCGACGATGGAACGCGCTTACCTAGAAGTAACCTATTCACTCTTGACTTAAAGATTCTCGGAATTCAATAAGAATTTCAGAAATGTGTCTGATCGAAGGATACTGCACCTGGGGGTGATAATATTTCTTACTCCATGATAAAGAGATTACCTCAAAACGGTAAAAAGATATTGATTAAGTTGTATAATCAAATTTTAATTTCTAGTTCTGTTCCTATACAATGGCGCGATATTGTAATTTGCAAATCCCTAAACCGGGTCGAGACTCACAAAGTTTAATATCTCTTCGTCCTATTTCAATGATCTCATGCGTTTGTAAAGTTTTTCATAGAATTTTAAATAGATTAGAGTGTTTTATCGAAAAGCATATGCTTGTATCATATAACTCTACAGGTTTTAGAAAATTTTGCTCAACTGTAGATAACTTGTCCGTTTTAGTTATTCGCATTCAAATTGGCTTCTCCAAAAAACGAATTACGGTGGCTGTTTTCATATACATAAGCAATGCATATAACTACGTGGACGCAACGTTTTGGCGTGGGATCTAGAATTTGTAATTATATCTGGAATTTTTCTAAGCCAAGAAATCTTAAAATTACAATAGGGAATCACGAAATAAGTCGTACATCCGGTCGTGGATGTGGTTGTAGCACAAGGCGACCCATTGTCACAATTACTTTATAACATAGAAACCATGGAGTTTGTCATAATAGTGGAGGTGTATTTCTATCGCAGTATGCGGACGACTTTGTATTGTACCACTTGCAGTAGTATCTCATCGGCCCAAAACGCTTACAACTTACTTTAAATAAGATGACTAAACTACTCTTGAATCTAGGTCTTGACATATCCCCCACACAAAGTAGCGTATGCATTTTTAAGAATGGTGTAGTAAAAGACACTGTCACATTAAAAATTAACGAGGTATCGCTGCCGGTGGTGAACAATGTAAAGTATTCAGGTGTTTGGCTTGATCGATCGCTTAGGTGAGCTAAGCATATTAATGAGACTCGAGAAAAGGTATTCAAGTTGACTAATGTTTTTAAAATTATTTCTAGATACACCCCAAACATCTGAGACGGCTATACATCGCAACAATCGAAGTAGAATTGACTACGCTTGTTTTCTTTATGACAGTAGTTGTGAAAGTCACTTAAGTAAACTAGACAGAGTCCAAAATGTTTGTATGAGGGTTATCGGTGGCTTAACACACAAAATAATCACAATCACTATAATGATATAGACCATAAATAAAGAGGCAACCTCAGGCTTTTACTGATTAAAACGCTTCCGTATTCCTTCAGTTGAACAATGTTATTAACCGCTGTAGCACCTAACAATTTAATTGAAAACCTTTTCTTACTAAAACGAGGAACCATTTGCCAAAAGTCTTTAACGTAGGCACCTTCGTAACACAAAAAAAAATATACTCGTAAAACTACAAAGTCTGCAAATCGATTTCAGGACCAACAGCCGAAAAACTCAAAGTTAAAATTCGACTAGGATTCTAATATGAAAAGTTATTCCTATTACGGCACACAGAAACCAAATACATAAATAAAATCACAGCTATTATCGCTATCTGCTTGAAATATAAATCAATTTATTCCTTTGTTTCTGAAAATATTTTAGAGTAACGTATTACGAAAATATTTTATCGACATAATGCCTCACGTGTGATAAATCGGTTAAGCCCGATCTCGAATATTCGGAAGCTACCGTACTTGAGCTACTGTTTGTGAAAAAAACCTGTAATCGACAAATATTTTTTTTTATTATTTTACCACTCTCTCACCTGCCCCCCTAGCCAAGTTACGACCATTTCGTTTGCGTCGAACGCCTCTAATAGGCCACGCCTCCGATTCCTTGGTTATGACGTCATCGCAACGCTCAGTCACGTGGTCAGAACAAAAGAATAGGAGGCGTGGCCTACTCGAGGCGTTCGCCGCAAACGAAACGATCGTAACTTGGCTAAGGGGGCTGGTATTAAGCGATGATGTGATCGATTATGAAGTACGCTTGCCTAGAAGTAAACTATTCACACTTGACTTACTTCTGTATTTAGAAGTAGTTGAAAGTGTATTTTTACTATTTTATATTAATTTATTATTTTGATTGGCGACATGAGGCCTCCATAATTTTAGTTCTTTGAACACTACGACATGCCTACATAGCAACCTACTCATATACCTACCTATTCTAAGTGAAAAAAAATAGTGGAACCTAGACAATAGAAAGTCTCACTTGACAGCTGAAACCTAATTTCTTTTAATAGTAATAGTTTTTATTGTGAGAAACAATAATACTACTGGCTATATCGTAATCATTGTTCTCTTTTTAAAAAAAGTGCTTTGTTGAAGTGAAATCGAAATTTCTTTCTGTTTAAATGTAATGTTCGACAATGCCAGTACCTATTAATGATGGATGTAATAAATATAACATTTCGGATACGGATTTAAGAATAAAATACCGGTTTCATATACGGTTACGGATATGGAATTATTTCAGATTATTCGTTAGTTTCGATTAGTTTTGGTTCCCTATGGATATTAGTTTACACGGAATTTCATAAGTAAAGTACAAGGAAACGATTTAACTTTATTTTCTAGATGACTATTTGGTACTACAGTGTAATAAATAAATGATAAATCTAAGATTAATAATATTGGTACCTACTATATTGTAGTAATTTCAATGAGTTATATAAGCAACTAGCTTCTGCCAGCGGCTTCGCCTGCATGTTGGTTTCTCCCTACAAATTTTAGACCCCCGTTTCATCCTCTTATGAGCTAAATTTTAAAAATTTATTTCTAAGTGTTCGCTTGTGTCATAAAATGAAGTCTTGTGCATAACTTTACGCGCCTAGACCTGTACCATGACGTTTAAAGTAAGATTGTTTCATTCTTATTTCCAGTGTGGGTAAGAGATGGCGCTAGACAACCTGTATAGCTCTTTCTCTTACCCGCACTGAAATAAGAATGAAACAATCTTATTTTGAACGTCATGGTAACCCCGTTAGTCTCAATAACTTCGGCTGTGCGTTGATATGTCAGTTAGTCAGTTTCTCCTTTCATATAGATTATATTATAGCTCCTAATTTCCTCTTATTTATTTATTATATGTTGTTTATAAAAGGATGTCTTATAATTATAGTGTCCCATTAACCTATCCTAACATATTTCATTTGGACTTTACCCCTATGCGAAATTATTCGAAACTTTTATAACGGATTCGGTGATGACTACGGATATATTTTTAAATCAGATATCCGATGGGCTTGCGGACGGCGAGCTATGGGTGGCCCGCCGTCCGACCGAGCGGTAACCGTCCGGACCGAACCCAAGTCGTCGGCGGCGCGTACTATTCCACGCGAGCCTCAAGGAGATGTCAGCAAATCGTAGGGGCCCAGCTGGGTCGAAGCCTACTGGGGCCACGGGTAGTGTGAAAACGACACCCGGGGCCCTGGGACGAAGGCAAAGAAGGAAAATTAGTGGGTTTTAAGTCAGTAAAAGTCTGACACTATCTCCCGCTCCGCCCAAGAGCGAGATTTGTCATGAGATGATTTTCCAACCCAATAAAAAAAAAACCCAATAAAAAAAAAACAGATATCCGATAGTTTCGGATACGGTTACGAAACCCCATAACATCCCTGGTATTAATCAGTATACGAAGACCAAAATGGAACAATGTGATCATAAATAATCGCTTCAGCAATTCATTACTTTAAGTTAAACAGGCGAATTGACGGTATTTGTTTAACGCGCCGTTTGCTGGTAAACAAGGGCATTGCTCGAGGCGCAAGCTATGACGCGCTTCCTCGAAATAGCCCACGAGCTGCATCGAGCGATGACGTCACTTCACTAGAGCTTTTCATCGAATAGATGCAGAAGGCTCGTGTACACATACCCTAGGTATACATTTTTTGGGTGACTCAAATAACTTCTCCCGCTCTAGGTGGAGCGAGAGGTATTTTTAGACTTTTATTGACTAAAACCCCACCCGTGTAGTTGCCCCTTGTGTTTCAGGGTCGCAGTAACTCTTTCGAACGATCCCGCAAGCCGGATTATCTTTCTGCAGGTACTCTACACATGAAGGATGACCTGATATGAAGCACCGGGACGATCGCCGCTTATATACAAGAATGGACGTCGGCTGCATGATAATGTGTAAAAGACCTGTGTTGGTACTTTGGTGTACCTACAATAAATTGTATTCTGATCTATTCCATGATGACCTTCCCTGATCTTCTTCCATGATCATTCTCTGGGTGTCTTCAAGAAGAAAATTAAAGAGCATTTCCTTTCACAATGGCATAGTATACATATGTATATAAGGTGTTAAAAAATAAACTTTAAGAATTTCGAGGGGACATTATACACCTCATTATGAACAACTTTTACTATGAGACCAAACATGAAATAGCGAAATTAAAATCAGCTGCTCCATACATTTTGACGAGTTATGCGAACACAAACTCAGGGAACAGCTGATTTTTTTTTCGCGACTAATGAAGAGTACAATGTCCCCTCGAAATTCTTAAAGTTAATTTTTTAACACCTTATATTTATATATATTATATAAGAATGTGTTTATGTATGTAGGTATGTTTATGTATTATTTTATTCATATTATTTGTAATTTTAAAATTGTGCACTGGATCTTACCCTCTACTGTGATCTCTCTCTATCTCTCAATGGTGTGCTGGAAGATAAATCAACTTTGAGATAAGCTCGCCTATGTACATGAACTCTGATATCCACATATTTTGTAACTTATCATCGTGTACAATAAAGAATTTAAGATGACATCTGCACATACATTGACCAATTGATAACTTATGCGCCTAACAATATGCACGAGCAATTCGTTTCCAAAGGTAAGATTGCATATTAAAGTTTCACTCATTCTAATTTCTATCAATGTACAAAAAAAAAACGATATAACGCTAACGGTATTTCGAATGGTTTATAATAATAGGTGATAATACCTATGAAATTTCCGTTTTTTAAAACGGGGTTGCTTTTAAATATTATATCTTTGGATTGACTTAGAATTATAAGTTCAAATAAATTTTATATTCAGGGTACGTTATTCTTTTTTCTAAATTAGGTATTTATTGGTTTCTTTGTGTTTTATATTTTCTTTATCATTACCATTTTTGTATGAAATTTAAGAAAAGTCGCATTATTTTGTAATATGATTTCTACGGTGGAAACAACGTGTCTCAAACGGTATGCAATATTGATGATGTATACGGACTTAAAACTGTTAATGAATGGTATGTCTATTTTTGTTTCAATCACTTTTACGTGGGAAATTTTATCTCACGAATAACTTTTCTTCTCAGGGTGGCTACAACACAAAATTTCCAAAACGAAAGCTATTAAACGAAGAACAGAGATCCTTTGTTAGAAGAAAGTCGTAGGTATACTTCATTGATATCATTTGTCCTTTGAAATGCATAGTTTTTACGTTGAAACTCTTAATATGAAAAAAAAAAGATTTTTTTTTTGTTATCTTTCATTGTTATAAATTTACTGCAATATTACAGAAAATACAAAACACAAAAAACCAATAAATACCTAATTTCGAAAAAAGAATACCGTACTTTTAATTTAAAGTTCATTTGAACTTATAATTCCAAGTCAATCCAAAGATATAACACTTCAAAACAACCCGTTTTAAAAAACGGCAATTTCATAGGTAAAGACCTATTACAAGCTCTGTTAGTTTCAAGACAAGTATGGAGATACAATACAACAAATCTTTTAGAACAGTATAAATTACAGTGATTATTATGAAGGCAATATTATCATTTCAGAATTTGGCGAGGCTGTTTGTCAGGGCTCAGAGCTCTCTCCGTTTTATTTTGGTTTAATTTCTATTGTCAACAGGGTATTTTAAAAACGTTTTACTTACTATTTTTTTAAAGGATATCACACTAATATTATAAAAGTGAACGTTTATGAGTGACTTCTTTTTCTTTTTTTATGATGATGATGCGGTGATGATGAAGAAGATGCGGTCGACGCACGACGGAGCCCGCTTACCTAGAAGTAGCCTATTCACTCTTGACTTAAAGATCATCGGCTGTAGCTATCAGGAAACACAGTCTCCAATGTGTATGTTTATTTCTTCATCACGCTCGAACGGCTGAACGCATTAGGATGAAATTTGGCGCACTGGTAGACTATGTCCAGGAATAGCACATAGTATACGATTGGATCGCGACAGCCTACGAGTAAGGTGAAGAGATGAATTTGACGCTTACCGGAGAGACTGGCTCGCAATGACAGAAGACAGACGTGTGTGGGAAAGAAAGAGGGAGGCCTTCGCCCAACAGTGGGACATGAAGGGCTGAGCTAATTAGATTAGATTATTTAAATAAATTAGATTATTTTATGAGAGCTGTGGTGGCCGAGTAGTAACGGCCCCGACTTACGAGTTGTAGGACGCGGGTTCAAACCCAGCCACACGCATTACTTTTTGTAACTTATTTCATCACCACTGCTCTCAAAACGGTGAAGGAAAACATCGTGAGGAAACCGGCTTGTCCTAGAACCAAAAATTCGAAGACATGTGACATTCACCAACCCGCACTGGGCCCACGTGGTGGGTTATAAGCCAATTCCCTGTCCCAGAGAGGAGGCCTGAGTCCCAGCAGTGAGAACATTAAAAGGCTGATTATGCTGTGCTATGTTATGCTATTTAAATATAAAAAAAAAACATGTAGATATTGATTATAAATGGTAATAATAACTGTTAAAGATTGCAATTTATCACTAATAAAATAAGTAGTGTCTTTGACAAGTGATCCTTCTACATATTTTTATGTCACGGTAGAATTGCCTTCTAAAGCGCCGCCTCGGCATCGTGAATAAAAAGCTTCTATTGAGTGAAATATAAATAGTGTTTTATTGATTTTATGGCATACTTAATTTTATGACGGCAGCTGATTCCGGTTTCATTAATACAAAAAAAATAGATATATAAAAAAATCAAAAAATCTTCGAGACTCGATTCGGGAATTGAACTATTTGCATAAGTTAGTTTGTATGGAACCCTCAGTATCCAATTTTTATTATTTAATATAATAATGTATTGTTGTTAGTCGAATTTTAATTGTTATTATTTGTTTTTTTTCTTTTGTGACAGATTGTGCGTTTTTTTCATCATGAAACAGCTTCTCTCGCCTATTAGACGACCCTAGAAGATGCCAACTTTCTCTTTTATTATAGGTGGCTGGAATTCTGTAGTAAGTAATCTTCTTTTATACTCGACGAATATACCAAACTAGAGTAATAATGACCCAAACACATAATACCCCAATACGCTCCAACAAAAACTACTTTCACAGACCAAATAGATTCTTTCAATAGACTCGCTCCTTTCATTGCCGTAACTAGATCGCAATCTTTCCATACAGAAAACGATTCAGTTGACAGTTAATACTCGTAATGTCGAAGGCAATTTGTGGCTCATTTCACACTGAACCGGTTTATGAGAAAACCCTCAAATTCATGTCAGAAATAAAAGGGAATGCACTTATTGGGCAAGTACAATGGTTGCATCGTGAACTTGGCCCATATTCTCACGATGCGAAGGGCAGGCTACAAAAGAATGAGTGTTGTGCATAAACGACATAAGTTTTATTGGCGCACAAAGCATGTGATCGTGTGCACTGTGCACTACGTCCCGTGGTCTTCGTTTTTTATTGTAATCATACACAGAGAGGGGAGAGCGCGGAGAAAGTCATTATGCAGTTTAAGTTGTTGTAGTGTATTGTTATTATGATATTTTTTTGACTGCCTACTTTTTTTCTAATTCAGTTTTGATTTACTGTTCTATCGCTGCGAATAAAAACATTGGATTCTAATTAACTGTTGAATGGAAATCAATCAACGGAACAACAGAATATTTATAGAACGTATCCATAACATAACTCGAGAAAAAATATTTATAGATAATTCCACGTATTCAGACGAGTTAGATTCCAATAAGTCTTCCTTATTACTACACAACCCACGCAGGTTCAAACACAGCAGATAAAGTAATTGGATTTTACATAACTCCTCCAATAACTGTTAGAATAGCACACAAATAATGTGCATGCACAACATACCAAGTACAGTAATTAAATAAGAAATAAGCACGGCTTAGCGATGATAATGAATTAAACATAGCGAGGATTGAAACATTCTAGTGTGCAAGCATTAATTTACACAATACTGTATGATGTACTCAAATTGGATATAAAATATTTGAGAAATTGAATTGGCCACTGCCGATGTTGTTTACAAATCGATTAATACTGCCTTATAGGAACAATATAGCCTAGTGCAGCTAGACATGGAATCTGTGTAGTTACCGTACACCGCTATAGGCTTGCAGTAGACTTGCTTCAGCATAGTTATTGGCCAGTTTTCGTAACACGACCTATAACTATGGAATAAATTGCGAAACTATATCCACCACTTGCAGGACTTAAACTGCAACCATATGCTACACAGTTTACACTGGTGCATTCAGCTCAACATAAACACTCTCATAATCAGTAGCACAGTTACGCGAACGTCTAAAGATATGCATGTACGATGTTGCTGAAACCCCGCGGTAAAAATCAGAGTTTATTTTAGAGAGTGTCCTCATTCCTGAGCGCGCTGCCCAGCGAAAGTAACCACTCACATGCGCTCACATTACCTAGATAATACTTACCAGATACCCAGCTTCAAGTCTCAGCACATAAACAAGCACTGCCTTACAATAACATCACTTGGTTCGTTCACACTTACCGTTTGGGAGCTTCGCGACGCCAGCCCGATTTACAACACCATCAGGAAATAAGTGTTTATAATGTAATAATAAACAATAACAGCGGAGCAGAGGCAAGGGAGATCGCCTGTTATTGACGTAATCGTAACGTAGTTTTAGGTTAAGTTTTTGATGACCGCGCGAGGTGTTCAGCGGCCGGTGACGAGTGCGGACGCGTCACGGGATGCGTTATCGAACAGGAATTAGGATAATTTTGGAGGGTTTGTTTTGCGGAAGAAAGAAGTATTTAGATGGTGTAAATGCAGTATTGTCGCGGGGCACGGAGCGTGCGCACTCGAGTCCGGGCGGGTACTGGCGGCGGCCGACAGGCGGCGCTGCGCTCGGCGCGTATTGATAAAAGCGCAAAGGGCGCGCGACGGCCGCGGCCAGGCGGCCTGGGACGGGAGGATGCGAGCGCGACACTGTACGCTGTAGCGGTAGCGCTTTCAGCGCGACCAACCTTGAACCCGCCACATCGAATATTAGATAATGTGGGATTAGATAAAATTATGCCGTAACAACACGCGAACCGAGCGGAGTGTCTACGCGCTACGTTTCTGTTTACATTACAGTGCGTTCGCGTCTGACTGTTCGTGTCGAATGTAATGCGCTTGTTCTCGTCACACCACCGTGCTATATGGTCGATGGAGATTAATGAACTTCGCATTTGTATATTATTGGCTATTCACGGAGCACAAAGTGAGGCACACGACTGCAAGCTGCATCTAACTTGCGGCCGTTTTCAGAATAAGCTCTATAGATAGCGCGCTTCACTTAGTTTCCAAGTTATGAGATTAGTTTCTAAGTAGTATACACAGCATAGGTACATACAATCCTCTAACATACTATATGATAATTTTATGTACATTTTCGCAAGGATTTAGTGGGACTAGCTTGTTTATATTTATATCAGTGGATCGTGAGACGTCAATGACTTGCCGTTTGAATATTCATACGCATAGGTACAATATAATATTTCATGGCGAACGTGACAAGAATTAATCATGATACCGACTGAATAAAACATCACTGAGAATTTTGTAAAAAAATTAATCTCTGTTAGCAGTGTAATTATAAGGCCTTTTATGAGGTTTAAAACAAAACTTTGTGTACAATACGCGTAGGTATCTTGTATTTCATTTTAAAACACACTTAGACACGTATATAATCAGCCTTTTAATGTTCTCACTGCTGGGACTCAGGACTCCTCTTTAGAAAATAAAATGGGCCGTAATTCACTATGCGGACCCAGAGCGGATTGATGGATGTCACATGCTAGGACATGCGAGTTCCCTCAGGATGTATTCCTTCGGCATTTTGAGAGCAGTGTTGATGAAATAAATTACACAAAGTAATCTGCCTGGCGGGATTTGAACCCGCCATCTACTACTCGTAAGTCGGGGCCGTAACCACTGGGCCACTACTGCTCCTTTTTCATCTTAAGTCACAAAAATATTCAAATTATTATCTAAGATTCATACAATTGCCAATAATTTTATTTAATATGATATTTTAATTGAATTTGGTTACTATCATAGTTGAATCCGTTCATCAGTTCAAATTTTCGTGCCAATTGGTATGATATTCTCTAGTATCATTATCCCTACGGCCCAAAGTCGTCAACTGTTTTTTAAAGTGGAAAATCATCTAATGACGTCTCCCGCCCTTGGGCGGGGCGAGAGGACATGTCAGACTTTTACAGACTAATTCCCACTCCTGTTCCTTCTTTGCCTTCGTTCCAAGGCCCCGGGGTTCTCTTTCGCACAGACCATGGTCCCAGTAGGCTTCGACCTTGCTGGCAAGGTATTCACCTTACAGGTTCTCTCATTCGTGAGAACACTGTAAAATCTGCATACCTATAGATCCACTTAATTTTTATTGTAGTTTTGAGTACAATATTGACTGGACTACAATGTACTCTCATGCCATATTATTGTAATATGCAAATATTGTAAACTCAATAATATTTTTTATGGAGTTTCTTGCCAGTTCTTCTCCATAAAAACAGCCAATGGGAACCGTGCACTAGCTTCTGCCCATGTAGGCCCTGCGAGAGTTAAAAATAATTTCATGCACATTCTTCTTTATAGAGATCGACGCTTTGGAATGTGCAATTAGCATTATTTTTCTGATTCGCTGACTTCTTGACAATTTAAAAGTGTCTGTAAATGGTTTATCTGTATACACCCCTATTTTTTTAATTAATATAAAAATAGGGCTCTATCCGTACCCGTTACTGATCATATTTTTGTAGTTAAAAGTAAAAAAAACGAAATCCCAAAATTGTCTACAATTCTTTTTCATAATTGGTAAATTCATAATTGAATAAATCAATAATAACAATTGATACTAGAAAACACTGCGCGCAGTGTTTTTCCATTTTGATTGTCATTCATAGCTTTATAATCTAGCCTGTACAATATTTCCATAAATTGAGTGACTTTTGGGATATAAACAAACGCTAATAACTTTGCTGTTTATAAATATTATTAATTGAGACTTTACTTAAATATTTACAAGACCTTTTTTTATAAGCCATTTAAGTATTTATACAAATTAAACATTATTGGTGTATATAAAAGGCAAAGTCCTGAACTCCTGACTCACTCACTGTCTTATTAACGCCCAGCTTGGACTGGGCGTTCCACCTACCTAATCTAACCAACCTATCTAATCGGCCTAGGGTTTGGACCCTAGGCCGGTGGAACTCACAGATTTTTCAGATTGCATAGAGATTTTTCTTATGACGGATACAAAAAAATATTAAGGGATTTCCAGAAATTTACCCCCTAAAGAGATGAAACTGGGGTCCAAAGTTTGTACGGCAGAAGCTTTTTAACCGACTTCAAAAAGGAGGATGTTTGGCTGAATATATGTTTTTTTTACGTATTTTCACCGATTTCTAGGTCAATTGTGGACTGATATTGAAAAATATTTTTTTTTAATGTTTATGTTTCCAAGTTGGTCCCATAGAAATATTGTTATGGTCTGATCAGGAACTTCGAAGATATGGTACAGAACTCCTCATAGGATCACAGAACTGTCGTAATAAGTAAAATTGCTTTATCTATATGTGTAGTCGATGACTGATTGAAAGAAGAGGGGGAATATATCGAACTGATCTGATGATGAAGCCTGAAGGCACCGGAACTCTGTCATAAATTAATTTAATCTAACCTTGTTTGGTATTAGAATTGTCATGGAATGCACTCTGGCTATAAGGTATTTAAGTACGGCTGAAGGGTACTTTTTAGTGGTGGTACCATATCTAAAAAGTGTAAAATAAAAAAGTTTTTACAAAAAATAATACAACCGATTTCAATGTAAAAAAGGGCAAAATAACTTTAATTTCGGAAGTCGGTGTTTCAATAATAGTTTTTTTTTGTCTCTTCGTTATTTAATACCAATTTCTGAAATTAAAGTTATTTTGCACTTTTCAGTGTTTTTTTTTACACTGAAGTCGGTTGTATTTTTTTGTAAATAGGTTTTTTATTTTGAAATAAATGATTTGATTAATTGAGTTTTTTTTTATTCTCTCGTAAGCTCCATACACCTCCTGACAATTTGTCCATTATCTTAACTTCTAACATTATAACTTGTAACAAAATCACTTATAAATCGGGAGACTTGTTACCACCATTGTTGGCTCGTTATGGGCAATCCGCGCGCTTGCCTCGTGTGACTAGAATCTCTAATTCTTTAGCACATCATTCGTTTCTCGTTACGACAAAATGTATCTAATTGTCGACCATAACTTGCATTTTAACGTTGAGGGAATGTTAACCATGTCTGGTACTACGATCATAGCTTGTTTTAATGGACTGTATAAAAAATTCAGACGACTTTAAAACCTCCTTTTTTTTTGGAAGTCGGTTAATAAAAGACGTACGTGGATCATAAAAGTTAAGCAACACTTCCCGATGTGGGTTGTTGGATGGGTGACCATCCATTATTTACCGAAACTTTTATGTGCCTCGAAAAACATGTTAAGCGGTTGGTTTCAGTAATTATTTATTGATATTCAAAATATGTTACGTTTTTTTTTTTTTAAGTTGTGAAATCCATCTAATGACTTCTCCTATTCTAGGGCCTAGCGAAAGGGCCTGTCAGACTTTTAGTGACTAGAACCGCATCTATATTCTTTTTTTACCCTTTTCGTTCCAAAGTGGTTTTGGAACAAAAAGGGTTACTTTTTCTTTTTTTTTCTTTTTCTCCAGTAGGCTTCGTCCCTTTTGGACCCTTACGGTTTTGTTGACATCTCTTTGAGGCGTGCGTGGAAAATTACGCGCTGTCGCCAACTCGGAACAGTTGGTATGGTAGCCACTAGAAGTTATAAAATTTAACCCCAGTTTGGCCAATATTAAGGGTATCGCGTTTTCCAGTTACTGGGTTATGGAGATCAAATATGACCATATTTCTAGTTACAAATCTGAGCTCAAATGAATGCCCATTCGCCAGAGAAGAGATTTTCGCGCACTGACTACACTTTTCTCTTTGCTCAACTCTCCCACTTTTCCTTCTTATCTTATATCACACTTTCAATATCTATGTTCTTCCCATGCTAAGAATCTGCGTTCTTCTAACAATCTTCTACTGCTTTGTCCTTCTCATACTTCTGATTTTGTTCATTCTTTCTTTTATATACAGTCCATATTTTTGTGGAATGAGCTTCCTCTTGACATCAGGACGGCCACCAGTCAGTATGCATTTAAGCGGAAGTTGCGGCTTTATTTCAAATAGTGGAGTAGTCTCAAATATCCTTTCATTGTTCCTTAAATAAATAAAATGTATTTAAATATATGTAAGTTTATATTATATTAAATATTTATGTATGTTTATTTTATATATATATATACATTTGTTCCCTTGTCTTCTTATTAACCTTTTCTTTTTTTATGCACCTACCATGTTTTCTCTTCCCTACTCTTGGTTGACTGGTAGAGAATGCCTAAGGCATGAAGTGCGCATTTGTACCTTTGTGTTGAAGTTTTAATCAATAAATAATAAATAAGGAGTATAATCAGCCTTATAATATTCTCACTACTGGGGCTCAAGCATCTTTTCTAGGAGAAGGAATGGGCCGTAATGCTACAATGTGAGCTCAGCAGTGCGGGTTGGTAGTCGCCCCAAGTAAATACTCGTATTCAACTACATCATAGTGTCAGACTTTTACTGACTAAAAAACCACTCCGGTTCCTTCTTTGCCTTCGTCAAAAAGCCCCGGGTTTCACTTTCACACTACCCGTAGCCCCAGTAGGCTTCGACCCTGCTGGGCCCCTACGATTTGCTGACATCTCACACTCTCTCTCTCGAAACACTACGCGCCGTCAACGACTTGGGCTCGGTCCGGACTGTTACCAGACGGTCGGACGGCGTACTATCCATTGCTCGCCGTCCAGAAGCCTGCACCTACGGTGGCTGGAAATCCAGATCGGGATCCCGGCGGCTGGGGCGTGAGGGCCATTCCATCGCACGTGCAGCCTCCTTTGCTAACATTACCACTTCGCAGAAAGAGGCGACTGCCTGCCACTCCTCCTCGCTCCAAGTCTGTACCAAGGCCCAGCGCGGAGTTTAAACTAGGTATAAGGTATGTAAATCCTCCCCAATAGGTGCTTCGTTAGTTGGTAGATAGACTTGTAACAAACTTTTTAGTTACCAGCTAGGTAACTAAAAAGTCCTTTCCTAGTAAGTTTTGCCAGTCTCATTGAATTGCGATTTTACACGAAGGTTGGTAGGCACATCAAACGATTATTTACAAAGACTTCCACAAGTTCTATTGGAAATCAATACCGTCTTAAATTCGCAGACTCAACAAATGTAATATGAGTGAAAATGTTATTTCGAATACGTGTTAATATTCTCGCCTCTTCAATTTCCCAAGAATATATCTCTTCAAATTAACTGTGTGGTTAAAAATGGCATTGATGCCAATCTATCCTCATCAAGATTTTTTTTCATAATGATTGAATATCTATGTCATCATCATCATTCATCATTTCAGCCATTGTTGGATAGAGACCTAGTGTCGCCATAACGGCCGCTCCTGTGCGTCTCGCATCCATCGGATTCCCGCAACCCTCACCAGCCCAGGCCAGTCCATCCTGTGGGGGACCCTCTAACGGTACATGGTACATGGTACCGGTACATGGTCGCCTCTCTAGAACCTTTCGTCCCCATCGACCATTTCTTCTGCAAGCGATATACGCTAATTTATCATTCATTATCATCTATTCATTTTACGGGATTTTATTTAAAACCCACCTGTATTGTTTTAAAGTTACTTTATGATTTCCCACTTCGAAAAAAGCGGTCTTTTTAACTCCGCATCTCATGTCCAATTTCAGCAGAGTGCATAAATTTTATGTAGAGATAGGCCAAATTTTTAAACTAGTGACATGTTTGCTACAACATGTTTAGTAGCGAACATACATAAGTACCAACCAAACTACATTAACTCTCGCGCGTTTTACAGCGTTGGCATTATCAAAGTACTCCAAGAATACTTGCGGAAGCATTATACTTACCAAAAACACCATTTGACTCAGAATACCACTTCGCTTGCACGTCATCCACTTCAGCACACAGTTTCTAAATTATCATTCTCGGTCTATTTTACTTTGTTACCATACCGCAGTATTAATATAGCTTGTAGTTACCTAATATAGTATATGAGCGAACGACCTCATCATCATATTCTTTCTGCCCTTATCCCGTGTTAGGTATTTGGGGTCGCCGCAACAAGTTTTTTTTCTTCTATTCTGACCTGTCATGCTATTACTGACTGTCTTTTCTTTTATATCACTCCTCACAGAATCAATTTATTTTTGCTTTTGTCTCCGTCTCCTTCTCTATCCATCAACAAGTATAGTATACTCATAACTCTTTTTGTAACATGCATTTCATCCCTCCTCTTCACATGACCATACCAAGACAAAAGTTTCTCTTTCAATTTTTTCAGTTACTGGCGCCACTTTCTAACTTCTCTTATTACATGTAATAATCCTCATCTATATCCATTCACGTCACCCATGCATCTCAACATTCTCATCTCCGCTACATGTAATTTTTTTTCATCCGACTTTTTTACAGTCCAACATTCTGATTATTGATTGAAGTAAAATTTTGTCAGAGACTTGAAGGGCCCTTCAACTTAAAAGACATTCGTGGGTCACCAGTTGTTTCAGTGAATTGTCGTTTCATCCATCCTGAACTGATCCTGTGCATTACACTCCGGTCTGCCTCACCATTGTGGACAAGTCACCTGAGGTACCGAAAGTTGGAGCGGATTGTATGTTAGGTATATCAGAGAAAGTCTTGTGATATCAAAACATAAATCGACATCCAGACGAACAAAAACCGTCTTACAAAAAAGTTTAGACATTAATAATAGCATTGATTTTTTTGCTTCTAACATATACTTATGAAAAGCAAGCTTAAAACTAACATGCTCATTTGTCAGTTTTCTCATTAATATGACAAAATATTACTTACTCACATGTGTCTTTATTTTGCCGTTATTTATCTAAGAAGAATGGCTAAATAACGGCGTGTAATTATTTTGTTAAGTTGTTAAAGTGAAAATACAATTGTTCATTTTTATACCTTTGCTAATTGAAAGTAAAGAATACCCACAACCATATGGCTTTTTATTAATCGTGAAGTAACGGAGGTTTGTATTCGATTTTATTGAAATATCGAAACTTTATAGCTAAACTTTATAGCTAAACTTTATAGCTAATCGATGGTGTAATGAATGGAGTGTATGTAAAGCGTTAAGCATTTGCTACTAACAGGCATTCGCGCTTATAAAGAAAATTCACTTTCACTTTATCCTATGGATATTCAGGATGTGGTATCCTGTCAGCTGGGAGACGAGCAGTGGTGGCCCAATAGTAACCTTACGAGTATTACCTGAAACAGTCGGGTAGGTCAAACTTCGAGAAAGAGGTCAATCCGAATCCGACTCGGTTGGGCAACGTTCGGGAGGTTGCGCGGTATCTTCTCGTCTAATATACCACAGTGTCTCAAGACGAAAGTCTATGACCAGTGCGTGTTGCCAGTGATGACAAATGACTCCGAAACGTGGTCGCTTATAATGGGCCTCATAAGAAGAATTAAAGTCACCTAAAGGGCAATGGAAAGGGCTATACTCGGAATTTCCTTGCATGATCATATCAGAAATGAAGATATCCGCAGGAGAACCAAGGTTACCGAAATAGCTTGAAGAATCGCCAAACTTCTGAAAGGTTCTGGAGTGAAGACCACGTATCGAAAGACGCAACGTTGGAAGGCCTCCCACAAGGTGGACCGATGAACTGGTGAGAGTCGCGGGAAAACGATGAATGCGAGACGCACAGGACCGGTTGTTGTAGCAATGCTTGGGGGAGGCGTATGTCCAACAGTGGGCGTCTTTCGGCTGAAATTAATTATCATCATTAAATGATGACTGCTCTCAAAATGGTGAAGGAAAACATTGTGGCATGTTAAAGCAAAAATCCCGCTGGTCCCGCGTGTTGGATTATGGCCCACTTTTAAGTAGAGAATGCCTGAGTCCCAGAAGTGATAATATTATAAGATTGGTTCTGCTTTGTTATAATCTTCTGTCAGAAGTCTAGATTATAAAGAAAGAAAGAAAAAAGAAAGAAAAATATTTATTTGGCACACGTACACAGATACACACAATGTAGAAACAGCATGTAAACACTTATGATAAAAAATAAGAAAAAAAAAAACTAACATTGTGTGTCTCGCGCCTGCGCCAAATAGGTCCAGTTCAGCAAAAATGCCAGACAACTTCGTGGTAATTGCCTGACGCTGGTTTTCAACTGAACCTTATTGAGAGTGTACGGCGGATTATGAGATAACTATGTGATTTTGAACCAGCAAACTTTTTTTAGAACTTCTGTTACACGTTGTACATACTTACCTATAAGAATGTCTAGATGAAAGTACGAGTAAACCTACCAGCCTGACGAGTACGTCTAGCTTATCGCCCGTCATCGCCTAGCACGCTGCTCCGGACATTTGCATCGGCTAGCTGACCCTGTACCAAGGTATCTTGGCAAATGAATCGATAATTTAGTATCGTTATATCTAGGTAGGTAGCTTATCTAGACAGCTACATAGACTTTCTAATATTTAAAAAAAGGAAAGTTAATTATGTAGCTTTCTTTTGTTTGCAAATAATGGAGAGCAAGATAAACCCAGTGATGAATGTATTGGAAACTAATTTGGCCATTAAAAAAAAAACGGAAATGAATACTGTGGGGATATGAGATAATAAAAAATTCAATAAACCTCACATGACCATATTATATGTTTTTAGCTTGGATTTGTGTTTTAATGTGTCATGAGTTCTAAATCCTCTAGAGGACCTGATCAAAGCGGTTCTGATTCTACAATATTTAATAAAATGTATATCAGGTGAAGCGCACGACTTTTCTCACAGACAAAGAACGATCATGAGACCTTGCGGAAAGTTTCAGTATTGGATCGCAATACAGTGAACTGCCTCTGGGGCATTACGATAGATATGAATTAAATGTCATATATATACAGAACACTTTGGGTTTTAGGGCCAACGCTGGGTTAAGCGGGCGCCCGCGCGGGCACAAGTCGCGTGACGTCGCGCCAGTGTCGTGTGCTGCGGTCCCCGTAGCGGAAACCGGATTATTATCTGCGCAGTGGTGCTAGTTCAACTTTAACGGTGTGCATGTAGTCGTGTCGATGGAGAACTTTAATATATTATTACGTAGCAAAAAGAGCGCGAAGTGCGGCTGCCCGCGTCGGGTGCCCGCGCATCGAGTCGCGACGGAGCACCTTTGTAAGGGACTGCGCGGGCGCCCGTTTAACGCAGCGTCGGCCCTTAGTCAGTAAAAGTCGGACATTCCCTTCTGCTCCATCCAGAGCGGAAGAAGTAATTTGATGACATCCCATGGAAAAAGAGACTACAATACACCATAGTATAGTTTAACTTTTTGTTTTTGGTAGTGGGTCATACGAAACCAACTTCCAATACAACTTTACTGCAATATAAATACATTGTAAACAGCTCAACATGTGTGGTATCCAAAAGGTCTACTTGCCAATTTCCATACCCGTCTGGTACATACGCGGCACAAAAAGTAGGAGGGTGTCAGATAGTTATCATTCTGTACTTGTTTTGTATTTAATATGAAACGTGTTACTAGTTCTGCCACTATCAGATACTAGGTTATTTATTATTATTTATTTATTTATCTTTATTCCAAAAAGGTAAATAATTTGTAAGATAAGCCCCACAGAACCGTTGCAATGGTTTGACTGTGGGGTTGGTGAGTCTCTAGACATATATACTTATGTACTTAAAACATTTCTAAATAATGTAATTTTATTTTCGTCTAAATCTATTTGTGTTTGTTTCACTCTTTATGTTTGCCGGCAGACTGTTTTTTTTTTTTGTTTTTACTTTTATGTAGCTTATTCCCGCAGACCTGTACTGTAGCCTGCTCTATGGGATTCATGCAATTTTTCCGGGATTAAAAATGACCTGTGATAATCAGCGATTGCGTAGAGTATGGTGTACAATTTCGTTTTTTTTTTTTATTATTAGGTTATCATGAAGATTTAAAAAAAAAAGACGAAATTGTACACTATATAGGCCTTACCCAAATATTGCCACAACAACTGGTCCTATGCGTCTTGCATACCTTGTATTCCCTTCGGACTATAGCATAACATAGCATAGTCGGCCTATAATGTTCCCACTGTTAGGACTCAGGCCTCCTCTCTAGGAGAGGGAATGGGCCATAATCCATCGCGGGCCCAGTGCGGGTTGGTGAATGTCACATGTCTTCGAATTTTTGATTCTTGGACATGCCGGTTTCCTCACGATGTTTTCCTTCACCTTTTCGAGATCAGTGGTGATGAAGTAAATTACACAAAGTAATGCGCCTGGCAGGGTTTGAACCCGCGACCTACAACTCGTAAGTAGCGCCGTTACCACTCGGCCACCACTACTCACTACCCTATGTTGGTAACCTTTGTTTATACTTTCCACAGAATACCAACCTTTTGCAAACACACAAACCTCTTTATGTTATTGTTTAAATTCGGTTTATAAAGCATTTAAAGATATGTTGCACATAATTATGTGCTGGTAGAGGGTTACCAGGGCAGCAGGAGTGTCGCAGTGACTCTCACTGCGACACTGAAACGCAAATGGCAAAAGGCTGAAGAAACGCGGGTGGGTTTTAGTCAGAAACAGAGAGTCAGAGTCTGCGGGAGTGTTAGACTTTTACTCCACTGATAGAAGTTATTTGATAATTTCCCACACCAAAAACAGGAACCAATAAAGTTAGTAGAGGGTTGACTCCTTTTTGGTATATAGTCTTTATTTATTTATTCAAACTTCATGTACAGTAGTGGTACACAGACGGACCTAATGCAACAAGGCATTCTCTACCAGTCAACCTTTGGGGTAAAAAGATAACACTGCACAATAAATAAATAACAGATATGTCAAAAAGTTTGTAGTATCATAACTTTACTTACTAAAAGATAGGAATAAATCGACTAGGTACTAAAACCAACTAATCCATGAGCCCAGCTGAACTTAAGATTTATCCTTAATCTGCACGTGTGTATGAATGTAAGAAAAATAAAAGGATTACAATTAATGACGCTAATCTCGAACAAGAATTGCTGTACACGCGTAAAACATTTAAAGCTCTTTCTCATAAGATTTACGAAGGCATTATCAGTACGATTGACTCCAGTTCATTAAACGAGTTAACTCATCCTCAATCCTGTTTACAGGATTCATTAAAATTCCAACACGAACGCATTAATCCCTTCTTACATTACTTAATCTGTGCACTTGAACTTGACATTTGAAAATCGTCCAAGAATCCATGAGAATACGTGTAAATAAAGAAACGTATCTGTAAAAGCGACCGTAGAAGACCATTACCATTTTTTACACGTGTTGACTGCTACATATATCCGCCGATACCTATCTTGCGGCGCATGGCAAAGCTGTACGGTTATCCAACGAAAAAACTGGTACATCTGCCCTTTTACGCATGTTTGGAACCAGCAAAACAAAACTCATGGTCTCGTAACCTTTACAAAACAAATCAGCGAGATTTCATATTTGAGATTGCACTAATGAATAGTCTAGCTGCGATTGTATTTTCCTTGTTAAACATTTCGGATTTCTTTTATTTTTATTCTCCGTTTTATGTTTTGGTTAGATGCGCCCTTTTTGCTTGTGGCAGCAGCGAAGTGGTACCGGGCGAGACGCGACGACCTTGAGATGTTGCACTTCTATACCCCCTTTACCCCCATTCCCCCTCCTCCAACTCCCTTCCCCCACCTCTCTTTCCCCCGCCTCTCCCCATTTAGCAGCACGCTCACAGCGCTTTCCTAGGACTTACGAGTGCCCTAACTTACGCTTAGCCCGCTATATTTACAAGTTTTGTTATGGACATCTAGAACGTTGCTGGCTAGTGGTTGGCTGCTCTTTAAATTTAAGATGTTGACCGTGCGTTTTATTTAGATTTAATTCTCAATGGATTACAATAAAATATTTTAGGACAGAAAGCAGTTTGAGTTATTATAAATATACGTTACGTACGTACGTAACGTAATATAGGTACGTTTTTAGTACCCAATCAGAAAAGTAATGAGTATTGACAGGATTAGAAATGAATAAGTAATTGCAGTCCATCATCGAATCACCGTATATTATAAAGATAAGTATGAATAAATTTATCAAGATTTCAACATCGCTGAATCATTGTAATTTGATTCTTTAATTATCTTTTTAAGGTCGAAGTAAATAATCGTGTCCAATATTTCGGGTACCGTCCACACAATGCCTTTGATATCGAAAGGATATTATTCATCTTCGAACCCGACCGTGATTTAACAAGATTACCGAGTGTCCACTCGGCAGAATGTTGCACTTACCTACGTGAATTTATCATATTGATGAGGGTCGAAACTCAGAGGCGAATCCGGACTGACCAGGGCAGTACAGACCGATCGTTTTGAGAAAATTAGAGTAATGTGATTAATCGGTTTCAAAATGAAGGCCTTTAGTAAGTCTGTAGGATCAACGCAAATCTAAAATTCCCTGCCGAAGTCAGTATTTTCAGATGCGTATATTAAACCTTGAGGTACTAACGTTAAGTAAGTAAACAGTTAAGAGTGATGGGGAACTTCTAGGCAACCGTGTCCCATTGTCGAACACATCACCGCTTACCGTCAAGTAAGATAGTGGCCAAGTGTGAATTTATCAACCATCATTTCCCTAGCCTTTATCCAACTAGAGCAGCGGCGAGTACTAGAACGGCGAGTATCTACCCTTACGTTATTGAAATCTCTACGGTCCGGACCAAGCGTTTCACCTCGTCGTTTATACCGCGTATATCGAGGGACTAGAACAACTTGCCTGCTGCAGTCTTCCCATCCAATTACAATTTAGGTGTTTTCAAGGCTAGAGTGAATAGGCTCTTAATTAAACTAGTGCGCCTCACCGTCAACGATTGCATCACAGGTGGGATCGCAGTCAATCACTAGTTTATAAAAATAAAAAAAAACTAGCTTGTGGTCGTTTTCCAGTCTAACCGGATGTGGTTTAATAACCGTGTTTTAAATGGAGCAACTGCCTATTAGAACACCAAAACCCAGTGACAGGGCAACACGGTACTCCTTCGATAGACTTTTTCGCGTCTGACTACATATCACGACTCTTAAAGATCTACGGATGACAACCGGGACCAAAGGCTTTATGTAGATATACTGTCAAAGGCACGGCGGTGTCAGTAATATCCTAGATAAACTTAGAAAAGTACATACGTGGGACGGGATACTCAGAAAGTTTTGAGATACTAAAAAAGTTTCATGCGTCAGAACCAATTTTCGAAACATTTTTTCCAGTCTGCCGCAGACCTCTCTCTCTTCTCGAACGCTGCTAGCGCGTCTTTTGGCGATGAAAACTGTATCTCTTTCAGCATTTTTTTTTATTTTAGGGAATAAAAATAAGTCTGATGAAGAATGGTATTTTTAATTTTAAATAACCAAAGTTTTCAATATAATTACAAGTGGCCAGTGCCTTATACATAAAAACTATTTTTCGCAAAACTTTCTGAGTGGCCTGGACTGAGTTGAAAAAATCACATTGGTACTTCCCCGGTTTCGAACCCGCAACCTTATGCATAAAGGCGGATACTTTAAAGAATTTATTGCAAATAAAACATTTACAGGTACTTTTGAATTGTCAAGAAGTTAGTCAGTCAGAAAAAATGATTCTCATTGCACATTCCAAAGCGTAGATATCTTTGTAGAAGAATATGCAAGAAACTACATGGACATTCTATTCAATCATGTTTTGTATTACAAATATCTCGGTTACACGTTTTTTGTCGCTACTATAATGTGACAACGACGAAATTGATGACGAAAGACAAAGTGTGAGCTTCTTTTCGAAAAAATAAACGTTAAATTTTAAAATGATTATTTTGAACGTTAGAAAACTAAAGTTGCGATCAGTTATGACGACAACTTTAAATAAATTACAGCACGTTCTCTGGTGCGAGATAAGATGCTTACAGTTGAGAAAGGTTTCGGATTTTCATTATTCTGAAGTTAATGCGGATTACGTTGAATATGTTTCATCCTTGTTTACTTTGTTGCTATAGCGATGTAGCTACAATTGTTCTTTACAATCAGGACGAAAACTTTTTTAAACATTTCTTTTTTTTTTTCTTTTTGTAAAAAGTTTTATATTTCACACTTTTTTGTTGCGATACACTTATAACCAGAGTGTCTATTCTCGTGACAATTCTAAATAACTCAAACACTGCTAGGATACATTGTTTTATTATGAAGTTCCCGTGTCTTCCTTTCACCTTCCGGCTCCATCATCAGATCAGTTCGATAGTACCTTATAGCCAAAGTGCATCATGACCATTCTAATTAGCCAAAACACGGCTAAGATAAGGATAAGAATTGATTAATTACGGAGTTCCGGTGCCTATCATCCGGCCCAATCACCATCACTTACTCACTCACTCAGATGATACCATTTTCAACATAACAACGAAAAGGCTAGTAAAATTAAAGAAATCAGAAACGTTTATTTCAAATATACCAATTACAGGCACTTTTGAATTGTCAAAAAAGTGAAGCTAAATTGCAAGTTCCAAAGTGTAGATCTCTATGGAGAAGAACGTGCAAGAAACTCCATGGACACTCTTTCAAATCATATTATGGTTACATATTTCTTGTTGCTTCTAATATGTGAGCACAATGTAGATAAGTAATTAATAAATAAAAAATAAAAACTATGTAATTTAAAAAAACTTTTTTCAAAAAAAAGATAACCGACTTCACTAAAAAAAAAACACTAAAAGGATCAAAATAACTTTAATTTCGGAAATCGGAGTTCTCGGTATTATTTGCATCTTATTTAACACCGACTTCCGAAATTAAAGTTATTTTGATCCTTTTAGTGTTTTTTTTTAGTGAAGACGGTTATCTTTTTTTTGAAAAAAGTTTTTTATTTCACACTTTTTATTTGGGATACACTGTGCCTATTTCACATGACAAATCCAATTAATCCAAACACTACTAGGTTACATTGTTTTATTATGAAGTTCTTGTGTCTACCTTCCACCTTCCGGCTCCATCATCAGATCAGTTCAATAGTACCTTATAGCCAAAGTGAATTTCATGACAATTCTAATAAGCCCAAACACGGCTAACCACATTGATTAATGACGGAGTACCAGTGCCTACCTTCTGGCTCCATCATCATCATCAGATCAATTTGATGATACCATTTTCAACTATTCAGAACCATTAATTTATTTGTACTATCATAGTCGCTTAACTATCTTCATTGTGATATCTATGCGAGTATGAAGTTCCGTTGACCATTTTTGATCTTCTTCATCAGTTCCACTTCATCAAATGTTACTTTTTGACTGTAAATACTTAAGTTCTCGATGAAAATATCAAAATCACTATGCAGTTGCCTATAATATTTGAGGAGTTCCCTCGATTCCGCCAAGATTCCATCATCAGATCCTGACTTAGTGACTATGGGACCATTTGGAAAGTATACCCTTTCTAACAAAAAAATAATTTTTCAAATCGTTTGGCAAGCAACGAAGTTATGCGCGAACAAACATTAAAAAAAATACAAACATCCGAATTGAGAACCTCCTTCTTTTTTAGAAGTCGGTTAAAAAATAGAAATTGGAATCTAAGGAAAATAAGATGCAAAAGTACTCGGTACTTTTCAGCAAACCTCAATTAAAATCAGGTAAAAAAAATTGGTTCTCCAAAATATTGGTGGTCAAGCACGACCCTATCAATAATAAATAAAACAAAATAAAAATTCAATAATGAAAATATGAAGTCTTATTCCTCGCTACCCACCGCGACGGGGCCGGCGAACGGAATGTCAGACAATTTGTCAGTCTGGCTGGCTGATCGACGAGTAGTCAGCCTAATACTTTAGGCGTTTTCGCCTTTTACGTTTTATTTTTGAGTACGTTTTGACGACTAATGGTCGGTCGGGCCGGATGAACACAAAATGCGAAACCTGCAGTTTTATAAGATTATACCATCCCACGATAAACATGGCACGTCATAAATATACTTTAGGTTCATAGTGAATCACTTTTTTGGCATTTTTCGTTTCGCAACTTAATGAGAAAGCTCAGGTGGGTGATGCTTCTATTTGGCCCAGTTTCGTCGTGTGTTCTCAATAAAATTTCTAATTCATTACGACTTGATATAAAAGGACGACTTTTATACCTACACTTTGAAAGTATAATTTATGACAAAAATAAGTTTCTATTGGCATCTAAAATAACTACACTATCAACTAAGTAACTTTATCAATCCTACACTAATTGCATTTGCCTCGTTACCAAGAATGTCGCCGACTATAAAATTAATTGAGGACAATTTATTCGTCATTTAATGATATTTAAAGGTGTCGAAATCCGTCGGAAACAATATTTTACAGCTATAATGATGGACACTTTAAAAGAAAGATGGAAGCAGTCCAAGGCAAACCGTTTTGCGAGAATCGACAAATATTCATAGAGCTGTTACACCCCCCGGTGTCAGAACTTTTGAGGGGTGATTTGAGGGAGGTGTATGGTTATTTAAGGATCTTTTTATGATGGTTTGTTGGTGCTTGCAAGAATATGCATTTAGTATATCGTTAATGGTCGTTGATTGATATTTATGTGTTTGGATACGTTGATTCGTTCGTATCGCATGACACGGAGCAACTTCATGCTTCAATAAGCCCGGAGTGCCTTAACTACACTCATAACTTTAGCTAAGTGATTAATTTTAATGTAAGTGAGAATAATTACTAGCTAATCTTTATAAATTATAGTGATGATCTTGCTAAGGAATAATAATATGTTATTTGATGTGTGCTAATGTCCTTATTTATAATTTTCTTCAAGTTTCTCCTGATGATGGACAAAGCTGAATTAAATTAGCATTAAAATTAGCCGTTGACATTTAACTAGTACCTGAAAGTCATTATGTTATTGTCTCAAGTTATGTTGTTGAGGTAGTTCGCCGTCCGCCGTCCGGTAACCGCTCAGACCGAGCTGATGTCTTACACTGTCTTCCGCCCCGCCCAAGAGCGGGATTTGTCATTAGATGATTTTCCCACCTAAAAAAAAACTGGCCAAGAGCGTGTCGGGCCACGCTCAGTGTAGGGTTCCGTAATTTCCCGTCCGTCACAATAAGTATCCCCACTTAAGGGTTAAAAAAAGTACAGCGCCATCTCTCGGGAAATCGGGTTACTAATTTATACAAACTCGACGGGTTATATATGTTGGGTTTTCGGTGGTAATTTTGGATTGCGTGACCCGATTTTAATAATTCTTTCTTTAGTTGAAAGAAGATACGTTCAGGACAATAAAATATGTAAATTAAGTTAAAAAAAATGCTTGCATATACGGTTGTTACAAACTTAGTTCAAAAATTATTTTGTACAACTTTTCAAAAACTGTTCAACCCATCAAGTTCGAAATAATTTTCCTTGAAAGTCTACTTTTGAGACTCTTTTCACATTTTCTAAACTTATGGTTCAAATGTTAGAGCCCACACACATTTTTTTTACTTTTGGAGCGATTATTTCCGAAAGTATTAACAATATCAAAAAAAGATTTTAGTAAACCCCTCTAACAAACACCTAAACAATAACTTTTTTTAAATCTCTGTTATTTTATCTTGACAGGCCTGTTGGTTTAGTGGTTAGTAGCCCTGACTGCTATGCCAGAGGTTGTGGGTTCAATTCCCACCCAAGACAAATGTTTGTGTGATGAGCACGATCATTCGTTCGGTGTCTGATGTAATTTATCTATATGTATGTATTTACAAATATATAATACGTCTATTAGTTATCTAGTACTTATATCAAAGTTCAGTTGAGTTCAGTGTCAAAGTTTATTCTATTCTATTCTATATCACAAGCTCTCCTTAGTTTGTGACTAGATGGCGTTGTGTGAAAATTGTGGAATATTTTTTTACTGACATAGTTTGTAAGGTGTGTGATTACTAACATAATATGGGCCACGGTCTGAAATAAAGTATTTTTATTTTGTTTTATTTTATAATAAAAGTACAGAAAAAAATCTGAGAACTATAAATTTTATGTGTAGTTACATCACAATAAAATTACTTCTTTGGGATTCCAAAAAATCTTCGAGACTCGATTCGGGAATAGAACTATTTATATGATAAGTACGTACGGAACCCTAGGTGCGCAAGTCGTTCTCGCGCTAGTTTCATGTTGTTTTTCACACAATCCATTCTTTAGATATATTTCTTCAAGTAATAAATGCATGACTGACGGAACCCGCTAGGACTGAAGCCTGTCAAGACTGCCATAGATTGTCCAAAAACCATGGCCCTGTAACGCAACTAAAGGAACACGAGTGGGTTTTAATCAGTACGAGTCTGACTCTCCCTCTCTCTCCACCTAAAGCGAGAAAATTTATTTCATGATACTGCCCTGAAAAAAAAGGCAAGTAATAAATTTTATACATAGTTAACAAGACTATATTTTAATGAGATGATTTATCAAAAAAAATACCCGAGCAGACATGTATAAAGTAAACTTTTTTGGTAAAAAATAAAAACTTAGGCAGGTAGGAATACTTTATGTGTCTCGAGATACCTCAATAAAATAACTGGCCCATATATAAGGTGTTAAAAAATTAACTTTAAGAATTTCGAGGGGACATTGTACTCCTCACTATGAACAACTTTTACTATGGGACCAAACATGAAATCGCGAAAAAAATCAGCTGTTCCCTACGTTTATGTTCGCATAACTCGTCGATGTTTGTTAACTCCTTATATACCTCCTTTTGTTTTTTAACTCCTTATATACCTAATATACCAAAATTTGATATTTAGGAATTGTAACTCAATTAACTTTAAACATTTTTTATGTATCATTTAAGTGAAGAAACCCCAATTCCTCTTATTAAAATGAATGAAATTCGATATTCTGTGCTCATTATTATTTTCGTCACTCTGTTCTCAGTAACATCATCGAATAAATTATTAAAAAACAGATACACATACTAAGTTACACAAAAGATAGCTACTGGACCGACATTTACGCTATTGACGTACCGCCCCTGTGGCCTAATGGATAAGACATCGGCCTCCTAAGCCGGGGATTGTGGGTTCGAGTCCCACCAGGGGTACAACTTTTTTAAGCTGTTCTTAATTTAACGAAGGAAATACTGATATGTATAAATTATACATTACTAAAATAAGCACTATTTTTATGTTTTTGGGGAAATAAACACTTTATTGTAATAATAACTGAGTGTTGTAATAGCCCAGTGGTTAAGGTACCCGCCTCTCATGCATGAGGTTGCGTGTTCGAAACCAGGCAAGTACCAATGTAATTTTTTTCATTTCATATGTACTTTCTAAGTTTATATAGGACATTACTGACACACCGTGCCTCGGAAACCACGTTAAGACGTTTGTCCTGGTTGTCGCTCGTAGATCTTTGGCAGTCGTTACGCTAGAAAGTCTGACCATCAGTCTACACAAGGAGTATCGTGTTGCCTAGTAACTGGGTTATGGAGATTTGATAGTCTGTCTCTCCATGTAAAACACGGGTATCCAAGCGTATTCGGTTAGGATGGAAACCGACTCCAATCAAGTTAGGAAAAGGCTGGAGAGATGATTATTGTAATAATAGTAACTGAAATGCATAAGCAATATTAAAAATAGCAATTTATTCTATTATATATATTTATTTATTCTTAGCATAGTATAGCATAGTCAGCCTTATAATGTTCCCACTGTTGGAACTCAGGCCTCCTATCTAGGAGAGGGAACCACTACTTAATCATACCTTATTAGAGATAAACGTGATTTTAACACAGTAAACATTTAATTGTAACTTAAAACAATTAAAAAAGTATAACAACGTGAAAAGGGCACTTAATTCTCTGTACGATTGTCACTAGTGCTAGATTGATACTAGTGCGGGGGCGATGATGCGCGACGACATTAGGGATGCGCTCATTCATCGACTTTTTATTCTAACACTTATAAGTATGATTTTTTTTTTGTTTTTATAATAATAATATTAATATATAATATTATTTCACAACTATCACACAACGCCGTCTAGTTCCAAGCAGAGCTTGTATTATGAGTACTAGACAACTGATAAACATACTTATATATTTCTAAATACATACATATTATAGAGAAATAACACCCAGACACAGAACAAATGATCATGCTTATCACACAAACATTGCCCAGGGTGAAAATCAAACCCACGACCTCCGGCATAGCAGTCAGGGCCACTAACCACTAGACCAATAGGCCAGTCAATACTTACCATAACTACGTATTATATATTTATGTAGCAATTGTAGCGAAAGACGCAGCGTTTCAAGGCCTCCCAACAAGGTGGACCGAAGACCTGGCGAGACGTGCAGGACCGGTCGTTGTGGCAAAATTTAGGAGAGGCCTATGTCCAACAGTGGACGTCTTTCGGCTGAAATGATCATGATGTTGATGATGTAGCCAAAAATAATTAATTTAGGTTATAGTATTAGTAAGTGAGCGACTGACTGCGAGTGACGAGAAATCAACAGAACAGCAACTTACAAATATTAATTTGCGTTACTTACTTAAAATGCAAAATGTGAAGCTTCATTATATTTGAGCGACCTTATATTTGTTTGAGGGTCTACGTTACGTCCTGCATTTTTTCAACATTTGGCAAATGATTTATTTATAGTGAGCGGCATTTTATTTTGAATTAAGTATTTCGAATGGTCTAAATATCGAAGTACAGTATCAAATGTCCTAAATATCGATATTTATCTATTATTTATGTCACAAGGTGATTTAATAATTCGGATATTGCAAAAATCCGGATAATTAGAAAATGGTGAAATAAAATTTACGAGCAACTTGGATGTAGCGTTCGCCGGTCGCTGCCGTGGTACCGCTCGCTTCGCTCGGTCGGCTCACGCGCGGTTGATCATAGTTCTAACCTATCCTAACCTATTTCACCAAGTTTAAATGATGAATCTGCCTGCGACTAGATTGTGTTTTGTGGTGAATAAATTTCCTCGCACGTAATTTTGTCACACGGTTAGAATATCTGAAATGGATTAATCACAACACACTTTTAGTAAGCTCGTTCTGGATTTTATTATTAATCAATATTTGTTGTTAGTTTTTAGCTAATGTTTCGTTTACTCAAATTCATACCGCTCAAGTTAGTAAAACAGTATCTCATCATCAGTCGCTAAGTTTTTTTTATTCGCTCGCTTTATAATTCTGCAAATAAAATTATTGTGTATTTTATCATATTATTAGGCTGGCAAGTCATGAAGTGTCTAAAAAATTAAAAGCCCTTTTAAATAATGTCGTAATAAAATGAGATATTTTAGTACGGATCCTTTGGCTGCGCCTAATTTATCTTGTAGACTAGTCATAAAACCTCTGTTCAAAGCCGATGCTTCAATATTGCGGCGTCAGGGATCCCACATAGACGTTAGGACGTGAAAAAGTAAGCTCTTTGAATAGTTTATACTTAAGATGTAAGCAGATAATATGGCTAAAGCGGAGTTTTAGACATTTTTTGATATTATTCGGAGAAAATTTGAAGCCGATGCTAAAATAATCTAATAACTTAATCTATTTTTTAATTACTTAGTATAAAAAATGGGGCCCTATCCGTACCCGTTACTGATCATATTTGTGTAGTCAAAAGTAAAAAAAAAAAACTAAATCCCAAAGTTGTCCACGAAATTTTTTCATAATTGATAAATTCATAATTGAATCAACCATCCATAACAATTGCTACTAGAAAATACTACGCGTTTTTCCATTTACAATATTTTCATAAATTAAGTAAAATTTTAGGACATAAACAAACTCTAATAACTTTACTATTTGTGAATATTATTTATTGAGACTTTATTTAAATAATTACATGACCTTATCTAATAAGCCCTATAAGTATTTGAAGTATGTGTACTAATTAAAAATTAGTAGTGTATAAAAATCTCTTGTCAGTGTGTTTGCTATCCAACTCATCCGAAACGGGTTGACCGATTAATATTAATTTTTTTATGTATATTATGTAGGTCTGAGAACAAGTCGTAGATAATATGCTACAACTTATTTACTTTTACCCCTTTTACCCTTCTTTTTTCTTTTTCTTTAATAATTTATATGGCAGAACTACGTATGCAGAATCAGGTAGTATTTTATGAAAATCTCGTATCACAGTGTTTGAACAAAAACATAAAAAACGGTCGATTTTTATATTTTTTGTTTGTTTGGTAAGTATATTTTTTATACCCCTGGGTAATAAGGGTAGCCCCAAGTAATTTTAATGTAAAAACAACGATGGCCCGGTCAGCTAATATATAATATATGTCGGAGAAGTCAATAGTACGTAAGCTTGAGAACAAAATATGAACGAGCTAAGTGAAAAGTGACAAATGTCACTTTGACAGAATCCGCGCTGACGTTTGCACGAACCGAGCAAATAAAGGTGCCGACCGCAGGGGTGCGGAGCTCTTTCCTCTGTCGGCAGCTGTGCGAACAACGTCTGGTCTCGGGGACTGTCTCACTGCTCATTGTGTTAAGTGGATACCTAAAGCTTGCATTATAATAAATCAGTTATATGATATGGAACAGTTTGTTTATTGCTCGATACCCAGCCATCGCCCACAAAATAGAGTTCCTGGACAGAGCTTCAATGATGATCGGCATCACTGCGTCGACATATACATATTTCACCAAGTAGGTTATAGCCTATTATAGAAGGTACAAGAGATATGCCCAATTTATAAGGCTAAAGGAGAGGGACTCTAGCGTCCTAGCTTGGTTACATCATCATCATTTCAGCCGATAGACGTCCACTGCTGGACATAGACTTTCTCCAAGTGTCGCCACAAACATGTTACTAAATACATAGTACCTAACTTTAATAAAGATTGCCTGTAATAGCTTTTTTGTAAGTGGGAATCATCAAATAACTTCTCCCTTCCTGGGTGGAGCAGGAGGGAGGCCAGTCTTTTACTGAGTAAAACTAGGTGGGTTTTAGTTCGATTTATTCTAGGACAACGGATTACCTTTTCAAAATACCTCCCGTGGATACTCTGCTGGGCCCCTAAGGTTTTACTGACATTTCTTTGATGCGCGCGTAGACAACTACCCGCCTTTGACGATTCAGGTTCGGTCCTAACGGTTACCGGATGACCGGACGGCGAAGATTTGAGAACACTGCCGCTACTGTGTTCCGTCGGTTCACAGTCACACATAAAATGGTAGTAATGACTACCAGTCTACCACATAGGATTAACAACTTTTAAAGTTTTAGCGGTGCATAAAATACAGCTGATAGGTGCCCACATAAAATTAAATTCCGATTTAATTTTCAGCTTGCCACAGAAACCTGTTATTATAATATCTTGCATATCAACGCTGGTACAGCTGCGTAAATACCCAGATTTATGAACATAACGTTATTATGAAATAGACAGCGATTAATAACTGCCCACAGAGGCCTGAACTACTGCAATTAGTGTGCTACTGCAATTAAGGGTCCCTTGTATGTGTGCGTTCAGCTGCGCGTGCGCTGATAAATCGCGGATTGGTTAGACAATTCGTTTCGATCGTACGCGATACTGCTATTTATTTATTTTTTAAAAACTTCATGCAGCACAAAGGTACAAAGGCGCCTCAGCGTCAGCAACCGTAGGGGCCCAGCAGGGTCGAAGCCTACTGGGGCTAAGGATCTGATTCTGAAAGAAAGCAAGAGCGAGGGATGCCATTGGATGATTTTCGCTCCAAAAACAAAAATTACGAAGGCGGACTTAATGCCTTAGGCATCTGGGGCCAAGGGTCTGATTTTGAAAGGAAGACTCGTCCCCGGTACGAAGGCAACTAAGGAACAGTAGTGGGTTTTTAGTCAGTAAAAGTCTGACACTATCTCCCGCTCCGCCTAAGAGCGGGGGATGTTATAAGATGATTTTCCCACCTAAAAAAAAAATCATCATCATCATCATCATCAGCCTTTTTTTTTTTTTAATGTTCCCACTGTTGGGACTCAGGCCTCCTCTCTAGGAGAGGGAATGGGCCGTAATTCACCACGCGGGCCCAGTGCGGATTGGTGAATGTCACATGTCTTCGAATTTTTGGTTCTAGGACATGCCGGTTTCCTCACGATGTTTTCCTTCACCGTTTTGAGAGCAGTGGTGATGAAATAAATTACACAAAGTAATGCGCCTGGCTGGGTTTGAACCCGCGACCTCTAACTCGTAAGTCGGGGCCGTTACCACTCGGCCACCACTGCTCTCCACTCGGCCACCACTGCTCTATACATATGTATACATATACATAGATATTTATACAAAGTAAAAGATGGTGGTTTTGAGACAAATCCGCTATTGGTTTTTCTCGTAGGTTTTTTTAAATAAGTACATATCAAACGAAACGACTGGACGTCTTTTTCCACCCCTTACCCCTGCTGCCACAAAAACTTGCTACTGCTCAGCGTATCGTGGGGCCCTAGCATACCTATAGTATAGCATATTCAGCCTTATAATGTTGCCACTTTTGGGACTTAGGCCTTCTACGGTCCAGTCACCTTCCTTCCTTTTTCCTTCCTTTCGGTTGGTTTTTCGGACTGTAATTCACCGCGCGGGCCCATTGTGGATTGGTGTATGTCGTGTATGCGCGGGAATTGCATGACTTGATTCCGCCATCTCATTTCTACCATCGGACAACCCGACATACGGCGAGTTACGGACTAAGCGTTTCGCCTCGTCGCTTATACCGCGTACATCGAACGACTGGAACAATTTGCCTGCTGAGGTCTTCCCATCCGATTATAATTTGGTTGTCTTTAGGGCTAGAGTGAATAGGCTCTTAATAAACTAGTGCGCCTCACCATCAACGATTGCATCACTGCTTACCATCAGGTGGGATCGCAGTCAAGCACTTGTTTTAAAAAAAAAAGACCGCATGGCAGTGAGTGTTAAAAATGACATTGATATACCTAATACATCCTCCAAGCGACTGTTTTAGGGGCCTGTATTGATTGTGCAAGTATCTCTCGGCCTTTTTATCAATGTATTTTAACAACAATATTCAGGCAGAAGATAGCCCCAAGCTGAATAAGAACTAAGTAAAGACTATGGAGCCTTGAAGTAGACTGTTTATCTTGATACAGTTTTTTTTTTGGTGTGAAAATCATCTTATGACATCCCCCGCTCTTGAACGGAGCGGGAAATAGTGTCAGACTTTTACTAACTAAAAACCTCGTCCTGTTCCTTCGTTGCCTTTCGTACTGGGGCCGAATCTTCCTTTCAGAAACAGACCCTTGGCTCCAGTAGGCTTCGACCCTGCTGGGAATACAGTTGCTGACATCTTCTTGAGGCGCGTGAAACAGTACGCGCCGTCGACGACTTGGGCTCGGTCCGGACGGTTACCAGACGGTCGGACGGCGAGTTACCCAATGCTCATCTTGATACAGTTAGAAGCTGCTCAGTCTCATCATAAGTGAGACTTTGTACATAGGTATTCTATTACTTTTCTACTGCAATGATCTGTATTGAGTGGACATATGATGTTAAAGATATTATTATTGAAATCCCTCTAACCATGTTTTCCTATCAACCCTAAAAATAACTAGTTTACTTTAGTTACTTAGTGCGGAATTCACCAATAAAACTAATCGCATTTTAACGTTTGGCTCGCATAATCGCGTTTAGCCGCTGTCACTATTGTCAGTTGTAAAAATACAACAAAAGAAAAATACCTACAGACAAATGACACTAGTGACAGCGGCTAAACGCGATTATGCGAGCCATACGTTAAAATGCGATTAGTTTTATTGGTGAATTCCGCCCTTAATCGTTCAGCCATTTGAGCATGAAGAAGTAATAAACATACATACACTCATAAACGTACGCCTTTATAATATTCAGTATGACATAAGGCTTTCCGAACGATAAGAGTCCACAAAGTAAATCAGATATATCCTAGATCTGATTTACTTTGTGGTCTTGAGCAATCAATCAGGCTTAAGCGCTTACAATCTTATCATGAAACTGGGGTGTTCAAAATTAATTTCATTTCTCAAAGGAACTGTCAATTTCTATCGACGACAGACCCCCTTTGTGTATCGAAATTAGATAGTTAATAGTTAAAGTGATTATAAGTTGATTTTAATAGTAGGTAGGCAGCTCCTGTGGATAGTTATAATAATAAGAGCTTATTGACAACAATGGCATGAATTAAAAAGGCCTTTACAAAGAAAGATATGATTTTGGTTACAGCATCTGCCCCCCTAGCCAAGTTACAATCGTTTTGATTGCTTCAAACGCCACGAATAGGCCACGCCTCAGATTCCTTTGTCCTGACCACGTAACTGAGCGTTAAGATGACGTCACAACAAAGGAATCGAAGGCGGCCTACTCGAGGCTTTTGACACAAACGAAACGATCGTAATTTGGCTAGGGGGCTGGGATCACCGAGTTTTCAGCATTTAAAGAGAGCGATGGTGCTAAACTCACAGGCACAATCTGTAAATTTTATTGTTCAAAGTCTTCAAATTCGTTTTAAAAAAATATTTATTGCAAAGATTTCTAACAATAAGAACATAAGGAACTTATATATTAATTAAGTACTTTTACTATATCTAACTATGAACATATACAATAACACAAAATACACTCGGTCGTCGAAATAGGTACTCCGCCGCATCGTTCTCATCCGAAAATGTGCCCAGAAGACTGAACGTTGAATAGTAACTGATACTATTTTTTTGGGCGAAGGCTTGCTCGTTGCCAGCACGCAAAGTGTCGATCAGTTAATGTGAAATTTCCTTCAAAAGGAGATGCACACTTGGAAACTATTTTTTAATAATTGGTTCCCTGGTGTTGACATAAACTATAGATACACTACACCAGCTAACTAATCTAAACTGTGGTAAACATACATACGGTTGTTGGTGTTCACGGACATACTCGACACCTTTGTATTGTTATATTGTATAGCTCTTTCCAACACTTTTATTTGGATGAATATTTGATGAATTAGTAGGTACTAGAGATCAATCTTCGATCAGAGAGACCTACCGTAACAGCATTAAAATCTTCATGAAATTATCGGTTTAATATCTTCATTTTCTTCTTCCTGGTACATTTGCGTGCTAGGGACACTATCAAACTGGAACATACTCGTATTAACTGTTTGATTTTCGCATGCACGAGAGAAAGTTCTCCGGTTACAGTGATTATCACATAAATCCATATCTTCTTTCAATTTATTTAACAACCCTTGGGTTAAAACATTGTTTATAAGAGATTCAGCATAAATTGCCTGAAGAGGATCCATTTTTGCCAGTTTCCTTGCTACGTTTAATCCTGCAATGTCAAACTCTGAAAGCGTCTCGGCGTTTGCTCTCAGAGTATCTGCGGCGATTTCTCTTTGGTGGATCGGTACAAACTTCCTTTTATTCCGTTGAAAATATGGTGCCGTGTCCGTCTCAATCGGAGCATCGTAAATCTGTAAATAATAATATTATATATTGTAATTAAATAAATATTAGATGGCCGATGATGAAGCCAGTCTTCAGGTATCTAATGGTTCCGTGCGATACGGGGAGAGATTCGAAAATGAATGTTCAATGATTTAATAAAACGGCTAAAAATGTATTGTATTTTTAAAATTTTATTCATACACGTCACATTCATATTGTATGAATACCACAGGCTTCATGAAAATAGAAAATTTAGCTAATTTCAATATCGTTTTCTGAGCTATCTCAAACTAGTAACAGAAAATCACACAGCGTTGATTTGTTGGATTTGATTCTCATACTCGTAATAACATTGTTAATTTGATGTATGTATCTAAGTAAATTTATTATTGTATTTATTTTCTATTTGTTTACCATTAAGTGATACCTATCATGTTATGTTTCTGCATAATAATACGCCTCTTGGCAAGTTTTATTCCAAGGGGCAAAATCGTTATGCCAAACTAATTTAAGCATTTCGCATCACTTTTATTAGTATAATAATACTGCTGCATAATAATACTTTGGCTTAATGCAAAGGTTAGCGTAACTATCATTTAGTCTAATATGTTTTGGCATATGTTGGAGTTGCATAAATTTTAAAGGCATAATATTTATTCGTCTAATTCGGAGAGGGAGAGGGAGGCCAAAGAAAAGATGGATGGATTGTGTGAAGAGTGATATGAAAGAAAATCAAGTTAGTGATAGCATGACGGGTGACAGGATAGAATGGAAGAAAAAAACGTGTTGCGCCGACCCCAAATAAGACAGGACAAAAGCAGGAAGATGAATATTTATTCGTCTAGTAATCATCAGCCATAAATACAAAAAGTCGACTTGTAGATAATGCCTAAGGCATTAAGGCCGCCTTAATTTTTAAAATTTTTCTTACTAGACTAATGCATAAAGTTTTAATAAATAAATAAAATGTGAAAGTTGAAAGGGAATCGTTTGTCTTGGTATGGTCATGTGAAGAGGAGGGATGAAACACATGTTACTAAAAGAGTTATGAGTTTACATGTGGATGGATGGAGAGGAAGAGGGAGACCAAAGAAAAGATGGATGGATTGTGTGAAGAGTGATATGAAAGAAAAGGAAGTTAGTGATAGCATGACGAGTAACAGGGCAGAGTGGAAGAAAAAAACGTGTTGCGCCGACCCCAAATAATACGGGATAAGGGCAGGAAGATGATGATGATGATGATGATGTGTGAATGGTGTCACCCGAATAAAATTGTTACAATTAAGTCATACTACCACGTATTACCAGGAATACGTAGTTGCCAAAAATTCTTTATATACCAAATACATCCTAAACATAGATTTATTTTAGTGAACCCTTAAAGGCCGGACTATTAATATGTTAAAAATTTTTAACTAAAGGTATATGAACGTATTTTTTAACAAGCGTACAAAGGCATGCGAGTTCAAATAGTACCTGGCCTACTTTTTATATGATAAAACTAGCTTCTGCCAGCGGCTTCGCCCGCGTGAGAGTAGGTTACTCCATACAAACTTTGGACCCCCGTTTCATCCCTTTAGGGGGTGAATTTTGGAAAATCATTTCATAGTGCTCGTTTACGTCGTGAAAGGAAACATTGTGCAAAATTTCACGGTCTAGCACCGTGAAATTTTGCCCAGTAGTTTCAGCTGTGCGTTGATTTGTCAGTCAATCAGTTTCTCCTTCTATATATATAGATTTAACAAATAATAAAATTTGACAATAAAATAGGTAAGTTATTCACTGTTTATAAGGTCCGTTGGGACTGGCATGTACATTTGTATAAAAGTCCCTTATTCAAAATAAAGAGAAAAAAAAAGATTTGACAAAAATTCCGCCTATTTAGACCACAGGATAAATTTTCACTTACTTTATTTTGCTCCTCTTCCTCGAGCATCCCATTGGTTTCATCGTCGTTGCTGAGCCCTTCATCCTCTGGTTCAACATCTTCTTCGGTATTAGTCATGCTACTAGTATGTAATTCCTGGTCTTTAGTGAACAGCAAATTGTCGAAATACCAAAGAGAAGGTTTGTATAACTTTTCTGAACCATTACGCAGACTTTCTGTTACTTTCTTCAGTTCCTTCCGAAACGAACATCTTAAACTCTGTATTTTCTTCACTACAAAATCTCGATTGGCCTCATCGAACCCTTTTCTCTTGCAAAAAGCAATTAGTTCATCGTAAGCGGAATCTTTAAGGATTTTGCTTTTATACTCTACAGATTTAACTTTCCATAAGCAGGGATGTGATTGGTATAGCGAAATTAATTCCGATAAAATTGCTTTGTTCCACGTACGCATGTCCGCCATCTTGATTTGGGAGTACGCGCGAAAGAAAATAGCTTTGTTACGCGACTAGACGTAGCGTGTTGAGCGCTCGGCACTATACTGATGTCATGAGCCATGAGTGCAAGCACGCAGTCTTGCCCTTCTCCCCTTCAACATCTCTCGCTCTCTTTCTCGCACGTTTGTGGTTTCACACGTTCCAAAGTGTGGGTGGAGCGGGGATTTCACTAACTGGAGAGACTTACCTGCGTGCAGGACTGCTAGAGATAAAATATACCTGCTAATCTCAATGCCCGTTTTATTAATAGATTCACCCGTGTAAATAAACAAGTAAATTAAGTTGAATTGATTGATTTCAATTTTTCAAATTAAGTAAATACGAGTACTTTAATTTCGCGACATGCATTTTGTATTATATAAATTTTGTAATATCGTTATAAGTTGATAGTAAAAGTTCTAAAGGAAAAAGATTATTTTATTATTTTTAGCGCGTATCAATAAAAGTTTGTTATTAAAAAAAAACAGTTTTTACTTTTAACAGTATTTATCATGAGAAATCATCAAATGAATCTTCCCGCTTCGGGTGAAGCGCGGAATTTAAGCCTTTTACCAACTAACACCCACCTGTGTTCCTTCAGTTGCCCTTTGCTAGGGCCAAGGTAACTCTTTCGAACAATCCTACAAGCGTTTGAACAACTATTCACTTCACTACTAACTTTATATAGGTGTGTACTAAAGATAATATTAATAAAGAATGATTGTATATCTGTTTATTGACTCAAAAAAATAAATTTATAATCCGGCAGCCTTAGGTAGCTGCTTTTTTTCTGTGGGAAATCATTTAATGACATCTCGAACCCACTCATTTGTTCCTTCTTTGCCTTGTATTTCAGGGCCCCGGGGGTCATTTTCACTTAACCCATTGCCCAGTAGGCTTCGACCCTGCTGAGCCCCTACAGTTACTGACATCTCCTTGAGGCGCGCGTGGTACACTACGTGCCATCGACGACTTGGGCTTGGTCCGGACGATTACCGTACGACCGGACAGCGTGCTACCCATTGCTCGCCGTCCGCAAGCCTGCGCCTACGCTGGCTGGAAATCGGGATCGGGTTCCCGGCGGCTGGAGCGTGAGGGCCTTTCCCTCGCACGTGCGGCTGCCTCCTTTGCTAACATGTCCTGTGAAATGTTTATTTATAAATGACATCGATATTACACATTGTCCATGTTTTCCCCTGGTTGCTACATCACAGTACCTACGACCGTTTTAGAAGCTTATTTATTGATTGTGTAAGTCACCCCCAGCTTTTTTTATCGATGTATTTTAAGAACAATTTTCAGGCAACTTAAACTCTGTATTTTTCACTACAAAATCTCGATTGGCCTCATCGAACCCATTTCTATACAAAAAAGGAATTAATTCATCGTAAGCGGAATCTTTAAGGATATTGTTTTTAGCCGACTTCAAAAAGGAGGAGGTTCTATGTTCGGCTGAGTGTATGTTTTTTTTTTAATTTATGTTCTCCGATTTCGCGGTCAATTGTGAACCGATTTTGAAATATATTTTTCTTATTTTTCAATAAAAAAAATATATTTCAAAATCGGTAACCTTTCGGTTATGCTTCCGAATTGGTCCCATAGAAATATTGTTATGATCTGATCATGAACTTAAAAATTATGGAACAGAATTCCTCATAGGATCACAGCAGAACCGTCGTAACAAGTAAAATTGCTTTGCTTATACGTGTAGTTGATGACTGACTAAAAGAAGAGGGGGAATATATTGAATTGATCTGATGATGCAGCCTGAAGTTAGGCACCGGAACTCTGTAATAAATAAATTTAATCTAAGCGTACACTAAACTAGTTCACTAATCTAAACTGTGGTAAACATACACAGGGTCGGTGTTTGTGGATATCCACGGCACTCTTGTATTCTTAAATTATATAACTTTCTCCAACACGTTTATTTTAAATTGTCCTTTCTCTAATGCACTGCCTCTAGGTACTATAATTATTAATTCTTGGTCAGAGGGTCCTGTCATAACATAGCATGAATTTTTCATGAAATAATAGGTTTCATATCTTCATTTTCTTCTTCCTGGTACATTTGCGTGGTCCGGACACTACCAAACTGGAACATACTCGTATTAGCTGTTTGGTTTTCGCATGCACGAGAGAAAGTTCTCCGGTCACAGTGATTATCACATAAATCCATTATCTTTTTTCAGTTTGTGTAACAACCCTTGCGTCAAAACATTGTTTATAAGAGATTCAGCATAAATTGCCTGAAGAGGATCCATTTTCGCCAGTTTCCTTGCTACGTTCAATCCTGCAATGTCAAACTCTGAAAGCGTCTCGGCGTTTGCTCTCAGAGTATCTGCGGCGATTTCTCTTTCGTGGATCGGTACAAACTTCCTTTTATTTCGTTGAAAATATGGTGCCGAGTCAGTCTCAATTGGAGCATCGTACATCTGTAAATAATAATATGATTTATTGCTATTTAAATTCCTTGTAGCTGTATAAATAATAGGGATTAAAGTATGAAATTGCCATTTTATTGCAATAGGTACTTTGAATTGACAGAGATTTTTGAGTAAAACTTTTTCAAGTTCTTCTTTTAAAAAATATGCAACATTTGATTATCGACTTTCAGTTGTTTTTTTTTATTCAGCTTTGACAAGAAAGACGGATATTGATTGACAGTGATTGTTTAATACGAGTTCTGACGCGGAACTAACGCGGTAGAAACAGCTCGCAATATCAATGTTGCGTTTGGTTTAAACGCTTTCGTGATGGAAACTTTGATTTGAAGAACAAACCACGTGGAAGACACGGACACAGGTGAATAACAATGAATGGAAAGAAATGATGGAAGCCGATCCGAGCCAAACTACCCAGGAATTAGCGGCATGGTTTAACGTTACCTTACCAACAATATTGACACTATTGTTCAATAAAATAAAATAAAATATGAAAACTGGGTGCTTCATGATTTGACTGATCTGCAGAAAGAAACACGTGTGTTGAAACTTGTGTTGCCTTGTTGAATCAGAAATGTAAGAATATTGGATCGAATTGTGACATGTGATGAAAAGTCGATTCTTTACGATAACTGTAAGCAAAAACTGCAATGGCCCCCAATGCTATATGCAAACTGCAATGGTCTAACGCCGCAGCAGTGTCCTAAAGCAAAACTTACCAATAAAAAAGTAAGTATCACTATATTTGTCTCCGATCTGGTCAAGCAATAACGGCAGATATCTACTGTGCCGAACTCCGAAAAATGATAGCAAAACTAGCAGTGAAACAGCCTCGACTCATGAATTGAGCTTCACCATTATTGCTCCATGATAACGCGAGACCTCATCCAGCACGAGAAACCGTTTTAACTCTACAGGAACTGCAATCAGAAACCATTCGATACCCTCCAATTTTTTCGTGATCTGGACAATTTTCCACGTGATAAAAAGTTTTTTTCTCAGGAGGCAGTACCAAATGCTTTCACACAGTGAGTCGAATCTAGATCACCAGAGCACGCAAACCCATAAATGACCTTCCTATTAAATGGCAGCAATGTTTAGACAATAATAGTAATTATTTAAACACGTTGAATATAAAAAAGGAATTTCAATTTTTCATTACAAATCGGCAATTTCATACTTTAACCATGAAAGGAAATTATTCTTCACGCATGTACTGGCTCAGGCTAATATGGTGATAGATTAAAAAATTACTGTTCGGTCTTAAAACAAAACGACTAAAAATGTACTGTATTTTTTAAATCTTGTTCACGTCACATTTACATTATATTCATCCGCTTAACAATCAATGAATATAGTATATCTTTGATGAAACAAAGCCTAAGTAATATATCAAGTTACACACAATTTAAATGTTTAAAAGTTATCTACATCGATTTCGTACATTTACCGTGATGCGCGCTTGACTTAAAACTTCAAAAGATTTATTATATGTATAGATATAGATAGATTATGAACTTCGTAGTACGCCTGAATGGATTTGGATTAACTTTGGCACTTGGTTAGATGTTCTATAAATATGGGATACTTTTTATTCCTGGGCAATCTCAAATGTGTGACAGAAAATCACTGATTTGTTGGATTCGTTTCTCATAACATTGTTAATTTGTATGTATCTAACTACATATTTGCTATTTTATTTTTTTCTGTTTGTATACTATTATTTTTTTAAGGTGAGTAATCATCTAATGACTTCTCCTGCTCTGGTCGGAGTGGGAGGGCGTGTCAGACTTTTACTGACTAAAACCACACCTGTGTCCTTCAGTTTCCCTTGCGTTCTAGGACTACGGGATTCCTTTTCAGAAATTCCCCGCAGTCCTAGCTAGCTGGCATCGGCCCTGCTGGACACAGAAACACTAGGGGTGTTTGCTGACATCCCTTTGAGGAGCGCGTGGATCCATTGTTCTGACGCAACACTACGGAGGTGAGTGAATTTGTGGACCCTTTCCACAGCCTCTGTGCCGATGAGCAACGGCAAAGAGCTTGACGCCCAGTATTTCATTTCCTGGGTCTTCCGGGTGTTGACTTTTAGTCCCGTCTCTTCTGCTTCCCGTCGTAGGTCGTCCAGGAATTCCATATTTTAAAAATAAAAACATTTTGAATTGCGAATTCTTAGCGCAAAAAAAAATGGACTTTAAATAGCCAGCCAGTTCGGCTGAACGTCAATTTCATAGGTAAAGACCTATTATATAGCACCCCGAAACATTGATAAAGAAAATACAACAAAATTTACTTTTCATAAAGGGGATTGGCGAAATAATACCGAAGGGCTGTCTTCATTGCAAAGAACCAGTGAAAATCAACGAAACAGCGAAGGTAACGAAGTACGTAATACCTTAATGAATTATTTTAATTCTGTAGAACGTGTCTCTTTTCAGGAAAAAAATATTCAGATTGTGCTTATGTAATAATTATTATAATTTTAAAAATAGTTACTAATATTTATATTTCACACGTTTTTATTTCCTCTTTTAATGTGTACTTACTATCGAATCCTCTGGCTGACGACATGATTCTGCTGGGGACACCAAAAAATGAAATGCATTAAAGTAACTTGGTACATATATGTTGTCTGTTCCTGCTCCAGATTGTCGCGAAGCTTTGACCTAAAAAAATAAATTATACATTTTGATAAAACCTTTTCATCCCTACACAAGTTTAACGACTGGGCAATGTCCAACAGTGGATGTCTTTCGGCTGAAATGATGATGATAATGAATTCCATCTCTAAATATAAAAAAAATGCTGTTTAGCGGTAACTGACACTAGCGGATTCTCCACAATCTCAAATAATTTCCTTGTTTTATAAACATATCGAAATCCTGGATCTGTCACTGGTAAACATTGCCGGCCAATATATTCAATATATCATATGTTTATGTAGGGTAACTATAAAATACTTAAAAATACTTAATATAGGTAGGTAGGCCAATCTGTGAAGTTTAGGCACAAGGGCGTAAATAAACAAAAAGAGTGCTCACCTTTTTCAACTCTCTGAAATAAGTTGTTTTCAAGTTGTCAATTTTTTTCTTCAATGTCTTCATATTTGCGTTTTTGTCATATTTTTTATAAATTTCCAATAACACCTTAAAGCCTTTATCGCGTAACGACTTTTTAAAATATTTTTTGTCGGTTTTATCGTACAAATGGGGCTTGTTCCCATAAATTTCTATTAAATTCGTTCATATTTCTTTTTCTGTGGGCAATACTGTCGTTTCCGATGCAGTTGCCATGTTGTATACACCACAGACCACTTGAGATCATGCGCGCAGTCTACACGACCACTTTGCTCAAAACGCGGACGCCGACTAGTTGCTCTAAATCGTACACTGTCCTAAACCGTAGACAATTTAGGAAGAAGAGCGATCGGGACCTCCAATTTACACTAAATCGGATCCAATCTATTTTAACTGCGATTACACCTCCCAAATTCCTAAATAGATTTCCTACAAATTGGACAGTGTAATAAGCCTTTAAGGCGTCTAGTCCCTTGAACATCTGGCCGGAGTTAAAGCCCTAGCTCCCGGGCAGTGCTATAAAACAGTGACTTTCTGAAGCCTACTCCTCGGTAACAGTAAGGTCAATAGGTCTAAAAAAAAAAATTATTATAGATACATGTAAAACATTATCAACATGTGATTTTTTCGTATGACTATTTCCAAAAAAAAAAATATATTTCTTCGCATGTTTTCCTTGCTACTTTCGAACGGCTTTGATCTTTAGAAATATGCATACACAAAAAAATAGCTGATTAAGTGTTCTTCAGAATGTACATAGCATATGTAAATCAATCAATATTTCGCAAAGAAAATTATTTTAAAGGTCAGCGTGGCTCTATGCGGGCGCAAACGGCAGTATATGTATGTGTGCATTTAATTCCTGCCAGCTGCGCCCAGATAGAACCCCGCTATAATAAACATATATTTTTTTCAAACCTTTAACAAAGCCTTTAAAAGTTACCGAGGAAGTAGGCTTCAGAAAGTCACTGTTTTATGACACTGCTCGGGCGCTTGGGCCTTAAGCGACCAACTGACAGACCGATCAGACCGACAGATCTGTTGTGACGCAACTGACAGTTACAGTTTTTAATATAATGCGCTGCGCTGTCCCGAAGCAGTCCTAAGCCCTGGCATTCTAGAATTGAGGCCGCCACAGGCAAGTCCAGTTAAGCAGCCGACAACCTCCTAAGTTGACCAGCGAGAGGCCACCCAGAAAAAAAAAGAAACCGAAGCAGTCCATTTTAGCTATCGGAGGAAACAACATCTCAGAGTAAGTGCTACTATAAATTTTAACTGATGACGTTTGTAAATAATAATTGTATGCTGTCAATTCGAACAAGCAGGGTGAGTACCGGTTTTTCCCGTTTTATTTGCATCACCTTCCCCGCTATGTATCTACACTAAATCAGTTTTTTAGACTATCTTTCTCTAAAGTTAACACACGTGTGCTCCTAAACAAGGCTAAAGGAATACAGGACCTAACTGTAACTGTTACAATTACTGTATTCTTTAAGTGTTGCTTAGGAGCATACGTCTCGCGTAATATGAAAGGAATAGTAAAATAACATAAATAGTATATTTTTTTAGATCATAAAATTACTTATTATAATACATAGCTTACAAATAAATGCTATGAACAGTACTCATTTACTCAATAGTACATTTTGATACTTAACACCGACTTCCAAAATTAAAGTTATTTTGCACTTTTTAGCGTTATTTTACGTTGACGTCGGTTGTATTTTTTTTTTGTAAAAAGTTTTTTATTTTACACATTTCATTTGTAGTACCACAACTAAAAAGTACCCCTCAGCCAAACTCAAATAATATGCAAGTTCTTTAGTACGATACCTATAGAATTTAATCATTATAATATTGCATGATAATTCCAATAAGCCGGGAGTCACGGCTAGGATATATTGTTTTATTATTACGGAGTTTTCGTGCTTTCCTTTCATCATCAGACTAGCTTGATGGCACATTATAGCTAGAGAGCGTCTCATGAAAATTCTAATAAGATCTAATCATCAGACTAGCTTGATGGCACCTTATAGCTAGAGAGCGTCTCATGAAAATTCTAATAATCCTAAATACGGTTAGGTTACATTGATTTACTACAGAGTCCCGGTGCCTACCTTCCGGCTTCATCATTAGATCAGTTCAATATATCTCCACCCGCTCTTCTTTCAAAACACAACAAAACGTTTTTGATTGTTACAACAGTTCTGCTGTGATCCTATTAGGAGTTCCGACACATATCTTCGAATTTTATTATCAGATCATAATAATATTCCTATGAAACCAACTCGGAACCATAACCTTTCAATCAAAAAAGATATTTTCAAAATCAGTCCATAATTGACCGAGAAATCGGTATACATACATTAAAAAAAAACAATGTATGTATCTAAGTAGATATTTATTTTCTATTTTTTTACCCTTTTTTTATTTTTTGTTATTTATTTTTTTATTGGGTGGGAAAATCATCTTATGACAAAACCCGCTCTTGGGCGGAGCGGGAGATAGTGTCAGATTTTTACTGACTAAAAACCCACTCCTGTTCCTTCGTTGCCTTCGTCCCAGGGCCCCGGGTTTCGCTTTCACACTACCCGTGGCCCCAGTAGGCTTCGACCCTGCTGGGCCCCTACGATTTGCTGACTTTCTTCTCTTCTCTTTCTTCTTTGAGGCGTGCGTGGAACAGTACGCGCCGTCGATGACTTGGGCTCGGTCCGATTACCGGACGGTCGGACGGCGAGCCACCCATTGCTCGCCGTCCGCAAGCCCGCGCCTACGGTGGCCGGAAAACGGGACCGGAATCCCGGCGACGGCGGTTGGAGCGTAAGGACCGTTGCCTCACGCGATCGGCCGCCTCCTTCGCTAGCATTAAGCTTAAGCTGCACCTACCATGTTTTGTTTCTGCACCACCCTAAGGTCGACTGGTGGAAAATACCTCAGGCATTAATTCCACCTTTGTACAGTATTTATTACTAGTGCATAAAGATTTAATAATAAATAAAAAGGAATACATACAGCCGAACATAGAACCTCCTTCTTTTTGAAGTCGGTTAAAAACAGTAAATGGCGTGCCTAAAAGTGGTTGGGATACCAGCGAGTTTTCAAGTAAATGTATTGAAAAAGTTTTAGCAAATGGAGCCGAACTAGGAGGAACCTGAATCTGAAGTATTTCGACTTACACTACGAACCCTCTCAAGTTACATTTGATAAGGTTACTTAAATGCTTACATTTTACAATACCAATGAATCTATGAAGGTATTCTGAAATAGCTCTAACTTTGTAATAGTGGTCTGATTCTCTTTGTGTGTTCTCTCTTCCCGTCCGATTATAATTTAAGAGGAGAGTCCTTAAAAAACACCTACAAGGCACTTACAGTTTTCAATATTTTAAAAAATACACCGCACTGAATTACACAAAGAAAAATTGAAGAACCTTAATAGATGTGCCAACAGTTTCACCGCGAGATATTTGCGAACCTATCATTAATTTCGAGAAAAATAAATTGTTTAAGTCCTGCAAATAGAAAAGTTCGATTTAGCTGTTTTTGGGAGATATGAGCAATTTTCAAGTATTTTTTCTGACTTGACTGCCATCAGGTGTGATCGCAGTCAAGCACTAGTTAGTCACTAAAAAACAAAAGGAATGAGTGTGAGATGGTGTTTCTATAGTTGCGTGTGTGTGTATGATACTAGTAAATGGAAGTGTATGAGAGTACTTGTTAATGATTCGGATATGGATTTCGTCCCTTAGCTAACAACACTGCATAAGTCATTTTTACCAACTTTACAGGAAACGAAAAAATTTGTGCGGTGTTGACAGGCCAGCCGACTTGCACGCTATCACTACTTTTCGAATTATGGCTTCTGATGGGTTATCGACATAATGTGACCAATGGTTAGACGCGCAATGAGCAGCTCCATCTAAAGGCATTCAAATGTGAAAACCGCCAATTTTCTACTTTACAGGAAACGAAAAATACTGTGCGGTGTTCAGAGGCCAGCCGACTTGCACGCTCTCACTATTTTCGAATTATGGCTTCTGATTGGCTGAAATCTATATCATGTGACCAATGGTTAGACGCGCAATGAGCAGATCCATCTAAAGGCATTCAAATGTGAAAACCGCCAATTTTCTACTTTACAGGAAACGAAAAAAACTGTGCGGTGTTGAGAGGCCAGCCGACTTGCACGCTAACACTACTTTTCGAATGATGGGTTCTGATTGTCTGAAATCTATATCATTTGACCAATGGTTAGACGCGCAATGAGCAGCTTCATCTAAAGGCATTCAAATGTGAAAACCGCCAATTTTCGACTTGAGCGGTGTTGTAAGCTAAGGGACGATTTGTGAATATGTAACTACCTACATAATATGTGAGTATTTACCAAAGCGAATTAAAGAGATACAATATATTTAATGTCTTTAGTATTTACTATCTATCTTGATACAGATATATGCTGGTCAGTCTGAACACAAATGAGATTTTATATACCTCTAAAGTCTAGTCTCCATTATCTTTCCCCTGCCAGGATCTGCATTGCGTTATTAAGGATATTATTATTGTAATCCTTATAACAGTGTTTTCTTTAGCGTCCACCTGTTAACCCTAATAATGACCAGTCTACTTTAACCTTCCAAAATCAAATTTTTGTTTTTAATATCCTGCAATAGTTTCACTTCAACCCAGGACACTTGGGTGAACTTGCATTGCTCATACTGGGATGGTCCTCGGTTGGTTTTACATTTCTTTTATAGGTAACTTAACGTAACCATCGAAACCTTAGCGAGTTGGTTTCGGATCGGATGTGCCTTTTGAAGGTCCAGCACCCCAAGAGCCCAGAGTTTATTTTTTATAATTGGTTGGCTCAAGTTTGATTACAATCTCACCTGATGGTCAGCGATGATGTGGCCGACGATAGAGTACTCCTGCCCAGAAGATGTATTCATCATCATCATTTCAGCCGAAAGACATCCACTGTTGGACATAGGCCTCCCCCAAATGTCGCCACAATGACCGTTCCGGTGCGTCTCGCATCCATCGGATTCCCGCGACCCTAACCAGGTCATCGGTCCACCTTGTGGGTGGCCTTCCAACGCTGCGTCTTCCGGTAAGTGGTTCGAGAACCTTTCGTCTCCATCAACAATCTGTTCTGCGAGCGAGTCAGAAATGAGGATATCCGCAGGAGGACCAAGGTTACGGACATAGCCCGCAGAATCGCCAAACTTAAGTGGCAGTGATGATGCAGAAGATATATTAAGATAGTATATTTATCCCCTATTAAGTCACTGTAAGGGCGGATGTTTAATGAAAGGCTTCTTGTGTTCCAAATTATTACGTTTATTCTTAGAAGCATTTTGCTTTGATTTGTAAAATAAATATCAAATCCGCCTATTGGCTTGACGGCCGATCTAACTTTCCTCTGACATTAGAAAAAAAATTCTATTTTCTTCCTATCAAATTCAAACACTTATTTTATATTAAAGCAAAAACCTTAATAGTATCATCATATTTCCAGTTTGCTAGTTAATAAGGGCAATAGTAAGAATGCGATCTCTTTGGATATCACAGTTCCTATTTGCTTTTATAGAAGACTATTTCATAATATCTGCCTAATTTTCGAACGAATTCCAAAGAGCCACTTTCATACAACTCACTAACGATACGCTTAGTTTAAATATTGATTAGGAGATTCTAAATTCAAGATACAACTCCTTCTTCAAAAATTTTCTGCCAATGATAAGTCAGTACTTTACTACCCACAGCCAGTTGTGGAACTATAGAGTGGCAAATTGGCGAGGCTGGCAAAATGCCACGGGTCCCGTCCGAGAGATCGCGAGCTCAGAAGAACTAACCCAACCTATTTAACAAAATTTATTAAAATTAAATCACAACGTGACGATTTTCCTGGGGCTCCATCCAATGAAATGGCCACGGGCCTCAGATTATATAGTTACGCCACTGCCCACAGCTATACTTCTTTGGGACGTGGTCACCACCATTCTGCAAAGCAGTAAAGCGAGCTGAGGAGGCGACCGAAACCGTGAGGTGGAAATAAGGGTCACGTTCCGGGTGTCGGAAATCACCGGGCGATTCAGGGCCACCGCATGCGAGAATTTCCGGACTGAGAGCAAAAGGTAACTCGTGAAAGCCTGGGTCGACGGCTAGTAGAGTATCAAATAGATGCCACGAGATTGACGGGGGTAGTCGAAGCCTGCCAGGGCCGCGATTATTGATCGTGATTCGGTTGGTAGATATTACTCCTGTTTATCATAATAAGCTTATTGACAACAGCAGAGTGAATTGAAAATCTTTGTAAAAGGAATCACTACGATTTCTGCAACTAAAGACTACTACGACTAGTGCTAAGTAGTAGTAAGTAAACAGCGGTGCGAAATTTGCCAAAAGTGTGATGAGCCACATCTATAACTTTTGCTTTTCAAAGTCGTGTAATTTTCTTGAAAGAACTATTTCAAGACGCCTTGCCTTTTTCATTTAAGCGTAAGCTAATGGACATGTGTATTCTCTTTAACCTGACCTATGGTGCACAGACTTGGCCTTTGACTAACGTCTAAAAGTACAAACTTAAGGTTAACCAACGTGTTATGGAGCGCAGCATACTAGGTGTTAAAATAGCGGAATGTGTTCGAAACACTATTCTGTGCTCCAAAACGCAGATCATTGACTTGGCTCAGAAGGCTGCCCAGCTTAAGAGACTGGGCTGGACATATCTGATGCATGCCGATTCAGCGATGGGTCAATAAAACATAAAGTTGGTGCCCTGAAATCGCACGATGGGTCACGGCAGACCAAGAAGGAGATGGTGAGACGACTTGGATGTCTTCTTTAGGAATTGGCAAGAAATAGCTGCAAGCCGGGAACAATGGAAGGAATGGAAGGAGGCCTTTACTATGCAGTGGGACAGTTAAGACTAGATATAATAATAATATTTCTTGATGTCGGATGGCATGAATTATAATTACACTACAGCAACTAATCTAAACTGTTGTAAATATACACAGCGTATACTCCATTTTAAATTGTCCTTTCTCTACTGCACTGCCTCTGAAACGATGAACAGTAGGTACTAGAGTTATCAACCTTGGGTCAGAGAGTCCTGCCGCAACATAGCATTAAATTAGTTTCTTCATGAAATAATTGGTTTAATATCTTCGTTTTCTTCTTCCTGGTACATTTGCGTGCTACGGACACTACCAAACTGGAATATACTCGTATTAGCTGTTTGGTTTTCGCATGCACGAGAGAAAGTTCTCCGGTCACAGTGATTATCACATAAATCCATATCTTCTTTCAGTTTATTTAACAACCCTTGCGTCAAAACATTGTTTATAAGAGATTCAGCATAAATTGCCTGAAGAGGATCCATTTTCGCCAGTTTCCTTGCTACGTTCAATCCTGCAATGTCAAACTCTGAAAGCGTCTCGGCGTTTGCTCTCAGAGTATCTGCGGCGATTTCTCTTTGGTGGATTGGTACAAACTTTCTTTTATTCCGTTGAAAATATTGTGGCGCTTCTGTCTTAATCGGAGCATCGTAAATCTGTAAATAATAATATTATCAATTTTTATTTACCTTCAATTACTTTCTATCAAAATAAGATGAGAGGAAGACAGTCTTCAGGCATCTACTGATTCGGTGCGATGGGAAGAGATTTGAAAATTACCCTTTGATCGTTTAATAAAACGACTAAAATGTAAAGTATTTTTTTTATCTTACATTTATTACAATAATTTTTATTTTTACTGTAGACAGGCTCACGCTTGGCTACACGTGTATCTCACGTGATTGAAAACGACGATGTGGTCGACGATGGAGCACGCTTGCCTAGAAGTAACCTATTCGCTGTTGACTTAAAGATCCGGATCCAGGTTGTAGCCATCAGGAAATACAGACTCCGGCACGGAATTCCACTCTTTAGCTTTTATTTTTATTCACAGTGAATGTGTTCGAAGTAATGGTTTGCATGATACATAATTTAAAATTTGCGAGCAGCCCCCCTAGCCAAGTTACAATAGTATCGTTCGCGCCGAACGCCTCGAGTAGGCCACGCCTCCGCATCCTTTCTTCTGACGTCATCTCAACGCTCAGTCATGTGGTCAGAACAAAGGAATCGGAGGCGTGGCCTACTCGAGGCGTTCGGCGGGAACAAAACGATTGTAACTTGGCTAAGGGGGCAGGAATTGTGAAAACTATTATAAACTTATTCCTACTCTTTCATGCTTAAACCTCTGCACAGATTTGGATAAATTTTGGCACACGGATAATTTAGACCAGGTCCTGAATTAGGTTACTTTTTTGTTCCAAGAGTTGGTTTCTTTGTGATAACTTTGCACTTTCACGCAGGCGAAGCTGTTTTATTTATTTTATTTTATTTTATTGTTTTCGGAAAACTTACAGCTAGGATACAGATAGTTGAAAAATATTGAAAGAAGGCCAATTACAAGTTTTCACAAATAGTATTAGAGCAAGACAAAAGACAGTAGACAGATAAAAAGAAAGAAGTAAAGACGCCCGGAGCAAGTACATACATAATATATTATTGACTTTCGAAAAATCTAGTACACATAATTTTTTTTAGCTTAGTGACGCTGGTAGAGAATAGGTCTAGATCATCAACTATTACACACATTGCGTTGTAGGCTTTGCTAGCTCTTATCATGTAAGAATTTCGCCGGTATATACAATGCACTGAGGGAACATATAGAGGTCGATGATTCCTTAAAGTAAAGGATGGAACACGCAGCCCAATTTTGCCAATCAGTTCCGAGCAATCGGCCGAACCATTAACTATGTTAAACAAGAGTGTCATGTCAGCAATTTTTCTCCGCTCAATAAGTGGAAGAATGTGAAACTTCCTGCAGCGACTATGATAGTTAGGCAGGTAAGTTTTAGATCTAAACTGAATGTACCTTAAAAACTTCTTTTGGATACTTTCGATGCGATTGATGTAACAGTTGTAAATAGGGTTCCATACCGGTGAACAGTATTCGAGATGACTACGCACAAAAGCACAATAAAGAATTTTGAGTGTTTTAATGTTTTTAAAATCGGCTGATATTCTCATAATAAAACCTAGTGCTTTAGAAGCTTTTTTAATAATATCGTTAACGTGTGTGTCAAAGAGTAGTTTTGAATCAAAAGTGACGCCTAAGTCTCTGATTGTGTTCACTCTGGCTATTGAAGTGTCACTTAGTTTGTAATCGTAAAGAATAGGTTTAGGTTTGCGAGTAAACGTACATAAATAACATTTAGAGACATTTAAATCTAACCGGTTGGCAACACAATAATTCTGAAATCTCTCTAAATCCTGTTGGAGATGTTCAGCATCTCTTTCAGTCCTAATTTCACTCAGAATCTTCATGTCATCCGCAAATAAAAGAACTGATGAGTAGGAGAAACATGAAGAGACATCATTGATGAAGATGTTGAACAACAAGGGTCCAAGTAGCGATCCCTGAGGAATTCCTGAGGGGACAAAAATAGGCCTAGAAGTGTATCCATTTAGAACAACAGTTTGACATCGGTTGGCCACATAACCGATGTTAGACCACTGTTAGTCGAAGTTACTTCCAATATACCTAGTTTTCTATGTAATCGCAAATAGGTCACACTATTACAGCCTACCGGGAATACGTCGAATTACCAAAGACCTGTAGATTTCAATTACACCCCAAAAATAGCATAGCATAGCATAGTCGGCCGTATAATGTTCCCACTGTTGGGACTCAGGCCTCCTCTCTAGGAGAGGGAATGGGCCGTAATCCACCACGCGGGCCCAGTGCGGGTTGGTGGATGTCACATGTCTTCGAATTTTTAGTTCTAGGACATGCCGGTTTCCTCACGATGTTTTCCTTCACCGTTTTGAGAGCAGTGGTGATGAAATAAATTACACAAAGTAATGCGCAAGGCTGGGTTTGAACCCGCGACCTACAACTCGTAAGTCGGGGCCGATACCACTTGGCCACCACTGCTCTGCCCAAAAATAGATATATTTGAAAATGGCAACTACCCTTAAATGACTACTATTAACATGATAAAAATACGTTCAGATCCCTTTGCGCACGAGCTTACTCGAACTTGGTCCATTTTTGTTTATGGTACTGATTAATTTAAAAATCAGTAGAATTTTTCAAACAATGTCTTTTTTAGGGTTCCGTACCTCAAAAGGAAAAGACGGAACCCTTATAGGATCACTTTATTGTCCGACCGCCTGTCTGTCTGTCTGTCAAGACTCTTTATCTCGGGAACGCGTGGAGGCATCGAGTTAAAATTAAAACTATATACTCAAGTCTGCGGTCCCTTGAAGCTGTTAAAAAACAAATTTCTGAGTTAACGACAAAAACAGGTCAGAATCAAAAATTTTTATTTGTGAAGCATAGGTAGTTACATAGGGGTCTTAGTTTTATTATACATAGGCGCTATGTTTTGCTGTGATGGCGTACAAATATTGATAATAAAATCATTAAAAAATTAATAAACAAAGACTAACAGAGAAAAAATAACAAAATTAAAACTCTTACAAGTGATAATTATAGAACTATTTCAAATTAAGTTAAATATCTTACAGAATGTATAATTAAAACGAAATGTTAATCATTTCAAAAACAGTTTTAAAAAATCTCAAAACAGTCTCAAAAATATCAAAACAGTCTTTAAAATTATTACAATTCAAAATTATAGCAAAAGTTTGTTATTATACACATGAAATATTAAAATATATCATTTATATAATCTTCTACAGTATAGTAACATTTTACAGATACGGCCGTTTATGTCACAAAAAACGTGTACTTCGACACTCTCAAGAGTATCAATAAAAAAAGAAAGCATGAAGCAGGGTCTCACAGCACAAGTATAGGAACAAATCTGAAAACTGTGAATTTGTAGTAACGTCACAAAAATAAATACTTTTTTTACGATTCGGAAAAATCTTCGTTGCTCAATTCTGGAATCTAAGTGTTTTCATAGGTAAGTTTATACGGAACCCTCAGTGCGCGAGTCCGACTCGCACTTGCCCTGTTTTTTGTTAATGTTTTTGGCTTGGATACTAAATTTTTTAAGCTATTTCTTCGTATGAATAGTTATTTTGCTTACCGTTAGAGTATGAATGTACATATCCTAATGTTTTTGTAGTATTTGGCGGCAAATGTATAGTCAACCTACTCGGCAAACTTCACTGAGGAGATCAACACTACAATAAAATTTCCATCTCTCATTTTACCGAGATTGGGCCTGTTTCAATGATTCCACATATTTTCCAGTTGCGTAGATAGATACTTGAGATAGAAAACTACACCAATTTTACATCATAATATCCACTAGGAATCAATTTACAAATAATTAAAATAGCCACTGAACTTCACTTGAAGAAATCTTACCAAAAACTCTTCAGTGTCACTTAATAAATACCACAGAATAAAATTCTACTTACTTTATTTTGCTCTTCCTCCTCGTGCAAGCCATTGGTTTCATCGTCGTTGCTGAGCCCTTCATCCTCTGGTTCAACATCTTCTTCGGTATTAGACATGCTGCTAGTATGTAGTTCCTGGTCTTTAGTAAATAGCAAATTATCAAAATACCAAAGGGAAGATTTGTATAACTTTTCTGATCCACCGCGCTGACTGCCTGTAACTTTCTTCAATTCTTTCCGAAACGAGCTCCTTAAACTCTGTATTTTCTTCACTACAAAATCACGATTGGCCTCATCGAACCCTTTTCTCTTAGAAAAAGCAATTAGTTCATCGTAAGCGATCTCTTTAAGAGCTTTATTTTTATACTCTTCAGATTTAACTTTCCATAAGCAGGGATGTGATTTGTATAGTGAAATTAATTCCGATACTATTGCTTTGTTCCATGTCCGCATGTCAGCCATCTTGTTTTGGAAGTACGCGCAAAAGCAAATTGTTAGGCGAGTGAACGTAGCGTGGTGGGTGCGCCGCACTAGACTGAAGTCACGCTCACGCACGAGCCATGAGCGCAATCGCGCAGTCTTTCTCTTTTCCCCTTCAATATCTCTCTCTCTCTTTTCCGCACGTTTGTTGTTTCACACGTGATAAAGCGGGTGGAACGGGGAGTTTACTAGCTGTACAGGCATGCCCGCGGGCAGGTCTGCCTGTGACGGGCGCGCGAGCCGGACGATCCTCGCTCCGGTTTCCCTCCAAACACTCTCGATTACTATACCTATCTAGCTATCATATATCTCACCTAGTTTCTCAGTGTACTAGATTACTACCTTACAAAATCTTTTTCAAAGATCTCGCTTTATACTATGAGGGTAATTCTCGGATGTTTTGAACGTAGCTTTCTCATTTCCATCTCAATTTGGTAAAAAAACCTCTAATTTCCCTACGTTTTGACAAGTTTCTGGCATTTGTACTTGAATTGGTTTTGTGATTATAGTAATGAAAAACGTTAGCATTTATTTTGTTTACGCATACCGAATAGAAACTAAAATTGCAGTGAAAATAAAATCATTGAAAAACGGCCTATCGATTGACCTGAATCCGGTCTCTTTGAGTCAGGGATGCACCCGCCGCAAGCCCTCTTCATCGAGCACCCTCGAGCATCGCTTGCATCTCGTGCCAGCTCTGGTGACGTCAGCGACGATAAACCTAAACTTCTTGACACTTTTTGCGTTAGAAATGTCGAGGTAGCGATTTTTGTTTCGGTACTTTTTTATTGTTATAAACTGGTGCTTAACTGCGACCCCACTTGGTGGTGGTAAGTATTGATGCAATCCTTGATAGTGAGGCGCACTAGCCTTGAAGACACCTTGAAGGCAAGTTGTTCCAGACGAGGCGATACGCGTGATCCGGACCGTAGAGGTTTCAACAACGTATAGGAAATAAGGATCGTCAACATTACAGACCCTGGAATATTATGAGTAGGTAGGTACATTCTTTTAACACTATTCAAGTTGCAACACTTGGAGAAAAACACAACATTAAAATAAATGGTAAAACCTATACATATAAATTAAAATTGCATGGGATTAAAATCGGAAAAAAAGTAATAGAGAATATGCACGCAGTTTATCAACAAATACACAAAAATTGAATAATACCTAACTGTTAAAACAATACCAAATTGGTAGATAAGCAATAGTAAAATATATTATATTATACCTATCTCGTATTACCTATTACTATTACTACTGTACTAAAAATAAATATCTCCCTCGCGAATATCTGTCTCTCTCGCCAAGTTCCCGTTTTTTCTATGCCGTTTTCTCGCATCCATAGGATTCCCGCGACCCTCACCAGGTCGTCGGTCCACCTTGTTGGAGGTATTCCAACGCTTGTATCTTCTGATACGCGGTCATCACTCCAAAACTTTTGGGGCATCTGTTCTGCGAGTAATGTGCTCTACCCACTGCCACTTAAGTTTGGCGATTCTTCCGGCTATGTCGGTAACCAAGGTAACCAACCGACATACGTTAGCAGGGAGGACCCGAATAGCGATTCCAAATATAGATAATTATGTAGGTATGCTTAGAATTCTTAGATTACATTTTTTTTATTTTTCAATTATTTACTGTACAATCCCTAAGCTGTCTTTGGCACCGAATGTGTAAAAATTATCATCCTGAAAATTTAATAACCTTTTTGATTTTTTTTTCAAAATGAAGTTAAGTTTCACATGGAAGAAAATTTACAACTAGTTCATATCGCCCCTGTGGCCTAATGGATAAGGCATCGGCCTCCTAAGCCGGGGATTGTGGGTTCGAGTCCCACCAGGGGTACACTTCTCTTTTTATGTTCATTTACGTTTTGTATTAATTAATGTCAGGAAATTGTTAATAGAAGAAATATTAAAACGGGCCCTTTACAAAAAAAATAATACGTATTATGTACTTCTAAATTTAGAATCTTTTAAATTTAGAGTTTTCAGTAGAAATGAAAAATAAAAAACTGAAATGTTTGTACAACTACAAATACTCTAAGAACCAATGGATAAATATTTTTCTGTGTAAAAAAATATTAAACTAATAGCTATCTTTAGAAACCTGACATTTAATACAAAAACAATAACTGTACTTATAGTAAACATTATTATACTAGCAATTATAAGATGTAAAGCCAAAATGACAAAAAAAAGAGTGCCAGTGACTTCACCCACGTAATAGTAAAAAATTATCTCAAGGGAGCATACTCTCACTTTAAAAGTTTTCTTTGTGCCATTCCAGGACATGAGCTGCCCGTGTACTAAGTTTCGTCGAAATTCGTTTAGCCGTTCGAGCGTGAAGTAACTTATTAATTAGTAACAAACTTACATAGCCACACACGCACCATTACACACACACTCACAATTTTTCGCCTTTATAATATTAGTGTAATATCCAAAAAACTTTGCATCTCCAAAATCTTCAAAAAGATGATTCAAATCACGCTCTCGTTTTCGTTTTAGTCCCCCAATCTCAAAATCTCCATGAACCAGCCTCTAATTCATACTACATCATTTAATATTTGAGCGTACGATCATTCATTTGACGTTTTCATGTTCTTTACGACTATATATTAACAAAATCCCTTTCATCGTATTCTACGCACACTATCTCACTGGCAGGTAGGAGTACAATGTATGTGTGTACAGTCGAGACGTTTATACCTTCGTCAGTTTCTAATTCTTTCCTGTCAAAAGTCTTGCTGACACATAATACATACCTTTTGTGCTTGCTACATCAGACAAAACACAAATAATTTGAAAATATAGGTTAAAATGGCACAATCGTCTCCTTAATTGACTTAAAACTAAAAGCTTTTCAATATACTGACCATAATCAATTTTATTTTACTAACAGTTGACATTTTTATTAAGCAATGAGTGCCTACCTGTGACTTTGACGTTAGTTATGTCAATATTTAGTCTGAACAAGCAAATAATAAACGGAGCAAACAATAAAATTAAAATTAAATAAACTTTTAATACAATTTATTTTTGAACTTACATTCAGTAAACTTTTGATACCCATGTCATTGAGATGTATAAAATAATTTGGCCGCTTCCTTTAAAAGTCCGCCATATTGGATTGATGAATGGAATGATGGATGAATTATGGTACTTCTACTATCCGTGCAATGTCATCCAAAGCAAACGTATACGCAAAATTTCAGTTCTATTGGTCAGCAATAACTATTTGAAATTCAGTTGTAATATTTGATCCATACAGTATTTAGTACTAACAAGGCAAATTAAATTAAATAGAAAGAAAGAAAGAAAACATGTTTATCCTGCCCGAATAAACGCACAAATAATTACAAAAATAAAAATCGTTTGTTTCACACGCCATAGAAGCTTGAAAAAACGGGAATCAAGGTGACGAACGTATTTTTACCTCGACTTTACAGGTTGTATTATAATGTTTCTGCCTAAAGTTTAATGGCCGACCGCATGTACCGACGAGGTGCAGGTATATCGAAGCCTGCGTGTGCGTGAGGCCTGTGTGTGCGGAGGCCCCGTCTGGCGACCTTGGCGAGGGTCGTCTGAAGCCTGAAACTCTCACTGAATTACAGCGTGCGATGCGGCTGGCCCTCGGGAAGGGGGAGGGGGGCTAAAAGGAGAGATGGGTAGAGGTCGATATTCAAATTTTAATCACAGTACAATGCGACGCCTTTAATTTTTTTGATTGTATCCTCATTATGAATTTTAGTGTAAGTCTGGAATGATAGTTTTATTGAAATTGTATTGAATTTCATAGTTTTGTGACTGTTGAAAATATTTGCAGAAATAAATGAAAAAAAAAAAAATTAATTCCATGAATTGTTATTTAGTCTTCGTCCTCTCTCCTAACTTTGCTGTGCCCCTTAGGGTCCATATTAATCTTGACAATATTTATACCACCTATATGTACATAATATGGAATGCAATAAAGTATTGAGTAAATTACTGTTTCTTTTTACTTCTTCCACTCTGGGTTCAGCGAGACCAACTGCCATACTTTTGCTAACTAAAACTCATCCAATCTCCTTGGAGAGTCCTTTTTATAGTATAGTATAGTCGGCCTTATAATGTTCCCACTGTTGGGACTAAGGCCTCCTCTCTAAGAGAGGGAATGGACCGTAATCCACCACGCGGGCCCAGTGCGGGTTGGTGGATGTCACATGGCTAGGAATTTTTGGTTCTAAGACATGACGGTTTCCTCACGATGTTTGCCTTCACCGTTTTAAGATCTGTGGTGATGAAATAAATTACACAAAGTAATGCGCCTGGCTGGGTTTGAACCCGCGACCTATAACTTGTAAGTTGGGGCCGTTACCACTCGGCCACCACTGCTCTTCTTCTGCTTAGCCCTTTTTATTGGCGGGCAATCATCAAATTTTTTTATAGCAGTAAAGAAATGATAAATGTTTGTATAAATTTTTTTAGTTCATAGATTGTTGGTTTGTTGGCTTGATACACGCTTTGGTGCATACTGTAAGTATAGCAAGCAATGGATAAATAAATAAATAAAAGAAATCTTCTGTTCTGCGTGAAGTGAGAGAGAGTGTCAAACTTTAATTGACTAAAACCCTTCTATGTTCGTTCAGTTGTTCTTTGCGTTACCGGGCCACAGTAATTATTTCGAACAATTTCGCAGCCCTTGAATAATCTCGCGGCCCATTCTCTGACTATATCCATACAAAAAGGGACTGAGCCGTCACAAAATAGCAGTCAAAAAGCTTGTTCTATTCCAGTAGAATTTCATCCCCATCGTACCTTATGCAAAACAAGTTACATGCGTAAACTACTACAAACTGCAATTTTCAAGTAAAATGGTACAAAAAAAAAAAATCAATACGCAAACACAGCGAATCCTTCCAAATCCGTTCTTTGTATACTGTAATGGAGCACTCAAATTTCAATCAAGAATCGGAGTTCCGTAAACAAATCCGAAACGCACAATAAAACGGTTTTCGATTAGCGACAAACAAGGAAAACGGAATCCATAAAATACTACAAATGTACTTTGAAAATCTTCACAGAAATAGATGTAAATACCTACGTACTTGTGAGACTTCTTTAACAAAGCTTCACTCACAGAACACGAGGAAAGTATATCTGTGCAAGAACCAGCTAATCCCTATATTCCATGTCATGGCTTAACTTGACCCCACCTCGAATTGTTAAATTGACTGTTATTGCTTCTTAATACATTGATATAGGGGGGCGAAAATTATTTTCCGTTGTCGTAGCGACCGAGTCAAATTGAGTTCCTTCAAACTGACTCCGTATATGGAGTCCAAATAATACATGAGAAACTTAAATACACTTTAAATTAAACCTCTCTGAAACCACTGAACAGAAACACCTCTTATCGCCATGCGCCAGTCTCAAGTCAGTCACTGGATTTGTTTTTTCATGTAGGAAATCATAATATAATTATTATTCCTCCAGTTTTGACTGGAGCGAGAGGTAGAGAGGTACTGGAGCCTGAGTTTTACTGACTAAAAGCCACTTCTGTTTCTTCAAAAACTGACCTTTGCATTCCAGAATCACGTTAACTCTTTTCAAATATCCTGCAGCCCAAACCAGTCACTGGACTAGCTTCAAAACTGTCCCCGTGTCTAGACGTCCCAGCGGATTTAGATGAAATATATTGGCTTGTGGTACCCTCCATTATTAAAAGGCCTGATCCTGTAACCATAACACCAATCTAATGGTAATCCCGTTATCTGAGCCTGTTCGGCGATTAAAGATTTAAATGGTAGGGTGCCAAACAGCCTTTTGTTACAATAACGGGTTGAAAAAATCAATATAGAGAGCTGTGGTGGTCCAGTACTAAGTTGCGAGTTCAAAGCCAGTCAGGTGATTTACTTTGTGTAATTTATTTCATCACCACTGCTTTCAAAGCAGTGAAGGAAAACCTCGTGAGGAAACTGGCATGCCCTAGAACCAAAAATTTTAAAACGTGTGACATCTACCAATCCGCACTGGGCCTGCATGGTGGATGAAGGCCTATTCAGTCTCCTAGAGAGGAGGCCTGAGTCCCAGCAGTGGGAACATTATAAGGCTGATTATGCTTGCTTATGCTTATGAAAAAAAAAACAATTTACAACACTTCTGATTTTATTTCTCAGTTTGTAAAAGGTGTAACTTTTCCTTGACCTACGGAACCTTTGTTAAATTATACACCTCGACACTTTAATTCAATAGTTCGATTATTTTCATAGACGTCAAGAAAACTTATAAGCAGAGCGTTTAACTAACTTCATTAGCGCAAAAACTTAGAATATACGCTTCAGGAGCCGTTTGTCTGTCACTTCAGCTTTTCAATGTGTTTATCATTGTAACAGCATTGTCTCTTTCAATTTTCTCTATAACAACTTCATTATCAACCCTAACTTGATTAAAATAAAGTTCGAATTTAAATGCTGAAGGCTTCTACATCAAAATATTGGTCGACTAGAGTTTGGTTCAGTCGACCTCTGACGACGGCCAACGAACGCCTATGACATTGGCCGGGACACGGGTAGGCCCCACACCCCCTAAAATATGCCTCCAACTTGCACTCCCTTCACAATCCACCCCCACCGGGTGGGGGGTATGAATTTCAGAAAAATCGCCTCTAGCAGACGCATTGTATGCGTTGTATAAGGGTGGGAGAATCAGGGCCCATTTAGCTGTATTTTACGTCAAGTCTTATGTTACTAGAGACTAGGGAGGTATACTATAGTACCTCCCTAGTCTCTAGATCGCGTAGTTAACTTTTTTTTCCAATATTTTACCAGCCTCACACGCCCGATTTAATCATGCATCCATGATGGTGATAAATGATATATTTGAGTTTATATCTTTATTTATGCCTATAACTGTGAGGTCGCTCAACCATAATAATTTTAGCAGTTTATTTTTTATGTATAATTTTTTTTATTTATGAATTATTTAATTTAGTGCTGGCAGAATTTGAAAACAATTTGATAATTTGTTCATTTATTAATCAATAAATAAATATAAATACCTTTATAAATAATCCTATTTTATGTATACCTATTTTAATAATATTAGGTACCTACAAAGAACGATACTTGCTTTTGGCCTGTAGATCCCAAAAACTAACAAACAACTCCCACTATAATTGATAAGCTGGCTTTAGCTTTTTTTAGATAAAAGATAATTTTGCGCGAGTGTAAAAAAACATTAAAAAAACTGGGCAAGCGTGAGTCGGACTCACGCACTGTGGGTTCCGTACAAACTACAATTCCCGAATGGCGTCTTGAAGATTTTTCCGAATTGCAAAAAACTTTTTTTTTGTTTGTGACCTAGGTAACAACAAATTTACTGTTTTCAGATTTATTCCTATACCTGTGCTATAAGACCTTGCTTTTTGCCGAATATCAGGATTCTGGGTCAACTGGAAGTACCCTATGAATTTTGATTCCTTTGAGAGTATCGAAATATACGTTTTTTGCGACATAAACGGCCGTATCTTTTTTTTTCGTCATCTTAGAAATTTGATTTTTTTACAGCTTCAAGAGACCGCAGACTCGAGTATATAATTTTAATTTCAACTCGATACCTCCACGTTCCCGAGATAAATGGTCTTGACAGACAGGACAACTAAGTGATCCGATAAGGGTTCCGTTTTTTTCTTTTTGAGGTACAGAACCCTAAAAAAAACAGTATTTCAGAACAAAATACTTTTAAAAACAATATAGATTTAAACCCAATTTATTTTTATGAGTAGGTAGATAGGTACGGCTACTAAGCGACTTTGTGACTATCTTGATGTCCACTGTGACTTTGAATGTTCTGAAGGTTGAAGTTAGGTAATGAATACTTACCTAAAATTCTTTTTTATATAGCATACATATAACTATCTTTTTTTACGATTTTAATCCTCAAATGACTTCTCTCGCTCTATATTGGGTGAGAGGGAGTTTTTTTTCTTTTTTTTTTTCTTTATTTTTTTTTTATTCGGTGGGAAAATCATCCTAATGACATCCCCGCTCTTGGGCGGAGCGGGAGATAGTGTCAGACTCTTACTGACTAAAAACCCACTCCTGTTCCTTCGTTGCCTTCGTCCCAGGGCCCCGGGTTCCGCTTTCACACTACCCGTGGCCCCAGTAGGCTTCGACCCTGCTGGGCCCCTACGATTTGCTGACATCTCCTTGAGGCGCGCGTGGAACAATACGCGCCGTCGACGACTTGGGCTCGGTCCGGACGGTTACCGGACGGTCAGACGGCGAGCCACCCATTGCTCGCCGTCTGCAAGCCCGCGCCTACGGTGGCCGGAAATCGGGATCGGAATCCCGGCGGCGGTTGGAGCGTAAGGACCGTGGCCTCACGCGATCGGCCGCCTCTTTAGCTAGCATTACTGCTTCGCAGAAGGAGGCGACCGCCTGCCACTCCTCGCTCCGGAGTATGGCCTGAACCAAGGCCCGGCGCGAGAGATCGCCGCCGCCGATTGCCCCCATGAGGACACGGCGTTGCTCTGCCCAAGCTGGGCACACCTCCACCGTGTGCTCTACCGTGTCCTCCGGGTGGGTCACACAGTGGCGACACCCGGGCGTCGTTTCCGCACGAATCCGGTGCAGGAACCTCCCGAACTTACCGTGTCCGGTGAGGACCTGCGTCATGCGCAATGTGAGGACGCCGTGAGGTCTTTCCAACCACGCCTCAAAGAGGGGACTTACCGCCATAATTGTGGCGTGCCCAGCATGGGGTCGCGACAGTCGCTGTCGCCATTTCTCCATGAGAACTCGCCGGAGCTCTGTCCGCCATGCCGCGACTTGTTGCGGCAGCGGGGTTTCGCCCCGGCGTTGCATCTCCATGCGCCGTTCGTGCATGAGTGCAAGGACTGTTGCCTCCAGCTCCCATGGTTTCTGGCCAGCAAGAAAGCTCGCCGCTTCGCGGGAAATCGTCCGGTATCCTCGCACCATCCGTATGGCCATGACCCTCTGGCACGCGTTCAGCCGGGCCGCCGGCTGCTTCCGTAGCCCCGGCGCCCACACCGGCGCGCCATAAAGGGCCATGGACCGAACGATCCCCGCGTAGAGCCTCCGGCAGGAGGCGTCTGGACCCCCAAGGTTGGGCAGGAGCCGCCCGAGGGCAGCCCCAGTCCGATTTAGTTTGGGAGCCAGACGTCGGAAGTGCTCGTCGAAATCCCATCGGCTGTCGAGAACGAGTCCCAGGTACTTCATCGTTGACCCGACGCCGATGTGGACTCCTCCCACCGTTAGCTGGGAACCCGGTGGTGGCGCGTTCCGAGGGCCGTAAAAGCACATGGCCTCGGACTTGTGCAATGCCACCTCGAGTCCCAGCTCCTGGATCCTGCCAACGACTGTCGCGACCCCGCGTGTCGCTAGTTCGACCGCCGCCTGGTACGACTCTCCCTGCGCCAGGACCAGCGTGTCGTCGCTGACCCCGTCAGGGAGGTCGCCGCGCAGCACGTAGTCGTATCCGATGTTCCACAAGGGCGGCCCTAGTACCGATCCCTGCGGAACACCGCACGACATCTCTCGACGTTCCCACACCCCCTGGTGACCAGGGTAGGTTATGTACGTGTCTGACAGGTACGCCTCGAACACACGACAGAGGTAGTCGGGCATCCGGTGATACCGGAGTGCCCTCCCAATGCTACTCCAAGGCAGGGAGTTGAAGGCGTTGGCGATGTCCAAAGACACCGCCACGACACTCCTGCCCTGGGCCACTGCATCCCCCGTCGTGAGAGCTCGCACGCACATGATGGCGTCCACCGTGGAGCGCCTCCTGCGAAAGCCGAACTGGCCGTCCGCCAGATCCGGCCCCACCCGTGTTAGGTGTGCGACGAGGCGGTCTGCAATTACTCTTTCAAAGAGCTTGCCCACCTCGTCAAGCAGCACAATGGGCCGGTACGCGGACGGAGAGTCCGCGGGGCGCCCCGGCTTCGCGATGAGGACCAGTTTCCCCGTCTTCCAGCGAAGTGGGAACTGGCCCCTCTCCATGCATGCGCTGAAGAGTCCTCTTAATCAAGGCCCGAGAGCCTCCATGGCCAGGACCCATGCCTTCCCAGGCAAGCCGTCGGGTCCTGGGGCGGTATTTTTGGCACTCAGCCTTCGTACCGCCACTGTGAGAGGGAGTGTCAGACTTTAACTTTGGCCTTTTATTTTACTACAATAATATGGAGAGATGGTATACAAAAAACAGTAACTGAGAATCAGGGATCGGAATTAGGTAGAGTTATTCATGTACTTGTATCGAAATGTTAATATTAATATGGATCTTCCCGGGACTTCTAATGAAAAATCCCGTGTGGCCATCAACCAACAAATAAATGATAATAAAAAAGCTCAGAGATAGATAAGACAAATAAAACAAAGATAATTAAAATACAATATTTATTAGTATTTTTCACAAATTTATACACTTCCTCCTCCTCGTCATAAAAGCGGGAAGAATTTTTTTCTGATAGTGTCATTAAAAAAATTCTGCTCTTTAAAATTAATCTCGGTATTTGAGGCATATCCACATTATTCTTTTGCCGTATGAAATCGGTGCAAGTACATGTTTAACTCCACCTAATTCCGACCTCTGCTGATTATACAATATTTTTATTTATTATTTATAAACTACTTGAGAGCAGTGGTGGCCGAGTGGTAACGGCCCCGACTTACGAGTTGTAGGTCGCGGGTTCAAACCTAGCCCGGCGGCATTACTTTGTGTAATTTATTTCGTCACAACTGCTCTCAAAACGGTGAAGGAAAACATCGTGAGGAAACCGACATGTCATGAACCAAAAATTCGATGACATGTGACATCCGCCAACCCGCACTGGGTCCGCGTGGTGGGTTACGGCCCATATCCTCTCCTAGAGAGGAGGCCTGAGTCCCAACAGTGGGAACATTATAAGGCCGACTATGCTATCTACAGTACTGCGGCGGACTTAATGCCTTAGGCATTTTGTACCAGTCAACCTTAGGATGATGCAGAGATAATGATTATGATAATTTATTAAGATTTATTATGTATTAGATACACATATTTTGGTGTACTTTTCGATTCTACGAATAATAAACTAGAGCTGGAAGAACATAGGAATGGGTAAAATTGCCCGCACTTCTAGTGTTAACTGACTAAAACCGACCTGTGTTCTTTCAGTTACCAGTAACTATTTTGAGCAATATTGGGCCCGAAAGGGGGGTACACGGTACGATTTATCACTTTGTCGATAGTGTTCGTTAATTTAAATTGTTAACGATCTTGACACTATCGATTCGTCGCTTACGATCGGTCTAAAGCGACAGATCGTAGTACAGACCAATCGTACCGTGTATGGGGCCTTGTACGGGCCCCGTCAGTGTTGCTGACATCTCTTTGAGGCACGCGTGTAATGCAACGTACCTTCGACTCGGGCTTGATTCTTACCGTCGGCGCGGGTTTGTAGGCGGCGAGTAATGGTTAATACATCGTCCGCAAGCACACGCCTACAGTAGTCGGAAATCGTTCAGCGACTCCCGACACCTGCCCCCCTAGCCAAGTTACAATCGTTTCGTTCTGACGTCATCTCAACGCTCAGTCGCGTGGTCAGAACAAAGGAATCGGAGGCGTAGCCTACTCGAGGCGTTCGGCGCGAACGAAACAATTGTAACTTGGCTGGAGCGTCCGAGGCGGAGGGCGGGGCGTGAGAGTTGTCTTCACCTCACGCTTTTGGCCAGTAGTCGCGTAGTGTGATTTTATCCACCCTATTTTCACTAGTAGTTGTCAATAACGGCGACTAGGGAATAAAAAAATGAAGTAGCATTCTTATAGACAATTAATTAGGTAGGTAAATTAGTAGGCTTAGGTAACTGAATCCTTTGTTTCTAGTTCCTAGAGCTCCTGCTGAGCATACAACCCTCGATATGATTCCTGAGTCGGCCAGAGTGTGGATTTTTGCCTATTGACTTTTTTTTCCACAGCTTTCACACAACGCCAACTAGTCCCAAAACTAAGCAGAGCTTGTGCTATGACTACTAGACTACTAATAAATATACTTATATATTTCTAAATACATAGCTACATATTATAGATAAATTACACCCTGACAAAGAACAAATGACCGTGCTGTATGTCTTGGGTAGGAATCGAACCCCCGACCTCCAGCGTAGCAGTCAGGCCAACTAACCACTAGACCAACAAGCCAGTCAACTAGACTAACAGGCCAGTTACTTCTTATATGTAGTAGTTAGTAGTTAAAATCCTATCTAACCCATCGGGGATTACCTACATGTCTGATGTTGTGTAATTAACTTACTATGGTCATTAATCCCAAGAACTGTGTATGCCATAAATGTATTCACTTGCAAACAATGAAAAGTAATTGTAACCGAATTTGACTCATACACAAATAAAAAAAATACCACTTCATAAAAGCGCACTCTAACGGAGTTTCATGGAACTAAATTGACTACAATACTAACGCCATCTATTGAAAACACAATGAACTTTTAAAGTGTCGCCGCTATTGTCGTGTTCCTCAGTTTCTGTATTACGTTCTAGATGGCTCACCTATCAACATTTGAAGAAAAATAAGTTTCGCTTCATTTTTAGGATACTCCGTATGAGGGAAAATTTTATAAAACACTTGGGAATCTCTTAAATATTTATGACGTCTAAAAATATCTGCAGTAAGAGCAATTTAACACGAATATCAGGACAATCGTTATGCCAGTTTCCTCGGATCAGTGCCAATTGCATTAAGCGAACATTTGCGTTTCTATAATCGGTGCTTAATACAGCCCTCCTAGCCAAGTTACGATCGTTTCGTTTGCGTCGAACGACTCGAGTAGGCCACGCCTCCAATTCCTTTGTTCTGACCACGTGATTTAGCGTTGGGATGACGTCAGAACAAAGGAAACGGAGGCGTGGCCTACTTAAGTCGTTCGACGTAAACGAAACGATCGTAACTCAGCTAGGGAGGCAGGAGACGCTCTGGACTGGATGTCGGGAGGCGCAACGGCCGTACCTACGCCGTAAGCACAGACTTGCGGATGGTTAACAATGGTAAGGGCTATGCCCGGGTCGATGACGCGTTGTTCCATGTGCTCCTCAAAGACCTGTCAGCAAAATTGACGAAGTCCACTAGAGTCATCCGTTGGTTCTTTTTTTTAGGTGGGTAATCACCCAATGACATCCCCGCCCTTGGACGGAGTGAGAGGCCTTGTCAGACTAAAACCCACTCCTAGTTCCTTCTTTGCCTTTCTTTCCAGGGTTTTTCTTTCAAAAGCGAACCTAGGACCCCAGAAGGCTTCGACTCTGCTGGGTCCCTACAGTTTATAAAATGGATAAAACCTGGAAGTAGGTATATATATATCCTTTAAAACAAATAAAATATTTTTTCAAATGAGTTCTTAAATAACGGAGTGGAGAACAAACAAAATAAAAATGCAATCGAATTGAAACATCTTTCTGTTTTTGAAGTCGGTTAACCAAAACAATTCTAAGGTCATTAGTGCAGTGACCGTTATCGCTAAATGGATATGTGTTATAAGGATATATAGTTTGGTCATCAGCTCGTCATGTGGCTTATTTGGGATTCCGAACAAAGAACCGGATATATGATAAAAACTGTGTCTAAAATGTACAAGTATGACTATCAAAACCAGGAAAGTCACCTTGGACACACATGCAAGTGTGATCGCAATGAAAGATTCAAAAATTCACTCAAAACTTTGCTGGGAGAAAACTCATTGTTGAGTTAAGCACGCCTTTACCTACATAAATTATTGTCACATCACTTGCATATAATCATAAGCATAATCAGCCTTTTTAATGTTCCCACTACTGGGACTCAGGCCTCTTCTCTAGGAGAGGGAATGGGCTTATAATCCACCCCGCGGGCCCATTGGTGAATGTCACATGACTTCGAATTTTTGGTCCTAGGACATGCCGGTTTCCTCACGATGTTTTCCTTCAGCGTTTTGAGAGCAGTGGTGATGAAATAAATTACACAAAGTAATGCGCCTGGCTGGGTTTGAACCCGCGACCTATAACTCGTAAGTCGGGGCCGTTACCACTCGGCCACCACTGCTCTTTACTCGGCCACCATTGCTCTTTAGTGTACTAAATATTCGATTTTATGTGTTTGTTTAAGAAGCATACTCAAAATATTTTACTGGATCTGTCGAAGCTTTAAACTACTAACCGCCTTCACTATTACGCCGAATTACCACTGTGCTGTGGACATGTACAGACATACATCGAGCCTTTTCAGGAAGATCACCGGGGTTTGACCAATGGGTTTTTTCTTCCATAATTAAAAGTAGATATTCATTAGAATATTATATTAATAGCAACTAGTCTATTGAGTCAATAGTTATATGAATAATAAGCGCCCAAGCGTCGCTTCATCATACTGTATTTCCCAAACAAACGGTTTTCACTGTGGTTTAAAAAAAAACTGGGCAAGTGTGAGTCGGAGTCGCGCCCTGAGGGTTTCGTATAAACTTACCTATGTCAATAGTTTAATTCCGGAATGAAGTCTAGGAAGATTATAACGAAACGCAAAAAAAATAATTGTAACGTAACAAAAATTTACAGTTTTCAGACTTATTCCTATACTTGTGCTATAAAACATTGCTGTTTGCCAAATTTCAGGATTCTGGGTCAACGGGCAGTACCCTATAAATTTTGATTCCCTCGAGAGTGTCGAAATGTACGTTTTTTGCCACATAAACCGAAGTAGATATCTTTTTTTTTTACAGCTTCAAGAGTCCGTAGACCTGAGTATATGGTTTTAATTTCAACTCGATACCTCCACGCGTTCCCGAGATAAAGGGTCTTGACATACAGACAGACAGACAGACGGACGGACAGCAAAGTGATCCTATAAGGGTTCCGTTTTTTCCTTTCGAGGTACGGAACCCTAAAAACAAAACATTTCTACAGCGACTCTCACCAGGTCATTTCTCCACCCGACATGAAACCTACTGGTAAGCAAATGCACAGCTAAAAAGAAATAGGCTTCTAGCCATTATTATTATTTCTATTATTTTATCATATTGATGGCTGCACTTTTGTACATGCTTGGTTACCCTCATCAGAGGCCACGCACCAAACGACCAATGGAGCTACGGACAATTAGGTTTAATGTAAACAACGTAGGTCGATGAGTACATTGTGCTATTAGAAAGTATAATATATGTACTAAATGATTTGGATGTCTGTTATACTCATTTTATACAGGAGTTTATGCGATTGGTTTTTTTTTTTTGGCGGACTGAGCGTTTCGTTTCGACGTTTATACCGCATATATCAAGCACACGTTATCATGACAATATTGACTAAGTAAGGTTTTCTCCTTCTTCTCTTTTTTAGCGTGTCAGTGGCAAAATCTGTTTCTTTTATAAGCTAAATTCCTTACCTGCCTGAAGACCAATAAAATTGTGTGTCATCCAATCAAATATTACCACAGTAAAGTCTAAACGACAGGAAACTGCAGTATGCGTTACGTTGTTGAAACTGCAACGGTCCGGACCAAGTGTTTCGCTTCATCGTTTATACCGCGTACATCGAAGGACTGGAACAATTTGCCTGCGACGGTCTCCCCGTCCGATTATAATTTAGGTGTCTTCAAGGTTAGAGCGAATAGGCTCATAATAAACTAGTGCGCTTCACCATCAACGATTGCATCAATGCTTACCATCAGATTGCTATCAAGTACTGGTTTATATGAATTAAAAAACAATGTTATCCCACACTAGGAATTACTCTTGTATCGTTGATGCGTCCACAAACAGTTACATACTCATATACACACGACATCCAGAAGCAGAACAACTATTTTAGTAAGCCTTACAAATATCAGTTTCGTGCAGGCATCAAACCCGCAACATGCAGTGCAGCAGTCAAACGCGCAACCACTGTGCCAACTAGGGTTGCCAACATTTCTCGAACCACTTTCGTTATTGTTACTATTTTCCATAACTAGTTTCTTTAGGACTTTAACTTCTTAAAGAAAAGAATAACATTTAATTGAAAATAATCACCAAAATCTAAGAATAAACATAGGAGACAAATGACCAAACATTCACAAGTTCAAAATGTAGTAAGATAGATAAGTTTGTATACCCGCTACCACATCAGTCAAATGTTTCAAAATATAGTATTTTTGCATACTATATATATTTCTTTAACAGTACATAGAACACAGACCCAAAATACAGTACAATACTATATACTAGATATACCTTCTATCTAGAATGCATTATCGTTACCTACCCTTGCTTTACAACCCAAAGTAGAATGCGCATGACTGCATGCAGCTTGTAATGTACAGTCAACCGCCCGACAGTGTTAACAATACTCACATTCAATCGAAAGTCCAGGCCAGTTCAAGGCCAAAGTATTACCACTGACGTGCGGTGACTGTCCCTCATGGTCTGCAGATTAAAGTATAGTGACGTAAGAGCAGAGTGGCGTTTCGCAAACGTTGGTGCGCAGGCGCCAAGTCCGCCTTATGTAACACTTTCTTTGGAACAGACCCGATTACCCCTGCGTCATGTTAGTAATGTTCGGTTTATTTGGGTCGTCTTTTATTAGATGATGAAAATAACTTTGAATTAAAATAAGAGTTAGGTAGAGTCACATGAAGTAGTATGGTACTCCGTATGTATAAGCTATATACTACTTGCAATATATATTAGATATATATATCATCATACTTACCTATGTAATGTATAATTTCGTTTCAAGGAATATTCGTTGGTTGCCAAAAACACCTTTAATAGATCAAAAGTGAGTCGATGTCTCTCAAACTTTACACCGGAATTATTTTTCAAATAAATTCAATGGGGAACAATACGAAAAACCTAACCGTTTAATATTTTTGATGGTGGGAAATCATTATTTTTGGTATGTCAGAAGTACTGTGAGAGGAATTGATGTAAGTACATGATGTTTATAACTTAAAACTTTTTTTTTAATTACTGTAATTGGTTGTTTAACCGTTGTAATTAATTAAATAAATAAACAAATAAAATAAATTAATCATAGTGGAGTGAGAGGGAGTCAGACTGTTATTGACTGAAACCCGTCAGTGTGCCTTCAGTTGCATTTTGCGTACCAGGACCGCGTTAACTCTTTCGAACCTACCCGTAACTTAACAATCCCGTAACACTATTTATTTTATATTATTTATATATTAAATTAGGTTCACCAACGATTGTAAACATTGAATACAGCAACATAATAAAATTAAACTTCTGCGCAACAATCACTTACAGTAAAATAAAAATTCAAACAAAAAATTTCATGAAATTAAATTAATTAAAAATTAAAAATAATAAATACTTATATACCTATATATACCTTATACTAAAAATAAATACATAATTTATATACATATATAATTATCACACTAGAGAAGAAAGATAGTGCTCTTTTACATTAGATTTGAAGAGTGAAATCGTTTGCAAATCTCGAATGCTAGGCGGAAGAGAGTTCCACAACCTTACTGCATGGACAGAGAAAATGTAGGAGTAGTAGCTAGATAGCAATATGTAAGGCGACTTAAGTAGGTACATATGTCAGACCTCAGGATAAAGCCCAGACATGTGCAACATCCTGGTTCCATTATGGACACTCATTACGGGTCTCGTGTTGCCCACCAATTTAATTTCATGACTCATTTCGGTACTTAATTCCTAAAAGTGATTATCTTGTTAAGACAAGATTGGCAGAAATTAGGGCAGCGAGAGAAGATCACGATAGTGTCATTATTGTAATGGCTGAAAGGACGTCCTACTTCCGTTGTATGTTGCGTCTGGGAAAAGAAAAACGTGAATTAGAAACATAAATTGCTGATGATGATAACGTCATCTAATCGATTTCGGCCACAGCTACTGCATTTCTTCGCTCTTTAAGATGGTTGTGAGCTGAGATGTGCTACTGTGTTATGTACCCTCATGTGACTTGCATATCTTTCTTCATTCTTTTCTTAATAATATGAACTTTGTTGTGAGCTTTTAGCAATTACCTTAATTTTGTTATTATTTTTTTTTTCTGTAATTTATTTCTTTTGACGCACAGTTTACGCATATCGGATCATTGTAATCGGAGATACCTCAACCCCTGTCATACAGGTTGTCTTAGTTCAGGGTTTGAGACCTCATTGATGTAATGTATTTTGAAGTTTTGGAAATAAATTAATTATTGTTATATCGAACTTTGACCGAAAAACTCCGAGCACAGAGCAAACATATCAGAATCAGAGGCTCTATTTACCACGAGCTCTTGACATGATCCATTTGACGACCTAAACTGCTCCTCTAGCCAAGTTACGATCGTTTCGTTTGTGTCGAACGCCTCGAGTAGGCCACGCCTCCGATTTCTTTGTTCTTACGTCATCTCGTTCGACGCAAACGAAACGATCATAACATGGCTAAGGGGGCTGAACTGTTCATCATTATCATCATTTCAGGTGAAAGACGTCTACTGTTGGACATAGGCCTCCCCCAAGCATCTCCACAACGACCGATCCTGTGCGTTTCGCATCCACCGCATCTCAACTGAACTATTAAAGGAATGGAAATATATAAGGTGCTATTTCTCGCTCGTTCGCTTGATATTTTAACACATTATGAAAAGGTTCTAGAACACCATTAACGACATGATAAATGATAGCTGTTGGTGGTGTAGTTTTGAGGTCGTCGCGTTTTCGGTCTAATTCCAACCTCCTTTTATTTTCAAAGTGCTGCACGTACCGCTGCACACGACATGTCCGCTAAGGCCAATCTTGTACCTTTTAATCCCAAGTCACATGTCGCATCTCTTCATCTTTCTATTCTGAACATACCTGAAGCGTAGATTTCGAAGCTTCAAGGATGTTATGATGCTAAAAGGTCGTTTTTAGCTTATGATGTCCGTCACGGTGTCGAATCAGCAATTAGTAATGTGTTTGTATTCGCCAAGTTTTGAACTGTTGGCGCACTATTAACAAAGAAGTTATATTATATGATATTCTTATTTCTACTTTAATTGTCAGTTGGGGTTCAACAGCCGTTGAACTTGACCTCATCGTCATTCTGCCAAAATCGGAAAATCGGCCTCTTAACTAAAAGGCCAAACTCAGAAAACTCATAGCTGGGGGTAACGGTTTTCTGGCTATCACAAGTACCTACACATTATAACTAGGTACTAAATTTAGAAGAAGTCATAATAGCTGACTTTAACAATAGCCTTGAGACCAATTCAGTACTTTGACAAAATTGAGGTAATTTCACTTAATTATTTCATAAAACACGTGTGAAACGTAATAATACCTGTATCGCTTTAGCGCTATACAATTTGAAAAGCAATTAAATATTATGTGATTACAAAAGATATGTTACCTATTTGGTTATTGTGGTTTTTACTACCTATTGCAAATTGGATGGATATTCTGTTTAAGTGAATATTAAACTGACTACGGGTTTTTTTTTATTTGGTCGGGAAAATCATCTTATGACAAATCCCGCTCTTGGGCGGAGCGGGAGATATTGTCAGACTTTTACTGATTAAAAACCCACTTCTGTTCCTTCGTTGCCTTCGTCCCCGGGTTTCGCTTTCACACTACCCGTGGCCCCAGTAGGCTTCGACCCAGCTGGACCCCTACGATTTGCTGACATCTCCTTGAGGCGCGCGTGGAACAGTACGCACCGTCAACGACTTGGGCTCGGTCCGGACGGTTACCGGACGATCGGACGGCGAGCCACCCATTGCCCGCCGTCCGCAAGCCCACGCCTACGGTGGCCAACTGACTACGGGTGATGAATACTTAATAACAGTTAAGTTGTATAAAAATTACCGCTCTACAAAATGAGGTTACGACTTCGTTTCACAAGAAACAAAAAATAAACAAGCAATAGGTACGCTTTATCGTTACATACTTATTCTTATTTTTAATTAAAATATAATAATATAATTGTGATGAGGACACTCTTGTCCAGGAGCACCGGCTCCGTGGGTGCTCGGGGTCTCGAGCACCCCTGAGAATAGACATCAAGAAACCGATCAGTAGTCGCATTTTAGGGAAGGGCGTTTTTTCATAACTCGACGACCTGTTTAGCGCAGTGGTTTAGAGCGCCGGTTGAGACACCAGGGTCGCGGGTTCGATTCCCGCACCAACACAAATGTTTGTTCATAATACAGATATTTGTGTTGGGTCTGGGTGTTTGTGGTACCTTCGTTGTTTCTGATTTCTACAGTACAAGGGATAAGCTTAGTTTGGTACCAGGACAATGTATGTGATGTTGTCTCAATTTATTATTATTACGCATTATAAGTACGCAGTATGTAAGTAGGACATTTATTTATTTGTCGGTCGACCAGTGTGCTTTTCTCTACTCACACTTCACCACTTTTTCGAGTCATCAAATGAGCATGGGCACCTAGAGGACTTCTAAAAGCCGGCGGCCCTGCTCTTGTCCTCAACCCAATTATATTTTAGAGATTGACAGCTTGATTTGTGAACTGGATCTACGTCATCTAACAGCAGAGTTATAATAACATGTGCTGCATTAAAACCTGTAATTAGGGCAGTACCAGCGGTGGCCAAGTACAGAGCGCAGGTCCTGAACGGGCGCAGAAATGATCAAACCAGGGCCAAGTCTTAGTCCATGCTTGGAAGTTAGAAACATATATGCACTACTTATATTTGTCGTGTAAGTGTCGAATGTAGTTGTAGACACACCCTACCTGGATTACCGACTATGTCTAGTTTATTTATTTTTTTGGAGCCTCGTAAGATTACATCTCTTTTTGCTGCCCCCCTTGGGCAGTTATAGGAGGTCGCACCGGGCGTATACAAAGCTAATTACAGCACTGCATAGAGCGTGAGCTTGCAGAAGACGAGCAATAGGTAGCTTGCCACCTGGGCCTGAAGTCTGCTATTACAATAGTGTCAGAATGGTCTATCATTGACTTCATAATTGTTGATTTTGACCAAGTTTGGTAATCTACTAATATAATGGCGTCATTATGACTTTCCAATGGTCAACCACTGACACTTCATTGAAAGAAATGGCATAGAATGGTAATCTCGTACATAATGACAAATGAATATTTGACGTATGAGGATAACTGCCAAAATTTTGACAGTTGCTTTGATCAGTGATCTACTATTAGAATGTCATTGTGCAGTCATTGCTTTTAATTCGTTTCGAGACAGCTCGATATTGTCATTCTACCACAAGATCATTGACCGATCAATGATCGACCATTATGAATTATCAGATTACGAACTTTTAGCAAAATGACAATGGGATCGTGTTGGAATGACAAATTTATAAAAATAACAGACTTGGGCCCCTGGGCGGAGGCCGATGCTCAAGTCGTTAACAGCGCATAGTGTTCCACGCGCGCCTCAAAGACAATTCCGAAAGGAAAACCCGGGGTCTTGGAACGCAAAGCAAAGAAGGAACATAAGAGTGGGTTTTATTCAGTAAAAATCTGACATTCCCCTGTCGGTCTACCCAGAGCGTGAGGAGTTATTTGATGATTTCCCTTCTCAACAGAAAAACACTTAAGATTGCACACGTTTTCAAATGGGTTATATACACCCCTATTTTTTAACTAGTACAAATAAAAATGGGGCTCTATCCGTAACCGTTATTGATAATATTTGTGATCTTTTGACTACTTAGTCAAAAGTAAAAAAAAAACGAAATCCCAAATTATTCACGAAAATTTGTCATAGTTACCAACTATGACAAACTGTTCACGAAAATTTGTCATAGTTGGTTTTTCAATTCAATTTTTGCAATTCATAATTGAATCAATCATTCATAACAATTGCTCCTGGAAAATACTACGCGCAGGGCTTTTCCATTGTTTTTCATTCATAATCAATAGCCTGTACTATATTTCCATAAATTCAGTGACATTTTGGGATATAAAAATTCAAGCTTCTAGTTTTATACACAACGAAGGGGGGTCGAAAGTGGCCTGAACTGTTTCGAGTAAATAATGATACAGCCGTGCTACTTTTTTGCTCGTCTTGGTGGGGACACTGCCGTGCCCCCTAATTCGACGTTAAACCATAAGGAACTGTTCCAAAATACCATGAATCTTCTATCAACCGCATATAAAGCTCATTGCATACGCATAGTGACGGATCCGCTACTTATATGGAATGCAATAGAGAGGGGCTGACGTAACTCTATCGTTAGCTACCCAAGTACATAATCTTATGAAGAAACGTTGCGTTTATGTAATCGATAACAAATGAACTCTAGTCCGTTTGTTGGAAACAAATTACGAGTTTAAAGATAATCGTAATTGGTTATATCTTATAATGGGTAATTAATTGGTAGCTGTTGATAAAAATTGCACATATAATATAATTTTGGAGGAATGTGGAACAGAGAGTAAAGTCCCGCAAACCTCCGTTGAAAAGGGAGGATCCTCCGACCAGACGGGTGTTATGTCTGGTGGGCTGCAACTGCCCGATAGATGATTTCGGGTTGTTCTATATGTTCTAATCGCGCGGAGAACTTTGATTGCGCGATTCAGGATTAGTTCTTATGTGACGCGATAGAAGAGCCACTATTTTAAGTTAATTAATAAGGTAATTTATTAATAAGGTAATTTCTTATTGAAGACTGACGCCTTGACAGAAGCCTGTATTTTTCTGCTGTCATGTAAACTATAACATTAATTCTGTTCTGGCCACCACGGGTAGTGTGAAAGTGAAACCCGGGGCCCTGGGACGAAGGCAAAGAAGGAACAGGAGTGGGTTTTTAGTAAGTAAAAGTCTGACACTATCTCTCGCTCCGCCCAAGAGCGGGATTTGTCATAAGATGATTTTCCAACCCAATAAAAAAATAAAATAAAAAATAAACCCGTGCTGGCCTGTCGGTCTAGTTAGTGTAGTAGTTAGTGGCCCTGACTAATATGCAGGAGGTCGTGGGTTTGATTCTCACCCAGAACAAATGTTTGTGAGATGAGCACAATCATTTTTTCAGTGTTTGGGTGTAATGTATCTGTAATATGTATGTATCTAGAAATATTTAAGTAGGTATGTTTATCAGTTGTCTAGTACTCATAACACAAGCTCTGCTGAGCTTGGGACTAGACGTCGTTGTGTGAAAGGCGTATGAAAAAAAATCATTTTTTATATAATCCATCTTTATAATATCTCTTTTCTCCAACTTTTCTTTCGCGGCTGTACTGAAAGATATTTTTTTTAAACATAATTATCTCCTTTGTACCAATTTTTCTGTTTCCTTGTTGTCGTCTTTTTATTATATGGGTACATAACTTATTAGGTTAAATATATGAATGAAATAAGAAAAAAAAGGTTACATAAATAAATAAAAGGACATAAATTTAGTGACCGCATAGCACCAATATTTTCAAGGCCTCTAAAATTATATAATTGTTATATATATTCAAATTAAAATTTTATAACACACTAAAGATCACCCAATGGGCCTTGAAATAGGAATTTCGCCCATTAAATTATATTTATGTAAATCTGCTACGACACATGTGTAAAGATGAGCACTTTCAAGATAACCGGTATGATCAGTTTGGGTCTAAGGTACTTTCAGTTTGACCTCTGCTTCTGAGAAAATAAACCATAGAACAAGACAAGAGCGAACTGACTGACATGACACAGTTCCGTATACTTAAGCTAAAGACAAACTGAGCCTACGTACGCCACGTTTTATGACTCTTGAATTTACTTGAAAACAGGTGACTTAGAAACCTACTCGGCATAAGCAACGCTGTTACACGCATCCCACGTAAGTCCTCGGTTTTGCTACGCATACATGGTGTACGTGGGCTCAGTTAGGCTCAAAAAAGGAGGAGGTTCTCAATTCGGATGTTTGTATTTTTTTTTATGTTTGTTCGCGCATATCTTCGTCGCTTACCAACCGATTTGAAAAAATATTTTTTTGTTATAAAGGGCAAAGGGTATACTTTCCAAATTTCCAAATGGTCCCCAAGTCAGGATCTGATGATGGAATCTTGGCGAAATCGAGGGAACTCCTCAAATATTATAGGCAACTGCACAGTGATTTTGGTATTTTCATCGAGAACTTAAGCATTTAGAGTCAAAAAGTAACATTTGATGAAGTGGAACTGATGAAGAAGTTCAGGAATGGTCAACGGAACTTCATACTCGCATAGATATCACAATGAACATAGTTAAACGATTATGATAATACAAATAAATTAATAGTTCTGAATAGTTCCGTTGAAAATGGTATCATCAAATTAATCTGATAATGATGATGAAGCCAGAAGGTAGGCACTGGAACTCCGTCATTAATCAATGTAACCTAGCCGTGTTTGAGCTTATTAGAATTGTCATGAAATGCACTTTGGCTATAAGGTACTATCGAACTGATCTGATGATGGAGCCGGAAGGTGGAAGGTAGACACAGGAACTTCATAATAAAACAATGTAACTTAGTAGTGTTTGGATTAATTGGAATTGACATGAGAAATAGGCATTCTGTTTATAAGTGTATCCCAACTAAAAAGTGTGAAATAAAAAACTTTTTACAAAAAAAAGATAACCGACTTCACTTAAAAAACACTAAAAGGACCAAAATAACTTTAATTTCGGAAGTCGGTGTTTCTCGGTATTATTTGTATCTTATTTAAAACCGTACATTTTTTGTAAAAAGTTTTTTATATTATTAGTAATCTATAGAGCTCGTATATATAACTAACAACAAAAAAAAAAGAAAAAAAAATACTTTTCAAAACACTTGCTCAGAAAGTGACTCTAATTGCACCGTACTCGAGTTTATAATGGCACTTACATATAATCAAACTGTGATATTTTGATTACCGTTACGCACTACTACATACTAGGTTTTGACAACTTTATTGCACTAGGCAATCATGTAGTCAAAACCTCTTTATTCTCAAAAAAGTTTCGATACGAAATAAAAATTGTGTCTTACTTGCTTACTTCATGCAATTTCTTGTTTAAATAAAAATAAAAAATACTTGTACATTAAACATGTATAAATAAATCGTTCATTAAAATGAAAAGTTTTCTTTCCTTATCGATTAACAACCGCAATCTTGTTTTTATTAAAGAAGTCTAACTAGTCTACAGCCACCATTTTAGATGCACGCGCATAAGAAAATAGATTTAATTTTTTATCGCCATGTCACAAAAAAAATCACAAACTACTTGCTTTAAGCTAGAACTACATTAGACCGACGCACACGTATTTCGCCTGATTTGTACGTAGAACGACCTCACGTAGCGTGGATCAAGCTCTACAAGTCTAGTTTCCATATAAAATGTATGGAGACCGATGCGCCCAGATCGGCGAGTGTGGCACACGTGTACGCAGTGTAGTGCTAGCTTTACTGTGGTAAATTTTCTTCACAAGTGATAATATACGCGAGTATTGACGATTTCCATCTTCGGCTCTTTTAAGACCCTCGCCTGCTGCTTGGGTCTAAATGCCGCCTCAGCGGTAATCACCAACATTACACACTTATATCATAATGTACTGTTTCCTCTCTGTCTTCGACAGTTGGCAGTCCCAAAAACATTATCATTTCAGCCGATAGACGTCCACTGCTGGACATAGGCCTCCCCCAAATGTCGCCACAAAAAACGGGCCTGTGCGTCTCGCATCCATCGGATTCCCGCAACCTTTACCACGTCATCGGCCACCTTGTAGAGGGCCTTCCAACACTGCGTCTTCCGGTACACGGTCGCCACTCCAGAACCTATCGGCCGCAACGGCCATCTGTTCTGTGAGTAATGTGCCCTGCCCATTGCCATAAGTTTGACGATTCTTCGTGCTATGTCGGCAACCTTGGTTCTCCTGCGGATATCTTCATTTCTGATTCGATCACGCAAGGAAACTCTGAGCATAGCCCTTTCCATTGCCCTTGGTGACTTTGAGCCTTCTGATGAGGCCCATTGTGAGCGACCTTGACGACTCGGAACCATATGTCATCACTGGCAAGACGCACTGGTCATAACCTTTCACCATAAACATTAAGAAATAAATAAAACAAACAAAAAAAATCAGAATGGAAGAATGAATACAAACTAGACTCTTTAAGTAAATACAACAGATAACTGACGTGAGGTAACTAGATCATGCACGTACCTACAAAATCTCTTCTACTTATCTCGCGTCAGGTTTGATGGATATGTTTTACAGAGCTACAATGTGAGAAAACTTAAGCTCATACCAGAGTCAAAAGTTTTTATTTCACATGGGCCTACATGGGCACATATAAAACATCAGAGAACGTTTCACCAGGTTTTTTATTTGACCTATTATGGTTATGATTTTTTATTATCACTACTTACCATCAGGTGGGATCGCAGTTAAGCACTATTTTATAACAATTAAAAAATATATATATTGCTGGACTTAATTATACTTTTTCAATTATTATTATTCTATGCAGTCTGTGCTGCTTGCTAGATAAAGACCTCCATTCTTTTTATTAATATTATTTATTTATGTCGAGTACCAAAGACTCATTTTAGTTCCATAATCACATACAGACAATACATATAATAAAATTACATACAATGAAATGTTAAAATCAAAATTAAATTAGTACGGCATTTTTAGGCCTTAAAAAAAATGGCGATGGAACTCCAAGGAAATTGAGTATTACAAGTTTTTTTTTTGTTGCCTGTCACAGACAAGCAGGCTGTGTGCTGATGCCATTATAATACCAGTTTAACCGGTACAGGTTCCAAAAATGATAATAAATATGTAGATATCTTTAAAGATCCGCAATAAAGAATTTGCCTAAGGGCCCTTCCATCTATGAAAATGAACGCTATCAGTCACATATTTCAATATTTTTTTTTTGGGATCCACTATTGCATTAGGTTCAGCCTGTAAATATAGTTTATTTAATAAATAAATACAATTTTCCACGGCTATGATATCGGCTATTGAATGTAGTTTCGATGTGATGATCGCGTTCAGTTTTATTGATGAAATTTGCTATAAAATGCAGCTTTTTGTCAAAGAACTACATTTTCAAGACACTCTTCTTGGAATGAAGCGCGCGAATTGTATTTTATTTTTAACAGGCATGGAGATTCTCGCTCTCCGATAACCGTCTGGACCGAGCATGAGCCGTCGACGGCACTTAGTGTTCTTAACCCAGTTGTGGGTTAAGCTCGCAACTGTCCTATTTTTTGTTGATCGTATAAAATTTTGTGTACAATAAAGAATAAAGAATATATAAAGCCTACTAAGGCCATGGGTCGACTTCTAATTGAGAAACCCATGGTCTTGGAACGCTCGGCAACTGAAGGAACTTAGGTATGCTTTTAGTCAGTAAAAGTTACCATCCACTCTAGCGCGTGAGCAGTCATTAGATGATTTCCCATCTCAAAAAATAAAAACAAGCAGGCATCGAGATTAACGAAAGGGATGAATTCCGAGCATTGGAAAAAAGCTTATTATCAGCAGTAGACTGGCGAAGGCGTGCGAAGAGGCTAATTGGGGATCCAGATTTGGTTAAGTCCAATCTACAAAGCCTCGAGCACAGGCGCAGGGTAGCCAGCCTATCGGCATTTTACAGGTTACATTTTGGAGTGTGCGCGGGAATTGCATGACTTGATTCCGCCATCTCCTTTCTACCATCGGACAACCCGACGAACGGCGAGTATCCACCCTTGCGTTGTTAAAACTTCAACGGTCCGGACTAAGCATTTCGCTTCGTCGTTTATACCGCGTACATGACTGGAACAATATGCCTGTTGCGGTCTTCCCGTCCAACTATAATTTAGGTGTCTTCAAGGCTAGAGTGAATAGGCTCTTAATAAACTAGTGCGCCTGACCATCAATGATTGCATCTCCTCTTACCATCAGGTGGGATCGCAGTCAAGCACTGGTTTATAACAATCTAAAAAAAAAGACTAAAAACTAGACTAGTTAAAGACTGCTGTAACTTACCTACACACTTTTCTTAAAGTGAAGCGCGCAGAGTGTAGGTGTAACGTATGTGTAACGGCCACAGAAGTCTCGCTAAAGGTATGAATACTGTGCATGTGCGATTGGAGAGAAAAATATTTTTTAGCAGTCGATTGCTGTGTAGCCTATAGCAACCCATCGGATTGCAGTCAGCGTCAAACATCATTTGAGCCATCAACCAGATTTGAAGTTCGTACCATTGAATATTTGATAACAGAAGGTACTGTCGCACTCTGCGACGGTTAAAGTGCTCGATAATGTATAAGATCTTTGTATTTTTCTTCATTAATTCAATAAAAGCACATCTTGATACAATCGTTGTGTCAGATCTTCCAAAAACTAGACATTTCTTTTTTTTACTTGAATTTTTAAGCTTATTCTAGAACAACAAAATCCTTAAAAGTATATTTTACTTGCCAGTTCGTTAACCTAACTCATACGATCTCCTTTCGATATCACAGTACACATGCAACAATAGACAAAATCATACATTCCCTGACGGCCGTGATAACACATCACGGAAATGGAAATGATAAATTGGATCTTATACTGCTCTCAACATACGCCTGAAGAATGAAGAATCTTATTTAGTTGTGAAGAGCAGTGGTGGCTGAGTGGTAGTGGCCCCGACTTACGAGTTGTAGGTTGCAGGTTCAAACCCAGCCAGGCCCATTACTTTTTGTAATTTATTTCATCACCACTGCTCTCAAATCGGTGAAGGAAAACATCGTGAGGAAACCGGCATGTCCTAGAACCAAAAATTCGAAGACATGTGGCATCCACCAACCCGCACTGGGCCCGCATTGTAGATTACGGCCCAATCCCTCTCCTAGAGAGGAGGTCTGAGTCCCATCAGTGGGAACATTATAAGGCTGACTATGCTATGCTATGCTATTTAGTCGTGTACTCTCGATATGGTCGTGGTCATGTCAGTCCTGCCTTGTGGCTACCGCTTCTCTCAGGCAGGTATGCAGGCATCTAATTAGCTATAATAATAATTAATTAACTCCATGAATTGTTACTTAGTCTTCGTCCTCTCTCCTAACTTTGCTGTGCCCGACAGGGTCCATATTGATCTTGACAATATTTATACCACCTATATGTACATAATATGGAATGCAATAAAGTATTGAGTATTGAGTATGCTCTGCAGGTCGGTATGTGTTTGGAGTGTGTCACAGATTCTCAGTCATTTTTTTCTTCATATAAATAGCAACTCCATTTTCATATACAGTATTACATTATCTCCATAAAAAGTAAAACACATTCCTGTCCTCCCAGTCCTTTCCTCATTCGTGACACATTCTAGCGCAGACTTTCACTTCCTTCTGATATCGGCTACTGCATCTTTATTTAGTGAGCTACTTACTAACGCTAATGCTCTGGGTATCACTGCTCTATCACTGCTTGCTAGTCTGGCACATTTTGCATTGTCACCTTTCTCCTTATTATGTATGAGAAGGAAGCTGGTCGTAATGTGTTGAGTTTTGCTTTTATGCAGTTTATAATATACCTATTAGCGACCAGTTCTAGCTGTGATTGAGACAAAATAATAGTTATTATTATTTTAACATACGTGTAAATTATTAGAACTTTACAAGAATCAATAACTATTCTTAACTGGTCAATGGCAATGTAATTTTTAAAAGAATTAACGCAGAATTCGAAAAAGTTTGTCACCTTCAGTTTCAGTTTCAGACACGGTAGTGTCTGTCAAATTGTTCGAAACTACGGGTTTGTTCAAAAGAGTTACCTCGACTCTAGATTGCAAATTAGCGCCTTTTACCTCCATCCTATAGCGGGAGAAGGCACTGAATGATCAACTAATCTAACCTCAAAAAAAATGGTAGCCAAAACAACTTACACCTATAAAAAGAAACATCAGATCGAATGGAGTCTGTTGGTTGACAATTTTAACTACTAAAAATACTAAAACACCATATTAAAGTAGCTGCAGGTACTTATTTGATCATATGGCTGCCCCAAATTATAGTAAGTATCTATAATTACAACTCGTAAGTCGAGGCCGTTACCACTCGGCCACCACTGCTCTTGCGGGTTCAAACCCAGCCAGGCGCATTACTTAGTGTAATTTATTTCACCACCACTGCTCTCAAAACGGTGATGGAAAACATCGTGTGGAAACTGACATGTTCTAGAACCAAAACATCGAAGACATGTGACATTCACCAATCCGCACTGGGCCCGCGTGGTGGATTACGGCCCATTCCCTCGCCTAGAGAGGAGGCCTGAGTCGCAATAGTGGGACATTATAAGGCCGACTATGCTATGCTATCTATAAATAAGAATTTAAAAAAATAAAACAAAAGAGATTACTTTCTATCTAAAATCAGTAAGACCGCACTTTTTTCTTACACTTTATGTTACATCAGCTTACTTATATGCAGATTATGACACTTCCATCTTAAGACTGCCATCACAATCATTGACAGATCAATTTGCTCGTTTTTGTTGAAACTACATTATATTTTATAATGTAACTCCGAACTTGCGTCACTTCTGAATAGAATGGATTGCCAACTCCAGTTATAATGTAATTAGTATCAATAAGATCCGTCTAGTTGACATCTTTAATCTTTATTTAAGTGCGTTTGTGTGGTAAGTTTTTAAGTTTGTGAAATGGACAGTTAGCTGTTAAAGCTTCAAGCTAAGCTAAACAGTTACACACGGCCTTGGAACGTGCCCTGGAAAGGATATCAATCACTGAATAAGAAAGTTCTTTATTAGTGATCGATGATATCTAGCTAAGATCTTAAGGCCTGGTTTAACTCATTTTGAACTTTTTTAAACCTGTGGAAATCCACAAATATAAAAGAAAATACCTTGAATAATTATACGAACAATAGCTATAACCGCATAAATTAGTTGGCTCGATAAAAAAAATCACGAATCGACGAACACGTTTATTCGAGACATACCTACACGTTTAAAATCGTAAGTTAGGGTCAGCCCTAACTTACGATTTCAAACGTGTATTTCTACAAGATTACGTCACGGAAATATTTGAAAGTTACATAAAACAATAAAGCTTGTTTTTTTAAAGGGTCTGGCAAGAACAAAATCTTGAATAGTTACTGTTTTTTTTTTTTATAAAAATTAAATCGCTGTTACGGGGCCGCGAAGTCGACACGAGATCGGCGCCAGTGCCTACAAAATACTCTGTGACTACAACCGACTCTTAATAATAGGCCCATATAGGTCCAAACCCTCAGGCGCCTAGGTCAGACTCATAAACCTGTGAGTTAGGTCGGAATTCACCAATACAACTAATCGCGTATTTACGTTTGACTCGCATAATCGCGTTTAGCCGCTGTCACTAGTGTCACTTGTCTGTATTTTTCTTTTGTTGTATTTTTAATGTATAAAAAATTACCAGTTAATAACATATCGATATAGCCTTTTACCAACTTTATTGAGGTCGACTTTGAATCTAACAGGATGCAGCTGTTACCAGTTTTGCATGGAGCTACTACCTAGATAGGCACCACCACTACACAGTAATTGGGAAGACGATATTCCTTGCTAAGACCTGTGTCAGATTTCCTGGCTTCTAACTATTAGTAACGACTGTCAAAGATCTACAAATGACAACCGGGACCAACGGTTTAACGTGCTTTCACCCATCCAAAGACTGACCTTGGCAAGCGTTGTTTAACCTGGAGAGTCGACACGTGCGTAAATATAGCCAGGATTTTTTTTTTAATGAAATAAAGTAATGCTTGACTGCGAACACACCTGATGATAAGCAGTGATGCAATCGTTGATGGTGAAGCGTACTATAGTTTATTAAGAGCCTATTCACTCAAGCCTTGAAGACACCTAAATTATAATCGGACGGAAAGACCGCAGCAGGTAAATTATTCCAGTCCTTTGAAGTAGGTACGCGGTATAAACGACGAGGTGAAAAGCTTAGTCCGGACTGTAGAGGTGTCAATAATATGAGGGTAGACACCCACCTTACGTCGGGTTGTCCGACTGTAGAAAGGTGATGGCCCAATTCAGTTATGTAATTACTGCGCACACTCTCCAGAATACCTTTTGTAGAAATACTGAAAGACTGGCTACGCTACGCCTGTACTCCAGGCATTGTAGATTTTATTAATCTCATCATAATTAATTGGTGTCTCTTGCAATAAACAACAAGCACAGAAATTTCATAAATAATAACACACATGTCCAAGAATATTTTAAATGGTAATTACGAATAAATAATAAATTGTTTTTCTTAAAACATAGGTAATGTCACACTCTAAGTTATTTGACACATCGTAATATATTGCACTTATCTACGCACACACACAATTTGGTTAGTCAACCAACCAAAGTCGTTAAAACAGATGATTCAATAAAAGCTTTTTATTAAATATCTGTTACAACAGCATTTTAAGCCAATCCATTATTATTAAGTCAATAAAATAAAAAGTAAAAGTTGAAAGTAAAGCAAACAACGAACAAAAACGAGAGTGATTTGATAGAAAAGACAAAAATAAAAGTGATGTTGTCACGTCGTTTTCGTCAAAGTAAAGTATAATAGTGTTACGTCTTAGGGCCTGGACACGGTAAGCAACTTGAGCGGGTGCGAATTATCAAACTGCTGAAGTTACTTTGGTGGGCGCCTATAGCGTCTTATGTTTACTCAAATGACTTCGCCGGCTCTAAAGTGGAACGAGAGGGCGTGTCAACAAATCCACCTAAAAAAAAAGAAAGAATGAAAGAAAAAAAAACGTGTTTGTTCTGTCCGAATCTCGTATATTCGAGCAGATTACAAAATATCAAGTTATATCGGGGCTGTGTTCCTTCATTTGCCAGCTTTCTAGGGCCATGGTAACTCTTTCAAACATTCCCGCAATCTATTTTTTTACCATGACGCAACATGTGCAGTCTCTACAGACCGCTTCAATAACTCGCGTTGCTCTGTGGCTACCCAACCGCGCCCGCTACCGCCTTCGCACTCGCCCTAGTGATCGCGTGTGCACTCTGGACATAGCCTAACAGTGTTACGTTATACGTAAGCAAGGGCCGGTCGCTGGAGCGGTCAGTGGGCCAGGCGTGCGTTGACGGAAATCTTGGTCGACGTAGACGCAGATCTGTGTCAGTGGGTGCGCGCGCGCAGGTTGGGCCGCAAGCAAGGCGCCACAATGCCGTTAGATAATATGGTGACCTTTGCAATGTTTGACAACATTGTGATATAAGGCACTTGCGCTTGCAAGGTGCTGTACCTTAAAGCGAAGGTTGTGCGAAATCATAGGAGCTATTGTCATTTCTATTTCAACCAGATTTAATATCCACTCTTGCGTCAAACCTGTATTTTTAAAACTTTCTCACCTATCTATATATATTTAAAAGGAGTAACTGGCTGAACGACATATCAACGCACAGCCAAAACTGTCACGACTAGCTAAAAACTAACTAAAAAACCTAACTAGTAGCGTGCAATTTTGCCCAAGGCTTTCTTTTATGATGTAGACGAGCTACGGAGAAGGGAAGAGAGGTGAACTAAGAAGGGGTCATAGAAAATTCAACTTTTAATGAGGTGAAAATGAGGAAATTCGATTATATGCAAAGTTTTATTCCTTGGGGCCATATACTTGAAACTTAGCTCAAATAGTAACCGAAGTAAATAATAAGGCTTTCATTATTCATGTTTCAAAACTACGCCTATTAAAACGATTTAGGGGGTGTTAACGGTTGCATGGGAGAATTTTATACCTTGGGTTAACAAACTTGAAACTTGGCACAAATTGTTATCAATATGAATAATAAAGACTGTCATTATTAGTTTTTCTAAACTACCCTCATAATGTAAGGGGTGTTAAAGTTTTTATGAAAACATTCTTGAGAACGAAGTCACTGGCAAAGTGCTACCATGTGCTACAGAAAAAAAACTTTTTTTTTTCTATATTCGTGTTCTTTATTCGACTTACGAGTTGTAGGTCGCGGGTTCAAACCCAGCTAGGGGCATTACTTTGTGGAATTTATTTCATCACCACTGCTCTCAAAACGGTGAAGGAAAACATCGTGAGGAAACCGGCATGTTTTAGAACCAAAAATTCGAAGACATGTGACATCCACCAACCAGCACTGGGCCCGCGTGATGGATTACGGCCCGTTCCTTCTCCTAGAGAAGAGGCCAACAGTGGGAACATTATAAGGCCGACTATGCTATGCTGTTCTTTATTCGCAACAAAGCATTGTTGTACTGGGACGTGAAACTTTGCAACTTCCAACTGCCTTTCTCGTAATTGGCAATGTACCTACACGGCCTTGTTTATTTATTTATTGGTCCATGTACAATTGTTACGCTTAATAACCTAATGATACATACTTGTATAGAAACCTAGAGTACAAAATAATGCGATAGACAGCATGCATAAACATTATGGTTGGAGAAAATAGAGGTCTGATGGCGTTTAGTTAGTATTTCCCAGAAGAACTCTCAGGTAGCTCTAATCAACATTTATTTAATAGGTAAAACCTATGAAATTGCCGTTTTTTAAAACGAGTTACTTTGATGTGTTATATCTTTGGATTTACTTGGAATTATAAGTTCAAATAAACCTTATATCAAAGGTACGCTATTCTTTTTAAAAATTACATATTTTTTATTTTGTATTTTCTCTAATATCGCAGCCGAAACTACTGGGACTAGGAACATGCAACCACCAGTAGTTTCGTCTGTGCGTTGATATGTCAGTCAGTCAGTTTCTCCTTTTATATTTACCTAAAGTAAACATATACTTTATTGTATACTAAAATTATTAAGTTACAATAAGATTTTTTCTTACTAAACACAGAAAATTCATAAGAGAACGCTATTGATGAATTCATCATCATCATCATCATTTCAGCCGATAGACGTCTACTGCTGGACATAGGCCTCCCCCAAATGTCGCCATTAAGAACGGTCCTGTGCGTCTTGCATCCATCAGATTCCCGCGACCTTCACCAGGTCATCGGTCCACCTTGTAGGGGGCCTTCCAACACTGCGTCTTCCGGTACGCGGTCGCCACACCAGAACCTTTCGGCCCCAACGGCCATCTATTCTGCGAGCAATGTGTCCTGCCTATTGCCTCTTAAGTTTGGCAATTCTTCGTGCTATGTCGGCAACCAGGATTATTGATGAATGTAATATAATATTCTGCCTAAGATTACGTAAAGATTTCGTGATTTAGTAATAAATTAAAATGGCAACCATTCTGATCTAATCTGTCGAAGAAGAAGATTAAATTTTATTGCACGCTTTTACAATTAACTATAATAATACTAGAGGACGAATATGGTGAACTGCTTCAACTTCGTGTGCCTTTTTCTATTTCCTTGTTAGATCACCATCATAAATATCATTGATTGCAACCATTTCTGCCCCTTCTCTTATGAGCTGCATTTCCCTAGTCTTTGCGAGTCAACCAGTTTTAGCCTGAAAGAAAGCTGGAAACTTATAAGCGCTTACCGGCGCTTGACGGCGCTGGTAACCCGCGCAGGAAAATATATGAACGCGCGCCGATAAGCACTGAACGGTGCCGACAAGTTCCGACAAGCTTCAACACGCGCTGGTCAGCGCTGGGCGCTGCCATTTAAAATGAATAAACAACTGCGACAACACGTGCAATTACGACCAAATTATCGTCCGATGAGTCCGACATTTTGCTTGGTCTGCTTCAACCTGCTTCCTTTGTGTAGAACGGACCAGCGTTGTCAAGCGCCGTTAAGCGCTTATAAGTTTCCAGCTTTCTTTCTGTATACAGCCTAACTCGCGATCTTCTGAGTGTCATTGTCTTGTATACCTGACATGGCTGTTCTGTCAGCCTACAGTCAAGACTGTGACTGTAGCTGACAGAATACGTTGTCCACATTGTCGCTTTCCATCAGGTGAGATAGTAGTTAAGCGCGAACCAGTCAAAAGTAAAAAAAGAATAGTTACTAATGACTATTGTGTTTTATAGAATGGTTACTGTTGAACAATTTGCCTGCTGCGGTCTTCCTGTCCGATTATAATTTAGATGTCTTCAAGGCTAGAGTGAATAGGCCCTTAATAAACTAGTGCGCCTCACCATCAATGATTGCATCTCTGCTTACCATCAGGTGAGATCGCAGTCAAGCACTGGTTTATACCAATTATTATTTTTATCAATAACAACCCTTTCAATTACACTAATAACAAAAAGGCGAAATGTTTGTATGTTACTTAAACGGATCTGGACAGATCTTTTTATCCTAGGAGTACATACATTTTCTATTTTCTTACGAGCAAAGCCGCTAGTAGAAGCTAGTGGATTTATATAGTCACATCACGATCATATATACTCATTTACCTATCCGTATCTATCTGTCAATCAGCCTTCGTCTCCGTCAAAGCCTTATTCCGATCACAAACATGTATCCTAGTGCAAAGGTTTTACCTTTTAAACGACATTATTATTATTATCATTCTCGATCTGTTCAGTCCCCCTAGCCAAGTTACGATCGTTTCGTTTGCGTCGAATGCCTCAAGTAGGCCACGCCTCCGATTCCTTTGTTCAGACGTCATCTCAACGCTCAGTCACATGGTCAGAACAAAGGAATCGGAGGCGTGGCCTACTCGAAGCGTTCGACGTAAACGAAACGATCGTAACTTGACTAGGGGGGCTGTTATTTTGTGTCCAACTAAAGTAATCTCTGTAACTGTCACGAAAGATATATGATAATCATCAACAGTCGTATCCAGCAAAGTGCTCTCCGTTTATCACCTTAATTAAAGCGCAGTGTCAGTATAACCACTTTCACTTCTGCCAGGTTTGGATGGTCTGTTAACTGACTTATTAATATGAAGTTTAATTATGATTGGAACACTCGTCATCATCAGGACATTCATGAGGATCCCTACATGTTAACATTATCTGTGCCTATGGGTCGAACAGTAATTGAAAAACTGGGCAAGTGCAAGTCGGACTCGCGTTCTGAGGGTTCCGTACAAACTTACCCATGTAAACAGTTCAATTGTCGAAAGGAGTCTCGAAGATTTTTCCGAATCGCAATTTTTTTTTTATTGTGATGTAAGAACAAATTTACAGTTTTCAGATTTATTCCTTTGTCTGTGCTATAAAACCATGCTTTATGTAAAACTAGCTTTTGCCCGCAGCTTCGCCCGCGTATATTAAATATAGTCTATGTTACTCAGGAATAAAGTAGTTTTCTATCGGTGAAATAGTTTTAGCAATCGGACCAGTACTTTCAGAGATTACCTCCTACAAACAAAAAAAAACATACTTTACCTCTTTATAATATAATTGTAGATGAAACATACTCGGGGATAAAAAAGTATCCTATATGCTATTCCAGGACAGTATGTTAAGTTTCAATGGGTAGCTCGCCGTCCGACCGTCCGGTAACCGTCCGGACCTGTAACTGTAGGAGCCCAACAAGGTCGAAGCCTACTGGGGCCAAGGGTCTGATTCTGAAAAAAGACTCGGCCCTGGTACGAAAGGCAACGAAGGAACAGGAGTGGGTTTTTTTGTCAGTAAAAGTCTGACACGATTTGTCATGACATGATTTTCCCACCGAAAAAAAAAAGTACTCTAGCCATAAGAAAAAGTGTTTCTACGAAAGGGTTGGCAAGGATCTTCAAAACTACAAAGTCAATAATAATTCTAAGAAAATCTTCCACCGTAAATGGGCTAACATCCGTTCTTGAAGGAGTCCTTGAAAACATTGAAACAGGTTTCCTTATCGTAATTTTGATGTATGACGTGCTTGGTGACGATTTGACGTCATAACCTTACTGATAGGTCCATTATGGCAAGATTCTTGTGCAACTAAGAGAGGCTTACTAGGAATTATTGATGTACTTAGTTTCGAGCAAACTGCTTCTTAGAGCCTGCGCACACTTTTGACAAGACTGTCTTAAACATTTGAGACTATCGATTTGAGACTATCTTCCGGCTCCATCATCATTATCTGGTCACTTTGATGATACCATTTTCAACATAGCTATTCAGAAACATTTATTTACTTGTATTGTCATAACCGTTTAACTATCTTAATTGTGATATCTATGTGAGTATCAAGTTCCGTTGGCCATTTCTGGTCTTTTTCATCAGTTAATGTTACTTTTTAACTGTAAATGCTTAAGTACTCGATGAAAATACCAAAATCACAAAATGGTTGCCTATAATATGTGAGGAGATCCCTCGATTCCTCATGGATTCCATCATCAGAACTGGACTTTGAAAAAAAATGTGATCAATCTGGAAACATACCCTTTAAGGGGAAAAAAATTGTAAATCGGTCTGAGGTAACAAACATAAAAAAATACTACCGAATTGAGAACCACCTTCTTTTTTTAACTCGGTTAAAAATAAAGAGTAGCCTTTTATATTATTTACGTCATGACATAAATATTCATTTCTTTAATAAAATATTCCCGAAGCATTCACTTTTTCGCTCATTAATTTTATTATAACAGTTCAAGGTAGGATTAAAGTTGAAGCTATACGAGTATAATTGTAATTCTCCTTGCATCCGGCTCCAAGTTTAAACTAAGCATAGTTCTACGTGATGCACATGTTACTAAGTAAGCACTGTATCCTTAATCATTTTATTTTTTTGAGATGAGAAATCATTCAATGACAAGTGTCATTGCCTTCTGCTTTTAGAGTGGAGCGGAAGGGTTTGTCAAGTTTTTACTGACTAAAACCACACCTGTGTCCTTCAGTAGACTTTAAGTTTCTAGGACCATGGGTTTCCTTTTCAGAAAATCCCCGCGGCCCTAACGAGCATCGGCTCTACCGGGCCCCTACGGTTTGCTGACGTTTCTTTGAGGAGCACGCAGAACACAACGCGCTATCGGCGACTTGGACTCGGTTCGGACGGTTACCGGAGGGTCGGACGGCGAGCTACATTGCTCGCCGTTCGCAAGCCAGCGCCTACGGTGGCCGAAAATCGGGATCGGGATCCCGGCGGCTGGGGCGTGAGGGCCATTCCCTCGCGCCTGCCAATAACTTTTCTGTTAGCGTTTCCGCCAAACACTACGTACAAAAAGTATGACAATTACATTACCGTCACGCCAGTAGTCACGGGCCTTCTCTGCAGCAACAGAAAAGGCATTTGTCTCAGCCTGCTGGTAGACTATAAAACTAATAAAAAAGCAATAAATGAAGAGAAAAGATATAAATTACCTGTATCCATAGATTTTCATTTTTTATTAAAATTGTTACTAAGTTATTATACAATTTATATCTAACCTTTCTTAAATCTAATAAACGTGATGAGAAAAATAAAATTGCAATAAAATTGAAATGCAAATTCAAATTCCAAGCAAAAGGTCACCGATTTGATTTCCGGAAGTTGTAAATCAAAAATCATTTTTTTATTTATTTATTAAGGTCGTTTTATAGAATTATCCTAACCAATAACGTGTCGAAAAATTTAGTGAAATGTAGTCAAATATTAGCACTAGCGTCTATTTCAGGAAACACCTCCTCCTCTTTGCGTCGAGGGTCGTGACCATGCTTCATGACTTTCACTCGTATAATATTCCTCCCTCTGTTTCAGTCTCTGGCGGTGTAAAAGACTTTGTAGACTTTGTGTAGATTCAAGAACGGTGCGGACCTGGTCGGACCAAAATATTGAGCTGCGCCCTCGAGGCTTTTTCCCATCTATTTTACCGGTCACGATGAGCCTATCGAGGTTGCCGCAGTCTTTCCTTGCAATTTGACTTGCTTCAAAATCTCGTCTCCGAAATTTCTCGGAATCGGTTCGACGAACCTGTAGCGCTACTACTTGTAGGAGTTGCGAGATCCATCCATCATCATCGTCAGAATTCAGAGTACGTATTCGAAGACGATCTGGGCGCGAGTTTGCAGACGGCAAACATTGAGTAGCACGCCGTCCGTCTAAAGATAAGAACCAAGCCTGGATCGACGACGCGTTGCATTCCACGCGCGCCTCAAAGAGATGTCAGCCAGAATGACGGGGCCAGTAAAGGCCATTACCTGCTGGGCTACGAATTATTCGAAAGAGTTACCGTGGCCCTCGCAAAAGGGCAACTGAAGGAACACTGTGGCGTTTTAGTCAGTAAAAGTCTGACACTCCTTCCCACTCTACCCAGAGCCGAAAAAATATTTCATGATTTACCAGGTAAATAAAAAATTCAGAACATTTACTACTCAGGCAAAACATAATATACCTACTAAGATGCCAAGATTAACCTGACAGCAGCAATACAGACAGACAGTTTACATATTGTCGGTCAACAGGACCTTATCAATTATACATTACAAGTGGCTTTAACCCCTTAAATTTATATAATGGCTATTCACATTCGTAACAAATGTTCCTATTTTTTAGGTGGGAAAATCATCTTATGACAAATCCCGATTTTGGGCGGAGCGGGAAATAATGTCAGACTTTTACTGAATAAAACCCACTCCTGTTCCTTCGTTGCCTTCGTCCCAGGGCCCCAGGTTTCGTTTTTACTCTACCCATGGCCCCAGTAGGCTTCGGCCCTGCTGGGCCCCTACGATTTGCTGTTGCAACAATAGCCACGGCTAAACACTGTGTCCCAAAATACAAGCGTTAGCTTCCCTAAGACTGCGCACACTTGAGACCAGACTATGTTAGACAGACTTGTCTACGACGTGGAAGACTTGTCTACGACACCGCAGACTTGTCTGCGACAATACTGTTTTGAGACATCCAATGTTGCCAACAGTTACACTTCCACTAAACCAAACTTACCACTAAAGCCAACTTTTAAAACCACTAGAAAACCACTAACAAAAAATTATCCCACACACAAAATTGCAAAATTTCCCACAAAAAAAATGTGCGTTGTACGAGCAGGCCCTTAGTTTAGGAACCAGTATCTGCAACTTTTGCGATTACTGTGCCTCATCATCATCATCATTTCAGCCGAAAGAAGTCCACTGTTGGACATAGGCCTCCCCCAAGCGACATCACAACGACCAATCCTGAGCGTCTCGTATCCACCGCACTCCCGCGACTCTCACCAAGTCAGCGGACCACCTTGTGAGAGGCCTTCCAACACAGCGTTTTCCGGTGCGCGGTCGCCACTCTAGAACCTTTCGGCCCCATCGACCATCCGTTCTACGAGCAATGTGCCCAGCCCACTGCCACTTTAGTTTGGCGATTCTTCGGGCTATGTCGGCGACCTTGGTTCTCCTGCGCATTCTTAATGCGATCAGTCAAGGAAACTCCGAGCATAGCCCTTTCCATTGCCCTTTGGGCGACTGTAAGCCTTCTGATGAGGCCAATTGTAAGCGACCATGTTTCAGTACCATATGTATATTACTGTGCCTAGTTTTTCCTGATTATTTGGTACCAATAAACATTTTTTTAATGTACATAGTCTGGTAGCTCTATCCAAAGGTTTGGTTTCGCAGTAACTAAACCCATAAACATTAACGTTCCGACGCCGGGTCAATTAAGCAGAGCCTTATTCGTTGTACAAGCCGGCTTAAATATTACTGTCGTTACCTTGCCCTAAGGTGCGTGGAGGTGAGCTAACAATATGGCCAAATACAACAAAAATTCGTTAAAATTATACATAACTTTTTATTCTTTTATCGTAACCTTAATTGTTTTTCTTTGTTGTCTTTGTGGTAATCTGGTGTTATATTATAAAGTTCTATGTTCCCTTAATTGGCATATACATTAGAAAATTCATTATCATCATCATTTCAGCCGTCCAATGTTGAACATATGCCTCCCCCAAGTGTCGCCACGACAAACGGTCCTGTACGTCTCGCATCCATCGGATTCCCGCGACTTTCAGTAGGTCATCGGACCACTTCGTGGGAGGCCTTCCAACGCTGCGTCTTCAGATACGCGGTCGCCACTCCAGAATCTTTCGGCCCCAACCACTATCTGTTCTGCGAGCAATGTGCCACTTAAGACCTTAAGTTTAGCCATTCGGTCTATGTCGGATTTAGAAAATTACCTAAGATTTTAAACTTAAATAAATTAATTAATGAGTTTGAGTACTTTTATATTCAACTGGAGTCAATAACTCGTTTTTGGACAACAGAATATTTAAACAACACCTAAGTAAGACTATTGCCGGTTTAGGCGTTAAGTCCAAAAGTTTTGTATGTTTAGCCAAAACGTCAAAAGGCTTGCATGGAAGTTACTAGATTTTCCGGCTCCATACAAATATGATGATCGGCCAGCTGGTCTAACCTTGTTAAATCGCGTGGTCACGTAATTTCATTACGATTAAAAAAAAATAGTCAAGTTAATGTTGCCAGTTATGCAAGGATAAATTTGTTTTTAGAACTTTCAGTTTGATAAAGTACTGGCTGAATACAGTACCTAACCTTTCTTTATGGAATAGGTACAGTAATAAGCCACATAATAATCGCTAATCCTGAAAATAGTAGATATATTCAAAATAGCTCGAAGTTGTGGACGACTACGTTTACCTGGGTCAGACGGTTCAGTTGGGTCAGTCTAACTTCGAGAAAGAGGTCAATCGTCGAATCCGACTCGGCTGGGCAGCGTTTGGGAAGCTGCGCGGTGTCTTCTCGTCCAATATACCACAGTGTCTCAAAACAAAAGTCTATGACCAGTGCGTGTTGCCAGTTATGATATATGGCTTCGAAAACTGGTCGCTTACAATGGGCCTCATCAGAAGGCTTATAGTTACTCAAAGCGCAATGAAAAGGGCTATGCTCGGAGTTTCCTTGCGTGATCGCGTCAGAAATGAGAATATCCGTAGGAGAACCAAGGTTACGGACATAGCCCGAAGAATCGCCACACTTAAGTGGCAGTGGGCAGTGCACGTTGCTCGCAGAACAGATGGTCGATGGGGACGAAAGGTTCTGGAATGGCAACCACGTACCGGAAGACGCAGCGTTGGAAGGCCTCCCACAAGGTGGACCGATGACCTGGTGAGGGTCGCGGGAATCCGATGGATGCGAGACGCACAGGACCGGTCATTGTGGCGACTTTTGGGGGAGGCCTATGTCTAACAGTGGACGTCTTTCGGCTGAAATGATGATGAAATAAATTCTTGATAAGTTTTGATTACGTCCCTAGCGTATTTGTGTATCCAGTGTGCGTAGAAACTAATATCAATGCGCTACCAACGTAGTGCGTGGATGCCCATATTATTTGCCTACAATTAGGATACCTAACTATTTATTTTTAAATCACGATCTAAGTGCATTTAAGTATTTCAGTGCTTAAATTATGATTGTAAGTTAATTTTCTAATTGGGGTGTATATATTCCAAATATATGTTGTATAGGAATGAAACGGGCTGGAAGTATTTTAGTTCTATGTCACCCGTAATTTAGTTAAGGAACCCATTGCCAAAACTCCATGCGAAGTCTAACAACCTCTGCCCCCCTAGTCAAGTTACAATCGTTTCGTTAGCACCTAACGATACGATTGTAACTTGGCTAGGGGGGCTGATCTACCTATGTATGACATATTATCTTTTTTTTTGTTGAGATTTCGTCAAAGAACTTCGCCCGCTCTGGGTTATTTGGGTTTCAGTCACTAAAACGCTGACATTCCTATGTGCTGACACAGGAGTATCAGCGTTTTTGTGACTGAAACCTACCCGTGTTCTTTCAGTTGCCCTTTGCGTTCCAGAGCCGCAATAACTCTTTCAAATAATCCCGCAGACTATGTCATGATAGCTTGGTTGATCGCTGATAGAATTTGGCTTTGTCTATGCCCTCCGGCCTAACCTGCACTCGCACTTTTCGTCACCGCCTGCTAGAAAAATTACTTATAATACATTCGTACCTAACCGAGGCCGCTCGGCTAAGCAATTGACACGTTCTAATTACTTACTTACATTTGCTTGCGAAAGTCTGATTTCCCTTTGGGCAGGGCTACTGAGGTTACTTAGCAGCTTATAATTAAACCAGTCTCCATAGCTACGCTTTTGATGTTAAGAGAATAATATACATTAGAAAGAATATGATTCCATGTATAATTTTTCGTCTTTTAGTCCAATAAGACTAGAAGCCAATCAAGATACAATCATAATTGGGAAAATCTTAATGATCCCTTGCGTGATTGCATCAGGAATGAAAATATTCGCAGAAGAACAAAGGTCGCCACAATAGTCCGGAGAATCGCCAAAGACGCAGCGTTGAAAGACCTCCATCAAGGTGTACCAATGACCTGGCGAGAGTCGCTGGAATGCGATGGATGCGAGACGCGCAGGCCTCTGTCCAGCAGTGGACGTTTTTCGTCTGAAATGGTGATGATGATGAAATTATGTTCTGTACACCTAATTCCTAGTTTAGTTCTTAGTGACTTTCACCTAATTTACCCTCTTTATCATATTGAACACAGTATTACCGGCAAAGGACTTTAAGTTTCTCATCATCATCATTTCAGCCGAAAGACGTCCACCGTTGGACATAGGCCTCCTCCAAATGTCGCCACAACGACCGGTTCTGTGCGTCTCGCATCTATTGGATTCCCGCGACCCTCACCAGGTCATCGTTCACGTTTCTCATATAAATAATAATCCTTCTCTCGGAAATTCGAGCCCGTATTCTAAAAACTGAGACGACACACATCACTACATACCTAAATTTTATTTCTTTTCTACGAAAAACATGGAGCATACAGATGACATATTAGAAAACTGTGACGTCATAACAATAGTCGATAAAGATTTTCGTTATGTAAAGTAATTACACAGTGTTACACTAGATTAATATTCATTACAAAAATATCGTTAAATTCTAAATGTGAAGTTTTAGTTGCTCGGTTACTTCGTGGTAACCATTAGGACGGCGCACGCGCGTAGTTGCGACACCGACGCCGCGGGTCAAACGGGCGCGTTTCGGGTCTTACGATAAGATCGTAACCAGTGTTGTGGTAAAATGATGCAGTTTATATTTGATGAAAATTACAAAGAAACGCATCGGAGCAAGGTAAGAGAACATGATCATCATTTTCGTCATCAGTGACATCTACTGCTGAATGAAGAGCGCTTAAGCGACGCATGATGACTGGTCCTGAGCTTCTCATACCATAGTATACCCTAGGGATAGCGATTCTAAAGAAGAAGAATGATTTTTGAATTGATGGGTTTTTTTTATTCAATCGATTCAGTAATAAATCGAGTTCTAAAAAATCGATCGTTAGAAAGATCGCACCTATTACCCTGCAAGTACAGAATCCTAAAAAGTGAGTAATGGGGTGTCCAACATTCACATAAAAAAATAGTTTGGCGATTTTAAAAAATGATATGGTTACATGCCGAAGGAAAAATCTGAATTTTGGTTTAAAGATCGATCTCCAAGATCAATTTTGCAGAATCAAGCTTTTCTTTCTCGAAAAAAAATCGATTTAAAAAAATCGATTCTCCGATTAATCGATCTCAAATCACTATTTCTAGTATACCCGTGGTCTTCGTATAGCTTCCCCAAGTTTTTCATCCAAATTGTTGGATTCCTTTCAATGCTTCGTCTCTCGGTATGCCTACCAAATTCCAGAACTTAAGGTAAAATAATAATAATAATTAGTTTTGTTGAACTCTGGATGAGGTCATCATTTTGAGACCATGTGTGGTCTTTTGTAGGTAAAAGCTGATGATTGTCACGATGTTGTATCAAATGGTAAAATGAACCTTAATTCCTTAATATTCTGACATCATTAATTTCCCAAGTAAATGTTTAAAATTCTCTGTCATCCTTCAGTACAACGATTACTTAATTTTCAAGAACGTACACAATATGGTAAACTAAAATATTATAATCTGATCGTTAAATTTTTATTTATTCTATATTTATCTATACTAGTTCAACGGACAGACGTTGTCATGTCTTAACTATGAACTGTCAAACGCGCGAAAATTAGCTTACTATTCATCCTAGTTTTCTGAAATTTCCTGCACAACTTTCTTATTTTTTTCTTTCATAAGAACCTTTTCTCGACAGTATCAAACACAACAAGAAAAGAATTAGCGAAATTGGTTCAGTCGGTAATGCGTTATGACGTGACCAAAGGAAATAGGGATTCTTTTTTATATATAGGTAAGGTGTTAAGTAAATAGTATAAATTTTGGAATCTCGGGAAATGCACCCAAACGTTATAAAATTATATTATTTATGAGTTCAAAGAAAGTAGGAGCGTATGCACTGTAAAACTCATTACATATTAAGGAAACACGTGCCATTAAAAATACTTACATAAAATTACACACGTACAGCAATTAAAACCTTTCTAATTAACAATCTGATAACATAATAATTTGTGTTTATATTTTCCTTAAAAAAGCGATGTATGTCTCTGCAATTTTCCTCGTATTTGCGATTCTCGTCGGCAATCATATGTGCCTTGCGCGATGGAAGACTTTGACTTACAGAAATGTCAAGTGTCTTCAGCCAAGTCAAGCCTTCAAACTGGCACAAATATATACACAAGATGTTCAGAGAAAGAAAAACAGATAAACATATTTATTGGTCATCATCATCTTCCTGCCCTTGTCCTGTGTTATTTGGGGTCGGCGCAATACGTTTTTTTCTTCCATTCTGCCCTGTCACTCGTCACGCTATCACTAACTTCCTTTTCTTTCATATCACTGTTCACACAATCCATCCATCTTTTCTCTGGTCTCCCTCTCCCTCTCCATCCATCCACATGTAAATTCATAACTCTTTTAGTAACATGCATAGATAAACATTGGCAAAAATAATATTTACAAGTTACAAAATAAAATCAATATTTTACAAAATTTATCATTCCATTGTAAATTTGTAATAAATTAAAACATCGAAAACGTTAAATAATAATAAATTGATCATAAAAAATAAATAAATAATTGATTATCAATATATTTTATCACTTGTCATCTCTTCAATCGAATAAAACGTTTCTGAGTAAGCCAGCAATTCACTCGTAAGTTTGGCCATAAAGCTCGTCGTATTCGAGGTAACTAACGATGGTAGTTTATTATATATAAGTATTATTAGTATATTATTTTAAGCCCTATAATGTGCGCAATGTTCTCTTTATATTGCAGTATCTTTTCGGTTAGTATTGATTCGGTAGAACAATTTTAATTTGGTTATTATAGCGCAAATATTGATGCACTGATAATGGGGATTTGTTTAGAATTTTTTTTTTTTTTTTTTTGTGTGTGGCCTCTCGCAGGTCAACCTAGGAGGTTGTCGGCTGCTTAACCGGTCTTGCCTGTGGCGGCCTCGATTAGAAATCAAAGCCTCCAGCCAGGGCTTACTTAAAACTACTTAAAACTAAGCGACAACACGCTAAGGGCACCCCCTGTGGGGTACGGACCTCGGCTTAGGGCGTCGCTGGGGGGGGGGCAGCAAGGGACGAGCTGGATCGAACAGTATTATTATTTATCGGGGATTGATTTGTTTAGAAGACCTATTTGTACTAGATATACAAGGTGTTTGGTGCATCGTGTGCCAAATTGAAATGGTCGACGGGAGGGGACGGGAAGGATAGCAGATGACCTCTCCCGTCGACCATTTCAATTTGGCACACGATGCACCAAACACTCTGTATAATTTATAGTAAGATATAGCCATATGTCGTTAATATTTCATCATCATCATCATCATTATTTCAGCCAAAGACGTCCTCTGTTGGACATAGGCCTCCCCCAAGCGTCTCGCACCCTTCAGTTTTCCGCGACCCCGAACAGGCCCACCTTGTGGGAGGTCTTCCAACGCTGCGTCTTCCGGTACGAGGTCACCACTCCAGGACCTTTCATTCCCATCGACCAACTGTTCTGCGTGCAATGTGCCCTGCCCATTGCCACTTAAGTTTGTCGATTATATATGACATCTTCGGTATAGTTTCGAGTCAGTCTAGCTCTTGGATCATTTGCTAGATTTGCAGCGGCTTTCATGATATACGTGTATAACTGTCCATAAAAGGCCTAGATCTCTCCCAGAAGCTCCGATTTGACGGATATGACTGCCATCGTCGGTCTTCAGTTTTCTTAGCTGACTCTGTCCAATAGACTTTGGAGCCCTTACCCCGCACAATCGCTTTTTTAATCCTCTCGATATTAAAGCGGCTAAGGTCGCATTTCAGAGACTTCGAGATCCGTCTATTGAGCTGCCGGTATCTGCACGTATCGTCTGAAGACTGCAGAATCATCTCACACCTCAATCTTTAACATTTATTATCTAGTTCACATACCTACCTCCCTTGAAAAGGGAGGATCTTCCGTCTAAACGGGTGTATTTTCTGGTCCGGCAACTGATCGATACTTGATTTTGGATTATTGTATATTTTATATTCTAATCGCGCAGAGAACTCTGAAATTGCAGGATTTGAATTTTTTAGTTCTTATGTGACAATATTGATGTCACTACAGCATTAAAAACAGTTAAAAATCAGGACCATATCTCAATAACCCTAATATTTATACACGAATGCACATTTGCTTAGCACAATCAGTGTGTTGTAGGCACATACGATGTCACTATGTCGTTAATTCAGCTTGTTATCTGCGCCCTTTGTAACGGATGCAACAATAAAACTACATTTAATTAAGCAGAATATGCGCGTGTGGCCTGTATAGGCATCTACTGGGGACTGATACTGGTTTCAAATTTTCTGACAGCACTGTTGGTCAGGTAAGACTTAGAAATAGCTTGATGAAAATCAATGAGATAGCGGCTAAGACGATTTTCAAGACTAATCTTCCAAAATTTTGCCTTGTTAACAATAGAAGAGAAGTCTGGTGTCAGATTTATCGTATACAAACGCTTTTTAACATCACGTATTTAGTTGTTAACTAATTAAATAGAAATAATAAAACAAAAGTAAATACAAAGATACCGCCATCTACAGCGTTGGTAGGACTCCTACAGGGTGAACTGATGACCTAGTGCGAGTAGCGGGAATCCAATACGTCGTTATGGTGGCTCTTGGAGGAAGCCTATGTCCAACAGTGTATGTCTTTCGGCTGAAATGATGATGATGATGACGAAATACAAACATTGTATTTACTAGTTATCTTATCTACTGCTCCTAGTGGTGTAAAACGATCTTCGAATGTTCTGAAGCGTGTAAACTACGACCATATATATAGTTGAATTCAGAATCTGAGGGAATTATCAAATGTCATAACAACAGACTTTGAAATACGCGACAAAGTTCACAAATGGTCGCTTCAAAATCCACTTAAAATACACAACACCAAAGTCTTTAGAGTCGTTGAGAGACGATAGATCAAAATTATCTCGAATCATTTATTGATTCAAGTTTTACTAATAAAATAATAGGTTCGTATATACCATTAAAAGAAAAAGTATGACGTTTACCCAAAATTCATGATTTCTCCATGTCCCCGTTAACATTGAATAAAGATGCACCGACTTGTTTGGAGAAATACAAAGTGAAAGTAAACGCATCGTCCTAAGAAGAAACGTAAATGTCCACGTACATTATTACAAACTCCGAATCTTTCATTAATGTTATAAATTGTCATTAAGTGACTGAGTGCGGGGAGGACTTTCACAATACAATTTCATTAAAACATTAAGCTTCACGTCATCATAATTTAAGGCCTCCAGTATCTCCGGTGCAAAGAACTACTTATATGGCCGATAATATTGTTTTGTTTTGTTTTTTGTTTCGTTTCGGGTTCCTCTATTATTTCACAGCTAGATTTTCTCCCAGCGGGTCAAATTTACTTACTTACTCATCCGCGGTTCTTTTTTGATTATAATTGCTAAATGACCCGGCAAACTTCGTACCGCCTAATAGTAAGGATAACGCCTCCTACTGGCATTACCAGAACAGCATAATTCATTTTATAATAACATTTTAATTAGAAATGGCGTTGTATTCATTTTTTTTATGGAACTTTCGGGGACTGTGCATTGGAATTGCACAATTTAATTCCGCCAAGTCCGTTCCATCATCGGACCACTAGACGTAAGAAGTTGCGCCACCGGTACATGGTGTCCATCCCATCCATACGTATAAAGTTTTTGGGAACACATTAATTATGTATACAGCTAAGGAGTGGAATTCCCTGCCGGAGTCTGTGTTTCCTGATAGCTACAACTTAAGGGTCTTGAAGTCAAAAGTGAATAAGATTACTTCAAGACAAGCGTGCTCCATCATCAGCCACATCATCGCTTACCATCAGGTGAGATATATAATAAAAAAAAAACTTCCATCTTATTTATTATTACTATAATATCACCATTCACGTGAATGAATGTAGACAATTATTTTATAGAATTTAAGCTGATTTCCTTGAGTTTCCAATGTCATACCTTGACCATGTCAATTTGTTATAATGGCAATTCTAATAATAATAAAGACTTTAAAAAAGGAAGGAAATATAATTTGTAAAACTAATTGGTCATATGGTACTTTTGTTTACAAAATTTAAGGAGGACACTTCCTAAAAATATATGCCTTAAAAACCTAACCTAACCAAACAGTTTAGTCATCTTGGTTTACTGATGTAACTAATGCTGTTTATAAACTAACAAAGCACGATATTTAAACAAATAAGATACCACTCAAGTTGTACAGACGTATGTACAATCGGCGCGTTAAACAGGCCAAATAGGTGCTGAACCAAAATCTTTTTTTTTTATTCTTGATAGGTTCGCGCTTGACCACTATCTCACCTGATGGAAAGCGACGATGCGTTCGACGACGGAGCGCGCTTACCTAGAACTAACTTCATCATCATCATCATTTCAGCCGATAGACGTCCACTGCTGGACATAGGCCTCCCCCAAATGTCGCCACGAAGAACGGTCCAGTGCGTCTCGCATCCATCGGATTCTCGCAACCTTCACCAGGTCATCGGTCCACCTTGTAGGGGGCCTTCCGACGGTTGATCGATCCCACCCGGAGATTCTTAGCACCCCAGACCCCAGGGCTGCGCCCACGCCCGTCCACGCTAGCACAACCGCTGGAGTTGCCGGGCACTTGGGGCCTGTTTTTTATTGCATTATGCATTTAGGGGGGTTTGTACCATAACCCGCCACGCTGGTCCAGTGCGTGTTGGCGGGTCGCCATAGCCTCGTTTGTTTGTCAGCAGGGTGCACCACGTGCAGGTGAGGTTGGCTTGGATCCCGATAGGTGTTGTTTCGGACCCCGTATACACCCCGTATACACCGAACTAACTTCACTCTTGACTTAAAGATTCCCGGGTTATAGCCATCAGGAAACACAGATACCGGCAAGGAATTCCACTCCTCAGCTGAACGGACAATGAATGTGTTCCCAAAACGTTTTGTGCGTTAGGTGGGATGTCCATCATGTACCGGTGGCCCATTGCCGTAGGTACGCCACTCACTTTACCTCTTTATAATATTATTAGTGTAGAATTGTAGATTTTAATACTTTTTTTATCTGACTGTACTAAACCACTTAAATTTTAGTAGTGTCCGAATCATCAGCAAGTCTTAAAATATTTACAACTAGTTTAAACCACTCTTTATCAGATCTTTCAAATTAAAATAATATGTGAAATTTTGATAGAGACACCGTACGTAAGTCACTACTTGCAATGCACCGCACTAACCATATACACACATAACTTAAAATCTCATTACTCAATAAGATGAGATAAATTACAACGATTATCAAAATAACTGTATTTTGCGGTGAGCGGCGTGTACTTGTAAAATTATGCCTATTAGTTATGAAACACACTCCACTAATAACACAGTTATTGTGTAAAAACTTAATGTTTTGCAGTTTGGTACAATAAAATAAGAATAATTTATGTTACAATAAAATAAAAGTAATTTATATATTGTAACTAGCGGTTCCTGCAGACGTTATACTGCCCGAAATCTCGCTTTCGTCAAAAATTAAATTGCAGATTGTAGCGCCACCTACCGGGTTCAATTGTATTTTCAAACGAGCCAGGGAACCACTCAAATATACACACAAAATTTCATCCGAATCGGTCAAGCTGTTTAGGAGGAGTTAGGTGGCAAACACACGTACAGAAGAATTATATATATAAAGATTTAACCATTGTTACAAGTATATTTTCTTAACTAGAAACACCTTTTCGTTCTACCCTAGTGCGGGAGAAATCACAGGATTCGTTATATGGTATGGTATGGTTAAATAACAAGTTCTAGACAAAATAGCTACTCAGTGAAGCTTTGTTTCTTAGGCACCTAGAGATGTTGCTACCTATTTTAAATATCTATGAACCTAAAAATATTTTAAATATTAGTTTGAAGTCACCAGTGCGTGTTGCCAGTGATGACATATGGTACTGAAACATGGTCGTTTGGCCTCATCAGAAGGCTTACTTACAGTCACCCAAAGGGCAATGGAAAGGGCTATGCTCGGAGTTTCCTTGCGTGATCGCATAAAGAATGAAGATATCCGCAGGAGAACCAAGGTCGCCGACATAGCCCGAAGAATCGCCAAACTAAAGTGGCAGTGGGCAGGGCACACTGCTCGTAGAACGGACGGTCGATGGGGCCGAGTGGTTCTAGAGTGGCGACCGCGCACCGGAAAACGCAGCGTTGGAAGGCCTCCCACAAGGTGGATGTGAGACGCACAGGATCGGTCGTTGTGGCGTCGCTTGGGGGAGGCCAGCAGTGGCCTTCTTTCGGCTGAAATGATGATGATGAATTGCGTGCGTGCATTTCATGTTCATACGAAGCGGCCGCGGCGCAGGGACTTCGTACGAACTAGTTTCGCGCAAAATGCACGCACGCCGTTCGAAAGCGGCTCGCGAGTGGCGCATTCGCCAGGTCTGGACACACCATTAGATATTCATAGAAGGACTGCGGTATTTTTCAAAAGAGTTAAAGTGGCCCAGGAATGCAAAGGACAATTGGAGAAACACAGGTAGGTTTTAGTCAGAAGGAGACTGACACTCCCTCTTGCTCCACCAAGAGTGAAAGAAATATAAAAAAGTATATTATAAAAATAGTAAGCAAAAAAGAGATTTTAGAAAATGATTAACATTTAAGTGCAATAGGGGAAGAATGTTTGAATGGACGATTAATGTTCATTTAATGATTGTCGCCGAATAAAATTCATTTTTTAGGGTTCTGTACCTCAAAAGATTAAAACGGAACTCTTATAGGATTACTTCGTTGTCCGTCTGTCTGACTGTCAGGATCCTTAGTCCCAGGAACGTGAAAAAGTATCGAGTTGGAATTAAAACCATATATAGTCTGCGGCCCCTTGAAGCTGAAAAATTAAATAATCAAAAATTAAATATCTAAGTTAACGAAAAAAAAAGATACGACCGTTTGTTTCCTAAAAAAACGTTATAAGATCTTTCCTTGAAACAATTTCTGGCAAATAAACGTTTTGATTTGATATATTTCGACATTTCATAGGGTACTTCCCGTTGACCCAGAATCCTGAAATTTGGCATAAATCAAGTTTTTATAGCACAGGTATAGGAATAAATCTGAAAACAGTAAATTAGTTGTTACGTCACAAAAAAAAAATTGTTTACTATGGAAGTAGTTAAAATTAGTTAAAATTATATACTATGGATAGACTCGCGCCAGACAACTTGAGATAGTGGTCTGGCGCGAGTCCTTGATGGTATAGAAGTTCCGTCTTAATTTTACCACTGACAAAATAAAAGTTCATAATTATTACTTAACTTCCCACCCATAGGTTCATTTGATTTATTCAAGACATGTTTTATCGCCTCAAACTAAAATAGCAAAGATTATCTATTCTATTACTAGGATATGACGAAACCGACGCACAGTTACTTGCAAAACATCCGTTTCCAACAAGGGCACTATGGCTACAAATTACATACAATTTTTTCAAAACGCTCATAAAACATTTAATACACCGAAAATTACTATCAAGGAAATCTTACCACACATTAAAACAGTACAGCCTACTTAAACTATTTGTAAATATTTTATGACGATTCGGACACTACTAAAATTTAAGTTGTTTAGTACAGTCAGATAAAAAAAGTTTTAAAATCTACACTAATAATGTTATAAAGAGATAAAATGAGTAGCGTACGGTAATGCGCTACCGGTACATGGTGGACATCAAACATATACGCACAAAACGTTTTGAGAACACATTAATTGTGCGCACAGCTAAGGAGTGGAATTCCTTGCCGGAATCTGTGTTTCCTGAGGGCTACCCGGGAATCTTTAAGTCAAGAATGAATAGGTTACTTCTAGGTAAGCGCGCTCCATCGTTGACCGCATCATCGCTTTCCATCAGGTGAGAAAGCGGTCAAGCGCGAACCTATTAAGAATAATAAAAAAAAAAATGTTTTTTTGTTTATAGGTAGTCTCTGAAAGCACTGGTCCGATTGTGAAATTTTTTTTTACCGATAGAAAGCTGCCTTATTTCTGAGTGAGCCTAAAATAGTTTAAGTAACGCTTTTTTACCTCATATATTATAGTTTTAAACTTTTTATCTGACTGTATTAGACAGTGTTTGTTCGAAAGGTCAGTGAAAAAAATAATGAAATTAAAATGTGTCTATTCGGACCCGTGTCCGAATCGTCAGCAACTCTATTTTAATATAGTAACGTGTTCTATCAACGCCATGATTGGTCAATATAAATGTAGCCTAAATACGAATTAATTTAATCTTTAATTACATTCTATCGAGTAGAAATCATGTTAGTAAGTAATTCGGTGTTGCGCGGTGAGTTAGGGAACCCTACGCGTGCGCAAGGGCAGGCGTACTAAAGGGGTGACCAGACGGTTGCAAACCAACGTCTCAACCAAGGTGACCTTGCTAGTTTCAATCCGTGTAGACAGCAGTTGTAACCCATGAACTTCAACGCCCTTGGTTAGAAGGTGCGTTTTCCCAACCACCGAACGTGTTGGCGCGTGGTTTACATCCATCATCATCACAAACCAAACACATAAACCAAGGTCACCTTGGTTGGAACGCTAGTTTGCAACCGTCTGGTCACCCCTTTAGTCGCCGTGCCAAAGATAACGACTTACATTATCGCTCTAGTTCTAAAATTTCGTGTCCTTATGATAATTAGATAAACAAGCTTTACGACTTATTAAAGTAGGTGAGGTGTCTTGCTGTAAATGTCACCGAGCTTTGTCTTCTGAGAACATATTTGTCAAAAAGTAATTATGTCCCATTTTTGCGTCAGATGCTGATAACTAAAGCAGAAAATATATATTTTAAAGAAATGTACAAACTTATCAGATTATGAACTATCGCCTGTCAGTGTCAGTTTTATATGAAATAAGCTCTTTCGCGTAAATTTGACATACATTGAGCTTAGGAGTATAGGAGTGTTAAAATGTGAAGATGACATGACTAGAAAGGGGCAGCATGACCATTAACATAACATATAACAATAATCAGCTATATAATCTTCCCACTGCTGTGACTCAAGCTCCTTTTGGGGCTGGTGGATATCACATGTCTTAATTTTTTGGTTTTAGGACATGCCGGTTTCACCAATCTAAGCCCACAATCTAGCGGTTAGACCAAAGAAAGGAAGCTTACTAATAAAAAAAAAGATAAAAAAAGCATTTATTTCAGGTAACTAATAGCACCCATACAACAATCACAAAACAGAACACACACACATAAGCAAATACATATTACACTATCGGACATATAAAGTCGTCGGGCCAGACACTATCGAAAGCCTTCGAGATTTCGAGGGAGACGGCAAACGATTCCTCCACTATTATTTACACATTACTTGTCAAAATCAACAATTATGAAGTCAATTATATACCATTCTGACACTATTGTAATAGCAGACTTTTAGCACATGAGTAGTTATCTATTCATGTGCTTTTAGGCCCCGTATGAGTGCTGATGCTGTCCGGCACCCTGTACACTAAGGACGCGCACCGCTTAGGTACGCATGGTGCTGTAGAAACAGTTGGCGCGCGCTTCCGCAAACAAGCCCAAGCCCCGAGGCACTATAGAATCAATGCTTAGATACGCATAACCAACATGAACTGCACATACATATTACATAAACAGAATGAGGCTTATTTAATTCACATTTCGGCCTAAAACATACAAAATTATGTACAATAAGTAACATTGGGTAAGTGCGTAATAACAGTAATTACACATGATAAATGTGGGTACATACATGTAATTTATATATATCTGGTCATCGCAGTAATTGTTTGGTAATTAGTCATTATAAGATACGGTTTGTGTCACCATTAGTGTGCATAGCTTATTGTTGGTAGCAGATGAATATGAACATAATTATTGTCATAGATAAGTGAGCGATCGGAGAATTGAGAAGAAATTCATAGTATCTATTTCAGACAAGTACTGAAGTGAAAAACAAATATATTACAACAAATAATAAATATATTACAACAAACAACAAATATATTACAACAAACAACAAATATATTACTTAATTCGTGCTTTGACGCAAGCATAAATTATTTATTGAGTACTGCCACATTGCAATACATTTAACATTAAAAAACAAAAAGAATCGATTTCATCGTGGTGGTCTGCTGTATGTAACAATAATGGCGTACATAACATTTGCAATTTTTTATAACTGATGGCATGTGTCCTGAAAAATGAAAAATATCTCATAGATACTAACTTCTGCCCGGGGTTCGCCTGCATGAAATTACGAACTTCTCCCAAGGGATAATACACTTGAAATAAAAAGGTGGTGCTATTTCAGGACATGTTCACCCATGTGCCAAATTTCATCCAAATACATTCAGCCATTTGAGCGGGAAGAAGTAACGAACATACACACATGTTCATACAAACTTTTATCTTTATAATTTAATATCAGTGTGATAGTTATCACGTCTGTTAGTTACAAAATATATACAGCATCAAATATCTTGCCTGCCCCCGTAGCCAAGTCTAATTCCGAAGAATGAGATACGACCATCTTGCTTTTCTCTTCTAATATTTCTGAATATATCTAATCTACGGCGAACATATTACAACTTTTTAGATTAAGCATATAACTCCCTTAATAACATTCCTCTCTAGGTGTTGAGCTTCCAGCCCCCCTAGCCGTTCGCGTCGACCGCCTCGAGGAGGCCACGCCTCCGATTCCTTTGTTCTGACGTCATCTCAATGCTCAGTCACGTGGTCAGAACATAGGGAACAATCCGATGTACCTGTTTGAATTTCGTCGCTGGGGCCAGCTCCACGCTCAAGGGTGTTTTCTTAGAGAATAGCACTGCTGGTCCTAATCGGCCGCTGACAGCTACCCGAAACGTGGCCTGCCTCACAGACCAATCCGCTTTTTGATCCTATACAAAACTTCAACGAAAATAAAACTTTAACCAGCCCTCTGAGTAATGAATGGAAAATGTCTCATTAGTATTTCGAGTAGCAACTCGTGTATCTTTTAATGATGTAACTCATTACCTGGTAGACTTCTTGGGAGAATATTAACTACTTATGAATACGTCATTCAGTTCTTTGAAAACTATAGATATCTACCATTATCAACTTGCTTAATATTTTTGTTCGCATTAAACACTGTTGATCTCATATAATACCGGAGTGGTGAATGAAGCGTTTGTGACAAATTGATCAGAAAATGCAAAATTTGGAAAACAAAGCCCAGCAGGGGAGATGCCGATGGGAATTTCTAAAAGGGAAACCGTCGTTCTAGAACGCAAAAACTGAAGGACACAGGTGGATTTTAGTCAATAAAAGTCTGATACGCCCTCTTGCTCCACCCACCACCACCGCCACGTCACCGGTCCACGCTGAAAACCAGCACTGTGGACTCGTCGCATTCTTGCGTGTGGACTCAGCATTATGCTGAGCGTACGGCTGTTTTGCTCGGACGTGGCGAATATATGTTATTTTTAATTATGTTTTTGTCATGCAAAATGTTTGCAATATGTTAGTTGTAAGTTTGCGCCTTTTAAATAAAAAGTTCTTCTTTCTTTTCTTTCTTTCGCCCTAGAGTCGGAAAAGTCATTGGATGATTTCCCACCTCAAAAGAAGTGTGGTAATCCCCTCTTTAGTAATAGAGAACTTGCCTTCAGCAAATGTGGTTAACCAGGCTCAGATCGGATCAGAAAAGATGCATTTACCTTGCAGTCGTCTAGCGTTTTTTCTGTTTATGAGAAGATGCATTCACCCTGCAGTCGCCCAGTGTTTCTTCTGTATATGAGAAGGTACATTTACCCTACAGTCGACAAGCGTTCTTTCTGGGCATGAGAAGATGCATTCACCTTTCAGTCGATTGGCGTTCCTTCTGTGTATGAGAAGATACATACACAGAAGGCCAGATATCCTGCTGTGTATAAGAAGATGCATTTAGAAATAAATCGTGAAAACAAGCATTATTTTTAATATCTAATTAGAATATTCTATAAATAGCTCATAATTGTAATTTGTTACGGTATAAAACTTTAATAATTTATTGTTCATACAGCTAAGAAGTGAAATTCCCTACCAGTGTCTATGTTTCCTGATAGCTATAACCATAGCGGTTTATAAGTCAAGAGTGAATAGTTAACTTCTAGATAAGCGTGATCTATCGTTGACCACATCATCGCTTACCATCTGATAAGATCGTAATCAAGCACGAGCCTATCAACAAAAAAAAATCCGGGCAAGTGTGAGTCTGACTCGCGTACCGAGGGTTCCGTGCAAACTTACCTTTAAATACAGTTCAATTCCCAAATTGTTTACAGTTTTCAAATTTTTTCCTATACTTGTGCAAAACCTCGCTTCATGCCAAATTTCAGGATTCTAGGTCAACGGAAAGTATCCTATGAATTTCGATTCCTTTGAGAGCGTTGAAATGTACGTTTTTGCGACATAAACGGCCGTACCTCTTTTTTTCTCGTTAACTTAGAAGTTTGATTTTTTGACAGCTTCAAGGGGCTGCAGACTTGAGTATACGGTTTTAATTTTAATTTGATTGCTTTACACGTTTCTGAGATAAAGGGTTTTGACAGACAGACAGACGGACAACAAAGTGATCCTATATGGGTTCCGTTTTTTCCTTTTGAGATATGGAACCCTAAAACAAGTGAAAAACCACAACAGAAAATGACAACACTTATAATGTATACTAGTGGAGCCGATCAATCCTAAGCTTTTGTTCTCAAGATACTTTTTTATTTCCAGATTTTCGGAGCATTTTTTTTGTCATTTCAGGTGCGGAACCCTAAAAAATAGAATTCTATCTTTCTATCTATTTTTAACACAAACCAGTGAATGACGATAATAGTTTTAACCAGTGGCAATTAAACAAATCGCCAGATGACTCAAGTATCGTTGTATAAGGATAACTTGTTGTTTCCAAACGTAAGGCATATAATGCAATAAGTAGCCAAAGGTGTTTGCTAATCCAACGAGTTGCGAGCTTACGTTATGTCATAGACTGCTGATCGGAGCTGTTGCTGCAAGGCGTCATATTTTGTAAATCTTATTTGGGTGTAGTAATTTTTTTTTTTATTCTTGATAGGTTCGCGCTTGACCGCTATCTCACCTGATGGAAAGCGACGATACGGTCGACGATGGAGCGCGCTTACCTAGAAGTAACCTATTCACTCTTGACTTAAACATTCCCGGGTTGTAGCCATCAGGAAACACAGATTCCGGCAAGGAATTCTACTCCTTAGCTGTACGCACAATGAATGTGTTCCCAAAACGTTTTGTGGTAAATAAAAGGTCAACCCCTTGAAACAGATCTTTTATAGAGATTCTAAAGACTAAAGTGGAATAATTATCACATGGGAACATATTCCCGGGATAAGTTTTATGTGCTATTTATTTCAGAACATGGTTTACCCGTGCATAAACTTTCATCGAAATCCGAACAGCCGTTCGAGCGTGACAAAGTAACAAAAATATATAAACTCACGAACTTTTGGCTTTTGTATACGAATGTGAATGTAATTAGTATGCTTAAGTCCATCGATGCAATGAGTTGACTTTCGAACCAGTAAGCTAGTTAATGATGATGAAGTATTTTTAACCGACTTTAAAAAAGGGGGAAGTTTCAATTTGACTCGTATTTACTTTGAGCTCACTTATATTCGGCCGTCTACCAGATTCAGCAGAACATTTTGCAGTGCCGAAAGCGGCTCGATACATTTTTACTTACACGGAGGTGATTGGCACTTTCGATTTGCAAGCATCTGTGTCGCCCCATACCAAATTTGGATGACTTCAGCTGCGTACTAAGTCGTCACAAAAATAGACGTCTGCCCCCCCTAGCCAAGTTACGATCGTTTTGTTTGCGTCGAACGCCTCGAGTTGGCCACGCCTCCGATCCCTTTGTTCTGACGTCATCTTAACGCTCAGTTACGTGGTCAGAACAAAGGAATCGGAGGCGTGGCCTACTCGAGGCGTTCGACGCAAACGAAACGATCGTAACTTGACTAGGGGAGCAGGACTTCTGTTGCCTACCATAGAATAAGTAGAATGTTATTATTTTGTATTAGTTCATTATTTTTTATAATTTTATTTATGTTTAGTGTCTATGGGCCTTAGTAGCACGAAAATAAAGAGTTATTATTATTATAGAGGTCCTATGCCCGACATAGTGGATCGGAACCGTCAAATTCTCTGTAAAGAGCCACTTAGAAAGAAAAAAAAAAATTTCATCTATTAAAAAAAGTTTATTGTATTCTAAGTCAGGTTTGTGTACCAGGGCAAATATAAAGTCAAACATTTGTTTATGTCCTCATTTGTGTTGTGTTTCGTACATCGACCTCCGATAAACAGCTACGAGCTCCGATACCCTACATATCATTTACGAATAATATTTGTAAAAACAATTATAGTCTCAGCGAGAACTAAATTCATACAATAAATACAACGGTATTTATGTTTCAATCGGTACTAGCTTCTGCTAGCGGCTTCGCCCGCGCGAAAGTTGAAAATATATACATAGGCCGCTTTCCAACTTTGTCGTAACGACAGATAATCGTGTAGTTTTAAGTGTCCAGGCCATAGTCCTGGCTTATATATTTAAATAGAGGTGTTCACATATAGCACGATACGATTAACTATCGTCTTCGACATTTTTTACGGTAACAACAGATTGACATAAAATTGTCATGACTAAATTATATCGACAATTGTAGCTTGCTACTGAAATACAAACGACAAAGCGACTGCTGTGAAACATTATAATGTCGTCCCAATCCAATGGCAACAGCTTATTATTATTATTATTAATAGGAACATCTAGAGACGATAGGCGTCCGACGATAAATTAACCATTGCGACATAGTGGGAACGAGGCCTAAGTCACCAGAGATAAAGCAGCATTTCTATTAGTGAAAAGCTTCGCCCACGTTTATGTCGAAAAATATATAGCATAATCAGCCTCTCTAGGAGAGGGAATGGGCCGTAATCCAACACGCGGGCCCAGTGCGGGTAGGTGAATGTCACATCTTTTCGAATTTTTGGTTTTAGGAAATTCCGGTTTCCTCACGATGTCTTCCTTCACCATTTTGAGAGCAGTGGTATTGAAATAAATTACACAAAGTAATGCGCCTAGCTGGGTTTGAAACCGCGACCTACAACTCTTAATTCGGAGCTGGTACCACTCGGCCACCACTGTTCAAAGGGGAGGCGAGCAGTGGTGGCCGAATGGAACGTACCCTTTATGTAAAAAGTATCCTGTCCTTTTTTAGAAACCTTCTCGTGTGCCAAATCTCATATAGATTCGTTCAGCCGTTTGAACGTGAAGGAGTAACAAACTTATACATACATACACGCCTTTGTATTTATAATATCAGCGTCATAAAAAAGTAGGTATGCCGCAGGTCACAGTTAAAGACTAGTTTGGCATGACTTGATTGATTGATAGGTTGTAAATAACGGTTATAGTAGTAAATGAGTTATATTCTTTATGGAACTCATATCGAGCTCATGATAGCTTAGCTTAGCTTAGTCGGCCTTATAATGTTCCCACTGTTGGGACTCAGGCCTCCTCTCTAGGAGAGGGAATGGGCCGTAATCCACCACGCGGGCCCACTGCAGGTAAAACAGTTATTTTCTTTTTATAATAATAGTATAAAAGTATGCTTCTGCCAGCAGCTTCGCCCACGTTTAAGTCGAAAAATATCCCAAAGGAACATATAGCATAATAGCATAATCAGCCTTTCAATGTTCCCACTGCTGGGACTCAGGCCTCCTCTCTAGGAGAGGGAATGGGCTGTAATCCGCCACGCGGGCCCAGTGCGGGTTGGTGAATGTCACATTTCTACGAATTTTTGGTTCTAGGACATGCCGGTTTCCTCACGATGTTTTCCTTCACCGATACTTATAAGTAAATAACTGCCGTTCACTCTCAATAAGGTTCAGTTGAAAACCAGCGTCAGGCAACTACCACTGACCACCATGTAGTTGTCTGACATTTTTACTGAACTGGACCTATTTGGCGCAGTCGTGAGACACACATTGTGCCTGGGTTTTTTTTTCTTTGATGTCTTAAATTTTGTTTTTTTAGTGTGTGTATCCCAGCGTGCCAAATAAAATATTTTTCTTTCTTTTCTTTGTTTCTTTCATGAACAGAGGTGAGGGTAACCTACAATTGTGTTCTGTAACAGCAAACCTCAATGCAAATATTTTGTGAAGGACCTCGTCCAGGGAAGCTGATTAAGGACATATTTAAATTTACTTTTTTAGGGTATTGTATTCGAAGGGTGCCAACGGGACCCTATCACTAAAACCTGCACTGTCCGTCCGTCTGTCTGTATGTCCTTACATCTGTAAGCGTACAGCGTAGTACCTTAAGATGTAGAGAGTTGACATATTCACAGAATGTGTATTTCTATTCTCGCTACAAAAATTAACAAAATCGATACAAAATTTAAAACTAAAAGGGGTCCCATACATACAAGAAACATTATTTTGTCTGCGTTTTTTGCTCGATTTTAATATTGTAGAAGCACCCTTCGTGTGCCCCACGGGTAGTGTGAAAGCGTAGCCCGGAGCCCCGGGATGAAGGCAAAGAAGGAACAGGAGTGGGTTTTTAGTCAGTAAAAGTCTGACACTATCTCCCGCTCCGCCCAAGAGAGAGATTTGTCATAAGATGATTTTCCCACCAAAAAAAAAAACCCTTCGTGTGCCAACTCGCACTTGGCATCTTTTTTTGTTGTTGAGAGTAGTGCCGTTGTAACAACATATGAGACATTACAGCCCTTTAACCCTGACATAGAAGTGGAATGGCGACAACGACTATCGCAACTCAGTGCTGGGCACGCCATAATCATGGCGGTACTTCCCCTCTTTGAGGAGTGGCTGGAAAGGCAACACGGCGTCCTTACCTTCCGCATGACGCAGGTCCTCACCGGACATGGTAAGTTCGGGAGGTTCCTGCACCGGATTCGTGCGGAAGAAACTCCTGGGTGCCGCCACTGTGTGGACCGTCCGGAGGACACAGTGGAGCATACGGTGGAGGTGTGCCCCGCATGGGCAGAGCACCGCCGTGTCCTCGTGGGGGCGATCGGCGGCAGTGATCTCTCGCGCCGGGCATTGGTACAGGCCATGGTCCAGAGTGAGGAGGAGTGGCAGGCGGTCGCCTCCTTCTGCGAAGCAGTAATGCTAGCAAAGGAGGCGGCCGATCGCGTGAGACAACGGCCCTCACGCCCTAACCGCCGCCGGGATTCTGATCCCGATTTCCGGCCACCGTAGACGCGGGCTTGCGGACGGCGAGTAATGGGAGGCTCGCCGTCCGACCGTCCGGTAACCAAGCCCAAGTCGTCGACGGCGCGTGCTGTTCCACGCGCGCCTCATGGAGATGTCAGCAACTGTAGGGGCCCAGCAGGGCCGAAGCCTACTGGGGCCACGGGTAGTGTGAAAGCGAAAAAAAAAAAAAAAAAAACCCTGACATAGAAACATACATTGTGATGCCTCTAGTATGTAATGTAGTTAAGTTTTGCTAGTGTAATGTGCATGTGATGCTGAGTAATGAGGAAAATGTATTGAGGAAAGTTTCGAGTAAGAACGTAGATTGAAGACGGAGGATGGCTCTAAGAGTAAGGAAATACCAAAGGAACGATAGATGACTGTGTGAAACTATAATATGAAAACGGTATAACTACTTCGATGCCGAAAAATAAAGATATTTTGGTAGAATAGGTATGTCGAGCCTTATCAGTAGTTATCAGAAAGAAAACCGACAGTTTTTCTTTCTGATAACAGTAACAGTCAGTAAGTTCTGTTAGTTGTTTATCTGTTCGTCATGATTTAAGCTTGCTCTAGAGAGACCTATTTAGCCATTATATGCGGTCGCCTCCTTCTGCGAAGTAGCAATTTTAGCAAAGGAGGTGGCCGCACGTGCACGCGCGAGGGAGCGGCCTTCACGCCCCAGTCGCCGGGATTCCGATCCTGATATCCGGCCACCATAGGCGCGGGCTTGCGGACGGCGAGCAATGGGTAGCTCGCCGTCCGGTCGTCCGGTAACCGTCCGGACCGAGCCCAAGTCGTTAACGGCTCGTATTGTTCCACGCGCACCTCAAGGAGATGTCAGCAAACCCTAGGGGGTCGAAGCCTAAAGACTCGGCCCTGATATGAAAGGCAATGAAGGAACAGGAGATGGTTTTTAGTCAGTAAATGTCTGACACTCCCTTCCGTTCCGCCCAAGACGTCATTGGATGATTTTTCCACCAAAAAAAAGCCGTTAGATAAATCCTGGTCCACTTATAAGAATGGCCGTCTTGTTTAGGTGTAGTTTATGCTTAATCCCTTGATTTTTTTTTTTAATAGAAGTGCTTCGTCAGCCTCCATACTTCTATTCGTAGGGGCTTAGCTACCGCTCACAGTGGCAAGGTCGTGAACGAACTGCGACAGTATTTATGATAATGTCGTTCTAAAAATGTTAAGACTTGTTATTCATAAAACTACTGATCTATTAGAATAGATACTATTGGCATATTATTATAAATACTTTTTGATTAGGAAAGAAGAAACCCCTTCCTACAATAATTTCGTACTGTAGCTTACAATATTTTTCCTGAAGAGGCTCGATGTGTATATATGATATATCTATCTTATCTATTGAAGTTTAGTTCCGCACTGAGTCCATGATGGACCATTGTACATGGGCCATGGGCAAGAATATGTGTTGTTTATTTAGTACAATTATTCTTTCGCAAATCTTACAGTTAAAACTAGCACATGCAGAGAGTTAACAATTGCGTTATATAATTAATTTAATTATAATTGAAATTAAATAAAGCAACAAAAAGGAAAATAAAAGAAACAATACAGTTTACATATAATTCAAGTAATAGTTACAATAACCAACTATTTTTTAATTGATATAAACTAATGCTTGACTGCGATCCCACCTGATTGTAAGCAGTGATGCAATCTTTGATGGTGAGGCGTACTAGTTTATTAAGAGCCAATTCACTCTAGCCTTGAAGACATCCAAATTATAATCGGACAGGAAGAACGCAGCAGGCAAATTGCTATAGTCAACTTAATTAATTTAAATGCTATAACATTCATTTCGTCGTTTAAAAGATATGTGTAGAGTCTACAACTAACTGTTGAACGGTCAAACCCTAATTATTTGATATACGGACAATTTGGTAACAATGATTTTCTTTTCTATACTTATATTGGCAATCGTACAGCAAGGTTAAGTGATAGACAACGCACTCTTCCAACCCCTCCTAAAAAATTTCAGGGTGACAGATTAGGGAACATCCAGCCCATCAACTTGGACCCGAGATGGTAGCGCGTAGTGTTCCACGCGCGCCTCTCTTAGGCGCATAGGAAAGCTACTCTCCAATACGGAAGGAGCCCTACGGGGATCGGGTCACCACTAGTCCGGGGCAGCGGAAGTCAAACTGCACCCACAGTCCCCGACACAAAGTGTACGAGGGAACACCGGGGTGGTTTTAGTCAATAAGAGTCTGACAGACCCCCCCAAGGTGGAGGACATCCCTAAAAATTTCCACCTCGGAAAAGAAAATGTTAAAAAAGTGGTTAAGTGATTGACTGCGTGTCGCGGGTCCCGGACACAGACAACTATTTGTTAGGCATATAGATAAAATTTTATTTGACATTATTACGAATGTATGAACGTATGTATGTGTATGAACTTTGTTATGAACTTATTTTATATGTTGTTACAATAAAGAATTTAAGAATTTATTTTTGAACGCACCCACGATATAGGAGTAATGTGGGGCAACGTTTTGTTTAAAAAAAAATGCTGCATTTATTTTTAGGTTGGTTCCATTTTCAAAGGTATTCCGGTATAGCATATATAGGTACAGATACAGAGTCTGAGTTTCTTCTGAGGGCTTAGCCAAGTTGATAATCTACAATCGTTAACGCTAGTAGAAAATTTCAAATGTATAAAAATGAAAAAAACAACATCACAATCACAACATTACGTCACTTGGTCAGCCCCTTAGCCAAGTTACGATCGTTTCGTTTGCGTCGAACGCCTCGAGTTTGCCACGCCTCCGATTGCTTTGTTCTGACGTCATCTCAACGGTCAGTCACGTGGTGAGAACAAAGGAATCGGAGGCGTGGCCTACTCGAGGCGTTCGACGCAAACGAAACGATCGTAACTTGGCTAGGGGGGCAGAACAAAGGAATCGGAGGCGTTACTGACCGTAGAAGGAGATTCGACACGAAACGGTCATAACTTGGCTAGGCCTGCTAGTACCTATTGCAAATATTCTTACTGTAAATGTAAATGTTCATGTTCGTAAATTACTTACTATGCGAAACCATGAATGGCATGTGTACGTTGTCTCGGTTAGTTAGGAAGTGTTGAATAGAAGCATTCTACCGTTGCTGGGTAAATATTTCAAGAACGTAAATAATAAGTATTAGGTATATCCGTATATAACTGTATCTAGGCGATTGTTAGCAAACTAACCCGAATAATAAGTCGTTTGATGATACTAATAAATTATATTTGTTTTGCAAATATATTTTGTTAAAACACTTTTACACGTCAATTTTTTCGTCAATATAAATTAGATGAGGCCGGTTTTTCCTAGATGAGAAAGGACACCGAAACTAACTCAGAGGTCTCTTTAAAAGTCCATACAGCAAACATGTAATGATAAAATCATATGATATGATAACCATCCAGATTAATGTCTGAGAAGGTCTTTTGAGGAAAGAACTACACAGATTTAGGTAGACATGCAAGCATTTGTTAGTATTCGTGTAGCTCAACAGAGGACTAATTAAGGAGCTCAACGATTTGACTAACAATACGAAAATCAAAGTAAGATATTTAAATAGTCCGCATAAAATATTCAAAAATGGCAAATGCATTCCAGATAGTCCCCCGTGAAGACATTTACAATAAAAAAATAAAATTTACAAAAATGTTTTTTTTTTATTAGTACCTATCACTTTACAAAATAAATGAACTTTTCTATATAATAATAAACTTTTTGTTTACACTGCAAGTTTCTCTATGGTTGAACCAAGAAAGTACTAATACATCTCCTTGTACAAAAGCCACCTTGAACCTTCGTTTCTTTTTTCTTTCAAATATAATCACGTTTCAAGTTGGTACATGTGTGTGTATGTTTGTTACTCCTTCACACTTAAACGGGTGAACGGAATATAATAAAATTTAGCACACAGTAGTCCATGCCCTTTTTGCCCCAAAGGATGTTCCCTTAATATAATTGAATGCTTTCACGGAGTCGAAGCCGTTGTCAGAAGCTAGTTCAGTACAATCTTCATATAAGTAATGCAAGTTTGGTAATTTTTTTCTAGTAATCCGTTATATCACAAAAGATCTGTAATTGCTTGCTTAGAGTTACATTACATCTATTGATTCGTATTATGACATGCGTATACACATGCACCCACACATTTACACATACGCGCACCAACACCAAACAACTTACTTTTTTACACACTCTGCTAGATGCCATACGGATGGTGCGAGCCTCCTTGCTGGCCAGCAACCATGGGATCTGGAAGCAACAGGCCTTGCACACATGCACGATCTGCGCATGGAGATGCAACGCCGGGGCGAAACTCCACTGCCGCGACAAGTCGCGGCATGGCGGGCAGAGTTCCGGCGGGGTCTCATGGTGGAATGGCGACAGCGACTATCGCAACCCAGTGCTGGGCACGCCATAATCATGGCGGTACTTCCCCTCTTTGAGGAGTGGCTGGAAAGGCAACACGGCGTCCTTACCTTCCGCATGACGCAGGTCCTCACCGGACATGGTAAGTTCGGGAGGTTCCTGCACCGGATCCGTGCGGAAGAAACGCCCGGGTGTCACCATTGCGTAGACCGCCCGGAGGACACGGTGGAACACACAGTAGAGGTGTGCCCCGCTTGGGCAGAGCAACGCCGTGTCCTCTTGGGGGCAATCGGCGGCGGCGATCTCTCGCGTCGGGCCTTGGTACAGGCCATGGTCCGGAGCGAGGAGGAGTGGCAGGCGGTCGCCTCCTTCTGCGAAGCAGTAATGCTAGCAAAGGAGGCGGCCGATCGCGTGAGGCAACGGTCCTCACGCCCCAACCGCCGCCGGGACTCCGATCCCGATTTCCGGCCACCGTAGGCGCGGGCTTGCGGACGGCGAGCAATGGGTGGCTCGCTGTCCGGCCGTCCGGTAATCGGACCGAGCCCAAGTCGTCGACGGCGCGTACTGTTTCACGCGCGCCTCAAGGAGATGTCAGCAACTGTAGGGGCCCAGCAGGGTCGAAGCCTACTTGGGCCAAGGGTCTGATTCTGAAAGGAAGACTCGGCCCCGGTACGTAAGGCAACGAGGGAACAGGAGTGGGTTTTTAGTCAGTAAAAGTCTGACACTATCTCCCGCCCCGCCCAAGAGCGGGGGATGTCATAAGATGATTTTCCCACCGGAAAAAAAAAAAAAAAAAAAAGATGCCATGAACACCTCTTATAAATATTGATTTGTTTGTTTAACGTACCCTATGTTCTACATAATCTATGTGTAACCGGTTGCATTTCGGGGAGTGTGCGTCGGAATTGCATAACCTAATTCCGCCTAGCCCGTTCCATCATCGGATCACCAGGCGTACGGCAATGCGCCACCGGTACATGGTGGACATCCCACATATACGCACAAAACGTTTTGGGAACACGTTCATTGTGCGTACAGTTAAGGAGTGGAATTCCTTGCCGGAATCTGTGTTTCCTGATGGCTACAACCCGGGAATCTTTAAGTCAAGAGTGAATAGGTTACTTCTAGGCAAGCGTGTTCCATCGTCGACCGTATTGTCGCTTTCCATCAGGTGAGATAGCGGTCAGCGCGAACCTGTCAAGAATAAAAAAAAAATAACATTGTATTTTTTTTTCTTTAACCGTGATGAAAGATCTCCACGACACAGGGAATCCTAGTGTAGAGAAGTGAAGTATTTGATGTAAAAGTGTATTTTTCCTGAACAATAAACCATTATTACTATATTATAATCGTATTGTATAAGAAGCTCTATTAGCACAGAACCAATTGAATACCCATTCTGCAAGTGCATTTAAATCAATTTTATTCGGATTGCCAAATGAGTACCGCAACCTTATCAGACTGTGGCCTATTGGTCAACGCTAATGTCAATACTTGGTCATAGTAATATCCGCAAGTTGACGATGCATGACAAATCTTCCTACAAGGCTAGTAAGTTTTTAAGTAAATTTTTCTCATTCACTCACAAACTATCGGCTTTTAATATCAGTGGGATTCACTTAGAGTTTGACAATCGGTAACATATCACTTGGATAGCAGGATTAATTGAAAGAGTTGCCATGGCCCTGCAACCGCCCTGGAGTCGTTGAGCTCCTCAGTAGCCCTGAGTAGAGCTACACGAATATAAATACAAATATTGCACTGACTGGACAGGTCCACTCAAATCTGTGTGGTTCTTTCCTCAAAAGACCATCTCAAACACTAATCTGCATGGTTCTCATATGATTTGGCCATTATATGTTTGCTGTATGAACTTTAAAAGAGACTTTGACTCCTGAGTTTGTTTTGATGTTTCTTATCAGGATAGTTAGCTAGGAATCACCGGCCTCATCTAGTTTAAATTGAGGAAAAAATTGACGTGTAAAAGTGTTTTTTAAAAACCCTAAATAAATATAATTTAACATAGAGGCCAATTGAAGGAACGACACCTTCGTTCCTTCAATTGGCCTCTTTTCGGTTTTAGTCAGTAAAAGTCTAACACTCCCTCGCTCCGTCCAGAGAGAAGTTATTTCATGATTACTCACCTCAAACAAAAAAACGGTGACGTAACACCAGTTATCAAATATATGGTAGGTCAGTACCGAACCGGGCGTTGATATTACACATCAAGATTTAGAAGCAGACTCAGTCTAGTTTTTTAGATAAAGGTGACGTACAAAGTCGGTTTTTTCTAAAGCAAATTGTTTAGCAATTCTCGTTTACAGAACTAAAGAAAGATAGAAAGAAAGATAAACTTTTTATTTAAAACTAACATATCGTCCCTTAGCTAACAACACCGCATAAGTCATTTTTACCAACTTTACAGGAAACGAAAAAAACTGTGCGGTGTTGAGAGGCCAGCCGACTTGCACGCTATCACTACTTTTCGAATTATATCTTCTGTTTGGCTAAAATCTATATCATGTGACCACTGGTTAGACGCGCAATGAGCAGCTCTATCTAAGGGCATTAAAATGTGAAAACCAACAATTTTCGACTTTACAGGAAACGAAAGAAACTGTGCAGTGTTGAGAGGCCAGCCGACTTGCACGCTATCAATACTTTTCGAATTATGTCTTCTGATTGGCTGATATCTATATCATGTGACCACTGGTTAGACGCGCAATGAGCAGCTCCATCTAAGGGCATTAAAATGTGAAAACCACTAATTTTCGACTTGAGCGGTGTTGTAAGCTAAGGGACGATATTGAAAAAAATAAATTTCGAGCAATTAACAAAATATAAAGTTTTGAGATACAAAATGACAAAAAAATGCTTTGAAAATCTGAATATATAAAAGAGTATCTTGTTAACAAAAGCTTAGGATTGATCGGCTCCATTAGTATACACTATAAGTGTTGTCATTTTCTGTTGTGGTTTTTCACATGTTTGTAGGTTCCGTGCCTCAAAAGGAAAAAACTGAACCCTTATAGGATCACTTTGTTGTCCGTCTGTTTGTCTGTCAGTATCTCGGAAACGCGTGGAGGTATCGATTGCGATTCGGAAAAATCTTCGAGAGATTCGGGAATTGAACTATTTTCATAGGTGAGCTGTATGGAACCCTCAGAGCGCCAGTTCGACTTGCACATGTCCAGTATTTTTTTTATATACTTGGCCATTAATGAATATTTCTATTTTACAATTTGTCATTTGATAAATTAACAATAACATGATTATTCATTTTATAAAGTTGGTATTACTTGTTTTTTTCGTACCTACTTTTGATTATGAAAGAAGAATAATCCACATGGTACCCATGTGAATTATTCTTCTCTGTAGACTTTAAAACAGACTTTGACCTCAGGGTTTGTTTCAGGGTTTCTTCTGAGGGTATTCAGCTAAGAAGACCAGTGTTTCTTAGCTGAATACCCTCAGAAGAAACCCATCCCATCATCTAATTTAAATTAACGAAAAAAATTACGTGTAAAATAAACATCATTCATCATTAAATGATCTAGTAACAATATTCTTAAGCTGAAGCTGAAGAGACCCAGAAGGGCTGATGCTTGCGATGTCTGCTAAGGATGTAGGAACGTTTGAAAGAGGTACCATGGCCCTAAAAGATAAAGACCAACTGAAGGACATAGGTGTGATTTTAGTCAGTAAAACTCTGACACGCCCTCTGACTCTACCTCAAAAAAAGATTGTTATACCTAACCACAGAAATTTACAACTGAATAATTAAATTAATTATCATAATGCACATCATTCCCAATTATCCTCGTAGTCAACCGTCGATCTTCGTAATCTCAGAGTTTTTTTACACACAAAACAAATGTCCCATATTTTCGTCACATTTTCGGCCATACATTGTATTTTTAACACATTTTCCTGCCTCAACGCCCTGGTTCTATTTTAGTCCTTCCTTCTATTGCGTCGTAATATTAATTTATTTTCCAACCTATTTGTGTATGGGTGTATAAAACATATGCTCACATTGCCCACGGCGCAATCCGTCGAGGGGGGCCGAGCCAAATTGGTAATGTCCGGTCTTTCTAATCAAATTGGGCACATGAACGGGCAAACTACACGACTACGATACGTACTTAAGGTCACAGTTGAAAGTAACTAGTGTTATTTATTAGTTTAGTATTAAATCTATACTTTAGCTGACTCTGCGAACTTCGTACCGCCTAATAATGTGATAAATGAAGAACCGCTCCACCGATTTTGTGCAACTTCACATAAACCATCTACTAAATAGTCCGAACAAAGCCTAAACATTTGGTTTGGATAGGTGAGCCGGTTCTTGAGTTATAAAATTACAACGAAAAGTGGCATTGATTTTTATATATATAGATACTAATCATTACTGCTAGGGCTGCGGAGGACGTTTGAAAGGGGCCATAGAACGCAAAGGGCAACCGATCAACGCGGGTGGGATTCAGTCAGTAAAAATCTGACACAACCTCTACTTCTATGCTGCAGCGGGAGAAGTTATTAGATGGTTTTGCCACCTAAAAAAAAAAGGTAAAGGTGTAATTCTAGACTAGATACTATGCGTTTTTAATATTAGATATAAATAAATTAAATGAAGCGAGAAAATAGCATAAAAAGCCTTCTAAAGAGGGAATGGGCCGTAATCCGCCACGCGGGCCCAGTGCGGGTTGATGAATGTCACATGTCTTAAAATTTTTGGTTCTGGAACGGGAAAAGTCATTGGTTGGTGATGTACAATCTTTATTCATTAACCAAGCAAACGCCATTTGCTCTCTCATTGTCTTTCTATTGTGTCTCTAATTACGGTATTCAAAAGGTTAAAAAAATTACAGTAACATTTTTAGTTTTAGACTAGATTCTATACGTTATCAATGTTACAGATAAATTAAATGCAGCGAAAAAATACAATTCTGAAATAAAAAATCGATAATATAGTAACACGCATCAAGGAATGTTCCTTCACCTTCACTTGTGTCTTTGGGTTTTAGTCAGCAAAAATCTGACACACCCTCTAATTCCATTTTGGAGGTAGGCGGGATACTGTGTAAAGTCCCACAAACCTCCGTTGAAAAAGTAGGATCCTCCGACCAGACGAGTGTTAAGTCTGGTGGGTAACTGCCCATAGAGATAGATGATTTCTGGCTATTTTATATGTTCTAATCGCGCGGAGAACTTTAATTGCGCGATGCACGATTATTTCTTATGTGACGCCATATAATTATGTCGCTACACCATTTTATTTTCATGCTAAAGTGGGAGAAATCATTGATTGATTTGTTAATCCGAGAGGTGTTCCTCAACATGAAAATTAACAGTAACATTTGTAATTCCAGACTAGATTCTATACGTTTTCAATGTTACAAAAAAATAAATGCATTATATTAACACGCGCCTAACATTCACATAACTGCACATGAACATGCGTAAATTATGCCAAAGGCATTAAATAACAGAAAATATAACTACAGGAAGTAAAAAATCAATAACTCGCCACATACCAAAGTTACATAACTGAAATATGTACATGAAGTTATGATATAAATCTGATTGAAAGAACACAATTTCTTTATCAAATAAAAAATGAAGTTTTTTGTAATAGGATACTAACAGCTGATCAGTAAATCTATCGTCGGATTTCTTAGAAACTGAAATCGCTAAAGCTGCTGTAGCTGTGATTGGCAACGACAGCCATTAATCCAGTAAAATAAAATGAGATTTGACCTATATATATATCGTAGCCAGATCTTAGAATTGATCACTTCATGAAATGACCAACTAAAACAGGCCATATCGTCTAAACAAGAAAGTAGAAAATTTTAAAAAAAGAACGTAGGCCAAACGAGGATTGAAATATAATCAAATTTAACGTTTAAAACGATCTGGCTAGTTTTACTTGACCATATCTTAAAGTGATCAATTTCTAAGATCTGGCCACGACACATACATAGTCATACAGAACAAAGGAATCGGAGGCGTGGCTTACTCGAGGCGATCGACGTAAACGAAACGATTGTAACTTGGCTAGGGGGGCTGTTTCATTATCAAAAATAATAAGGGAAAAGTAGCAAAAATAGCGGAAATATTGAGTACTCGTGTCATTAAATAGTGAATCAATGGTATTTCGATAATAAAACGTAACAGCTACAGTTAGATTAATTTACCTCATACGTCGTGTTCTCTTAAAACACTCTCTAAAAACTTTAGCATAATAGGTATATACTTATACGACACCCAGTATATACTGGGTGTCTAAAAAAAACTGCACTGTTGATTCTTGTGTAATGTTTTCCTTCAATTCAGATATGGTAGTTTTTTTTTTTAATCTTTATTTTGGATCTTCGTCAATAATGACTATGTCGCTCCATCATAGCCAAAAATTGGATTTTATAAAATTTATATTAAAATAAAGGCGAAGGTGGAAAGATGAACTGGATAAATATCAGAAAGACTGGCCCGCAATGGCCGAAGACAAACTTGTGTGGAAAAGGGAAAGGGAGGCCTTTGCTCCTTTTGCCTTTGCTCCTTTTGCCTTTGCAGTGGGACATAAATGTGCTATAAATAAATACATAATAATATATTAAAATATGATTGTAGTATATTTTGTAAAGTAGTTTACTGTTGTAGACTCCAGTCTTCAGATAACCCCAGAGAAAAACTCCGGAGGTGTGAGGTCTGGGCTCTGTGGGGGGATGAAGGAATACATTAGACAAGAAATCAACAACTGATTACTGTTGTAGAATCTAGTCTTCAGGTAGAGTAGTATTTGAGTGGTAACGGCCCCGACTTACGAGTTGTAGTTCGTGGGTTCAAACCCAGCCAGTCGCATTACTTCAGGTTATCCCAGAGGAAAAATCCGAACGCCCTGGCCGCAAGGATCAGGGCGTCCCTGGACGTCGAGGAGGTCCGAGTATCCAGGCCCACAAAGTGCATAGACATGCGCATCATGGGCCTGGATGACTCCGTCAGGGTGGAAGAAGTAGTGGCCGCCGTCGTCAGGGCGGGAGGATGCCAGGCCGACCAAGTGCGGGCGGGCACCATCCGTGCTGACAGCACGGGCATGCGGGCCGTTACGGTCAGCTGCCCCGTGTCGGCGGCTAAAGCCATCACGGCTGAAGGCCGAAGGCTCTTGGTGGGCTGGGTCTCCGCGCAGGTAAAACTGCTGGAGCCCAGACCTCTGCGGTGTTACCGCTGCCACGTGGGGCACCACGTGGGGGCCCACTGCGCCGCGGAGGTGGACCGCAGTGACCGCTGCTACCAGTGCGGTCAGGCCGGTCACAGGGCCGTCGAATGCCGTGCAACGCCGCACTGCTACGCATGTGCGGCGGCAGGCAAGCCGGCCGACCACCGGGCTGGGGGCAGGTCCTGCGACCCCCCCGCCAAGGCCAAGGCCAAAGTTCGGAGGCCTATCCACCCGGACGCACTCACCGCCGCAGCCGCTTCCTTGGCTGCCGCCGCTGTCGCCGTCGCACCCGCCGCGGCAGGGCCCTCACGGGGGGCTCGGGAGGAGACTGTAATGGACTGTCAATAACGACCCCATTACGTCTCCTCCAGGCGAACATCAACCACTGCGCCCCCGCTCAGGATCTGTTGCTCCAGAGCATGGCGCAGTGGTCGATCAATATCGCCGTGGTCTCCGAGCCGTACAATGTCCTGCCCAGGGGAGACTGGGTGCGGGACCTGGACGGCTCGGTGACCCTAATTTCGTCGGCCGCCGCCGGTACCCCGACCCTCGAGGCCGTCACGAGGGGACGGGGTTGCGTGGCAGCACGGTTCGGGGACATTGCAGTGGTAGGCGTCTACCTGTCCCCGAGCAGATCTCTCGGCGATCTTCACATCTCCCTAATGGAGCTGAAAGCCGTCGTCGCTGGGTTTGGTTCCCTCCCCGTGGTCGTTTGCGGGGACTTCAATGCCAAGAACTTGGCTTGGGGTTCCCGGCTCACGAACCAGCGGGGTCGGATGGTGGAGGACTGGGCTCTGGAGACAGGCCTGGTCGTCCTAAACCGGGGTTCTGTCCCCACGTGTGTGCGGATGCGGGGTGACTCAGTGGTGGACATCTCGTTCGCCAGCCCCGCTCTGTCGCCGCGTGTCGTCGACTGGCGCGTTATGGAGGGGGTGGAGACGTTTTCGGACCACCGGTACATCCGGTTCGACGTCTCCGCCCAAACCTCGATTGCGCCGGTCCGACAGAACCCTTGTGGTCCGCGGTGGGCGCTGAGGCAGATGGACCGGGAGCTCCTCCTGGAAGCCGCGACGGTACAGGCCTGGGTGCAAGCACCGGACAGGCCTGTCGACATAGACGTCGAGGCAGAGTGGTTCCGGGAGGCCATGTCGCAAATTTGCGACGCGGCAATGCCCCGAGTCCCTCCAGGACGTGCTCAGCGCCAGGTATACTGGTGGTCGCCGGAGATTGCGGCACTGCGCAACGCGTGCAATGCCGCGCGACGCCGGTATGCCAGATACCGCAGGCGTCGCATCCGTCCACCGGATGCGGAGGCCAGAGAGGCGGAGCTGTACGAGGGGTACAGAGCGGCAAAGCGCACCCTCCGAGCGGAGATAAGGCGGGCCAAACTTGAGGCCCGCAACGTGTGGCTGGGGACTCTGAATGGGGACCCATGGGGACGCCCGTACAAGTTGGTACGGGACAAACTCCGCCCCTGGGCTCCCCCGCTGACGCAGAGTCTCCGGCCCCAGCTCGTGGAGGGTGTGGTGAGCACTCTGTTCCCCACGCGAGGGGAACACTCTCCCCCGCCCATGGCTCCGCCACCAGCGGTGTCCGACGCGGACCACGATGGCGACGACGACGACAACGCTCCAGAGGTGACCGAGGTAGAGATGAGAGTGGCGGTACGAAGGCTGAGTGCCAAAAATGCCGCCCCAGGACCCGACGGCTTGCCTGGGAAGGCATGGGTCCTGACCATGGAGGCTCTCGGGCCTCGACTAAGAGGGCTCTTCAGCGCATGTATGGAGAGGGGCCAGTTCCCACTTCGCTGGAAGACGGGGAAACTGGTCCTCATCGCGAAGCCGGGGCGCCCCGCGGACTCTCCGTCCGCGTACCGGCCCATTGTGCTGCTCGACGAGGTGGGCAAGCTCTTTGAAAGAGTAGTTGCAGACCGCCTCGTCGCACACCTAACACGGGTGGGGCCGGATCTGGCGGACGGCCAGTTCGGCTTTCGCAGGAGGCGCTCCACGGTGGACGCCATCATGTGCGTGCGAGCTCTCACGACGGGGGATGCAGTGGCCCAGGGCAGGTGTGTCGTGGCGGTGTCTTTGGACATCGCCAACGCCTTCAACTCCCTGCCTTGGAGTAGCATTGGGAGGGCACTCCGGTATCACCGGATGCCCGACTACCTCTGTCGTGTGGTCGAGGCGTACCTGTCAGACAGGTACATAACCTACCCCGGTCACCAGGGGGTGTGGGAACGTCGAGAGATGTCGTGCGGTGTTCCGCAGGGATCGGTACTAGGGCCGCCCTTGTGGAACATCGGATACGATTACGTGCTGCGCGGCGACCTCCCTGACGGGGTCAGCGTGGTCTGCTACGCAGACGACACGCTGGTCCTGGCGCAGGGAGAGTCGTACCAGGCGGCGGTCGAACTAGCGACACGCGGGGTCGCGACGGTCGTTGGCAGGATCCAGGAGCTGGGACTCGAGGTGGCATTGCACAAGTCCGAGGCCATGTGCTTTCACGGCCCTCGGAACGCGCCACCACCGGGTTCCCAGCTAACGGTGGGAGGAGTCCACATCGGCGTCGGGTCAACGATGAAGTACCTGGGACTCGTTCTCGACAGCCGATGGGATTTCGACGAGCATTTCCGACGTCTGGCTCCCAAACTAAATCGGACTGGGGCTGCGCTCTCGCGGCTCCTGCCCAACCTTGGGGGTCCAGACGCCTCCTGCCGGAGGCTCTACGCGGGGATCGTTCGGTCCATGGCCCTTTATGGCGCACCGGTGTGGGCGCCGGGGCTGCGGAAGCAGCCGGCGGCCCGGCTGAACGCGTGCCAGAGGGTCATGGCCATACGGATGGTGCGAGGATACCGGACGATTTCCCGCGAAGCGGCGTGCCTTCTTGCTTGCCAGCGACCATGGGAACTGGAGGCAACAGTCCTTGCACTCATGCACGAACGGCGCATGGAGATGCAACGCCGGGGCGAAACTCCGCTGCCGCAACAAGTCGCGGCATGGCGGACGGAGTTCCGGCGAGTTCTCATGGAGAAATGGCGACAGCGACTGTCGCGACCCCGTGCTGGGCACGCCACAATTATGGCGGTAAGTCCCCTCTTTGAGGCGTGGTTGGAAAGACCTCACGGCGTCCTCACATTCCGCATGACGCAGGTCCTCACCGGACACGGTAAGTTCGGGAGGTTCCTGCACCGGATTCGTGCGAAAACGACGCCCGGGTGTCGCCACTGTGTGGCCCACCCGGAGGACACGGTGGAGCACACGGTGGAGGTGTGCCCCGCTTGGGCAGAGCAACGCCGTGACCTCGTGAGGGCAATCGGCGGCGGTGATCTCTCGCGCCGGGCCTTGGTTCAGGCCATGCTCCGGAGCGAGGAGGAGTGGCAGGCGGTCGCCTCCTTCTGCGAAGCAGTAATGCTAGCTAAGGAGGCGGCCGATCGCGTGAGGCAACGGTCCTTACGCTCCAACCGCCGCCGGGATTCCGATCCCGATTTCCGGCCACCGTAGGCGCGGGCTTGTAGACGGCGAGCAATGGGTGGCTCGCCGTCTGACCGTCCGGTAACCGTCCGGACCGAGCCCAAGTCGTCGACGGCGCGTTTTGTTCCACGCGCGCCTCAAGGAGATGTCAGCAAATCGTAGGGGCCCAGCAGGGTCGAAGCCTACTGGGGCCACGGGTAGTGTGAAAGCGGAACCCGGGGCCCTGGGACGAAGGCAACGAAGGAACAGGAGTGGGTTTTTAGTCAGTAAGAGTCTGACACTATCTCCCGCTCCGCCCAAGAGCGGGGATGTCATTAGGATGATTTTCCCACCCAATAAAAAAAAAAAAAAGGTCTAGACTCTGCGTGGGGAAGAAGGAAAACTGACAAGAAATCAACAACATTCCTACTCAAATTCTGAGGCGCGTTATCATGAACGTTAGAGATCACTTTGAGTACGTTAAATATTAGAGCCGCGAAGACATACACATACAGTTGAATAACGTTATTTTCAAAAAGTAATTTTCCCATGTTTTCAGTTTCTGATTTTGTAATTTAACGCGTATATTATTATTTTTTTGCTCATCTACAATAGTGAGTTTTTTTCCAGACACCCTGTATATCTGTGAGCATAATCTAATCAATATATAGATCTATGCGATTTGCTCGGTTTCACTGCGACACATTTGGTATGGCGGTGACAGCAGCCAATCAATGTTAACCGATTTCACTTATTGACGGATTTAAATGAACAAAAACTGGTCACACCCGTTTACTGTTAAAAAGATAACAAGTTTAGTATTAGTTCAAGTACGCCGGCGGTGAGAAAAGCTCGATGAATAATATCGTTGATGCTAGCATGCCGTGCTCTGCGGCCTGCGCTCCTGCAGCAGGACAGGCCACGGTGTTCGAGGCTATCGACAGCTTAACCACAGTGACACCGATGTGTGCGACACAAGGTGCGCCAAGGCGTAAACAGGTTGCTAGCCGAAACGATGCGTCATCCATCATAGTGCCTATGGACGTGTTGATTAGTTTGTTACGTATAATACCGCAGAGCGGCACATCCCACCGTCTTTGCGAGGACATGTTGTCGGGCCAATCCGTGTTGGGACAAACAATTTCCAAGCGTTCAACGCATCGGCCAAACACGGTACCTCAAGATCAACCAGGGAGGAAGATAAACTATTCCTGGTTAATGCATCACTACTGTGCACCGAGGAGAAGAAAGCTGAGGCCACCTTGCCGGATGGGAAGCGTGGCTTGCTGCCAGGCTCGGTCGTCCAAGGCTATGGCCTTTATTATGGCCATACAAATAATATAACATAATGAATAAAATAAAAAACTAAATATAGAAACACCAACAACTTTTGGAAAAAGTCGATCAAATTATTAGATGATGGGAGAAGCGATGGTTATATATTAATTTTGGCCCAAAACAAAAGTATCGAATGAGTGTGAAAGACGAATGAAAATTCATATGTATAATACAAAAAATTCATCGAAAATTGGGAAGCCCAGGACGTGAAGAGAATTTCTAACAGTGACTCGGATATTTGGTGCTATTGTATTAAATTTTACTAAAGTCGTCTGTCAGTCAGTCGTTTGGGGGAAGATAAATTTCGATTTTTGAAAGGTTAAGCTGTAGTCCAATAGAACAAAATTTATTTTTCAAAACAATTTAATCTTTTAAAGCTGTGTCTACATCACCTCCTAGGTTCCGTCATCTAAATATCAAACATTGAATTTGGATTTATTGCCAAACTGAAAATGACTGGCCCAAGAGGGTCACCTGTTGACAGCCGACGGCTGATTCCAAAAGGTTTTATTTATAAAGTAATTTAGAGGAGTGCCTATAACATTGGTAAAATAAAATTTACAGATTTATTATATCTAAAGATTATAATATTATTATTAGTTTGACTTTAATGTTCCTTTTATTTTTGGCGGGCAATCTTCAAATAACTTCACTCGTTCTGGATGTAGCGAGAGTGTCAGACTTTTACTGAGTTCTGCACTGCTCACAGTTTTCTTCAGTTACCTTTTATTGCGGGTCTTCAGTAACTCTTTCGAACATTCAACCAACCCTGGCAGGCGTCGCCTTAACTAGCCCCATCAATTTTGCTGACATTTCTTTGAGGCGCGCGTGGACTGCAAGGGCTTGGTCCTGACAGAACGCCGAATGGTGAGCTACTTATGGCTCGCCGTCCGCAGACCTGCACCTACTGTAGCCGGTACTCGTCCTGCGAGTCATGACGCTGGGGGCATCTACAGTAAGAGGTGGATCTAATGTGCTCTGGCGGTTGAAATTGTCATGCTCACTCAATGTCTCGCTGATGGTATGGTGGAGCATGTTCTAGAACATTCGTTCCCTTTAAAATTATTAAGTTGAATGGTGCTAGCGCATGGATCATATTCGTGAACGGGCACACTTTGATTTTAATAGAGAAAAAAAAAACAATTAAAAGACGAAATTATTAATTTCTTCTTTCAATTGTATTTTTTTAGGGTTCCGAACCTCAAAAGGAAAAAACGGCACCCATAAAGGATCACTGTGTCTGTCAAGACCTTATCTCGGGAACCTTCTCTGTTCTTTTTGATTCTCGTCTGCACCCTTAAAGCTGTAAAAAAATCGAAAAAAGTTAACGAAAAAAAAAAGATAAGTACGGCCATTTATGTCGCAAAAAAACGTGTATTTCGACACTCTCAAGGGTATCAAAATTCATAGGGTACTTCCCGTTGACCTAGAATCCTAAAATTTGGCATGAAGCAAGGTACAAGCTCATAGCACAAGTATATGAAAAAACCTGAAAATTGTAAACTTGTAGTCACAAAAAAAAAAATTTTTCGATTCGAAAAGATCTTCGTAACTCAATTCGGGAATTGAACTGTTTTCATGGGTAAGTTTGTACGGAAACCTCAGTACGCGAGCCCGACTCGCATTTGCCCAGATTTTTTTTTTATTTGGATGCTTTTAAAATGTTTGTCTTTATAAATCGTTCTAACATATTATTATTTTTATAATTTCAACAGCTAATGATGTAACCATAATTCTCTAACTATTTATTGACAATTTAAACTACCTAGTAATCGTTTACTTGAAATAACAGCTTTAAGTTTTTGAGTTTTGAGTATTTCACTAATAAGCTGACATTGCCATCGGTATGAGACAGATGGCCAATATGACGCAAGCGGCGCATTTTACGCACGAGTGCGAATTCAGGCCAGTACGTGAACACTAACGAAACTTCAACCGTTTACTTCAAGTTATACTGTTACAGTTTGACTTGGTTGAAATATGTATATTCTATGATGTTGTTGATAAGGAAAATCGAGGACAAACTAGCTGGGTTCTTGAATGAAATATTAAGACTTATGCACAATTGCAGTCACAAGTGCTAAGGCAAACCAATTCTAATGTCTATAACATAGCATAAGCATAGTATAATCAGCCTTTTAACGTTCCCACTGCTGGGACTCAGACCTCCTCTCTAGGAGAGGGAATGGGCCGTAATCCACCACGTGGGCCCAATGCGGGTCACATTTCTTTGAATTTTTGGTTCTAGGACGAGGATGTATTCTTTCACCGTTTTGAGAGCAGTGGTGATGAAATAAATTACAAAAAGTAATGCGCCTGGTTGGGTTTGAACCCGCGACCTACAACTCGTAAGTCGGGGTCATCACCGACACAACAATACAATCTAATAGCTATAAATTCTACACAACATTTTTTTAAACTAATTAATGTATATTTACTAGACATGTGTGTAATTTATATACATATTTAAGAATAATATTATATAACGCTACTCTAGTGACCTGAATACATATTTTTAAACCTCGTATAGTTTAACTTTCCTCATTTCTTCATCGAAGTTTTGATGCGAGTAGATTCCCTCGTACCGGAGCCGAAACTATGTAACAGTGTTTATTACCAGAGAAGTAGTCTCTACGCTATTAGGGAAAAGACCAGAGTGTGTGGGATTATCGCCTCACTAAAACCATCCAGGTGATCACCATCAACACATTAATTTCTTAAATTTTTAAAAAAATAAAAAATGTGGAAGGGATCCCGTAACCTCTTAAAAGACCACCTTGGTACCCCCTCTGTATACCGTCTATCCCAGGGGACACTGTAAAGGGGATTCTCAAAGCCTCACAGATCACGTCCGAACCGAGTCCGAATCATCCACGGTGCGGAGTATTCCACGCCCGCCTTAAAGAGATACTAGCAAACCATAGGGACCCAGCCGGGCCGAAGTTTACTGGGGCCATGGGTTGACTTTCGAACGGGAAACCCGGGGTCACTTCGAAGACAGACTACACGTACGAATTCAAAGCAGAAGCTCTTTTAAATTGGTAACAAAATAAGAGATACCTCTTTTCATTTGATTAATTAGCGTCTGCGTCGAAGTGAGTCTTAAAGGAAAGCACAAAAGTACAGAACAATTTTTACTTATAAGTAACTAAGTAATAGGTAGCTACAATGCCACTTAATCAGAAACCGAGATAATTTCGAAGTAAATGACCATACTTCGCTCTGAGCATGTGACTGGTTTACAATTAAAATGTGGAACTGGTTTAGCCACGATATCTCTTCAGAAGTCAGACATTATCGCGATTTTGAAGTACATACGTACAATATAAAGTCTTGTTGGAATTCTCCGAAAGAACCCCAAAAACATCTAATTTTTTCAGGTTTCAATCCACGTTGAACATCACTGTGAGTCTATTACTGTTACTTGGGCACCATACCAAACCGAGCTGAAAAGTATATTTTATGGAACCTTGATATATATATACCACAACTATCACACAACGCCGTCTAATCCCAAGCTAAGCAGAGCTTGTGTTATGAGTACTAGACAACTGATAAACATACTTATATATTTCTAAATACAAACATATTATAGATAAATTACACCGAGACACAGAACAAATTAATGATCGTGCTCATCACATAAATATTTGTCCTGGGTGGGAATCGAACCCACGACATTTGGCATAGCAGTCAGGGCCACTAACCACTAGACCAATAGGCCAAACCTTAGACCTCAGTCAGCCACCGCAGGTGGGAGCTTGTGGACGATGGGTATAATGGGTAGCTCACTGCCTAGACATCGATAAGGACCAGGCCTGAGTCAACGGCGCGTTCTATTCCACGACGCGCGCCTGTAAGATGTCAGCAAAATGGACGAGGCTCATAGAGCTGATAAAAAAAGAACTCAGGAATGCCGAGCATTTTCACTTGCGATTTCTAGATCAATTAAGTACTTCGCTTTTGATCGAGAAGCTACAGAACACAATATCTCAACAGCGGTATCTAAATCCACCTGTCTACTACAACTTTCTCAAGTATGTACAGAAGAAGTCATTACTGCTGTAGAGCGTAGCGTAGAGGAAGACTCGAATCAGTCTATCCACCATCGTGCACGGAAATTGGATATGTGTCCATCCACATTATGGAAGATTTTGCGGGAAGATCTTGGTTTGCGTGCTTACAAAATCGAACTCGTCTAAGAATTGTAGCCACACGATCACCTAGCATAGATTCGGTGATTGGGCCCAAAACAAGATTGCTGTTGATCCCGATTTTCACAAGCGAATTTGTTTTAACGTTAAAGCTCACTTTTGGTTAAATGAATACATCAATAAACGGAACTGCCGTATTTGGAGTAATGATAATACTCAAGTGTACGTTGAGCCACCGTTACATTTAGAAAAACTGACTGTTTGGTGTGCTTTATGGGCTAGTGGAATAATTGGCCCGTACTTCTTTAAAAACGATGCTGGCCTGAACGTTACAGTCAATGTTGACCACTATACAGCCATGATTACTGACTTTTTCGTTTATCAATTGAACAACTATGATTTGAATGAGCTGTGGTTTCAACAAGACGGCGCAACATGTCACACAGCTCGTGCCACAATTGATTTATTGAAGGAAACGTTTGGTAACCGCATTGTTTCACGTTTCGGACCCGCCCCCAGGCGATCCCCAGGCCTCCAAGATTGTGCGATTTAACGCCGCTAAACCATTTTCTGTGGGGATATGTAAAGTCGCTAGTATACGCCGATAAGTTGAAACGATTGACCACTTGGAGGACCACATTCGTCGCATTATTGCCGATTTACGGCCACAAATGTTGGAAAAGTCACTGGAAATTGGACCTCCAGATTAGACTACGTCACTACGTCCAAGCCAGCCGTGGCGGTTATATTCCAGAAATCATACTTAAATTATAATACCAGAAGATTGTCTTTCGAATAAAGTAAATTTCAAGTCAATTTAAAAAAAAACATCTTTGATTTATTCCATTTCAAAGTTAAAATTAGTTACCCCTAAAACAAAAACACCCATTAGAAGTCCGGTTCTCTTGAAAAAACGTATTGCGGTTTTGAGCTTTCATTGGCCTCATCTAGTTTAAATTGACGAAAAAATGGACATGTAAAAAGTACCTAAAAGTATTTTTTTTTAATCTGTTTGCAAAATAAATATCATTTACTGAGAAAGAATTATAATTAAACCAAAGGCTAGATATACTCGTATATGTACTGCTACAACACTCCATTGATACAGCTAAAGTACTGTTTTCTTTTCTTCTAAACAAGAAAAAGCCGTATTTATCGACAGTTGGTTTGCGCGTGAATGCACTTGTAACCGAGACGCGTGCGCACCGATGCGTGCGACGATCATTTCTCTACTCTAATTCCTACTCGTTTACTTTATAAATAACATTCCATTTCTTTTTGCATTAAAACATTCTTGTTATCGGTGCAAGTTGGTTTAAAACGGTAATGGTTTGGTAAGTAAATAATATGACTTAGAAGAGAATAGTTTACTGACTAAATAAAACCCACTACTATGTTCCTTCTTTGCCTTCGTTCCAGGGTCCCGGGGTTCTCTTTTGCACAACCCATGGCCCCCCTAGGTTTCAACCCTATGATTACTGACGGCCAGACGGCGAGCTAAACATTGCTCGCCGTCCGCAAACCCACGCCTTCAGTGGCTGGAAATCAGGGTCAGGATCTCGATCCCGGATCCCGATCCGATCCGGGATCCGGAATCCAGATTCCGGATCCCCCAGGGCTGGGGCGTGAGGAAAGCTGTTCTCTCACACGTGCGGCCACCTCCTTCGCTAGCGTTACTGCTTCGCAGAAGGAGGCGACCGCCTGCCATTCCTCCTCGCTCCGAACCATGGCTTGTTCCTGGGCCCAGCGCGGAAGGTCGTTGTGGCCGATCGCCTCCACGAAGACACGGTGGTGCTCCACCCAGAAACGAGAACAGTAAGATTCGAACTTTGTGACATGCATCACTTTGAAGTTGGAAAATTAATTAAATACCCCAATTGGGGAAAAAAATATATAATATACGCGGTTAGCACGCCGCCACTACACGGCGGCAGTAAGAAAGTGTTCGCCACGTCTAAACGCGCCTTACTTCGATGCCTATGTTTTTGTTTTGTATACCTATACATATGTATGTACACATTTAGGTTATAAATACTCGTAGTTAGATCTCTCGGACTCACCAATCATCCTTACTGTTAGATTTCTATTACCTAAACTTATATAGAATAGTATATAAGTAAACTCATGATCATTAGTTTCTCAAGCTTGCTTGGTAAAGGTAGGTAATTTCCTATATTCCAACATAGAATTTCCCATATTTCCCTCGTCGCTAAACACGTCATTTACATAAAATATAGCTTGTGGAAACTCATACAAACCTTACATTGCAGACATCGTTTCCTCATGTGTCTTCACTTGTAACTTCTAGGTACCCTGCGATGATAATAATATTTTAACTTAATGCAAAACTCTGTAGCTTTAGCCCGCGCCTTCGCCCTCGTCTTGTATTAATTGTGTTTCGATTTCAACTATTTAGAAAATTATCGCACGCAATAAGGAACTGCCGGTTATAAAACGTCCACATGTGTATTCATAACTCTTAGTAATTTGCGTTTCATTTCTCCTCTTCACATGACCATACCTAGCCGATTCCCTTTCAACTTTTCTGTCACTTGCGCCACTTTCAGACTTCCACTACTATACTCATTTCTGACCTTATCCATTCGTCACTCCACACATCCATCTCAATATTCTCATCTCCGCTACATCTGGGGCCATGGGTTCACTTCTGCCCCCCTAGCCAAGACCACGTGACTGAGCGTTGAGATGACGTCAGAACAAAGGAATCGGAGGCGAGATTTACTCGAGGCATTCGACGCAAACGAAACGATCGTAACTTGGCTAGGGGGGCTGAAAGGAAATACCGGAGTCCTGGAACGCAAGACAAAAAAGGAACATAGGAGTGGATTTTTGCCTGTAAAAGTGTGACACGCCCTCCCATGCCACCCTACAGCGGAAAAATTCATTGGATGATTTCCTACATAAAAAAAAAATCTCCGCTACATTGCAATTCTTTTTTATCAGTCTTTCTCCGACTGAATTGAATTAAATACCTTACCGGTGTTTCAAATAACAGCCGTTTCTGATTGATAAACATCTAAATATTCAGCCATCCAGGCTATCATATTTATCATCATCATCTTCCTGCCCTTGTCCCATCTTATTTGGGGTCGGCGCAACACGTTTTTTTCTTCCATTCTATCCTGATAACCGTCATGCTATCACATATTTATCATAGAATACTAAATATAATATATTTCGGTGTATGCAGAAAGGTGATCAAGTAAACTAACGTGTTACTGACAGTTAAATGAGCAAGTTTCTTCGCTACGCACCAGGATTTTCCTCGAGTACTTTCACTATCGGGCTGCGCTAGCGCACGCAGGCCGCTTGCAACAGAATCCGCTTTATCTCGCTTGATGGTCAGCTCTGATGGAAGCAGGGTTTTGTTGTATCCGTCTATATGTAATCTTTGTGTGGTGGGTTGGGGGAATACGGTATTGTAATTTATGACTAAGTTTAATAAGATGATGTGACATAATTGCCATTAGCAATCGAAAACGCAAAAAGAGTGCGTCATATATTTTAATGCAGTCATTGTTTTGAAGTTACAGAGGTAAATTCAAGAAGCATCATGGCTATCTCACTATACATCCTGGTTTTAGAAGGGTCCCCCGCCATAATCGATTAGGATCAGTAGGTCAGTAGGATTTTTTCCCTACCGGATTGCATACCGTAGATCCGAAAGGATCCCAAACTATTTTCGTTTTTCGTATCCAAAGTAATCTTTCTACTGCGAGAATGTCCGAAAGAGTTACCGTAGCCTTGGAATGCAAATAGCAACTGAAGGAACACAGGTAGGTTCAAAACCACCCTACATCGAAAGAATGTCATTTGATGATTTACCACCTCAAAAAGATGCAATCTGTCTACAACATAGTATCAGTATTTTATTATGTGAAACCTGAATATAGTTTGTTCAGAATCAATAACTGAATCAATTCCAATAATTTTTACACCATATTATATTTTTTGTCAAATATATTTAAAAAAAAAGTCACAAATTGGACACCACCGACACTAAGTGCAACGCAGATCACGGCAGGTCATAGCGGGCATTAGGCGCCAGCGCACAGCTAGGTGCAGGAGCAAAACAACCCCTTAATCGTCCGGATTGCCCTGTGACTATGTATTTGTGTAGACAACCAGGTGTAATAACAAGCTTATAAGTTGTGATTTTTCATGATATAGTTATGAAATTTTGTACATAAATTCTTTACATAAAAATACTAGACACGTGTTTCGGGTTTCGCAATATACTAAAATTAATGTTGTATATAGGTCCATTTTACGACCTAAGCTGAACTTTTCTTAACTGAAAAGGATGGAGCTATAAAGGGTGTATAGCTCCATCCCTCTTTCTCACTCGAACGACTAACATTTTAGCACATCATGGTAAGATCAAGTCGGTTCATAATGACTCTTAATAACTAATGGTACTCATATAGACTCAGCCTCGATCAGGTCATCGCCAAATAGACCCACTAATTTTAAAAGGAACTAAAATCGAAATAATTCCCCGAAAGGTCGTCTTGACAATTTGTTCTAACATTGTAACTCTTAACAAGATTAAGAAATTTAAATGCCCGATTCCAACAAAGATTACCAGATCATCAATCTAGAAAATTCTACACGATTCGATTGCGAGTGAGCAGCGTGTCTAGAAACTTCACTTGATGCAGTCTGTCAATCATTTGACCGTTCGTTCGTGAGGAGTGAATAATATATTTAACAGCATGATTTTTATGAGCATTCTGTTTAGGTGTGGGAAAAGTGTGTCATCTTTGCGATTGGAATATTTGCATCTGAATCACTAAAATGTTCCGAAACAGTGATATGTCATGTATCATTTGGAACATCGGCTCAAAAGATACAAACGGAACATTTGAAACATTGGCTCACAAGATACATTTGGAACAACGGCTCAAAAGATACAAACACTGACTGTTATGAATTGTGATCTGTTACGTTGCTTTATATACACTAAAAGTTTTATTTAATATAATTTTTATTTGAGAATAATTTAAAGCAGATGTTTTTTGATATTTACACGTTATACATTGAATTTTAGAAAGACTGCTGGTTACTTAAAGAGTGTTTCAGTATTCCAATTGTTCCAATTGATGTATTTAGAATTCATTTTTTAAAATTACTGATGTTTCATTCTTTCGGAACACTAAAATGCTTCGAAACAGTGAGTTGGTTCAGTATAGAGTTACACAGGCCTAATTCTGTTCTTCGAAATGATCTGTGTAGGTACTACATTTATTCGAAAAAATAATGAAATTCATTTTGTTTCGTTAACTTTGAAATATGATTAGTGAAGCTTGGTGTAGGTCGTTGATCTAGTGTACGCGCACCTGCTGAGAATGAGGTCCTAAGAAAAATTCCTTGTGATCTGAAATTATATTTTTTTGTCTGGAATTTATCAATAGTAGCACAGTCCGGAGAGTTTATGGCGGGATTTCTTCGAGTGAAGTTCTGTGGCTGTTATAAGTATTCGCAAATTAATTCCAAGTGGAGAGAGTGATGTAAAATTGGTGGAGTTTAATATCTCAAAAGTCTGATCAACTGGACAATATGTGTAATCATTGAATAAGGCGCGATCTCGGTAGAATGGAGCTTTGAATTATTGTGGGCGGTTGGGTTGTTGTTGTATGTGTTATTGTGTTTGTAATAATGTAGTGTTGATTACCTCAGCGAAGCTTGCCGAGAAAGTTGACTTGATCCTGAACCTACCTTTGCTACCAAATACTACAAAACCATTATAATGGGTACATCCTTATTGTAATGGTAAAGAAATAAACCATTCATACGAAGACATGGCTTAAAGGACTTAGTAGCTAAGCCAAAAACATTACTTGAAAAGGCACAGTCTGAATTTGTGCCCGATTGATGTGTGATTTTTTTTTATATGGGAATGGGGCGAGTGGGAGTGTCAGATTTCTATTGACTAAAAGCCACCTGTGTTCCTTCAGCTTCCTTTTGCCTGCCAGGGCCACGGTGACTTTTTCGTAAAACCCCCCATTTGTGGAAACCCATTAAATCTTTAAGTTAATGGTCTAAAGCGAGGAGGAATGGCAGGCGGTGGCTTCCTTCTACGAAGCCGTAATGCTAGCGAAGGAGACGGCCACACGCCTGAGGAAACGAAGGTCCTCACGCCCCAGCCGCCGAGATTCTGACCCCGACTACCAGCCACGGTAGACGCGGGCTTGCGGACGTCGAGCAATGGGTAGTTTGCCGTCCGGCCGTCCGGTAATTGATCGGACCGAGCCCATTCGTCAACGGCGCGTATTGATCCACGCGCTCCTCAAGGAAATGTCAGCAGACCTAGTATTAGTAACCTAGTCATAGTAGGGGCCCAGCAGGGTCGATGCCCGCTAGCTACGACCGCGGAGAATTTCTGAAAAGGAAACCCGTAGTCCTAGAACGCAAAGGGCAACTGAAGGACACAGGTGAGGTTTTAGTCAGTAAAAGTCTGACACGCCCTCTCTCTCCGCCCAGAGCGCGAGAGAAGTCATTAGATGATTTCCACACTTTTAAATTGGATGTGACTCATTCACGGTTAAATTAGGAATGCCCATGATTATAAACAAAACGGGAAATTGGAAATGCACATGATATTTGGTAGTTTTAAACATCAAACGACAATAGATGTTATCAAATAACAGCTTTTAGTTATAATAATAATCTATAATATTGATGTAATTCCATTTATACTCAACATGTTGCAAAAGATATGGCTACTGTTTTACAGTCGGCCGCCTGCCTGACACTAACCCTCCTTGGGTGGAGAGAGAAAGGGAGGCCAAAGAAAAGATGGATGGATTGTGTGAACAGTGATATGAAAGAAAAGGGATTTAGTGATAGCACGACGGTTGACAGGATAGAAAGGAAGAAAAAAACGTGTTGCACCGACCCCAAATAAGATGGGACAAGGGTTTTTTTCTTTTTATTGGGTGGGAAAATCATCTTATGACAAAACCCGCTCTTGGGCGGAGCGGGAGATGGTGTCAGACTTTTACTGACTAAAAACCCACTCCTGTTCCTTCGTTGCCTTCGTCCCAGAGCCCCGGGTTTCGTTTTCACACTACCCATGGCCCCAGTAGGCTTCGACCCTGCTGGGCCCCTACGATTTGCTGACATCTCCCTGAGGCGCGCGTGGAACAATACGCGCCGTCGACGACTTGGGCTTGGTCCGGACGGTTACCGGACGGTCGGACGGCGGGCTACCCATTGCTCGCCCTCCGCAAGCCCGCGCCTACGGTGGCCGGAAATCGGGATCGGAATCCCGGCGGCGGACAGGGCGTAAGGACCGTTGCCTCACGCGATCGGCCGCCTCCTTTACTAGCATTACTGCTTCGCAGAAGGAGGCGACCGCCTGCCACTCCTCCTCGCTCCGGACCATGGCCTGAACCAAGGCTCGGCGCGAGAGATCGCCGCCGCCGATTGCCCTCACGAGGACACGGCGTTGCTCTGCCCAAGCGGGGCACACCTCCACCGTGTGCTCTACCGTGTCCTCCGGGCGGTCCACACAGTGGCGACACCCGGGCGTCGTTTCCGCACGAATCCGGTGCAGGAACCTCCCGAACTTACCGTGTCCGGTGAGAACCTGCGTCATGCGGAAGGTGAGGACGCCGTGAGGTCTTTCCAACCACGCCTCAAAGAGGGGACTTACCGCCATAATTGTGGCGTGCCCAAAGATGGGACAAGGGTAGGAAGATGATGATGAATATTGATGTAATTATAATTAATTAATCTTGATGTCATTAGAAATTGATAATTATGAAATTACTAATAAAGTAAAAACTGCTGCTAGGTCAACCAAGTTCAAGAAAATAAGCAACTATGTTCTTTTTAATAGTTACGATATTTTTATAACCTTTTATAAATCAAACTATTATTATTACTATGATAGTTTATTTTTTAAACAATGGACGTGAAGCCAGGCTGGCTTTAGTTTTGCAACTAGACACATAACTTTGAAAATTTCAATTTACCACTGTATTAACACGGATCTCGAGTGCTGACTTCTACAGTTCTACTTGCGCAGAAGCACGCAGAAGTGAAATATCGGGTCTCTTTAGTGGTATGAAGAGAGATGCGGGGGCGGGGAGTGCAATCCTTGTACAGTGATTGGCTTGCCGATATTGTACGATGCGCAAAACGATCCCCGCTCTTTTGCCGAGCGCTCAAGATTCGTGCCGCTATCTGTACATATCTACATATTGAGAGCAGCGGTGGCCGAGTGGTAACGGCCCCGACTTACAAGTTGTAGGTTGCGGGTTCAAACCCAGCCGGCGCTTTACTTTGTGTAATTTATTCCATGACCTCTGCTCTCAAAACTGTGAAGGAATACATCGTGAGGAAACCGGCATGTTCTAAAACCAAAAATTCGAAGACATGTGACATCCACCAACCCGCACTGGGTTCGCGTGGTTGATTACGGGCCATTACCTCTCCTAGAGAGGAGGCCTGAGTACGAATAGTGGGAATATTATAAGGCCGAGTATGCTATGCTATGCTATACCTACATATTTCCCTGACCTTATATTAGTTCTGAATTCAAATTAAGAACCTCCCCTTATTTTGGGATGGAAAATCAAACATCTTATCCCACTCTAGGTGAAGTGAAAGAAAGTGTCAGTTGCCCTTCCAGTTCCAAGGCCGCGATAACTATTTCAAACAATACCGCAGCCTTTACCTTATCGATATATCATTGACATAGGTCAAGCTTCGAGAATAACTAGGTGGACACACCATTGTGTAGACAACAGTTGCCTAATAAGGGCCAAGTTTGTTTATATTCAATGGCAGACAACGTAATTAGAAACAGTCATCATCATTACTGACGTAAGCCCTTCCTAAGGACGGTCAAAGGTGAAATTACTACATTCGATAAATTTGAAAACGATTTAGAAACCGTAGTTTTTTTTTTGTTTATAAAGGTCTTAAAAACAAAAAAAAACTCCTTGGTTGGTAAGCAAGCTAGTAATTTTAATGAAAAATGGTTACTGACCACCTTGGAAAACCATAGTATCAGTGGCATTATATGTGTGTGAATGCGGCTGTGGAAATGTTCAAGTGTTGGAGTTATTGTGGCCCTAAAACGCAGAAGGCAACTGAAGAATCACAACTGGGTTTTAATCTGTAAAAGTCAAACACGCCCTCTGCTGCACCATAACGGGTAGCTCGCCGTACGGCCTTTCGGTTATAAACCGGACCGAGCCCAGTCGTCAACAGCGCGTAGTGATCCACGCGCTCCTCAGGGAGATGTCAGCAAACCGTAGGGGCTCAGCAGGGCCGATACCCGCTAGCTAGGACCGCGGAGAATTTCTGAAAGGGAAACCCATACTTCTAGAATGAAAAGGGTAATTGAAGGACACAGACGTGGTTTTAGTCAGTAAAAGTCTGACACGCCCACCTGCTCCAGCTAGAGCGCAATAAGTCAGAGGATGACTTCCCACCTTAAAAAAAAACCCTCTTGCTGCACCATCAAAAAAAAAAACATCACACCACACACTCACAACAGGTCGTAAATTGAGTATAAATCCAGACTGTGCTGCTATTTATGCGTTCCAGATAAAAATATAATAATATCAAATCAAATGGAAACGTTCATAGGCTTCTGACCTTTCTCTTACAAAACAGAATCGCTGTTCATCGCATTATGAATAATTAAAAGAGCTACCAACTTGATGCATTTCACGATAGAGACACGAGTGCATTGCCGAATACCGAGCGCTGAGTCTGACCTTGACGACCCAAGGACAGAGCGACGATACACTTATTTCGTCCAGTCACTTTCACAACTCCTCACGCAATAAATGGCGTCAAAAATAGAACGATCATTTCTCCATAATGAACGGCAGTTGCACCTTATACACTGATGAATCAGGCTGGCTGGCTGGCCTATCGTTCGCGCAATTTTCGTAATCCTCTTACATAAAGGTGCCCGCGGTTTATGTGCTCACAAAATATACTGACATAACACTGTCCAGTATGAGCTCAATATTGCACAAATAATATTGAAGCAGTCGAGAAAAATACGATCTTTGAAGTGGTAAACTCCCAAGAATAATCAAAATAAATCGTAGATTGTCTTAGCCACACTAATCACAATAATCTCTATTATAAATACGAATGTTTGTTACTTCTTTACGCGGAAACTGCTGAAGGGATTCTAATGAAAGGAACACGGATAGACCATGTGCTAGAATATATCTATATCTCGGGTATAATACTTTTTAGTTTAGAGTTGAAGGATTTTTTTTTGAGTTGGTATATTATCTAAAGACTTTTCTCGATCTAGAGTGAAGCGGGACAGACTTTTATTGATTAAAATTACGCCTATGTTCCTTCAGTTGCCCTTTGCGTTCTAGGACCACGAGTATTCATTTTAGTAGTTCTCTAATGGCCCTAGTAGGTATGCTGGGCTCCTACGGTTTTGCTGATATTACTTTAACGGAACACTACGCGCTATCGACGACTCGGGCTCGGTCCTTATAAGACGACCGGACGGCGAGCTACCCATTGCTCGTCGTTTGCGAGCCCGCGCCTATGGTGGCCCGGGATCAATCTGCGATTCCCGACGACCGGGGCGTCTCCTGTTGGAGGATCATGTAAATAAGGGATTCAACCCCCTAATTGCAACACATAGATAACCTTTTTCTTTCGTGTCAACTTTTATTTTATTCGACTCAATTTTTGTCTAACCAATAAGTAGCCACCTGAATAGCTCTGTCGTTGGTCTCGTTAAAGTCGTGGAAGGTGCAGGTGGTTGTGCATGCTAAGCAGAAAAGGAAGTAACGCATATCCTGTTTTTTTTTTAGGTGGGAAATCATCCAATGACTTCTCGTGCTCTAGGAAGGAGCGAGAAGGCGTGTCAGACATTTACCGACTAAAACCCATGTTATTTCTTTGCCTTGCGTTCCAGGACCACGGGGTTGCCTTTCAGAAGTGAACTCATGGCGCCAGTAGGCTTCGACCCTGGACCCCTTCCATTTGCCGACATCTTGAGGCGCACGTAAAAAACTACATGCCGTCGACGACTCGAGCTGGATCCAGACGGTTACCGGGACTCCACACTAGCACTTACTTATTCATTGGGAACCGTTATTCCAAAAACCAAACAAAAATAATGAAAAAAACTTCCTTAATCAGACTTTGACTGGTAAACATCGAGATGATACGGAAATTCTCGGAATCCACAAAGCAGGTTCCAAAAAAATACCGTAATCTTGAATCGACTGTTGATTGCAGATACGACTCATGGTTCGAAAAAAACAAGCTTAATTTCATGTTTATCGTTATCCTTATTACAGGAAAGTGATTCGGGAAGATCGATTTTTGTCTTACAATTTGAAGGTGCGTAAGTAACTTCGCAGAAACGCTTTAGGGGCACTGACCACCGTTTCAGTAGCACAGATTACAGTAAAAGGAAAAGAGTTGACTAAAGTACAGTGTTAGCAATTAATCAAACCATGTATAAGTATTAAGTATCCAATATACCACAGTGTCTCAAAACGAAAGTCTATGACCAGTGAGTGTTGCCAGAAACGTAGTCGCTTACAATGGGCCTCATCAGAAGACTTAAAGTCACTCAAAGGGCTATGGAAAGGGCTATGCTCAGAGTTTCCTTGGTGATCGAATCAGAAATGAGAATATCCGGAGAACCAAGGTTACCAACATAGCACGAAGAATCGCCAAACTTAAATGGCAGTGGGCAGGGCACATTGCTCGCAGAATGGATGGACGTGGAGGCTGAAGGGTTCTCAAATGGCGACCACGTACCGGAAGACGTAGCGTTGGAAGGCCTCCCACAAGGTGGACCGATGACCTGGTGAGGGTCGCGGGAATCCGATGGATGCGAGACGCACAGGACCGGTCATTGTGGCGACACTTGGAGGAGACCTGTGTGCAACAGTGGACGTCTTTCGGCTTAAATGATGATGCTGATGATATATAAGTATTATATACACCTCTATATATCATCACACCAATATTATAAAGGCTAAGCTGTGTAATATTTCTATGTTTGTTACTTCTTCACGCTCGAGTGGTTGAACGGATTTCACTGAAACTTGGTACTCGGGTGGACCATGATCTGGAATAGCACATAGTACTTTTATACCGGATGGTTTTCGGATTCGGATTTTGACTGGCCTGTTGATCTAGTGGTTAGTGGCCCTGACTGCTATGCTGGAGGTCATGGATTCTATTCCCACCCAGGGGCCCAAGTCTGCTATTTTTTTAAATTCATCATTCCAACACGATCCCATTGTCATTATTTATTGATCGGTCAATGATCGTGTGGTAGAATGACAATATCGAGTTGTCTCGAAACAAATTAAAAGCAATGACTGCACAAAAGATTGGCCTGTTGATCTAGTAATTAGTAGTCCTGACTGCTATGCCGGAGGTCGTGGGTTCGATTCCCACCCAGAACAAATGTTTGTGTGATGAGCACGATCATTTTTTCTGTGTCTGGGTGTAATTTATCTATAATATGTATGTACGAGTATTTAGAAATTATAAGTATGTTTATCAGTTGTCTAGTACTCATAACGCAAGCTCTGCTTAGCCTGGGACTAGACGGCGTTGTGTGATAGTTGTGGAATATTTTATTATTATTATTAATGACGTTCAAATGGTAAGTCACTGATCAAAGGAACTGTCAAAATTTTGGCAGTTATCCGCATACGTCAAATATTCATTTGTCATTATATACGAGATTACCATTTTCTTTTCATTGAGTTCTAATATTTAGGGAGGTAAGTATTCACATTCATTACATATAGTTCCCCATGAAAGAAAAGGCCACTTTAGCCAGTCTTAAGCCCGGCTGAACTAATTGGTTGGTGACCTGAAATTCAGGCCTTGAGCTTAGTTTAGGTACCAGTCTCCCACAATATACTGAGGTCCTTTATTTTACCGTAGAAATAAGGTTAGCAATTAAGAATAATATTGTGGAGAAAAATAAACTATTATTATTATTTCTTGTAATATAATTATGTCTATCACCTCTTTTGCTAAAAAGATGAACATTTTTTCTAACGTAATGAATAAATATTAAAAATATTATTCGTAGCCCCCGCAAAAAGGGCAAGGGTTTTAGTCAGTAAAAGTCTGATACTCCCTCTCGCTCCACCCACAGCGGGGGAAGTCATTTTATAATTTCCCATGTAGAAAAAGGGATAATATCAAAATAACAGTATTTTTAAGACAAGTACTAAGAGATCCTACGAGCACTTAAGACATTATAATAGTGACAACACGTAGGATGATGTAATATAACAATGTGCGGCCGACGCCCGGAAGCTGGTCATAAGCGGATAACTAAATAATCGGGACTTCGATGATGCTACCAAGATTCCAGCTTGCCATAGACCTCGTAATCCGGAGCAAGTGCAGTCGAATATCCAAAAGCTGCGATTCTGTAGTTCAAAAGAATGTTAAGCCATTGATCGCGCGTTTTGATGGCAAATATTTAATAAAAGTTCTTCTTCCTTGACGGTATCACTCTTGACAGAATGGTCGTGGTCATCGCTTCAGGTGTTGGTGGCAAGCTTCACAACACGCCGACACTCCTCTCTGATGGCCGTCTTCCTCGTGCATTCGTGCAGTGATGATGAGCCATTTACTACATTTATTCTTGTACGCCGCCGAAACGTGGACCTTACGGGAAATAGAGAAGAAGAAGATAGACGCCCTAGAGATGTGGTGCTGGAGGACAATGCTCGGAGTATCGTGGACTGAATTCCATGCCAATGAGTCTATACTTCGAGAACTCGGCATCAAACAGCGTTTATCATCTTTGGTACAGTCTCGTATTCTCACCTTTTTTGGTTACGTATGCCACCGAGGGGAAGTGGCTATTGAACGACTTGTGGTCCAGGGAAAGATTGAGGGTATCAAGCCAGGACGAAGATCGCCTATGAGGTGGACTGACCAGATTAAAGCGACAGTAATAAAAGTTACTATGGTCATAAAGGTTTATCAAGTGGGTGGCTAAAAAAGAACACGTGTCACTTGGTGTAGCTACAGTATTCAGTTGTTTATCAGAACTAGTACATTTTGATCCCGCGCGCGCGACCCAGGCGGAATTCGTCCTAGCCGTAGGTGAGGGTGTTATGGAGCAGGGTGCTGCAGTGACAAATTTCCACGTGTGTCAAACGTTTTTCAGAAACGGCGGTTAGCGCAAGACTCGTGGGGTCGCTTAGCAAGTCGGGGTAGAAGTAGTAGGGATAGGAGCGGGTTTTAGAGTAGGTAAATGTGTTGAAAAGTATGTACATACTTTATTTACTTCTCGGCTACTAGGTAGGTACCTCCTCTGACAGAACTGCGGGATTGCTTGAAAGAGTTAACGTTATAGCCCTGGAGCGCCTAAGTCTACTGAAAGGACACATGTGGATTTTAGTTAGTGAAAATCTGACACTCCCTCTCGCTCCAACCAGAGCAGGAGAAGTTGTTTAACGATTTCACCCAAAAAAGGCTGTTGTTCCTGACCGACATTTGTTGATCGTTAACAGTCGTTGGAAGACCTCAGAAACCAGAAAATTAGACACATTGTCTTGGACGAGTCACCTATTTCTTGAGGTGTTTCATCTGGTTAGACTGGAAACCTAGCCAAACATAGTTAAAAAAGATTTTTTTTACAAAAAGATCTGCGAGCTCGTACAACGCATCGCGAGAACTTACGAATCAATTCTCATCGCACATTGTATGGTCACCTGCACCGATACTTTGTCGCACAAAATCGTACCAATTCGCATTGCAGTTTTCTACGATACGGCGTCATAACACATCGCATCGCACTTTTGTGTGGAAGCACGCAGTCAATCAAGTCAGAATTCTGTCAGTCAGAGCCGCCACTGGTAGTGTGAAAGCGAAGCCCGAGGCCCTGGAATGAAGGCAAAGAAGGAACAGAAGTGGGTTTTTAGTCAGTAAAAGTCTGACACTATCTCGCGCTCCGCCCAAGAGCGAGATTTGTCATTAGATGATTTTCCCACCTAAAAAAAAGTCAGTCAGAGCCGTTCGTTATTTTGAAGCGCAGCGAATTTGTTTCGGAGACTGCATTCAAATTATTTACTTTCATTACTAATATTATAAGTGAAATGTGTTCATACCCTATGAAATTTAATAACAACGGGACATTGATACGCTCCAGTTTGTTTGTGGATCATTTACATGTGTTACTTGACCATATTACTGTGAAAATTACCTAGTACCTATGTTTTAATATTATGCCTGAAAAAAATCCATTATATCAATATTTAAATTTAAAGTACTAGTAGACTCTCTGATCTGGATAAGAAATAATATGTTACATGGTTAGTAAGCATGACCTTTTATTTTTCCATGTTAATTTAAAAACCCACTCTTTCGGTAGTTTCACTAAGGTCGTCGAACATTGTACTGAGGTCCTCCATTGTCTCAACCATGACTACTATACTCGTATATATATATTTTTTAATATTATCGATAGGCCCGCGTTTGATTACTATTTCATCAGATGGTAAGTGATGATGCGATTGACGAAAAGCACGCTTGCCTAGACCTCTTCACTCCTAACTTAAAGACCCTTAGATTGTAGCTAGCAGGACACACAGATTCCAGCAGAGAATCCCACTTCTTAACTTTACGCACAATAAATGTGTTCCCAAAACGTTTCGTAAGTATTGATGGATTTGGAACATTTTGCGCCATCGACATATGGCGAACAACCCATCCACTATAAGCGGGTGGCGCAAAAATGTTTGAAGTTGGCAAATCAACGTCACAACCCGAGTCCTTGTGGTTTTAAGCTGCACTTAAGCGATCCTAAAGTCATATGGGCTGACTTCTGAGTTGTTTTTTTTTTATTCTCAATAGTTTCAATCTAACCACATAGGATCTAACTCTTGGGTTATTTGCTAGTTCCCAATGCGTTTACTAGTTGGTGTATGTATCTCGATTTGATTTAACCCTCAAAAGTTCTAATCTGTACTATACTACTAAAACACTTGTATAGATAGCGGCACGAATCTTGAGTGCTCGGCGAAAGAGCAAAGATCGCTTTGCGCATCGTACAACAACGGCGAGCCAACCACTGTACAAAGATTTAACTCCTCGCCCCCGCATCTCTTTTCATACCACTAAAGAGACCCGATATTTCACTTCTGCGTGCTTTTGTGCAGGTAGAACTGTAGAAGTCAGCGCTCAAGATCCGTGCCGATATCTGTACATCCAGTATTAAAACAGCTGAGGTTGCGTTTCAGAGGTCCATGAGCTAATAGCACTATCCATTTTACGACCAAAACTGAACAGTTGGGGAGGGGGGGGGTGTAAAGCTCCATCCCTGTTTTTATTTTATTTTAACACGTCTTAGTAAAGCCCCAGGCTTTGGAAATCTGTCCTATTCTAAGGCTTAGAATAAAGCCCTAGTAAAGAGACTGTCCCTTACTCGTACCTTTTAGTTTATGCAATTAAAGCAGGAACATCACATTCACAGCTTTCTACAATCAATAACAAAGACACCATTTTTCAAAACTAAGTAAAGAAAGGCAAACAATAACTAAAAGATAACAAAAAAAACGAGTTTTAATCGAATCCACTTTTGTTACCTTTTTATTGTGGAACCTGTAGCTCTGCTCAGTTCTGTGTAGGAGAGGTTTACGACCACGCCAACTCTACTCGGAATTAAGATAATGGCATAACAGAAGTTCAAACTGATGCATTAAGAGCTATGTACATTTGTATTCTGAAAGATTTGAGAAAAATGCAATTACTTAGGTTGGGACGAGGTGGTGACGTTTTCGTTGTAATTTGTAACACCAATGTAAAGTCCACTTAATTTTAAAAATTAAATTTGTTTATTTATGTACACACAAACACTTAAAATCGAAAAGATCAAATACAGATAAAAGAGTACAAAGGTCCTGCTTATTTCTAACGAAATTCATTTTATTTTTTGATGATGGTCTGTCCTGTTCCATTACTAGGATAGGCCTCCGTTCATTCCTTCCATTACTTCCAGATCTGAAGCACGTCTTATTGATTCCTAAAGACATCTAAGTCGTCCCGCGTCCTTTTTGGTCTGCCGTGACACCATCTCGCGATTTCAGGGCACCAATTTTATGTTTTAAGTACGGCCCTACCGCTTGATCGGCATGTGGCATGTCCAGCGTAGTCTTATTATCATTATTATTTAATTGATTTTTTCAGTAGCTGTTATTATGTATAAGTTGTTAAAAAATTAACTTAATTGACGCGAAAAAAAAATTTATGTTCGCATAACTCGTCAAAATGTATGGAGCAGCTGATTTTTTTTTCACTATTTCAGGTTTGGTCCCATAGTAAAAGTTGTTCATAATGAGGAGTACAATGTCCCCTCGAAATTCTTAAAGTTAATTTTTTAACACCTTATAAATTGTATTTTTTCAATTCTGTGGTGCAATACACAGAAACCGTCTATTTTTCCGGGACGTAAACTGATTGAGAGCAGCGCTAGCTTAGTAGTAACGACTCGAACTTATCTACTAATAAGTGAGTTCAAACCGAGCCAGTCGATCTACTTAGCGTAATTTATTTCATCAACACTACTCTCAAAAAGGTGAAAGAAAACATCGCGCGGAGATCGATATGTCCTAGACACAAAAATTCGAAAACTTATCCGTCCATTACACAACGTCCACTAACCCACACTGGACCTGCGTGGTGGATTACGGCCCATTCTCTTTCCTAAATTTAAATGCTATATTATACTATAGTTGTTAATGATATCTGATCAAATTAAGAATTTGAAATGGTATATAAATACTCCCAGAGTAGATATAACTCCTACAAGCAATAAACAATTGTATCTATTTTTTTTTTACCTCGGTCAGAGATTAAGCATTGCCATACAACGTGGCAATGCCGCCAGCCTTTTGGGCACACTTCCAGTCGACAGCGACGCGGAGGAGTTTTTTGACGCCATATTTTAGTTTTTGATTTTAGTGTATATATAGTTTTAATTAGTTAAGTGTTTTATGTATACATCAAAACTAATAAATATCACTATTTATAAAATAAAATATATTGACCTGATTGTTAGAATTTCAAAACTATGCTTCAAAGTACATAATAATAATTATAGTCCTAGCGACTAGGTATAAGAACGCTTATATTTTCTCATAAGTTCAAAGGGGTTATTAAATTTATATTTTGTAATAAAGCACATAAGTGTTGTAAACAAGCATATAATCCTCATAAACTTACAGTTAATATACTTATTTCTTACTCAAGTATTAATATTATATCTAAATATGTGGTAACATTTTTGGCATTGAAACGTAACAAAAATTACGTGATAAGCATAATTATATACGCACTTTTTTTCTTTTGACCAAAATACATAATTATGTAACTAATGCATGTATACAATCTATAAATAATTACTAACATCTACTTTTTTTTACTAAAAAATTCCTTGATCCTTAGAAGATTTGTATATTGATTCCTTCATGAATTAATTGTTGAAGAAGTCTACAGTTATTTCTAAAGGCTTCAAAATTTAACGATATAGATTTTTTTTAAGGTGGGATTTTTCCAAAGACTTCCCGCTCTAAGTTGGAGCAATGGCGTGTCAGTCGTTTACTGACTAAAATTACACCTATGTTCCTTCTTTTCCTTGCGTTCCAGGACTGGTTTCCCTTTCGGAAGGCAACCCATGGTCCTAATAGGCTTGGGCCCTGCTGAGCCTCTACGGTTTTACTGACATCTCTTCAAACACTACGAACCGTCGACGACTCAAACTTCACTCAAACCGGACGCACAGACGGTGAACTACCCATTGCTCGTTGTCTGCAAGTCCATAACGATATAAATAGATCTTTCTATCATCTTCTGCGCAATTTCTTGTAGCAAAAATGTTTCTGCCCTGGATCTTGGACACCCATCTTAACTTCCCACGTGGGCGTCGCGACCCTGTAGACCAAATATTTAATATGATTCAACGATTACAATAAACATTAGCACATAGCTTCGTCAGTCAAGGTTGAAGATCCTAGTCTACAGGCAATTCCACCAAGTGGTAAGGTCAAACTTCATTTACCTCAGTGCGTTTGACAGACAGACGTTTGATGACAGAGAGGAAGCATTAGTTTGATTCTGTGCTACCTTGAATTTGAGATTATTCTACGTTATGTGACTGAACGTAGAATAATCTCAAATAGAAGTAGAAGGCTCTCAGCCATATCCAATCCTTTTTTTCTGTCCACTTACTATTATCATCATAATTGGTTGCAATAACCTAGAATAAAAACAAACTACAATGAAGTACTTTTTTTTTAAAGGTGGAAATCATCCAATGACTTCTCCCACTCACTCGTGTCAGACTTTTACTGAGTAAAACTACACCTGTGTCCTTCAGCTTCCCTTTGCTTTCCAGGACTACGGGTTTCCTTCTCAGAAATTCCCCGTGATCCTAGCTAGAGGGCATCGGCCCTACTGGGCACCTACGGTTTGCTGACATCTCTTTGAGGAGCGCCTGATGCCTGCGCACTAAGCGCTGTTGACGACTGGGCTCGGTCCGGTCAATTACCAGACGGCCGGACGGCGAGCTACCCTTTGCTTACTAAACATTACTGCTTCGTAGAAGGAGGCGACCGCCTGCCATTCCTTCTCGCTCCGGACCATAGCCCGAACCAGGGCCCGGTATAAGAGGTCGCTGCCACCGATTGCCTCCACGAGGACACGGCGGTGCTCCTTCCAAGCGGGACACACCTCCACCGTATGCTCCACAGTGTCCACCGGGTGGTCCACACAATGATGACACCCAAGCGTTTCTTCCGCCTGAATCCGATGCAGGACCCTTCCGAACTTGCCAAGTCCAGTCAGGACCTGTGTTGCCACTCCAGCCACTCCTCAAAAAAGAGACTTACCGCCGTGATAATGGCGTGCCCAGCACTGGTTTGCGACAGTCATTATCACTATTTGCCATGCCGTGACTTGTCGCGGCAGCGGAGTTTCGCCCCGGCGTTACATCTCCACGCGCAAATCGTGCATGCGTGCAAGGACTGTTGCCTCCAGATCCCACGGTGGCAGGCCAGCAAGGAGGCTCGAATAATCAAGTACTTGCCAACAACAAATAACACAAAAAACTATCTTTTTCAGAAAACCGCAACAAAATTATTTATGAAACGAAAACCTACCTTCAAATATTTATATAAGGAAGAGTGGTGGGAACATCTCACTATCTCTTTTCTATCATACTTAATTTTCAATGGATTTGAAAAATAATCCTTTTACGATTTTGGACAAAATTACATTTTGATACATATAATGATACTAAGAGTGAATAGGCTACTTCTAGGCAAGCGTGCTCCATCGTCGATCACATCATCGCTTACCATCAGGTGAGATGGTGGTCAAACGCGAACATTAAAAGAAAATAATAATAATTACTATATATTTATTTATTACATACATAGTGCTTATTAAGGCATAAAACTTTATAATTGTATGCCCTAATAATCAATATGTATTAAGGCAGACTTAATGCCTTACGCATTTTCTACTATTTGACATTCGAGTACATTCGATTCGGGTGGTGCAGAAACAGAACATGGTACGAGAAAGTGCAAAGGAATGGTAAACTAATAAAAAATAAATACAATAATAAATATATACTTAGACAGATACATATCATCATCATCATCTTCCTCTTCCTGCCCTTGTCCCGTTTTAATTGGGGTCGGCGCAACACGTTCTTTTCTTCCATTTTGTCCTGTCACTCATTACGCTATCACTAACTCCCCTTTCTTTCATATCACTTCTCACACAATCCAATGATAGTTCACAAGAAGTGATAGTTCTTTGGCCACCGTCTCTCTCTCCAACCATCCACATGTAAACTCAGACACTTAGTTAAATACATATAAGGTCAAATTATAACCTGTGTCACCATTCGAACCACGCATCCCACACAGCGCACATGTGGTATTTTTAGGAATGGGAAAATGGAAATGGTCAATCAGATGACTTTGTATCCAAAATTTAATTAGTTTTCACAGCTTCTTGAAAATACAACAATACCAAGTAGGTACAAGCATCGAGTCAATAATCTGTAGCGAAATAGGAACTTAAAAATTTGAAGAGTTTTTGACAGGATTTCTGCGAGTGAAGTTCAGTGGCTGTTTTAATTATTCGCAAATTGATTCCTAGTAGATATTGTGATGTAAAATTGGTATAGTTTTGTATCTCAAGTATCTGCGCAACTGGACAATATATGGAGTCATTGAAACAGGAGTGATCTCGGTAAAATGGAGCTGAGAGCATATTGTAGTTTTGGCTACCTCAACGAAGTTTGCTGAGAAGGCTGACTAAAAAAAGATTAGAATGTGTTGCAACCGCATTCTAATGTAAACTAATGAACTAATAATACGAGGACAAGGCTTAAAGGACTTAGTATCCAAGCCAAAAACATTAACAAAAAATAAATAAAAAATTTGAAGATTAAAAAAAAAAACTGTTCCATTTCTACTGACAGCAGTATTGGCAATGATCGTAAATTATTTAAATTGTTTTTGCCAATGTCGTTGAACAGTCTACTCACGTCTCGAATCTGGAAATAGTAGTTCATTTTGTAGTTTCAATTGGCAATAAACGAGAGCAAGAGATTTAATGTATCCATTAGACTGCGTTTAGAGACCGACTGTCAAAAATTAAACTAGGATAGTTAAGTCCGATCTCCATGTGAAGCTGTTGACACAGATAACAGCGCTTTTTACCTGTTTGTCCTAGAAAAAAACATTCGTTCTAAGAAGCCATGATGAAATGAAGCGAGCGATTCAAGCCATTACTAGTTTACCTTGTTTGTACAAGTACGTTACGTTGGTACCGTGGATCAGTGAGTATTTGGAGCGATATGGGTCATATCGTAAGTAAACGAGATTCGCTGACGCGTAATCGATGTTACGCAACTTATAGAATAATAAAGATCCAACTGATACAATAGGTTCTTTTTACACAGTAGGTACACACAATTTGAGTGCTTTAGCTCATTTCCATATTAAATATCCATAAAAAATGTTTTTATTTAAATTTCTGAATATTCTATCAAGCCTTTCATTAATAAAAATCCAATAAAACTAAGGGCTTCACTTGAAAGCCCGTATGACATGGCAACACTTGAGGAAATGTCCCATAAAGGGTTAGTATCCAGTTTCCATTAGGCGGGCTCTTGATCACGTTCGGCATTTTGAAGCGTATCTTTATTAGACACAAAAGTTTTCTAATTTAATTCAGTTGTCCTTTGGTCGTAAAATAAAAAAGTGTCAATAGATTACAAAAGTCCACAAAGCACTTTTTGACGAAAGCCATGTTTTCGACTCTCACAATCAGGACCACTTTAGTAAATCGTCATTATAATGGTTCAGGTAACGTCGTAATGCATTTCGAAAGATTGAAGAGAATACGTAGAATTCCACCGACAATGATACGACAAAAAATTGTGTGACAAAGTTCATAGACTCCTCTCCCGTCTCATAAAAGATTAGGGCCCTCGGGCCTCGGGGTTCGCAGCGGGAAGCGGTAAGTGGAGGTGGTCCTTATCTGAGACTGTTTCAACAGCGGCGACTCCGTGGTGGGGTCCGCGCCACCACTTCGCGCTCTATCGCGACTGACGCCAGCCGCGCCCGCGCACACGACCGCTACTTTCAAACGAGCCATATTCGATATTCAACTTTTAAAAATGTATTCGAATGAAGTGAGGTGAAACGGCCCAAACTGTTCAGTGAATAACAAAGTGAATAAAAAATAAACAGTGTTTTGTAACAAATTTTTGTGAAGGATTTATTTTTTTTAAGGAGCAACCCTCCACAAATACAAGGTAATTTTCGTTGTTTTCTTATTTTAGTTGTTTATCCGTGTGTGTTGCCGCAACAGCAACTGTGTCGAGGCGATTTATTGCAAGTGCAGTTTCGTTTTGCGGCTACCTATTTACAACATACGTCGTCGGAATGTCCGGTTGTAGACAGACTTTCTCGCGGGCGTTTTGCGAGCAGTTTAAGTATATCAAAACAAACATTTTACTGTAACAAATGGGTCGATTTACTGCCACTCTGGTGTAATTTAGTGTGATGAACAAATAAAAGAATATGTCTCATTTTATGACACACAAAACAAGTATAGTAGCGCAATTACGGCCATCGTAAGTGTAGAGAATCTAATTTAACAGTACTAAGAAAATATTAACAAACAGTGATTACTTTACGTAATGCTACATATCTGAGTGCACCTAATTGAATACTTACCTAATAGCTTGATTCACTTTAATAATTGTCAATTTGTCACGGGTGCTGACACGCTTTCTTGTATAATATAATTTTTTATTGCAAAAAAATATATGTTGTTTGCGCTGTTGAATAAGTAGATTAAGTCCCTTTGTACAGATGTCACCTACTCTATGCTTAGTTTCACAAGTAGGGTGTGCAAATTCATAAATGGTGTTATAAGTGGTTGGGCATCTGTTTTGTTTAAGCTACAAAAAAATACTATGAGTAATCTTGATATTTTAGAGTGATCAACTCTAGAACTGTAATATTTTTTATCCATATTATAATAAAATAATAATTAGGTATTACAACAATTTGGATACTTATATAAAATAACTAGCTTCTGCCAGCGGCTTTGCCCACGTGAAAGTCGGTTTCTCCATACAAACTTTAGAGCCCCGTTTCATCCCCTGACGGGGTGAATTTCAAAAATCCCGTTCTTAGCTGATGTTTACACCCTATAAGGAACCTAACTGCCAAATTTTAAGTTTGTAGGTGTTATAGTTTCTGAGATTTCGTGATTAATCAGTGAGTGGTATTTCGCTTTTATATATATATATAGATATGGATGTATTAATTTTTAAATATTCTTATTTATTCTAGACAACCTCGTTTGGTTGTTCTCCACCGTATTTTTTTTAGCAATAGCTAAGCAATAATTTTCATTAAACAAACACTAAAAAACAAATCACATCGAAAAACTCTGTCCAAAATAAATCATATAAATCATCGTTCGGCCTTATGTGGGATAATGTTATAGTAACAAGATTGATTCAATAAATCTTCCCATAATGTCTTCGTGTTAACGTCGATTTTCTCTAGTTTTCCATAATTGATGTCTAGTGAAAGTTTCAGTGAAATTCTAATGCACGTCACTACGAGTGGATCGAATCCTTATGCATGCAGTAGATGCTTCGAGAAAATAATGTCTGTTCTTATTCGGAGAAGGGTTTAATCACAAAATCTTAGAATTTCATCCGGGTGATTTCTATTCTCAAATACCAAATTTTTTAAACTAAAGGTAAGGTAAAAATAAAAACGTTTTACATAAATCTGTCTTACGCTCTGTTCAATACATCGAAAGACGTTTGATATCATATTTTTTAATGTTTCAAATCATCAAGTCTTTTTTATCTATAAATTCTTCACAATCTCCAAATAGTAAGGTGAAGAAAAATTTGTACCGAATAGCGGACAAATTCTTTAATGAAGTGATGTATCCATCACTTCACTAAAGATTTCGTCCGCTGACTTTACTAGAGATGTCCGTTATTCATTATTTAGGTGTAGATACTAGAGATGAGGCTAGAGTTATCCTAATACGAGTGCAGTGACGACAATCTAGTAGTATATTATACCTTTGTCGCATACGCAACACAAGTGGAAACTAGATTTGAAATCTGAGATCACGATGTGTAGTTTTATCCCATCAGTTAGATCATAGAGAAAGTAGGTGATTCTATGACCGTGTGAACAAATAACAAAAAAAAAAAAATTGTTGCCATAACGTTCTACTTTTAAAATGTAGTTTTTTTTTCTTACATGGGATTTTCTTCATTAACATACGTCGTATATTGTGCCTATTTGTTTTTGCTTATAACTTTTCACAGTTATTAACATTTATAAATAAATAATACATGTAAAATGCGTTTGATAAATTACAAATTTATACAAAAAAAATAGGTGAAGTTCATCAGTATGAATAAGAAAGAATTTCCTGTTATTTTAAATAGCAGTAACCTTACAAGATTAAGACATTAACTATATTTGTTAAAATTTCGCTTGATGAAAAACATCTTTTTTATAAATAACGTAACACTGAGATTAGATTTAATCTTTAGTATGGTTGTGAAAGATTGCTGCAAAACTTTGGTACAGTTGCCAAACAAAATAATTCGGCAAGTGACTGCAAATGTGACACTTTGAGATGCTATTACTACCTGCTTTAAAACTTGTATAGTCAACCAGACGATATTTTTAAACAACGTTTTGTATTTTTTATCTTTTGTAAATCCGACACCTTTTAATTTATCGATAATATTTTTTATTGCTATGCCTAGTTTATTGAATACAGTAGCTTTTATTAAAATAACTTCAAATAAATAAGCTAAACGCAAATTGAATAGATAATTCATGTTTTTTTTATTATCGATAACTTTATTCACATCACTATTTTTCGCAAAATAACAATGAACTTCCCACGAAAAATATGGTACCTGTTGAAAACAAAGAAAATATCCAAAAATAGACGTAGTCAGGTATGTTGATATCACAAGGTACCATGTGGAATTTTTTTTATCTATAATATACGAGTATATAATAGGAGAAACTGAGTGACTGACATATCAACGCACAGTCGAAACTATTGGGACTAGGAGCGTGAAATTTTGCACAAGGTTTCCTTTTATGACGTAGTGAGCACTAAGAGAGAATTTTCCAAAATTCCTCCCCTAAGGGGATGAAAAGGGGGTCCAATATTTGTATGGAAAAGACCTACTTTCACGCTAGTGAAGCCGCTGGCAGACGCTAGTTCTTAATAATAAAATCTATAAAATTGCCGTTTTTTTAAAACAGGTTGCTTTGAACTGCGATATTACAGAAAATACAAAACACAAAGAACCGATAAATACCTAATTTCGAAAAAAGAATAACGTACTTTTAATATAAAGTTTATTTGAACTTATAATTCCAAGACAATCCAAAGATATAAGACTTCAAAGCAACCCGATTTAAAAAACGGCAATTTCATAGGTTAAGTGCTATTTTAAGATTAACAACAGTGAGTGGTATGCGAATATCAAACGTGGTAACAACAACGTGGTAGTTTCTTTATTTCTTTTTCATTACCACTGCTACTATAGCAGACGGTAATATTGCGTGAGTTACTTTAATGTATTTTTCAATACATTTCACAGATTGCAAAATGAAACAATCTGTGCATAGTAATCATTGGTTTATTATTAGGTGGGATCGCAGTCAAGCACTGGTTTATATGAATTAAAAAAAAAAGATCTTCAGTGTGACGAAAAATGGAAATGATTTAGTTTTGAATACGTTTTTGCATTTGGATTTTAATCCGATTTTTGAAATAGTTGACCCGCTCTAGGGTGGAGCTAGTAGGCGTGGCAGATTTTTACTGACTATAACCAATCGTTCCTTCATTTATCTCTTGCTATTCTTGGGCCACGGTGATTGTAACAAACGTTTGCGTAGATAATTCAACTACCTGAATTCTATTTTACACTATAGCATAGGCATAGTCGGCCTTATAATGTTCCCACTGCTGGGACTCAAGCCACCTCTCTAGAAAAGGAAATGGACCGTAATCCACCACGCGGGCCCAGAGCGGGTTGGTGGATGTCATTGATCGGATCGATTGTGGATTTTTGGTTCTAGGACATGCCCGGTTTCCTCACGATGTTTTCCTTCACCGTTTTGAGAGCAGTGGTGATGAAATAAATTACACAAATTAATGCGTCTGGCTGGGTTTGTTTGAACCCGCGACCTACAAACTTTCGGGGCCGTTACCACTCGATTAATATTATTATACTATTTTATTAATATTACTTTTCTTTCGTAACATCTTCAGCCATTACAAATCATAAACACCTGTAAGATACAAAGGTCTATTCAGCAAATCGAATAAATTTTTGTCTACAGAAAAAAGGTTGTAAATTGATTTTAAAATTTACAACAGGGGAATCCCATATCACAAACCAGAAAAAATCATCCCTCAGACATGTATTTTTATTCTTTTCGTACCTACCTGCTGAATAAAGGGTTTTTTGTGCAACATCTAAGGGTGGCATCGTAGCACGTGGTTACCTGCCGTGTCCAGTTTTAACCATTTTTTTTTTTTAAGTTGTGGTTCAAGTCCAAAAAGTGCAAGAATGTAAATCCATTCTTTTCACTAATATTATAAAGGCGAATATTTGTATGTGTGTGCATGTTTGTTACTACTTCACACCAAAATGACTTTAAATATATAAAAAAAAATTATAAATATATTAAATAAAAAATGATTTATTATTATTAACAGATTATGATGTTTAGCATATGGGTAGACAATGTTCTGGAATAGAACATAAGATATCACATAACTAGTGCAATTCACCATCAACGATTGCATTACTGCTTACCATCAGGTGGGATCGCAGTCAAACACTGGTTTATATCACTAGTTAGATAGTTGAAACCCCTTTAATTTGAAAAAAATCATAGTAATCTGCGATTCTTTGGAACTACGACCACATGAGTAGATAACTAGTGCGCTACAACCTGAGAGAATCTAAAGTAGCAGCCATTAACTGCTTTAGCGTTTTTTTCTATTCTATTATTTTATAAACATAACTCCAGTATGGTAACTTGACTTTAGCTTGATTTTTCGTTGCCTTATTCTGATGGAAATTGCTGTTAGTTTTTACTTAAGCAATTAATACACCTGCTGATGTGAGACTTACAGGACCGATCTTTGTGGCGACACTTAACGTCCAACAGTGGACATCTTTCGGTTGAAATGATTATGACACCTACTGAGCCATATTTGTTCATCATCATCATCATCATTTCAGCCTCAGTTGGACATAGGCCTCCCCTAAGCGTCGTCACAACGATCGGTCCTGTGCGTCTCGCATCCATCGGATTCCCGCGATCCTCACCAGGTCATTGGTCCACCTTGTGGGAGGCCTTCCAACGCTGCCTCTTCGACGAACGACCAGCTCTTCTGTGTGCAATGTGCCCTGCCCATTGCCACTTAAGTTTGGCGATTCGTAAAATTACACTTGTTAACAAAATTAATTAGTAGGTACACATTTTTATTTACACGTGTATATAACTACCATTACTAGTTAGTAACAATTTGTTTCTATAGACTTTAATCTCAATCATGTTAGTTCCATGTGATGTTAATTTGGAAATATTTTCATGGACGTTAAAATAATTACAATTAGCAATTTAATTTTACTAAAAAAAAAAACACATTTTACGCTGGTCACACTTTTTGTTGCTTTAATAAGTCACGGTTTAGTTAAGTTATTTCATATTGAGTTAATGACATCAAATAATATCCTCCTTTACATAATAATTATAAAACAAAGTATTACCGCGTCTGTCTGTTCGCGATGAACTCATAAACTACTGAACAGATTTTTATGCGGTTGTTACCAATTGACGGAGTAATTTATATGGAAGGTTTAGATCTATATTTACAGTCAGAGGTCACCAATGCTAAAGTACCTAAAATTTCTTTGTAGTAGGAGTTCAATGGGTGGACCATTGAATTCCTACTACAAAGAAATTTAGTATATGTAATACTAGTTAATTATGTACTTTAGATCCTATACTATAAATTAAATCAGTCATGAATTATTAAACCTCTTCTTTATAGATATTTTGGAGACCTGACTGTAGGGGTCAAAAGTGCAGCTGCAATCTACCAAGGCTAGTCATACATAGAAGAGAAAAGCCAAGAGTTTCAAATTTGTGTACAAAGCTGATCGAATCAGAAATGAAGATATCCTCAGGAGCAGGAATAATCGCCAAACTTAAGTGACATTGTCACTTAAGTTTGGCGATATTAGGCAGGGCACATTGCTCGCAGAACAGATGGCCGTTGGGGCCGAAAAGTTCTGCAGTGGCGACCGCGTACCGGAAGACGCAGTTTTGGAAGGCCAGGTGGACCGATGACCTGGTGAAGGTTACGGGGATCGGGGTCAGTTCTTTGTGGCGACATTTGGGGGAGGCCTATGTCAAGCAGTGGAAGTCTATCGGCTGAAATGATGATGATGATGATGATGTGCAAAGCTGAGGCATGTCGCTAGTTTCGTATTTCGCAAATAAGTATTCCTATTCTTAAATATTTATCTTATTGAACAAGACAAAGTATGGTAATGATTCGTTGTTCCATCCGACCAACTAATATTAACACAGCTAGACTCAATCAAGCATGAAATTTAGCAAATAAACCATCTTTTATGAGTTGATGAAACGAATTGAACTCGGCTCTAGCTGTAGGTGAACTGGGGCCTCTTACCGAACACAAAATAAACCTATGTATTTTACTATTTAAATGAACGTGAAATGACAGAAGTAATTGAATCGAAGATATTCGCAGGAGAACCAAGGTTACTGACATAGCCGAAAGAATCACCAAACTTAATTTGTAGTAGCTAGGGCACATTGCTTGTAGAACGGCTAGTCGATAAAGCCGAAAGGTTCTAGAATGGTGACTGCTTACCAGAAGACGCAGCCGAGGAAGAGCTCCCACAAAGTGGACCAAAGACTTGGTGAATGCGATAGATACGAGACGCACAGGACCGGTAGTTGGGGCGACGCTTGGGGAATGCCTATGTTCAGCAATGGACGCCTTAAGGCTGAAATGATGACGAATTAAACCGAGCATAACTTCGAATCAGTGCACTCGTTCAGGAATTATGGTCAATATAAAGAGTGTCACAAAAAACACCTTTTATCAAAATATTATTACGCGGAAACATTTAAAAATATCGTTTCGCCTGTTCTAAATTTTTATAGCAAAACACACGTAGCACAAATACAAATAAACCTACTACACTATTATGGTTTGTAATGTCCCATACAATTAATGGAACAATACATAATGATCGGCACCCCTGTCACGTCCTCTTGCTAAATTGTGATTGGCTTGTTAAGAATTAACACGCACACCTAACCGTTTCGAAAACTTTAACTTCACGAATCAAGGTTATTGTTGTGAGAGAGAGATCGAATTCGTTTTGCGCCAATTTCTGCGGCATCTGTTGAGTGAATAAAAAATCCTTTTAAGGTAAACGGAGGTACGTAAGTTGTTCTGTTTTATAACGTTGACAGGGTCATTTATAACAGAACCTGCATCATGAGGCTGATAACCTATGACTGATTTAGGAATTGTTTTTCGACGTATTCGTTAACGTTAAAATACGTTCGCTTAGATATTAAATCATAACACATGAACAAAGTGTTTTGATCAAAACCCGACTCTAAGAAAGTGCTACAGACATGTGTAAAACTGCAAAAGGTCGTTGTTCTCAGTTTTAACATAATCTATCTGTATTTACATAAAAGGCAAAGTCCTGACTCACTCACTGACTCATTAACGCCCAGCCCAAACTTTTAGACCTAGAATGCTGAAATTTTACGCAGGGTTTTTTTATTATGTATACAAAGGATAACACGGATGCCCCTCAAGTTGAAGGGCAGAATTTACAAGTCCGTGATGAGACCTGTCATACTATATGGATCAGAATGTCGGGCTATGAAAAAGATGGATAAAAAAGATTGCATGTAGCGGAGATAAGATTGTTGCGCATATTACTACAAAAAGAGTTCTGATTATACATGTAGATGGATGGAGAGGGAGAGGGAGGCCAAAGAAAAGATTAATGAATTGTGTGAAGAGCGACATGAAAGAAAAGGAGCTTAACGCGAAACAACGCAACGCCTGAATGCAGCATTTTGCCTGGTCGTTCAATCATACGACATCGAACCGTGTTGAGATCTATAATAATCGAGAAGAGAGAGTTTTTACTTCTTTATATGTATCCTGTTGTGTGTACAATAAAGTATACAATAAATAAATAAACAATCGCATCAAATAATTTACTTGGCTCGGCACTGTATATTCTAAACAACACGACATCGTGTCGTAGTCAAGCGCCGCGTCGTCGTTGTAACGCTGCGCTAACGTGGCCAAAAGCAAATTGTGTAAACATTTAAATAACTTATTCACGCATCGTTTAAAATGAAAAAAAAAAAACTTAATAAAAAAAGAGTTATTTTACGTAATCTGCAAAGTCACCAAAAATGCCAAATTGATTTCTTAGACTTATTTAAATTCATTCTTATGCAATTTCTTGATGTAAATCAATTCGAACGTAGTCTGTAGAGCGAATAGGTGTCCGATAACTTTGGTCAGAACCAATCCGTGCGTGCAAAATTTGTAAAAGGAGTCTAAGTAAGCGAAAGGTTGCGTTTGAGCTCTACGTCTTAAACCTTATTTTGAGATCTTATGCCTACATCGCAAACCAACATCATACTCCTGACGTTGTGTCAATTTATTTTTGATCTGGCACAACTTGTTTTCTTCTTCCATATTTCGTTTTTAGCAGTCATATTAGTAGTCAATATCTTTCCAATCATTATTGGTCCACCCATCCATTGTTTGTGCGGTCCTTCCTTACATATGCATCCATATTCATACTCATAAGTACCGTTTTTATTTCCACCCACCATTGGGTGTTCTTTTTAAAAAATAATGCTAATATCGTATACGTATTGGTGCTATTTTTTTTTCCATTTATCATTTCTCTTTTTACAAGGTTATTATTAAAATACATATATTATTCATGCAATTTAAATTGAATAGTAAATAACTCTGACTCTGGGCAGTTGGAGTACGGAGGCAAAGTGTTTTGTTGATTTGGGCCGTAGGCTCGGGGAGGCAACGGGTGACTCGCGGTCCAGGTCGTTCTTGGTGCAAAGGATGGCCATCGCTATCCAGCGAGGTAATGCGGCCAGTGTTATGAGCACTTTTGCACCGGGAACGATCTGGGACGGGTTATTTATTGACGTGTGACATTTAATTTAATTGTGAAATGATAATTCTTTTGTATTGTGGTTTGTATTTATACTGTTTTCAAAATATATTGACTAATTATATAGTTATTATTAAATATTGTACTTAATGATTGAATATTGTTTTTAATAAATGATTAATTGAAATAAATAATTATATTAAATAACGATAAATTAAAATTTAAGTATTCAGATAGTAAATATTCTATTTTTTTATTTGCGTGTGTGAGTGAACGAAATACACCTCCATCACTTTATTTCTATCGACAACTGATCGGTTATCTATAGAAAAGAAGAACGTTCCATGAGCATCCTCATGCATCACTTGAACGGTTGCTTGTACTGTATTAACTGAATTGTGACAAAAGTCACAATTGTGACACAGTCCTATTTTAAGCCATCCTTATTTATTTATCCTTGTCTAACTTACCAATGATACCATCAGACTCAACGTCTACACACATACCAGTGTGGCTGGCAGTTACATCTCTGTCTTTTTTTTCTTTTGTCAGTTGTCAGTCACTTATTTCTGTATGTAACCTTCCACTGCAGGATATCGATCATATCATAACATAAGCATTCCAAGAGATCCCATTACATTTAATATGTATGTACTCGGATATATGTATTTGTAAACTGATTTAGTTTTGTCTGTCATATAATTTTTAAAATTTAATGTTTCATTAATTTACTAACAGTATTATAAGCAGAGTAGTTAATAATTTATTTATTTTATATTCTTACAGTCCATCCAAAGGGTGTCTGATAGACTTGCTTACTCGAGATCGCTGACAGCGATAAGACCGCCATTGTACCTACCTATAAATTTAAGTCTGTGTAAAAGTTATGATACTATTTTAGTATAAAGTAAAGTTTATTTTATTCTATTCTATCATGCGCTTTCTACACCCATATTTATTCGTAACAGCTTCGCAACTAATATCAAGTTACACTTATAAAGCAAACTAAGTAGCATTTGAAAGACTTATTTATTTGCAACACAGTGAGCGTTCAAATTGCTTAATAACAAGCGAAATAAGATCTCAGTGGTCGTCTACCGGTCTCTATTTAGCGTCGAAGCGATAAAACCACGGTTATACAAGACTAGCTTTGTCCTGCAGCTTCGTCTCCGTGACCTATCCCACAGAAGTGGTGATATATTTATCCAGAATAAAAGAAGACTATGGACAACCAGCGAGAACGTAGTTCTCAGCTATATTCACAACTTACCCTTTCAAATATTATAAACCAGCTAAAACAAATCACACTAATTTTATAAAAGCGATAATTTGTGTGTGTGTTTATTAGATATTCCTTGACGTTGAAATCGCACACGTTACACGGTAAGAACATGTCCTGGAATAGGACATAGAATCCGTTAGAAGACGTTGTCAGAAGCCGGTAAACTATAATTTGAAAAAGGTTATGGTTGAATTTCGTTCGCACAGATTGGGGTGATTTTTCAGTCTACATCATCATTTCAGCCGATAGACGTCCACTGCTGGACATAGGCCTCCCCCAAATGTCGCCACAAAGAACTGTCCTGTGCATCTTGCATCCATCGGATTCCCGCAACCTTCACCAGGCCACCTTGAAGGGGGCCTTCTAACGCTGCGTCTTTCGGTACGCGGTCGTCACTCCAGAACCTTTCGGCCCCAACAGCCTCATAGAGAGTCTACATAGGATGACCTAATAAAAACCTCAGAAACATGTGATTGTTCCTAAACGACCCTAGGTCGACAAAATCTTGATTTTTCCTGTATTTTCCTACATGAAGGTATAAAAGTCGGTTTCCCCCTTAGGGGAAGGGGTAGGGCCCCAACGCCGCCCTACCCTGTGGTTCTCATACTAGTGACATACAAACCTCCATCGCTTTATTGTTTTAGTGACGTGAAAATAGTAGATATGTCATGAGCATGGTAGATAGACTGTTTGTAGTTAATTCCAACAAACCCTTTCATTACCTCAATCAGTCTGTCTAGACTTAGACTCTTCGAAATTTTTAGTTCTAGGACACGCCGAATTTCCTCACGATATTTTCCTTCACCGTTTTGAGAGCAGTGGTGATAAAATAAATTACACAAAGTAATGCGCCTGGCTGGGTTTGAACCCGCGACCTACAATTCGTAAGTCAGGGCCATTACCACAGCTCACTAGACCACCTCCACATATATCATAATAGTCTTTTATTTTAGGCACTAACTCGTTTAGTGGCCTTAAAATCCCTTTTATGGCTTGTGAATATAGGATTTCCACGTGTAACGTAAATACGCCAAAGATTGGTCTATGGTTACGTAGCGCCAAACCAATTTTTGTCGAATTGCTATAAAAACAAGGCTTATATAATACTTTGGAAATTGAATGCGGAATATGTATAAGTTTATGTGTTTAATTCTATGGCATAGAAACAGGTTTTAAAAGTGGTATTTCGAGGAAATTTCACAAAACGTGTGACCCCGAGTAGCTTCATTCTTGAAGATGTCATTGATTTTTGTAAAACGGGTTCAATTTGTCGATAGAGCCTCTGACACGTGACTATTTAAATTTTCTGAGGATCTACACAAAATTTGATTCTTACCAGCGATTGTGATTGCCAGACAGTCCAAATGGATCCAACGCATGGATTTGACAGGTTTTAACGAAATGTCACATGGCCAATTTAAATGACATTATTTAAATTAACTTTGACATGAATATTTACTCCGTAAATAATTAATATACATTTTAGTTGATTTATATAACGTAATTTTTCTTTATAGTAGTACGTGTGAATGTGGGGACTATATTTGGATTAATTTTTATTTTCAGTAAGTTTAACGTTCTTCTGGCAAAATTGCTCAGAATTAACAAAATCAGCTAAACAGCTACCCAAATGTTCTTTCTATGGTATTGTTCATCAAGTCGTTGAGCTTCTTAGAAGTCCTCTTACCTGCACTGACTGTTCATTTCCATCCAAATTAGTGTGGTTCTATCTGCAAAAGGTCATCTCAGACACAAATCTGCACGGTTCTCATACATACTACACTACATTTATCTATATATATATATAAAGGGAAACTGATTGACTGACATATCAACGCACAACCGAAACTACTGGGATTAGGAGCGTGAAATTTTGCACAAGGTTTCCTTTTATGACGAAGGCGAACACTAAGAAAAGATTTTCCAAATTTCACTCCCTAAGGGGATGAAGTTGGGGTCCAAAGCTTGTATGGAGAAACCTACGTTTACGCGAGCGAAGCAGCGGGCAGAAGCTAGTTGATGCATAAAATATATACATGTATAATTTACGAAACACTTAGTTGTAAGTACCTATTATGGGGTGAAATTGTGCCGTACTAGTTGTACATTTGTGTGCCTTGTTGAATTAAAAAATAGTATATACAATTTGCAAAATGTGTTTTAACATCCATCGATGTTTGGAAAATAGCTGTTCAATTTCGCAACAAACTTCCTAGTTCCTAGCACCCTTTTACTTCACATAATAGCGCGATTCTTTTCCGTTTTGTTGGCTTACAACAGTTACAAGTGTGCCGTACTAGTTGTACATTTAACAACGTACAAGTTACACCGTTAGATAATGTCGCTATTATGCAACACTATTGTTAAATACATTTTAAAACGTCGGATTTTACATTCGCATCCCATACTGCATTGTTTTACTGTTATATTTTTTTTATTTTGTTCTTGTTATGTAAGTTGTCTCTTTATACTTACTTAATTTATATTTTGTAACAGTAATTTATAGTTTATATTATTTTTACTCGTTTTTGTGTTACCATTTTGTAACATTGACCCAGAAAACAATTCAGCACATTTTGTGAATAATTCATTTAGGTCCTTAATTAAAAAGCAGTTGTAATAAAATACGATGACGTCATGCAAAATATATCGAGTTTAAAATTAACATAAAGTTAGAGATGCTATTAAATATCGATAAAATATGAGTTCAAGGCCAACCCTTCAGGTTATGAACTATGATTTATGACAACAACTTTAAAGATGCGAATTAACATTTTCGCTTAATTAAAAATGACACGTAGTCTTAAAAAACAGGTTTCTTATTCTAAGTATTAACGTCCTCTACACAAAAGTTGTAAAATAAATCCACAAGGCAATAAAACAATATAAATAACATGGTGTTAAGCAGAACTTTGCATAATTAAGATAAAATTATAATTCTCTCCTTTTTTATTATTGATAGGTTCGTGTTTGACCATTATCCCACCATAGTAAGCGGTGATGTGGCCGACGATAGAGCACGCTTACTTAGAAGTAACTTATTTGATCTTGACTTAAAGACCCCTAGATTGAAGCTATCCATATATGCAATTTAGCTTCACTTGTTTTTTTTTTGACTTACTGAAATTTTGACAATTCAAAAGTGCCTGTAATTGGTCTATTTGAAATAAATGTTTCTGATTTCTGATCCCTTAGGTTGTCTGGTAGATATCGCTGTCAGCAATAAGACCACCATTCTACCCATAGATTTAAGGTTGTGAAAAGTTTTGTTAATATTTTGGTGTACGCAATGTATACTCCGTTCTATCAGGAAACACTCTGTCTCCTGCAGGGAGTCCGTTCCTTGGTTTTGTATTAATAACAAAATAGAATTATTATGCCATAACAATAATATCGCACCTATGGTATTTCGACGGGCCCCACGTATAATATCAAAATAGAAAAATTGAAATTTTCGTTTTAAAATCACTTTATGCACTTTCGATTCTGTTCAATTGAAAAACAGTAGAAGATATAAAAAATTATACATAATTTATATAAGTATATAGAATTTTAAAAAATCTCTACTTGCCATTAGTGCAAATTTCAATAGTATACGTGGGGCCGTCGATTTTTTGCATACTTATATTAATTTACAAAGAATGCGGAAACCAAGCCACACCATTCATTCAATATTTTAAAGGTAAACTCCCATCTTTATGACTGCTATATTCGCAATCAATAAATTTATAAGATTTAATAAATCAGTTGACTTATTGAAAATTTTGCACGACGTTGAATGAATGTCTGTATCTTTGATTAAAGTATATAATCAAAGGTGTGTGTAAATTTCATAGACGAATATATACTATTTGCGGTTTTTTTTTTTAATTTATCCGAGCTTCCGTCTGTCTAACCATAATATGTTTCCGGTAAATTATAAATATATGATATGATATGTTTCCTGTTTCGGCTATGGAGAAACATATCATGTAAAAACCATATAACAACTTTCAGTTCCGTGCCCATTTCGCTAATCATTAAACATTTTTCACGTAAAAAAGTATTATTAATCAAAATCAAATATAGCGTGTCACTAAATAATAATGTAGGTTGGTGAAAGAATTTTCAAAATCGGTTCATTACTTCCAAAAATTACTACTAACAAATAAACTCGTACCTCTTTATAATATCGGTTTAGAAGTGTATATTAGTGTAGACTAGTTATTTGCCGCATCCTCCTCGTTTATTACTCTTTCTATTACTGAAAAGCACATCCAAATATGTTTCTTAGCTTAGGAGCTAGCTGGTAAACATACAGACAGACGTTGAAAAGGACTTTGTTTTATATTATGTATCTATTACGTAGAGAACTTATCGTCTCTCGGCTCGACACATACTGTATGTATGTGCCGATTATAACAAATTATTAAAAAAAAATGTCATTTACATTTTCCAGCCTCGCTCGAATTAAAATAATTGAGTATAATTATTCAAGGCCATAATATTGTCTGTACCATATGTGCCTACAGAAAAAATAAAAATTGACAATTCGATTTTGTACTCATTCACTTATACTATCCGCACTTATTTATAAAAGGCCAACTTGTCATGACGATTTAATCAAAGTACGTTGTTACGTACGTCGAAGGTAATCAGGACAGCACTATGCCATAGTAAGAAATATGGTGTGTGAAGTACCCATTGATATTTTATTTATACGGAAGCAGGTACCATAGGAAGTAATTAAATATTTAATTATTCACGAGTTTTCATTTAAAATCTTTATGTACAACGCTATCTATATGCTATACACATTTTGAAGGGTGTACCCTATGAAGACATTTTATTTACCATACTACCCGTTTTGTACGGAAATTCAAAGAATAGGAAGTAATTAACAATGAAATTCTCCATAATTTTCCATATATAAAATCTTAAATAGTTTTCAACAACTTAAGTTTGTTGATGTAATGTGAAGGATAACGCCTTTCGACGTTTCTGACGTCATAAAAAAGATTCGTAAAAGTTAATTGCCGGCAAAAGGGCCTAGTCTCCATGACATTTAGTTTACAGTTTAATAATTTTTAAGAGAGTGTGGCAGTTTTCACCGTGCTTCCCTGTAATTTATTATTTAAATGTCGTTTTTCACACCTGTTTAATCTTTTAAACTTCATAACTGGGAATTCTCGAGAAATCTGTCTTTAGTCGATACGGGAAAAAATTGCAGTACCTCGAGAAGTTAAATTCGTGTGAATAACTGCTAAATTAAAAGTTTGATTGCTCTCCTAGTTGAAAATTATGTAATGTTTACTAGTAATTTTGTTGATTTAATTTGACTTATTATTTCATTACAATACTTTTGTATATCTGTGAACTTCTGGTCGAGAAACCAGATACCCTATTCATGACCTGTTGTCATAGTTCCTACCGAACCTAATATGTCCGTTTCCTAAATCTGATATCCCACTAATCAACAAAAATGAAATAAATAATATTTTCAGTTGTCATCCGTTTCGGTGCTTTTACTAAAAATAATAACCGGCGATATTAAACCTATATGAAGCAAAAATAACATGCTCCAATTTCACGCTTGCCCACTCTCTGATCGTCGCTAGATAAGCATGCGATGCAGAGATCCAAAACAATGATAGATCTCATTAAGATAGACTACATACATAAAGGTAGGCACAATCACTTTTTCCATATACCTACAATACTTCATACAATAACATGCTATTTAATAAAGCTATGAATACATTTCAGGTCATTTTAGATGTTATTGAGAGCAACGGCTGTAAAATAACGGATACATTCGGCTTCTTTTTTTAAATGTGACTTTGCGAGCAATATATCAAAAAGTTTTAGCTACTAACAATAGGTGTTAACACACGTAACACGCAGCATTCTTAATTTAAATGGGTATGTTTAGTTATCTTGCAAGATAATCACTAATGTGAAGGTTTTTCCGTTAACTTCAAAAGCCCTTAGTGAGTAATAAAGATAAAACAAAGTTCCTTAATCATTGTCCGTTCGTTTTTTGTAAAATAAAACTATAACCAGAAATAAAACATAGGCCGGTTACAAGAGGCGTAGTCCTTGATAAAAAAAATAAAATACTTTATCCAGTCCGGTATGACTTGGTACTAGTGTAGTAGCACAGCAAACATCTGCCAATATTTCAAATTTAGAACATAAAAACATCAGTCAATATATCGAATTCAGAACATAATTTAGTTCCATATTTTCTCACCAGCCACTTGATGAAAGTTTTTTTTTATTTCATATTTCAAACAATGTAACAATGCGTTCAATACCGATAGGCAGGAATATTGATCTTACAGCTTTCTTAGTTTTAACGTGTAATCTATCATACTAACGTTAGCCAATTATAATCAGATAATTATGCAAAAATTTAATGAATATTACAAAACGTGACCAGCTGATAAGACCAGTTTATGGCTATAATTCGTTAGTAAAAGTCCTTCCTAGAGGTAATATTAAGTTTAATTAATTCAAATGGTTATACAGTGTTTTATTATTACTAATTTATAATTTACACATGTTCAAACCAAGGTCGCATCGGCAATCAGGGCTGTACTAGATGGATAGTTAAACCGGGTCCATTTTTTTTTTAATTTCATACATTCATAAGATATTCATAAGATAATGATTATATTGGTCATTGATAGTGTTATTATCAACTTAACTTACAATTTAAAAATAACTAGCACTTTGCCAGTGACTTTGTTCGCGAGTAAATTTTCTTAAAACTTTAACACCCCTAACTGTATTTTGAGGGTAGTTTTAAAAAACAAATAACGACAACCTTTATTATTTACTTATGTTACTGTTTGTGCAAACTTTCAAGTATATTGGCACAAATATACAAACATAGTTCCCCCTTTTCACTCTTTTAAATTTTCAATATAAAATTTTCTTTGTGCTCGCCTACATCATAAAAAAAACCTTTCTGAATACTTTCACTCCAAAATAGTAACAAACTTAAAACTATAGGTATACCTACTGGTGGACAGAGATATCTACCAGACAGCTTACCTTTGGGTGAAATTCAAAATCCACCTGTCGGTTACAACTAATAGCTTATAAGATTTTACGAGAAGACCATTGCTTCTAATGGTAATTTAGCAGCAGGCGTTTATAAAAAAATATTAAGGAACTCAACTAAAACCAGTCCAACTAGGTGTGATTTATTGAGTTGCCAAAATCGTTTGATGTGATGGGAATGACCTGTGAAAACGAATTTATTTAAATTATTTTTTTTTAAATTGCGTGTTTAAAAGCACGTTTCTCCTAATGTTAAACTAAGGTCGTATAGCTGATTAACAATTTACTAAAAATGTTGAAACTGATCTGAGCCTCTATGAAAACAGTCCAGTGGACTAAATTGACCAAATGGTACTGAAAATCTGATATTTAACGTCAACGAAAACTAATATTATATAGGCGTTTATATGTTTGATACTCATTCAGATCGGTTCCTCTGACTATCTCCGTCTGAACCGATTGAATTAAATTTCACGCACCTCACTGGTAGTATATGTCCTGGAATTGCACATACGATAGTTTATTTCGGGAATCTATGGGGTCTGTGAAATAAATTCTAAATATTTCATTTCACAGACCCCTACATAGGTACTTGGGACGTTCTTCTTAACTTATCAATTTTCTTTTACTTTAAATTAATCAAAACAAACATACCCAATTATCTAGGGCAAAATATATATTTTTTTAATTTGTATAACAAAGTGAACCAAATACACTTTCGTTACTTTTTTTTTTGGACTGATCGTTTGTAGATCAAAAAAGGATCATCCCGCATATAAAACGCTGTGATGTTAGTGTCCACATCATCTGAATCATTTGAATTATCACAGATATTTTTTTCCAAATAATCTCACAGACACAAAATAATGACAATCAGAACCGCCATGGTTCTAAGAGAAGATAGAGAGAAGATAAGAAGATTAACGACCTAACTTCTAATTCACAACGTCTTTTAAAAACATTTATTCCTAAAAATGTACTCAAAACAATTTGGCATTCAAGCGATGTAGCGTTCATATATTATGTAATCATTGGCACTAGCAGTTTCAAATGCAAATCTCACTTAATATAATTAAGCTGTCGGGCCTACACGAGGTAGGTAATATTTCGTTAAAGGTTTAAAGCCTATTTATATCAAAGGCCGTGCAGTGAACGGCGTAGCATGTGTTTGGTTTCCTGAATACGCAAATATTATGCGATTTAATTTGGCGTGTAAATTACAAATTTATAACCACAGAGCACTTAGCCGACCACTGCTAAGAGACCGCCGATTGTCAAAATTTCCACGCAAACCAAGCCTATCAATGTGAAATGAAGTACTTTTAGGATAACTTGCACCGCCAGTTGGCACCACTTTGGCAAGAGGTCCTTCATTTTGAAAAAGTAACCTTTTTAAGAGCTCTTCCTGTGTCGGACTATTCAAAATTTTCTGTGTTCGTCAGGGTCCATAATTGTTTCCGTGTTCTAATATTTACCACATATGTTGTATACTGTATAGACTTGTTGACAATGTGACGTTAATGTCGATTTCACAAAGGACGAAAAATATAAGTAAGCTTTAAAAGCACTACACCTATGTGCATGAACTGCATGCAACATGACGTCTCCGTGCGATTTCGAATACCTAACAATAGAATTGACGGATTTTGACAATTCTGACTTTGGCTATGAGTTACGATGCCCGTTTTTTGGTGGGAAGTCATCAAATAACTTATCCCGCTCTTGGTGAAGCGAGACTCTCTGTCAGACTTTTACTGACTATTTTGATTTATAACACCCGAAAAATGTATCTACTTAGCACACGTAGGTTTCAAATATTATTAGTAGAGGCGTCTCTAAATTCCGTAGTCTATGGTTTATAGCTCAAGTACTTAATGATGATTCAGTTTTTCAGTATCTAATTATCCTGTGTTATAAAGATCCAGTGTATGCTAGAACATTACTATAGCGTGTGCAATCGATTTGTGTTGAAATAACGAAGAATCGTGTTGAATAATAAATAGTTTCAAATAGCTTCTTGCTTGCAATATCGTCACGATGTTGTTAAAATTTAGAAATCTGATTTATTACAGAGCATAAGGTATTTTATACTTTACTAATAATAATAGTGGACATGTGTAGTTTTTTTTTAAGATGGGAAATCATCCAATGACTTCACCTGCTCTGGGGCGGAGCGGATGGGCCTCTCAGACTTTTACTGACTAAAACCAAACCTATATTCTTTCTTGAAATTGCCCTGTGCGATAAGACCGCCCATTGTATACTTATTTTAAATAATATTTGTCCTGTATTTTCTGTTTACAATGCGATGTACAATAAAGAATACACTAAATAAATATGTTCGTTCTTTGCCTAGCGTTCTAGAACCCTGGGTTTCTCTTTTGAAAGTCAACCATAGCCACTGCCGAGTTATCATGACGTTTAAAGTAAGATTGTTTCATTTTTATTTCCAGTGTGGGTAAGAGATGGCGCTAGACAACCTGTATAGCTCTGTCTCTTACCCACAGTTGAATAAGAATGAAAGAATCTTACTTTGAAGGTCATGGTAACCCACCAGTAACCTTCGGCCCAGCTGTGCCCCCACGGTTTTGCTGACATTCCTTTGAGGCGCGCGTGGAACAACTAACCGTCGAGGACTCGGGAGATCCTATGTGTAGATATGATATTTTTTTTATGGAAAATCATCTAATAGTTCTTCCCGCTCTGGGAGGAGCGAGGGGGGGTGAATTTGGTAAAGATTAAAACCGACCTGTATTTGTTCACTTTCCTTTGCGCTTCAGAGCAGAGGTAACTCTTTCAAATAATCCGCAGCCCTGATAGATGTAATGCCCCAGACTGTAATCACGTTAATTATAATAATAATAATACATAAGCCTAATACAGATGGATCGAAATATACAATTGTTATGTTGATATAATCCTGGCTGTAATTAGTCTATGTGATAGAGTATGCAATAAACCGTGTCATCATCATCATCATCATCATTTCAGCCGACAGACATCCACTGTTGGACATAGGCCTCCCCTAAATGTCGCCATAATGAACGGTCTTGTGCGTCTCGCATCCACCGGATTCCCGCGACCCTCACCAGGTCATCGGTCCACCTTGTGGGAGGCCTTCCAACGCTGCGTCGTCCGGTATGTGGTCGCCATTCCAGAACCTTTCATCCCCATCGACCATCTGTTCTGCGAGCATTGTGCCCTGCCCACTGCCACTTAAGTTTGGTGATTCTTTGGGCTATGTCTGTAACCTTGGTTCTTCTGCGGATATCTTCATTTCTGACGCGATCACGCAAGGAAACTTCGAGCCCTTTCCATTCCCCTTTGAGTGACTTTAAGCCTTCTGATGAGACCTATTGTAAGCGACCACGTTTCGCCTGCCAAGCGTGACGATTACGGCAAACAGTCCCAAAATGATAAACCGTGTACCTTCTGAAAACTTTAAGAAAATAATATAGGTAAATGCCTAGATTATGTAATTTTAATATAATAATTTTCCTGTCACAGTTTTAACTAAGTCTACGAGTATATAGAATTTTAGATATCTACTTGGATCATCCATAAAGAAGGTTGGCACCTAACTCGAGGACAGTCATGCAGGAACAATATATATCTAAACCATGTCAGTCTGATTACTAGCTTAGTACTTCTAAAGCACAACGAATTTTGATGCAGTTTTCACTTACAGAAAAACAAATAAACAAGGAACATCGGATCCATGCGAAGCCGAGGTAGTTCACTAATAAAATTAAAGATTTGGAAAATTAAGCGTAAAATATTAATTAAGATACTTTATAAATAAAACACCTGAATTACGCTTTGGAATTAATTAAGAATATAAACTGCAGTAAGTAATACTTAAGTACCCACACGTAACAAATACCCAATGGCCTTTTAAGTTAACTTGTCCTCCCCGATAACTGGTTTTCGCTAAGTTTAGTTAAACCACTTGATTAAACCTTCGAATTTTATAAACGGGTTTATCTATTTCGCAAAGTCGGCAATTGGTCAGTATTAGTACCTCTATAATCATTAATACACGAATTAAATACAATCCTCCTTTTTTGAAGTCGGTTAAAGCCATGTTTAGTATCTCCGTTGTATAATATAAAGCCATTCTTGTTTCATTGTTTTTGTTTTCTTTTTGTGTCGGGAAATCATCCTATGGATTCTCGCGCTCTGGTGCGGAGCGAGAAGGCGTGTCAGACTAACACCCACCTGTGTCTTTCAGTTGCTCTTTGCGTTCCAGGACAACGGTAAATCTTTCAAAAATTCCCGAGATCCTAGAAGATAAACTAGCGCTGCGGCTTTAGATTCCCAAAGCCGCCAGTCTTCAGTTGCTCTTACCGAAATAAGAGCAACAGAAACACAAGTGGGTTTTAATCAGTAAAAGTCTGACACTGACCCCGCCCTGGGCAGACCCAGGGCGGGAGAAGTTATTTAATAATTTCAAACCCAAAAAAATAAAAAATAAATCTTGCGATATACCAAACAAACTTATTTTCAATTGAGACCTCTTTTTACATCTAGTACTGCGATTTACTTTTACCATTACAAAGACATATTGCGGTTACTGCTACAAAAGTGAGCGATTAGCGACCAAGTCACAGTGTTGGCGTTACATCACAACACTGCACCGATACCGGCGTACCGCGGAGGCTTGCAACACCGCTTATTAACCCTCCCGCCGGCACTATCTTCCTGGACATGACTAGACAGGTACCTAAGCATTAATATGACTCTTTAGACAGATGAGGAAATTGTCACAAAAAGGACGCTCTAAGAAATCTAACTTTTACGAAAACTCTGCGTCAGATTTACTGCCGCATTGTACTATCGAGGAGCAGTGGTGGCCGAGTAGTAACGGCCCCGACTTACGAATTATAGGTTGCGGGTTCAAACCCAGCCTGGTGCATTACTTTTTGGAATTTATTTCATAACCACTGCTCTCAAAACGGTGACGGAAAACATCGTGAGGAAACCGTCATGTCCTAGAACCAAAAATTCGAAGAAATGGGACATTCACCAACCCACACTGAGCCCGCATGGTGGTTTACACTATTACCTCTCCTAGAGAGGAGGCCTGAGTCCCAACAGTGGGGACATTATATAAGGCCGACTATGCTATGCTATGTACTATCAATATCTGGGTCCTGTTTAACAAAACCGGAAGGTAAAGGTGACATTCGGAGTGCTATTTAAAATAACTGTCAGGTACAATAGAAGACAAATGTCCCCCAACATAACGCTATCAAATTGTCCAACATCGTGTCCCGCGTTACGTGAATGCGTCGCAAAATGTTGAGGGACAAGTTGTGGGACACTAGGCAACCCTATAGCATCACGAAGATTGAGCGTTGCGCGTCACACTGGGGAACATATTGTCCTCTAATCTAACGTTTATTTAGTAGTAAAAAGTGTATAATAGAAAAATACACAAATTTCGTATGTCCAGATTGTTGTCTAAAAACTTCAGCCTAACGATTTTATTAAATAATTTCCTGGCTACAAATATCATATTAGGATGAGACTGACAAAGTTTGAGAAACAGAGACGTTACTCTATAAAACAAAACATTTTTCACAAGCGATGATGTGGTAGACGCTTGTCTAGAAATAATCTTTTCACTGTTGACTTAAAATAACCTAGATGGGAGCTATCAGGAAACATAGAATCTGGCAGGGTATTCCATTCCTTAACTGAATGCATAATGAATATGTTCCCAAAACATTTTATGCGTATGGGTAGGATGTCTATACACCGGTGACGCATCGCGTCTCAACTCAACGTGCCATTTTTACGGCCAGGTAAATTACTAATACCTGGTTTACTTAGGTACCTGGCCGTAAAATAGCACCTGAAGAAAACAGCTATTTGTCATTGCAAGTGACATCGCTGTGTTAATTAGTCACACAGACGTAGCACTGTCCACATCTTTTGTCACAAAAATACCAGGAAAGTATAACAAAGAGGGGCTAACTGTCTTATTGTTTTTGTGTAGAATGTTCACAAAATACCTTGACAAACTTAATGGAGCTTGTGAAATATGGTTTGAGATTTTTAAAGCGAAAAAATTATGGGAAAAAAGTTTAGGACATATGCAGGTCAATGTCTTTTCAAGCTGATTAGATCTGACCTCGATTTACCTATCATAAACCATTTTATATTTTTACCCAACCGCGCCAATAGGAAGGATAAGTTTTTCGAGTGTATGTATGTATGTATATTTATTTGACACGCCCTAGAGTCTAAACGGCTTGTTGCATTTTAACTTGAGAGATATCGTTAGACACATTTTAGTTGTAAAAGTAATACTAGGTATCTACAAAAAATATATAAAGAAAAAACAAAAGTCGATTTTAGTTGTTTCTTTGCGTTTTGAGAATTGTGACACTGTCAACTTTTTTAATATGATTGTCTGTCGGTACGTTACTTTTTTATACCTTAACTTGACTCACGAATGGACCAGGACCTGGACTAGGACATTGGATTGTTTCATCTCGCTAGAAAGTCTCCTCGTTTCACATAGGAGCTCCCGCTAGAAGTTGACAAATACGAAGTATTGAAGACCCAAATCTTGTGTCACTTAACATTGAACGGAAACTGAACGTAGTTTAACGTACCAGCGAGCAACCAGCGGAAACAACTGGTGGATCGAATGTGCTGTAACCAGAGTTAACGCAATACGGTTGCAGCAATCAACGGCACACATAACCGATGGCCGTAAGCTTGCTGTAGCTCATCGCTGCAATGAAAGGCATCTGTCTGATATTACACATAAAAGATTGATCAATAATGTAATTGGAATAAATATATTGGTATGCAAAGACAAAATTAGTTTAGAATGTGTCTTGAGAAACAATGAACGACGAATTAATTAGGTGTTAGCAAATCACCTGGGGTCCTGAAACGCAAGGCAAAGAAGGAACATAGGAGTAGGTTTTAGTCAGTTAAAGTCTGACACGCTTTCCAGCTCCGCCCTAGAGCGGGAGAAGTCATTAGATGATTTTTCACCTAAAAAGAAAAAAACAAATGTAGATAATGACAAAATGATAATGATATGCTGTCCAATTCTTGGCAAATTCTATTACAAATATTCTTTGTGAAAAATTGCAACATTATCTAGAAAACGACCGCGACCCAACGAAGAAAGGTATGAATGACATACTGTGCGAGGTCAACTTATATAACGTACGAGAACGGTTAACAATGGACACACATTCTCTAAGTTCAAGTCACTTCATTTCGAATTCTTGGAAATCGCGTGCGCCGGTCGTGGGTCAAACAGGATGACTTTCGTTGCCGTAGGCGGAGAAATTACACTCACATGTGGACAAAAGTTAACAATAGTTAATTGTGTAAACGGTGAGCTAAATTATGAACTAAGAAACGATGAATACGAACATAATTGGTGAATGCACTGTAAGCATGACTTAATGGAAACCCGACATCTTTGTCCAGTATTTTAATCATGATGTACATATGCTTTGCCACTTTCAAATAAAATCCAGTATTGTTAATACTTTCATACCGCGATTAATTGGTGTTGAGTAAATAATATTTTACACGGCATATTGTTCATATATCATGGGTAGAAAGCGACAGGCTGCGCATGCGATGAAGCGCGCGCGCTCATCGACACGCGACGCCAAGCGCATTGCTCTATCGCGATTAAGAATAATTGCCGCGAAACAAACAAAGCACAGTCTACTGTCAACAAGAAACTACCGAACATTACTCAGCACAATAAAGTTACGAAAGCAGCATCGTTATTGACACAAATAACGACCTCATTTGGACATAGTAAACAGAGCTAATAAAAAATATTTGTCGTCATGAAATACAAGTTAAAAGAACAACTTGTACAATTAAAGTCTCGGCTAATTTTTTTATTTTTTTTATTTATTATCATTAATACAGAAAAATAGAATTTTCTAGGTTAAATAGCAACCAAAAACCACTAAGGTTTAAACACGTGCTATCATGAATCCATTCTCAACATCGAAATTGTACAAAACGATTTTTTATATACGTACTCGTACGTTATTGTCGATAACAATTTATAAAAACTTTAGGTCTTTATGTAAGTAAAAACAAAACAGTAAAGCTCAGTATTTATTAAAGTTAACAGAAAGTAATATTCATTTTATGATTCAGCTCCTCAAGTGCACTGGAAACATTCAAGACGCATTATAGAGATCATACGTATTATTGCGACCTACTTGGAGACGTAATAATTTTGAAGACAAGGAAAAGCAATAAAGTGTCTAACAGGAAAACCGAAAAGAAAATGATGATGTCCATATTTAGAAAAGGACACATGGAAATAGGGCTAGCGGAGCATAACAATAGTGTACAATTAGTGTAACACACACGGAAGTGGTCGGTGAATGAGGAAAGCCCATCGCTACAGAGCCTCGAGGCAACCTCGTGTGCTCCATTTGCCTCGAATCAACCACGACCCAGCCTTGAGACGGCCTCGTTCCATTGACTGTCTGAGTGACGTTAGATTTTTAGTGCAGACATTATAGGCTGTAGATAGTTCTGGAAAATACACGAAAGAAACACTAATTATCAACATATAGTAACTTTTTAACCGTCGCAGGCTTTCACGGGGCTCAATAGTCCTAAGGAGCAGGTTGAGCGATCGGCTGCAGTCGCTAATTCGATTCCTGCACGAACCATATAATTGTATTGTCTTCAAATAGTTATTCTAGGTGTAGGTGATTATGTGTTTACGAACGCACCCACGATGAAGATACCTATATATAATCCGTTTGTGGAGAAACGTTGCAAAAAAAAATTGACATGAATATGAACCACTTTCAATAAGGAATCAACTCAAACATATAAGTTCTTTGTCACCATTGAGAATTGAAGAGTTAAACGGGATGGGAGTATTATATTATATTGTTGGTAAATTCTAATAAATCCTTTGCGAAATGGACACGAAATTATGTTCAGATTAATCCGACGTAAGTGTTAAAAAGGTTAAACTGAATACAGTCAGGTGCATTTAAAATTTACACAAAAAATACATCAAAAACTACGTTATAATTGAATCTTAGGAGCAGTCCGGCTCACCACTTAGACTAAAAGCGTGAGATTTGGCAATAAAGAGAACATAGAGTTTAAAACTTTAACACGGTTTGACCTTCTATATAACTATCACTATATCTAAAGTGTACTGCAATACATAACTACCTGCAGATTACTTGTTTAATGTCCCTGTACATGCAATACTTGCGACTTCTGTCTAAATCCTTCACGATAACAAGGTCCAAGACTTAATGTCTGAAAAACTAGCTTATGCCAGTGGCTTTACTCGCGGTAGTCGCATTTTAACCTTTTGAGTAGCGTAATTAGAGACACAATAGAAAGACAATGAACGAGTGAACGCCGGCGTTCACTCGGGGTTTAATGAACTAACCCTCGGGAAATTACTAATGGAATAAAAAGTTTCAAATCCAGGTCACATGGAGAGCCGTGGTAGCCTAGTGGTAATGCCTCGACTTAAGAGTTGTAGGTCGCGAGTTCAAACCCAGCCAGCCGCGTTACTTTGTTTTAATTCATCACCACTGCTTTCAAAACGGTAAAGGAAAAGAGTGTGAGGAAACCGGCACGTCCTTGGACCAAAAATTCAAAGACATGTGACATGTAACATCAATCCGCATTGGGCTCGCGTGGTGGATCACGTCCCATTCCTTTTCCTAGAGATGAGACATGATTCCCTGCAGTGGAAACATTGTAAGAGCGATGATGTTATGTTATTATATCCAGATCATGGTCTACCAATGTACTAAGTCTTATGCAAATCCGTATAGCTTCTGAAACGTGAGTAATTAACCAATATACTTACCTAGAGACTTTTATAATAAATTATGATTTAGGTAAGTCGTAGAGAACAGTAGGGGAGTATACTTAAGCAGTTGCTCTTTTTAACTCATGCCATCCGTATGAGTTAAATCAAGCATGAGTTTCTGTAAAATAAAGAAAGAGAAAATATTGACTTGACGATAGCCGCCAGATTTACATGAAAGAAAAAAAAATAAAAAATGACAATCATATAATAAATAAACAAAAATGACAAGTTACTAGTTTAGTTACTGAACGCAAAAAACGCTTAAGTTCACAACAGCTTTTTAGGCGTTTCTTGCGGTCTGGTTTTTTGACACTGTAAGTTTTTTATTTCGTTTTTGATGACATCTCTTTGTGGTGCGCGTGGAACATTACGCACGACCGAAGACTCGAACTCGGTCCAAACGGTTACCGGACGGCCAGAATGCGAGCTTCCCGTTGCTCGTCGTCCGCAAGCCCACTACGCTGGTGGTGGCTGGAAATCAGGGTCAGAGTCCCGACGGCTGGGGCGTGAGGACGTCCGCTCCCTCACGCGTGCGGCTGCCTCCTTCGCTAGCATTACTGCTTCGCAGAAGAAGAAACTTAAAGTACATACTGCTGTAGATACAGTTTAAATTTTAAAATTCAAAAATTGTCAGCTTCAATCAGACCCTTCCACTGCAAAATTCTATAATATTAACCGAGTAATTTCGTACACTCCATATTCACGTCATTGTCATTACTTAAATTGGCATCTTTCATCAGTCTCGGTGATAATTTCAGTTTAACACAGAGTAACATGGTTGCGAGATTATTTGCCAATAGCAGTTGGTTACCGCGATTTTTAATACTGACACGCAACGGATGATCTTTACACTTGCCAGATATTATGTAAAATTTGTATATTTTGTATACTATGTCATTTTGTACGTAGAATGTTATGGCCCACGTTCTTAAGGCACCCGCCTCCTATGCATGAGGTTGTGGCACTACCAAAGTGATATTTTTATTTCATAAGGATTTTTTTTTAGTTTATCTAGGACATGACTGACACCTAGGGTTGCCAACCATACTCTAAAATAGCGTATCGTACTATTTGTACTCTATATCATGTAGGTGTACTCTATAATCTATAACACTTCTAAAATACTCTTTTTTACACAGTGTTTACTATACTAGTGTCAGTCACGCATATACCTATGATGCATACCTAATCGTAACCAAAGAAAGTCTACTCTTTTCATGAATGTGAAGGGGCGAGAAGAAAGGTTCAGGGCTTCATTGAAATTGATTAAAAATGAGCTTCTGATCTATATAAACTTAAAGTTAAAATGTTTGGAGTCTTACCTTTTTTTTCGGAAAGGGCTAGAGAGATGATGAGTGTCATTTGGTACGTGCTCGGTCGTAACATCGTGATATGGTCGTTATGTAGATAGGCAACATATATATAATATTCCACAACTATCACACAACACCGTCTAGTCTGAAGCTAAGCAGAGCTTGTGTTATGAGTACTAGACAACTGATAAACATACATATATATTTCTAAATACATACATTACAACTAGACACAATACAAATGATCGTGCGTATCACACAAACATTTGTCCTGGATCGGAATCGAACACGACCTCCGGCATATCAGTCAGGGCCACTAACCACTAGACCAACAGGCTAGTCGAACATTATATAAGCATACGCATAATCAGCCTTATAATATTCCCACTATTGGGACTCGTCCTTCTCTCTAGAAGAAAGAATGGGCCATAATCATAACGAGGGCCCAATGTGGATTGGTGGTAATTTTTTGGTTCTAGGACATCCGGTATCTCGACAATTCGTAAGTCGGGGCCATTACCATAGAGCCACCTCTGCTCTCATGACATCACTAAACTAATATTTTGACTCGGTTTTATACTCATAATACGAATTATGAACACAGATTCCTGTGTGAACAATGCAATTTCCGTGCATTTTTGTTCGCAATGGAAAACCAACACCGGTATTTTTTGCTGATCGAATATTGGTTAAAAATTACACGTCGAATATCTTTCCCAACTATGGTTAGCAAGCGTTGAAAAACTTTGTATCCGGAATAAAAGATTACTTATTATTCTTTTTATCGGAAGAATTAGACTTACAGTGTCATTGGTAAAAACTTATCATGCAAAACGATGCGTTTCTTTGCACAAAACAATCATTTACATCATATTTTTTTGGAGAAAAAAAATCGCTTACTTACATCAAATTTTTTTGGACAAAACAATCACTTACATCAGATTTTTTTGGACAAAACAATTATATCAGGGAAGAGGAGAGATGAAACACATGTTACTAAAAGAGTTATGAGTTTACATGTAGATGGATGGAGAGGGAGGTGTGAAGAGTGATATGAAAGAAAAGGAAGTTAGTGATAGCATGACGAGAGACAGGGCAGAATGGAAGAAAAAATGTGTTGCGCCGACCCCAAATGACACGGGACAAAGGCAGGAAGACGATGATAATCACATCAGATTTTTTTTAACAAATACTAGCTGCTGCCAGCGCCTTTGCCCGCGTGATAATAGAAAATCATCCCAAAGGAACATACGTCAGGGATTAAAATTTTATAGAAGGTAACAATAACATTTAAAACCTAGTCGAAGCCATTATGTTTAATCGTTTACTTACTTGTGACTATGACAATTTTGTAATTGACATCTACAGTTGTGTGCAAAAGTATGGGTAGGCTAAGTATCATAATATCGAAAGATTACTGAAAATTACTTCATAATTATTCCCTAATACTGTTACACGAGCAATGGTGGCCGAATGGTAACGGCCCCGACTTACGAGTTGTAGGTCGCGAGTTCAAACCCAACCAGGCGCATTACTTTGTGTAATTTATTTCATCACCACTGCTCTCAAAATGGTGAAGGAAAACATCGTGAGGAAACCGGCATGTCCTAGAACCAAAAATTCGAAGACATGTAACATCCACCAACCCGCACTGGGCCCGCGTGGTGGATTACGGCCCATTCCCTCTCCTAGAGAGGAGGCCTGAGTCCCAACAGTGGGAACATTATAAGGCCGACTATGCTATGCTATGCTACTGTTACACGTCTATGTAAAAGCTATCTTAATTATATTATCCTATATGCTATTCCAGGATATGGTTTACCCGTTTACCAAGTTCCATAGAAATCCATTCAGTAGTTTTTGTGTAAAAGAGTAACATACATCCATACGTCCATACAAACTTTCGCGTTAATAGGATTGTGTCAAGATATTTTTAAATATTATCTGTGTATTTTATCAATTATACTTTTAGTAAACTCTAATAATCTTACCATTATTGCCATGGCCTCTTATTTATACCAATTTATGTAAATACATAACTACGAAGAAGCCTTCAGTCTTTCTATGTGTAAATCAAATTAATGATGTATTTACATGCATCAATAATTAATTGGTATTTACACCAACGTTTGCTGTTTATTATTGCTTTCATAGGTATCTTGCTTCATTTACTTATTTATTTTTATTAATTGGAAAATATGGACTGCTTGGTCGTTGCAGTGTTCATGCGATTGATTACTGCGCTGCGTGTCGTGATTTCGATTTCCGCACGGAATTAGTACATTACGATACAAGTGTGTAATATTAGTGATTACCGTCGAGGCGATATTTACACCCGAGTCGTGGTGAGGGTGTTAAGAGAGCCAAGAACGGTAATCACCAATAACTCACGTGTATCATATGACGTTTTTCAATAAACTTGTGAAGAAAAACAATTGAACTAATTATTACTACAACAGTAACACTAGTAAAATATTTTGTGACAAGGCGGTAAAAAATGAAATCTCTTATATGAGCGCGTTTATTTTTTTTTATTTACCCCCAGAGGTCTTTTGATCATATTGCTTAGTCTTACGTTTATGTTTTCTTGCATGAAAAGTTTATACGATAATGGCTTTCATAGTGACAATAGAATACGGATGTAACATATTTTAATGTTTTTGTAGTATTTGATTTATTTAATTTGAAAAAACAGCCACTGACTGAATTTTACTCAAAAATATAACGCCGATCGACACGGCGGCGTGCGTTTCGCCCAAGCAGGGCATACCGAATGCTTCACTGAGTCTTCAGAGAAACCAGCATGTCTGAAGTAAAACTTTTTAACACATATGACATACACCAACCCGTACTAGACCCACGTGGTGGCTTACAGCCCATTCCCTCTCCTGAGTCCCAGCAGCGGGAACAATAGGGCTGATTATGCCTATGCATTAATATTCTAAACAGTAAACAGCACGCGACCAGCCGCCAGCAGTTACAATTAGGACATTAGAAGCCACGCGATTACACCACGTTTGTTAATATTGCGTGCGTATAATTAGAAACGCGTATTAAGAACATTGACAACTCTAGCCATTCTTTAGGAACGAGGTAACATCGCAGATGGCACTATGACCCTAATCTTACATAATTTAGTTATTAAACCTGTTATTATGTTATCGTATGTTGATGTTGGAAAACTGTAAAATGCGTTGGGACTTAGCTGGATTATGCTATGCTATTTATTCAAGCTTAGTCACCCAAAGAGCAATGGAAAGGGCCATACTTGAAGTTTTCTTGCGTGATCAGAAATGATCCGCAGGAGAACCAAGGTTACAAGCATAGCCCGAAAAATCGCCAAACGCAGAAAAGATGGCCGTTGGGGCCGAAAGGTTCTGAAGTGGCGGCCGCGTGGCGGTTGTCGCTTAGGTACAATGGGCCTCATCAGAAGGCTTAAAGTTACTCAAAGGGCAATGACAAGGGCTATGCTCGGAGTTACCTTGCGTGATCGCATCAGAAATGAGGATATCCGCAGGAGAACCAAGGTTATAGACATAGCACGAAGAATCGCCAAACTTGAGTGGCAGTGGGCAGGGCACATTGCTCGCAGAACAGATGGTCGATGGGGACGAAAGGTTCAGGAATGGCGACCACGTACCGGAAGACGCAGCGTTAGAAGCCTCCCACAAGGTTGACCGATGACCTGGTGAGGGTCGCGGAAATCCGCTGGATGCAAGACGCACAGGACCGGTTGTTTAGGCGACGCGACGGGAGGCCTATGTCCAACACTGGACGTCTTTCGGCTTTCAGCCGATGATGATAATGTCATAATTGATTTATACAGATTTATAAAGAAGTGTGATTTATAATATGAGTACAACAATTTATATATAAGAAGATGGAGCTACTGTCCATTATAATGATGTGTCAACATTAGATTTATTTACTTACGTTAAGATTTGTTTAACCCCAATACTTATCTTCTGAACCAATAGCCGTTTCGTAGTAAACAATAACATTTAACTGTGTACTAAGTGGTGAGAGATTCTAAATTGTTTGTACAAAAAATTAACGCCTAGTAGTAGCCATTATGTTTAATCGTTTACTTACTCAAATAGTGGTGGCTATGGCAATTTTGTAATTGACATCTACGGTTGTGCACAAAAATAAGGGGTAGGCTAAGTAATTATGATAATATCAAAATATTACTGTAAATTACTTCATAATTATTTCCTAATACTGTTACACGTCTATGTAAAGGCAATCTTATTTGAACCAGACAGTTTATTTTTTATCATCTCTGATTAGGAGCTACTGAGATGCAAATAGGTACTTATTTTACTCATTTTTTGGAGTCAGAGTTTCAATATATATATCCATTGATCAAATAATTATAACTGCTCATTATCACAATACTGTTAAAATAAAATAAAATGCCATTGATTCCACTACATACAATTTTGTAAAAAAAACTTAAACAGGCACACTTTTTTTACAATTCTTTTGCTCTTCTCCTCAATCTAAAATAATCTGGTTCCTTCGTTAATTTTATAAATATTTTTTTATAGATTAATTTATAATGATAATAGAAGTACGTAATAGCATCGCATTAGAGTGAGCTATTAAGGTGTTGTAACTGAAATTGATGTAAAGAAATAATAATAATAAATAAATGGTACCGATAGTCGTGTCAGCCAATGACTTAATAGCCAGGAGCCTCGACGAACACATTAGGAGGCCCTCGTTAGGCGACTGGATCAAGGGCTTGATTCAGAAAGCTGTATTTCTGGACACGGATCGTATAGTTAGGAGGTTCCTCTCTCTGGAGCCCTGACCCTGACGGAATCCTTCATGTGCGAGTTCAACTCGCACTTGGCCAATCTTTTTTCTCTTTTAATCATTCGAAGAAATCCATCTAAAACATTACAGCTACAAGTTCAAAATTGTACTGTTAAACTTTTCCAATCCGAGTAGCAACAGTATCTACATTATATTATATAATAGTAATTAAAAATATTATTAAAATTATAATATATAATCAGCCTTATAATGTTTCCACTACTGGGATTCAGGTCTCCTCTCTCCTGGGATTCAGGTCCTGGGAGGGAGAATGAGCCGAATCCACTACGTGGGCCCAGTGCTGATTGATGGATGTCACATGTCTTCGAATGTCGGAATTCCGATCCCGATTTCCGGCCATAGTAGGCGTGGGCTCGCGGACGACGAGCATTGGGTAGCTCGCTGTCCGACCGTCCGGTAACCGTCCGGACCGAACCGAAGTCGTCGACGGCGCGTACTGTTTCACGCGCCTCAAGGAGATGTCAGCAACTGCAGGGGCCCAGCAGGGCCGAAGCCTACTGGGGCCAAGGGTCTGATTCTGAAAGGAAGTCTCGGCCCTGGTACAAAAAGCAACGCAGGCAAGGCAAGGTTTTTAGTCAGTAAAAATCTGACACTATCTCCCGCTTCGCACAAAAGCATGATGTCGCAAGATGATTTTCCCACAGAAAAAAAATAAAAAATAAAAACATGTCTTCGAATGTGTAATTTATTTCATCACCACTGCTCTCAAAACTGTGAAGAATCTACATTATATCAAACATACTTAAGCCCAGGTATCCAAATTATTATAAGTCACAATCCTCGACCGATTATAATATTTTTTAGACAAGGCCGTCCACGTCTGTCTGTTTTAGAGCATTTGCAATCGAAATGAATTAATTCAAAGCAATTGGTAAATCGCAGATTTTGAAATAATTCTCATATCAGTTATTAAATCGGAGGTCATCTATTTATATAAGTATCTATAAAAAACTCGAATTCGTTACACGATTTAGAACTCAAGAACAGCTGGACCAAAATGAAACACCAACAAAAAATATATGAAATGATTTTGATACAAGTGGAGAAATTTCGTCGTTGCGATCGAGGCGGATCACCGCGATATGTAGCCGAGTGTTACAGTGATAAATTTACAAGTGTATCAAATGACCAAATTTCAATATACATACGAAGATATTAAACGCAATTCTTAGGGGTCGCTTAGCGCCTAGTCCCCAGCCTGATACGATAAATATAAGAAATTGTGGCGGGGTCGAGGTCGTGCACTTTTCCGCGCTAGTGCGATAAAAAGTAAATTGCGTGCCTATAAGCGGTAGGGATAAGTGCGGGTATTCGAGTAAATGTATTGAAAATATTATATTGTCATACATTTTATATTGGCTGGCTTTTTAATGACATCTCGTCCTGGCCGCAAGTTGTCTTCTCGTTTTTCGTTAGAATAAAATTTGAGAACCCGATTACAGTGCATTCTACCGTATTCAATTGTATTTTCAAACCATGCAGATAACTACTGAAATATACACACAAAATTTCATCCAAATCGGTCAAGCCGTTTAGGAGAAGTTAGGTAACAAACACACGTACAGAAGAATTATATACATAAAGATAATATTTAGAAAGAAAGAAAGAAAAACGTTTATTTGGCACACAGGTACACACAATGAGATAACAATTATAATATAGAAACTTAAATACTAAAACTTAAAAATACATCAACATTGTGTATCTCACGGCTGCGCCAAATAGGTCCAGTTCAGCATAATGCTAAGCCACTATGTAGCAGTTGCCTGCCTGTTTCAACTGAACCTTGCTATGAGTCTACGGATGTCAATCAGTTTGTTTGGTGTGAGGTAAATAAATATACTTATGTATATTATTATATGTAATTTAAAAAAAAAATGGTTTTTCTTCAGAGAAAACTTATTGTCGTCTTATACTGAGACTAAAATGTAAAGTTTGACTGACCTGTTGGTCTAGTGGTTAGTGGCCCTGACTGCTAAGCCGGAGGTCGTGAGTTCGATTCCCACCCAGGACAAATGTTTGTGTGATGAGCACGATCACTTGTTCTGTGTCTGGGTGTAATTTATCTATATATGTATGTATTGATCCTAACTATAATAATAATATTAAAATAATAAAATTTTATTTAAGTATTAGGAAATAAAATTATGATTTACATTAAGTACAATCGAGAAAAAAGGTAATTCTAACTGTAATGTAGACTTGCTTGATCTAGGCTAATGAAAATGAAACTATAACCCACTAGTGTTTCTTCAGTTGCCTTTTGCGTTCCAAGGCCGCGATGATTCTTTTAAACAATGATAAATGATATTTATTTTGCAATTTTTTTTTCCAATAAATACCTAATTTTAATCATTCATTACATTTTAACATATAAATAATGTATGTATTTAGAAATATATAAGTATGTTTATCAGTGGTCTAGGACCCATAACACAAGCTCTGCTTAGCTTGGGACTAGACGGCGTTGCGTGATAGTTGTGGAATATTATATTATATTATTAAAGGGCGTCCGGACTTTTTACCCAAATGTCCGGCTAAACTGACTGATCAGTTCGGCTTTTTGATTTTAAGACCTGGCAACCCTACCTAGGTTGTAGCTGTCAACACACGGTCCAGCACTATTTCGCAAACAATCAATGCACGAAAACAACTGAATTTATAATTTTACAACCACTTCGCAATATTGTAAGAAATACGTACATTGCGAAAGTGTCGCCGTCAAGTTTTATAGTCTACGATTATTTTAGCCTGTGTCAAGGTTTTAACAGTCTGACAATGACTTCTAACTTGTAATTAATCAAAAATTTTACGCTGAAAAAAATGTAAATGTTGTTAAAATAACAGTAGCTGAAATCATAAAGTGATTTGGAGACGGGTCAGGGTGAGAAAATGCCGAAAAGTGATGTTGTTGTCGTTTACTTGAGGTCGAGATGTAATAATCTATTATACTTATTCAATGCCACAAAGATAGGTAAGGTTTGGTACGTGAGCTACAAGATTGCTTGAAAGTCACCATGGAACACTAAGTTGTACTGCCTCTCGCCCCACCCAGAGCGGGAGAAGTTACTAAATAATTCCTCACCTCAAAAAAAAAAATATGGCACGTGAATTATGGGGTTGTTTCAAAGAGTCATCGCGGCCCTAGAACCCAAAGGGCAGTCAGTAAAAGTCTGACAAATCCTTTCTCTCCGCCTAGGGCGAGAGAACTTATTTGCTGATTTGTAACTCTAAAAAAATCAGGTAAGTGCGAGTCGGACTCGCGCACTGAGGGTTTTATACAAAATTACTTATGAAAACAGTTCAATTCCCGAATTGAGTCATAAAGATTTCTCCGATTGGCAAAAAAAGTATTTTTTGTGACGTATCTACAAATTTACAGTTTTCAGATTTTTTCCTATACTTTTGCTATGAGACCTTGCTTAATGCCAAATTTCAGGATTCTAGATCAAAGGAAAGTGACCTATGAATTGTGATTGCCTTGAGAATGTCGAAGTACACGTTTTTTGCGACATAAACGACAGTATCTTTGTTCTTCACGATCCTATAAGGGTTCCGTTTTTTCCTTTTGAGGCACGGAACCCTAAAAAGATTTGGCACGTAAGGTGGAATAATTACAGCAGTCTTATAATAAAAACAAAGTATTCTACTTGGTATGGTCAAGTAGTTAGAACTGCCTTGTAAAAGTACGAAATGTGATCTCTAAGATCTAAGTTTAATAAATATAGGTAGCAAGTTGTAGAAAGTCAACTTGAATCTTAAGCTAGTCAGGTTTTAATAAATACCTTATCCCACTAATATATATTTTATAGGCGAAAGTTTGTAAGAGTGTATGTCTGTTTATTACTAAACGGTTTTCCATGGAATTTGATACACTAGTAGACCATGTCCTGGAATTGTAGAAGGGATATTTTTGTCACGATAGTGTGTTCTCTTAGGATATTTTTTGCTATCGAAGCAGACGAAGCCGCTGACAACAGCTAGTGATAAAATAAGATTTTGTTATGTAATCAAACAAACACAAAATATTTAACAGGATTATAAGTCAACTTATTTATATCAACGTAACCATATCATAGTTAGTAAATGGACAATAACGTCAATCATTTTTCCAATATGAACGCAATGGTTAACCGTTTCAATTGATTTTGATAGAATGAAAAATTGTTTTGTAACTACGTAGACCGTAAAATTAGCAGGATAGAGACTGTCCAATACATTCTAGAGAAAACGAATGTTAAATCAAGTACCTAGTTAGTTTTCTTGATTTAGAAAAGAGGCCATTTTAAAAATACATTGAAAGATAAATGACAATTCATCAAAAATTTTGCCCATTGAACGAGTGCACACGGATGACTCATCGTCATTATCATCATCATTTCAGCCGAAAGATCTCCACTGTTGGACATAGCCCTTCCCCAAGCGGCACGATAAGGACCCATCCTGTGCGTCTCGCATCCATCGGATTCCCTTCACCAGGGCCTCAAGTCTGCTATTACAATAGTGTCAGAATGGTCTATCATAATTTCATAATTTTTGTTTTTGACAAGTTTGGTAATCTACTAATATAATGGCGTCATTATGACTTTTCAATAGTCAACCACTGACACTCCATTGAAAGAAGTAGCATATATTGATAATCTCGTACATATTGACAAATGAATTTCTGACGTATGCGGTAATCTGCTAAAATTTTGACATTCCTTTGATCAGTGACCTACCATTAGAACGTCATTGTGCAGTCATTGTTTTTAATAAGCTCGATATTGTCATTCTACCACAGCTCTATTACGAGACCATTGACCGATCAATGATCGATCATTATGAATAAGCAGATTAGCAAAATAACAATGGGATCGTACTGGAATAACGAATTTATAAAAATAGCAGACTTGGGCCCCTGGCCATCGGGCGACCTTGTCGTCCGCCCTGAATATTGTTATCAGGTAAAAGTGCCGGGAAGTCGTATGGCGTACCCTGACAGCTTTTGGAGAGTTACCTTCATGATTACCACGACCACTCTGACAAGAATGAAGCGACTAAGAAGATTGATGCTTTCTTACAAACACACTATCTATAACTATATTTTTTATTAATTAAATCCGATAATTATCCTACTAGAAAACTCTAAAAGAATAAAAAGTATCTCACATATAACATAAACCAGTTTGTTAACTTTCATCCAAATTGGTTTAGCCGTTGAGGTGTAATGACAGACACGCGAACATAGAGGCCAATATTTATAATATATAATAATATATGGCGGTCCCCCGCGATTTATTTTAGTTACTGCTTCCGTAGTTTGTAGTGTGGTGACATATTATATATACTCGTAGCCTATATTATTCGTCACGAATCTAGCTGCACCACCCACACAGAAAGTTTTTTTTTCATCATCTGGTAGTTTTAGAGATTAGCGAGTATACATAAACAAAAAATAAACTCTTCCGCTTTATTATATTACTAACTGAAACGTGTTTTACGTGTGAAATATTTTTGAGGTAAAAAAATATTACTAATTAAAATAAAATATGTTACTCAGGAATAATGTAGCTTGATGCTGGTGAAAGAATTTTTAAAAATCAATTAATTACTTCCAAAGTTTGCTGCCATTGCTGTATAATATTATTGTAGATAGAAATTAGTAGTATTGTTTATTTTCTACTAAAGTAAAACAAAACGCAGGACAATCGCGCACCGCTGCGCAGGCGCACGATTCATTTGACACATGACGTAAACTCTGTAAAGAGCCGTTGACCGCGCACTTTCACAACACCGACTGCAATCTACTTCTATTAGTAGCTGCGAATATCTATTTACTTCTTACTTAAATATCTACTTTATCTGTACTACTAATATAAAGGAAAAAGATTTGTATTTTGGTTTGTAATGAATAAACTAAAAAACTTCTGGACCGATTTTAAAAACTCTTTTACCGTGAGACTTTTGGAGAAACCAGTATTTGAATATAAAATTTTGCAAATAATAAGGGTTTTTATTTAGACTAGCCCCCCTAGCCAAGTTACGATCGTTTCGTTTGCGTCGAACGCCTCGAGTAGGCCACGCTTCCGATTCCTTTGTTCTGACGTCATCTCAACGCTCAATCACGTGGTCAGAGGTGTGGCCTACTCGAGGCGTTCGACGCAAACGAAACGATCGTAACTTGGTAAAAAAATACTTTTTTTGCGACTTAAACGGCCGTATCTGTTTTTTCCATTAACTCAAATGTTCACAGCTTCAAGGGACCGCAGACTTGAGTAAATGGACTTAATTTCAACTCGATACCTTCACGCGTTCCCGAGATAAAGGGTCTTGAGTCAAGACTCTTGACAGACAAACAGACAGACGGACGGACAACAGAGTGATCCTATAAGAGTTCCGTTTTTTCCTTTTGAGATTCCGACGAACACACATTTATTTTAAATGTTCTAACAAAACTATTCACAAACGCAATCTCATCTCATCTCGCATATTCGACGATCCTATGCAGCGCGGTTTGACTCACCTCCCATTGTGCTAAAGAGTAACAACCTCTTACATAACTAATTACGTTTTAAGATTATTATGCAAACTATCTTCATCTGTAGATACCTAAACTGTCCTTTAATATTTCTGCTATACATACCTACTAGCTTGATGGATGTGAGACGCACAGGACCGATCGTTGTGGCGACGTTTGGGGGAGGCCTATGTCCAACAGTGGACGTCTTTCGGCTGAAATGATGATGATGATGACAGACTAGCTTCTGTCCGCGACTTTGTTTGCGTGAACTTCATAATTTGATCCAAAACATTTTAAAAGTATTTCATGTGTTGATACTGGTTGTAAACACTATGTGTACTGTGGGTTATTCAAATCCGTTCAGCCGTTTTCCGTGGTTGAGTATCAAATACATTAAATTCATCAAATACAATTTTAACATGGTTTATGGGCTAGTACTGTCCCAAAACTGGGTAAAGCTAGAACTGCACTATGGTTACGTATGCCATACATCTGGACACGTCGGCCTCCATGCATTTTATATGGAAACTAGACTTGTAGAGCTACACTTGATCCACGCCACGGGACGTCACGCGACGTCGTTGTACGTACAAATCTGGCGTATTACACATGTGCGTTGGTTTAATGTAGTTCTGGCTTAGGATGTACATACGAGTACACTGTTAACTAGATTTTTTTGACCCGGGATAGCTTCAGATGACTTCTCTCACTCTAAAATGGAGCAAGACAGAGTGTCACACTGTTACTGACTAAAACGGAAAACCCACAGTCGCCCTATGTGTTCTAGGGCCTCGGTCACTCTTTCAAACGTTCCAGCTGCCCTAGCAGGCATCAGGCTACTGGACCCGTACAGCTCTGCTGACGTCTCTTTGAAGCGCATTTACATTCCAGTCTTTTGTTTTTATAACCTGCCTTCCTAGCCAAGTTACAACCATTTCGTGTCGTATTCCGTTCTCCAATCGGTAACGCCTCAGTTTCAGCAATTGTAGAAAACGATAAGTTAATGGTAACCATGTTGACGCGTCTAATTCATCCGCTCGTTCTACAATGTCTTTAGAAAAACGACCCATCTTTTGTCTATGGCGAGCGTTCCTACAAACGTCAAACAGGTTATAAAAAAGGATGTAGTGTTGTACAAAAGATAACAATTCATTCTATCATTTTGAACGATGTGAACTTGGCTACGAATTTTCTATTCGTTTGTTCTGACCACGTGACTAAACGTTGAGATGATGTCATTCCCATACATTTGATTAGTTTTCGACTAATGTTAACGATTGCAGATTATTAACTTGGCTAGGGGTGCTGAAGAGTTTTGTATTTTCTAGGTGACTACTGGATTCTTATCCTTGAATCGCCTCTGATATAGTACCCGTTATTAAAAATTAGTCATTTTTATCACTTTCCTGTCCTGGTTTGGTGAGGCTGTAACGTAAATTATCATAAATTATATGTAATAACTTTTTCAACATACATGCTGTATGGACTTGAATAGAGACTTTGACCCCTGAGTTTGTTTCAGTGTTTCTTCTCAGGGTAGTCCGGTGTTTCCTAGCCGGAAACACCGGCCTCATCATAGTTTAAACTGACGAAAAAATAGACGTGTAAAAGTGTTTTTAAAAAACCTATTCGCAAAATAAATATATTTTATCATTTAACACATCTATGACGCGGAAGTTACCATAGTGATAGGCAGTTATGTTTTAATTTTTTTTAAATAGGTACATTTATTTAATTCACTATTTATGTACACACAAAACCAGAAAAGGACAATACGAAATAGACAATAGTACAAAGGTACTGCTAATTTCCAAAGAAATTTCTTCCAACAGACCTGCGAAGGGAGAAATTAAAAGAAATGCAAGACAATAGTGTGTAGGAAGCAAGAGAAGAAGAATGTGTGAAATCTTAATCTAAACTATCAAATAATACAAATATGTAATTAACCCCTCGAAGGCCCACGGGTAGTGTGAAAGCGAAACCCGGGGCCCTGGGACGAAGGTAACGAAGGAACAGGAGTGGGTTTTTAGTCAGTAAAAGTCTGACACTATCTCCCGCTCCGCCCAAGATCGGGTTTTGTCATAAGATGATTTTCCCACCCAATAATAAAAAAAAAACCCCTCGAAGGCCGATTGTACATACCTCTGTACAACTTGAATGATCTTGAAAAACGCTTAATACTAATTATCGTTTTGTACACACGTTTGTACGATTTTTTTTAGCCAAAAATTTAGATTTTTATATCTTTGTTTTTCCTAGAAAAATCCAGAAATATTTTTTTTATTTATTTTTTACTTTTTTCGGTGATTTACGTAAAAACTCGCATTTACGTAATAATAATACCCCCCGGGCGGTCGAGGGGTTAAATATAAAAATGAAATACTTATATAACTAAATACACGTACATAGTTATATTAACTACGTTACTCATCTTCTACATAGTTTTAAAGCGGTTCCATTTAATATTAGTGCTTGTTAACAACATAAGTTTATAAAACATTGGTTCTGATTACAGTCTCAATAGACAGGCTAAATGATGCCGTTGATTTTCGAGCTTAAGCAACGCATTATATAATGCAATTCCTCCGTGGCTTGGAAAGCACGTAAAACCTTTGGTTCAGACTGTCAGTTGTAGATCTTTGAAGGTCGTTACAAATAGCAAGAATACAAAAATTGTCTCTCAAGAAAAATCTTTTCTCTAGATGTCTTCAAAAGGAAACTTAAAGAGCACTTCCTTTCATTATTGACATAATAATAGTATATTAGAATGTAATAGTATGTATAATATAATTATATATTAGACTTAGTATGTAGGTTTATATTGTGCACTGGATCCTACCCTCGAATATGTTCTCTCTCTCTATAATTCAAAGGTTCGCTGGGAGAAAACTCATTGCTGAGTTAAGCTCGCCTTTGTACATGAACTGTCTGTATCTTTTTTTTTTTTTTTTTTTTTATTGGGTGGGAAAATCATCCTAATGACATCCCCGCTCTTGGGCGGAGCGCGAGATAGTGTCAGACTCTTACTGACTAAAAACCCACTCCTGTTCCTTCGTTGCCTTCGTCCCAGGGCCCCGGGCTCCGCTTTCACACTACCCGTGGCCCCAGTAGGCTTCGACCCTGCTGGGCCCCTACGATTTGCTGACATCTCCTTGAGGCGCGCGTGGAACAATACGCGCCGTCGACGACTTGGGCTCGGTCCGGACGGTTACCGGACGGTCAGACGGCGAGCCACCCATTGCTCTCCGTCTGCAAGCCCGCGCCTACGGTGGCCGGAAATCGGGATCGGAATCCCGGCGGCGGTTGGAGCGTAAGGACCGTTGCCTCACGCGATCGGCCGCCTCCTTAGCTAGCATTACTGCTTCGCAGAAGGAGGCGACCGCCTGCCACTCCTCCTCGCTCCGGAGCATGGCCTGAACCAAGGCTCGGCGCGAGAGATTGCCGCCGCCGATTGCCCCCACGAGGACACAGCGTTGCTCTGCCCAAGCTGGGCACACCTCCACCGTGTGCTCTACCGTGTCCTCCGGGTGGGCCACACAGTGGCGACACCCGGGCGTCGTTTCCGCACGTATCCGGTGCAGGAACCTCCCGAACTTACCGTGTCCGGTGAGGACCTGCGTCATGCGGAATGTGAGGACACCGTGAGGTCTTTCCAACCACGCCTCAAAGAGGGGACTTACCGCCATAATTGTGGCGTGCCCAGAACTGTCTGTATCTCAATATTTTATGTTTTTGTGTACAATAAAGAATTAAGAAAAAATCTGACACAACTCTTACCAAAGGGGTGTCGGTACCTTCTAAAACTAACTCGAACGGTATAAATCTTAGAATGGAAGCTGACCCCAAAATAGTAAAAAAAAAAAAAAAATTGTTCAGCGGCGCTCGACTTAATGCAGATTTTCATGTTGATGTCTTTTATCCGGTTTGATGGACGGGAATATACCAGTGTAAATTCGCATTGCCTTAGTTAAAAACAGTACTCAGATCAGTAATAACATATAAAGAGACTCGTTAGGCGGCTGGATCAAGAGCTTAATCCTAAAAGCGGCATTTCTGGAGACGGTTCTTATAATTTGGAGGTTCTTTTGTCTGGAGCCCTGACTGCTGGTAGCTTGGACTCTATTTCCGATACCGGAGGGATACTATTTCTTATATGTTTTAAAGTCTTCTATTGAAATATATAATAATTTATAAATATACATTTTATAAATAAAACAATAATAATTTCATTTATTGACACACACCAGTTTTTTATAAGGAAAGTAAAATAATGTACAATAAAGAAAAAAACAACTGAGAACACGTTAGAAGTAGCCATAGCCGCCCCAAACTAGGCACAGAGACTAGGCAGATATGTCAGTGCTTCGTGGCAGTGTCGCATTTGGCACGGCCAAAATGCAGGCTAACCTTTTTTGCCAACACTTATTTGTGTCAAATAGAAAAAGCCGGTGCAGTGTCACCATCAGTGCACTCCTGCAGCTTAAAAGGTCAGGACTTAAGACACTACTCATTTTCAACGGTGACAATATCAATGCGTTTGACCCAAGGTTCTCGTGTTCTACCTAGCAGAAGAGCCAAAGTTTCCAACATAGGGGGAAGGCACATTGCTTGCATAATAGATTGTCGATAGGGCAGATAAGTTCTGGCGTGGCAATGAAAGATGCAGCATTAGCCTCCCACAAGGTGCACTGATGACCTGGTTGCGGGAACAGATGGATGCGAGACTCATAGAACGGTCGTTGTAGCGAAACTTGGGGAGGCCGTTTCCCGAAGAGGATATCTTTCGGCTTAAATGATGATGATGAATGTTTTATCTACGCTAAAATATAGATCGAACCTAAGTCTGTCACTTCCATTACTAGTTTCTTCATCTATATGTCATGGCCAGATCATAGAAATTGATCACTTCATGATATGGCCAAGTTAAACTGACCATATCATTTAAACGTTAAACTTTGATGATATATCAATTCTCGTCTTGCCTACTTTCTTTAGATTTTTCATTATCATAGAAATCCTACATCACTGATATGGCTAAACGAGGATCGACATATCATTAAATTACAACGTTTAAACGATCTGGCCAGTTTTAGTTGGCCTTATCATGAAGTGATTTATTTCTATGATCTGGCCACGACATATACATATAATGATGAATTCAAATCAGCGTTTCAAGTCTTCACAAAAAATGATGACCTGGACCACCGACACACATATCGTCTCATCAATTAAGTTTTTTTTACAACATGACCGAGTTATGAGCGGTCAGTGTTTTATAAGGTTTACACTATATAAATGAAGTTTATATAAGTGAAAGGCAGCTACGGTCGGTCAAGGAGGTCCGCACCGATGGTCTACATACATACTTATCAGATTTATGTTTTTTAAAAGGGTACCTGCGGCATAATTATGACCATTTAGATTTGTTTGAGGAAAACTGGGAGGAAAATATGGTAAAGTTGCTATCGCGATTATCATAGGAATTTTCTCAATCCTTGAAGTAATATATGATACTTTTGTAGATATGTTTTTCTTCTCTTTTTTATCCTTTAAGATCAGCTGTGAATTTGTATGTAGTTAAATTTTTTTTTCTACAACCTTTCTGTATTATCAGTGATCATAGGGGGCTTTGAAACTGCTGCTGACTTCCTAAAAATAAAATTTACTTAATAATATGTATAGTAATTGCATATAAAATACAAACACTTTTATTTTATTGGTGTACTGTAGTCAATGAACTTTTTTTATTAATCATAAGCTCACGCTTGACCACTACTATCTCACCTGATCACTGACCATTTATTTATTTATTAAAACTTCATGCAACACAAAGGTTTAAGGCGGACTTAATCCTTAGGTATTCTCTACCAGTAAACCAAGGGTAGTGAAGAAAAAACATAGTAGGTGCATAAAAAAAAGAAAAGATTAATAGGAAAACAACCATATGATTTGACTGTCATCAAATAAATCTATTTTTGTCTTATATCAATTGTGTTAATTGATTACCTCATGTTTATAAAATCACAAGCATGTATACGTTACATAAGGAAGGAACTCTAGTCTCAAGAAGTTACCAGAAGAAATGCGTCGTATGGTAACTAGCTTTTCACAGAGACGGATTGAGCTAGAACAAATTCTACCAAGGGGCCCCCTAAATCTGTATAAATAGTACGAAATAAAACTTCCTTAACTTATTTTTCAAACGTGCCCCGGGGCCCTTACCTAGCGATAAGACCAAGAAGGCAGTTGTTTCCATTGTCTTTATGGAAAATCCAGAGGTGGTTAGAATTCATATGGCACCAGATATTCTACCACGAGCCCTTAACGCGATTTAGTTCCACCTCTCTTTCTCGCTCGCACGACTGCCATTTTTACACTTCATGGTAAGGCCCCTGCCCCCCTAGCCAAGTTACGACCGTTTCGTTTTGATTCTCTTGCATCGAACGCCTCGAGTAGGCCGATTTCTTTGTTCTGATCACGTGATTGAACGTTGAGGTGACCTCAGAACAAAGGAATTGGAGGCATAGCCTACTCAAGACGTTCGACGCAAGAAAATCGAAACTTGGCTAGGGGGGCTGGGATCTTGACTTGTTTTGTACGTCCGATCGTCCGAACCCAACCTAAAGCGCGGGGCCCTTCGCATTTGCTACTCTTGTTATGTGACTCATCCGGCACTGGTTGTTAATACAAACACTCGTAAACTACAGTACAAGGTTAATTCCTTATTAACTAGGAATTAAACTTGCATCTATAACCCTTGCAGGTAGTAATAAAAACAAGTTGTCATAATAAATAGAAGATACGAGAAGAATTGTGTCAATACACTTGAGTTATGATGCATTCTGTAGTGGTGATTTTCCTGTCGAACCTGTTGATAAAATGAAAAATCCCAAGCCATAACAAAGCCGATGCTTAAAAACTATTTTGGACATCCCAGGATGCTTTGAGAGCCCAGGACGATTCCTGGGCTCTCAAAGCGCCCTGTTAAGGTCACGTATTTTAAAATTAGCGCGCCACTGATTTATTAATTACGGGCGAACCCTCACGGCTCGCGTGCGTTCGGGCTGCCTGGATGTTTTAAAACTGTTGGGCGTTTTTGGCGATCGCTTCTTTTGAATCTAGCTTTTTAGAGGGGCAGTGTCCACTAGGTGGTGGCCGAACTAGTGACACGTGGGGTTGCGCCATTCGTTAAGACGATCCGCTACTTGGGACTCGAAACCCCAAGTCCCTATTGCCCCGTACAAGTCTAAAAGGCCATATATTTTCATGGCCATCGGAAAGAACGCGCCATCCCGCAGACTCCAAATAACCCCTCCTGCGTTCGCATCGACGTGGAGTCGGCGATAAAGTACCTGGAACTCGCCCTCGACAGCCGATAGAACCTTGTGGAGTAATTTCGACGATTGACTCGCGAGGAGTGGGTCGCGGCTCAGGTGTATTTCGCCAATCCTAAAATGTTGTATAGTCCCATTTCAACAGAGCTTGAGCTTTGTTTTCAGGGTTCCGTACACGAAGGGTGCCAACGGGACCCTATTATTTAACCTCCGCTGCCCATCCGTCTGTCTGTCCGTCAGTCAGCGGGCTGTATCTCATAAACCGCAAAAGTTAGAGGGTTACATTTTTCACACAATGTGTATTTCTATTGTCGATACAACAACAATAATAAAATTAAAGGAGATTCCTTTATAAAATACGTTATTTTGTGTGGTTTTTTTTTTGCTCGATTTTAATGTTGTAGTAAAGGACCCTTCGTATGCGAATCCGATTCGAACTTGACCAGTTTTTCCGTTTAATTTCCTTAACCTCATACTAAAATTTTGTTAGTAGATACAATAGTAACTATTAGTTCTTAACGCCTATTATATTAATTGAAACTAAGGTAAGGCCAGCGGATAAGGTCGTGTCTAATTACCTCACTACCTTAGAATCTACGATCTAGATTTGAAAACGGTATAAATTGCGTAATATCTATTCCTAATAGGTTTACTGTTATTGTAACTGTTTTATTTATGCAACATTGCCATTAAAGATGGCTGAAAAAACATTGAGTAGGTAATACTATTTAATTTTAACGCTAAGTAACAGACTGAAGTGGTAGTACATTCTTAAATGAACTCCAACTTTGAAATCAAAGGAAAATTTTGCTATTACCTATTAGTTAATTATTCATTATTTATTGGCACAAAACTGGTTTACAAAAAGAAGTTAAAAGGAAATAGTATTATGCATAACGTAGAGAATTCTGTATTATCATCATCATTTAAGCTGATAGACGTATACTGCGGTATATACGCCTCCCCAAATGTCTCCACGGCCGGCCCTGTACTTCTCGCATCCATCGAATTCCGCGGTCATTCGGCCACCTTTTGGAAAGCCGTCCAACGTTGCACCTTCTGGTAAACTATCGCCACTCCAGAACTCTGTACTTATACCTAAAATTAAAATTAATCCAAAGCAAAGGTAAATTATATTAAACAAAATTAAGAAATAAAACACCTACAAAAAAAAATGCCATAAAATAAAGCTCAGAATTACCAAACAAGACGATCGAATGAATTAATTAATTTTAGAATAAAAAAACATACAATTAAATTAAATATTAGAAGAACACAATTAATAAAAACAACATAAGATGAAATAAAAAATAAAGAATTGATTTATAATAAATAAACGCGCACAAAGCAGTAACCACAGACTCATAACCTGACAACAAAAAGGCTTACTATTAAAGATCGTCATTAAAAGACAATAGATACTTTATAAGTATGGTCAAAGAAATGTGTGCCTGTAAATGCCTGTGATTAGTAAAGCCTCATTAGTAAACTACACACTTAAAATAAATAAAGCTCAGAAACTTTGACGTAAAAGGACCAGTAAAACCAGAGAAATAATTATGTATGTAACTACATAAAATTATAGAAAACGAAATTAATTTAAAATTAGAGAGCTACGTAACCCATCTCGCAAAAAAGTAAGGTAAAAAAAGAAAAATATTTATTTGGCGATAGGTAATCACCAAGTACACACGACAGAAATAAAATTACATAAAATTATAGAAATCGAAATTAAATTAACAAAATAGATACCCAGTAACTATTTCGCAAAAAGTAAAATAAATATAAGAAACAAATTAGAAAAAAATATTTGGCGATAGTCACCAAGTAGGTACACATAATAGGAATAAAACAAAATTACATAAAACTATAGAAATAGAATTTAATTTAAGTAAATAAAGACTATCTCGCAAAAATTAGATGAAGAAAGAAAATATATTTATATTTCGACAGTCATTAAGTACACACAACAGAAGAAAAAAATACAAATAGTAAAAATAATTAAAATAAATTTACAATAAAAAAAAACCTTTTCTTTAACAAGCAGCTTATATCGCACGGTAATGACATAGTATTAATCATCAGGACCATTCCAAAGAGCTGAAACACGATGGAGTTAACTTGTTGCGCTCAGTAATTACGATTACTATCCGACTAGGTACATCATCAGACCAGCTCTATGGTACTATAACAATGTATTGTAATCCAAGTTACATAGGCATACCAAATATTAGCTCATTCGGTAATTGTTTCAAAATCCATCTGCAAGATCTGCCCTGAATATAGTATGTTAGTATTATAAAAACATATATATACAAAAAATAAGAGCGGTGGCCGAGTGGTAACAGCCCAGACTTACGAGTTGTAGGTCGTGGGTTCAAACCCAGCCAGGCGCATTACTTTGTGTAATTTATTTCATCACCACTGCTTTCAAAACGGTGAAGGAAAACATCGTGAGGAAACCGGCATGTCCTGGAACCAAAAATTCGAAGACATGTGACATCCACCAACCCGCACTGGGCACGCGTGGTGGATTACGGCCCATTCCCTCTCCTAGAGAGGAGGCCTGAGTCCTAACAGGCCTGAGTCCAAAAGGCCGACTATGCTATGCTATATAAAAACATTGCAAGTTATGTAAATAAAAAACAGCTAATAAAAATAACATTGTGACAATCTTTGTAAGGTACAAACTGACTTACTCTAGTGTATCTGTCAAAGTCATTTCGTATTGTTGTCAGTGAAAAACGTCGGTATATTATGCGTAATATGGTGAACACACCATATTACATTACACCGACATATATCAATCCGGCGCGCCAACTTGTAATATGGCGTGTTATACACGCGATACGGCTGCGACATATCTACAGCGTGGATAGACACAACCCTATATTAGATGTTGTGCCATCGCATGTATAAACAATATTCAAAATAACAATGGATAAAACGTACTACGGATAGAAAATTCCTTACGCTACGATACCGCAAAATTATTAATTTTATGCCTCATCCGATAAGGCCAATTTCATAAATTAAAACACTACCAGCAAGTTCATTATTGCTCAGCTTTGATTGCTATGCTCATCAACATAATACGCATTACTTTTGCATTTCTTCAGCATATCATTCCAGAAACCATAAGTGAAGCATGAAACTCGGATAGAGATAAATAGATGAGTTTGACCTATTTTTTGGGAGGAAAATCATCAAATGACTTCTCCCGCTCTGGATGAATCGAGAGGAAGTTTCAGACTTTATTTACTAACTAAAACCCACTTGTGTTCCTTTAGTTGTCGTCTGTTCCCAGGCCACAGAAAATTAAACTCTTATTAGGTAGATGCACACCTCTTTCTTTATACGACAGTTTTTTTTTTTTAGGAGGGTAAACATCCAATGACTTCTCCCGTTCTAAGGAGGCGGGAGGACGTGTCAGACTTTTGCTGACTAAAACCCACTGCTATTTTCCTTCTTTACCATCCGTCCCAGGAACACCAGGGTTCCCTTTCGAACGACCTATGTCTGTACGACAGCAATGTCATATCCTGTGGCCGACTCGAGGCAAGAACTAATGGAAAGTTCTAGCTGAATTTCGGACCGACTCTAGATTACCATCAAGGCAGCGACACACTTATACCAAAGACTAATGACCCCGAATCACATTTATATCAAGTTAATGTTATTAAAAGGTAAATCATTATAGGTTGTTGCAACGATTACGACTTAGTGTCGCAATAAGTCTGGCGAAGAAAGTCAGCGGCCGTGAGACGACCTCCACAGAACCGATTATTCACGGTTTTTGCTAAAACATTAGTTATTTTTGTTTTTGCTTTAGTTTAGATAACTGAAAGCTGCGCGAGTACAGTTACAGGTGTCAGCATTTAGATGGCACATGGTTATTGTTTATTTTATTTTATTTATTTAAAACCTACAGCAAAATAGTCATTTACACTAAAATACGTTAATCCTTTGACTCGTCTTCTCACAGAACAGCAAAATTTCAAATAATATCGTCTTCCATTCATCAGCAAACTAATCCAATCCAGGGTTGGTCTCCACGAGCACGTTGAGCATCGTTAGCATACGCGGTATATGGGAGATGGATCAAGCTACAGTGCCACAAAATAGGAGATTACCTAAATAATTTATGCTTTCTAGTGTGATTGTAATTATTCGGAACAAATAATTGACACAACCCTGCATATCACTCGGATGCATCAGTGTTTTAGTCTCAAACAGCCTAGAGATGAAGGAAAATCTGGTTTGTCCTGCACTACTTGCGAATTTGATTTCGTGCATAGCGAAACTTTTTAGTAGGCTTTTTCCGATGCGAGCATAGCGGAACTAAAACATTGGGAGACTAAACGGAAAAAACATTTTAGATAGGTTCTCCGAAATCGCTGTATGAATCTAGGCAAACCAATTTCTTGTAGCTTTAAATACTTATACCTAATAGTTTTTCATAAAGAAACGTGCGAGAACGAACAACAAAGAAACAAGAACTTTCCTTTTCTTAAAAATTCAGCTGTTTTGTGAAATGGAAAGTTCTTCAGCCTCTCTTGAAACCCACACCTGAACGAAGGCCTTCGTATGACTGCTTTTAGGACCGGTTATGCCTATTACATTTTCATACTGAGTATTCGAGGAAGATAAAGAAAGGATACTTAGGAATAAGATAGACCATCCTTTTTTGGGTTATCAAATAATTTCAACTACCACTCAGGGTGGAGCGACAAGGAGTATCAGAATTTTCCAGACTATAAAACCCATGCTTCTTCCTGTTCGGGGCCGCAGTAGCTCTTTCAAACAATCCCACAGCCCTGGCAGGCCCCGTCAATCATGCTGACCTCTTTGAGGTGCGTATAACACACAACGCATCACCAACTCGGGCCTTTTGCTTATGGAACGGCGAGCTACGCATTGCTTGTCGTCCGCAACACCTTCAGCGTACGGTGGCCGGGATTCGTCCTTAGACTTCCGATGCCCAGGGCGTCACAATGGCCAGAATAGAGCATCCTCATGACACAATCACCTCTAGTCTTTGTGATATCAAACCACAGGGTACCATGTAGAAACATTTACCACCATTAGCCCAGTAAGGCTGTTAACAGTTGCCTAAAGTTTCCTTATGGTTTCTAAACGAACACCGCTTAGATTTTCAAGTACCTCAGTACCTGCTGTGTTGAAAACCACACTATAATGAACACCTGTGCTTCAACCGCAGATAATCACAGTTATTGCTGGTCCTTCAACAATCGACGTAAATCATGATACTTATTCTTCAAGACTTGCTTTGAAACCGTTAAACTGTGGTTAAAGGTCAGAACTTAACTGGATGTTTTGCAAGAAATATAACTCATTTTATTAATAGCCATATTGATGAGTATAACCACATTGGGAACAAACTGCCTGATACTGGCGAGATGTCTAATTTCAAAATGTCTGTGTTATTGATCAATAAAGAAAATTACTTGCAATGTTTTAAACTTATTGGTAATTGTAAGACTGACTAGTTGTTCGTATTTTGATGTTCCAAGGATTTGTACAGCATACTTGCTGCCAAGTATATTAATTTGTTGTTTGTCCTGTGCTAGCCTAAATTTATTTTTAAGGTATGCGCCATGTTTGTCGTGGTCAAAAGGTCGTCTCTTTTTCTTTCGTTGTTTCTTCTTTCTTTCTTTTTTCAATTTAAACCTACTGATGCGGTTCAATTACAGACAAATTAAACTTTTATTTTTGGTCTCTACGGTTGGTTACGCATCAAAAACCAGCTTGATGATGCAGGAAATCAGCCACTTTCCATCTAGATTAACCTGTCTGCCTGTAATGCCAGGAAATAATGCTAATATGCGGCACATGCTCAGTTTCATTTCCATGACATTGAACTGTATGTGAATGACCTTGACCTTGAATAAGCTTGATTGCTCACCAAAATATAATAGTAATATAAATATAAGGTACAATAACAGACTATCACTGACAATAATATCTACTAAACCATCTTTGGATGGACTAGACTGGAACTTAAAATAAAGAGGTGGTACTATGCGATCACCTACTGCTAATAAATTAATGCAACGTTAAATTTAACCTAGCATAATATTTCTCAATGGGCCTCATCACAAGGCTTTAAGTCACCCAAAGGGCTATGCTTGGAGTTTCCTTTTGTGATCACATCAGAAATGAAGATATCCACAGGAAAACCAATGTTACCGACATAGCCCGAAGAATCGCCAAACTTAAGAGGCAGTGGGCAGAGCACATTGCTCGCAGAACTGATGTTCATTGGTGCTGAAATGTTCTGGAGTAGCGACCGCGCCTTGAAAGACGCAGCGCTGGAAGGCCCCCACAAAGTGGACTGATGACCTGGTGAGGGTCGTGAGAATCCGATGGATGCGAGGCGTACAACCGTTCATTGTGGCGACTATTGAGGGAGGCGTATGTCCAACAGTGAATGTCTTTTGGCTGAAATGATGATGATGATGATGATATTCCTAGATGTAGATCAAAAGCTTGCAACTGCGGCTGCTATAAATGTATTATAATTTCACAAATGATGTCAATCACCAACATAATAATGAACCTAATGGTGTTTTTGATGCGAAACACTGAATTATTAAACCGCAGTCGGCTGTTAGGATGCGGTAACATAAAAGATGATTCGTAATTGAGAGCTGTTACGCTACCTATTCTCGATGCGTTTCTACTACACTATTTTATTATACGACATTGCTATTTTTGACCATTTTATGTTCTATAATATGTAAACCTTTATAGAAAGAAGTTTTCAATGAAATCATCTTTTCATAGCAAGCTTTTATAGCGCAATATATGTACACCTATATTATTATTATTATTTACCCCTGAGTTTGTTTCGGTGTTTCTTCAGTCAGCTAGGAAACACCGGCCTCATCTAGTTTAAAATGACAAAAAAAAATTGACGTGTAAAAGTGTTTTTTTAAACCTATTTACAAAATAAATATCATTTATCATTTATTAGTAATATTCATCAAGACCATTCCAAAAAGCTCAAAGCTTCGGTTCTATCATCAGATCAACTCCATGTCATAATAATTTAGTATTGTCATCTGATTTACACATGCATGCAAAATTTCAGCTTAATCGATAACCGGGAAGAGGATCAAATTTAATTTGCAAGATTAGATTACAGACAAGCAAACATCGAGACAGGTGAAACTAAATAAAAGCTTGTAAAAACTAGTTAACTTCTTTTCGACCCAATGTTAAACTTCACTTCACAAATTATTTTTTAAATAAATACATAACCATGTTTGTTCCGGTGTCCGTTGACGCCTAAATTCGTTGTAAAAAGCGATACCAAATATTGAATATAAACTAGCAAAGCTTCTTTTATGTGTCTCATCTCTGCCGTAGGTAGATAGAAATACCTATAAATAAGCTTTACCATTTTATACTAACAATCTATTACCAATGCGCATCATTAATAAGTACCTAAGTACGTAAATCATGTCCGCAGTGGCACCTATTGAGAATATTTTGTAATTTACTTATATTGCATTATTAGTCGTAATCGCAGCGTTAAATGCGACACACACAATAGCCCTCATTAGACAATACATCTCATCTACTTATGAAATTTAAATACAAAGACATGACTCATTATTGTCAATTTACATATAGACATAATAAATCATATTATAATTAAGTAATTGACAGTAAATTCAAATCACCTGAATCCATCAAACGACAAGATATGCAAATTCATTAAATTTTAAAAAGCAATTGAAGATATGTTTTTCAATAACCAAGTAAATAAGTACGAGTACTAACTACGTAATATTGAACAGTTACAATGAACAGTAATTAGAGTAATTATTTATGAATCGGTTTAACGCTTAAATATCTTTTAATTGGGTTTGAATATATTACGGTATACATTGTTTTACCTCGCAGATTGAACACATTATCTGATGCAGGGACTAGTGATTTATGCAGAAAATTTACAGAGATATGTTTAAGAAATCGATATGTGTACAATACGTTGTCACATTTTAAATTCGCCATTAAATTTATCTAATATTCATAAAACTTTATCCAGTCCTTCGAGGTGAGATCACTCGACTTCTTCAAAATACACGCAAAATAATCATTAGCCGTCAAACATATTTCCTTGAATGCAAAACAATAGGGTTTTATTTCCCTACCATACTATGTTATCGACTGTTAACCCATTCAAAGAAATTGAAAACGTTATGCTTAACCACAGTTTGAAGAGAATTTAGTGTTAGTCATTATTTATCAGTGACTTGGGTACCTACAGTATTAATGAATACAGTGAACTGTACTATATTGGCTCTACAAAGAGAAACTATGGACTAATTAAATGTTAATTAGTCATCACATTCTTAATCTCTATCTGACTCGCATCTTTTTTTGTTACAGATGGGTTGCGGCTGCAGAATAACAATCGTGGACGATGTCCTGAACAGATCCTTCTACAAACTCGGACTGGTCGTCGGCAGAAATCCTGGCTACTTCATCATCATCCCCATTCTTCTCTCACTGCTCATGATCACAGGCTACCAAAGAATTCACTATGAAATGGATCCAGAGTACCTATTTTCTCCTGTCAGTGGACAAGGCAAATATGAGAGGAGGATTGTAGAAGAAAACTTTAAAGTCAACTATTCACACAGGTTTAACGTAGGAAGGATAACGCGGGGAGGTTAGTAGAACAGTCATATTTTTTATTTTATTTTTTATTACTAGCTACTGCATATTGGAAGACACTGCGTTAGTAGGCCTCCTAGGCGCTACCCTCACGCTACCCTCACCAGATTACCTTGTAGGAACAAGGTAATCTGGTGAGGGTAGCGTGAATGCAATGGATGCGACACGCATAGAACTGATCGTCATGGCGATACTTAAGGAGGTCTATGCCCAACACTGGACGTATTTCAGCTGAAATAATGATGATGATGATTTAATAGCTGCAGCTAAGCTCACGTGAAAGCATAAAATTGTCCCAAGGAATTATGTACCTACTATATCGACCCATGTGCCAAATTTTATCCGTTCAGCCGTTCGGGCGTAAAGAATTAACAATCATACCAATATAATAAACACAAGTTTATGCCCTCATCTGATGGTAAGCGATGATGTTTGGTTAACTTGGTTTTTGTTTCTTGTTGGTTCACTAGGAACGTAAGTCTATAAGAAACTGGTTACATTAGTCAGGCCTTAACTCATTGTGATGGTTTTTTTGATGAGCAACTATGTATTTGATGAAACTTTAAACTCTTAATCCTCCATAATATATTGTGACCGCCTACTTACAAAAGCTTCATACTGATTGCCGTCAACATCTTGGAGTTTTTTTTACACAAAACCAAGTAGGTCTCGTGTAAAAAAAACTCAAGAACATTATTAACTTCAATCAAATTTTTTCTATCTCCAGGGCGATTCGGCAGAGTAATAATCGTAGCGAAAGACAACAACACGAACATGCTGCGAACAGAAGTGTGGAAAGAACTGCGACAGCTGGACGAGCTGGTGCAGAACATGACGGTGACCATGCCGAACGGAGACACCTTCACGTACCGAGATGAGTGTGCGCGGTGGGAAGGACAGTGCTTCACCAACGACATTCTCAACTTGGACAAGATTATTGGCGAGGTGAGGGGACACTTACTTATCTACAATTTAATTTCTTTACAGATTAGGTAATACTCAGACAGTTACCTTCCGAGGTAAAAGCCACAGACAGTTATCAATGAGTAGGTAAACTTTTTACCAAGACTGCAACATTTGACGATCTTATGGGCCTACCACACGCACAAGCTTCACCACAGTTTTAACTGCGCAGGCCTGTTTGTGCACTAGTGTTGTGTAGCACGCATACTAAGTACTAATAGGTGACGGTGTTTGAATTTCTACGAAAAGTAACATTACCAAACGCGAACTTTTAGTCGGACACTCGTACTATTCGTACAGCGTCCGAGAATGAATTTGAAAAAACTGGGCAAGTGCGAGACGGACTCCCATATTGAGGGTTCCGTACAAACTTACCTATGAAAACAGTTCAATTCCCGAATTGAATTACGAAGATTTTTCCGAATCGTAAAAAAAGTTTTATTTTGTGACGTAACTACAAATTTACAGTTATCAGATTTTTTCCTATACTTGTGTTATGAGAAATTGTAATACTTGCTTTAAAATCCCATACTTGCTTCATGCCAAATTTTAGAATTCTAGGTCAACGGGAAGTACCCTATGAATTTTGATCAAAGTGATCTATAAGGGTCCGTTTTTTTTTTCCTTTTGAGGTAAATAACCCTAAAAAAAATTGTGGATTATGTACCATTTTTTTCGTAACCACAGAGGCTAAATTTATGTGTACTGTTAGGTGTACTAGTATATTATTCGGACTGTAATAGTAGAGCGCGAACACAAAACATGTAGGTACACGGAACACCGTGTAAAATTGTACGAGTTTTACCAACCAAAAGCACGGTGTTCCTTGTACGGAAAAACGGCCTGCGCAGGCAAAACTGTGAACTGACAAAACAAGTGCGTGTGGTAGGCCATTGGGCCTACCACACGCACTTGTTTTGTCAGTAAACTACGAATACTTCTTCAACTACGAGATTATGTAGTAAATATTGTAAGGTCAACTGAAATGTTGATAAGCGTATGTTATGAGGAAAAGCAATTACTTTTTAAACAACCTAACTCGATGTAAGACGTAGTTCGCCATAATAAATTGCCAGAGTTACAGACATGACAATCTCCGTCATTGAGCTTGTTAGACGCGTCCCCCTGATAGAATTCTAGAAAATACTTGCTCTATCATTGAGTTTCCACTAGACTTGATTTAGATTTGTTAGTCACACGTTACTCATGATTATGTCCTCGTGTTGACCCGTATCTGTCCTTTACTGAGTGTGAACAGTTGATTGAAGATTACGCTTACTATTTGAGGGAATACCTATCTACTGCCATAGTCACAACCGGCCAACATATGCATTAGTATTTGATATAATGACTATACGTAAATAATTCTTTATGCCTGTGTCGCTCACAAAGTAAAATTTTACCTACTGATGAAAGAATTTTTCAAATCAGTCCGGTAATTTTTGAGTTTTTTCAATCATCATTACAAATTAAAATACATTTTTTTCTTATTTATCCTACTGCAAGAAGGGTTATGTTTTTCGCGCGTATCTTGTATGTATGTATGTAATATTCTTTATTACTTCAAATCTTCCAAACCGCTGGACGGATTTAGTTAATTAAGATATAGATAGGTGACGATAAAAAAACCCAACGTAACGACTGTGAGTTACTCCTTACAACATGAACTATCCGACAGTTGGGTACGTCATAATCATGGCGGTAAGTCCCCCCTTTGAGGAGTGGCTGGAGAGGCGTCATGGCGTCCTCTCCTTCCACATGACACAGGTCCTCACTGGAAATGGTAAGTTCAGGAGATTTCTGCACCAGATTCAGATAGGCGGAAGAAAACGCTTGGGAGTGTTGCCATTGTGTGGAAAGCCTGGAGGACACGGTGAAGCTTACAGTGGAGGTGAGCCCCGCATGGTCGGTGCACCGCCGTGTCCTCGTGGACGCAATCGGTGGCGGTGACCTCTCGCGCCGGGCCCTGGTCCAGGCCACAGTCCGGAGCTAGGGGAAATGAGTGGCGGTCGCTTCCTTCTGCGATGCAGCAATGCTAGTGATTGAGACAGCCGCACGCGTGAGGGAATGGACATCCTCACGCCCCAGCAACTAAGACCCCTTCCCGACTACCAGTCATTGTAGGCGCGGGTTTTCGGACGACGTGCAATGTGTAGCTCGCAATCCGGCCGTCCAGCTATTGTCCGGACCGAGCCCAGATTGTCGATAGCGCGTCGTGTACTACGCTTTCCTTAAAGAGGTGTCAGCCAAATCGTAGGGGTCCAGCAGGGCCGATGCCTACTAGGGCCACGGGAGGACTTCTGAAAAGGTGACCCGTGGTCCTAGAACGCAAAGAGCATCTGAAGAAACCTAGGTATGATTTTACTTAGTAAAAGACTAGCACGCTCTCCCTCTCCGCTCTAGAGCGAGAGAAGTCATTAGATGGTTACCCACATAAAAAAAGCTTTCCGTCAGCGAAAGTCCCATCAAAATCGGTCTAGCCTTTTCGAAGATGTCCCTTATTCCTGGGAATTAAGATGAACTCTGCCCCCGTCTTCGAGAATTAAGTCCCGTCCCGCGGAAAAATGTAAAGTATCCCGAATTACCTACTCCTTATAAAATTAGATATCCGTCAGTGAAACGTCCGTCTCTAATTAAAGTATTTGAAAGGTTAATGAATTAATATAAATAAACCGTTACAACTTATGACTATGTTTTCCATTTTCCAAATTCTATTTAGGATATTGAAAAAAAAAAACAATTATTATGCTGACTGGATGACGGCAGTCTCACAAACAATATCTATACTTATCTGTCTTAAATCTGTAGTACTTATAATAAATCTGTAGAAGTGAAAATTCTGTACATTGAAAATATCAAAAAAATAAATGGCTTGTCTATCTGTCTGTCTGTCTATTCGTTTAGGCATCACGCAAAAACTACCTGTTCGATTACAATGAAATTTTGTATAATTCTTGGTATATTCTTTAATATTCATGGCACCCCACTGGGTACTTTTTATCCCGGTAAAGTATATACAATAAAAAACAAACTTAATTTTGCGGTTCGATCCCTAGACCCGATTACTGTACCAACTGCAAATATTATGTTTTTCGTTGGTTACGTCACCCGCAGTGGAGTTCACTAAGGGGCGCTGCACACGGCTAAGATATTATAATATTTTATCTTAAGATACAATATCGCTCGTCATACATTTCAATGGACTATCACACACGACGAAGATAATAAATAATATTTCATATTTTCGTATCTCAAATAACCTAATAAAACCATTTTCGACTTCTACGCGGACGAAGTCGCGGGCAAAAGCTAGTATTTAATAAGTAGGTAATAATAACAAATATAAGTATTTACTTAATGAGTGAGAGTGTAGGTACTTATAACAGTAATGACTAGTTAGTGCATAGCAGTAACCGATAGGGATCCACCAACGCGCACTGGGCCCACGTGGTGGATTACTGCCCATACCCTCTCCTAGAGAGGAGGCCTGAGTCCCAACAGTGGGAACATTATAAAGGCCGACTATGCTATGCTATCCTACAAATGTGTCAGGTAAAACCGAAACCGGCGCAATTTTTCCATATATACATACGTAAATATCAACATTATGCTTTCGATTTCTTTGGACTTTCTCTTTGAAGACGTTTTGAAAACAGGTGCGCGTTATGTAGGTATTTACGCTAAGTAGGTAAGAAACTACATTTAAATGCAAGGAGTGCCCCATACATTTTTATCGCATATAAAAAATGGATGATAAGAAAATGCATAACTTTATTGTTTCGTAAACCAATTTCAATTTTATGCCTAGATATAACAACGAATAACAGCTATTACCTACATTTCAAGAAATATTTCAATTATGACTTGCGAGAATTGTGATATTGAACTTGAATGATGTTGAACTTATAAATAAGACATTAGAAATAATTTTATAAAACTTTCACAATATACATTGACAATATAGAGCAGTGGTGGCCGAGTGGTAACGGCCCCGACATACGAGTTGTAGGTCGCGGGTTCAAACCCAGCCAGGCGCATTACTTTGTGTAATTTTTTTCATCACCACTGATCTCAAAACGGTGAAGGAAAACATCGTGCTAGAACAAGAAATTGGAAGACATGTGACATCCACCAACTCGCACTGTGCCCGCGTGGTGTTTTACGGCCTATTCCTTCCCCTAGAAAAGAGTCCTGAGTGCTACCTGAGTCTCAGCAGTGAGAACATTGTAAGGCTGATAATGCTATAGTTAATTACCTAGAGTTCACAGTCACGCCAAAATTTTATTGAACTCAAAATCTACCAAATTGATTTCGTGGTTTGAAGAAGAATCAGTAATACAAGATAAATATAGAGTAATACTCAATACTTTATTGCATTCCATATTAAAGTATTGAGTATTGCAGAAAAACTTTTAAAGAAAAATAGACCTGACAGATTCCAATGTTTCTATTGACCTAACAATACAATGCTATCAATGGCGAACCATGTCAATGACATTGTCGCCATCAGGAAATTCGCATCAATAACATGGGTTTTTGACACCTGCTTTACATTCAATACGTACCTACCGTTTTCTTGCATCGAGTCAAGGCTCGCAAGTCAGAGTTCGTTCAAAGGAACAATAAACGTTCATAAAATATACAATAGTCAGTTAAAGATAATATAACTGATTCACACAGATATTATGCATTTTGACCGCAGACCACACAATGAGCTTTAACTGTTTTGCATTTGATTTCTAAACAACGAAAAAATAAAACAAAGAAATTTTACTTTGTGGTGGGTATTTTGTGGGTAAAGTAGGTACCCTCAACCTTTTTCCTGGGCTTTGGCTTTCTCTGTATTTTCCCGCTTAGAAATTAAATTACTTTTGAGATTTAGGAAACAAGAACGTCTGGTAAAACCACAAAAGCGAATTCCCATCAGCTATACAAAAAAAACTGAAATTAACAAAAATTTTAATTTGAACCTTACTTTAAAAAAATTGCGTATAGGTTTTGGACTTAATAAAATCAACCAGTCAACGCTTGTTTTTGCAGTCAACAATGATTTTGCAATGTCAAGTACACATGTCAAGTACCTACTACATACGTAGGTACATAATTGTGTATAGGTAATGCAACACACTCCCACTTACATCATAAATGTCTTCTGCTGCCCATAAAGAGAACAATGACAAACAGCAACATACGCAATTGTTACGGTATAGCTTCAGTTACAGCAATATTAGGCAAATACACGCTTTAAGATTACACACATAGCTTTGAAGCAATCTTTCTATTGTTATTAAAAAAACAATAAAATCACCACATCGTAAAATACCTACGATTAGCGAGTCGCGAAGACATAACAATATTAACAATGTGTCATCCGTAATTTATATTCTGAACATCCTTCTCAGGAGATCTTGTACTCACAAGGATTCGTCATGTCATAGTTAATGGAAATTCTTTGTACGTGTGATTAGACGAATGTTTCGCCTTCACAAAACACTTGTCTATCTTTACAGGAACTTGCTAGAACCTTTACCTTTGCATTGAGAAGTACCTTTTAGCCTTTACTACCTTCGTGGAGAATTATTTTACATCCATGCGCTTTTCCGGCGTAAGTACTGTCAAGGTCGGTGAGCTAAAGTTACTAAGTACGGACTCACGATCATCGTAGCAAACTCACGAAAAGAACATTTATTTGTCCAGGAGACGATTTGACTGATAATGTTTTTAATCTGACTTCCGCAGGCTCTAAACAAGTCTTTAAACAAGTCACATAACGAATAAATGGATCATTTGTGTTTGTACTCTTATATCAATGGCACGATTTCCATTTTCGCATCTTGGTATTGTCAATGTCATTGGCCAGCGATTTAGTTAATGGTCATTGACATCTTTTGCGCGTAGGTAAATGGATCTATTGTAATTCGCAAGTTGCCATATAGCGTAAAAAAGACTTTTCTAAAAACTCAATTTGTTTTTCGTCCCGCAGGTAGAGCGAGGCGAACTGAACCTGACGTTTCCTATAATGTTCAATCCTGTAACATGGGAGGCGCACGCGTTCCCGGTGTTCTTCGGAGGTTCAACAATAGTGGACGATATTATCGTGTCCGTGCCAGCTGTCCAGCTAGTCTGGTTCGTGAGAACGGACACAAAAATACAACTGGACGGGAGGTAAGGAATATACAATTAAGTAGTTTTTACGCTTTAATTAAAATTCATTGAAAACAAGAACACACAACATACAGTCAGAATTCAGATCGTGTGTAGATCAATATTATCTTGCATGTAATTAAGGATATCCTCTAAAATAACTATGCAGTACCTACTCAGAATGGCCACACATGCAATACAAGGAAGAGATGATTGTAGCAGTGATTATGTTTTTGAAGGAAATAATGAGCGTTTCTATAGTTTACCTATTAGTAGGTACTTATTACTCTCATTCTGCTTCATTTAGCTTTTTATTACTTGTTTTAAATTTCAATAGCTTTACACTTTGTGTAAACACACGGCAGTATAACTTAGATAATAGACTTCGATCTTGACACCGTTTAAGAAATCGTTTTGAATACTAAACACTGCGTAATATTGGACAAGAATACGAATGGAAAGGCAGAGAGTTTAACGAATTGTAGGTCAATATTTCGAAAGGTCTAGGTAGAAGTTTCCTGATAGGTTTTGAACGGTGTTATATAAGTACTTACTTGTTTGGTAAGTCTACGATCCTATTGTTATCTTTTTTAAAGAATCATGATCAAGATAAGTTCTTTTTTCTAAATTACAGAGGTGCAGCATGGGAAGACGCATTTCTGGACACAGTCGGCATAGCAGAAGACACCGGACGGTTTAAACATATCTCTGTCGCTCGATTTGCCTCACGTACCCTCGACCACGAACTAGAAAAGAACACGAGGACCGTTATTCCATTCTTTAGTTCCACTTTCATTCTCATGGGGATATTCTCTATAGTAACCTGTATGATGGGCGACTGGGTTCGCTCGAAACCATGGTTGGGTTTGCTGGGCAATATCTCGGCTGTGATGGCTACGGCAGCAGCGTTTGGATGCGCCATATATTTAGGAATTTCCTTCATTGGTATTAATTTAGCAGCACCCTTCTTAATGATTGGTAAGTTTTTTGCGCATATTTTAGATATTTAAGATATTTTGCATCATTCCAATAAAATCCACTCTGAAGGTTTACTTATAGAATAAAATCTGTCATCTTTCATAGAAGGTACACATTCGCTTTTATTACCCACGTGGGGTTTATTTCAGTCACGTTTTTCCACCTTTTGTAAACGTACTTACCTACAACCTATTGTTTCGACAACATAACTCATAAACACGTGTTTTCGACAAATCTTCAAGTCTTTTTACTGCCATGTTTCAGGTATTGGAATTGACGACACGTTCGTGATGTTAGCGGCTTGGAGACGAGCCTCTCCCAAGCTCCCGGTGCCAGAGCGAATGGCCATCATGCTGTCGGAAGCAGCGGTATCCATTACGATCACATCAGTTACGGATATGCTCTCGTTCTTCATCGGCATCTTCTCTCCATTCCCATCGGTGCAAATATTCTGCATGTATTCTGGTAAGCTCGATGTAACATTGAACTACACAATGTCGTACTCAATCTACAATAAATTATCCGGTGCTGGACAAAAAGAAAACCAATCACATCCTGCATCTTTTGTTAACTTTGATAACTTTGCGGAAGAGAAGTCAATGTTTTTGTTATTGTTACTTTGAAATATTCATATATTCTTATTCTTAAATATTCTTGGGTGCTTATTATAGTTACTATATTCTCGACTGCTCCACATTGACCATGTTACAAATACGACAGTGATATTGAAAATACCATTGTGTCTATAAATAATTTAAGAACTACCTTAATTGAATTTTCACGCTCATTACAGGTCTTGCCGTTTGCTTTACTTTTGTGTGGCATCTCACATTCTTCGCCGGGTGTGTGGCTATATCAGGCTACCGCGAAAAACAAAATCGACACACCATAACTTGGATGAAAGTACTGCCAGAATCAAGGGCCAGGAAAGGTAACACAACTCTTAGTAGTATTTTATTACATAAATACATTTTTATACATTATCTTATAATGGATTTCATCAGAAGGCTAAAAGTCACCCAAAGGCTAATGGAAAGGGCTATGGTCGGAGTTTCCTTCCGTAATCGAATCAGGAATGAAGATAACCGCAGAAGAACCAAACATACTGACATAGCTCAAAGAATCACCTAACTTAAGTGGTAGTGTGCGCTGTGGGCAGGGCACATTGCTCGCAGAGCAGATGATCGATCGGGCCGAAAGGTTGTGAAGTGGCGACCGCGTACGAAGAAGTCGCAGCACGCTTCCCACAAGTTTGGCCGATAACCTAGTGAGGGTAGACTAGCAAGAGCAGTGGCGGCCGAGTGGTAACGGCCCCGACTTACGGGTTTGTAGGCCGCGGGTTAAACCCAGTCAGGCGCATTACTTTGTGTAATTTATTTCATCACCACTGCTCTCAAAATGGTGAAGGTAAATATCTTGAGGAAACCGGCATGTTCTAGAACCAAAAATTCGAAGACATGCGACATTCACCAACCCGAACTGGGCCCACGTGGTGGATTACGGCCCATTCCCTCTTCTAGAGAGGAGGCCTGAGTCCCAGCAGTGGGAACATTAAAAGGCTGATTATGCTATGCTTATGCTAGCGAGGGTCGCGGGAATCCGATGGACGCGAGACGCAAAGGACCGGTCGTTGTGGCGATACTTGGGGGAGGCCTACGTCCAACAGTGGACGTCTTCCAGCTGAAATGAAGATGATGACATTATCTTCGGACAAATAGGAGGTTTAGAAGGAAAGTTACTTTAATGGCTAGGTACCGGGTTAACTGCACAAACAAGCACAAACTATCAACTATCTAATCCCTTAACTCTATTTTTAACTTGTAGAGAAATTTACGATAACCTTTTATTTTCAGAAGAAAAATCATGGATGTACAGAATGTTCTGTAGCGGAGGTATCGACCCAGCTGATCCTGACAACCCAATAGATAACAAAGAACACGTCATCATGGCTTTCTTCCGAACCACCATGGCGGATTTACTGAACAACGGCTACGTGAAAGCCCTTGTTATTGTGGTATTCATCGCATACCTATTAGGAGCAGGGTACGGAGTCACCAATCTCAAGGAAGGGTTGGAAAGAAGGAAACTGTCCAAAGTGGATTCATACTCTGTTGAGTTCTTTGATCGTGAAGATCTATATTACAGAGAGTTCCCATATAGAATTCAGGTAAGATTTTTTTGGGTGTATTTATTTTCGACTCAAACATGCAGAGCTCATACATGTTACATATTGAATACTGCATATATTAGGATTGGATTATTAGTATTCAAAGGCAAACACCTTATTAACAAAACTCGCTTTTGGAAGGATTTGTTATTTTTACGAAAAGGATTTTAAATACATCTTGTTCCTTTCATTAATTTTTATGCCCCACAATAATGTTGTGTTCAACATACTTCTAACAACTGGTTTCTTCATTTCCAGGTGGTTATAAGTGGCGAATACAATTATTCTGATCCATATGTGCAAGATGAAGTAGAGGCTTTGACAAAGAGCTTGGAGAACACATCGTACATATCCAACTCTCTATACACAGAGTCTTGGCTTCGAACATTCGTCGACTACGTATCGAGAAACAACGACTACTTGAACGTGACTATCGATAATGAGGATGAATTCATTCAGAATCTTAAAGAGGTTGGTACAATTTGTAATGAATTGGACAATTTGAATTATATGATTAGTGGCGTCCCACGCTCGTCAATCTGATTACAAGAATTTCCATGTACCAATGGACGTGGTTAATTCAAGACCAGTACTTAGCATCCGAGATTTTTTTAATGTTTATACCCGAACAGGCCAGACCCATTTCGTCATATTTCATTTGTATTTTGTATTTCAGCTGTGGCTGTTCCCAGCAAATCCATTCTCTCTAGATGTGAGATTCAATGAGGAAGGAAATCGAATTATTGCTTCGAGATTCCTTGTTCAAGCAGTTAACATTAGCGGAACAAACCATGAGAAAGAAATGGTCAAAGCATTGAGAAACGTCGTGGCTCAGTCTCCTCTGAACGCCTCTGTGTTTCATCCTTATTTCGTATTTTTCGATCAGGTATGTTGAATCATCATTTAGTTAAATGTTTAGTAGAGAACTAATCGATTCGAATTAATTTCAAGAATAACCTAATTTATTTTTGTTTCAGTTTGAACTTGTGAGGCCAACATCTCTTCAGAATTTATGCTACGGTGCTCTTATGATGATGATCACGTCCTTTGTATTCATCCCTAACATTCTCTGCTCTTTGTGGGTAGCGTTCAGTATAATATCTATAGAAATCGGTGTAGTTGGATATATGGCCCTCTGGGATATCAACCTCGACTCTATTTCAATGATAAACTTAATTATGTGCATTGGTTTCTCAGTTGATTTCACCGCACATATCTGCTATGCTTACATGGCGTCAAAAGCCAAACACCCTGACGAAAAAGTCAGCGAGTGTCTCTACTCGCTTGGGCTGCCCATCGTTCAAGGATCATTCAGTACTATTCTTGGCGTAATAGCTTTGCTCCTAGCTGATAGTTACATTTTCTCTGTATTCTTCAAAATGGTTTTCATGGTCATATTCTTTGGAGCAATGCACGGCCTCTTCCTACTTCCTGTCCTTTTGTCACTATTCGGGCCTGGCTCTTGCACCAGAAGGTCAAACGATATAAAAATGGCAAAACTAGAGAAAACTTTCCCCAATCCCTACTGTATACCGCATCCACAGCTAGTTGTTAATGACCAAATATATAACGGCAAGAACCCGAATGGTATTTACAAGATTTATGGCGACGACAAAGATCTTGGAATTGGCACATCAGGCGAGGACACAAGCGAAAGCAGTTCTAACCAGTCACAACGCCGGCAAATAGGTGAAGATGAGAGCGGCCAGAAGAAATCCGACATCGGCTGGAAGCGAGCTATGTATTGCCAGAACTCAGCAAGTCAGTTTCAACCGTCCGGCGAATTAGATCTTTATGGCCACGATATGGATCGTAATTGGCAACGACAGCGCTATGAAGACAATTGCCGGGTTTTCGACAATTACCGGAAACCTCCGGCAGTGTCGAGAACGCGCGATGATGAGTGGGTTTCGTCGACGCGGAAGACGAGCGACGCAGGGCCGCGGCGCGAGGGCGCGTACAGGGTAATGCGCGCCCACTCGCAACACAACATCCACAGGTCGCGCGCTCCCCGCCGCTCCAATTCACATCACAACTTAGAACATTTAGACTACGTGGCAGAAATGCGTTTCCCCTGACAGTGACCGCCTAACCTCTCTAAAATAATATTTAAAATAAATCGAGTGCTCAATTTATGGACCAAAGTTTAAAGCTACCTTCGTGAAATGCGAAATCAGTAGTCTAATTTCCTAGAAAGTGAAGAACAATAAGTTGATGTATGAACACTTTTTCTTGAAGGTGTCAAGTGTTTTTCGTGAGTGATACAAACTATTTTTTCATCAACGTGTAGTTAGAAATTTAAATAGAGCTTTGTCTAAAAGCCTTATGCCAAAATCAAATTAAATAGTCTATTACAAGTCTATCTACCTACTCCTTACAGTTGTCCAGTAACAAACCCGTTTTTCAGCCATATGTACAGGATGCTTACAGTAAGACAGTCTGTCACAGATGCACCCGGCCGTTTATTTCTCCACATCTTGCGATGACAGCTGTATGGAGTAAGATGTAGATAGACTGCTATTACGTCTTCTCTATAATATGTAAGATTTATTTTCATGGGAATAAAGAAAAAGCTCAGAAGTACACCAAAGTACGATCGGTTCAATAACGATATTATCTCTAAGTAAGTTATTGATTCGGGAGACAAAAAATATGTAATTTATAACGTTAGTAAATGTAACTAGTAGTTCGATAAGTATTTCGAGATTTTGGTACAAGGCTGAATGAGGAGACGTTATGATTGTTAATCGCTAATTGCCTAGTAATATTGTGAAAGGTTGCCGAAAAGAAGTTTGTAGTTAGATACTTTTGTTATACGACATTGACTTGTAATTATATGCATACAACAACCAAATATAATTCCAATTCAATGTAAGGCCACTCGCTCATTTAATCATTGGTAAGGGAAACGTTTCGGTACAATATCAGTGGCCCTACCACGAGCTCTTAACGCGATCCATTTTACGACCTAAACTGAATTGTTAAAGGGATGGAGCTAATATTTTTTTTTATTTATATTAACCAGTGCTTGACTGCAATCCCACCTGATGGTAAGCAGTGATGCAACCATTGATAGTGAGGCGCACTTTTTTATTAAGAGCCTATTCACGCTAGCCTTGAAGACACCTAAATTATAGTTGGACGCAATTAGCCTCTAAACAGCTGTATAGGCAGTCTAGCTCCATCCCTGCCTCGCTCGCACGACTAACATTTTAACACATCATGGCAAGGCCCCAATACTAAAGACTTAACACATTTAAATAAGCCCACACATTCAATGCCAAGAACCCGGGAGCGGAATCGTACAATCGTCGAAAATCTTAAAAAATCGAATAATACTAAGCATACAGAGGCTCTATTAAGGTACTGGGCATTAACTCGAGTCAATAATAACTTCGTGTAAGAACGACTCGGGGGGACAGGTTGTCGGCACACGAACGAATTATTGTATGTTCGTGGCACTAAAAGTAAAGCAGTGGTAGACGAGTGGTAACGGCCCCGACTTACAAGTTGTAAGTCGCGGGTTCAAACCCAGCCAGGCGCATTACTTTGTGTAATTTATTTAATTACCACTGCTCTGAAAACGGTGAAGGAAAACATCGTGAGGAAACCGGCATGACCTAGAACCAAAAATTCGAAGGCATGTGACATCTACCAACCCGCACTGGGCCAGCGTGGTGGATTACGGCCCATTCCTCTCCTAGAGAGGAGGCCTGAGTCCCCGCAGTGGGAGCATTATAAAGCCGACTATGCTATGCTATGCTACTGAAAGTAACCCCAGACAAACGGTACCGACTAAAAAATGAGAGAGTAGCCTAAAATCTACTGATATGATGTAAACCTACGCATAAGTTCAATAAATGCAAATATTTAAGGGAACATTAAAGAGAAACATTCAACTTTTACAAAATAATTTATTACAACGTAACTAGTTCCTACAACTTAACAATTAAACTATTTCATCAATTCAGTCAGTACACTATTGCTTTCGACAATCATAACTAGTTTGGCAATAATATAAAACATCTAATTAGTGTGATATAAAATTGGGGTGGGTGATATATTTGAGGTGTGTAAATAAGTGTGTAAGGTAAAGGTGTAATGGACCTTTTTTTTTTTGTGGACCTGTTTGGTAAAGCTAAAGTATCACTATCATCTTAATATTCAGAGCCATTTGCAATGGGATATAAAAATATTTTCTGTATTTTTATTTTTTTAACAACTTGAGTGATAATAGATGGCTCTACGCTGAAGAAGCCGAGCACGATCGTAGCACGAACAGAGCTCAAATTTGTGTAGTGTGGACCAACTAGAGTAGTCGAGCACGAGCGGAGCACGAACCGAGCTCAAATTCGTGTAGTGTGGACCAACTAGAGTAGTCGAGCACGAGCGGAGCACGAACCGAGCTCAAATTCGTGTAGTGTGGACGGACTCTAGAGTAGCCGAGCACGAGCGGAGCACGAACCGAGCTCAAATTCGTGTTATGTGGACCGACTCTAGAGTAGCCGAGCACGAGCGGAGCACGAACCGAGCTCAAATTCGTGTAGTGTGGACCGACTCTAGAGTAGCCGAGCACGAGCGGAGCACGAACCGAGCTCAAATTCGTATAGTGTGGACGGACTCTACAGTAGCCAAGCACGAGCGACACTACTCGAATTTGAGCTCGACACATGCTCGGCACCTTTAGCGTAGACCCACCTTTATAATTCAGTTTTAATTCTTAACAATTTAGTTACCTTCTTCAGGTCAAGGTAACTTAACGCAAAATCGAGTCAACATTTCAATTTGTCCTGACCCTAAAGAACAATACTTTTTAAACCAATAAACAGTTTCCACAAACAAAAGTTCTATTGTGCTAATAATTAAACATTTTAAGTCTTCATGTTTTAGAGCTTTAACCATTACCTGTCTATGGGTTGTTGTAAATATTAGTTGTGATATTATATCTCGATGCCATGTTCCATCTCTGTCTGACGTATATATGTTTATGCTATTCTGCAACTAATATTTTACGCTATATCTTACAAATAACTATGTTCTGTCTATGATGACATGTTCCGTCATTGCATTTGTGGTGATATCAGCAAGTGACTCTAGTGTTTGTTCCGTGTGTTATGTAAGAATTTAATGTTTGTGATCGCTAGCGGTCACTCATCATGACTGAATAATGTAAATATTACCTGTTTTACATTAAATAAAAATTAGTTTTATTAATATGTTTTTTTTTTATTTCCTTGAATTCAGATATGGTTATCATAATTCTATTAGGTACCTATGTGGATTAACTATAAGCTAAGAATATAACATAATTCGCATTGAACAAACGAAATGCGATTTTCTAAAACATACATTCATACAACAAAGTATCATACAGTCACATCATCACAATACAATTTGTGACTGGATGTAAAAATAAAAATGACAATTCAAATATAACTGATGTGGGGTATTAGGAGAAGCCCATTAATTACGTGAGCTGAACATGGTGGGACACCCCGCAAAATCTCACCAAATCTCATAAAGGGAGGTTACCCTTTTAATTTAGAGAATTAACACTATAACATAGAACTATCATTAACATTATTATATAGAGCTTCTACCATCAGATTCACCCGCGTGAAATTCTATAACTATCCCTAGGGAATACTTATATCCAATTCCAGGATATAGTCTAACCATGTGCTAAGTTTCATTGAAACGCGTTAAGATGTGAAGAGGTAAAATACATATAGTTACTTTCACAATTATAATATTCGAATAGATTCAACAAAATCAAATCTATGCATAGACAATCTGATTAATGAAAATCAGAGGTCTGAGTCTCACCTCATATCACTAAGGAGGGAACGAAACCAAATTTTGAAAAAAAAAAATAACACCTCACGTAAATGATGGACGCCCCTTTAACAATTACGAGTTTCAAATAATGATAAAATATGACGTTGATAACATCTGTGTTCTTGTTCTGAAGAACGTTAACAAAATAACATCACGAGTAGATACGACTTACTACGGTAGGTTACAGTCTTACATTTGCGATCACTCGCGATGCAGTCAGTCAAACGAGCTGGCAAGCACGCAATGTACTACCGTGAGTCGTATCAGCTAATAAGTAAATATACTCTACAACTCTTTAAAGCAACAAATCTAAGACTTATCATACACAAATTTCAGCATTTCACTACAAAACAGAATTAAGTCTTTGGAGTCAAACCTGACATACATGTATTCTCGAATAAGGGACAATTCTTTACTAATGTCCTTCTCATCTGGATTGCAGTTACTGCCCTGGTTATCGAACACTCCTTTCAAAAGAGTCTTTAAGTCTGCCGGAGTAATCTTCTTTGTTAAGACATCACTTATAGCACTGACAGGCAGTTTGTCAATTATCTTCTGGATTGAAGAAGCTTCCAAGTGTTCGCCAATTTGCTCCACGAAGTCAGGTCTCTGAAAAAACATTTTAAAATTTTTGTTTGTGAGACTCTTTTATGAGATTTAAAATTTCAACCACTTCAATAAATAAGACAAATTAAAAAAAATTTCAAGGAAATAAAAGTTCAGATGATGATCTAAATGCTTACCTCTGCTAAACACGATTTAATAATATCAGCAGTTGATTTACTGCCTGATTCGTCAGTTTGCACTAATGTATGCGCAGTTGGAGTAGTTTCAGTCTGTACGAACGACACAGTCATCGGAGTAGCAACGGTTTGTGCTTCTGTCTCGACGCAAACATTTGTCAATGTTTGCACTGCGTAGTCATTGAAACATTTCGCGTCCGGGTCAGACATAAGCTTCTCAAGGATAGCCTCATCAATCGTCACCATCACATCACAAGGAGGTTTTTCTACCCTCTTTGCAGCGTAATCAGTTAACACCTTCTTCGCCACTTTGACTTTAGGGGCCTTAATGCATAGCCTGTTAACTTCCAATTCCGTCATCTTTGCCAAATCACCAACTGTTTCCACCTTTCCAACTAATTCTTTAACGAGCAATGATTTCATCGCAAATGAAGATAATTCACCGGCAATGTTGTCTATAGGGTCCTTACAATCTACTAGGTCTGGGCATATAGGATCAGTATCATTTAATTCGCTAGCCCTGACAATTTCAACGACAGGAGTTTCATCCAAAGAGACAGGTTGAGTGTCATCAGGAGTACTAATGACAGAAGTTATGGAAGTTTCTGTGAAACTTTCTACTGCTCTATTCAACACAGTATCTAGTTTAAATGCGTGGTCTAATCTTTTTGGTGATTTCAAAGGCGTGTGTTGACGCATTTGTCTTTCAATGCGTTTCTGTGCAGAATTTTGAGGAGAACGTACACCGCCGGGTTCAATGTACTTCTGAACTGATACTGTAGTTGATACTGGAGGGTCGTGGAAGCTTACTCTCTTTCTCTGAAAATAATAATCACGTTACCAACAAAGTTCTTTTGTTATTTTAAATATTTTTTCTAGTTTCAATCAATAATATACTCACTTTGCTCGCTGGCGATATGGTAGCGTCGTCAGCAATCTCTACAAGTTTTCTCTTCAGTATAGGACCCGCTGGACTGCTGTCAACAGCAGGCAGTGATCGCCTTAACTTCAGGAACTGTTCACTGTCTTCATTTTCAGTGGGGGGCTCACTATTTTCACTTACAGAATTATATAAGATTCGTAAGTTCCTTCTAGCAGGTGTACTTAACACACTAGTCTTTTTAATCTCTTCTGTTTCAGCCTTTTCTTGACCTACAATAGCTTGGACTTTATCGGGGTCACAGCAAAGTCCTAACATTTGTGCTGCGCGGCCTCCTGCGCGCACTTGTGGTCTATTCTTCTTGAGGGACAGAGAAGAACTAGGACTAGTATTAGTCACAGTGACTTCAACTCGAGGTGGAGACTGATCTCTTTTATCAGGAGATATTTTGTCTTCAGTAAAAACTTCTGGTGAGCTACATTTTTCCAATGGTTCACCGTTACTGTTGACAGGCGATGACAATGTTATTACCACATAATCATTGCTAACTTCAGGAGATGGCGAGTTTTTATTTCTTTCAGGGCTCATATTTTTAATTGGCGATATCTCCAGCGTATTGTTTAAGAAATCTTGTTTCCTTTTAGCTTCATCTCCTAAGGATGAAGGCGATGACGCACCAGTCTCCTTTTCCAAATCTACAACTGCTGAATCTGATAAAGTTATAGTTATATCTTCTGGTGGATTTACAGGTTTATCCTTGATAGATTTATCATTGGTTTCACATCTTTTCTTTTTGCTACTACTGATTTCATTGCTGGTGATGTCCACAACAGTCAAACTTGTATCTATATTATTCTGTATCACATCAACTTCCATAAAGTTATTAGGATCAGTAGGTTGAGTGTCAGCTTCAGCAATTTCTTGCGTTTCGGGTCCTACTTCCGTTTCGTCACTGCTTATTGTCAGTGGTGCTGGGACATCGTCATCTACTATCATAACCACTTCTGATAAGTCTTTATTTTCAATTGGTTCAGTGTCCATATTCTCAGTGAGATCTGCCTGACTTTGACCTTCTGATGCAGTTTTGTTCAATGGCAATTCGCTATCATCTTTACTTTCTTGATTAGATTTTGTCGATTCTGGAACACCAACCATTACACAGTCTAATATGCTCTGAGATTCGTTAATTTTGTCAGTATTATTCGATGTGAGCTTAATTTTTTCCAAAGTTACGAAAGGAACCTTCTTATTAGCTTTCTTTGTTGATTTAACTGATATAGTTGTAATAGATGAATCTTGTGAACTCTCGATAACGTCGTCAGAGTACGGCAGATCTTCTGTAAATGAAGTCTCTTTTTCTATATCTTGAACTTCACTATCATCTACTGTTGAAGATATTGAGATTGAGGAGTTTGAACTGGAACAATCACTGTCTTTGTTTTTCTCTTTTGTTTTCTTATCACGTGGAGCTTCAGATTTTGATTTGTTCAGTTTCTCGATCAAACTTTTTCTTCTACCTTTGCCGGCGACGGATTCTAAAGTTTTTCTGGTCAATCGTTTTTGTGACTGAATTTTTAAATATGGGTGTCCTTCTACCATGTCAATTGCCAGTTCTTTCTCTATCCTCGATTTTCTAACCGACTTTTTTGTTGTTGACTTTTGTTCTTCGGTCTCTCTATTCTTTGATTCTTGTTGTGGCGTTAATGGCTCTTTAACTTCTTTTGTGCACGAACTTTTTTGTTTATCAGACGAATTCGCATCATTTTTGTCATTTGACGTTTCTTCCATTTTGTCAGTTAACTCTTCACATATTGTTTCATTTATGCTCTTATCATTGTCACTAATGTTTTGATCTTGGATATCATTTGACTTTTTCCGCTCATTCCCCAAATTTGTTTCCTTAATGGGATTGCAAATGTCACCCTTATTGTTTTTAGAACCTTCATTTTTGTTGTCATGAGAAGTTTCGTCTTTATCTTTAATACAAATTACGACTCTATTTTCAGTAGAACTTTCGACTTTCTTTTCAGTAGCATTTTCGGATTTCTTGTCAGTAGTACTCTTGACTTTCTTTTCAGTAGAACCTTCAACTTTATTTTCGGCAGAACTTTCAATTTCCTTTCCAGTTGAGCTTTCGAATTTCTGTCCAGAAGAACTTTCAACATTCTTTTCGTTAGAACTGTTAAATGTCTGTTTATTTGTTTTTTCATTAATTTTATCACTAGCTTCTAAGTCCAATATTACAGGGTTATTATCTTCTTTAACTGCTTTAATTAATTCTGTTTCACTATTCATTTCACTTGCATCATTCTCTATAATCTCATGTATCTGCATAACCTCATTGTTTACATTATCAGAAACTTGTAAATTATTTGGTTTTTTCACAGCATTTTTAACAGAATCGGTATTTATTTGAGGACCAGTTTCTACTGCCGAAACGGTTGTTGTAGTTGTGTCGGCATTTAATTGATTCGACTGATCGTTAGAAGTCGAATCTTGTGACGACTTGCGACTCTTTTTAGCACCCGTAAGTAACTGCAGTTCATCAAACTTTTTTGGTTTTCTTTTAACTCGTGAGGGCCTATCAGCTAACAACAGTGGAGGTGCAGAATTTACCATATTAACAGTATCATCGCTTTTAGACTGTGTTGGGGTCTTTATGATTCTTTCAGTCTTATTTAAATCAACAGTTGTACTTTGATTTTCTTTTTGCACTCCTGAATTTTCTATTAAATTTCTAACATTGCGGAAAACGCGATCTTTCAAAGCCATACGAGGTGATTTAGTACTTTTAGGAGTACCAGTCTCAATTTTATTCAACTGCACTGCACTTTTATCTGCAGGTGCTACTTCTTTTGCAATAGTAGGGCTATCTTTCTTTAAATTATTTGCGAAGAAGGATTCCAATACTTTTGGTACAACAGTAACACTTGATTGGTTCAAAATAGTTTCCAAGTTAGTTTCATTATTGCCTGCCTTAGAAGATTTGCTTTCTGATTTACTGCTACTAGATGCGTCTTGTGAGTCTGTCTTCCATGACACAAGTTTACATTCATCTTGAGATTGTGATAAATCCTGATACAAAGCAGGAATATCCTCTCTCTTTCTTTGTAGCTTTTCTTTTTGGTTTTCTGTTAACTTTCTGGGATTGAATTTCCAGTTTGATTTTACAACAACATACTCTTCTCCGTTTTCTACGACAGTATTCACGATACTTGGTTCTTTCTTCTTTGTCTTTTTTGGTACTTCTTTTATTTTTGGTGTTGTGAATTTATTTTTGTCAGAACTTTGATTTTTATCTTTAGATATTGTTTCATTTTCAATATTATCTATAACTGCTTTTATTTTTTTTAAAGTTGTGTCATCATCATCGGCCATTTTTGACTTCAAAGTTCTCATAAGAGAAAGGACTGTATTTTTATTAGTTAAAGGTTGTTGAGATAGAAACGAAGAACAATCTATTATTTCGTCAACAATAACTGGGATAAATCTTTGATACTCTTCAACTTGAATTAATGAATTTAGTGACTTCAACAAACTTTCAATAAAGGATAATATGAGGGGATCCTGCAACAATATTGAAGACGTTTTTTAAAATACACACACTGCCCAGTTTTTTTTTCTCTAAAAATATTAGAATAATTAAAAAAAATTGTATTAAAAAACGTAAATTAAAAAAAAATAATTAGGGAAAAGCCGACGAAAAATTTCTCCACTGGGGGGTCCAAAATCATGTACTGGATCCATGGTATTCCATTTGCGCATCGATGTCAAATACACCGTGTATATCATATAATCTACATTTAACCCTTTAACCACTTTCGTCGGAAACTTGTGTCCTATTCGCCAGGGTCATGTGTTTGCGACTGGGTACTCCATCTTAGCTCTTAAATCCCTATAGGTGACAGAAGAGCTGACGAGATGGAGTATTAGGTCGTGGAAGTGCGACCCTGGCGGAATAAACGCGAGATTGTATGTCAGCTATATCCGACGTAGGCGGTTAAATGATAGAAAGCATATACTTTGCATGTATACTTACATCAGTTAGCTGCTTGCATGTTACAGTCATGACTTTTATTACTTTTTTCATACAGAACATTATGTACCGAGCAGCAGTTTCATTAATATTTGTTACAATAATGTTGACTATTGCCACAATTCTGTCAACCAGTGCGGGAAACAGTTGTTCATAGTTGTGGAAATTATCAATACGACCCGTTACGATATGTAGCAATTCCAATTCTTTTTCATAAGCTGAAGCTGCATTAAAAAAAAAGGAACATCAGAAAATTGAAACAGATTAAATATTTTAATTTTATTGCAATTTATTGAGCAACATCATATTACTAAAGAATCATCAAACACCAATCAAAGTAACTAGCTGAACCCAAGTTGCCTCATTCAGTAAAATACTGTACAATACACTAACGAGATTCTAATCAGCCTTGATATTAGAAACATATTAAGTGCTGCTAACTAAAACAAAACTATTGCATTTCTGTTCAAAATAATCGACAAACTATTAAATTACTGCTGTTCGTTTAGAGCTCAAGAAAAAATAAAAAATAATTTTAAAATAAATGCAATAATTTCGTTTCTTTTAAGTTATTTCTGTCTCACTGACTTTACAATGATCGGTAGATTGAAACTACAGTCACCAAGATTACAGCGAGCGGGTCTTGGGCCGAGTCTGAGCTGAGTTATCTGTTGACAGGACTTTATGGATGCCTTTTCTAATCATTTGTTGCCCATAAATAGAAGAACATTTAGAAATGTATTGACACATCTACCGAAATTTACTTCGTCGTCGATATATGGTCGACATGACACTCGACTTCGAAAACTACGCGTCGTAATTTGCGACGCTGTTTTTGGCAAATATACGTGTAGGCTCAATAAGTGCCATAGTTTCTGCCGTTAAACTTCGGTAGGTAAATGTGTCGCTACGCCTATATTTAAATAATACATGTTTTCAAATACTTACAACTTTCTTGTTCTGCTACTTTGTGCTTCAACATGCCGAGTATGACACAGAGTTTGAAATATATAGTTGAATGAGTAACTTCCATCGAAGTAAAGATGAATTTTGCCATGGTCTTTTCAAATGTTTCATTACATTTCAGTTTTGAATGAAACAAATCATACATTGTGTACCAAGTCGTGGCTGCAGTCTTGACCTGAAAACAATTTAGGGAATTAAGTTTTGTACTTTAAACCGATGAGTCCAAATATCAAAAACTGTATAGATAGATTCGAATTTAATGGTGGCAAGAAATACGAGACAAATCGCTGCGCAGTAGCTAAGCAGTAATGACAGCCGGCTGGTGTGCTGCCCCATGCAAAGGGTATTGCAAAAGTGCCAATAACTTTGAATCCAAATTTACACCTAATAGAAAAAGTACAATTAAATAAGGTATACATACGTTAGTAAATGAAGTTTTAGTCTGCAATGGCCACAGGACAATTTGACCCAAAAGGACTTCACAGGTCACATGTGGTTCACATTCTATTATAGACTCAGCAAGCGCAGTCCATACAGTTAAGGACATGTCATTTGCAGTCAAATTCTGTAAAACATAGTTCGCGGCAAAAGTGGGTGCCGAATACTCCGGATCTAATAACATGTCTGTTACTTGACGCAATTTTTTTACCATTTCTTTGAAGCTGCAACTGCAAATACAATCAAAATAAATAAATATACACCTTAACAGTTTGATCAATCAAGTAAAAATGGCGACTGACTCCACAACAGTATTCCGCAGCATAGTTTTTCTTTTTTACCGAAAATCGATTATAACCACGAATTTTTTTTTTAATCATTTATATTTAAAATCTTCAAATTGGATAATGATATTTTACTTTTTTATCTTTGCCTAACAGAGTGGAGGAACTACACCTCCAACATATTTTTTTTTTTTGTATTGATTGATTGTCAATAAAATGAAGGACGTCCCAATTACATTTGGCCCGAAAGCTAGTGCTTGCGCAATTAGTTACGCTCCCTCGGCCAGGTATTGCTATGAATTCACGCACGGCATACGGCGCGTCATTTTCGGGCTAGATAATGTCCAATACGGGCCAAGTCTGTTACCAGCAGGCCACAATCTATAACCGGCTGGAGATGATAAAGACTTATGCACTCGCCACGACACATACATAGCCTATGCTACTGCTACGTATAAATAGGGTAAGAATAGCCTCCCAACGGTTATACAATGAGACTCATAGACATAAAAATCAATAAACAAAATACCTTTCATAAGCAAGATGCAGTGCAGGGTCGAGTATAATCATTGTAATTTTGCATAGAGGACGATTTGCTTCATTTGTTTTGGTCTTTAGGAGTTCTTTGAGTCTTAAGTCTCCATCAAACAAGGATAGTATCAATGCATCAAGCACAATCTCAGAAAGCACAGCATTAGATCTACATTCCTGAAAGAACCATCGGATTATTAAATATTTAATTAAAATAAAAACTTATAACATCACATAAAAAGAAAATAAATTTAAAATTACCTTCACTAAATGTGATAAAATGGATAACATTTCAGAGAAAAGATCTTTTCGTATGTTATTTTCAGGTAGTTCACCAATGGTTCTAAGATATGATTTCCAGAGGCATGTCATTTGTTGTTTTGTCAAACCATTATCAGTGTTAGTCGACATCATAATAGCCGAAGTCAGAGAGAAGACCCAATGGTTCCAGTTATCCACTAAATTCTTAGTGTTAATCAATTTGCTACTCAATTTTGGCAATTCAGTACAGCCATCACAACCATCAACATGGCCGACCATGTCTACAATGGCCTGTATACATTGTTTTTTTACTGCCATCGATATTTGTCCAGGTATTAATGCCGCTCTATCTGTGGTGTTGTGTTTGCCAAAACAGAAATGCAAAAACGAAACTAAAATAACATCGATCAACCGATCTATTTTGTTTTGAAACTTTTGTATTAAATGCCACCAACATTTAAACTTGGCAAGAGCGGTCGCTTCAGCTTTGGCATTATTTGACTTCAGTGGAATTATTAACAGCTTTATTCTTTTGTTAATGTTACTTTCAATTGTTTCAGTGGAGAAACTGTCAATGAGTACATTCCAACACTCAAATGCTCTACACCGATTGTCCACGTCCACTTTGAATGCAGACTCAACTACCGGCAACATAGAATTTATAGGAGTTCCTATTGAACCCAGTAACTGTGTCACTTGATGTTTTAGTAGTCTGATGAATACTATCCATATTCTATGCCAAACTTCGCTCCCTTTGTGCAAAAGAGCCGTCATGATAGCTGGGTACCTAGAAATTAAACAGTTGTTAAAATATTAATGCAGAAAAACTTATTCACAAAAAAAAAAATCAAATAAAAAATCGCAAAATAACTTTTATTTCAGCAGTCAGTATTTCATTTTTTTTTCTTTTTTAATACCGATTTCTGAAACCCAACATCTAATACCACTAATTTGATTCGGTTCATATTTAAAAACACGTTCAAAAATAATATAGGCAAGGTCCTCAGTAAAAAAAAACAAAAAGATCGGAAAAAAAAAAATTACGTTAAAACAGAAAACTGTTTAGCTGACTGTACCAATCTCAAGTTGGTATCATTCGGAATGGAAAATAAATATGATTTCAAACCAATACAAGTGGTATTAGTTTTTGATATTACGGCCGCCTCGGTCGCAATGACAAACTTTCTCCACTTGTATCAAAATAAAGTCAAAGTCAAAACGAATACTACGAATATACTATTCCAAAATAAATATAGGAATACACTTACTTCTGCGTGCTACAAATACTCTCCAGAATACTATGCCAATGTTGGTTGGTAGTATAGTCAAAACCAACAAGTTCTTCAGCCAAAATCTCCAGCAGTTCTACTGTCTTTTCATTTTCTATAACTTCCAAATGCATACAAGTAGGAATGATCTTTGAGAAACAAAGTGATAATACTTTTTCCACAAACTGTCTCCTTTTTTCAGGTAATAATATTTTTAAAATTCTGTGCATTGCAAAGATAGCCTGAAAAAAAAAAAAAACATAAATACCTACTATACTATACTTGCCTGCTGCGGTCTTCCCGTCCAACTATAATTTAGGTGTCTTCAAGGCTAGAGTGAATAGGCTCTTAATAAACTAGTGCGCCTGATAATCAATGATTGCATCTCCGCTTACCATCAGGTGGGATCGCAGACAAGCACTGGTTTATATCAATTAAAAAATAATAATAATAATAATTGCAACTCAACATGTTATGCTGAAATATTTAATGCTGGTATTTGATAAGGCCCTTTGTGACACCCCAGACACATGGATAAGTGATTCTCATTCAGTTTTTATCATCTAAGATAATTACTCCTTCTTATTATTGGATGATTTATTCTCTTTGCCTTTAACTTCACTCTTGTAGCTTTTCCTGCAGAATCCATTCATTTTTGGCCCATGGCACTCAGCGATAGTGTAAAAACGGGGTCTCATTTCGAAGGAAAGAAAAGTGTTAGGTACCGATTTTTTTTTTTGATTTTATGATCTTTTATTGAAGTGTATAAAATTATTTTTTTTATTTTTATATTGTTGGTAAATGATAAATGATATTTAATGATAAATGATAAAAAGGTCCAATGAAGGAACGGGCTTTGTGGAATTATGTTCAAACGATTCGAAGATCGATCTTGCGCTTGATAAAATTTCAGCTGCTGTTCCAGCGTTAAGCATCATATCAATTTTAATAGGATTCCTTGGTAGCCAACTGATTCTTTGCCTCGATGTATGGCCCAAAATTGAGAATGGGTGGTAACATATCAAGATGATCGGTTCTCGGCACCCAATTCCACCCGACTACATCTTTCAGAGATCTACTCAGAAAAATGGAGACAAGCAGAACTAGTTCCTTTTAACTGAAAAAAAACCGCCTAGGTTTTAACAGCAGTGAACCTGGCCAAATTGGCTATGCTTGAGCATAGCCTCTCAACGAGGCTAGATCTTTGACCCACTAGCTCGAGCGTTGGGCACATGTCTCTCAGCAACAGTGCTGTTTTATGTATACCCAAAGGTACCAAGTTTTAGAAGATCGTCAATTACAAGCAAGCAAGTACAACGTAGCCGAGAGTACCGAACTGTGAGGGCACAGAACTCTAAACGGAAGAATACAGCAAGGCACGGGGGTGAGCGCGTGGACGACTGGACGATGAGTTTCTTTATTACTATATTTTTTTGGTTCATTCTGCGCATCACCGCGCCTCCTGACGTGATTACGACGAAATAAGAGTGTGATGAATCTACCAATTTCTTGCATGTTTTCAAGTGTTCTCGTGCTTTCACTTTACAAGGACAACCAACTGGTTGCCGTCCTGATGTTCAGAGGGAGCGCATTCCAAAGGGAGATCGCCTGGCAAAGAAAGAGTAATGGACAAATCCAGAGTGGTGCGTCGAACATGGTAGAAGACCTTAACCTTTTGAGTAGCGTAATAAGAGACACAATAGAAAGACAATGACCGAGGGGTTTAATGAACTAAATACATTGTGCATTTAATATAGGTCAATATCACCCTTCACAGCAAATAATTAAAATGAATATTTTCGAAGATATTACAGATTTAAAATGCAGGGACATAGTGGTTGCAGTGATATCAGTTGAAGTGGGTCGCTAGTACATTATACACTAATATTATAATAATATCCCACAATTCCATCTAGACCCAAACTAAGCAGAGCTTGTGGCATGAGTACAAGAGAACTGATAAACATACTTATAATATTTTTAAATACATACACATTATAGATAAATTACACCCTGACACAGAACATGATCATGCTCATCACACAAATATATGTCTTGGGTGGGAATCGAAACCACAACCTCTGGCATAACAGTCAGGGTTACTAACCACTAGACCAACAGGCCAGTCAAACATTAAGCCATTAACTGCATAGCTGTTCAAAACAATATCACTAAATAAGTATTATACACTTCACTAACTTATCGGTGAGTCATCACAACTCATACCCTTTCATGTACAGACAAGTTAGAAGTTTTAAAAACAGTAAGTAAATAAGCATAATACCTGCAATTTCAGTTTGACAGCTATCTTCATTTGGCAAAACAGGTTGAACATCTCCATAATTTCGTCATGATACTCTAAGACTTCTATGAGTACATCATCAGGGTATGACAACAGTGTTTCAAAGCACAACTGCTTCAGCGAGTCACAATTGCTCATTGGAGCAGCCGTTTTTATTATGTGTATCACTGCTACAGCTGATGGCAGCAAGTTTGGACGAGGGTTGTATTTACCCATCTGAAAAATTTATTTAAAACATTACAATGATAATGTGCATGCAACTAATTAAGCCTAGTAATAGTAGATCTCTTTTACCTGCACTCTGGATGTAATAACAGGAATAATTTTCATGATACTGGCAGTGTACCTCATATTCTCTTTCATGTCGTGTATACATACTTCCAATAACCTTTGAGTATCTGCTAAGCTCAGGCTGTCATCTTTCTTCAGAGCACTTATCATTTTCATGTAATCTTGGGATCTACTTAAGTAGTTCTTTAACGAATAGTGTTCTAAGCTCTCCAATATCGCTTTCACGTCCGTACCAATGATAGTTTCATCCGGCATTTCTGAAATAAGATTTCAATGAAGATTGCGCGACGGAAAAACACTTCAGTACAAATCAGTACGTAATAAAGAGCTACAGAGTGTACATTAACACAAATAAATTCGTTGTCAGCAAAGCTGTTATACATGTACAGAGTTATACAAAATAGATATCGCCGTAGATAAGTACGAAACAAAACCATGCCAATGTCCACACAGCTATTTAGTCGACTTTTGTACTGGGTTCTAAATTACTTAATGTTATATCAAAAACAGAATGATTACGTACTTGGTTACGTATATTTCACATTAATATGTCTCAAAAAATGCACTATTACAAGTTATCAGAATGTTATTTCAAAAACGAAATAAAACCAACACATTTTGACATTTAACGCATTTCTGGCGCGAAGTACGACAGGTAAACTATTGCCAATTATAAAATGCTGCAAGAACAAAAACTAAACTAAACTATTTCGGTTACTTGCCGTATATAAAAAACCTAGTCTATTGTAGTTAAAGGTGGACCCGCAGTGTTGCCAATTTGGCAACGATTTCACTAAAAATGGCGACTTTAAAAAAAAATCTGGTCTCAAAAACTAAATAGAATTCTAATCCTCTATTGGATACCGGCTAAATACACAAACTGTGCGAAGCCAAAACCAAAACAAAATTTAAAAGATTAGAATTATTTATATTCGATTAGAAAAAAAGGACGCGCACATGCGGAGTCATAGACTCTGGCCAACGAAAGATGGCATAACAAAAAGGCCGTATTAAAACAAAATTAAGCTGTTGACCCTAGCTGTACGCCGCTTAAACGAAGTTGATACTTTTGATTATTCATGAAAATAATAAGTATACGATACATCTATGATGTATTGCACATGTTTATTTAACAATTAACATGTGCTATGTATTTAGTGCGGCTAGCCAGCGGCTTCCCGTATGCGAAGTCACTGGCTAAAGCTACTTAATTTTAATGTGTGTAGCCTCGGTCAAGCTTATTCTTAATAACTACAGCTAAAATGATTGGTGTGTATGTGTAAAATAAAAGTACGAGATTGAAGTGTTTGATGACAGGTAATGGTTCATATTACAGTTTTTATATTTTAAGTAGATTCTCAGTATCCTCGTATGATTTATTTAGAAGCCAGTTCGAGACCTTTTTTTTACATTCGAAAGTAGAGAGTGGATAGATGTTGCAATTTATTTTTATTCTATTATACGAGCGACAACTAATCACATTATGGTGCCGTGCAGTGAGGGAGCTGCAATATGGTTGGGTTTGGCATACTTAAATAAGCATTGTTTTTACAATATTTAATAGTGTATTATTATTTAAGATTATTTTATGTTTTTTGTCTATGGGCCTCTGATGCCTGAAAATAAAATGATTATTATTATACTACATGTGAACAGCGCTTTGTACTTACGCTTTTGTCGTATTTTAGAGTGCTATGCTTTCTCAAAACTGTTCTAAGGACAATTAATTGCCTCACAATAATAATTTACAGTAAATATATATAAAATTTTTACAGTCATCCATGAGCTGAACTGTCGGATATCTAAAGGGTTTAAAAGACATGACTTTAAGCACAGCTCTCTGTGCACATTCTAAAGGCAATAAGAGCGTTTTGGCAGCACCTCCCCACACGGTTATGCCAGAACACGGTTATGGTGGTCAGAATAGATTGACATAAGGCACAATATATACCATTCTAAGAGTATTGAATATTGTTTCAAGGGAATAGCGAAGTTTTTTAAATATATAGATGGTCTTACGAACTCGAGCGGTAAGAACAGTTAGGTGATTTTTCAGTTTATCTAAGGATCAATATACACTACAAGGTATTTTACTTGGATAGACCTGGTTAAAATAGGACACCCACAGGATGAAGAGAAGACACTTAAAGTACTTGGGTCACAAATGTGGGCTTTGAGCGTAAGATGTTCATTAGACGGTTGTGAAGAAGATGTCAGCGAGAAGGTCAGGTTGTTCATTTTGTTAGGATTAAAGGTTAAGAGATTACCTGACAACCACTACATAACTTAGACTTAGACTTAGAGCTTGCTTAGCCTTAATAAAGACCTCAGACCAGTTTCTGCCATGGACGAGTAGCGCCGTGTCATCCGCGTAGGTAAAAATGGCGCAGTTTAAAAGGGAAAGTAAGCATAAAAAAATTATATGTAAGAGGAAGAGAGTGGGCCCCAGGATCGAGCTTTGTGGTACCCCACAGTTTAAAGAAACTGTTCCACTTACAAAAGAATCGATCTGCACAAACTGGTTTCTATCAGAGAGATAATCGTTGAAAATCCGATGAGCATATCCACGGCTTCGTCTTTCAATAAGCACTTCCCTGGAATCTTTAAATTTGAATAAAAAAAATTGTGTGTTTCTTTTGGGTGGTAATGAATCATACTTAATTGATTGCGCTTTTATCCATAACTGCTGAAAACATGATTGTCTCCTCCCTTTTTTTGCCATGCTTCCGTCATCCGCACAACTCGTCGTTCAACATTAAATCTACCGCTCTTCTTAGATATTTCTTTCTTTTTTCCTGCTGGGGTTACGACCCCAGCAAGAAAGTATATCTTCTTTAATGAATTGAGTCCTATTATTAATTAATAAATAGACAACGTAAAAGCTCACTGAAAACCTGTTCGTGAGTATAGTTAAGAAGGTTATCAATATGTATGGGTCCATCGCTTTTTTGAAGTGTATGATCGATATCCGTGGTACTACATGAGCTCGACAAATGGATGTGTGATAAAACTGTACTGCGATTCAACATAGGTCGAATACACATTTGAGCGACACACTGAAACTCGACATTGCTCTAGTGCGACGTGAAGAACATATTTTAGAGCACCCCTACACGGAGAGGTTAGATTAGAAAGCGAAGGCGAGAGCAAAACGGAGCGGATCTTCTAGACTTCGTAGTTATTTTTTTTATAACTACCCAAGAAAGAAGCCGAGTGGCTGCGGCAATCAGATGCTGATTTACCTGAAAATAAGTAGGTACATACTTTCCTATAAGTATAGGTATGTAGTTACTAGCTTTTTTTTTGAAGTGGGAAATCATCAAGTGCCTTCACTCGCTCTAAGGTAAAGCTAGAGTACATGTCAGACATCTTCTAACTAAAACCTATCTACATAAGATCTTGCATTTGCCCTTTGCGTTCTAGGCCACAGTACCTACTACATAAACACTGAATGCCTAAAAATTATCTAGGTTCTAATTATCCTTTTAATTTGTCGAGTCGAGCAAACTGACAAGTTTATACCATACCCTTGAATGAATTTGAATGTCACAGGCAGTATGGCGAGTTAGCTAGCGCAGTGGAGTCTCCGCCAAGCACCTGTACGAAGGTTGATGTTTTCAAGGTAACTCTGGGGCACTTTGCTAGCTATTCAATTCTTAAAATTACGTGTTGGCTTAACCTAAAGGTAGATTAGGGCAGTCAGATAGGTGCATCGTCTTCTTGGCTGGACACCTAAACCACATTTCTATCAAATTTACTCATAGATCCAAAGGTCGAATTAAACTCGCCTCAAGAAAATATCAGAAAACCTTAGGGGCCCAACAGGATCGAAGCCCACTGAGGCTACGGGTAGTGTGAAATTGAAACCCGGGCCCCTGGGACCAAGGCAAAGAAGGAACAGAACTGGGTTTTTAGGCAGTAAAAGTCTGACATGCCCTCTCGCTCCGCCCAAGGCGGGGAATGTCATTGGATGATTTTCCCAAATAAAAATACAAAATAGGCCTTTTATTTTTTAAAGAGTTTACTAACTATAATTCGACTACTTACCTACTTGCATTTTGTTGTCAGCCAATTATGTCACACTGCTGGGCGAAGACCTCCCTCTCCCTTTTCCACACACGTCTGTACTCAGCCATTGCGGTCCAGTCCCTCCGGTAGTTGTCAAGCTCATCTCTCCACCTTCGCTTTGGTCTCCCGCGATGTCGCCCTGTGTTTAATGGGATCGAATAAGTGGCTCTTCTTACCCACAGCTCATCTGACATGTAACAAACATGTCCCACCTCAGATTAACAAATTTTCGGGTACATAACGTCTTTTTTTTTAGTTTTGGTGCGCAGTTTGTTAGTAAATGTGTCGAAACTTCGAACTCCCAGGATACTGCGTTCCATGGCTCGCTGATAAATCTAGAGCCGGTCTCTTCGTCTGAGCCTTGAACTTGTATTTTGTAAGTTAAAATTGTGTTTTCGCTTAGTAATGGTCTTTCTTGACCGGCCTGTTGGTCTAGTGGTTAGTGGCCCTGACTGCTATGCCGGAGGTCGTGGGTTCGATTCCCACCCAGCACAAATGTTTATGTGATGAGCACGATCATTTGTTCTGTGTCTGAGTGTAATTTATCTATAATATGTATGTATTTAGAAATATATAAGTATGTTTATCAGTTGTCTAGCACCTACTCTTAACACAAGCTCTGCTTAGCTTGGGACTAGACGGCGTTGTGTGATAGTTGTGGAATATTAATATTTCTCTTCCAAACTTCTCTATTTTGTGCACAACTATCTAAAACTTAAAAGTAAACATGTACCTACATAATAAGATGAATATTAATCATAAACTCTCAAGTTCAACCATTGTTTAAATTAGCAATTCTCTTTCATTATCCGCCCACAACGCGCGTATACTGATGGCTCATCATCACCCACTGCTAATGCTAATACGGACTCGTCATCACACGTCCTTGGTATATATCAGTGATCTTATAGTAATAACTACCCACTTGTATTTTAATCACGATAATAATGGTTGATCATCATATTAATATCGGCACCATCAAGCAATAAACGACCTTATCGAAACCCAATATATTGACCAACAAATAAAGTTTTGTTATGTAAGTAGGTATAGTGGCAGACTATTTAATCAGCTTATCATTTTTAAATATTAAGGTATTATTAAATACTACTGGGTACGTTAAAAAACTGCTTTCAAAGTTTGCGTGTGAACCACAGTTCGTTTACATTTCTAATATCTATTGCATCTTCTCCAGCGCTCGTTGCGGTGGCTCGCACACGCTTCGCCATTTGAAGACAAGTGCCGCGGCGTGCGCCCGCGCATATGTGCCTCGTAACTCTCCCGCGCCGATTGCATCGTTCGTTTTTCGAATGTCCACGCGATCCGTGCTGAGCATAACAAACAGTGTCTTCAAGCAAAGCATATAAATTACACACAACACCATATCTAGACGGTACGCGCGAACGTGTGGAGATAGTTATGTGTCCAAGTGACTGGTGCTTCAGTGCTCAAAACATCCTAGAATCGTTGTGACGGCTCACATCAGATAGTGCTAGTGTTTATCCTGCTGTAAGCAATGCCAGGACACGCGGGGAGCCCTTACTGGGCTGCGGTAGACTTCGACAGTGAAGGAGAAGAAACTCAAACGCCTCCAAGCAATCACCGGGTGTATCTGGATCCTTGGGACAACGAGGCTTATGGGATAATGCAGGCTGAGACCGCGGAGTCCAGTCAAGGAGACAACTTCAATTCGTTTGCCGGCGAGCCAGTCAGTGCTAGTTTTTACTACGTGCCTACGAAAAACTATGATTCTGGAGAGGAGCCGCCGCTACCGCCGCCGAGGTGGAAGAGGTCTCCACCTGAAGAGGTGATTGCTCCGGAGTACGCGATGTACGGTCGCAAACCATCTCGAACAATCATCCCTGACTTTCCTCCTGATACAGCTATATATGGCGAGCGAACAATAAGTGAGTAATCAATGTACCTAAACAACCTAATCAATTATCATTAGCAACACTTGTAATGTGGGTAGCCGTTAATTACTTGTAACGATCATAGGGATTAATTATAAATGAGAAATTAATTGACTTTTCAAATGAGAATGAGAAATTTTGGAACCAACTTTCATTCTAGTGTTGGTTAGGAATGGTAATGAACTTAACGAATTTACATTAAAATATTTCTTAATTTGTAACAATTTCACATTTTACAAATGAAATACAGAAAATTTGTTTGATAACTTTGTATATCTTTGTACTTTGTCATATTTTTGACAGCCTAGGGAATTTTGTTCCCGACGCCCATTGATATTTTCGCTACTACGGCATTTACAATTCTAAATAATGATATTTAATAAAAGTACATTTAAGTAGGTATTACGAGTATATTTTTATTTTATGGTTTGCACTAATGTAGATATCGGAGATACCACTTAGATGCAGTCTACGACAAAAGTACAAACTTGAAAATGATTGAAAAGTTTTAATTCATATTAAAATATACCTAGTATTGAAAGCATTAGATAGCTTTAATTAAAACAAAGATCTAACATACCTACCATTTATTAAGTTTTCATTTTTAACTTCGGAAAGTGTCATCTTAGTAAGTATTCTATTCTATTTTTTGTTAATGGCAAACAGAGCCGACGTCGACTATTCTACCAATGTCCAAGTCATAGATATCCGTGGTCATAGTCATATAGTAACGACAAAAAACATGTATCTGAGATATTTCTAATACGAGTACATACTCGTAACATGATTGAAAAGAGTGTCTATGGAATTTCTTTCACATTTTTCTCTTTAGAAATTCAATTCAAATAGCATCAATTTTTTCTGACTGAGTGACTTCTTGACATTTCAAAAGTGCCTGTAAATAGTTTATCTATATATATAAAAGGAGAAACCGACTGACTGACACATCAACACAGAGCCGAAACTACTGCGCCCAGGGACGTGAAATTTTGCACAAAGCTTCCTTTTATGATGTACCTAAGCGAGCACTAAGAAGGGATTTTTTGGGAAGGGAAATTCAACTTATATGATAAGATATGTAGGTCCAAAGTTTTTATGGAGAAATTTACTATCATGCGAGCGTAGCCGCTGGCAGAAGCTAGTTTGAAATAAAATGCTTTGAATCTTTGAAAACGGTCAGTAATTGAAGACTTAAAATTCTTCGAGTGCATCCTAATATTGATGCAAACTCTACGTGCCTTAATTTGACATTACCATAATATTATATCAATCCGTTAGGTACATTAAAAGTTGAAAACTTAGTATGGTATGGGTGACATAATAAATATTCCGTTTATTGATTAGGTTTAAATTAGAGTCAGGTATACGAAAGGACTGTTACGTTCACTGTCTAATATCTACGCGTTATCTACTGTTTCAAAACAGATAAATAATGAAGGTAAGAATAAACTGACCTAGATTACCAAGGAGTTTGTTTTTAGGATTCTGTACCCATAGGGTAAACATGGGACCCCATTGCTAAGACTCCACTGTCCGTCTGTATGTCTGTCACCAGGCTGTATTTAATGAACCGTGATAGCTAGACAGTTAAAATTTTCACAGATCATATATTTCTGTTGCCGCTATAACAAAAAATACGAAAAACAGAATAAAATAAATGATGTAAAAAAAAGTTGTATAGATAATGGTACGGAACCCTTCGTGTGCGAGTCCGACTTGAACTTGGCCGGTTTTTGTTTTCTCTATTCTATAGGTACAACGTAGTATTATAAATAGGTAGTAAGTTTGTATGTAGGGGGTAATCTCTGAAACTACTAAAGCGATTCGGAAAATTCATTCACTAACATATATTTAGCTGCACCATCTCTGAGTGTCCATAAATTTTGTACTTTTACGTGGACGAAGCTGCTGGCTTCTGCCAGCAGCTTCGTCCACGTATAGGATAAAGTAATAAAGGTACTTCATAAGCAGTAGCAATCGCCATGCTCTTCATCTTTATAAACTTGTTTTCTGATCAAATTAGATAAGCTACACGAACCTATATCTACACACTAACGCTTCTTGTCATCTTGTGTTACCTAATTCATTTCCCTACCAAATATTATTTGTTTTAGGTAGACATTAACTTCTAAATTTTGAAACACTTACCTAAGTGCAGGAAAAACAAATTTAAGGCATGAGCAGACTTGAGAAAAGACTGTCCTAGACAGTCTTGTCTCTACCTTGCTTCTAGAAAAAAACCAACTCACAGATTAAGCCCTTTAGACATTTTTTGCGGAACGTGTTACCCGACAATTATCCCTGAACGCTCTATATAAGTAATACAAGTGCAGTTGCAGTCCAAGAACAACCCTGGTTGGTGGGAAACAACAGGGTATTTTACTATCTATGAGAAAAAATCTAAAAATATATTATTAAGATAGCTTAGGCAAAAAGTAGTCGGTCGGTGTTAGTTTTAGCTCATAAAATAACAAAATAAATTTTAAAATTCAATTCAATGTCTTTTTTATCTGTTCTCTAACACCATGAAATAGTAGCCACCATGTTATTACGTCATTCGGCTGTGTAAACTGAAGTGACAGCTGTCAACTGTTAACTGATCGGCCATACTGAGTGAATATCAGCGCATATGTTTACACAGCCAACTGACGTCACAAATTCACGACCACAGAGTAAATATGGCGACAACTGCGCTTTGCATTTTCTACAAATTACGCGCGAAATTTGAAAATGTAAATTATAAATGCATTTTTAGGGTACTTAGCGACTGAACAGCCTGTTTCTCATTTATATTAATGACCTCTGTCGTCATAAGCTTACTAATGGATCCATTTTTACTTACGCTGATGATACTGCCTTAATATTCCATGGTGACTCCTGGGAGTCGACATTTCAACATGCACAACTAGGAGTGGACACTATAACGGACTGGTTGGCACAAAATCTACTAACCCTCAATGTTGCTAAATCTATATATCTTACCTTTTCCCTGTCTAAATCCGGTAAACTTTCGTCATCCCATTTTTCTTTGATTGCACATTCTTGTAATACAGCACAAACACCATGCAGCTGTGCTCATCTAAGTCGCACAGACAGTATAAAATATTTGGGTGTCCAGATTGACGACTCTTTGTCATTTTCCAACCACATAGACTTACTTACCTCCCGACTTCGTAAACTGATATTTATTTTTAAGAACCTCCGCCATGTGGCTGACGAAATTGTGCTCAGACAAGTTTATCTGGCCCTCTGTCAGTCAGTTGCCCAGTACTGTATAGTTGTGTGGGGTGGGTCAGCAAAAACTCATGTTATGAGATTGGAACGTGCCCAAAGAGCGATCCTTAAAGTTGGGTGGTCTCTTCCTTATCAATTTCCTACCACGGAACTTTACAAAACCTGTAAGGTTCTCTCCATTCAGAAATTGTTCATTTTAAATTTAATCCTAACAGTCCACACTCGCAGTTCCTATAACCCGGATAAGTTTAAATCCTTGAGACGAAAGCATACAGTTTGTTCATCTATCCCTTCTCATTCGAGGCTAGCTCAACGTTTCTATAATTTCCTTGGTCCCTATGTTTACAACAGAGTAAATAAAATCTTACATATATACGAATTTACTAAATATAAATGTAAAATAACAGTAGGGAACTGGCTCCTTGATTTGGACTATGAAGACACAGAAGGTATCATCAAAATCATAAAGTAAATTTAATCACATTCATTATAAACACACACACACACACACACACACACACACACACACACATACATTATACACTACATACATTTCACTAAAAATGACGTTTTTCCTTTACACTAAACATGTCATTTTATAAATCTCTCCTGCTCATAATCGTACAAACATAAGATTCTTGTTTATGTGCCGCAAAATGCGATTATGATTAAAAGGGTGTGAGCCTGGAGATCTGTCATACAGGTCTCGAACCTACTTCAGACTCCAGCTCTCACAAAGGTTTTTAGCCTTCAGGCATAAATTTGTAAATAGACTTGAACAAAAAATTTGTGATTTTTTAGTGGTTTATTAGCACTGTAGAATCTAATTGAGACACTTTTCAAAAAATTGTAATACCCTATTACGACATATAGAAAATTAATATACCTTTGACTTATATTTTTTTATTACCCATATTAATATTAGGTAACTCGAGTACAATACAATTTGTAAGTTGAATATAGAAAACGAATCTTCATTTCGGGGCAAGGCACAACGCTATTGTGCCCATAGACACTTACTTAGTTCTACGTTGACACAAATTCCGCTACTTCTTTACAACTCCCACACTTAACGCTGATTAATATTGTGTAGTTTTGTTTTATTTTTAACGTAAACGACCTAAATTAACCTAAGTTAACCGTATTAATAACGTAAATGTTTTATATTGTATCTACCAACAACCTGAATTGATTATCAAAATATAAATAAACTCGAGCAAAGCCGCGGGCAAAAGCTAGTTGATACTATTTCATAAATAGATGTCATCGGTATACGGTCACAACAAATTTGACATTCGGTCTAGACAATTTAACAAAACTCCCCTAAATGTGTACCTTGGGCTGTGAGATTGTCCGTAAGGATAACCGTGGCCCCAGACCGCAAAGAGTAACTGAAGGAACATAGGTGGACAGAGCCATTTTTTTTGACATTGGAAATCATCTAATGACTTCTACCGCTCTAGGGCGGGGCGGGAGGGCGTGTCAGACTGTTCTTGACTAAAACCAAACCTACATTCCTACAGTTGCCCTTTGCGTCCCAGGAATGTTCAGAAGCCGACCCATGGCTACAGTAGTTTTCGGTTTTGCCGACATCTCTTTGAGGTGCGCGTAGCTCGGGCTCGATCCGGACGGCGTGCTATCCATTGCTCTTCATCTGCAAGCCCATGCCTGGTGGCTGGTAGTCGGCGTCGGGATCTCGGCCACCCAAGGCCAGAACCATTTAATGTTTTCCCCAGGACTTAAAATGACGGGCTGCCTTAGCCAATATAAGCACCGTAGAATCGATAAGTCGTTTTTTGGGGGAAGCTATACTCAAGAGTAGACACTAATTCGTGGCAGTAAGGGGCACCCTTTTTGGGTTGAGGTTAACAACCAGTCTGGTACCTACATGTTAATTAAAAAATCAAGGAGCCTTTGTCAATTCCAAAATAAATACTTACGATCTAAACTAAAGCAGAGACCGTACCAAGAGCACATGAGTCTACTCATGTGCCAAGACCTCTTAACGCGATACATTTGACGACGTAAACTGAACTGTTGAAGGGATGGAGCTATATATATATTTACACCTATATACTATACCTATATACTATACTACCTATATACACCCTATATAGTATATAGGGTGTATAGTTCCATCTCTTTCTCGCTCGCTCGCTTGACATTACAATAACACGTGATGGTAAGGTCCTAGGCTTGTATAGTCAACCGCACATCAGTTTTACCTGACGTTTCTGTTATCAGTAACTTATCGTGTAACGTTTTCTTACTTCTTAATCTTCACGCTTATTTTCAAATCTAGATCGATATCGTACTACGCACAAAGCACATTTCAAAGTCACACTGCGTGATGAAAATATGTAGGTCTAACCGACTTAAGTTGGAATACTAGGTACATAGGAATCATACATCTTCATCATCATCATTTCAGCTAATGGCGACACTTGAGGAAGGCCCGCTACATATTAGACTTGCTTATTAATATTGTATTGTATACTTATTTTTAAACTTTTCCCCACCCTAGGCATTACTCTTGTATCATGGGTGCGTTCACAAACATTTAACCTCTGTATATACACAGAAACTCGGACCCGGAACAGCTAACTATAGATAACAAGTAATATTTGATCCGTGCGGGAATCGAACCTGCGAAACGTAGCCTAGCCAAACGGTCAATCGCTCAACCACGGCGCCGACAATCATCGGCACACACTGTTGGATAAAAGTTTTTAAAAGCAATGATATTTTCTGAATATTTTTTTGGTCATGAACTAACTACGTATAATCATGACAAACAATCGGCAATCAGCTTTATTGGAAGTCGATTGACAATCGGACCAGAAAATGATGCATCTCGTCGACATACCTACTCACCTATTACGAGGGTTTTACGAAAAAGTCATAAAAAAGGAGAGGTCGGTCATGGTAATTTTTTTTTAACTGCTTACATCAATTAATTGTAACACTAACAGTGATAAACAAATCCTTTTATTACACTAAAGACCCTACATATGTCAAATTGTTACCACTTATATAAGGTTAGGTTAGGTTAGGTTAGATGGTTCGATTATCCTTCTTCTATTTTTAAAACTACATTTTCATCATTCTGCATTTCAGGGGATCGAAGAAGGTCCATGTTCGTGGAAGAGCCGACGTACATGCCGCACCCGATGTTGTACGAGCCGCTCTATGGAGGCGTCATACCACCAGGGTATATGCCACTTCCTCCACCCAGGACCCGCATGTCGCTCACACATCCTCCGGAATACGTCATGGCAGGTCTTGGATATCCTAACAGTAGAAGACACTCTAGGTAATGCTCAAAAAACTTAAGAAAGCTTTCTCGAAAACTTTAGAGGGCCATATAAATATGTACCTCTATAACTATAAGTACATCACGGTCGATAGGCACTATTTCCTGTGCTAATTAGATAAATGCATAGCATAAATTTTATGTCTCTTTATAATGGTGCATGTGTAGCGAACTTCTCAGGTTCCCCTTACTAGCATGCACTTTTATGGGCACTGTAAAAACAGATGACTGCCTACCGCAGCGCAGATACGAATGATGGGCACTGTAAAAACAGTTGACTGCCTACCGCAGATACACATGGGGTGCATACCTTGTATCTAAATTAGATTGCATGCACAAGGTAGCTGATTACTTCATTAATGCGATTGTCAATGCCAATGTCAATGTTAATGCTCTCCTCTTTTGAAAGTGTAATAAAAAGCTAAAAAACGTGGAGACAGTCATCTTGTTTCCAATGAGAACTTTAACGTCTAATTACATAACCTTTATTGAAGTTGCACGATCCTGGCATTTACATATATCTACTCGTACTTTAGTTTGAGCAAATATTAAATCGAAGCATTTGAATTCGACTCTACCTGCTCATACATGAACAGCCTCACGAGTAGCTAGAATGTCTGTTTCCAGAGTGTGCTGTAATATTTTGACCATATCTCACGAAAGCTAACTGACAACCTTCAAAAGGTTACTCGGAAGGTGAAAGAAAAGAGAACCAAGTGTAAATAGTCATAGTCATCTTGGAAACACTACAACAGCCCAAACAACGTAAGAAATAGGTAGAGGGATATCGTCAAAAAGTTTAAGTATTTTTTAGCGCACATTATCAGTCCACGACGCTCTTCAGTGCTCTAAAGTGAGCGAACAACTGAAGAACAAAATGATGCACCTGCCATGGTAATGTCTTCACCACCCTTTGATTAATGGTAGAGAATACCTAAGGCATGAAGTCCGCGTTTGTACCTTTGTGCATTAAGTTTAAATAAATAAATAGATGGATGAGTCAGTAAAATTAATCCAAGTCTCCTACAAATCCATATTGAGTTCAACGCTGACAGATGCTGCTGAAAAGTGTAATTTATGATACACATCAAACAATTCTGAGTTATTGACCTAACCACTAAGAAAAATATGCGAGTCAATATGCTCACTAAGCTTGCGTTACACTCGTCGATCAGCGGGATAACGAAGTGTAAAAATATTGTAAACAGGCAAAGAGCTAAGAGTTACGCGCTGTGGTCACGACAGCGCGTCACTACAGCTGCAAGCTACCACGACAAAACACGAAGACTGTTTTCACACTAATGAGATAAATAATAGACATGCACGGGTAACATCTGCGGATTTCTACACTTGTTGTACTGCACGTAATTACTAGGCAACGGCGGTGTGTGTAATCATAGCAAATGCTCACACTCTCCTGATAGTGAAACTGGCTAATAGCACCCAGCCAGTGTCGAGATAGTAAAATATTACTACATTATCTACGCCTCAAGTGGCCTCAAATTAGAGAGCACACTTTTTAATTATTAACTAGACACATAATTAAATTGTAATGCCATGTAATTGTTAAAGTGCAAGGTTTATTGAAAAGTAGATGGTGACGAGTCGTGTTTGCCACTTGCCATTTCAAATTGCATACCTGTGAATGGGAAGTTCGCGTTCCCAGCACTTAGGCGTGACTTTAGCTTCCACGGAAAGTTCAACGGCAAAAACGGCCATCGTTAGTAAAGGCAAGGCAGTGTGAGGCGAGCGATTCTGTATTATAATAACAAGCATTGTACATCCGTCGTGTGAACGCGCACCAGTTTTTTGTTTCCTACAAATGAAAGTTGCACTTGTGAGAATGTAGCTCGACTCACGTTATCACGTATGTGTATGTAGGGAAACTTGTTCCTAACATTGACCTTAGCGGGCATTATTTACGTAATTACTAATGGTGTTACCCACAACGTTTTACATAATAATAAGGAACCACTAACTTTGCATCATTGCAGCCAGTAGTAAAGACTCAACTATCGGTTTTTGAAACGATGGAGGTTCACAACTCGGTTGTTATGCTAATGTATGTAAAGTTGTAAATACAGACCAGTAGAATCGGTAAAAGCATCTTCTATTTGTGTTTCGAAGATCCATTGCTTATATTCTTCATTTTGGCAGTAAGTGCAGTTTCACTTTCCATTCCTGTGTTTGCCAACATATTTTGTATGCATGCATTGAGCCACTGATATCAACACTGTTATATGTATGCGCTAGGTGTACGTTTCCTTATTCGCCTGTACTAATTAGATTTAGCAATTACGAAATGACTTCTGATAGACAATGACTGCCGAATAATGTTGCATCAACAAGTAGAACCGGTAGGGAGTCCGTCAAACAACATATTTTACCTTTTAAAAAACAACAAGCATTAGAGCAATTATTCGGGTAACACACCACTTTCTAGTCACGGATTACGTGAACATAGCTCAGTGAGGTAAATTTAGCGGATAACTAGAAAGTCAGTCATGCCACTCATGATAGGTGTATTCTTCATAATCGTCACATCGTGAAATAGTGCGAAGTGGCGATGGCGACGCGAGGAAATAGACCGCATGTTATGTTATCTAATCCGCTGCTGATCGTCTATTGACTCGCATGGGAGATTGCATGAATTATATTGATGTTGATTTTAACATTAAAACGTGATATCCATTAGGTAGATGTTATTATTTCTGTTACGGACCGAATGTAAACATTAATTATGTCACATTGATGTCTCATTGAACTAAAATGAAAACAAGATTCCTTCATGCTTATTGAGTTATCATAAGATTTTTCTTCCTCTGCTGAGAATGGTTAATACACACACTGCAATTCCAAGTTTTGCGTTCCTTCAAGTTACGAGCTGTTTTGTAGGATAACGAACATGAGATGCTACCGAAGCCTATGCAGTTGTAGTGACACAACCTAAAACTGTATTGCTTAAAGAACAGGACCAACTTGTCAATGCTCTTTCTTGAACGCTTCTTACTAAGACATTTCAAGTTTGCGGGTGCAAAATATGATGTAATTTTCCAATTTCTCTAATGACTGTTTTTTTCGACAGGATGACTGATGCCTACGAGCAATTTGCGTACGAGAGTTTATCTCCGGAATACGAAGACTGGGCGCGACCTTTCCCGAAAACCGCTCCAGATAATTTCCATTTATCCCGATACGGACACCTACAGATCGACTACTCATGCAGTTGGAACTCCCTTGACAGGCTCATCCGTAGCCAGCACCGAGGGTAAATAATAACAAACAAAACTGACTCAGACCTGGAGACTAAATCAATAGCGTAACTATAACGCATCGACAACTGTGTGCATCACGCATGCATGCCTCAATGTGTGCTAACGCAATTATACTTAATAGTGCTATTTAAAGTAATTTGTATGTTTCGGTTGCGGTAGAATCGTCCGCATTTTTGTGAACCAACTAAAATGTAGAATAGTTACGATGAAACTAGTGCGCTCGCTGTCAGACGGATGGAACGGATCGAAAGTTTGTTCCGGATTCTCTAAAAACTCCGAACGCATCCCTGCGCAAGCATATGATGTTTAAGAACGAACATTTCCGGATGTAATCGTATTAAATCCCGTTACGCGTAATTTAATGTGTATCTTCCGCACTTCTGCCAATCGTACAAACGTGTTTGGTCCCTTCAAATTATTTTAACTGCCAATTTAGTCAGTTGGTAATGACAATTACTCAATCTTACATATTTTTTTATGGATAAAGGAATGTAACTTCCGCAATTTTCTCTCAGTTATTAAACACGATCAATATGTTAATCTGTGTACTAAAGGTATGTAAAGGTTATGAGAGTTTGTTTGCTTACATAAGCAATTCTCTTAAGTAAGGTGCTAAATGATAATTATTATTGTTCTTATAATCTTGAGAAACTAAGTGCTAGCCAAAGATAATAAAATATATGCTTATGTTTATTTCATTTAAGTTTTAATTACTATTGTTGTGCTAGGTTAACTATGAGGCTGAAACCAATATAACACACCTTTCTTGGTGTACAATTATGTACATAGATTCTTTACAAATATATTATTGTATGTTCTTATTTTTATAATATTTAAGAAAATCGCTAGCATTATACTTAAATGATACCAAAATTATATGTTTTTATTTTAAATCATTTTAGAAATTTCCAATCGTTTTCCTATTTACGCGAGCGAGTAGGAAAGTCTTTTAAGAAAATTCTTGTAATAACGTGCGGTAAGCACGTAATAACAAGAATTTTCTTATTATAATAGAGCTAACATTGCGCTTTCTTAGCACGAGCGGTCGTTTATGCTATATTGACAGCAATTTCTGTTTATTATCCTATGGTGTGGTTAACTTTCAACATTTCCATTAGAACGAGAGCCTAGACTAGATAAGCTTGGCAATGCATCCATCTCTCTACACTTTCACTGTGAGACAGCATCGAGCCTATTTGCCAGCATTTGTAGCTTTCCTATCGTTTTGTTGTCTAGCTCAGTTGTGATTCGCCAGTTTTTTTTTTTTATTTTATTTAAAAATCGGTATTAAATACTCGTGCTTATGTGCTTTCACTTTTTTAAGCTTAAATTGCAGGTGATCAACTCGGCAGATACCTAATGTTCCTACTTGTAGGAACATGAGTGACGAATCCAAATAATAGAGAAGTAAATACCGGATGTTTTCCCTAATTTAAATTAATTGGTATTTATAATTTAATTTTAGCTACTTTATGAACCTCAAATCGCATGACCAAACAGTTTAGATGGCACAGTAATATTTCGTGCCTACCTGTAATTACAGGGCATAAATTATTTCTAACCAAATAATGTGGCTAATACAGCAATTCACGCTTCAGGGGAAGTAGGTAGGATTTAAACGACGATATGTGGGTCATCTCGTGATGTAACTTATGAATATGTACTATGTAGTTATTTTCATAATCGCATTCTTAGTCGTTGTAAAAGTTAGGTACCAGATAAAGCAACTGCTAAATTAGAAAGAACCACCAATGCTCACATTAATTGCTTTTTCGTTACGAAAAGTTATTGTGCCGAGACTATGTGTAATGAAATAATTACTTACTGGTCATTTTGCTGTTATATAATGGTTTGTTATGTATAATTTTATTATTAATATTTCTATTGAAATAAGATTAATTGTTGAATCATTCGGTTCTACGTAACATCATAAAACATCGCATGATATAAGCATTAGTCTTAAATCTGGATCTGTAATGAATGGATAGTTGGACATTAAACAAATCTTGTTTGTCCTTAGTTAGCACGTGTAGTTCCCACTGGTATCGGAAACAGGGTCCAAGCTACTATACCAGAGAAAGACACCTCTTATCTGTATAAAAGATGAGTCATTTAAACAAGGCTTTTTTGCCGTCCGCTCAACCGATTATGACTTCTATTCCGTAGATATAAGGATGGCATTAAAAGCAAAAAATGTGGTAACAATACCAACTATTTACTGCAGCCGCCGTCACAGTAAAAGTCTTTTTTAAATGGCTAATCTAATTGCGAATGGAGTATAGATTATGAAGATATGCCGTGTCCAGAAGTACCGCTTTCTGAATAAAGCCCTTGATCCAGCCGCCTTACGCGAGCTTTCTAAGGTGTTGGTCGGGCCTCTTGGCTATTAAACCCAATGGCTTGACAGCCAATGCTGTCACGACTATCAGTACAATGATCGCCGAGTCCGCATACCACATGTCGACAGTAGGTAGTAGGTTTTCATTTTTTAGGTACTTTTTGATACGTGCTCATCTTAGATATAATACCTAATAGGTACGGTAGGTGACATCATGGGTAGGTAGGTACATCGAGAAATGATAAAAGAAAAGTTTGAAGACGAAACGTGCAGTTTATTAAAAAAATATAACTAAAGAAAAATTAAACTCTTCAATTTCCCTCAGACAAGTTAAAAATCCTGAAAGTCCTTATCGTTATAAAGTTTCCTTTTCTTAGTTATCGTAAACAGACCTTTTTTCTCTGAACTCTTCACTTTAGGAGTCCTATCGTTCTTATCGTAATATATCACTTGTAGACTGTTTGTGGTCTTCGGTGCTTTATTTTGGGACGGTGGCAAAGGAAACTTACTCGATACATCCTGGACGGGGTCCGAGTCTATAATATGATAGTCTGTGTACGATTCCCTATTGGCTGAATAGGGTCTTTCCACATGGTTTTCATACTGCGAAGGGTAACTGCTCTGCAAGAACTGTTTAAACTGATTCTGTTTCAGTTTCTCTTCTAATTCCTCAAGTCGCTACAAAACATTGTTTATAAGTGAAAGCGTTTTATAATCTGATGTTATTGCCAACATTATCTACGACGATTTTATGTTTAAGATGCAGTTTTAATGGCCATTGACGGGGATACAAATATGTAATTATATCGCTACGAGCTAAGGCCGTAGTTTGTTACGTTGCCGTTGAGGTGAGTTATATCTAATAAATGTCTGTGTTATTTAAGTGTAGGGGAAGGCCGGAAGCCAGTGCTGTCTCCTCTCTCTTTAGACGCTCCATTACTTTGAGAAATGGGTGGGGCGGTTTATAATGTTGCCCTGACATGGAAGGTGGAATGCAAAAGCATGGTTGTGTATTTAATCGGTATGAATTATAAATGTCGTCGTACTACGGTAAATGAGGGACCTTTAATTTTATATTGATACTTTAACTCGGTTTCTGGAAGACAAGATGTGTAACGCAAAAAGTAGCTAAATATATACTGTCAAACTCCAGTTGTAAGTACTATAATCTGTAAGTTATTTTTAGCTTTGATTAGCGCTAATCGGTTGACAAAAACAATATTTTTCAACATTATTATGCAGTAGATTTGATTCATAGGTATTACCTCAAGTGACAGAACCAAGCAAAGCCAAAGGGTCAATTACAACTGGAATAAGACTTTTTTCTGAAATGAGAAATTATCGAGCAGTGGTGGAAATATCATTTATCTCAAAACGGTGAAGAAAAACGTCGTGAGGAAACCGGCATGTCCTAGAACCTAAAATTCGAAGACATGTGACATCCACCAACCCGCACTGGACCCGCGTGGTGGATTACGGCCCATACTCTCTCCCAGAAAGGAGGCCTGAGTCCCAACAGTGGGAACATTATAAGGCCGGCTATGCTATGCTATGCTATGAGAAATTATCAAATGACTTCTTCCCCTCTAGGGTGGAGCGAAACAGCGTGTCAGAGTTTTACTGACTGAACCCCACCTATGTTCCTTCATTACCGTTTACGAGATTGACCATAGCCCTAGAACTTTTAGGGCCACGGTAACTCTAACGTCTTTCAAACGTCCCCGCAGCCCAACTGAGGTGATTCTGGGATAAGTTTACAACTAAGATTGAACTTAATGAGCTGTTAGATTTGATGCATACGACCCTACTTGTTCAAAATTTATTCCTTAATCATCATGATTCAAGAACCTCCCATCTTCGCCTCTTCCTCATATTCTACACAAGTTACCGCAGTCATACGAACCCGTCTATAAGCATCGATGTTCAAGTCTGTGCGCGCCGTTTCCCGCGCCAACTCTTCTTGTAACTGTGTCGCACGTGCAGTTTCGCGCTGTACCTTCTCTTCATACTCTAAGACTACCACGTTGATCTGGAACATTTGAGTTAGTGCCTAAACCTTTAATCAATCATTCTTGATTGAAGACTGAAACTATCAATGTGGCTCGTATCGGTGACTACTGAACCAAAGTCTTTGATACGATGCATACCGTACCGTGCAAGTAGAGGGCTACTGCGGGTTTTAACAGCACTGTGGATACGACAACGATATTTCTTTCTACGTTATTAGCGGCGAGAGTTGTGGAGTAAAAATTAATTGTATAACTTTGAAGGTGTGTGCCTGGAGTTCTGTTACAAAGGTCTTGATAGACTCTAGTTCTCACAAAAGTTAGATAGTTGCAGTTGCTAGTTATTATCATCATCATAATTTCTTTTATACTAATTATATAATTAATTATGATGATGATCGATGATATGAACCTTACATCAAAAGATGTAGAAAATAAAAAGAAACAGCGGTTTGTCAATAAATAGGTACTAATTGTACTGTGTTCTTAGGTTTGGGTCATAAGTCTATATCGTAATAGATGATCGGTTTATAATCGGTACCTAACAAGCGGTCGCGATCATCTGAGACTCAACAATTTTTATTTCGGTAGGAATAAATCTTCAAATGAGTCCAACCGCTCCCGGTAACTTATTCGAAAAATCCCGAAACCCTGGCAGGGAGAGTTACACACAGTATCGACGCACATGGGCCACATTGGCCAGTCAAAAACGCCGCCACGAGAAGCTAGAAGCGGCCAAAAAGGTAGCGCGCGACAGCCACTTGTGGCCGGTGGCTGCTACTTTTTTACCCATACGCGCAGTATCATAATGGACTCTGAAGAAGAAGGTTTAAATGCGCGAATGGCGTGTGACGGCGTTATGCATCGGCGTTTGGTGGCCAGTGCGGGCCACAAGAAGCGAGCAGCGACGATCTGTAGCGTGTGGCGGCCACTGGCGTCAACCGTGTGCGGCGAATACATATAAAATCTATGAAACTTATAGGAAATATGCCGGTGGCGGCGTTTTGTGATTGTGGCCGGTGGCCCGTGTGCGGCGACCTTTAGTGCATTCCTACTTACATAATTATTGTATTTTTACGAACCTTCTCCCGATGCTCAGTTTCCATTTCTCTCATTTTAGCCCTCAGTTCCTCAATGATGCATGTGAACTGCGCCACCTGGGCATCGCACACGTGTTGCATCTGTTGAACTGAAGACTGCGTTTGATACAACAGACTACAATTTGATTTAGGTTCTGGCTACCACTATATGTATGTATGTTGTATGTTTTATATTGTATTACAATTCAATTTGTAAATCTGTAACTTGGTATGCAATAAAGTATAAATAAATAAATATATAAATAATATATGTTTGAAGTTGAGATACACTTAGGAATAAAGGTAAGGTAGATTACCTACCTACAGTACCTGCTTACTTTTATTAGGCTTTAGTTAGGCTCAAGTGCTTTTCAAGTGCACTTCATTAATTTCTACCTATAAATCTGTATTTAATCCTCAACATCCTTTATTGCAGAGATTTTACAATTTAGATACGAGTAAGGCCTATCTAAAGTAGTCTAAATCTACGGACGTGTAGCTTCGTAGACGCATATTCGTCTTTATACTATACTTGGTGTACGCTAAAGCCTGCGTTGTGCCACCGTGTCGTTGCCACTTCGTTGACAGTTTCAAAGTTTTTGTTTGCAAGCAAAGATTCAAAGCATTTTATTTCAAATAAACCATTTACAGGCACTTTTGAAATGTCAAGAAGTCCGTCAGTCAGAAAAAAATGATGCTAATTGCACATTCCGAAGCGTAGATCTTTATGGAGAAGAATGTGCAAGAAACTCCATGGACACTCTTTTCAATCATGTTACAAATATCTCTGTAATATGTTTCTTGTCGCTGCTATCATGTAAGAACAATATTGTAAATAAAGTAAAAATAAAAACTAAATATAGATATTAAAATAGCTAGCACACAATAGAATAGATATTAGCACCACTCAGCTCAACCATTTTGAAGGGAACAGAATGATCCAATACACGCGCCACTATCAGTAAGACATTTGAGTGAGCATGAGAAACTCTCAACTGCCATGTTCATTTATGTCAAACAAGTCCGATAATAACCTAAAAACCATAAATAGCTCCATGGTTTCATTGAGTTCTAATAGCTTCACGCAGGCATATCTACACCCTGCGTATAATGATGACGAATACGCGTCTTTGAAGCTACTCGTCCGTGACAGTAGGCCTAAGATGCCAAAATCATCGATACAAGCAGGGTGGGTACTTACTATCTACGTGAACCTTGAGTAGGTATGTAGGTTTAATATAGGAGCTATGTAATATGTATAAATGTCTTATTTAAAATGTACATAACCGATAGTAAATTATACCAACTTTCCCTTTTACCATCAGCCTTCAGCTCTTCAATTTGTTTCTCATATGCACTACGCAATTTCATAGTATTTTCGTTTTGTTTTTGTAGCGTATTTTCTTTGTCCTGTATAGCAAATAAGTTCTACTTGTAAAAATTAAGTTCTACTTGTATGAAGTCTGTATGATGAGGTTAACTCAGCAACTCAAACAAAATGCGAAAGATTGGAGAGGCCTACGCCATAAGGCCTCTCCAATCTTTCGCATTTTTTTTTAACTGATATAAACTAGTGCTTGACTGCGTTCCCATCTGATGGTAAGCAGAGATGCAATCATTATGGTGAGGCGCACTAGTTTATTAAGAGCCTATTCACTCTAGCCTTCATCTTTTTTCTTTAGCATTTATCTCAAATTCTTGGGAACTCTTCGGCTACTGCTAGCATATGATTGTTTTTTTTTTATATATTATTGATAGGTTCGCTCTTGACCGCTATCTCACCTGATGGAAAGCGACGATGCGGTCGACGATGTAGCGCGCTTACCTAGAAGTAACCTATTCACTTTTGACTTAAAGATTCCCGGGTCGTAGCTATCAGGAAACACTGATTCTGGCAAGGAATTCCACTTCTTAGCTGTACGCACAATGAATGTGTTCCCAAAACGTTTTGTGCGTATAGGTGGGATAATTGATTGATTAATTGAAAAGTATGCTCTTTATTGTACACCATAAATACATGCGTAAATATTAGAAAGATGCAAACGGTAGATGGTGGATGGTGACGTTATAAGTTAGGATATTTGCAATATTGTGTCGCCTAACCTAGTGGAAATTCTCGGCTCTAACTTATGTAGGTAGATAACAGATTGACTGGTTAAAGGCAAAAGACTATTTAAAAATATGGTGCTCCTGGCCAAATATTTATGCCGGCAACAAAATAAACGACAGTTTTTAATCTACACCTCGAATTTGATATACTTATTTTCTAAATCACAGGTCGACTCAAAGAGTATAGTTTGTCAGTTGTCTAACTTGAGAAACGGAAGATTACGCGCTGCCCCTTTCAGCTTACGACTTTCGACCTTGGCCCCTTGACCTAAGGGTAAATACACTATTGGCAGAAAGGATTTAGTCGCCTTGCCCGTTCTAGTAAAAAATTACTTACTTACTTACAACAATGAAGCAAAAATTGGATGCAAAAAATCCACATTTTTCGGTCTGGTTGGACACAACCTTGGGTGGGAGGGTTCGATAATTTTGTGTAATAAATGTTACACAGGTACCTTTTCTATATCCGCAATATTAGTGTCTTTCAATGATATCAGTTCCTTCAACTTCTTCACGTCGCGCTTCAGATAAACCAGTTGGGACACAGTCTCCTGTAGATTCCCTATCATTTCCCTTGACGTTAACAGATGGTAGCGATGAGACTTCTCCATTTCACGAACTTCTTTCAATTCAACCTCCAACTTCAAATTAGCTTCACGTAATTTCTTGCACTCTTCATTTTCGTTAGAGAAATCCTATATAAAACAAAGTTCCCATTAGGGATCTTTTTATGACCCTCTGAGGATTGTTATTTAAGTGAAAGTTTATTCGATAAATGCTCACAATTTTGCACCTTGATAAACTGTTTAATATGTTTTGAAGACGAGTGTCAAGAACAGTTTTTTCTTCTTCTTCTTGCTTACAATCCATGTCATGAATTTTTTTCACAAATATCGATAAATAAAGGAACAAGTTTAAATAAATATAGCTTCAAATCTTCCTTTAGGGCATTTGTTGAATTAAATGAATATACAAAGTTTTAACATTTAAAAAAGACCGCGCTTTTGTATAATTTATAACGATTTTTTTTCTGTTTACCCCTTAGGAAAGGCTGTAGTCGTTCGATCATATCGCCTAGTCTTTCGTCCATGTTTTCTTGCGTAATAAGCTTCCGAAATAGTTGTTTCTTTTTAGAATGCGGGTAAAACACATTCTAATGTTTTTTGAAGTATTTGGCAGCAAATGTATCGATTCAGCCTTCTCAGCAAATTTCGCTGAGGTAGCTTAAACTATAATAAAATTTTCAGCTCCATTTTACCGAGACCGCGTTTATTTCAATGATTCCACATCCACATATTATTCTAGTTGCGCAGACACTTGAGATTGAAAACTACACTAATTTTACATCACAATATCCACTAGGAATCAATTTGCGAATAATTAAAACAGCCACTGAACTTCAATCGAAGAAATTATGAATGTACCTAAGTCTAAGTGCATTCATAATTTCACACTCATAAATTCTACTCTACAGGACGTCAATTCTCTATCTCCGAAATGAAAATTTGTAACGAACTTGAATATTCAAGCAATTTCGTAAAAAAACATACTCTATTTTTATTTTGTAACACACAAAAGCTTAGTCAGCACTTAAATTTAAACCCTAAAACCACCACTGAACCTAGAGTGAAGTGACAATATACTGATTATAAGATAACGCATTAGGTACCTAGTAGTATATTTTGATAATTTATCAATATTTATTGCAGATGATACAATATTTAATTGTAATTTATTTATGTACAAATATTTTTTATCATCAATCAACAAGAGGCCTGAAAAAAGGTCTCTTGTTGAATTTTCTTCTGATAGAATCATCGTCGGCCACATCATCACTTACCAACAGGTGAGATAGTGTTCAAACGCGATCGTTTAAATAATACAAAAAGTTAGCGACTTTTGATATTGAGTCTAACTAGTTTAGGAGTTGGCAACACTAGATGTCAACTTGACTGACATCCGTCTGTCATTTAGGGATGTTGGTAGTAATAAAAAATATCGATATATCGATATTAATAAAAATATCAATATCGGCCTCGATAAATCTATGAAAAACTATTGATATATCGGTCAAATTTTCCGAAGTCGGAAATCGGTTTTATAATAATTATTTTGTTCAGTCTAGCTCAATAATAGGTAATAGTAATTTATTCACCCCCGACGGAAAAGAGGGGTCTGTGTGTCTGTCCGTGGCATCGTAGCTCCCAAACGAATGGACCGATTTTGATTCGTTTTTTTTTTTGTTTGAAAGCTGATTCAATCGCGATGGTTCTTAGCTACAATTTATGAAGATCTGTCCAGGTGTTCACGGTCATCAGCTCGTTTGTTAACTGCGGTAGGGATCTTAAATACGTACTGGGTATTTACTTTACTTTTAAACATATGTGTGACCTAATATTTGAAATACTCTTGTACTTGCTGGTACCATTGAGCTGATCTGATGGCGGAGATCGAAGGTAAGAGACGTAATCCTGGATTGCCTATTAGTAAACCTATTGAGTTTGGGCTCATTAGATTCATCTTAACCAGTACTATACATTTCTCGTGACAAAAAGGACCTGATGCTAGAATTGGAAGGTGGCTGATGGAACCCTGGAATGCCTACTAGTAAACCCGTCGAGTTTGGGCTCGTTAGATTCGTCACCAGTTTTATACATTTTACATGATGACAAGAACCTGATTCTAGAAGTGGGAGGTGGTTTATCTGTATAATATTATATCAAGTTGGGTCGGGGCGAACCACTAGTTGATAATATTTAAGAAAATGTAATTTAAGTAGTTAAATATTTTAATAATTAATTAATTTGAAAAAAATTTCGTTTTTGATACGAATTTCGATATTGAATATTTTGTATCGATATATCGGATCAAAATATATTGGCCGAAAATATCGATATATAGAAGTAACAACTATCGATACTTCGATATTTTTCAACAAGCCTACTGTCATTCTGTCAAGTGTCAGACTCGTTTGTCATAAAAATGTGTTGTGTGGGTTTGAGAATACGAATTTCCGTGTAGGTTATAGAAATATTATTTATTATTTCTAGTATTCACTTAAAAAACAAGATTTCAGTATTGTGATATTAATTCAACTGAAGATATTTTGATATTGCGATTGTATTCAATATATTAATCACTGGAAAATTAAAATAATCACACGAGATGGCCGCGGCATACGGAATACATTTGGGAAACCATTCGGCATCGTTAGCTTCATATTCTAATGGTGCACCATTGATTATCGCCAATGATGCTGGGGACCGAGTGACTCCTGCTATCGTTGCTCTAAATGGCACAGAATGGGAGATTGGACTCCCAGCGAAATCAGGACAGGCGTCGTCTAAATCGATCATAAAGCACAATAAACGCCTTATGAACAGTGATTTCAATGCAGATGACCTCGCGTACGTGGAATCATCATCATCATGCCGCATCCAGAATGAAGACAAAGTAGTGTATGAGTTTGAAACAAGTGAAACTACTCTCTATTCCAACCCTGACAACATTGCTACTAAAATCTATGCAAAATTGTTCACCATAGCCAGTCATGCTATGAATAACGAAGGAGATTTGAAATTAGTATTGGCTGCACCATTGCATTGGTCTACTACAAGTACAGAAAGGCTTGTGAAGTGTGCTGAACTGGCAGGCTTTGATGTTCTACAAGTTATCAGTGAACCTGCAGCAGCACTCCTCGCCTATAACATTGAAGAAACAGCAGAGGATGTTAATGTGTTGGTTTACAGACTAGGGGGGTCATCATGTGATGTGTCCATAGTAAAAGTGTCTGGTGGCTTTATGACTATTGAGAAGAATATCTACCGGTCAGATTTAGGTGGCCAGTGCCTCACAAAAGACTTGGCTGATTATATTGCACAAGAGTTCAGGCAAAAATGGAAATTAGACCCTCAAGAAAGTAGAAGAGCTATGGCAAAACTATTAGTTCATGCTGACAATTGCAAACATGTTCTTTCAACACTTAACTCAGCTCATGTGTTTATTGAGTCACTATTAGATGGTGTTGACTGGAGCCAGAATGTGTCTCGGGCAAGATTTGAAAATGTGATTTCGTCAAAGATTAATGCGTACATGGAACCTGCCCAACAAGTCATTGAAAGCTTTGGTGGACCCATCCATAAAATAATTATTTGTGGTGGAAGTATGAAGATACCAAAACTTCAGTCTGCAATTGCAAATCTTGTACCTGAAGCTGAAGTACTCTCTGGGATAAGTCCCGATGAAGTGATTTCTGTTGGATGTGCCCGGGAAGCTGGCTTGCTGTTGGATATTCCAGAGTTTTCACTGAATGATTTGAACACAGAAGTGGAATTCTTGGGAAAAGATATCTATCTCAAGTATTTAGATCAAACAGTACAACTTTTTAAAGAAGGAACTCCCCCTTATGCTCAGAATGTTCAAAGTATTGAAGCTGGAGGAGATATTACAAACATCAGTTTTTCTTTGCATGAAGACCCAGAAAGTGAAGAGTTTGCCACTGAAACTTTTAATGTAGAAAGTTTGAATAAACCATTTACATTAAAAGCCACATTACAGCAATCAAATGTCCTGTTACAAGTAGAATAAAATTTTTGTATGTTGACAAATAAAGCAATGCCAATCAATAATTGTGTTTTTGATTTTATTTTCTGCAGGGAATTACAGGTATTAAAATAATATTATTTATGATGTACATTAAATCTATCTCCTTTAATTCAGTCCATCCATAAGTTGTAAAAGATTGCCCTGAACAATAAGAGAATCCATTGAACACTTGTTTTAGTAATTTGTAAATGTTTATTCTGTATAAATAAAGTACTTGTAACATAAATAAATAGGTTTTAATCATAGATGATGCCAAAACCTTGCGTGTGTTCACAACTTTGTTATAAATGTTTCTTTTTAATTGTACCGTATACCGTACCTACTATCACGTTTGGCTTTTAATGCCCGTCACAGAGTACTTTGTAATATACCGAAAATGCCTATTTTGCATGATTAAGCTAAACGACCAAATGTGGTTTTCCAAAAGGCCTAATATGCTGTTATCCAAACTAAAAGCTCTCTCTTCTGCCCTGCGTTCAAAAATGAGGTTAGAGTTAACTCGATTGACGTCATCAGGTTAGATACTCTACGCTCGCATTTTTGAACGCGAACGTGGAATTCAACTGTCAATGCCAAGCAACTGTCATTCCTGCCGCTTACACTAACCTACACTGCTCGGAATTAGAGTTAGTTGGGTTAAATCTAGGGTAGCTAGTCAAGAAATAAAAGAATGACTCTGGGTTGCAACTCGAAGCATTTTTGAACGGTTAGAGTAAATACCCGACCCTATTCTGGTTATTTTTGAACGCAGGGCTGCCAGTCATTAGTGTCAACTGTCTGTCACCACATTATTTATTTTGAAAATTAAAGAGTGAAAGCTAAACTTTAAAATCCAAAAAAAGTTCCATTTCGAGCCTTTCATAACTGATACGTGATTTATATTATGAATATATTTATCATAGCATTTTTATTAGCTTTAATATACGACATAGCATCGGTAGGGTCTATAAAAACAAATTATATTAGGCATCACTTAGGTTCACGAACGCCTTACAGGTTTGTAGCTAACAAGAATGATACAAGAATAAAATATCCAAGTAAGTTGATACAAATAAAATAGCTTTATTCCTCTCTCGTATTTTCAGTGTCCATACTACTGTTAATATATAGATTTCACAACCACAAACCTATTTCAAGTATGCTAGTTTTCATCGCTTTTTAGAATAGTTTATTAGCACCCTTTTTGTGACGCGTAACAGTAAACAAATGACTACTAACTACTAAGCAAAGATCAATGCTGCTAAGAAAATTTTACATTTTATGAAGGTTTTAGAGTAGTGGCTTAGAATATTTTAATTTTTATTTCAGATTGCAAAGATACAAAAATATATATGGTGACTCGTCATGGCACCAGACTACCGAGTCGTAAAGATATAGCTGCTGTTTCAAAGCTTGTTGAGTTAAAGTATGAAGTGTTACTGCAACACGAACATGGCAAAGGTTTGTTATTATCTTGTTAAATGCAGCACTACATTTTCAGCCATGCTGAACAACTTATTTATTTAAAAAAGGAAATGTTATACAGGTCGCTTTTGTCACTTTCAAGTAAGCCCGAGCTTATCAATAAATAGCATAGCATAGCATAGTCGGCCTTATAATGTTCTCACTTGTGGGACTCAGGCCTCCTCTCTAAGAGAGGGAATGGGCCATAATCCACCACGCGGGCCCAGTGCGGGTTGGTATCAATAAATAAAAAAACTTTTTACAAAAAAAAATATATTCTGAAATCATTTTTTTTTGTAAAAAGTTTTAATTTTTTTTACCAGAGTGCATATTTCTCATGACAATTCGAATTAACCCAAACACTGCTAGGTTATATTGTTTTATTATGAAGTTTCTATATCCACCTTCCACCTTCCGGCTTCATCATCAGATCAGTTTGATAGTACCTTAAAGTCAAAGTGCATCTCATGACAATTTTAATAAGCCCAAACACCACTAGGATACATTGATTAATTACAAAGTTCCTGTGCCTACCTTCCGGCTCCATCATCAAATCAGTTTGATACTACCTTATAGCCAAAGTATATCTTATGACAATTCTAAAAAGCCCAAATATGGCTAGGTTATATTGATAAATTACGAAGTTCCATTGCCTACATTACGGCTCCATTATCATCATCATCAGTTCACTATGATGATACAATTTCTAACATGACTATTCAGAACCATTTATTTATTTGTATTGACATAGTCGCTTAACTATCTTCATTGTGATATCTATGCGAGTATGAAGTTCTTTTGGCCATTTCTGGTCTTCTTCATTAGTTCCACTTCATCAAATGTTACTTTTTGACTGTAAATGCTTAAGTTTTCGATGAAAATACCAAAATCACCATATGGTTGCCTATAATATTTGAGGAGTTCCCTCGATTCCTCATGGATCCCATCATCAGAACTAGATTCTGAAAAAAATGGGACCAATTGGAAAGCATCTAAGCTCTAAGAGGAAAAAGAAATTATGCAAATCGGTCCATAAACGAAGAAGTTCTGTGGTGCAGTTATCGGCACGGATCTTGAGCGCTGACTGTTACTTGCACAGAAGTAAAATATTAGGTCTCTTTGGTGGTATGAAGTGAGACGCGGGGGCGGGGAGTGTCAGTGATTGGCTTTCTGTCATGTTAGGAATCTTTGAAATTTTCGTCTTTGCTACAATATGCATACCTTCCGGTAGAAATTCCCTAAAAGATAATGAAAACCGTATGAAAATCTGTAGCATGGTTAATAAATAAACGGAAAAACAGACAGAGAAACACAGCGACTTTGATTTAAACTATTTATGTTTTTTTTTAACTTTTACCTTCAACCAGAATTAAGAAGATAGCAGGTAAAAGAAAAAATAAAATAAAATATGTGTAAATTTTCTTTGCCATAAGTGTACGATGCGCAAAGCGATCTTCACTCTTTTGCCGAGCGCTCAATATCCGTGCCGATAACTATAACACACATAAAAAATAACATACAACTGAATCGATAACCTCCTCCTTTTTTTTTGATGTCAGTTAAAAAAGGAACTTAAATGCCAGTTACCAATTATTATAATTATTAAACATATTATTGATCACTCACTGGTGGGAAATCATCAAAAAAACTTCTCCCACTCTGCATAGTGTTTTTTTTTTTTTATTGTGTTTGAAAATCATCTTATGACAAAACCCACTCCTGTTCCTTCGTTGCCTTCGTCCCAGGGCCCCGGGTTTCGCTTTCACACTACCCGTGGCCCCAGTAGGCTTCGACACTGCTGGGCCCCTACGATTTGCTGACATCTCTTTGAGGCGCGCGTGGAACAATACGCGCCGTCGACGACTTGGGCTCGGTCTGATTACCGGACGGTCGGACGGCGAGCCACCCATTGCTCGCCGTCCGCAAGCTTGCGCCTACGGTGGCCGGAAATCGGGATCGGAATCCGGAAAAACATTGTTTGAAAAAAAAAAACCCGAGCGAAGCCGGGGCGGGCAGCTGGTAAATAAATAATTGCAAAAAATATTAATATTATAAATGCAATGGTAACTTATTAGTTGGTTATGTTTTCACTCCAGTTAATGGCATAATGCAATTTTTAACAAAGATGTACCCTAGGACCTGAAGAAAGACTGAATACTTTTTAACAATAGGTCATCATCATCATCTTCCTGCCCTTATCCCGTATTATTTGGGGTCGGCGCAACACGTTTTTTTCTTCCACTCTGCCCTGTTACTCGTCATGCTATCACTAACTTCCTTTTCTTTCATATCACTCTTCACACAATCCATCCATCTTTTCTTTGGTCTCCCTCTTCCTCTCCATCCATCCACATGTAAACTCATAACTCTTTACTTTTTAACAATAGGTAAACCTTAAAAATGATTTTTTTTTTCATTAGCAAGAGTTGGTGTCTAATAAATTCATACCTAGATGTATCAGTTACGCAATTTTACAACCTAGTTACCAACACCATGGTATTTAGTATAAAAATGCTCCCATGGGTAAAATGTATGAGTTTATGTATTATGATCAGGGACCATTTTGGTTACCCATTGAAAGGGTTTTTGATAGGGTTTTGACAAAGTGTTGTTTTAAAACCCATTTCATATTTGTTACACTTATTTACGAAAATCCTCATCAATGGATAACCTCTTCCAAACCCTTTCGATTTGTTTACCTCTATATTCAAAAACCCATTCTTGGTGGTTAATACTTTTTAGCGGTAAGACGTTTTGAACGGGTTACCCCTTCAACGACTGTAACAGAGTTAAACATTTGGACTACAAATATTGTAATTTTATCTCTCGTGCCTTACTTTAAAGTACTAAATTGCATGCATGCGGCAGGTACGCGTCAAGTCGCAACACGTAATCTAGGACCTAGCGACTCCACAGTCCATACACATACGATTATTTTATGGTTATTATTGCAGTGATTTTAAAGTTAAATGTATTTTTTTTTTCTGGAATAGTCGGGATTGTTTAATGTATAATCTTGTCTTTTTTACGGAATCATAAATGTCATTTGATCGTCTCACTCATCACTTAGTGCCCGAAGGGAAGGTCAAAATCTTTTCTTCCACTCCAACGTAATTTAAAATGATTTTATTTAAAACCCTTTGATTACCCCGACAAACCCTTTCAAAGGGTTATCTGCTTCAATTGGAACCAGTAACATCTTGAACTAGTTAACTTATTGATAGGGTTACCCTAACGTTAGTGTTATGAAAGGGCTAACACTACGAAGAGGTAACATTTTCCGTTACTGTAGGCATACAATCTGTAACCCTTTTGAAAGAATTGACTTATATTCGGGGTTGTACGGTCCCTGATTATGATGACTATGAGATGAAATGATAGTCATATTATATCATGTCATATTTTTTTTTCATATAAACAAAATGTTTTGTGTATTTTAATAATAAAACATTATGTTTTAATTTTATAATGGTTTTGACTGAAACCATAACAAATTGGGTTTTGATTAATTAATAGGTATTAACTGTAATACATTATTTATGTGTAATTTTTAACTTTTCAGGTCAATTAACAAATGAGCAATTAAACAATTTTAAAGACTGGAAAACGAATCTTGATGCTGACGAAGAAAGTTACTTGACATTAGAGGGTCGAGATGAAATGATACTGCTTGCTGAGCGAATGCAGAAAAGATTTCCTAATGCTATCAAACAGAGATATAGCAACAAGACATTTTTAGTAAGTTGAACAGTGTCTTTAGAAAAAAAATTATATATTTTTCTAGTATTCACTTCTATCGCACTAATATTATAATATATAATTCGATAATATACCAACATGCCTGTAACAAGGAGTTTAAAAGCAAATGCATACTGATTAAAAAAAGATAATATACTTGTCGGTAAAGTCAATAGTACAAAAGCTTGAGAACGAATGAACGAGCTAAGTGAAAAGTAACACATGTCACTTTGACAGAATCCGCGCTGACGTTTGCACGAATCGAGCAGACAAAAGTGCCGACCGCAGACGTCCGGCTCTTTCCTCTGTCGGCAGCCGTGCAAACAACAACGTCTATTCTCGGGGACTGTCTCACGGCTCGTTGTGTGAAGTGGATACCTAAAGCTTGCATCATAATAAATCAGTTGTATGATCTGGAATAGTTTGTTTATTGCTAGATATCCAGCCATCGCCCACAAAACCGAGTCCCTAGACAGAGCTTCAATGATGATCGGCATCTTTGCGCCGACATATATAATGTTTACAATAATATCTCAATTAAACTGTCTATTTTACATTTTCCAGTTCCGCTATACAGCAACACAAAGAGCTCAGCAAAGCGCGAGATACTTCACCAATGGTTTGTTCGAGAAAAAGGAAACTCAAGACATCATATTTGCACCAGCCACTAGAGTGGATCCAGTGTTACGAGTAACTTGACTATTTTTACTTTATAAAACATTTTATTTTATGAAACTTAAAATTGAGTTCTCAAATGACACAAGTTAATTAATATCTTTAAAGCCGGTTATTGCTTCAATACGCCTAAAGTAGCGGTAATTGTAATGTGACGGCGATGCGCGAAACAAATAAAATTTGCACGATCATGAAGGAGACGAGTCTTTGTTTCTTTCTACATAGTATGAAACAAAGTCACAAAGTCGTAAACCACGCAACAGATTTTGATGTGATTATCACTAATAGAAAGAGCAATAAATGAGGCAGGTTTTTGTGTATAATTCTGCCCTGCTTATTGCAAATGCAGTACATGCAAAATGGCGCGATTCGAAGATACCTACATGCCGTAAGCATGTTTTTTGATATCTAAACAACAAGTCTTAGTTATATAATTTTAAAAGTGTACTAAGAGAATAAGAAAATAATATTTTTTTATACATTAGCCCCATGAGAAGTGATTTTTGCAAAAAAGTGAAAATCCCAAAAATTACCATTACTGTATTTCAATTAGCAGTCAGAATTTACGTCCGTGTGAAACCAGGGCGGGTTACTAGTTCGTATAAAAAAATATTGAAACGCCGCGCTTTCGCATTGCCGCATCTTAAATTCTGAGTTTCATTTGAAAATTCGGTCGTTAATCTCTAACCGTCTTGGCTTCTCCCTTCACTCAGTTGCAATTTTTCAGTTTTACAAACACTGTGACAGGTGGCTCACACAAGTTAAGAGAAATCCAGAGACTTACAAGGAGACAAAGTTGTTTAGCCATAGTCGAGACATGAATAAGACGTTGGAGTCTATTTCTCATAGACTGGGCCTCAATAGAGTACTGGAATTTGGTTTGTAAGACTATAACTGCTGCCTTGTGTTGCTGAAGCTTGCTTTGCTTTACTAGATTGTCTCGAACTTTCTATTTTTCATTTCTCTCCGTGTCTATTTTAGCTTTTATTTTAATCTTCATTAGTTGAGCAGTGCATAATACACGCAAATTAATTGGTAATAAACTTACATGTTAGTGAAATAGAGTTGATAATGGCATGCAACTTTAATGCAGTAATTGAACCATTGTGAGCACGCTTGTGCATGTTTGTGTTTCGAAGCTTGGTAACATTCGGAACTTGGATATTTAACTAAATACCCCACAGATACCAAGCTTTTGTGGAGGGTTGTCACAATGTTCACGATCCAGCCAGTGCCGGATTAAGCCAGCTCGGGGCCTGTAGCAAATACTATCAAGGGGCCCCCTAAATGTTTATAGTAAATTATAACAAATTAAAACTTAGCAACAAGCACTAATTTACATCATTATAAAAAAAAAAAAACTATCAGGCGATGGGTTCGTAGGCACCTCCATTACCTTTATGGAAAATGCAGCATTAGTCAGATTTCATGATGTACAGATATCTTGACTTGTGTTTGTAAGCACCAAGTGGGGCCCGTAGCGTTTGCTACTTTTGCTACGTGGCTGATCTGACATTGGATTCAGTATTCTGTATTATAATTAGCTGCTTATGTTGGTTATGACAGCGCGCGCATGAGCAATTGCCGCTCTGTCAGTGTTAACACGCCTTACATGTTTTATTGCTCAGTGTTGACATCATTATGAAATAACGGCACGTATTTAATGTTCCACACGGTATACACACGCACACATCAATCGAAGATCTTCTGATGCCTTGCACTTTGTCACCCCAATACTTGACTGATAATCACATGAACCTATCAGTCTGACTTACTAAGACACTTCGTGGTGCCGTTTTCAAGAGGTTTCCGTACCAAAATAATATGAGTTGAAGAAATATTATGGTGTTTGTAAACACGCTGCTCTGCCTTCTACTACAGAATTAATCCTAGCATTAAACGTAGCATTGCATTATACGTACGCAGTATTTTTCATGCTTAAAGTATTATTATTTATTTTTTCTATGAAAATCTTGTAAAAAAATAATTTAAGATTAATTTTGATTTGTAGAGACTGTGAATTTGATGTATAAGTACTGTGGATATGAAACTTCGTGGGATAAGCATCACGTTTCGCCCTGGTGTTACGCGTTTGATGAAAGGAGCATACAGGTAACCACAAGGAAATAATAGTATAGACACAAGTAACCTCTGATGAAATCTATATATATAAAAGGAGAATGACTGACTGATGTATCAACGCACAGCCGACACTACAGGGGCTAGAAGCGTGAAATTTTGCTCAAGGTTCCCTTTTATGACGAAGGCGAGCACTAAGAGAGGATTTTCCAAAGTTCACCCCCTAAGGGGATGAAACGGGGGTCTAAAGTTTGAATGGAGAAACCTACTTTCACGCGGGCATAGTCGCTGGTAGAAGTTAGTTGGAATATAATACCAACTCTCGATTCATATTTCTCATGCATTATATACTCATGGGAAAAACGGTGTAATTTGTAACAGAAATGGTAGGCAGATAAAACTAAATGCCACTGCCACTGCTACACACTGCTACGATGCCTTCCATGCTAACTTGCCCGTGTCAGGGTCACCCCTTTCCCTGCTCTCTGCTGCTTAACTTACATAACCGGCTGAGCATTCGGTATTGTATATCTTCTATAGAATACTTATACAAAGTATAAATAATATTTCATATATGAAATAAATAATGCAATATAAATAAATAGGTAAATGCCTACACGTTTTTGGTATTATATACAGTGCCTAGGTATTGTATAGGATACCGGATCTTATTATATCCTTCTTTTGCTGTGCCCGACAGGGCACATGATTGTTTCTTTTGTTAAATATTTACCACCCAATGTGTACATTGTGTAATGCAATAAAGAATTGAGTATTGAGTATTGGATAAGGTATTGTATAGGTTACTGGCAATCTGTATATTGCCGGTAACACCCGAAATCGTCTATCGGGCAGTTACACAAATCAGATAAAACACCCGTTTGGTCGGAGGATCCTTCCTTTTCAACGGAGGTTTTCAAGACTTTACCTTGTTCTTCATAGCTCTAAAAATCTAAAAAAAAGTAAAGTAAAATTAACTTAGGGTTCTCACACGACTGCAGAAAAAAAGTTATGTTAATACCATTGAATGTTTGTTGTCTCTGGTCTTTTTCAGATGTTCGAGTACTATCATGATCTGAGAGCGTATTGGCTCGATGGCTATGGACACGAACTGACGTATCGCCAAGCTTGCTTGTTAATGAAAAATATGTTTGAGTATTTTGGGTAAATATAATAATGCATTATCTTTAATGTTTACCTACATTCATTCTTTAATTTGTGAAGAGAGTTACGACGTTGGTTTTAATGAATATAGTTGTGTAAATACATTAATTTTGGTTATCATACTATGCGATACTGAGCTACAAAATGCAAAAAATAATTGACCAGGATGGCTCCTGGTGTATTTACCTTAATTCGAAATTCTCTAACCATTTTTTTCCAGTACATAAAATTGAGGCCAATCTAAAATGAATACAGCTGTCAGTAGATACCCACACAGTAATTTATTAGAAACTGGGTTCGCAATGTAGTTTTCAAACATGTGAACAAATAGATATTTGATTTGGAAAAACTATTAACACATAAAGTACTCATCACTCTGAAATCATCTTTATTTACACTACTTTAAAGTTGATATTTGTGTCTGTACATCAATTAGAAACCAATATTTGAATAGATTTTAGTGCTGATTGTTCTAGTTTACTAACACACTATTTATTTATGTGCAGTAAAGAACGCGGGTATCGGTCAATATTCTTATTCAGTCATTCTGGCGCAGTTCTGAAGATCTTGACTCATTTGAAGCTCTATAAACCATCTTCACCACTCAAAGGGGACCAAATTGTGAAGGATAGAGAATGGAAACTGTCGGATATAGACAGCTTTGCAGCTAATTTGGCGTTTGTATTGTTCAAGTAAGTTATATTTCTGTCTTCGGGTTCAGTTCACATTGTGACGCGACGCTATGCGCACGTTTTAAAAAACCGATTCAAAAAACAACTTTAGTTACTACACGAAAAGATACACATTTAATTTTGAGAATTCAGAATATTCGTTGCACCACGCGACGCTGCGCCGCGAGGCATCTCGATCTGAAATGTGTATATATCTCGTGTAGTAAATAAATGTGTATTTTGAGTCGCTTTTTTAAAATGACAACAATAACATCGCGTCGCGTTGCGTCTGGGTGTGAACTGATCTTAACTTGTAAAGTTATCATTTTGTGAGACGGGTCACTTTCATTGAACTGTGATAACTAGTGATCAGAGTAGGTAGGACTAATTCACTTTAAAAAAGTTGGCGAGACAACATAACATAGTGGTTTTTTTTTTGTTGATCCCGGGATCCCGGGAACAGTTTCTAAACTTTATGTCTTATGCGATCTCGCCTTAGTATGTCCTGTAAACTTAAGCACAACTGAGTTTAATGAAAAGCTATGGTTAAGAATAAAATTTTGAACAAGAAAAAAAAATGTCATGATGCAAACGGAAGCGTCAAAAATCTGCCGCGTACACGAATGAGTTTGGGGTGACAAAGTCTAAAAGTGTTCTAAGTTTTAACAATCCACAAGGTGGACTGATTACCTAGTGAGGGTCGCGGAAACCCGATGTATGCGAGACGCATATGACCGTTCGGTATGGTGCCACTTGCTTATCTAGCTATCGTAGACTATCCCTAGAACCGATCGTAAATACGTTTTCTGGGGGGACAGTTACACCCACAGAAATCGCCTCTATGACCGCGCTCATAAAATCTTATTTACTTTTATATTCTTCCACTATCTTTTTTGAAATTATTACTCCACGCGAACGAAGTCGTAGGAACAGCTAGATAACATTAAAAGTAACAAAGTAGATCAAACCATTACGGTGTAAAAGTAGCACTTAATCCAGATTTCTTAGCGTGCCAGTAAAATTCAGATTAATTGCCACTTTAGCTCGCTAATGTAGGCAACAAGTCATCATATAAATCGCAGACGAATAAAACACTACCGCAATTTTATGTTTAAAACTGTTGCCAATTATTATCTGTTATGAAGAAATAGGTTACGTTTTTTTTTAGTGTTTCGTTGTTATTTGGAATAACACTGACTTTATTAGATTTTCTTATTTTATTATTGATGCGCTCGCGCTTGACCACTACTTTTTTTTTAATTTTTATAAACTAGTGCTTGACTGCGATCCCACCTGATGGTAAGTTGTGATGCAATCGTTGATGGTGAGGCGCACTAGTTTATTAAGAGCCTATTCACTCTAGCCTTGAAGATACCTAAATTATAATCAGACGGGAAGACCGCAGCAGGCAAGTTGTTCCAGTCCCTCGATGTACGCGGTATAAACGACGAGGCGAAACGTTATCTCACCTGATGATAACCAATGTGGTCGATGGAGCACGCTTGAATTTTTTTTGTCGGCAATCTTTAAAGATTATCTCTCGCTTTGGGTGGGGCGGGAGGTTGTCAGACTTATACTGACTAAAAGCCACAGTGTTTCTTCAGTCGCCTTTTTTTTGAGGGTAACAGTTTCGAACAATCCGCAGACCTGGTGGGCGTCGGCTCTAACTGGCCCCGTCAATTTTGTTGACATCTTTTAGAGGCACGTGTGGAAGCGCTGTCGACCTGGGCTTGGTCCTTACCAGACGGCTGGACGGCGAGCTACCCATGGCTCGCTGTCCGCAGAGTAAGCTTGCCTAGAAGAATCTTATTCGTACTTGACTTAAAGACCCCCGGGTTGTTTGGTACCATACCATATTAACAATAGAAAGGAGTGCGCTTTCATGATATACCAGATATCAAGCTTAGTACCGAGTGCTATACTTTGCTTGTCAGAAAGCGGATATCTGTCTAGCATTGGGATAGTCTTTGACACGGGCGAAGCCGCTGGTGTTATTATGAATTTATAATAAAAAATCTTTCCTGTCCACAGGTGTAAGGACGGTGACCATGTTCTGACGCTACATCAAGAAAAAATAATTAAGCTACCGATGTGTGAGCACGAACTATGTCCGCTGAAACATTTGAAGGAACATTTCCACGAAAGCATTAACAACTGCGACTACGCTGATATGTGTAGTCTTGACTCTAATGTTACCGAGAGCAAGGGAGGGACTACTCGACTATGAATTCGTTCACATTGTTGAAAACAAGATGGCGCTAAAAGCGTTTAAAAGTACATTTGTGCCGAAATTTTTGCTTTTGCGCGATCTATGCGTAATCAATTATTTGAAAGTCTTTTACAACATGTAACATAAAAAAATACATCCTTTAAGTTATATTCAGTATCGGTAACTGATTAGATTTCAGCAGTTTTTAAAATAGGTAAATTTTTAACCTAAAATAATGAAGAAATATTTTATGATATTTTTATTACCTAATTTGATAATTCTTGATGTATCTTGATTGAGTCACGAGCGAGTTTCTGTGTGCGTGCGTAGATACGAATAGCGATGCGCTACCGATGTAGTGCGTCAATCTCCATATTATTTTTCAACAATTAGGATAACTAATGTATTGTATCTATTTATGTATATATTTATTTACTGTTATGTATGTATCACTATTTTTGTATGAAATTTAAGAAAACTCGCATTATTTTACTTCAAAACAACCCGTTGTAAAAAACAGCAATTTCATACTTTAACCCCTAATATTTTTCTAGTTACATGTTTTATAGTACTATAATGAATGTAATGTGTCATTTAAATAGGAGTACCTATTGCTGCTGTTTAACACTATTAATCAGATTATTAACTCATATTCTCGAAATATAACTTTACTTTACAGGTGCTAAACATAGATTTTTATGAATAAGACTGGACTTTTTTTAGTCCTGCTATGCAAGTTGCTAAAAATAGGAAACGCTGAAGCTATTGCATACATTGCGTAGGATATTGCACAATTTTACGCATATTATGCTTCATCAAGTCATTCCCAGTACATTAAGTAGATAATATTTTTTTATGATATTATGACGGAAATTATCACTGTTCAGTGGAAACTGTATTAGTACCAGTGTTATTTTATTACTTAACTAAGTTACCGTTATATTACCAGTATTATGACAGTAGAGGAACTATTTTATGAAATATCGCAGTCTTATGAAATTGTGACGGTCAATAGGAATGATTCCTGGATAAAAAAAATGATAGTTCTATTTAGTCCGTATGTTGGAATATCAAAAACAAAATAATATTTGTTTTATAAATTAATTAAAAATGGAAAAAAAATAAAACGCGTATAAGCTCAGGAGTGGGGGGTTTGTTACGTCACTTGTATACTCCATCTACACTTCTACACTAATACAAAAAAGAGGTAGTTTGTTTTTTTGTTTATTTTTTGTTTGTAGGAGGTAATCTCTGAAAGTACTGGTCCGATTGCAAAATTTTTTTCACCGATAGAAAGCTGCTTTATTCCTGAGTGAAATAGGCTATATTTTATATACGCGGGCGAAGCCGCGGGCAAAAGCTAGTTCGAAATAAGATTAGACATTTAAACAAAACTTTTTTACTGCCCGTTCAAACGATTTTGATTTCTATTCAGTAGGTATAAGGATGGCATTAAAAGCAAAAAAGTGGTTACAATACCAACTATTTATTGCAGCTGCCATTTATCATGCTACTAACGCAATAAAAGTCAAAATCGGTTAAACGGACAGTAAAACAGTTTGGAGTATAGGTAAAACACATACATGGCCCCTTCTATATGTGCTGATGGTGATCACCAGGGTGGTTTTAATGAGGTAAAAATCCCACACTCCCCGGACTTATCACCAAAGCCCGGGCGCCTTTCGAAGGTTTCCCCTTGAGAACAAAAAAAAGCTAAAACACATACATGGTAAATTTTTTATGTAGGTGTGACGTCATACTTTATTTCATCTTTGTTTTCATAACAAAAAAGATGAATGTTTTTTGATAATCTAATTGACGGACCAAATAGATTTATTTAATCATCAATCCTATTGTAAGTTCTTTGAAAGAACTGAAAACATATACACGAAGCTTATGAACTTGTTATACGCAAATAAATTGCTTGAAATTGTTGTATTCAATAGTTTTACAATGAATTTAATGTTTACACTGTTATATTAATATATCTAAATGTACAAACGATGTTGTTAAATTGATCATAATAAACGCTACACGCTTTATGTACATATTGTGTTTTTATTTTACGGTAACGTGCGTTCGTTGTTTAGTGTTTCGGATTAGTGAACTTACGGGAGTGTTATTCGAGGTTACACTTTTCTGAATTCTGTAACACACCCACTAAAAACACACAAAGGATTTTTTTTAGGTGGTAAAATCATCTTACGACAAATTGCACTCTTGGGTGGAGCGGGAGATATTGTCAGACTTTTACTGACTAAAAACCTACTCCTGGTCCTTCGTTGCCTTCGTCCCAGGGCCCCGGGTTTCGCAAAATAACTTTAATTTTGGAAGTCGGTGTTTCTTGTTATTGTTTGTTTCTTATTTAACACCGACTTCTTCCTTAGCAGTCGAAAGCGTAGCGGCTACTGCGGGCTGTAGTCATCGGAAAAATCGGTTTCAGGACAGTTGAGCGGCTTCAGCTGCGTGGTGGGCGCAGCAGGTCATAGGTAGGTAAAGGAAAGGGTTTTTTTTTTTTATTGGGCGGGAAAATCATCCTTATGACATCCCCGCTCTTGGGCGGAGCGGGAGATAGTGTCAGACTCTTACTGACTAAAAACCCACTCCTGTTCCTTCGTTGCCTTCGTCCCAGGGCGGGGGGTTCCGCTTTCATACTACCCGTGGCCCCAGTAGGCTTCGACCCTGCTGGGCCCCTACGATTTGCTGACATCTCCATGAGGCGCGCGTGGAACAGTACGCGCCGTCGACGACTTGGGCTCGGTCCGGACGGTTACCGGACGGTCGGACGGCGAGCCACCCATTGCTCGCCGTCTGCAAGCCTGCTCCTACGGTGGCCGGAAATCGGGATCGGAATCCCGGCGGCGGTTGGAGCGTAAGGACCGTTGCCTCACGCGATCGGCCGCCTCCTTTGCTAGCATTACTGCTTTGCAGAAGAAGGCGACCGCCAGGGTTAGAATTCCCTGAGGGTCTTAAGTCAAGAGTGAATAGATTATTTCTAGGCAAGCGTGCTCCATCGTCGGCCACATTACCGCTCACTACCGGGCGCGATAGTGGGCAAGCGCGAGCCTATCAAAAATAACAAAAACCGGGTAAGTGCGAGTCGGACTCGCACCCTGAAGGTTCCGTGCAAACTTACATAATTATGTAAAATGTAAATAGTTCAATACCCGAATTGAGTCTCGCAAGTAAAATATTTATTTTGACGTATTTACAGTTTTCGGTTTTTTTCTGGATGGAATTTCTGGATTGTAGATCAACGGGAAGCAAACTACAGGTTTTGATTTCTTAACGAGTGTAAAACAACTCACTTCGAAACTTTGCCAAGAAACACTTCAGTCTGATACACATCTCAGCACTTGCTATTCAATTCGTGAGTCGGAGGCCTTACCATGACTTGTTAAATATCAGCCGCGCGAGCAAGAAAGTGGGATGGAGCTATACACCTCGAGGTCGTCAAATAGATCGCGTTAAGAGCTTGTGGTAGGGTCTCTGAACTGTGGCCGACTTCAAAGTCAAAGTCAAAGTCAAAGATTTTTATTTCACATAGGCCTACATGGGCACTTATAAAACGTCAGAAGCTAATGCACGGTTCCAAATTGGTCGTTTCCTATGGAGAAGAACCGGCAAGAAACTCCATGGTTACTCTTTTAAAAAAGAATTTGTTGATACAATACCTTCTGTTTACAATATATTGGATTTATTATGTAAGGACAGTGTAGACTGGTCAATAAAGTACAATAAAAATAATCATAATAAAAAGGAACCTAAGAATTCGCGGAGTCTACAGTGTTCTCACATTCACATTTCAAAAAAGAGGCTATACAAACAAAAGCAAGCAAAATAAATAATTACAACCATTAATAAACAATATGTCAACAATATAAATAATAATAAATAAATAAAAAATATTGCGAAAGCAATGTATATATTACAACAAATGTGGAGCAGTCAATAGATAAATTTACAAAATATCATGAGCCACCAGGGGGCCACATGTGCAGAAGCAGTCATTGCCAAACAAGCGTGTCTTCGACATAGTCTTTAACCTTATAATACGCTTTTTTAGTTAGGACACGCTTAATATGGGTTTTGAACTTTCCTTCGCTAAGTTCAGTCACCACCTTTGGCAGCTTATTATAAAAGCGTATGCTGTCTACTAAAAATGACTTGCTGGTCTTAACTAATCTCCATTTGGGTAACACAATTTCGTGTTTACTACGCGTATTTATATTATGATAATCGCTTCTAATTTTGAAGAGTCCTAGGTTTTTACGAACATACATAATACTTTCTAAGATATAAAGAGAAGGCAAAGTCAGTATATCGATTTCTTCGAATTTATTTCTAAGGGACTCGCGAGGACCCATTTTATAAATAGCCCGGATTGCTCTCTTTTGCAATATGAAAATTGACTGTGCATCAGCTGCAGATCCCCACAGTAAAATGCCATAAGACATAATACTGTGGAAATAAGCATAATAAACTAACTTAGCTGTGGCTACATCGGTCAGTTGCCTTATTACTTATTTTGATAATAAACTACTCGTGTTAACTCAAGCGAGTCTTAAAACTTAAGTCTTAAAGACTAAGCACACTTTGAACTCAAAGTCCGCTTTCAGACCAGAATAAAGTATTGTGTAAAAACCGGCCAAGAGCGTGTCGGGCCACGCTCAGTGTAGGGTTCCGTAGTTTCCCGTCGGTCACAATAAGTGTTTCCGCTTAAGAGTTAACAGACAACGAGCAAGAACAAATACCACCAATGCCATCGAGAGACCAACCGAACAATTCGACAATATGATAGCTCATACCCGTTCCGACCCCATCAACTTTTGAAAAATCTTAACAGCGCGAAGTAGCTATAAGGGTTTCTATAAAGTTGACTACTGAAAAGGTTTTGGATGAAAGATTTTGGAACCTTAAACGACCGCTCAAAGAAAAATACACGAGTGACGCTTCTCTATAGGTATCTTATTCTATGATAGACTACAAAAGCCAAAGTGATAACGACTCGGTAAATCGATGCCGAACTTCAATCAAACTTATGTCGCTGTAGCTGAAAGCTTTGATGGACTCCCCTATTCTCTAGTTCAGGGGTTTCCAAACTTTGAAACCTTAGGACCATAATGATTTTTTCAATATGTTCCTAGGGCCAAAACAGTTTCAATTTTTTTACTCTTGACTTAATAATTGGTACAAGTAAAATTCATCCACAACTACAAACTATTGTCGGTGGAAAATCACAATTGATTATTTGTTATTCTATATAATATTATAAGAAGTAAAGTTTGTTTAGGGAGGCCTATGTCCAGCAGTGGACTTCTTTCGGCTGAAATGATGATGATGAAAGTTTGTTTATTGTTTTTTTTTTATGTTTTTTGTTTGTGTAATCTGTTGTTGTAATCTCTGAAAGTACTGGTCCGATTGCGAAAATTTTTTCACCGATAAAAAGCTGTTTCATTCCTGAGTGACTATATTTTATGTATGCGGGCGATACCGCGGGCAAAAGGTAGTTATTAATATGCTTAAATATTTAAGTTTTCTGCTTGATTATTTGTGTCGTTAAATTTTACCTTGCAAGTAAATAAAACCGAGTAATTATAAATCTGTGTTTTCTTCTTAAACTTATCACAGCATTAGTAACAACAATAAGACATTGACTATTGCGGGCCAGATTGATGACACTAGTTTTAAGGCGTCTAGTCCCTTGAACATCTGGCCGGAGTGCACACATACTCTTACTGCCGCCTGCGCCCGCATAGAGCCCCGCTGGCCTTTAAAACCATTTCCTTTGCGAAATATTGATTGATTTCCATATGCTATGTTCATTCTAAAGAATCCTTAACCAGCAATTATTTGGTGTAAACATATTTCTACTGCTAGGGAGTTAGGGACTTAAGGCTGGCACTGGCGAGCCGGTTTTTGTCCGCGGGCCGTGGTTTGGAAACCCCTGCTCTAGTTTATTACTTCGAATTTGACTCCATCTTGATCGTGATCGCAGCTAGGATCATTGGTTTTGTGAAAATTGGTTTATAAATAGAATCAATAGTGTTGCCTTGCCTGCGAGGGTAGCCGGGAATTCAGTATTTCTTTTAAATTGTACATCTTTATGTTGATTGATTGGTCCTACAAGTATTTAAAGCGTTTACTATTCGATATCTACTTAGCCTACTGACAGAACTAGGAATTAGGATCGTTCATTAAATTGTTAATTTACTTATATTTATATATATATTTTTTTAAATTTGATATAAACCAGTGCTTGACTGCGATCCCACCTGCATCACTGCTTACCACCAGATGGTAAGCAGTGATGCAATGAGTTTCATAAAATCCGGATTTTTAGCGGATGTCTAAACCCTATTAGGAACCTACCTGCCAAATTTTAAGTTGGTAGGTGTTATAGTTTCGGAGATTTCGTGATAGGTCTCCGCTTATCATCAGGTGGGATCGCAGTCAAGCACTGGTTTATAACAATTAAAAAAAAAGGTATATATATGTCGCTTTTATATATAGACACATAATTGTATTATGGGCCTGTTTCTTGAGGTGCAATCAGCAAATAACGTCTTTCGCCCTGGGTGGAGTGACAGGGAGTAAGTGTCACTACTTACTGTGTACTTCCCTGTGTTCCTTATGTTGTCCTTTGGGTTCTAGGGCCATGGTAACTCTTTCGGATAATCCCGCAGTGTCTAGCAGGCTTCGAACTGTAATATGGGCATGAGGTCCTAACACGAGCTCTTGACGCGATCCATTTCACTACCTAAACTGTACTGTTAAAGGGATGGAGCTATACACCCCTAGTTTTTAATTAGTACAAAAAAATGGCGCTCTATCCGTTCCCGTTACTGATCATATTTTTGTAGTCAAAAGTAAAAAAAACGAACTCCCAAAATTGACATAATTGGTAAATTCATAATAGAATCAATTATTCTTAACAATTGCTACCTACTAGAAAATACTACGCGCAGTGTTTTTCTTTTTTGATCGTCATTTATTCATTCATAATCAATAAATAGCCTGTACAATATTTCCATAAATTGAGTAAGATTTTGGGATATAAATACGCTAATAACTTTGCTGTTTAAGAATATTATTTATTGAAACTTTAATAATAACAAGACCTTTTCTAATAAGCCCTTTAATTATTTGTAGTAATTAAAAGTTAGTGGTGTATAGGCTGTATAGCTCCATCCCTCTCTTTCGCTCGCACGAGTGACATTTTAACTCATCATGATCCTTATCATCGGGGTAACCATGACGTTCAAAGTAAGATTGTTTCCTTCTTATTCCAGTGTGGGTAAGAGACAGAGCTATACAGGTTGTCTAGCGCCATCTGGTACAGGTCCAAGACGTGTTAAAATTAAGTTAGGTACAATTTATCTGGTCAGGATGAGGCCTCTGGCTAGATAAATGGCAGCTTTGCCGTGTAAGCTGAAAAGTACCTACTCAAAACCTCTGATCGATACCTTCTTATGTTTCAGGAGTTATATATCTCATAACTCCTATGTCTTAAATTTTCTTCGCAATGAAATATTGACAGCCAACCGGGCTTACAGCTGATTGCGTTTAATCTCATCACATTTCCAACTGAATAAATTAAAATATTTTTCAAGTAACTAAATCCTTCTTATCTTAATATCAGTTTCAATGTGTGTTCTGCACACACTAGGAATCTGCGTTAAAGTTAAAGAAATAAAGGAAAATATAAACATATTTATTTGGCACATACCGATACACACAGCGTAGAAATAAGTAGGTAGGTACGTATGCAAAAATTAAAGGTACTAAATATCTACTGCTTTGTCTTTCTCATTGTTCGTAAATTTTTATTTTCATATAGGTACAGTTTATATAGTGCAGTGTGCTACTGTACAAAAGGACGAACTGTTCCTCTCGATACCAGAATGGCCACCATAGTTACCTATGCATTTAAGTGGAAATTGCGAAATTATTTTCTACACAACTAGCTGTTCCTTCTCAAAATCCTCTATTCTTAGTAGTATAGATAAACGGTGGAGCTGTACCCTTCCTGGGCAGAGCACCGCTGTGTCCTCGTGGGGGCGATCGGCGGCGGCGATCTCTCGTGCCGGGCCTTGGTACAGGCCATGCTCCGTAGCGAGGAGTGGCAGGCGGTCGCCTCCTTCTGCGCCCCAGCCGACGGGATTCCGATTCTGATTTTCGGTCACCGTAGGCGCGGGTTTGCGGACGCCGAGCAATGGGTACCTCGCCGTCCGACTGTCCGGTAACCGTCCAGACCGAGCCCAAATCGTCGACGGCGCGCAGTGTTCCACGCGCGCCTCAAGGAGTTGACAGCAACCGTAGGGGCCCAGCAGGGTCAAAGCCTATTGGGGCAAAGGGTCTGATTCTGAAAGGAAGACTCGGCCCTGCCTATCATGCAACGAAGGAACAGGAGTGGGTTTTTAGTCAGTAAAAGTCTGACACTATCTCCCACTCCGCCCAAGGGCGGGGGATGACATTGGATGATTTTCCCACGAAAAAAAAGAAGTATAGATAAATATGTGTTTTTATTTGATCTATTAATCTTTATATATAGGTACTCGTATACCTACTTTGTACATTAGGTTTTTATTTTTGTTTTTTTGCACATGCCATGTTGTCTCCCTACAATCGTCGGTTTCCATACATTTTATATGGCAATTAGACTTGCTACATCAGACCCGTGGGTCTATCTGTGGCGTGTAGCGTGCAACACGCTAAAGGTACAAATACCTTTGTATTGCATGAAGTTATATAGATACAAAGGAAAGTGTATAAAAATCCTTAAATGTAAACGCTAGAAGATTCATTTATGTTAGAATGTAAACACAAAATTTCAAAATACAGTAAAGTAGTATTTTACTACGTGGCCCATGAGACGAGACCATCACATCATCCGAACAGGCTGCATGTTAACGATGCCTTGACCGCCATAAAGAACATCGTTGCTCTAACGAGACAAGCAACAATGTACCCAAGAAGACGTGATAAAACCTCGTGAAAGCCTTTAGTACCCACTTGCCTGTAAATATATCGTTTTCAGACAAATTATCAACATAAAACATCACACGTTAAGAGTGTGCGAATTTCTAAGAGCGTAATTTTCATACAACCGCTCTTACGTTATTATTTCTCTGAATATTTTTAAAACACAGATATATCTTGTGGATATGATCTAGATTTCTATAGATATCAAATCCTAAATTTGTAAGATTAATTCAGTAAAGCCTCTGAAAAACCGCTATTTTGCGTGAACTTTAGGTCTTCCTTTTATAATGTACTCATACATTAAAAAAATAAAGGAAACACAACTACAGAAACCTGGAACATTTAATAAGATGCTGAATGATGACTTTTTTTTTCCAAAAACTTTTAAGGGTTTTAGAAAAACACGTATTTTTTGGAATAAGTTTTCCGAAATATTCGAGCGAATGGCGGAATTACCGAATACAAACAGATTTTTCAGGCGTTATTTCTTTTTTTCGCGTTGTCAATTCATCAAACATTGGATTGTATTGCATTGGATGAAATAACAGGATTTTAAACCAAGCTTATGTTGATGATTTGGAAGGGCCCTCTTAACATTGAAACTTTACTGAAAGCTTAGCGGCCCATCGCTGAAACGCTCAAAATGGCTCTATAATCATATGTAGCTATTACGGTGTGAAATATGACATCCTTCCTACAAAATAATAATATGCGCTCGGGGAAATGATACTGCTTTTAGCGTAGGACATCTGCTGCGATGTCGCTTGTTCGTGAGAAGTAAAATATGAGCCGCAAATGGGTGCACGGATCTGCATATCTGTACAATTATCGCACACGACACTTTGTAGTTGTACATCAAAGAGCAGCTGAAAATTAAACAAATATTCCATAGCCTTTGTTCAACATTAAGAATGCTTTTTCACTAGAGATACAGCTATAATAATAATATTCCACAACTTAAACATAACTCCAGCTAGTTCCAAACTAAGCAAAGCTTGTGTTATGAGTACTAGGCAACTGATAAACATATATACTTATATGTTTCTATATACATACATATCATAAATACAGACACAGAACAAATGATCATGCTCATCACACAAACATTTGTCCTGGGTGGGAATCGAACCCACGATATCCAGCATAACAGTCAGGGCCATTGACTACTAGACCAACAGGCAGAGGCGGCGCAAGGCGTGGGCGACGTGGGCCACCGCCTACGGCCTCGCGGTCTGGGGGGCCTCGCACCTGACTTGAAACTATATTACTTAAAAGACTTGACTCTAGTCATTCTCCATTACAGCCTGAGTATTCTTGGTTCTTAATCATTTTTGCGTGAGACAACATAGGTACTGTTATTACTTAGTGTAGGAATGGTAATTAAAACAAGTTAACCTATCCATGCTGCGTCTTCCGGTACGCGGTCGTCACTCCAGGTCCTTTCAGCCCCAATGGCCATCTGTTTTGCGAGCAATGTGCCCCTGCCCATTGCCACTTAAGCAGCGTTGGAAAGCCTCCTACAAGGCGGACCAATGTTTTGGTGAGGGTTGCAGGAATCCTGCAGCCCTCACCAATGTGTATACACAGGACCGTTCATTTTGGATACTTGGGGAGGCCTATACCCAACAGTGGACGTTTTAAGTTTACGTAAGGCTCGCACTGTTCGATTGTGATATATTTGAAAAATCAGTCTTCTTACGCCATCAGGGGGCCTCGCAAAATATATGCCCACATCAGATTTAGATCTTACCCCGCTACTGCCAACAGGCTTGTCAGGCTTCGAGGATGTGAAAGTTAAGCTATGAACCTATGTGACCGGTTCCACTGATGCTAAGCTGTGTATAGCGGGGCGACTAAGATGTGCTTTGAAGATGCACGATGGCATATCTACTATTCGGTTTCAAACGCTCGCCTAGGTAGGTATATAGCTACGTCACTCGCGACCGTTCATAGTACGCAACCAGAGCATCTGTATAAAAAACATGGGCTAAGTCTTATCGGTTTCCACCAGCTAGATTGGTAGATATCAAACGCGGATGCGTTTGAAAACATACGGATGGATATAGTAACGTAGAGTATCACATCTCTGCTGGAAAATCCCGCTAAGGAACACATCTGTCTCACACGGTATTATCGCTGATAGGGTCGTAGGTTCTTAAGTATCGTACCTAGCAAGTTTACGCCAATCCAGTGGCGTAGCTAGGTTATCAACGGCCCTGGGGCAAAAATATAATGGGGCCCCTTTTAACCCGACTGCAAGAAGAGTTATGTTTTTCGCGCATATCTTGTATGTATGTTTGTAATATTATTTATTACCTCCTCATATCTTCCAAATTGCTGAACGGATTTATATAATTAAGATATCGTTAGATTCGTATTGATAACCCAAATGTTCTTAGGTACTTAGGTGTAAGTAGAGTTGCAACCTATTTTTATTTAGATTTCGAAGGTAGGAGAATTTTTCGGTAGAAAGAAAGTTTGCAAATCAGCTTTTGAGGGTTCCCTGAGCTTAGGGGTCCCGGGGCATTGACCCACTTAGCCTTTCGGTAGTTACGCCAGTGCGCCAATCCTAACTGTACAATGTCAGTGGCTGCCTTTGAGAATTACAAATTGGAACGAACAAAACAGCCCATTTTTAGGGCTCCGTACCTCAAAAGGAAAAACGGAACCCCTATAGGATTACTTTGTTGTCAGCCTGTCTGACTGTCTGTCAAGACCCTTTATCTCGGGAACGCGTTTAACGAGTTGAAATTAAAATCATATACTCAGGTCTGCGTCCCTTGAAGTGTGAAACCGACAAATTTCTGAGTCCATTTATATCGCAAAAAACGTATATATACACACTCTCAAGAGAATCAAAATTCATAGGGTACTTCCCTTTGACCTAGAATTTTAAAATTTGGGATGAAGCTAGGTCTCATAGCACAAGTATATGAAAAAATCTGGAAACTCTAAATTTGTAGTTACGTCGTAAATAAAAAAAAACTTTTTTGCGATTCGGAAAAATCTTCGTAACTCATTTCGGGAATTGAACTGTTTTTATGGAGAAGCCTGTACGAAACCTTCAGTGCACGAGTCCGGCTCGCACTTGCCCATTCTTTTTTACATCAGCGTAGCTCAGTTCGATACAGGCACAAAGTGGAAGCCTTTTCCAACACGCTTTGAGCTTTGCACAAGCGAAAATATTTTGTTTTATTTTTCCCAGACCTACTGTCGAACGATACAGCGCATTTTACTGGTAATTAATTCTTTCTCCTTTGTGTAAGGCTCGCTGATTCATCGTGTTAATGACGAAATTCTTGGTAATCATTGCGAAAACAAACCGATGTGTTTTGTGGACGTAACAGTTAATTAAGCGAAATATCTTTGCGCTGCATCTTTTGGTGACAGTGACTTGGATTAATGTGTTTGTTCCTGCTTAGTGAAAAGGTACTAGGTGTACCTATGTATAATACTTAAATGTTGTTATAGAAATGGATGTAGAATTAAAAAAAAACATTAACAGTTAATAGAAAAAAACCGGTTTAGTGCGAGTCGGATTTCCGTACCGCGAGTTCCGTACAAAGCTTTTCTAATCGTAAAAAGCAATTAAGTTGTGTTGTGATGATAACTACAAAACAGTTTTCAATTTGAAATTTTTTTACATGCCAAATGTCGGAATTTTAGGCCAACAGGAAAGTACCCTTTAGGTTTTGATTTCCTAGCGAGAGTCAAAATAAGCGCTTAAACGGAGCATAAAAGGCCGTATCTTAAGATTGCATTGACTTAGTAGTATTTTTACACTACTTGGGGCAGCAGACCTCAGTATTTGATATTAAATCATCTTCATACCTCCACGCGTTCCTGAGAGAAGGTCTTGACAGACGGACAGATAGACACACCGACAGACGGACAACAAAGTGATCCTATAAGGGTTCCATTTTTGCCGACTTAGGTTCGGAACCCTAAATAGGTATTGAAGGGGCTTTGAGATCAAAAGTAAGGCGCATTATCATAGAAAACACAATATTTGTGATATAAACTTAAAATCTGTTCACCGTTCAAGAAATGCAACGCAAAGAAGGAATATAGGTGTGTTAGTCAGAGGAAATTAGTGATAGTATGACGGTTGACAGGATAGAATGGGAGAAAAATCGTGTTGCGCTGACCCCAAATAAGATGGGACAAGGGCAGGAAGATGATGAGTCAATAAAAGTCTGACAAAAGTCCACCCTAGACGGAGCGGGAGTTTTAACATTTTTAGACCTTTCGCTGACCATATTTTAGTTCCCTCAGACCACAGTTTGAGAACCACTGATCAACCCAGATAGTTATGTTTACAGTTAAGATTTAGTATTAAACATTATTATTTGTGCAAAATGATAAATTCACTGAAATGTACTGTAATACACCCATTCATCTGTTAGTTATTGAAAAGGCCGCATTACATGAATAGATAGGTAGCTACTAGTATGTAGGTATGTTTATACCTTTTATCTGCCAGACTCCATAGATTTATGTTCTTGAATACCACAAAGGACAAAGATACTGTAATAATAACTTATATATGTACTTTGTTTAGTTCTAAAGCTCGTTTTGATGGATCGTTACAATAACAACGATGTCTATTCAGGTCACGAACGTAGGTACCTATTTAAATCTTTGTAATTCCGTTCATGAACGATGCGCTTTATTTTATGGGTCATTAAAATTTTCATGAACACTGCACGAAGTTTAATAATGGCATTGAATGATGTTAATCTTTAAAAGATGATTTTTTTTTTTAAGAACTGAATTTAAAATAATTGTCACATGTTTTACTTTTTCGAATAAGAAAAGGCAGGGACTCCAATTTTATTCTAAGAGCCTGTAGTGCATCAAAGCATATCAGGTATAACTTATTATGGTGACTGGCCGGTTGGTCTAGTGGTTAGTGGCGCTGACTGCTATGCCGGAGATCTAGGTCGTGGGTTCGATTCCCAACCTGGACAAATGTTTGTGTGATGAGCACGATCATTTGTTTTCTGTTTTGGTGTAATTTATGTGTAACTAACCCGGTGAACTTCGTACCGCCTAATAATAAGGATAACGCCATCTACTAGCATTACCAGAACAGCATCATTAATTTTATAATGATATTTTAATTAGAGATGGCGTTGTAGTCGGATTTTTTTTCCCGTAAGTTTTTCCATATTTTTTACCGTTTAAACCTTCCCTGGGCTAACCTTCCCTGGGCTAACACAAATATTTGAAGACCAAAATTAGCCAAATCGGTCCCGCTGTTCTCGAGTTTTAGCGATTTTTATCTATATAGATATGTATTTATTTAGAAATTTAAAACTCAACTCATAACTCAAGCTCTGCTTAGCTCGGGACTAGATGGCGTTGTGTGATAGTTGTGAAATATTATTATTAAATAATGTTCAGAGCTGATGTTCAAGCGAAACGATTTGGAAAAAAGCTGCCTATTGATCTTTTTTGGTGTATACCTACCATTCCGTTTGTTTTTGAGGATGGGAAATTATTAAATAACTTCTCCCATTTTGGGTGGAGCGAGAGGTTGTGTCAGACTTTTACTGACTAAAACCCACTCATGTTTTTTCAGTAGCTCTGCATTCCAGGGCCATGGTGACTCTTTCAAACGATACCACGGCCCTAGTAGGCATCTGCTCTAGCAGGTCTATTATGCTGACATCTTTCATCACCGTTGACCTGGGCCTCAAGTTTGCTATTATAATAGTGTCAGAATGGTATAGGCCATTGATTTCATAATTGTTGATTTTGACAAGTTTGGTAATCTACTTATATAATGGCGTAATTATGACTTTCCAATGGGCAACCACTGACACTCCATTGGAAGAAGTGGCATAGAATGGTAATCTCGTACATATTGACAAACAAATTTCTGAGGTATATGGTATATCTATCTATCTATCTATCTAGATCTGCTAAAATTTTGACAGTTCCTTTGATTCCTTGATCAGTGACCTATCATTAGAACGACATTGTGCAGTCATTGCTTTTAATAAGCTCGTTATTGTCACTCTACCACAACTCTATTACGTGACTATTGACCGATCAATGATCGATCATTATGAATTAGCAGATTACGAACCTTTAGCAAAATGACAATAGGATCGTGTTGGAATGACGAATTTATAAAAATAGAAGACTTGGGCCCCTGGGCACGATCCTCTTAGGTCGGTAAGGTAAGGTGGGATACTTCAGGGTGGTTGGTAGCACCTGTATGAGAGTTGTCGAGAAACGCGATGAATGGCATGACTAGATACAGTTATGCCCAGCAGTGGACTTTCGTAGGCTGAAGTTGATAAACTCCTATATTGATCTATCTTAAGCAATTTCAATAAATAGAAAAGTTTAAATATTCTAAACTTTTACGTTAAATTCAAAATGCAAAACCACTGAATCGTAAGGTATACTTACACAGCTTTCTTCACACATTACACTTACACTACATATATAACACACACATAGCACTTCTTCCACAAATTCAGCTCGACGTCCGTATGCCACCACCGGGACCCAGCAGAATACCAGCGTCAGGTACATTTGCCTGACACAAGCTGAGTTGGGCTCCCATTTGATGCAGCCTTGAAGCGCACACCGCACTATGATATTCATTTCTTGTTTTGTTTGTCTCACAAAACGAAGTACCTACCAATGATTATGTGTTTAATGTAGGTACTCGTAACATTGATGTTTGTGATTGTTTAATTTTTTTTTTTTTTAATTTATGTGCTTTGTTTTGTAATTTTTATTGTATTTTTGTGTATTGTCTGTTAATTTTTGTGTGCATCAAATAAATGTTCTATCTATCTATCTATCTATCTATCTATCTACGTACAAGATGCGTGGAAAGCTAGATAAGATTTTTGAGGGAATCCCGAAATACATATCTGTTGTGTTTATTTTTATGAATGAATGTGTTATCTGTTATAGTAATAAAGTAGCCGGCTACTCTGTGGGCGGATTTTTGTTGATGTAGAGTTCAATGTGCAAAGATAAAGAGTCAGTTATTACTGTAAAAAGAAACATGCCTGCCACTCACAAACCAATCTAGAAGATTGGTAATACTTACCTGTGCTTACTTACCTCGTCTCTCCTTACGTCCTTCCCTCCCTGCTCTTCTAAGGGTACATGTCGCTTTTTTTTTTTTTTATTGGTTGGGAAAATCATCCTTATGACATCCCCGCTCTTGGGCGGAACGGGAGATAGTGTCAGACTCTTACTGACTAAAAACCCACTCCTGTTCCTTCGTTGCCTTCGTCCCAGGGCCCCGGGTTCCGCTTTCACATTACCCGTGGTCCCAGTAGGTTTCGACCCTGCTGGGCCCCTACGATTTGCTGACATCTCCTTGAGGCTCGCGTGGAACAAAACGCGCCGTCAACGACTTGGGCTCGGTCCGGACGGTTACCGGACGGTCAGACGGCGAGCCACTCATTGCTCGGCGTCTGCAAGCCCGCGCCTACGGTGGCCGGAAATCGGGATCGGAATCCCGGCGCGGCGGTTGGAGCGTAAGGACCGTTGCCTCACGCAATCGGCCGCCTCCTTTGCTAGCATTACTGCTTCGCAGAAGGAGGCGACCGCCTGCCACTCCTGCTCGCTCCGGAGCATGGCCTGAACCAAGGCCCGGCGCGAGAGATCGCCGCCGCCGATTGCCCCCACGAGGACACGGCGTTGCTCTGCCCAAGCGGGGCACACCTCCACCGTGTGCTCTACCGTGTCCTCCGAGGGTACATGTCGCTTAGTTTTGCAGTCTTCTGCCAAGTAGACCGTTCGATACATGTTGCCTCCAATAATTTTCTTTGTTGCGTCTTTTTATCTGACTTGTGCTCTATCTCGAAGAAAAAGCGCTTAACGCTTTTTCTTCGACCCAGCCTAATATCCTATCAGCACCCATGCGCACGCGCGAGGGAGCGACCCTCACGCCCCAGCCGTCGGGATCCTGATCCCGATTTCCGGTCACCGTAAGCACGGGCTTACGGACGGCGAGCACTGGTTAGCTAGCCGACCGATCGTCCGGTAACTGTCAGAACCAAGCTCAAGCTCAAGTCGTCGACGGCAAGTACTGTTCCACGCGCGCCTTAAGGAGATGTCAGTAAACCGTAGGGGCCCAGCCGGGTTGAAGCCTACTAGTGCAAAGGGTCTGCTTCTGAAAGGAAGACTCGGACCTGGTATGAAAGGCAACGAAGGAACAGGAGTGGGCTTTTTAGTCAATAAAAGTTTGACACACCCCGCTCTTGAGCGGATCGGGACCGCTCAAGAGCGGGAGTTGTCATTGGATGATTTTCCCTCCAAAAAAAAAACCTAGTATCCTATCTGTAGCTTTTGCAGACAAAAAGTTGAGTTAGCAGAAGCAGTCTCTGAGGTGGCCCGCGTAGGCGGGCCGGCACTAGCTGGGGATCATGGATGGCGTATCAGCTCCCACGATCCCCGGTCCAAGTGTGGGAGGGAACACCGGGGTGGTTTTAGTCAGTAAAAGTCTGACAGACCCCTTCGCCTGCCCCAGGCGAAGGACATCCATGAGGATTTTCCACACCGGCAACAAAAAAAAAAAGCAGAAGCAGTCTCAGTTAACAACACAACTCGAAAGCATCGAACTTCCTGCTTTCACGACTTTGTAATGCTGCAAGTGCCCATCACTGTACAAAAAATTGAAAACACCAGTGCATGGACTATGGAATTATGGTATTTCTTCGGATTACACAGTTTTATAAAAGTTTTCTTCAGATTGGTTACGCACTTTGAACCATACCATTTGGTAAGATGGCAGATTTTTTTAACGCTGATGCAATAACTAATGTTAAAGAACTCCAAGATATACTAATTCAAGTAGAGTCAAGCAGATTTGAGCTCGGGAGAAGTTGAGCACTGTCTACCTTTTTTTTGACCTTAGCATGCTTATGATCTTCAACGTAAAGCTCGCTTCATATATAAAAAGTTGTATGTGGACTATCCCTATTTGCATCCATCTTTCTTAGTTGCGGAAATGGCATCTACGAGCTACTGCGACGTAAATGTGTTTTATTGATGCATTACTACCAGCTTCTGAACAATAAGATTGATGACGTGACCACGCTGGCTCACTGTTCACTGTTCGCTCCGGACTGACTGCTCGTATGCCGCAACTGTACTTCACGGTGCCGTACGCTAGGGATGGGTAATTACTGAAAAGGAAACCCATGGTCCTAGAAAGCTTAGGGCAACTGGACAGGTGTGGTTTTAGTCAGTAAAAGTCTGATACGTTCTGTCGCACTACCCTAGAGCGGGAGAAGTCATAGGATGATTGATTCACACCAAAACTGAGACACCTCAAAAAAAATGAACTGTCGCGTACACCAACCGTTTGATATAAGTATGCTTCTAAAGCTCAAGCGGTTATTCTGCGAAAAATCCTGGTAGCTCATAAATCAAAAATCGACATATTTACCTATCTATAACAATAAAACTATGCCCAATGTCAGCATTAGGTTTTTTAGTTCATTATATTGCTAGTTTGTAGTGATAAGAAATATTAATTTAATTATATTTCTATTATAATTATTATAATAGAAATTGGTTAATAAGTAATTAAATTATGTTATGCCCAAGTTTAACGCTCTTTCTCGGTATACACTTTATTTTTATTTTATTTTATTTTGGAAAAAGAAACGATAAGTATTACAATATATGTTACACCTATTAGTAAGTATACAAAACTAAATCAATGTAATAACCACAACATTTTCCACATATTAACATAGAGGTATGCTATGATGAGGACTAATGGGTAAGCTAGGTATTATTCTAGGAAACGCTTTATTTACGCAGTTACTAATTTGTCAGTCATCAGAAAAAAAAAATTTGGAAGCAAAAAGCATTTCTACCAAGCACAAATATGTCTCTATGAAATGTTCATTGTACATTACACTTCAGCAGCACACTTCAGCAGATTCAGCATCTCTTCTTTACAAGAGGCAAATATAGTGGTTTCGGCCGCATATCTCAGGTTAGTGAGTATCTACTTAGAGCAAAGTGGTTTCGCCAACCACTTTCCGGGTCACGTTTTTGAATTTAGTAACAACGATCTCTAAAAAGGAGAGGCCTGTTTTTGAGGTGGAGGCGAGAAAGCATGTCAGGTTATTACTGACAAAGACCCAGTTGTGTCCTTCAGTTGCTTTTTGCATTCCAAGACTACTGTATCCCTTTCACATCGGTATTGGCCCTACTAGAACCCTAAGGTTTTACTGACATCTCTGAGGCACGGGTGGAGCACCTACTCTTCCTTAGTCCTTAACTCGTCGTCATCCAAAGCCGCGAGAGATTGCAGTGAGAGATTGCCGCAGTCGATCCCACGTCCACGAGGATATGGCGGGGCTCTTTACAAACAGGGCACACCATTACCGTATGCTCTGCTATGTCTTCCGGTCGCGGTCGGTCTGTACAATAGTTGTCAATATTGTGTATGCATCATGCGGAAAATGCCTACGCAGTGGCACTTCTCCAGCCAGAGAGGATTGTATTGTATCACGCCGGAACAGCTGCTCAAACTTTATCAAGCGCAAGTTCGATCGTGTATGGAGTACTGCTCTCATCTTTGGGACGAATCTGCTGCACTTGAGGCAATTGAGCGGCGAGCCAGGAGGATCATTGGCAATGATGCACTCGTTAAGTTAAGGCTTCAAAATCTAAAGCATTGCATTTCGGAGAGTGTGCGTCGGAATTGCGTGACCTATTTCCGCCTAGCCCATTCCATCATCGGACCACCAGGCGTACGGCGATACGCCCCCGGTCCCGGCCCCCGGGACTAATATATATCTACCTTCAAAGAAAAACCACAAACAAAAAAGTTACCTTTCTTTCTTTAACTTACAAATAAGTACATGTTTCTAAATATGAGCTACACTCGTATTACAAGGTAGTCTTTACGTGGAATGTTATTAATTGAATTATCCACACTAATTAATTAAACTCTACTTACCTAAATACATAACCAAGTTCCAGGAATGCCATCAATACAATTCTAACAGGGTTGGCGGCGGAATATTAAATATCTCCTCGCAAATTGTTTCAATTCAGACGCTAATTACATGAATATTATTATGCAAACATTAATTCAGGTCAAGCGGCAATTACGTTCAGTAGCACTGTCTAGAATTCTAGATAGGATACCTATGGCAAGCAAAATCAGCTAAAAGGTAAGTACAATAAAAAAAAAATTGGAGTAATAAAATTTTTCTTTCTTTTTTTTACGTTGCCTCCATCCGGAACAACTATCTGTTGACAATACAATTATCTATAGGTAATACCTATGTAAGTAGTATTATAGTCAAAATTAAAAAAAACGGAATCCCAAAATTGTCCACGAAAATTCTTCATAATTGGTAATTCATAATTGAATCAATCATTCATTACTATTGCTAGTAGAAAATACTACGCGCAGTGATGTTTAATTTTTAACGCCATTCATTCATAATAATCCTACCCCAGAACCAATACAATATTTCCATAGAGTGACATTTTGGGATATAAATAAACGCTCATAACTTTACTGTTTATGAATATTATTTATTGAGAATTTACTTAAATAATAACAAGACCTTTTCTAATATGCCCTGTAGGTATTTGTACTAATCAAAAATTAGTGGTGTATTGGCACTTTTCGGCAAAGGTTTGCATTCTGCAAGTTTGATATCATGTCATACTCGTTTGATTGTATTTATGTGTTTGTAAAAGGCAAAGAATTAAGACTAACGAATTTAGGCTTAGTTACAATTTCACTGACATTATTTCGATACACTTTGCATACATGTAACAACCGCTCGGTACTTTGCATAGAGGTAACAACAGCTCGGCACACGCTTCTAAGCCTTCGATAGAATTAGAGGATTGGCCTCTAATTCTATCGAGCGTTTAGAAGCGTGTCCAGTCACCGGCTTAGTGTACGTGGACGGTATTGGGTTCGTTAGCTCTTGATCCGCCACTGATCCTATGTTGCGTGTCAGATGAAACTATCTGAATTGATAGCTTTTCCAGCTAGCAAGATAAGTACTACAACTAATATTTGGCTTAAAGTTAAAAAACTTATGGATCCTGAATAAAGTTTTTTTATATTTCATTTTTGATACACATAATGACTCAATCTCGACATTGTTTTGGGACCGGCAAATGAATCATAAGTATCATCGAGGGACTGGAACAATTTGTCTGCTGCAGTTTTCCCGGCGGATTATAATTTTGGTGTCTTCGAGACGAGAGTGAAGAAGCTCTTAATAAATTAGTGCGCCTCACCATCATCGATTGCATTGCTACTATCAGGTGGGATCGCAGTCAAGCACTAGTTTATAATAATAATAAGTATCTAGCATTTTGCCAGCGACTTCGTTTACGAGAATGTCTTCATAAAAACTTTAACCCTTCTTTATATTAAGGGATGTTTTGAAAAACTAATAGTGACAGTGATTACTTATTATTTATTTTAAGTTTTTTAACCGAAGGAATAAGATTCTTATAATAAGATACAACCTTTAGCAAACCCCTAAATCATTTTTTTAAATAATTAGTATATTAATAAGAACTTTTTTTATAGATAGTAGGTTACTATTGGCCCAAGAGTTCAAATTTTGCGTACAAACGAATTTCCCCCTTTTCAGCCCCTTAAAAGTAGGGTTTCCTAAAAACCCCTTCTTAGTGCTCGCTTACATCATAAAAGGAAGCTTTGTGCAAAATTTCATGTTCCTAGTTCCAGAAGTTTCGGCTGTGCGTTGATATGTCAGTCAGTTTCTCCTTTTACATATATCGAAAAGACTACAAAACACTTGTTACTTAAACCAACAAAACAAGAATCATCAAAATACGCCCATAATCAAAAAAGTTAAGCTCGAATAACCCAATAACATAGAATTTGAACATAATTGGTGAAAACGATGAACTTTACACATCTGCGCATGGCGTAATGTAATGTCATGGAATGGTGTTAACAATAAACAGACATGCGATTGCACCAATCACGGAAGACGTGCTGTAATTTATTGAAGAGTTCCACGGTCTATCTTTGAGGTTCTTAATCAGATCTACACCAAATTTAAAAAGAAGCACCTGGAAACAATACTATTCCAAAATAACAATCGCTTAATAGGACAACAAAAACATCAAACAAGTTCAATGAGTTTCGTCTGCAACGAAATATAGAGATTAGTAAAATTGCACATTCTGTTTCACATTTTCCTCAACTTCTCATATACACTCGAAATGAAATTTCTAGGTAAAATACGACTGAAATAACCACAACGAAAGCGCCCGCTATTTGGGAGGACAGTCGCTGCAATCCTACAATTACTACGTAGCATGAATGGCGGTCGTTCGGCGCAGTTTAGACAATAGTGTGTGCAGTTGGCACGCATGCGACACAGTTATGGTGCCACGGTGTTGGCAGCGTCCCCGCCGCCACGGGCACTGTGCCATGGACCCTCGGGTCAACGGCACTACACTAGCCCAGTTACTTTGCAAGAACGATCAGCAATTGATTAAACTTCCGAGACAAGATTTATTACTTATCTATTTATTTCTTGGTTTGGTATGTGCATTTTAAATTGGTCGGCTTAGTCATAGGTATGCCGAATGCTCCATTTTAGATACTTACAAACCTGTCTGCAATGTGATGGACATGCCTGAAATGTGAAAGATCTAGGTTAGGCATTCATACTATTTGCTAGTGATAGCCAAACAAACAAAGATAAAAGATTTAAGGATGCACTAGATAAAATTGTAATGTAACTGAAATGGTCCATTCAGACTTCATATTGCTTCTACCTATAAGACTAGCTAGAGGAAAACAAAGAGATAAGTATACTTCAACAAGACTATAACAGAATAATAATGAGAATTTTATGAAGGGGTGTTAAAATTCGCAGACAAGATGCAAGACGTGTGCAACGCTGTAAAGGCCGTTATAGATTGTACCTTATTGCATTGCATGTTGGATGTCGCATGCCTCATTGAGAATTCATAATCCGCTATGACAGGTGGGGTAACCTATGCAACAGCACAGATTTGTCGAGTGTCGTGTGCCAACACCGAGTAATTGCGGCAAGTGACAAGGACTAGTTATTCAGTTATTTATGATACGTGAACGGTGTCTAAAAGGGTTTTGAATACAGTGAGTCTACCTTTTCAATGAAAATATTATATGTTGTACTCGTATGAGTTATTTATTATTTATTTTGTTGGATTGGACATAGTAAACTTTGGTCTATCATATTTAGATCTTTGACAGTCGATATAGTCAAGAATTCAGAAGCCCAGAAGTCTGATAGATAGTCGCACCAAAGGGTATCCGAGTTACCCACAGTAACTTGGAGAACGACTTAAATTTTTGTGGAAACGACAATTAATATTTCCTAATTGAGTTTTAAGTTCTAAAGTATGTATTTTTTTATTTTATATATGTATTTTTATTATTATGTGTAATTAATATTATTTATGATATCTCTACAAGTGTACACTGACCGCCCCAAATCTATCTCCTTTCGTTTGCAGTTCATCCTAAGGTTGTCTGTAAGAGATTGCCCTGTGCGATAAGACCGCATATTGTACACTTAGTTTTTGCAAATGTTTGTCCTGTCCACATTGTGAAGTGTACAATAAAGAATATAATAATAATTTCTATAACTTTAAAACAAGTATTTTCTTATTAAATAAATATTAGTGTCGAAAGGTTTTCTCCGTGATTATATTGCCGGCTTGTATTAAAGGCATTCAATGTGGCGCCCCCGAGGTAAATGATAGCTATTACTTATTTACAAAGGAAAGCGTTGTAACAATAGCTTGGAATTAGTTTTTAAATTGCTGTATTTGTAGAGCTTGTATTTAGGTTTACTCTAGGAATGGTTGAGCTGACTGGGGCTCATGCACGCGTCGTGCTCGTGAACGGGCGCTGTCAGTTGAGACTGTCATTTCTTAACTGCCAGTGGCTTATTTAAACTTCTATTTTTGAATTGGGTACTTTTTTCATGATTTGTCAAGAAATGTGTAACCAGAATTTTTGTAACTCATAACAAGATTTAAAAGAGTGTCCATGGAGTTTCTTGCATATTTTTCCCCATAGAAATTAATTACGCTTTGGAATATGCAATTTAGCTTCACTTTTTTGACTTATCGACATCTTGATAATTCGAAAGTAAGTGATTTATTTGAAGTTAGTGTTTCTGATTTGATTTAAATAAGTCAATGTTAAAATTGGAGTGGTTCCATATGGTACCGTGTAGTTAGGGTAATTTGTATTTTCAAACTGAATGCAAGTTTACTTTTTGAGATGCGCAGTACATACAAAGACTAAGAATTGGTTGCAACACGGTAAATAGTTCGGATTAGTGGATGGGCGTAATAATGTGTTGAGTTATTGAGCTGTAAAAAAAGATTTATGTGCAAGTTCTGGATTGCAAGTAGGTAGTACATGTACCTACTCATATATAAGTACAAACATTTATAGGTTTTCCGGCCATGTGCAGTGTGCCTACTGGGCCCAAGGGTCTGATTCTGAAAGGAAGACTCGGCCCTGGTACGAAAGACAACGAAGGAACAGGAGTGGGTTTTTAGTCAGTAAAAGTCTGACACTATCTCTCGCTCCACCCAAGAGCGATTTTCCCCCTTAAAGAAAACCATGTGGAGTGTAAAGGTTTTATTTTTCGTGCGGTTCTCGTTCAATGGTTATACATCATTAATTTTTAATAAGCACAAATACTTAAAGGGCTTATTAGAAAAGGTCTTGTTATTATTTCAGTAAAGTTTCAATAAATAATATTCATAAAAAGCAAAATTATTAGCGTTTGTTTATATCTCAAAATATCACTCAACTTATGGAAATATTGTACAGGCTATTTCTTGATTATGAATGAATAAATGACGATCAAAATGGAAAAAGACTGCGCGTAGTATTTTCTAGTAGGAATTGTTATGAATGATTCATTCTATTATGAATTTACCATAAATGATATATTTTCGCGGACAATTAAGGGATTTCGTTTTTTTTTTACTTTTGACTACAACAATATGATCAGCAACGGGTACGGATAGAGAACCATTCTTTTGTATTAATTAAAAAATAGGGGTGTATAGAAGGTGCTTTTAGTCGTATATAGGTGTTCAGGCACTGGCTTGCGGACGAGAAGCAATAGCTCACCGTCCGGCCGTCCAGTAACTATCCAGACCAAGCTCGAGTCGTCGACAGGGCGTAGTGTTCAAAGTGTGCGCCTCAAAGAGATGTCAACAGTACCATACGGGCCCAGAGGAGCTGATGCCCTGAAGGGTTAACTTACGTGTGTGGCTGCACACGTGAGGAAACCCTCACGTCCTTCGCTAGTATTACTGCTTCGCAGAAAGATTCGAGTCCCCCTCGCTCCGAACCATGGCCTGAACCAAGTGCGAGAGGATGCCACCAACATATATATTTTATAAACGTACTACATACAACCGTAGCCTAATTTATGTTTTAAATCACCTCCTCTCTAACTAATGAGTCTGGAAATTAACATAATATACTCGTTTGAAATGACCGACCTTAACACTAATCCAATTCGGCTGAAATACTCAAGCAGTGTGACTGAATTTTAATAATTTACACAGAGCGAGGCCCTAAGCGACTTCTCAAACGAAATATTACGTATTGAAATCTGGAATGGGCATTTTGGGCATCTGCCTGTGACGGGTATGTTAGGTAATCGTATGATAACCAGCACCAATGTAATGTGCCCTCTGTGAAGACACTCTTATATAATACAGTATAATATATAATAATATTCCGCAAATTTCACACAACGCCATCTAGTCGCAAACTAAGTAGAGCTTGTGCTACAAGTATAAACAATTGACAAACATATTTACACGAAAAATATTATAGACTAGCTGTTGCCCGTGACTTCGTCCGCGTTAATTTCGTAAAACTGTACAATCACTCTGTGCTTGCAATTTATTTCGAAAGCATCGCAATTATTTATTGTACTTTAACATAAAACGGTTAAAGGTAAAAACGTAAATTACCTTCAGGAAATATGTTATGTATTCGTCCAGATCCAGATGTATGAACATCAATTAATAGAAAGAGCAGGTATGGGTCGTAGTTTACACGGAAAATATTATAGATAAATTACACCCAGACACAGAACTAATGATCGTGCTCATTACACAAACATTTGTCTTGGGTAGGAATTGAACCCACGACCTCTGGCATAGCAGTCAGGACCACTAATCACTAGACCAACAGGGTATTTAAACTCTATGATTGGTTGAACAAAGAAAATGACGAGGTACCCAAGATAAGGATTTATGTTCCATAACAATAAAAAAATGCCTTAATTCGCAGCAACTGTAAGGCCACAGTTTGCGTGAGGCTCTTCACCGCCTTTAATAAAGCGGTGGGAAGGTATTCAAATTTTCCTTTCACAGTCTAAATTGTTTAGGACTGGTTAAAAACACGAGTTTCCACAATTTCTCGACGAATATTTTCGTCGAGAAAATGCAGTGGAGTTCCTCAGCCCTCGCAAAAAAGGGCAACTGGGGATAACTGGGTTTCAGTCAGTAAAATTCTGATATTCCACCCCGCTCTTTTTTTTTTTTTAATTGATATAAACCAGTGCTTGACTGCGATCCCACCTGATGGTAAGCGGAGCGGTATTTCCCACGTGAAAAAAATATATTTACGTTTCGATTGTCACGCACGAGGGTGAAGTCGCCGGCAACATCGATTTCAAGAGTATGTTGAAATGACAAAAAAAAACGGAATGCTCTCCTACAATATGTCCGTCATATATCCAGTCAGTCTGTATTTTGAGTGCACGTTAGTCACTGCGATGTATTCGAGACGGGTACACGTGTCTTCGCTTTGTCGGTGACGCAACGTTTTATGGCTCTTGCAGGTACAATTTATACAACAAGGTACCTAGTAAACAAACCACTACAGCTTCTACTACGCGATCCATTTGACGACCTAAACTGAACAGTTAAAGGGATGGAGCTATATAGAGTGTATAGCTCCATCTCTTTTTCTCGCTCAACATTTTAATATGTCATGGTAGCCCTGATAGCTGCGGGATTTGATTGAATTTTCTTCAGACAGTTTTCGAATTATCATTTTATAGGTCTAGTAATACACAACTTATTATTTTTTCTAACACACACGTAGGAACCATACAACTATACAACACAAATATACATCATTGTTTTAGTCACGTACCTAATAAGTTGCAAGTTTTCCACATAGAAATAAATTCAAAATGCAAAACCATTAAATATATTAAATTGTAGATATACTTACACAGCTTTCTTCACACCTTTCTTCACACATAACGCTTACATTACATATATAACACACACATAGCACTCCTTCCACAAATTCAGCTCGACGTCCGTATGCCACCACAGGGACCCAGCAGAATACCAGCGTCAGGTATATTTGCCTGACACAAGCTGAGTTGGGCCCCCATTTGATGCAACCTTGAAGTGCACACCGCACTATGGTATTCATTTCTTATTTTGTTTGTCTCACAAAATGAAGTACCTACCCATGATTACCTGTTTAATGTAATCATCGTAACTAAATTTTTGTTAATTTATGTGCTTAGTTTGTAATTTTATTGTGCTTTTGTGTATTGTCTGTTTATTTTTGTGTGCATCAAATATGTTATATCTATCAATATCTATCTATCTATCTATGTAGTATCTCTAGTATGTATCTTGAGAAGGAAACCTTTGGTTCTATAAACATCAGAGTTCTCAACCTCAAAGACCGACAGTCGATTTCACTTTCAGATTTTAGTTACAGTGTTTCTATTGAGAGATTCTTCGAAGCAGTTTCAAAGAAGGAATTTTGATGGGGCATTGCAGAACTGACATAGCAAGCACATAGTAAATAGGAGCTTAGTGAAGACTAAAATAGTTATCTCATGTCTCTGTGCTGTCCTCCTTTGTGTTCATCCCTGAGAGCAACTGCACCGATATTAAACTAAATTCTACTTAACTAAATCGTATTTAGGTTTGTTGTTTTACAAAGATGCTTGAACACATCGTAAAACAGAAGAAAATTTATCATGAAACTAATATCTTTTGTTTCTTTTATTTTATTTATTTAAAAAAATATACTACATATTATTTGCATTATTTAAAAAAATCACTTAACTAATTAGAAGTAAGTTTAAACAATCTACCATATTAATACTCTAAGCTTATTTTGTATACATAATTTTAATTGTGCTATAAGGTGTATTGCATGCTTCGTCACTAGACGACAACTATTTGACAAAAGATTTAAATTTCATGAACGTTTTTCATTTCGTGAACGTTTTTAATATGTTCTTATGAGAAATAAAGATTCTTTTAACCTACGGCATCGAAAAATTCCTTTGTGTCGCTGCCGACTGGTAATGTGACCAAAAAACTGGCATTGCCACGCTTTATGACAATGCCGAGAGAAAAGAAGGACTCTTTCCCCTGGAAAGAGTCCGAAAGAGTGATGAAAGATAGCTCCTGAGTCATGTGGAACAATCAACAGGGCGTTTAGAAAGGTCATTACCACTATCACCCTACGATGCGAGAGTTTCGATCCCAAACGGCAGCAAATACAACTGCCTGCCAACAAGGTTATTATATTTCCGCCACTTGGTGTTCTCCGCAGCTGCTGCGGCAGCACCAACACAGCACGACAACCTGGGAAGTTCGGATAGCGCAATAGTTTCTATACTATGATAAAAAAAAAAACATGGCAAACTGAGCCCACATATGCCACGTATGCTACGCATTATGGCATCTAGATACTTGAATTTGCATGAAAATATATGACTTGGAAACATCATGATATATATGAAGAGATGAAGTTGAGTTAGAGACTTATTTGGTATACCACGCAACGCTAATACACGCGTCCCACGTAAGGCCTACTGTTCACGGACGCGTAGCTTCATAGACGCGTATTCGTAATCGTCGTTGTTGCTTCGTCGATAGAGTTTCATAGTTTTGTATAAGTATGTAAGCTGTTAGCAAGCGTATAATGACGTATACGCATCTATAAAGCTACGCGTCCGTGGACAATAGGCATTACGTGGGATGCGTGTGTCAGCGTTGCGTAGTATACCGAATATGTCTCTAACTTAACTTCAACTTGTCATGTATTCTAAATCGTTTGTTTTCAAGCAAATTCAAGAGTCATACGTGGCATACATGGGTTCAGTTTGTCTTTAGCTGATACGAACTTTTATTTCTGTTACGAACTTTTTGTCGATTACGTACATGTCTGGATAATATAAAAATCTACTACATTCTCCCAGTATGGTCGACGAAACAGATTTGTACAATGTTGTATATTACAAAGGAAATAAATACCTATCTTCGACTCGTTTCTACGTAAATATATGTTATTATCATCCAGACGCGAGATTACCTCTTGTTCGGCTTCCGTTCTGTTTAATAATACTAGATGACATAGTACTTAGGGTTTATGAAATTATCTTATTGCTGTATTCTTTTATAAAGCTTTCATCTAAAGACAGAATGATAAATAATAAATGGAGTGTCTACATTTATTGCGAGTATATTGTGGTTTTGTCACAAACTAACGACTTCGTTGGTCTAGTGCTCGCTGGTGATATTGGTAAGTCAGCAAATAATTTTCCTTTTTTAAATCTTAGTATCCTACATACTTTGCTGGGGTATACAATTTTGTGTCGGCAAATTTAGTCTATAAGCATGCAAATAATTCATCATCATCATCATTTCAGCCGAAAGACGTCCACTTATGGACAAAGGCTTACCCCAAGTGCCACCACAATGATCGGTCCTGTGCGTCTCGCATCCATCGGACTCCCGCAGCCGTTACTAAGTCATCGGTCCACCTTGTGGGGAGGCCTTCCAACGCTACGTCTTTCGGTACGTGGTCACCATTCCAGAACCTTTCGAAATAATTCATAAACATACAAAACTAAAGAAAATTGGTAGAAACTATAAATAAAGACACAAGATCCGGTGCATCACAGTTAATATTCTAAAGTTTGAGAGTGTACCTACATAAGTTTTAGTGATGCAACGGAAGTGTCTTAACGGAAGCGGAAACGGAAACAGATGTCAAAAGTAAATCTTTGCGTATGCGGAAGTGGAAACGGAAGCGGCAGTGTTAATACTATGAAGAAAAAACACAATTTTACTTTTTAAAAACAACAAAAGGCGTACGTCGTAATCACGTCAAGAGGCGCGGTATGCGCAGAATGAACGTATAGAATGAATGATAATATAGAAACTTGTTGCCACCCGTTTGTGTACCGCCCCATCCCTCTTCCGATGTGTCCAGTCGTCAATGCACTCCCCATCCCCGCTTTATTCTTCCGTTTTGAGTTCTGTTATAAATATTGCGGAAGTAGAAGCGGAAACGGAAGTGAAAAAGCTTGCGGAACTTCTGCAGAAGCGGAAGCGAAAGCGGAGTTCTGTTGCAACACTACTATGTTTGTTACTTCTTCACACTCGAACGGCTCGAAGGACGTCGTTGAAACTTGCTATATGGGTAGACCATGTCCTGGAACAGCACATGGAATACTATGTATTCCGGCATTGTATTCCCTTGAGATAATTTTCTTCTATCACGCGGGCAAAGCCGCTGGTTATAGCTAGTATTAAAAATACAAGAGAAAGCAAAAAAATAAGCAGAGTTGAAATAATCTAAAATTAATGACGTTGGTAACTATGGAGGGATCCTTTGCGGAGTCCTTTGTGTGATTCCCGGGTCTTATAAAGTGTGATTGGGTTTTAACAACTGGAATTTCTCAGGAGTCCGTTGTCTCAATCTGTGAATAGATGAATGGAATAAGCTCGCTCATGGGGGTGAGCTTGTAAACGGTATTACACATGATTGCCAAAGTGCGTGTCCTCAGATTCATCTCTGCATGCAACAACAGCAACAGTTGGGGAATTCAGTCGTATTTTTTTTTATTACTGGTGATCGGAATAGTTTACCTAAAGATCAAAAAAGTACCTATTTAATAAGATACTGACCTGTTGGTCTAGTGGTTAGTGGCCCTGACTGCTAAGCCGGAGGTCGTGGGTTTGATTCCCACCCAGGACAAATGTTTGCGTGATGAGCACACACAATCGGAGGCGTGTCCTACTCGAGGCGTTCGGCGCGAACGAAACGATTGTAACTTGGCTAGGGGGGGTGATAGCTACAGCCCGAGAATCTTTGAGTCAAGAGCGAATAGGTTATTTCTAGGCAAGCGTGCTCCATCGTGGACCATAGCATCGGTTTCCATCAGCGATAGGTCAAGCGCGAGCTTATAAACAATTTTAAAAAAAATACCTTTTACGATATCGAAGACCGCCATTGTAAATACCCATAGATTTAAGTTTGTATAAAATTATGTTATTCTTTTGGTGTACATTAGAGTTTATTCTATTCTATCTCTGATTATTATGTACATAGTTATTTTGTAGGCATTTTTGAAGGTATTTACGCCCATGGTGACGACAAGAGAATTTTTTAACCTTTTCCTTTGAACTTCTTTAACGAAGACCCAAAATGACGAAGGTCAACATTAAGGTCGCCGACTGGTTACAGAAGACCAGCTACTTAAGCACCTATTCGCTCAAATGATTCCTTAGAGCCAATTAGTAACACTTAAAGGCTTCGGGTGACACCGCAATTACACCTTTCTCAGAGTATTTTTGGTAACCTTGTTTTTCGGTGGTGGGTAAGTACCTGAGTGAAGATATTGGCAATACCTAAACTTTACCTAATTGAATTGGTATCTAGGCAAGCATGTCCAACATTATGCTTCTTAGGGTTCCGTACCTCAAAAGGAAAAAAACGGAACCCTTTTAGGATCACTTTGTTGTCCGTCCGTCTGTCTATCTGTCTGTCAAGACCCTCTATCTCGGGAACGCGTGGAGGTATTGAGTTGAATTTAAAACCATGTACTCAAATCTGTAGTCCCTTGAAGATATGAAAAAGTCAAAGTTTACGAAAAAAAAAAGATACGGTGGTTTATGTCGCAAAAAAACGTGTATTTCGACACTCTCAAGGGAAACAAAATTCATAGGATACTTTCCGTTGACCTAGAATCCTGATATTTTGGCATGAAGCAAGGTTTCGTAGCATAAGTATAGGAAAAATCTGAAAACTGTAAATTTGTAGATACCTCATAATAAAAAAAAAAATTGCGATTCGGCAAAATCTTCGTAACTTAATTTGGGAATTGTACTGTTTTCATTGGTAAGTTTGTACGGAAACCTCAGTGCGCGAGTCCGACTCGCACTTGAATAGAAATAGTGCCTTGAGAGGCCTCGAAAATGAAAAGGTACTTACTAAAATAGATTGAGTATTAATTTTTTTTTATTTATCTTTATTCCAAAAAGGTAAGTAACTTATAAGCTACGCCCCACAAAACTGTTGCTGTGGTTTGACTGTGGTGTGTGTGTGTGTGTTTGTGTGGTGTGGTCGACGAGTCTCTAGACATACTTAAATGTAGGTCAAAACGGGGTAAAGAAAGAAAGAAAAAACGTTTTTTTTGACTCACACAATCGTATAAACTAGGGGAAGTTTGAAAGTGGCGCCAGTGACTGAAAAGTTGAAAGGGAATCGTTTGTCTTGGTATGGTCATGTGAAGAGGAGGGATGAAACGCATGTTACTAAAAGAGTTATGAATTTACATGTGGATGGATGGAGAGGGAGAGGGAGACCAAAGAAAAGATGGATGGATTGTGTGAAGAGTGATATGAATGAAAAGGAAGTTAGTGATAGCATGACGAGTGACAGGGCAAAGTGGAAGAAAAAAACGTGTTGCGCCGACCCCAAATAATACGGGACAAGGGCAAGAATATGATGATGATGATGATGACAATCGTATAAACTAAAGATACACAATAAAAAAAAGAAAGGTATAATCAGTGCGAGACCAAAAAGGCACCTAACTCAGCATATAGGGTACAACGTTTTATCTTAAGTAACGCTTTCAGTTTCTCAGTGACACACAGTAGGTCCTTGAGATCATCGGAAAACCTAAAATTAAGTATTCGCACGCATTCCACTTCTTTCGTTGACAATTCTTTCACAATTCAAGCAGCTCGTTTGTGGAATACGTTACCCTTAGAAGTGAGGCGTGCTCAAACGCTGCCTACGTTTAAAAAAATGTTGAAGGAGCTTTACCTTTCACTTTGATTTTTTCTTCTCCTGGCTCAATTATATATTTAATATTTATTAGTTTTATTTATTCTTATATTGTATGTATGTATTTGTGTTATTATGTCTTATTAGTATTTTTTTGATGTTGTACACTGACAGCCCTAAATCTATCTCCTTTCTTTCAGACCTTCCAAAGGTTGTCTGTATGAAATTGTACACTTATTTTTATTATGTTTGTCCTGTATTTTTGTTTATTTGGTGTACATTAAAGAATATAATAAATAATAATAATACTTAAAACTAAATATTATTTAAACTTACACTTATATATAATTTAAAACTAATATATAATTATAATTTATTTTTTAATTGTCGTCTTGTATGTAGAAAATGCTAAAGCGAGAGGAGCGTGCTAAAACTATTTACAGAGTATAATATAGTCTCCCTCCTCTTCATTCCTGGCCTTTTATCAATATGAGAATTGAAGACTGTGGATAAGATATTACGAATTTAGACATATTTCGGGGCACCTGTAGCTCGAGGGGCACGTATAATTGATACGGCTGATGCGGCGGTAGCTACGCCTCTGCCCCTCTTATTCCATCTATAGTGAGGGAAGTTGTTTGATGACTACACACTTTAAACAAAAAAAAAGCATATCATCATTTTCTTTTTATTTTCTGCTCTATCAAACTTTTACACCACAGCCGCGCCACTATAGTGTGATCCCCGTGTACCGTAGGCGCGGGGTTGCGGGCATCGATATCGATAGCTCGCCATCTGGCCGCCGGCGGTAAGGAAACCGAGTCGTCAACGGCGTGTGGTGTACTACGAGCACCGAAAAGAGATTTCAGCAAAACTGTAGGTGCCCAAAAAGGCCTATGCCTGTTAGGGCCACGGGGAATATCTGAGAGAGAGTTTGAGATTCTGGAGCGCTAAGAGCAACATACAGTTGTGGTTTTAGACAGTAAAAGATACATACACCAAGACAATATATATACAAAAAGATATAAAAAATTTCATCGTTCTTTAGACCTAGTAGGCAGCAGTACCTAAGTAATGGAAAACTTCGGAGCGTTTGTTTAACGGCGTGCTGCTCCACGTCATTGAGTTTAACGACGCCTCCCGACTTTCATTAGAGCATTACGCGTACATTATGTCAACTTTGCTGTTACAATGTAATTGTAATCACAAACACAGCTGCGTGATTTTATTTTATTATGCGTATTGAACTTGTTGAGTCTACAGTTTTCTCTGTTTTGCGTGAAGTTTCATTTTGAAGTTTAATGCTGTGACGAGACACTGTTGCAGTTTTGAAATGAGTTGTTGTGGGATATCCTAGCACAGAGCATTGTCCTAGCTCCAAAGACGTTGCTACTCTTCGTGAAGTTCTGAAAAAAGTCAGTGATGGTTTTTACTTTGGTCCCTACCATTTTTTTTAGAGGGTGGGAAGTCATCAATAAACTGCCGCTCTGGATGAAGCGAGAAGGTATGTCAGACTTTCAACTCATGTTTTTTCTATTATCGTTTGCGTTTCAGGGTCGAGGTGACTTCCGAACAACCCCGCAGGTCATGCTACTCAGCATACTTTAGAATTAAATTCGTTGTTATTTTTTATATACGTATCCTAATTATATTCCAGCACATAAAGAAAGTGGTGGCTGAGTGAGCAGTGGTGGCCGAGTGGTAACGGCTCCGACTTACGTGTTGTAGGTCGCGGGTTCAAACCCAGCCAGGCGCATTACTTTGTGTAATTTATTTCATCACCACTGCTCTAAAGCGGTGAAGGAAAACATCGTGAGGAAACCGGCATGTCCTAGAACCAAAAATTCGAAGACATGTGACATACACCAATCCGCACTGGGCACGCGTGCTGGATTACGGCCCATTCTCTCCTAGACAGGAGGCCTGAGTCCCAGCAGTGGGAACATTAAAAGGCTGATTATGCATTATGCTACATAAAAACAAAATTTTTTAGCTTTCCGTGGCGCCAGTTCTATAGGACGCTAACGATTTTTTTACTATCTAACTAAGGATATGGAGGACATCAAAGGATCTTAAAGTATTTGCCTTTACTTATTATAGTTTATGAAACAGGATCATAATTTATTATTCACTGCCATGTTTTCTATTAAATATTTACTTTTCTGAATTTCATGAAATAAAATTGAAGACCAAAGAGTAAATCATGACAGGTAAATTTAAGTTTAGAAGCTATTACAGAAAACTATTGAGTTAATTATAATTAATCTTGCTTAGTTGTCATTTACACCTGTTTACAAGTCTGTTACAAGTACATTATACATATTAATAGCACTCGATACATCAAACGCATTCCCTTGGCATAATAATTAATCAACTAAGTGCTTCCCGCGGATCGACGGTACTAGTTAACAGCGCTGAGAATTTTACGGCTATTTCGATCTACTGATTGATTTTATCTAACACCTCAAACAATTTCGCGAGTTTTTAGCGAAATACTTTTATAGTCAGCATGTGGTTAGCAAAACCATAAAATTGAGATCTGGTAAGTTTCAGCTGCTGATATTTACGTGTTGGTGATTAATGGCCTCATTGTTACGGTGTCTGGTGTATAAGGAACTATAGTTAGAGTAGCTGGAGAAGTTATAGACTGTTTATAGGGATTTACTTGTTGTTTTTTTTACGAGCGGAGCAAGCTAAGCGTGGAATGATTGTGCAGTGGCGTTAATCTCGTCTGCAGTGTAGTCGTGCCCGCGGATCGGTCATACGCGCACACGCACTGAGTGATCTCGTCTTGTCGTCTTGTCTTACTGTCGTCGTAGTGCTTGCTGCGATATCTTACGTTCTTAAAGTCTGTGTTTATGAGTGTCAGGTGTGTTACTGTAGGGAATCGATGTAATACGAGTTTCGCGCGCATTTTTGATAGTTCGCGGTTTTTTGGTCTCGGTGTACTTTTTTCTAATTAGTCGTCTTGTGTTTTAGAATAACCGAAGAAACAATGAATCTAAAGCTGAATAATGACATCAAAGGATCGATCACAACGGAGAAATCATCTGAATCACTTGTGAAGGTAAAGTACTTGAAAGGTTCTAGTGAAAAACTTGTTGTAGTATTTAACTAAAGCTTTTAACTAATAGGTATGTACTGTATGTTGTGTAAATGTAAGTAAAAGGGAAGTTTTAGGTTGCTGTTTTCGTTAAAGTTAAACCAAGCACTTGCAACAAAGTTTTATTTGCTTAGTAGTTGTTTTTTGCTTCACACGGTTTGTGCATTTAGCCAGTGTTGAGAGAGTATTTATTGTTTGATACAGAATATAGTGACTTTATTTTCCATTAGAATGCAGATAAAACCCGCTTCTAATATTTCTGTAATATTTGCCAGCAAATGTTTCGAGTAATGGAGTAATTACATTAAGGGTGTTTTGATTATCGTGCGATTTTGTTCACGCATGCGGGATTGCCCCGCACGCGTATCTCCCGCAAATGTCCATTTCATACAAGTATTTATTGTTTTGCGTGGAATACGCACGCAGGACCCGTTTATTTCATCTGTCAAGGCATCCCGCATGCGGGATGCGGGATTGCCCGCATGCATGAAGCTGAATAAGGGTGTTTTTAATATTGTGCGCATAAAATCCACACAATATTAAAAACTCCCTTATTCAGCTTCATCTGCGTTTCGCTGGACGATTTTGATAACACTTATACAGTTCTGCTTCTGTCAGACGCGTTGAGCATCGTAACCGTAAGATTGTGAAAGACCATCATAGCGTACGCGATGGAACAGCACTAAACACTGTTGTTAGCATACTCAAGATAAAAAAAAATGTTCTCATTTTAAGCCCGTTTACCGCATAAGCTGAATTCACGCAGAAAGCTCAACGGATGCGTATGCATCTCCATACAAAACTGTTATTTTCTATGGAAAAAGCTGGATCGAGCTGATTAAGTGTAGTTAGTCCCTTAGCCTACTCTGTAAGTTTAACTGAGGTACTCAATACTACAGTAAAACGCTCAGTTCCACTTTTATACAGATCGCGCCTATTTCAATGCCTCCATTTGCGTAGACACTTAGATTCCAAAATTTAGGCCCTAGAACGATGGCAAAGAAGGAACAGGTGTGGGTTTTAGTCAGTAAAAGTCTGACACGCCCTCCCGCTACGCCCAAGAGCGCGAGAAGCTCGATTGGATGATTTTCCATTTAAAAAAAAATCATCACTAAATCTAATAGAAAAATCAACGAACTTATTATATTATAATTAATCCTGCTTAAAAAAAAGTAGATACGTTCACGAATCGTCAAAAATAACTAAGTAATTAGAGAGAAGATCCGTGTTAGTATTACCTACGCCTGCACACATATAAAATTGTTTGAAAGAAATAGATATTTTAACGCACTTTGGCTGAATATTTACTCACAGGTAAACCTTAGATATATCGATATACTCGCAGTATTCAAGGAATTAAGGAAGAAGGGAGTGATTTATGGAAGGTAGATATGGAGTTTTGGACACCTGTCTTACCCATGATTATTTATCGAGGTTTGGGAAATCATCAAGTAACTTCTTCTGCCCTGGGTGGAGCGAGGGGAGAGTCAGACATTTATTGACAAAAAATTAAGGAATATCTTCCTTCAGTTGCCATTGGCGTTCTAGACCCCGATCCCGAGTACCAATCAACGTAGGCGTGGGTTTGCGGACTACGAGCAATGTGTAGCTTACCATCCGGTTGTCTGATAATTGTCCGGATCAAGTCTGAGTCATAAACGGCGTGTAGTGTTCCACGCGCGCCTCAAAGAGATGTCAGCAAAACCAGTAGGGGCCCAGCAAGGTTAAGCCTATTTATTGGGATCATGTGTCAACTTCTGAAAGGGTTACCTGGGACACAAAGGGCAACTCAGCGAACATAGGTCTGGTTTTAGTCAGTAAAAGTCTGACACGCCCTCCAGCTCCGGCCCCTAGGCCGCCCTCCCGCCCTAGCGGGAGAAGTCATTAGATGATTTCTCACCTTAAAAAAAGGCGGCGGTTACTGTTTCAAATAATCTCGCAGCATTCGATCAATTCCGTGGTTATTGTTGATTACGGACAAATTATTGCCTTAAATTCAAGCGCAGTGCAACTTCGGTCTCTCCGTCCGGTCTGGAATGAGAATTTCCATGCCTGTGAAATAATGCATTCACGTTTTTCTCCACAGTGATCTACGCTTTGGAATGTAGTTTCACTTTTTTGACTGATCGACATTTTGACAATTCAAAAATGCCTGTAAATGGTTTATTTGAAATAATAGGTCTTTACCTATGAAATTGCCGTTTTTTAAAATGGGTTACTTTGAAGTGGATCTTTGGATTCACTTGATTCGTGTTGATAATTACTTTGATCCTTTATGGTCACCGGGGTCTGATGATGGAACTAGAAGATGGCCATAAGAACTCCCCAATTAAATGACACATCCTCATCGAGTTTGGACTCCGTTGTTTCGTGACAAGTACTTTGATCCTTTATGGTAACCAGGGACTGATGATGGAGTTAGAACTGGCCATTGGAACTAGGCAATAATGTTATATACCACAATTAACCCCATCGAGTTTGGGCTCGTTTGATTCGATTTGATGAGTACTTTGGTCTTAGATATCATCCATCTTTAGGAAAATAAGTTCGTACCATTTGGTATGAATGTGGATTCTGTCTGATTAGATGGATGACCTAATATTAAAGTGAACACATGCCATGAGCTGAATGCTATGAGAGTGTTTAAACATATCATATCGCAAATGCAGGGACTCAGATTACCAAGGCGATCCCTGTTGCACTGAAACTCTTATCTACATTGGACCTCTGCAGGGAATGGACCGTTTTTGTCCTATACAGGTTAACTGCGAGTCGGACTCGTACACTGCGAGTTCCGTACAAACTTACTAACATATATTATATAAATAGTTGAATTCTCGAAGATTTTTCCTAATCGCTTTTTTTTTGTGACGTAACAGCCAGTTTACAGTCTTCAGAGTTTTTCCAATACTTGTGCTATGAGAACTTACTTCATGACAAATTTTATGATTCTAGGTCAATGGGAAGTCCTATATAGGTTTTGATTTCCTAGCGAGTATCAAATTATGCTCCTAAACGGAACATAAAATCTTTAGATTCGTTCACTTTTGAAGTTTGTTTTTTTATAAGCTTTTATTTAATTTGCGAGCTACCCATTGCTCGCCGTCCGATCGCCCAGTAACCATCCAGACCGAGCCCAAGTCGTCGACGGCGCGTACTGTCCCGCGCGCGCCTCAATAAGATGTCAGCAAACCGTAGGCCAGCAGGGTCGGAGCCTACTTAGACTAAGGGTCTGCTTCTGAAAGGAAGACTCGACCCTGGTACGAAAGGCAACGAAGAAACAGGAGTGTGTTTTTAGACAGTAAAAGTATGACACGTCCTCTCGCTCCACAATACGCGAGGAGTCATATGATGATTTCACACGTAAAAAAAAAAATTAAAAAAAAAACTTTTTAAAAACAAGCTTTTGATTAAATGCTGTAAAGATAATAAAATAAAGTTTTCCTTTAAAACTTTTACTATAAACTTATAACGTCATTACACAATTTATATGATATAAAAGTTTGTCACCTAATTTCTTTCAGCTGCCCTTTGCGATTCAGGGTCATGGTAACTTTTCCGAATATTCTCCGCAGTCTTCGAGTACCTTGCGATTGTTATTTAGTTCTGGGTATCGAAGTCCGGTGAGTAATTCTTTTCTATTGAGCAGACCAAACTTTTAGTAACTTGTTTCACTATTGTATTCCCTAGTTTATCGCTTCAATGCCAACGACTTTTGTTATAATTGTATTATTCCCTTGAAGAGGTTTCTGCGAAGCACATCTAAATCTTCATCGTTTTTTTTAATGATTGTAACAAGTAAATAAAATTCTTTTCACAAAATTTAAAGAACTATCCAAACGCTTAGTTGACACTTCGCGTGACCCAAGGGCTGGCTTTTACCTTGGTCAGAGATTAAGCATTGCCATACAACGTGGCAATGCCGCCAGCCTTTTGGGCACACTTCCAGTCGACAGCGATGCTGAGGAGTTTTATGACCCCATATTTTAGTTAGGAGTAGCCGTTAATGTATATATATAGTTTTATTTAGTTAAGTGTTTTTGTATATGATTTTGTATATATATATAAATATAATATGTCGCTGATAAAAAAAAATAATTCACAAAATTCATTATGAAGATTTTTATCGCTAAACATAATGTAACTAAAAGAGTTTACTTTTAATGACCTCGTGGGCAATGGTTAACTACATCAATAAACTTTACATTTTTTTTATTACTACAAATTATAAACGTGTTTGAACACATTCATCATTTTGATTATTCACTATTAACCTCACGTACAAATACAAGGTATTGTGACTAGTTTCAGACTCTCTAAGGTGGGTCTACGTTAAAGGAGCCGAGCACGAGTCGAGATCAAAGTCGTGTAGTGTGGACTAAAAGTCTTTGGAGGTAGGCGGAACAGAGAGTAAAGTCCCGAAAACCTCCGTTGAAAAGGGAGAATCCTCCGACCAGACGGGTGCTATGTCTGGTGGGCAACTGCTCGATAGATGATTTCGGGCTGTTCTATATGTTCTAATCGCACAGAGAACTTTGATTGCATCATGCAGGATTAGTTCTTATGTGATGCCATAGATGTCGCTACAAGTCTATAGGAGCCGAACACGAGCAGAGCACGAGTCGAGCTCAATTTCGTGTAGTGTGGGCCGACTCCAGCCTTGCGTTCAAAAATGCGGTTAGAGTTAACTCTAATAACGTCATCGGGTAGATACTGTAAGCTCGCATTTTTGAACGCGAACGTAGAGTTCAACTGTCAATGCCAAGCAACTGTCATTCCTGTCGCTTACATCAACCTACCCTGCTAGGAGTTATGAGTTAGTTGGGTTAACTCTAGAGTAGCTACTCGAGTTATAAAAAAACGACCCTGGGTTGCAACTCGAAGCGTTTTTGAACGGTTATAGTAACGACCCTACCCTAGTCTGGTTATTTTTGAACGCAGGGCAGAGGAGCCGAGCACGAGCGACAATGCATGAATTTGAGCTCGGCTCCAAGCCCGGCTCGGCTCCGGCATGTCCTAGAACCAAAAAATTCGAAGACATGTGACATTTACCAAACCGCACTGGGCCCGCGTGGTGGATTACGGCCCATTCCCTCTCCTAGAGAGGAGGCCTGAGTCCCAGCAGTGGGAACATTATAAGGCTGATCATGCATCATGCATCATGAGCTCGGCTCGTGCTCCGCTCGTGCTCCGCTCGTGCTCGGCTTCTCTAGCGTGGACCCACCTTTAGATGTGAACTTATCGAAAGATTCTTACCAGTCCGAAATTAGTCGGGAAATCCCGCAGCGCCCTTTTCACTAAACTCGTTCGCAATCATGAACTTTTCTTGTTAAAAGTCGTTCCAAATTGTGTATGAGTTTCGAGGAAAGGAACCATGTTGCCGATAGATACCTACCTAATATTTCAATTTATAAAACATTGTTTATTTTATATAGAAAGTCAGCGTGAGCGATGCACACGTCTTGAAAGAAACTGCTTAATGGGAATGTCATCACCACTCTAACGTTTTCCCAACTCGCTTGGGGTCGGCGTCCAGTCTATCGGATGTGGCTGGATACCCGTGTTTTACATGGAGCGACTGCCTATCAGACCTCCACAACCCGGTTAATGGGTAATAGGATACCTGTAGGATAGACTTATAGTCAGTAGCTCATTCGGAACAAATAATAATTTTCCTTTTTTTTTGCTATCTGGTGGATTGGTCTGGAATTTTGAAGAAAAAGGCCAGGAACTGTGGGATTTTTACCGCTCTAAAACCACCCCGTGGATTATCGTCAGCATATGGAAGGGGTCCCGTGGCCTCTTAAAAGACCACCCCAGAATCCGCTGTATACAACGTCTGTTCGGGCACATTTCTAAGGATACTGTAAAACGGTCTCCCTTGAGCCTCGCTTGATCATTATCTTTCCTAGGGAACCTAAGATTTTACCGCCCACATCCCTCCATAATTTCAAAATAAATCAAAAAACTTTGACAGATCAAGACAAAATGGAAGCAGTAAGTAACAAATCTTTTTTGAAAATAATGCCCACTGTCTCTGTTTTCGCCGCTTGAGTGAATCAAAAGTGAATCGGAGATAACATAAATATGGCTCGACTCTATCCTCGCGATCCCCGGGGGACTCCGCTAAGCCATCTGTCCAAGTCTCCGTCAGCTGTGGCTGCGGGGGTACTTTCAAAACCGGACAACACTGATTAATCTGCTTTGTGGCCACAATATTTATGACGGATCATGCTTCATATTACAATGTAAACTTCGTTGAGATACCAGTATCATTCGAAAGACTGTAATAGCAAGTTTCTATATTACTTTGACACAGGTTATACACTAACCTAGCTAGGTCTACAGCTCCTCACCCGCCAATTTGTTGTTGTCTTTGTACACTGTAAACGATCTTGCAAATTGTCATCATGTACTACAATGTTTTTGGTGAATAAAAATTCTTCATCAAATCATTTATTATTATATTTACCATTACTTAGAATGTTACATCGAATTAATATATAATTAGTAGATAGACTGGACGTATCCATTTGGTTGGTCTATCATTTTCATCGTTGTTAATACAAATGATATTTAAAAAAAAGTAGTAGTGCTGCTTTGTGACATGAACAGTTTTGCCTTAAGATTAATCATAATCTTAAAAAAAAGTACAGGAGGACAAAAGAAGACAAAGTATATAAACCTGAGTATATCGTCTTGCTCTTCTTTTGCAGGATGAGCAGAATGCCAAGCGGTCTCAACGAGAGGTACGTTAGTACTACATGCTAACATACACAGTGCTAACTTTATTAAAAACACAATAGTACCTCATGCTAATAACAGTTTAATAAAACCATGGCCTTAAGGAAAGGTTAAGGTTTACAGTTCATAACATCGCTTGAGACAGCTTACTGAATATAATTAGAAAACTCACCATTAATAAATCATAGATAAAAAATGCAAGAACAACATGATTCACAAATGTCCACCACAGTGACACCTACATTTTTTTTGAGGTGGTAAATCATCAAATGACTTCTCGCGCTCTAGGGTGGAGCGAGAAGGCGTGTTAGATTTTTACTGAAACCCACCAAAGTCCTACAGTTGCCCCCACTTGCGCCCTTTAGTTGCCCTTTGCGTTCCAAGATTGTTGTAACCTTTTCAAAAATTCCTATGACACCTACATGCAAGATTAACATGTTTTACGGCTGTTGGCACCGTGTCTTTAGTGAATTAAGAGCAGTGGTGGACGAGTGGTAACGGCCCCGATTTATGAGTTAGGTCGCGGGTTTAAACCCAGCCAGGCGCATTACTTTGTGCAATTTATTTCATCACCACTGCTCTCAAAACGGTGAAGGCAAACATTGTGAGGAAACCGGCATGTACTAGAACCAAAAATTAGAAGACATGTGACATCCACCAACCCACAATGGGCCCGCATGGTGGATTACGGCCCATTTCCTCTCCTAGAGAGGACGCTTGTGACCCAGAAGTGGGAACATTATAAAGTCGACTATGCTATGCTATTATTATTATGACCATGTTGTGTCCCACTCCAGGGCAAAGGTCTCCTTTCCATTCTTCCACTCTTCCCTGTCCTTAGCTACTTCTGGTCAATCCTTTAGGTAGGAGTCTAACTTGTCACGCCATCTTCTGGGCGTACCGCGTCGCCGGCTTCTGTTGTTCGGGATCCAGTTAGTGGTTGCCTTCGGTCAACTGATTGTTATGGGGGCAAAAGAAGAACACTCTGTCACTAAGTCATCATTAATGATACCTACCTGGAGTGAGTTGGTTACCACCAGTATCTAGGTATATGTATCGTATTTTTTTAAAGAAATCAATGCAATAAATATAGTGTTTTTGAAAAATTAAATGTGTAAAATAGTACTTACACATTTTTTTTTGTTTTGTGTTTTTAGATTGTTTTCTTACTTCTCTGTTTCTTTTTGGGAGGGGTGCGAAAATCGTAAGCTTCGATGTTTTTTTTTGTATCGCACACAATTAACAAAACAATTATGAAGATCCTCGAAGGAGTTCAATTATTTGAACTTTCGTGCAGAAATAGGGTTCAAGTTACAGAAATGTTTCGAAAATGTGGGTGTAGAATGTTAGAACGGGCGCAGCGATCTCGAAAATGTTTGCAACCCTCCAAACTGTGTTAAACTACCGTACTGTGCCTTGTACAAAATTAAATTAAAATACTTGAGTATTTAAAAAAATATGAGTGTGCGATGTAAATATAGATTTTTTTTCTATAGTATACATATAGTACATATATATTGACTAAATATAGTACATACGATATTATATAATACTAACCTGACAAACATTGTTTTGCGATTTTTTGGCAGATGTGTAAAAAAAAGCTCAGACCTAACGAATATACACAAAAAAAATCATAAAAATCGGTCCAGTCTTTTCGGAGGAATTAATAACAAACACTACACGAGATTTTTATACACATCTAATTTTTAATTAGTACAAATACTTATAGGGCTTATTAGAAAAGGTCTTGTTATTATTTAAGTAAAGTCTCAATAAATACTATTCATAAACAGCAAAGTTATGAGCGTTTGTTTATATTCCAAAATGTCACTCAATTTATGGACATATTGTATCAGCTATTGATTATGAATGAAAATCAATCCAAAAAAAATGCGCGTAGTATTTTCTACGAGCAATTGTTATGAATGATTGATTCAAATATTAATTTACCAATTATGTAATTTTTTTGTGGGCAATTTAGAGATTTAGCTTTTTACTTTTGACTACACCAATGTGATCAGTAACGGGTACAGATAGAGCCACATTTTTTGTGCTAAATAATAAATAGGGGTGTACATTAGATAGTACGGGTGGCCACCCCAACCCGAACACTTGACCGTCAGTTTCAACCTTACTGACTAGTTTATCTTCTTATCAAGACATTAGCAGGCGTAAAGATCTTGACGACATTAGCTAATCACTTCCACAACCAGCTTGTAATAAAAATGAAGTATAATCTTGTAATAAAGACCCCTACGATCTCTTAACGCGATCCATTTTACGACCTAAACTGAACGGTTAAAGGGATGGTGTATAGCTTCATCCCTGTTTCTCGTTCGTACGATTGACATTATAATACGATATTGTAAGTCCCTTGTAATCAACTACGTGGTCTATAGATCCAGAAAATACTCAAGCCTGTTATCACAATGCAAGTCGAGTATAGGCGAAATGTTTATAATTACAAATACATTGAGGGTGAGACAACGGGGATATAATTTTTCACCCATATTGAAAATAATTTGACAGACCTGTTAGTTTAATGTCAGCCGATGCTCGCCTCTTTGTGCGATAAAAAACTTACACCTCTCATTAAATTACTTGGGTGGTCGAGTTTCAAAATCACTTTTCTTAGTGAACAAGTTACACTTTCCAAGAATCTAGATTGTTAGTAGTTTGAGTTGTGTCTTAGCCAGTAATAGAGATGCTTCATAAAATGTGTATATGTACTTACATCGAAAGCGCAATTTTTTTTATCTATATCGATATCTATATCCATCGCACAACCCGACGTACGGCGAGTATCCACCCTTACGTTGTTGAAACCTCTACGGTCTGGACTAAGCGTTTCGCCTCGTCGTTTATACAGCGTACATCGAATGATTAGAACAATTGGCCTGCTGAGGTTTTCCCATCCCATTATAATTTAGGTGTCTTCAAGGCTTGCATCACTGCTTACCATCAGGTGGGATCGCAGTCAAGCATTAGTTTATATGAAATAAAAAATAAAAATATGTATATTTAATATCTAAATCTACATCTATAACTGTATCTATATCTACGTCTACGTCTACGTCTATATCTATATCTATATTTATTATACATATATAAAAAGAGAAACTGACTGACTGACACATCTACGCAAAGCCAAAACTACTGGAACTAATAACGTGAAATTTTGCACAAGGCATTCTTTTATGATGTAGACGAGCACTAAGGAGCTTTTGAAAATTCAACTTTTAAGGGGAGAAATTCGTCTGTATATAAAATTTTATTGAAGCTTAGCATAAATAGTAACCCAAGTAAATAATAAAGATTTTCACTATCCATTTTTTAAAACTACCCCTATAAAACGAATTCGAGGTTGTTAAAGTTTGAATGGGTGAATCTTATTCCTTGAATAAGATTCACCCATTCAAACTTTAACAACCTCGAATTCGTTTAATAAACTTGTTGGTCGTCAACGGTAAATAAACTTGAAACAAATTTTAATTGAAATGTTAAAATAGACTGTCATATTGGCTTAAATTGCATGTCGAGGAGTCTTCATTTAGGCATATAAATGCCTGTCTGTAGTTGAAGGCTCCGCTCTTCCCTTATATTGTAAAAATTGAACTAGGCAGATGACGAAAAGGAAAAAACTAAAATAAAATAAATAGAGTAAAGAGTAACAAAGAAAAAAATAAATAATAAACGATCAATTGTATATGTGCGTGAGTCTATTTGTGTGTATGTGTGTGTGTGTGTGATGGTGTGGGTGTGTATGTTTGTGGGAGAGAAGGAGATTATGAGTGAGATTTATAATCAAGTCACACGTTGCAAAAGTAATTCTGTATCATTATAATTTAAAATTTGTAGCCATATTGTTAATTGTTTTTTTTTATTCAATTCTTTTCTTATCATAGATAAATGTAATTTTATTAACTTCATTATACAAGTCAGACTGTCGGTATTAGTTTTTCTAATATACCCTCAAAATACGGTTTAACATTGTGCCGAACGAAGTTGCTGCTAAAGTGCTAAGGGCCTTTGCCCACGGCGACTTTTTGTAGCGATGTTGTTTTTTGCAAGTTTCGCGCTATTGAAAAGATGTCAATGCCCTACTAACGCGTAACATCATCGCGACTGTATCGATGCGAACGCGCGTCAGCATCGTTACAAAAAATCGGCGTGGGCAAGGGCCCTAAGTAGCAGATAAAGAATTGGCCTTATAATATTCATTGCTGGGACTCAATCTTCCTCTCTAAGACACGGTATGATCCATTATCCACGCAAAAACATTTGCTGGGCTCTATACACCAGTAAGCCATTAAACGTTTGTTTTTTATTAACCCGTCATATGAAACAAGCATTGTTGTTTGATGTAGCATTACCCGCTCGTGTAGGCGCCTTGTCTCAATCTGCGCATGATTGAATCAAGGTCCTGATTGATAGCTGATGCGATGCACACGAGACCCAAAGGTGCCCAGGGACGGACGCAATCTAATCACGATAGGTAATATTGTTACAGGCTATATCGGCCTCATGTTTGGTTTATGCGGTCGGCTAAAAATAGATGGTATTTCTTGCCGTGTTGATTTGATGGAAATAATAGCTCTTTACCTATGAAATTGCCGTTTTTTAACACAGGTTGCTTTGAAGTGTTATATCTTTGGATTGTCTTCGAATTATATTCGTGCGGAAGACACGCCCGCGTGTCGCCACTATGTGGAGCTCCCGGAGGACACGGTGGAGCATACGGTGGAGGTGTGCCCCGCTTGGGCAGAGCAACGCCGTGACCTCGTGGGGGTGATCGGCGGCGGCGATCTCTCGCGCCGGGTCTTGGTCCAGGCCATGGAACGAGGAGGAGTGGCAGGCGGACGCCTCTTTCTGCGAAGCAGTAATGCTAGCAAAGGAGGCGGCCGATCGCGTGAGGCAACAGTCCTCACGGCCCAACCGCCGCCGGGATTCCGATCCCGATTTCCGGCCACCGTAGGCGCAGGCTTGCGGATGGTGAGCAATGGGTGGCTCGCCGTCCGACCGTCCGGTAACCGTCCGGACCGAGCTCAAGTCGTCGACGGCGCGTACTGTTCCACGCGCGCCTCAGGGAGATGTCAGCAATTCGTAGGGACCACAGATAGTGTGAAAATGAAACCCGGGGCCCTGGGACGAAGGCAACGAAGGAGCAGGAGTGGGTTTTTAGTCAGTAAAAGTCTGACATTATCTCTCGCTCCGCCCAAGAGCGGGATTTGTCCTTAAGATGATTTACTCAACCAATAAAAAAACCACCTACGTTCCAAACTATGAGTGTAGAAGAATCTTTTTATATTAATATTCAATGGTTTTATAGCTATGTGAATTTGGGGACTTATAGTGTTAGCATTAAAATATTACTTAATTTGATTAATTTATATTGTGATTAAATAAGTCAGAATTCATATGTTAATCGTAATTAAAATAAAAAGAAGTCATGAATTTAATTTAATGCAAAATACATGCCTGCTTTCGGCTCAGTTGAAAAAATGTTTTCCTTTCATAGGTCATAATGACCTGATACTACCTCTATAAATAAATAAAATTTAAAAAAAATATATGTTTTTACCTAGGTCGCACGAAATGTTGGACGAATTATTTGAAAAAGAGTAATCCCAAAGTCTATTTTGATTCATTTGTATAATCAAAAAAAATATAATAATACGATTAATTAATCATAATCGTCCATCATGATTAATTTTCAATAATTACTTAATCTAATTAACTTTTTGCCAACCGTACGCATGAAAGAGTAACAAACATACACATAACTTTAAAAATAAAATGATGTAGTAAATGCTACCAACGGCTTCGTCCACGTGTATGTCGACAATCGTCCCAAGAGAACATATTCCCAAGATAATAACCAATAAGCTATTCCAGAACATGGTCTACCGATGTAGCAAGTTTCATCGAAATTCATTCAGCCATTCGAACGTAAAGAATAAACATACACACATACTACACTCTCAAATTTTCGCCTTTACAATATAAGTGTGATATACTAGCTATTTATTTAACTCATGCAAGTTTACATTTTATATGCCAAACATTATACAAAAACAGCACGGTTTTTATAGCTTTTAAAAATGATTAACGACGTTCATGGTTGAGGCAGGTATGTACTTTACATTTCCTCAATCTTATATCTATTATCGGCGTTGATTAATCATAAATCCATCAAAATCACTCTTGTTGATGTCTCGGGTGTTTTCACTTTGATCAAGAATCAAAAAAACATTTTCCGGTAATTTAAAAGCACGTTTTATCCACGATGGTATAAAGGGATACAGTTATACATCCGGCAGCACTTAGATCCAATAAATAGCTATCATTTTGTAACACGCAAGTGCCTCTTGGTCAAGACTAGTGTCAGATTTCAGCTTTCTGACTATCCATAACGACTGTCAAAGGCTTATAAATGGCAGTTGGGACCAATGGATTTCGTTTAGAATTAAGAACGCGGTCTAAAATCTTCTTTAACGCCAAATTTTGACAGGTTTTCAGGCTAAAGTACAGTTTGAGAAATACTTAACTTCGAGAATCATCTTGCGACTTCCAACGCCTGGGAATGTTCCTTAACTCTCTTACGGTGGTGGCAAAGGCGTGAGGATTTACGGCGGTTTCAGCCACCTCTCTCCTGTAATGCAAGAAATCGCTTCTTATTCCCTTTCGTCCCCTGAGTCTCAGCAGTGGGCACATTAAAAGGCTGTTTATTCTTATGCTTATGCCGTACCATGGCCTGAATTGGAGCTGAGCTCGAGAGGTCGCCGCCGCCGATCGCCTCCTCGAAGATACGGCAGTGCTCCGCCCAAACAGCTTCCCCATGTAGTCATTTAACCTCAAGATCTTCAACGCTCCTCCTACTCCTTAGCTTCTCAAGCAGGTTATCATTTCGTATCTTTATTCTGTCTTTACCTAAAATTCTTTTCAATTTGTCTTGTTCGCGTTGTAAAGGAATCAGTCGTGCACGTAACTAAGCGAACGAAAAGTTTCAGAATTGTAGAGAAAAACGTGTAGTTTGTGTTTCAGATACTTTATTATATTCTAGTACTTGTAGGTATTGTATTTTATCAACGTTGCACGTTTTGGTGTCATCTTTTGTTTTTAGGGTTCCTTTGGCTAGGCTACATTATTCAATAGTAATATTATAAAATTTAATTTCTTTGTTTGCATCCGTTACGATTCTATCCACGATCCCGTCAAACAAGTAGTGACGATTTTTGATAATTAATAAAATCCGTGTGAGTGCCGTACAGTTATTAAATATTTGAATATGAAAGGTTTAACACCAAAAGAGATTTATGACGACATGTTACAAACTTTAGGTGAATCAGCGCCTTCCTAAGTTACCGTATTATAATGGGTGGCGGAGTTCAAACGCGGTCGAGACAGCGTTCAAGATGTTCCTCATAGTGGTCGAATATCAACGTTAGAAAAAAAACGAAATAGATTTGTGATATGATTTTATCAGATCGAAGATTGATTGTTACGGAGATAGCTGATTCTATTAGCATCTCAATTGAACGAAATCTTCACATAATCTCCGAAGAATTATACTTTTCTAAGTTGTCGATGGGTGCCTCGGCTACTTTTAGTTGAGGAAAAACGCGTTTGATTGACAATTTCCCGCAATTTCTTAGAGCTGTTTGAAACTGATTGACAGGAATTTTGATATGGATGAAACCTGAGTACTTCACTATGCTCCACAGACAAAAGTTCAGTCTAAACAGTGGAAATGAGTAGGATCTCCTTTTCCTAAAAAGGCAAAAGTGGTTTTATTCGCCGAAAAAGTAATGGCCTCAGTTTTCTGTGATTCAAAAGGTATAATTATGGAATCTACCATAATTATACCTTTACCATTAGAAAAAAGGAGAAACTATAAATTTCACTTAATACTGTAATTTGCCGCGACATTTAAGAGACCAAGTTAAAGAAAAAGTCTTGGTTTGCTGACAAGAAAAGTTTTGTTTCGCCAGGATAATGTGCGAGTTCACACATCAGTTCAAAGCATGGTAGAAATCCATCAATGCGCCTTTGGATTGTTACCCCATCCCCCATTTTCACCAAATCTAGCTCCATCAGACTTTTATCTATTTCCAAAGCTCAAATCCACTAAGGAGGTCAAAAGTTTTCCACAAATGAAGAGGTCAAAGCTGGTGTCAACGCATTTTTTTTAAAGCTGGTATAAAAGTGTCACCAGGCCGATGTAGAAAGTGCATTGAACTCGGAGGAGACTGTGTTGAAAAAAAAAATATAAATTTTCTTTTTCGTCGTACGTCCTATACTTTTGATAGGTAATAAAAGTATAGGCTTTAACTATACTTTTTTGCAATTCGGAAAAGTCTTCAAGACTTGATTCAAGAATTGAAATAATTATGGGTAAGTTTGCCCAGAACCCTCGGTGCGCGAGTCAACTCGCACTTGGCGGCTTTTTGTTAGAAAGAACCCTGTAGAACCTGCCTCCTCAAACTAAAATGACAAATTATCTGGATGTGAATGTCAAAAGTTCTCAATTTTGTTAAAAATGTTAGATACGTTTTACGTACCGCAAAGGAAATGGTGTTTTCCATAAAACGTTTAAAATGAGTAATGATTGCTATGTCTGATCGACAAAAGCAATCTTATAAATGATAAATGATATTTATTTTGTAAGTAGGTTTAAAAAAACACTTTTACAGGTCAATTTTTTTTTTCGTCATTTTAAACTAGACGAGGCCGGTGTTTTTTAGCTGATTACCCTGAGAAGAAACACCGAAACAAACTCAGGGGTCAAAGCCTCTTTTAAAGTCCATATAGTTAATATGTAATGGTCAAATCACATCAGAACCATGCAGATTTGTCTGAGATGGTCTTTTGAAGAAAGAACTATACAGATTTGAGTGGACCTATCCAGTCAGTGCAAGCATTTGTCAGTATTCGTAAAGCTCAACTCAGGACTACTAAGGAGCTCAACGACTTGACGAATAATACCAAGGAAAGGACATTTGGGTATGCCGCAGAATATTCTCAAATTGCCAGAAATACGTTAAAATTACTGAAAAGGAAAAAAAGCAATCCACATTGTCCTCACGTTCACAATAATAAAATGAAATATATAATTTACAAAATGTAATACTTAGTAAAGTAAATATTGATGTCAAAAATTAATAGGAAAAAAAATGACAAATTGCGAAATAAAAATAATCTACAATATCAAATCGTAAAAAATAATGATAATAAAAAGCACTATTGAAAAAAAAAACAAAAGAGAAAAATAAGACAACAGTTGTAGTATAAAAAACTCGTTTATAAAGGGTAGGTACAGGCAGTTTTAAACCTATAATAATAATAATATTCCACCACTATGACACAACGCCGTCTACTCCAAAGCTTAGCAGAGCTTGTGTTATGAGTACTAGACAACTGATAAACATACTTATATACTTTTAAATACATACATATTATAGATAAATTACACCCAGACACAGAACAAATGATCATACAAACAATTGCCCTGGGTGGGAATCGAACTCACGACCTCCAGCATAGCAGTCAGGGCCATTAACCAACAGGCCAGTCATAGCCATATGTATTAACTAGTTTTGTTCCTTGTTATGTACCTATGTTTGTTGGCGTCTGAAACAAACCAAAATCGCAGGGACACGTGTCGCCGGACATTTAGTTTACGAGTTGTCAGACACGTCGCCGGGCCCCGGTCTCGTAATATTGTCGTTGTATTGCACGCGACACCGACGCCGCCGGGGACTTATTATTTTACTTTTGTTGCATTGTGGAGACAGAACTATCCAATGCACCTATTTCCTAACGTAAAATCATTTCTTTTTATACACCTGCCATACTGTCTCTCCACAACTCTTAGTTGACTGATAGAGAATGCCTAAGACATAGATAAGACTATGCAAAGCAGTTTTTTTCATTTATAATAGGTTCGCGCTTGACCGCTATCTCACCTGATGGAAAGCGACGATGCAGTCGACGATGGAGCGCGCTTAACTAGAAGTAATCTATTCACTCTCGACTTAAAGATTGGGTTACAAACCATCAGGAAACACAGTTTCCGGCAAGGAATTCCACTCCTAAGCTGTACGCACAATAAATGTGTTCCCAAAACGTTTTGTGCGTATAGGTGGGATATCCACCATGTACTGGTGGCGAATTGCCGTAAGCCTGGTAGTCCGATGATGGAACGGGCTAGGCGGAATTAGGTTATGCAATTCCGACGCACACTCCCCGAAATGTAACCGGTATAAAACCGACAGGCTAGCAACTCGGCGTCAATGCTCAAGACTTTGAAGCCTCGACTCCACGAGTGCATCATTGCTAATGATCCTCCATGCGAGCATGATTTTCCTAACATAAATTAACCTTTTTTTTAAATATATTTTTCATACTGTCTCTCCACAACTCTTGGTTAACTGGTAGAGAAGACCTAAGGCATTTATATATGTCCGTTTGTGTACTATAAAGTTTTAATAAATAAACAAATGATATTGAAAACTGAGCTTTCCAACTAAAAATTAGTAATGTTTTCATATTTTTATCGTGCATTCTGTGCTAAGTCATGTTGATAATTATTTTAAATATGGTGACATTATGGATCCGAAGTATCTAAATCTATGCAGTACATTTTTAATTGGCAACAGTCTTTTTTCTCTTTAAAAATAAGAACTGTATTTTGAATTTGGATCAAGAAATGTAAACTGTTTTTAAAACTCATAAAGTTTTTGCTTGCTCGAGCATAATGATATCTCTAGCGACATCGTTGACACTATTATCATTTAAGCTTGAGCAAAATTTTACCTAATCGTATTACAAATTTTGTAAAATAAAAAACCATTGTGAATAAGCTCTCCTTATTGTTGACTATTTTTTACTGTTGACTGTATTTTCTTTGCAACAAATACATTATTTTGAAATTAGGTTGAAACAGAAACCTTTTGATTTTGCAATCGCAATAAGGAACGGATCATACGGTATTATAATTTCGTAAAAAACTGACTCCAATGAATAAATTATGACCAACGCTCACTTAGATATTCCTGGATATTCCGAAAGTGAAATCTCAGAAAGACGGTGCACTTATTAATTATATTATAACCAACATTGCACCATTGTATATATTGTGCCATATTAATAATAATATTTTCTTACTAGCTGACCCGGCGAACTTCGTACCACCAGGCCTGGCTCACTTCATACTGTAGGTATAGAAATGTGCCTACGCCGAGCGGCCTTTCTTACAAGGTTAAATTCTGTAGAGTGTCACACGCGTGTTCTATTTGCCGTTTGACCCACGACGCGTAGACGCGGGCTTGCGGATGACGAGCAAAGGGTAGCCCGCCGTCTGGCCGATCGGTAATTAACCGGACTGAGCCCAGTCATCAACAGCGCGTAGTGATCCAAGCGCTCCTCAAAGAGATGTCAGCAAACCGTAGGGGCCCAGCAGGGCCGATGACCGCTAGTTAGGACCACGGGGAATTTCTGATAAGGAAACCCGTAGTCCTAGACCCTGGCGTTATTTGTTTTTCAAAACTACCCTTAATAGAAAACCATTAGGAACATAAAGAACCATTTAGGAGGTTAAAAGATTGTTTGTTGGATTCCTATTTCTTGAGTTGAATAAACTTGAAACTTGTCACAAATTCTAATCAAAATAACTAAAGACTGTCATTGTTACTTTTTCTAAAACTACCCTCAAAATGTGGTAGGATTGTGCGGGTGACAGCTGTTGGATTCATACAATTTAGCTACCTATACTTTAACGGTAATTAGGATAAATTAAAATTGCAAAGCTTGTAAAAGGCTGCTAAGTCAAAAGTACTGATATGATATTATAACAACATTGTAAACACTTAGTTCGCAATAAACACTTTGACTTTCACTTAGACTTTGACGGTTGCAAACTAGCGTTCCAATCAAGGTGACCTTGGTTTATGTCTTTGGTTTGAGTTGCGGCTACATTGATGTAAACCACGTGCCAACACGTTCCGTGGTTAGGAAAACGCGCCTTCCAACCAAGGGCGTTGAAGTTCATGGATTACAAGTGCTGTCTACATGGATTGAAACTACCAAGGTCACCTTGGTTGGGGCGTTGGTTTACAACCATTTGGTCACGCCTTTAGCGTTTACATCCATGTAGTCGCAACACAAACCAAAGACATAAACCAAGGTCGCCTTGGTTGGAACGCTAGTTTGCAACCGTTCGGTTACCTAGTAAAGATGGATATTTTCGTCTTACTGTCATCCTACCCATACTATGTAAAAACACTACGATTATATTTTGCAGGAAGAGCGTCGCCGCACTGGCCGATACATGGCTATCCTGGTGGGCATCTCTCTCTTCATACTCGCGTTGTACCATGCCTGGGTGCGCCGCATCCCCATCGTGGCCAGCCTGGTGGTGCCTGCTCTCATCATGTTCGTGTACGTAGCCTGGATACTGTACACCGCCTCCAGGGAAAAGCGCAGGGTAATTATTTATGTCTAACTAACGTGTTGTGTGTGCCTGGTCATCTGATATAGAGCTCCGTTGGGTGATTACGTTGTTGTGGTTTTTAAATTGAATTTACAGTTAGGAACATAATTAGTTTATGTCGAATGTCACTTGCTCAATATATATATATACATTCAGTCAAAAAAGTATCGGGAATGGATGATTTGTTTATGGTTCCAAATTCAAATTTTTGTTTTTTTGTAGTTGTTAGATTGGCACAACTGTTTTCCATTTTGGCGCGGAGTTTTAGTTGCATCTGTTATTTATATTAAATACAGTGCTGGTTTTAGTAATATCATATATAGTGTGTATTGCGAATTTCATAATGGACAAAAATATCGAACAAAGAGTTTGTCTTAAATTTTGCATCGCCAATGGAATTTCGTTTTCGGAGTCACTGAAAATGTTACAGAAGGCTTACGGTGAATCGACTTTATCAAAAACTCGTGCTTGTGAGTGGTTCAAAGCGTTCAAAAGCGGTCGAGATGTGATGGAAGATTTGCCTCGCTCTGGTAAGCCGTCAACGTCTGCAACTGAAGTTAACATCGCAAAAGTGAAGAAAATAGTGACTGAAAATCCCCATTCAACTCTGAGAGAGATAGCCGCCGAACTTTCTGTATCTCACGAGTCGATCCGTACCATTTTAACTAATCATTTGGGTATGAAACATGTTGCTGCTCGGCTAGTCCCAAAAGATCTGAATTTTCTCCAAAAACTCAATCGCATGAAAGTCGCTGAGGACATGCTAGAACGAGTCAGTTCGAACCCAACATTCATGAAACGCATTATTACTGGTGACGAGACGTGGGTTTACGAGTTTGACATGCAAACTAGTCAACAAGCTTCGGAGTGGCGCCTTCCAACTGAACCGAAACCGAAAAAACCACGCCAAAGTCGATCAAAAGTCAAAGTCATGTTGACTGTTTTCTTTGACTATCGCGGTGTTGTGCACTCTGAATTCTTACCGGAAGGTCTAACGGTAAATAAAGAATATTATTTGAGCGTTATGCGGCGTTTAAGAGAGCGAATTCGACGAAAAAGGCCAGATTTTTGGAAAGAAAATTCTTGGATTTTGCACCACGACAATGCGCCTTCGCACAAGGCTATCATTGTGAACGAATTTTTGACCAAACACTCAACAAATACCATCCAGCAACCACCATATTCACCAGATATGGCTCCTGCTGACTTTTTTCTTTTTCCTAAACTCAAATTACGACTTCGTGGCACCCGTTTTCAATCGATAGAAAACATAAAGGAGAATTCGCGGCGAGAACTGAAGCAGCGTTTAAAAAATGTTTTGATGAATGGATTATTCGTTGGCGCAAGTGTATCGTTTCTAAAGGAGCATACTTTGAAGGTGATAAAATAAATTTGGATGAATAACAAACATTTTGTGTATTATTGATCTTTTCCCGGTACTTTCTTGACAGAGTAGTATAATAAGCAAATAAGACAATAAGAAAAATAAAAATGGTAAAAATGAATGGTAAAATGGTAACGGTGGTGGTGGTGGTAATGGTGGCTTGGTGGTGGTGTGTAATGGTAACGGCAAATGAGATAATAAGTATTTTTTTTGTTATGCCTTCGTAAATGTATTCGGCTAATCAAAATAGTTTTAAGTTTATAAAGAATTGATAGGGAATACAGTAATTCTTTTCTGTAAGAATGCGGGTGTATTACATTGTAGTAATTTGGCAGTGTTGGGCAGAATATTTAGCTTTCGCGGAAAAATTCGCTGTGGTAGTCAATATAGCAATAAAATCCTCAGTTCTATTTTACCGAGATCACGCCTGTTTAAATTATTCGACATATTGGCAAGTTGAGTAGACTGAATTTCACTCTAAAAAATTCCGTGAAAAACTGTATACGTCTTATTAACAACTAGCTTTTGACCGCAACTTCGCCCGCGTACATAAAATATAGCGTATGTCACTCAGGAATAAAGCAGCTTTCATCGGTGAAAAAATTTTATCATTCGGACCAGTACTTTCAGAGATTACCTCCTACAAACAAAAAAAACAAACTTTATCTCTTTATAATTAGTGTAGACTATGCTTTAACTACCCACGACTTCTTTTGCGTGGAGTTATGATGTTCTTAATATTAGTCTCTTTTTTTTCGGGTAGTCCTGTATTTTTTTTTATCCATTTCAGTGTGCCTAAAAGCGATGGGATAAGAGCGGGTTTTCGTGTAAGTTTATTAAAAATAAAAAGTAGCCCAAGCTACTACTTGTGACATTAGTTATTTTTCAGTGAAAATCTCATCAAAATTTGACTCGTTTCAAACATTAACCAGAACAAACATACAGATAAAAAACTTTTTACAAAAAAAGAATAACCGACTTCACTAAAAAAAAAAACACTAAAAGTATCAAAATAACTTTAATTTCGGAAGTCGGTGTTTCTCGGTATTATTTGTATCTTATTTAACACCGACTTCCGAAATTAAAGTTATTTTGATCCTTTTAGTGTTTTTTTTTAGTGATGTCGGTTATTCTTTTTTTGTAAAAAGTTTTTTATTTCACACTTTTTAGTTGCGATACACTTATAAACAGGGTGCCTATTTCTCATGATAATTCCAATTAACCCAAACACTGCTAGATTACATTGTGTTATTATGAACTTCCTGTGTCTACCTTCCACCTTCCGGCCCCATCATCAGACCAGTTTGATGGGACCTTATAGCCAAAGTGCATCTCATGACAATTCTAATAAACCCAAACCCGGCTACGTAACATTGATTAATTACGGAGTTCCAGTGCCTACCTTCCGGCTCCATCATCATCATCAGATCACTTCGATGATACCATTTTCAACGCAACTATTCATTTATTTGTATTGTCATAGTCGCTTAACTATCTTCATTGTGATATCTATGCGAGTAAGAAGTTCCGTTGACTATTTCTGGTCTTCTTCATCAGTTCCACTTCATAAAATGTTACTGTTAGACTGTAAATACTTAAGTTCTCGATGAAAATACCAAAATCACTATATGATTGCCTATAATATTTGAGGAGTTCCCTCGATTTCGCCAAGACTCCATCATCAGATCCCAACTTGGTGACTATGGGACCATTTGGGAAGCATACCCTTTCCAACAAACAAAGAATTTTTCAAATCGGTTGGCAAGCAACGAAGTTATGCGCGAACAAACATAAAAAAAAATACAAACATCCGAATTGAGAACCTCCTCCTTTTTTAGAAGTCGGTTAAAAAACTTAAAAAATTATTAAATAAATATTACTACTCGTATATACGTGATTATTATTAAACAGTTTCTTCATTGAAGTTTCTATTTAAGAAAATGAATACTAAAATAGCAAGTCCTAAAATGTTTGCAAAACTGTCTGCATTGTTTAACATGTTAATAATGGAATCGACCATGAAATTGAAAATGGATCAGCAAATGAGAAAAACAATATTTCGTAAAGACCTTTATTGCTCTTTACTGCTTCGTAAACATTATTGCATGCTTGTTTAATCAACATTCCAGTACCGAGGCACTGAAATACAAACAGATGCATTAAACTTTCTTAATTACAACTTTATTTTTAATTAAGGTTTTAATAATGAACATTCTGAAATAGCAACACAACGCGTCATTGTATTTTTATAATAACGTTTAAGCTGTGTGAGTGTTCATTGTCAGTTAGCAACGAATCAATTAAACATTGCTTTGCAAAGAACAACTGAAGGAGCATAAGTGGCTTTTAGTCAGTAAAAGTCTGACACGCTCTCTCGCTCCTCACTAAAGCGAGAAAAGTTATTTTATGATTTCTCACCACAAAAAAGGTAGATATTATATCGTGCGGGATTGTTCGATAGAGCAATCGTGGCCCTAAAACATAAAGGGTAAGTGAAGGGAAAAAGCCTGACACGCTCTCTCGCTCCACCCCAGAGTGAAGGAAGTTATTTGATGATTTCCCATTACAAAAAAAACTAGGTATTATATGTATCTTGCGGGATTGTTCGAAAGAGTCACCGTGGCACTGGAACGCAAAAAGCAACTGAAGGAACACAGGTGGGTTTAGTCATCAAAAGTCTGATATGCTCTATTATAAAGCGGGAGAAGTTATTTGATTTTATTTTGTGCGAGATTGTTTGAAACAGTCACCGTGGTCAACGCAACGGGCAACTGAAGGAACACCAGTGGGTAGGAGTCCGTAAGAGTCTGAAAAACCCTCTTGCCAAGAGAAAAGTTCTATGATCATTTCCCACCAACGACCATACATCCCATAGACGCCTCATGCTTGATCTAACCCACCAAAACCATTCGAGCAACTAGTTGAGGTACGAGGAAGCGGGGTACAGCGTACTGTTTGGCCCTACCAACATCATTACATCACACTCGGATGAAACAGGTTTCAATAAATCGCGAAAGTATCGATATTTTTTTAATGATATATAATTCTTACAACTATTAATTGGCTTTTTTACCTTCCTATTTTTTGATATTGTTGAAACATAAAATATGTATACATATTTAATGCAATTAATAAACTTTAAGTGATAACATTGAATGTAAAAAAATACCAAAAAATATTTCCGTATTTGACAACCGATTCACAATTAAAATCCGTCCTGTCCGTAGTCTTTATTGTAGTTAGTAAAAAAAGATTTTCATATTTCGTATAAATAGTAAATAGATTTTTTGCGTTATCGATAACAGAGGCGGCCGTAAGAATTAATACATCAATAACAATAATTTATTTATGCAACAACAAATTTATTGAATACTAGCACTTTTGAGAGCAGTGGTGGCCGAGTGGTAACGCCCCGACTTACGAGTTTTAGGTTGTGGGTTCAAACCCAGCCAGGCGCATTACTTTGTGTAATTTATTTCATCACCACTGCTCTCAAAACGGTGAAGGAAAACATCGTGAGGAAACCGGCAAGTTCTAGAACCAAAAATTCGAAGAGATGTGACATTCACCAATCCGAACTGGGCCCGCGTGGTGGATTACAGCCCATTCCCTCTCCTAGAGAGGAGGCCTGAGTCCCAACAGTGGGAACATTATAAGGCCGACGATGCGATGCGATGCGATAGCACTTTGAGATACAGCTTAATAATAAAGAGGAAGAGGGATGGAGCTATACACGCTATATAGCTATGGAGTAAAAAAAAAGGACGGCCTTTTAACAGTTTTGGGGTCTTACAATGACGTGAGTGCCGACTGTACATACGTCTGTACAACTTGCGTGACCTTAAAAAACGCTTAATTGTCGTTTTGTACACACGGGTGTTTTTTTTTTTTATTGGGTGGGAAAATCATCTCATGACAAATCCCGCTCTTGGGCGGAGCGGGAGATAGTGTCAGACTTTTACTGGCTAAAAACCCACACCTGTTCCTTCGTTGCCTTCGTCCCAGGGCCCCGGGTTGATTGTGGGTTGGGAAAATTTTGGTCTCTATATCTTCGTTTTTCCTAGAAAATTCCTCAGCGCTCTTTCCTTGTAGGTAGTATATATACATACATAATGTAGGCATACATTTAACTGTAAACAAGACAGATCAGTATTCAATTAATAATTTAGAGTTGTAAAGTGTAGGTAAGCTTCCTGAAGCAATGAAGATACTGAAATAATCTGTGGAAATAATCATGTCGGAGTCGGGTTTTCAGTTTGCCCAGATGCCCCTGCATCTGATATTTTATACAAAGCAACTGCATTGGTGCCACAGCCCAATTAGCAGTAATAAATGCTATATCCTGAGGCTAAACTAGTTAGTGGTTGAATTTCAGATTTCTGACCAGCTTTCCACTATTATTTTGTAGTAATAACTACTAAGCCCTGTTTATATACTGTTCGTAAAAAATAATTGGTAACTATATTACCCGTAGGGGGCCAGCAGGGCCGAAACCTATTGGGTTTTTTATGTAGACCCTACAGATTGAAAAAAAAAAAATGTAATCATATTTATCGCATTCGGGTGCCTCCTATACAGGGCTCTCGGGGATCGGGGCCCTTAAGGAATAACCCAACTGGGGCCACGGGTTGACTTACGAAAGGGAAACCCGGGGTCCTGGAAAGCTAGGCAAAGAAGGAACATAGGAGTGGTATTAGTCAGTAAAAGTCTGACACGCTTCGCCTTAGTGTGGAAGTTTATTTTTTTTTTTAAATTGGATGATTTCTCACCTTAAAAATAAAAGGTATATTTCAGAGCCGACAATATATGTATGTACGTAGTTGAACCGAGCCTAGAACCTGCTGCTTTATATTCGAATAACAGTTTTTTCAAATATTAAGTAAAGTAGCGGGTTGTGATTTTAAAGAGAATGAAAAATTGGGGTACAGGATTCCTCACGATGTTTTCCTTCACCATAAGTCAGCCAAACTAATGGATAGCTTGAGTGCATTGAAGAATGATCCCAGTTCTATAAACCTGAGTTGTTTACGAAACTTGGAAGCTGCCGGCCGCGGGTCAGGCCTCACATTACTCAACATGTTTGCCAACATGACGCAACAAATCCCCTGTGAACGAACATTTTGTCAAACGACAACTTTTGTACTACGAATTATTTATATTATGATTCTTAATTTTTCAAGTCCCTGTTGTCGCCGAAAAAGTTTTGATGTCTTTTTGTAAAGGAACTCGTCATAAACTTCAGCCGGATGCGGAATTGTGTTTATGAGTGTTGCAGTAACTTTTTTTTAGAAAGCTATTAACTTTCACAGTATGACTAGTTAGAGATTGTGTCTATTGTAATAAATCGTTATGTATTTTTTACATACTGTATCTTGAAATCAATAAGTGTAATCCTCCAAAATTACTGGAAATGGAAACAGGGTTTTTTTTTATTGGATGGTAAAATCATCTTACGACAAATCCCGCTCTTGAGCGGAGCGGGAGATAGTGTCAGACTTTTACTGACTAAAAACCCCACTCCTGTTCCTTCTCTCATCTGCCTTCGTCCCAGGGCCCCGGGTTTCGCTTTCACACTACCTGTGGTCCCAGACTGGAAACAGGGTGGTAATATCTAGTCAAAGTCAATATTGCTGTACTAACAAAATCATTTATATGGTAATTTTTACAAAAATAGAATTCAAGAAAAATATTTGTGACTTTCCCAAAAGCATTACGTGCCTACTTACTTATAAATATCTGATTACTTTAGTCAGCCTTACATGAATTCGTAATGAAATGAATGTGTAAGTGAAAATTTAAATACAATGACGACATTCGTGAAATCTGCAAAAAAACAACATCAAAGTAGTATTAGAGGGCGAGGTAACGTTGTATGGTCGGCAGTAAACGTTGTCTGAATCACCACGAACGCGTGAACGTGCGTTTATGTGAACGTAAACATCTGCGTTAGCGTTAGCCCCCGATTGATGCTGCTTTGACAGTGTGTTTACAAAACGTGGTGTAATTAAAATGTGAACCAATCAAAGTCAAGAGCGTGGTTAATGCGCTTCATAGGCAAATAAATAACGTGATTATCACTAAAGATGCATTGCCTAATTATAGCTTGGTAGCATTCCGTTTATTTTCTTGTTTGCATTTAGAAATATATTTTTTATTTCGGAAAAGTCGTAAATCTTGAGTGATTGATTCTTACTACTATTGCGTCAGTTTGGTATTCTGCCTGTTGCGTTATATAAGGTTTTTTTTCTTAAATAAGTCTCAAATCTTCTTGTTCATTCACAATTCTGGAAATTAGGTCAATGCTAAAATAACTTAATGAAACATATGAACAAGTCCATATCCTGCTAAACATGGCTGGTTCTGCTTCATCATAAACAGTGGCACATAAAAGTGTATTTCATAAATATTATACGATCCAATCGAGTGTAGGTTATGAAGGAGGGTTTATGTTCCGTGTTTTGTCTACCGTGCAATCTATAAACTCTTTTTCCTTGGTGCAACGGAAAATACACGTTGGTAAAGCAGTTACTTGCCAAGTTTTACGAACAAGATAGTGGGTAGTGTAAGTTTGTATGTCCTTGTTTCAAACTGTTTAACTTAATCTTTGGGTTAATCCCTGAATCATGAATAAATAATCTATTTAATCATCATCTTTTCAGCCGATAGACGTCCACTGCTGCACAGAGGCCTCCCCCAAATGTCGCCACAATAAACGGTCCTGTGTGTCTCGCATCCATCGGATTCCCGAAATCTTCAATATGTCATCGGTCCACCTTGTAGGGGGCTTTCTAACACTGCGTCTTCCGGTACGCGGTCGCCACTCCAGAACCTTTCGGCCCCAACGGCCATCTGTTCTGCGAGCAATATGCCCTGCCCATTGCCGCTTAAGTTTGGCGACCTATGTCGGCAACCTTGGTTCTTCTGCGGATATCTTCATTTCTGATTCGATCACGCATGAAAACTCCGAGCATAGCCCTTTGGGTGACTTTGAGCCTTCTGATGAGGCTCATTGTGAGCGACCACGTTTCGGAACCATATGTCATCACTGGCAACAAGCACTGGTCATAGACTTTCGCCTCTCTATCCTCGAATCTATTTAATATGATTTTTTAAATCAGAAGCCTGATTTAAAAAATAAATAAACTAAGAACCAGCTTTTTCTGGGTGTCTATTTAGCATAGAAAAAGCTCGTAGGCTTAGGTATGCTAATAGAATACCTGTATGGTGTAGTGGAATATACATATTCAGATTAAGAAACATCAGCGTTTTGATACTGGAAGCGGTTTAGTACACTTACTAAGTAAAATAAATTAGTGAATGTCGTTCTGTACCGTTACCTACTGTGTGTATGTACAAAATAAAGATTATTACTATTTTTATGTATTTATACATATCAGGACCCGGAGGTCTAGGCCTTGGAACATTGGAAGGCGTACGAGGAACCGAAGCGAACTCGCAGAGGCCTTTAAGATAATTTTAATGGGACGTGATACCAACCGACGATTATTCTTGTACGCGCTATGCTAGTGCATCTAAGGACAACCCCCGGTTGGTGAAAAACTATTGCGACATATGGAACACAAAGGCAATAAGGTTATAGTTTTTGGAATCTTAAGTGGACTGGCCCCTGTCTGAACAATGTTATTAATATCCATTGATAAAAAGGCAGGGGGTGGCTTGCACACTCAATAAATGGGCCCCCAAAAACGGCTGCTAGCACGAAGTGACGTAGCATCAAGAGGGCAACATATTCTGAGGTGCTAGAGGAGTGAAGAGGTATACCACGGCTATCAGGACAATCCCGGAAGTATGGTCAAGATCCCTACCAGCTTTTTACTGGATTATACATCCGTCTCCCAAGCACATTTGCTCTTGCGAATTTCCACTTAAGATAGCCGATAAAGGCAAGAGAAAGGCGGGAGCTCTGTTCCTCGTCATTATTCACTACGGCTGACAATAAAGGCAAACCGGAGATGAAAAACAAGGTGAAGATGAAGAGATCGGGTCTGTGGGGTCGCTAATGCCCAACAGTTCACCACAAAACTGCCCTGTGGATTGTATCTTCCTTAGTCTGGCCCCTCACCCTAGGCATGTTATGGCTAGCAAACGCTACCGATATAGACCTTGGGTTTATTGGAGAGCGCGAGCCCCACAACGACGTCAACGTAGAGATTCGGTGATGGGGAAAGAAAGAAAAACATTTTATGTAGCGGAACGAGGAAAAAATTAAGAACTAACAAATTATAATTCTATTATATGAAAAATATGCGCCACATCCGCAAAAAACGGCCGAACGCTCAGCATAATGCCGTGACCACACGCAAAATGCGACAAGTCCACGGCGCTGGTTTTCAGCGTGAGCCGGTAACGGTATCGACATAAAGACGTCGGCACGGTATTGTGTGCTAATAGATTTGAACTAGATAAATAAAAATACTTTTAGGGGGAAAAAAATATAAATAAAGAATAAATACGATAATAAAGTAGCAACATTACGCTGCGTTTGGGAATATTATTATTATTAGTGATAGTTATACGCTCAACACGTTCGGTTCAATTATTATCATCCCCGTTTTCTATCGTTTTACTGTAAGTTCTTACAGACTGTGGCCATATTTTTTTTTTTGGTCCTTCGAGCCGGATTTCACAGAGAACCAATTTAACCGTACGTAGACCCAAATACGTAGACATAAATCAGCCCAAACATTCAGAACATCTGTAGGTCATATTAACATGTCTACATTGCTCGCAGGGATCGAACCCAAATTCAGTTCTACCTGCCAACAATACGACGAAATGAAATGTCTATGAGAAACAACAACGTTTTGGAATGGGCTGAAGGCTTTGAAAGCCCTGTGTTTAGTCTGCATCTATTAATATCAAGCAGGGAATACGTAACTCGTACCGTCTTCAATACACACCGACGTTTGAAAGGCATTTATATCCTTTACACATACTTGAATCAGAAAAAAATATTTAGGAAAACTGTTTTAAATGCAGTAATTAACATACTTTTTATAGAACTATGGAAAACTTTCTGGTGTTTTAAATAAACTGGAATGTTACTGTTTGTTTTTAAGCGTCCTAAAGATATGCATGTATATAAAGTTTGATTTATGTGAGTTGTCTAAATTGTATGAAATCATCTTTCAAAAGTAATGAAAGATTGTTTATAAACATCCGCTGTTAAAAAACTGCAAAATATTAATAATATCGATGGGTGGTGTTCATCAAATTCTTCAAGGTTCACAATTATAATTGTTTTGTGCTTCACCACTCAATATCCGATCCGCCAATGTTTTGACAGCGATAGTAAAGTTTCGCAGACTCCATTGATGAGTTGAAAGACGCAAAGTTTATTTACCGACTCAATGTGTTGCTTATAAAACTTAAATTTTAATTATAAATGTTTCAGCAAAGTTACGGCAGCAAAGTCAAGAGCATCATTAAATTAGGTTGCTTTAATAAATGTTTTCGGAACACATTCACTGTGTGTACAGTTAGGAAGTAGAATTCCCTGGCGGAGTCTGTGATTTTTGATAGCTACAACCTGGGTATCTTTTAATCAAGACTGAATAGGTTACTTCTAGGCAAGCGTGTTCTATCGTCGACCATATCCTTGCTTTCCATGAGGTGAGATAGTAGTCCTTCGCAAGTCTATCGACAGTAAAAAAAACTGGGCAAGTGCGAATCGGATTCATGCACTGAGTGTTCCGTACAAACTTGAAAGGTAAATTGCGTATAATACGTAATAAATCTTAAAGATTTATGATGTATTAAAAAAAAGTACTTACTAGATTTCGTTCAAACCAATTTTCGGTGGAAGTTTGCATGGTAACGTACATCCTATATTTTTTTTAGTTTTAAAATTCTCTTATTTTAGAAGTTACAGGGGGGGGGGGGGAACACACACATTTTCCCACTTTGGAAGTGTCTCTCGCGCAAACTATTCAGTTTAGAAGAAAAAAATTAGAAACCTCCATATCATTTTTGAAGACCTATCCATAGATATCCCACACGTATGAGTTTGATGAAAAATAAAGTATGGGGAACTCCCAAAATTTATTGTTATTTTTTTCTATTTTTGTGTGAAAATCTTATTGCGGTTTACAGAATACATCTATTTACCAAGTTTCAACAGTATAGGGCGGACAGACAGACATGACGAATCCATAAGAGTTTTAGGGTTCTGTAGCCAAATGGCAAAAAACGGAACACTAAAATAGAAATGTCTAAATCAAACATTCACTGGTTCAGAAATGAAGAATGGAGGTGCATAAATAAAAATTGTTTTACTTTGCGTAAATTTGTTTCTACAGAAAATAAATACATCTTTCGCCATAAATATTGTTTCTGGATGTTGTACGCAATGGTTTACTTATTTATAAAAGCTGTGTGTTTGTTATTAATAGTATTAGTGTAAGTAAACGGAAGAACAAAAGAAAATATCTCACTTGTTTGTAAGTTTATTTATTGTGTCCTTTATTGTACACAAATACAAAAATAAAAGGAAACTGAAACACATACGTACATACAATGAGCGGCCTTATCGCATTCCGCGATCTCTTCCAGGCAACCTGGAATGGACAGTCAAGAAATGAGGCTGTCATTGGTGTAACAAAACCAGCATTAAGTTTAGTTTTGTATGGTATGATAAAGGCGGACCTTGTCCCTATGGAAATAAATTCATAGACTTTATACATACATATCTATCTACATACATAGATTCGCGGCTGCAAGCTGTGCAAACTCTTTAACTTCTTTTAAAACTTAAGTAAAAGTTGTAGCTGCGTATAAAATTTCTGTCACAACAAGCTAGTTTATTCTCAGTATTATCATTCTCTAAGCATAACTTAAAGAAGGGTTAAAACTTTGTTGAAATCTCTGCTGTCTGGACTAAGCGTTTTTCCTCGTCGCCTGCTGCGGTCTTCCCGCCTGATTATAATTTAGGTGTCTTCAAGGCTGGAGTGAATAGGCTTTTAATAAACTAGTTCACCTTTCCATCAACGATTATATCACTGCTTACCATCAGGTGGGATCGCAATCAAGCACTTTAAGATTTTCTAGTTCTCGAGTACGCTATCAAATTGTATTTTAGCCGAAAGACGTCCACTGTTAGATATAGGCCTCTCCAAGTGTCGCCATAATGGCCCAGTCCTGTGCGTCTCGTATCCATCGGATTCCCACGACCCTCACCAAGTCTTCGGTCCACTTTGTGGGAGGCCTTCCAACGCTGCGTCTTCCGGTACCTTTTGGCCCCATCGATCGTCTGTTCTGCGAGCAATGTACTTTGTCCATTGCCACTTAAGTTCTTCGGGCATCAAATTTCATTGTATAAAATTGTATGAGGTCACATGATAGCCAGTTTTTCTGTCAGTATTCAAATATCGATGGAAAACATCACATTAATCATAAACTCTAAACACGTAACCGTTCATCTAATAAAATATAACTTTGGTTGCAAGATTTATTATGACGTAAGGACGAGATACATATGGCTAAAGAAAGTGGCTACAATCAGTTCAGATATAAGAAATTCTCTTATAAATCACTGGACTAAACGAACTTTATTATAGACGTGAGGGGCACGTCAAGTAACTACCCCACGCCACGGGTACTAGTGCGGTCGTAACGAAACTTTGCCTATGCCAGTGCGGAACTTCCGTTAGAACTCCGACTTCCGCACACGCAAATGTCTCCGCATGTTTTTAGCGAAGTTATAACGAAGATTGCTTAGTGGAAGCCCACACAAACTTATTGAAGGTCTACCCGTTAGTGTGGTCTTCTACATTAAAACATACCTATCTTCGCTTAGTTGAAGCAACTTAAGCCTGAAGATTCCTCTAAGTTTCAAGTTTTTGCTTTTGTTTCTTTGCTGCGGTTTGATACTAAATGCAATACCAAAATCAAAAAAAAAAAAATTGGTGACAAAAACAAACTGTGAAATAGCTCCTTGGTTTATCAAATAAATCGATTTTTCTATAAAAAATTATTATTTAATCTTTCAAAGGTCAAGTTTCGCTCCTCCGCTTCCGCATTAACCTATGCTAACTGATCTCCGTCACATCCCCAGTAACCAATAAGGCACGGATCTTAATGTTGGCGTCAGGCCAGCCTGTAAACTGACCACTACTAATCGTTTCCGCTCATTTGTAACCGACGACCTGCTTAGTTAATGGTTGTTGAATATCTTTTTGAAAGTTCATGCTGAGCTTTATGCTTAGACATATTATATTGTAGTTATGTGAAAATTTGCAACACATATTTCATGGCCCGGTTTTCTGGACAGCGCATTGGAGTAGTGCCTTTTGTTATTATCCGTTGATTCATGCTTTTCTCTCTCACAAACAACTATACTACCGACTATCCTTACGTACCTATTCAAAGGTATAAGACAATAAAAATAATAAGGACAATAATAATATATTAAAATAATAGGTAATCCATCCAAAGGTTGTCTTTAAAAAGTCGCTTTTAGCGATAAGACCGCCCATTGTGACACCCTATTAATGTTAATTTCCTAATGTAAATTGTATTTTTGGTGTACAATAAAGAAAATCTATCTATCTGTCTATCTATTCCTTTTGTTTTCTTTTTTTTTTTGGTCTGGCTGATGCTCGCAGATTCGCCTGCGTGAAAGTTAAAACTACTACTAGTATAAAAAGTCCGTGTGCTATTCCAGGACTGGATCTACCCATGTGACAAATTTCATCCAAATTCCTTTCAGCCGTTCAAGCTTAAAGAAGTAGCGTGTGATGTGATTATCATATCTTAAACCTAGCTAACTCCCAGTTATGCGGGGGGGAGGGGGCAGTTCTAATTTTGATTAAATTCAAATTCAGTAAGCTATTTATGAAGAGCTTTAAATTAAAAGTTCATAGGACAAGCACACAAAAACTTCGGGACGAAATGACACTCTAGACACTAAAAGCCAATTTTTCTTCTCCCTAAAGTTTTCTTCCATTTAATGTAAAGCAGTGGTACCTATATCTAGGACGAACGAGAGATTCTATTGATTTTTTTAGAAGTATTAAATCTGATGAATCTGTCGCTGGCAGTAATAGCGGTTTACTGAAGCTCCGATTATATAAAAAATCGTTTAGATTTCATGAATGGCGTTGTATCTAGAGTGCTCGTCGTATATATTCGTTTTATATTTTTCCATTGATGTTAACGAGAGTTACCTTTTTATACCTACCTACATGTTTGCTCGCTTTTCGTAATGTGTAAATATTTTTGGAGGCAATGATTTTTAATGGTATCATGTTATTGTGTTAGGTCCAAATCAGAAGAGGAAGCAATATTAAATTATCTGTTTACCTTCATAATTATGTGTACTTTCACATAGGTATACTAGCTTTTGTTGGCGGCTTAGCCTGCGTGAATGTGTTATATGTGTAATATTATATTCATAATTATGTGTACTTTCTGAATTCACCTCAACAAATTAATAATAGTTATTATTATTTATTTATCAGGAACAATTTAAATTGTATTTGATACATTATTAATATACAATTCTAAAATTTAATATATAAAAAAAAAAAAACGTGAATACGTGCTTAAAACGAAAATAATACAAATATTAACAAAATAGTAATCCGTGGATATAGGTATACTAGCTTTTGCTAGTGGCTTAGCCTGCGTGTATTTAGGTTTTTCCATACAAACTTTGATCCATGATTGTTTCATCCCCTCAGGCGGTGAATTTTAGAAAATCTTCTCTTAGTATTTGCTTACGTTATAAAAGGAAATCTTGTGCAAACTTTCACCCTTTCAGTCCCAGTAGTTTCGGTTGTGAGTTGATATATCAGTTAATCAGCTATTTTTTTACAGGTATATAGTTTAAGGAGATACCAAATAAAGCAAAGAGTATTGGCAGACTCTCAAACAAAATTTTGCTGGCATATGTTTTAGCATCTAGTGATGAAAAATATACAAAAACATATAGATTATATTTCTAAACAATTTTGACTCAGACACGGAAAAAGAATAACGTCGCTTCAATATAAAGTTAAAAAGTTATTTGAACGTATAATTCCAAGTCAATCCAAAGATATAACACTTCAAAGCAACCCGTTTTAAAAAACGGCAATTTCATAGTTGAAGACCTAATAGAATCATCGTATCAAAGATGTGCCAGTTTAAAGTTGGTGAAATTACGTATATTATGTCAAAAATAAACCTACGTACTTCCATAAAAACTTTCAGAATCAATAAACGCATGTTTTGAACGAAACACAAGATGTCATGTCATAATATCGTGTTATTTTTTTTTTATAAGTCATTAGGCTGGATGACAGTTGAAATGTCTTAATGCCATGTTTTTTTCTGGTGATGTTGCTATACTCGAATTGCACTACGATATCATAATTATGTGTCATTATAACCACTATATTCTAAGCACAGAGAGTTATGTTTTATATTTATTATCTAATGCGGAAATGTATTTCCTAAGCATATTAATGCAATACAGAAAGCAAAGCATGTTATGTTAGGTGTATTAGGCAACATAACAAGTTCAGTTTAGCCAAAAGTTATAGAAGTCAAACCAGCAAAACAAATCTAAGCCATAATTATTTACTATCGTAAAAAATCTAGTCAATTCAGTTTCCAAATATTATTACGATTTTTTGTGATATTTAGACTAACCATTATTTTGATTTCTTACAACGTAGTAAATTATTTTGACGGTATATATCATGTTGACATATTTCCTCGCCGTTGTCCTTGTCCATTGTTATTAGTAGGTATTCTATATGGCCTATTTTCTTGACATAAAGCACAATTTATACTTAGAGTCACTTCTGTGTTTTATAGGTCTGAGTGTTTTGCTACAGCGGAAACCGCATAAATCTCATTATACCTTAATTACGAACGTTTAAACAACAATTGGCCGGTGAACCGTAATCAATAAATAATGAATGCGAGTAAGATTTAGATTCATTAGCAGCGACTCGCGTATTTCGGTAGTTTGCGTAAATCTCGTAATGGAGAAATACTCGTGAGATTTGTTCGCATTACGGCTTTACGATGCCTTTGTGGCTTCCGACATGCGAACACATGTTTATACAGGGTGGGAATGTTAGTTGTCAATGTTAGTTGTCAATAGGAAGTTATAGACAAACTTTGAGCTTCATAATGTTTTTCCTGTCGTTCCTGCTTTTCACACATTGTCTTCTATAATGGAATAAATACTTTCTCTTACACGATCGCATAATCTTATTATTATTCTTGGCATCAAGAAGTTAGCACCCTGTATACACTTATATGCTTTTACATATCTATATTAATATGCTGCTAACATACACATATATGTTGTAAATTAACGACTCAAACGAACTTGCTCGATGTTTGTTTGCTCTCAGTTCGACAATAGAATTTGTTCGTGAGCAATTACCGCCACAATGTTACTCCTTGTACTCTAAATATAAAGCTGTAATAAATTTTCATTACAATTTATACAGCGTTCTGGTTGGCATTTAAAATTATTTTACAGTAAATTTTGTTTGTACTCAATCTACATAAAGTTATTTGAGGTTTTTCCAATGGGTAATTAATTTGACATGTTCGAGAGGTTTGTGCACTGGAGTTCAAATATTATTCTGCTTCTGTAAACATCCGTAAATGAAAAGGTATATTTATTTTGGGCTCAGACCCCGGCTCTTATGTCTTTATATTCAAGCTTACCTTTCTTCTCCGCAATAACTGTGTAATATAATTTTAAATAGTAGACAAGGTGATCAAAGCATGGAGTACGAGGAAATACTCCCGTAGTCTTGTATCGTCCTACTTTATTAATTAAAGGATCAATGCCAATAGTATTCATTTACAACGTAATTATTCTCAGAACTTCGTAATATGGCCTGCCTCTATCTTAAATAGTAGGAAATTGTTTTTTTATTTTCCTAAATTGTTTGTGATTTCAGTTTCGCCTGTTCGACTTGGAGACAGGGCAGGCGGAGTTTGAGGACGCTGACGGTGATGTTGCCATTACAGAGCTGACACAGAACAACGTCGAGATCTCTGTTGTGTCTGGCAAAGAATCTACTAACTCAGGCCCCGAAGACTCCGCAAACGACTGGACAGAAATATCCACAGCCCTCATGAAAGGAGACAAGAACACACGCACGGAAGTCGAAAACAATCGACTACCCATCATACTGGTGAACGACAAACCACCAGAAGATTTAGACCAGAAATGGCTGAACATTGTCGAATTGACGAACAATGATAAACTGAAAGTTTTTCATACAAGAAGAAAGTATAAACGGAAATTCTGTAGGAGTAGAAGGCATGCTGCGTTTAAAAGATCTTACTCAATCGGATGAAAGATGCTTCGTTTAAAGTGAAAGGTGCGGGCCCGAGTGTGGTCAAATAATCTGAAAAAAAAATGGCATGAAATGGCCATCTATTGGCGCTAAACTCAAAATTTTTAGATTATTTTGTTTTTATTTTAAATAAGCATTATGAAATGGTATGCTCGGGAATAGGACATTCCACTTTATTGAACTAAGTCGAATGATTGCCCCAAAATCCACCTAATTCTGGTTCGTAGTGACCCAGCAAGGCTGAAGCCTACTAGAGCCATAGGTCGACTTCTGAAAGCCGTGGTCTGCAAGGCCGAAACTGAAGGAACATAGGTTTTAGTCACTAAAAGTCTGACACGCCCTTCCTCTCCGCCCTAGAGCGAGAAAAGTCATTAGATGATTTTCCACCTTAAAAAAAATATATTCTGGCTGTATATATATCAATAGTTTAAGTAAGGCGTTATACTTAAGCACTATAGGTATGTACAGACACAGACATGGCCACATTCGGAACCGTAATTTTCACCGTAAGTTACTATTGTCTATCTCGTGGTATTAATAGTATTGGATACTGTGATTCTATATTATTATTAACTTTAAGTAAGCGAATGAACTGCCTAATACTAATTTTAATAGAGTATTAAATCCGTTGATACGTAAATAGACGAGTTTCTTCTTTAAATCAGACACAACACAACTTCTTTCCAACTACATGTGTTTACAAGATATTGATTATTAAGTGTTGTATTAATATTTGTAAGATGTGTGTTTCACCATCATCATTATCATCATAATTTCAGCCGAAAGACGTCCACTGTTGGACATAGGCCTCTCCCAAGCGACGCCACAACGACCGATCCTGTGCGTCTCGCATCCACCGCACTCCCGCGACTCTCACCAGGTCGTCGGTCCACCTTGTGGGAGGCCTTCCAACGCTGCGTTTTCCGTAGATGATTGTTTACAACTGGGAAAATCCTAAACAATTCGTATATTTTTTAACAATACTCCTGCAGTTTTTTAGAAGCCTGATCACTGTTAATGAACTGAACGAACAATATTTCGGTTTCAACTCGAACAGAATGTAACTATATTTTCAGTGCCTTATGGTGAGCTAAGAACTCCTACACCCCTGGATGAATACCCAGGGGTGTAGGAGTACTTAGTTTTACCGATAGGTTATACACATAGATTCTTGTGAACTTTAATGCTACTTTATAAACCAAATTCTAATTTTAAGGTTGCTAGTAAAATTAATTTTCCTTATGTATTTGGACGCGGGAAAAAGTGTGACTTCAGTGGGCAGATCGCCAAAGGACACGATGGAGCATACGGCGGAAGTCTGCCTGACTTGGATGTAGCACCGTTGTGTCTTCACGGAGGCGAAAAGCGGAAAAGATCTCTCGCATCCGGCCCTGGTTCAGACGCATGGTATGTGGCGAGAGGGATTGGGAATCAATTACCTCCTTCTGGGAAGCAGTAACGTTAGCGAAGGAGGTGGCTAAAACCGAGAGGGAAAGGACATCTTCAGGCACATCTCGTGTACCATTGACGCGGGCTTGTGAATACCATGCAATGGGTAGCTCGCCGTCTGGTAGACCGGTAAGGATCGAACCCGATGACGATGACGGCGCGTTGTAGTCTACGCGCGCATCAAAGAGATGTCAGCAAAACTGAAGGGTCCCAGTAGAGCTGATGCATGATAAGTTTACGGGAATGTTCAAAAGATTCACCGTAGCCCTGGAACGTGCTGCTTGCGGACGGCGAGCAATAAGTAGCTCGCCGTCCGGCCGTCCGGTAACCGTCCGGACTGAGTCCAAGTCGTCGACAGCGCGTAGTGTTTCACGAGCATCTCAAGGAGATGTCAGCAACCGTAAGGGCCCACCAGGGTCGAAGCCTTGTGGGGCTATGAGTGATAGGAAAGAGAACCCCGGGGCCCTGGAACGAAGGCAAAGAAGGAACAGGAGTGGGTTTTAGTTAGTAAAAGTCTGACACTTTCTCTCTCCCCACCCAGAGCTGGAGATTTTATTTGATTACTTCCCACCAATGAGTCGATGTATGTACCTATGATGAACCTGACCTATATATGACATAGGTACATACATCGGCATGTGGGTAGGTAGGTCAGACAGTGTGTTTGATTGTGACACAATTCTCGATATTCCAATAAATACCAAAGTAAAAGAGTATTGTTTGTATTTAATTCAAGTAGCGAATGAAATACATGCCTACGGTATTACTGGCAATGCGGAGGCGGTTTCATTGAAACAAATATATACCTGTAGGTTATTTTCAATTCAAATTTTTCCGATTTATTTATATACGTTTACTGGAAATAACTAAATATATGCACAAAAGTGTTTAATATTAACTTACTACAGATATTTATTTACATATGTTATAAATATACCTGTAGACAGACGTCTATAGAGGAGTTTATCGACATTATAGACATAATGTCGATAAACTCCTCCACATTGCTGTCATCTGAGTATTAAGCTAGAACTAAATTAGAGCGATGCACACGTGTAACTCGCCTGCCCCCCTAGCCAAGTTACGATCGTTTCGTTTGCATCCAACGCCTCGAGTAGACCATGCCTCCGTTTCCTTTGTTCTGACCAACGTGACTGAGCGTTAAAATGACGTCAGAACAAAGGAATCGGAGGCGTAGCCTACTCGAGTAGTTCGTTTGCGTTCGACGCAAACGAAACGATCGTAACTTGGCTAGGGGGGCTGATTTGTACGTAGAGTGACGTCGCGTGGCTTCGCGAGGCGTGGATCAAGTGTAGTTCTACAAGTCTAGTTTCCATTTAAAATGTATGGAGACCGACGCGCCCAGATCGACGTGCGTGGCACACAGTTCTAGCTTTACGGAATTGTGCCCAGAGACCTGGCGGTATTGCCACAGTGAATGGCAATGTTAATTCTTTGAGCAAAGAACGAGCTAACCCTCTGGTCATAAAGGCAAAGTATTGAACAGTCGATGAGTCGTTGATCTTTGAAAAGATGATGTGTCTCGAATCATGAAATTCATAAATGATTAATTATCCTACAAATATGCAATATAAAATTAGTATAACACATAAAATAAAAAAATAAATTTCAATAATTATTTAAGCACTGAAATTTTACTTAAATGCAATTAGGTAGTGTTACAAGCCCCGACTTACAAGTCGCGATAAAATTCAGGCTTCTAGTGCTATACACAACGAAGCTATAGGGGATTAAAAATGGTCTGTACTGTTTTGAGAAAAGGATGGTACGGCCGGGCCACTTTTTTGCTCGCCTCGCTCGCACTGCCGTGCCTCCTACTAATCAATTTGTAAAAGTTACTGATATATTGTCTATATAGCAAACTAGCTTCTGCCAGGGGCTTTGCCAGTGTGAAAGTAGAAAAAATATAGCCGTTAGCACTCAGTGAAAAAGTAGCATTCACTGGTGAAACAAATTTTGAAAATCGATCTAGTAGTTTTTGAGTTTATTTATTACAAACAAAAATACATCATTATAATCATCATTTCAGCCGGAGGATGTCTATTTTTGGTTATAGGCCTCCCCCAAGTGTCGCCACAATGACCGGTCCTGTTCGTCTCGCATCTATCGGATTCCCGCGACCCTCACCAGGTCATCGGTTCACCTAGTGGAAGGACCATCCAATCTGCGAGCAATGTGCCCTGCCCATTGTCACTTAAGTTTGACCGATTCTTTGTGCTATGTCGGTAACCCTGGTTCTCTTGCGGATCTTCATTCCTGATTCGATCACGCAAGGAAACTCCGAGCAAAGCACTTTCCATTGCCCTTTGGGTAACTTTAACAAAAACCAACAAAAATACAAACACACAAAAAAACAAATCTTTCCTCTTTATAAATTAGTCTGTTGAGCAAATAAAGGCACGTACGATCTTTAACGTGTCTAATTGAAGTCACCGCCGTTTATAGCTCTCTAACAAAGACAGTAGTAGGCAATCCCTAATCGAATAGTTTCATTGGCTTTGCCCTTGGTTAGATTACAATCAATTTACCGAGTAGTTCGAAGCGTACCGTAGAGAGGCGTGGTCGTTGGGGCGCACCAATTAAAGCCTCTACTTCGTGTACGTACTGTGCTCGTCCCAGGCCCCACGAGACTCGCTTTGAACCCGTTAACCCACACAGTAAATAGACAACCGCCGTATTGTAGCTTGCAGAGTATAATGACGATGGTAGGGTTGTAGTGGAGCTACGCCTCCGTCTGCGGATTGCGAAATTCCGCAAGAATCGTGTCGGGGCCATTCTAAATACTTTTCGATTCGAAATCTTGCAAGTACTGCCCCCCTAGTCAAGACGTCATCTTAACGCTCAGTCACGTGATCAGAACAAAAAAATCGGAGGCGTGGCCTACTCGAGGCGTTCGACGCAAGAGAATCGAAATGAAACGGTCGTAACTTGGCGAGGGAGGCTGAAATCGACTGTGTTATAAAAGAACAATAAAATTGTTACGATTTATGTTATAAAATTTATTAATGATTTAGCAATTATTTTTGGTACCAAAATCAGCCTTACAATATTCCCACTGCTCCGGCGTCCTCTTTAGGCGAGGGAAAGGGTCGCAATCCACCACGAAGACACGATGCAGGTTTGATGGAAGTTACATTGTCTTCAAATTTTAGGTTGACATTCCGGTGTCCATGTTTTCCTTTACCGTTTTGAGAACAGTAGTGACGAAATAAGTAACACAAAGTAGGTACTACTATTTGTAAGTCGGGGTAGTGACCATTCCACCATTGCTCAATACAACATAATACACAATGATTTGAATCAAGAATGTTTCTCACTACACATTTAAATAGGAAAGTTGTTACTACCGTGCTCTGTATTATTACAAGTATAGGTTTTTAGGGCCTATTACACCACTCGATATTCAGACAGTCATAGTCTATATATCTACGTATCTCATCGTTCTGTTTTATTCCTTTACACGATATTGGCGTAAGTTGCTCTTTTTCTTGTGTGACGGTACATAGACTAAGACTGTCTGAATATCGAGTAGCGTAATAGGCGCTTTAATCTGTCAAAATGTAAAAGGCATCTGCATGTTTTTAATGGCCTTTAAAAAAAAAACGGAAATTATCGAAACGAATATCTAAAGATATAACTTGAAGTTTATAGTTTTTGTTTCAAGTCATTATAGGCACCATAGACTCTACCACAGGCTCTTAACGCGATACATTTGACGAGCTATATAGGTTGTATAGCGCTCATTTTCGCTCGCACGCTTGACATTTGAACTGGGACCAAAGTCGGCTATTTTTATAAATTCGTCATTCCAACACGATCTTATTGTTATTTGGCTAAAAGTTCGTAATCTGCCTATTCACAATGATCGATCATTGATCGGTCAAAAGTCTTGTAATAGAGTTGTGGTAGAATGACAATATCGAGCTTATTTAATGCAATTACTGCACAACGACGTTCTAATGGTAGGTCACTGATCAAAGGAACTGTCAAAATTTTAGCAGATTACCGCATACGTCAGATATTTGTTTGTCAATATGTACGAGATTACCATTCTATGCCACTTCTTTCAATGGAGTGTCAGTGGTTGACCATTGGAAAGTCATAATGACGCTATTAAATTAGTAGATTACCAAATTTGTCAAAATCAACAATTGTGAAATCAATGATTGACCATTCGTCAGAATGGTCAACTATTGTAATAGCAGACTTGAGGTCCAGGTCTATAAGCATCTATTGCAAGTAACTGTTGAGTGGAATCAGTTTATTTTATAAACCACGAATGCGTCTAGAGGTTGACAAAGCTGAGAGTGAGTTTTTGACAAATATTTTTGCAATGCAAATTGTAATACGAGTATTATAAAGCTAAAGAGTTTGTTTGAACGCGCTGAGGCCCTATCACGAGCTCTTAACGCGATCCCTTTTATGATCCATCTCTTTAACAGTTTAGGCTCGCCTGACATTTTAACACGACATGGTAAGGCACCTGATCTCAGAAACTACTAGTACGAATTGAAAAATGATTGTGTTAACTAGCCTTCTTTATCGAGGGAGTCTATTGGCAACAGCAACCTGAAAACTGTAGCGGATAGGTATAGCTTTCCGATTGTAAAATATCTTGTGCAAAGGTTTATTGGTACTAACAGTAAATTACTTAATAAGTTATTAACATTGTATGGACCTTTTTGCGTCCGAAATAAAATCAATTCAATATTGGCTATATAACATCATGCTACGACCCACGCAAGCCGAGCAGCAACAGAAGACGCGTAGGAGAAACCGTGGGGGAAACTTAGTGCATTATATTTAGAATTGTCTTTGATTTTTTTTTATTAATATCCCTAGAGCGCCGATTGTATATACATCTGTATAACTTGAATGACCTTGAAAAACGCTTAATTTTCGTTTTGTACACACGTCTGTACGATTTTTTTTGCCGAAAATTTTGGTTTTTGTATCTTTGTTTTTCCAAGAATAATCCCGAAAGTGATTTTTTTGATTTTGATGATTTACGTACAAACGCGCAATTACGTAATAATAATACCCCGGAGCGCCTTAGGGGATATCTTTTTCACCACTTGCTCGTTAATGCCCTTTTATGTTTCATACAACTGTAGCGACACTCCGGTCCGGACTAAGCGTTTCGCTTCGTCGTTTACTCCGCGTACATCGAAGGACTGGAACAATTTGCCTGCTGCGGTCTTCCAGTCCAACTATAATTTAGGTGTCTTCAAGGCTAGAGTGAATAGGCTCTTAATAAACTAGTGCGCCTCACCATCAATGATTGCATCTCTGCTTACCATCAGGTGGGATCGCAGTCAGCACTGGTTTATATCAATTAAAAAAAAAAAAAACTTAGAAGTTTGCTTTTTCACAGCTTCAAGGGACTACAGATCTGAGTATATAATTTTGATTTCAACTTGATACCTTCACGCGATGTCGAGATAAAGGGTCTTGACAGACAGACAGACGGACGGACAACAAAGTGATCCAATAAAGGTTCCATTTTTTCCTTTTGAGGTACGGAACCTTAAAAATATAAGTGAAATAAAATGTACGTGCATCAAACGAGTTTATTAATAAAACAAGCTGATCATAAAAAAACCAAATAAATAAATAAATAAATAAAAAGTTAATGTTGTCATAAAAAAAAAATATAGGGAGGGAGTGTTATAAAAAATGAAAACACTACCTACTACTAAACTTATCCCTATAGTTACATATTTCTACTATTACTATTATTAGCGTTGTGTGATAGTTGTGAAATATTATGATTATTATTATATTATTATTTGCACCACTGTCGCCATCGAACCGGTCAAGCTCTGCAGATCCACCTCCGCCAAATTAATGGCCTCCGTGACATCTCTAACGGTAGATAATAGCTCTCTCGTTAAGAGGCCACTCCACGTATTTTTATTACCCCCTGCGCCAGCCATTACGATGGACATTTGTTCCAATCGTAAACAAGTGCATAATAAATCAATTGGGTTTGTTACCTTTGGTATTTGCCGGTGATTGGGGTTAATTTAATATCTCTCGTAGCCGTCATTGATCGTTATCTTTACATTTCTGATAGAAATTTGTTTAGTATTTAGAACGTTAATATATGTATAAAAAATTTTTCATTGAAAGTGTTTTAAAATATCAAAACATAATCAAACGTTTTATGTAATTTAATAAGTTTGCCATTTAAGAAAAGAAAAAACCAACCAAGTGGGAGTCGGATTGGAATCTATACAATTGTTTTTACCATAATTTATTTTATTCTGCTTTTAGTATTTGTTGTTGTAGCGGCAACAGAAATACATCATCTGTGAAAATTTCAACTGTATAGCTATCACAGTTCATGAGACACAGGCTGGTGACAGACAGACAGGCAGTGAAATGATAGCAATAGAGTCCCGTTTTTACCCTTTGAATACGAAACCCTAAAAACTAATGGCATCGCAATCGGTTAGACTGTAGAGAGTTACACAAAAAGCTAAGACACGAGGACTTGTCGTGATTTGGCCAATCAGCTGGCGCGAAACGTAGGCGCTGTGGATCTATTTGACGAGCAAATATCAAGACACCACAGATATTTTCTTACTTATTTGAATTCCGAACATACCCCAACGGGATTTTGTGATCGCTCGCTCACATTCCCGCGGCTGTTCTGCGAATATCAATTTCTTTTTTTATTTTCATATCGATTCAAGACCTAGCACCGGTAAATTGAAAGCCGCTTTGTAAAAATAACACGTTGTGCGTCGTGTCTCTCTATAAAGAATGAGGACCGCGTTTTCATTTGAAATACCAATCTTGAGTTAAATGAAAATGTTTGTTAAGATTTTTGCATTTGAATTCACGTGGGTGTAGAATGTTATTCAATTCATTTCACCCACGTCTATTGAATTAAGTCGTCACTGGATTGTGTTTTGGTTATGTTTAGGTATTTTTCCGCTTTCATTTAGAAATTCTCATCAATTAATTAGATTTTACAATAATAATAATATTCCACAACTATCACACAACGCCGTCTAGTCCCAACCTAAGTAGAGCTTGTGCTATGAGTACTAGACAACTGATAAACATATTTATATATTTCTTAATACATACATATTATAGATAAATTACACCCAGACACAGAACAAATGATCGTGCTCATCACATAAACATTTATCCTGGCTGGGAATCGAACCCGCAACCTCCGGCGTAGCAGTCAGGGCCACTGACCACTAGACCAACAGGCCTGTCGAAGTTATAATTTAGCGTTTTGGCATAAATTCTGGATTTTGGTTCTTCAAATGCCCGAAGCTCTTCAGTTTTTGTAGGACCTGCCACTTCTACCTGAAGACAAGGTAAGGGGAACAAATTAACATTTGAAGCGTCCGTCACAGTAAAAATTATACTAAGTCACCCTCCATTATACATTCACCTCGCAAAACGGTTGTTAAATATCTTCAGATCGTCCAATTTGCATGAAATTGTTTCCAATATTACTTTATGTCGAAACTGTTGGTTACCCGTCAGTCAGATGTTGCTAATATTATTATTAATAACAACTTATACAGTTAGTCGATCTAGATAGATGTGGGCCGGACCCATGTTAATAATTGTGAATCCGGTGTTTATTTATATATATCTCTCTATCTCTATATCTATCTACAGTCAAGAGCTTTTGGCCATCTTTGTTAGTTATCTTCGACAGTCACTGGCTACTTTTTGTTAGCTATCGTCGCGAGTCATTGACTACTTGTGTTAGCTGATCGCCGAATGCTATTGGCAACTTTTGTCAGCTATCATCGAGAGGCGTTGACTACTTGTGTTAGCTGATCGTCGAATGCTATTGACTACTTTTGTCAGCTATCGTCAAAAGCCATTTACTACTTTTGTCAGCCGATTGTCGAGAGTCATTGACTGCTTGTGTTAGCTGATCGCCGAATGCTATTGGCTACTTTTGTCAGCTATCATCGAGAGGCGTTGACTACTTGTGTTAGCTGATCGTCGGATGCTATTGACTACTTTTGTCAGCTATCGTCAAAAGCCATTTACTGCTTTTGTCAGCTGATCGCCGAATGCCATTAGCTACTTTTATCAGCTGATTGTCGAGAGCCAGGCTACTTTTGATAGCTATCATTACAAATATTGCACTACTTTTTATATCACAAACATGATGCGCTTCCGTTGCCTGTCCTACAAGGCAACGGAAGCGCAGCCATGAGTAAATTATTATCAATTTAAAGCACTCCTCTTTGAAATTTTAATTAGAGTAACACTAAAATATCATTAGCACTAAAGCAAATGTTTGTACGAAAATTATTCATTTCACTCTCAAGATTAAATATAAGCCTAGTAGTCTTTATAATTATAATTCAAATATCTCGGTTAATATCCCATTCGCAATAATATTTATTTTATGTTCTGCACTGGCCGGTTGAATAAAATGAACGTGATTTTTTGCCACAAAATGGAATACATTATGAAAAATGAACAATTAATTTTAAAATCGCATTAATATTTATTGGGCCGAGGTTAATAAAAAATGTTATTATATTTCGGACAAAGTCCACAGTTGGTTAGTATATACAGAACTTAAAAACTAGTGTTGGTACTTATAAATGCCAGAAACATTTTTTTACGTATTATACGCCGCAGGGATGCATGCAGGCGTACCTAATGCTCCAGTATGGGACTGTCCCACCTGACCGCTATTGTCTTCAGGATTATGTTGGGGCTGATGTGTACCCTGCGCAAGATGGAGGTGCATCGTTGGCTCATAATGGCATGAAAGCAATCAATTTCTGCCTCTGCGAACATAGATGCACTGCAGTAGCGCCAACCCCATCAACACCCTAATTGAACACGCAGAGCACTGTATGCCTTCCGCATGTAGTTGACCCTCAGACTACACGTTTAAAATGACTGATAATATGGTTTAAACGATGTGGCCTTTACGTCAGTCGAGCATTAAGCAAATCTGCGCGCCAACATATTGCAGCGGTCAGCCAATGCTCTGCGCTCACGCTCAATATCTAGATTGTCTCTGAGGTCTTCAGAAATCCAGATACTTGAAAGCTGTGACTTGCTTTAAAAAGCTTCTGCAAAGTTTTAAGTGTGGCAAAATCGGGTAGGTTTTAGTTTCTGCCTTAAAGACTAGTATCTCACTTTTCTTAACATTGTATCTGAGCCCATGGGTCTCCGCATACCTTTCACATATAGTAAGCAGACTAATCATTGCGTTAATCGAAGGGCTTACCAACACCATATCATTAGCATAACTTATATTATTGATGCATATGCCGATAACATTCTTGGTACGTGTTGCTGAGCTTGACGATCAACAAGTTTATATACAGACTGAAGAGACGAGCCCACCCTGCCTCACACCGTACCCCAGCCTACACACATCCGATAATGAGCCTTACAACTTCACACAATTGAGCTGATTACTATACCAATACCGTACTATTGATATAACTTTCCTATACACTGCGTTCAATAACTTTTGCCACAACAAATCGTACGACACAAGACCGAACGCTTTGGAAAGATCTAGGAAACAGGCGTTAACAGGCGTTTCCCACAACGTATAGTAATGAACAGTTGCTTGAGAGACAGTACGGCAGTTTCCGTAGAGAAACCCGGTCGGAACCCAAACTGTACGTCATGCTAATCAATTCGAATTGCCATATGCCTATCAAGCAAACCGTCCAGCACCTTGGCTATGACAATAGCAAGCGATATGGGCCTGTAGATTGACAGCTCTGATGTGTCCCCAGTCTAATCCTTTACAATTGGCACAACCACAGTTTTCATCAGATTGCTGGGCAGATGAGCGTGGCTCAAACAAAGCGAAAAGAACATCGCCCGTACTCTAGGCAGGTGAACTCCTGCATGCTGCAGGTGCTCGATGCTGGGGTAGTCATGCCCCTAGTCATGCTTTTTATTAACGTAGCGATATCTTTCGCTGATAACCTGACATTCAAGTCCGTCAGACAATCCTCAGCATGCAATACATCACAGGAGGTCGATGCCGCCTATGATGCAATACCTAGAGAAGATTCAACCTTAAAATGTTTCACAAACAAATTAGCAATTGCCTTAGACTCATGTTGCCCCGCTACACTCACGGGGACGCCCGGCTTCGGATTCAATTTATTAGTGTTCTTCTAGATTAGATTTATGATTTTCATCACTTAATAAATTATGACGGGGAATAAATTCATTGAGTAAAATTATTTTTGTACCGCAAAAATAATAATCGTAGCTTTCTCAAAGTGGACGTATTTCATAATCGAATCAGCCCCTCTAGCTAAGTTACGATCGTTTCGTTTGCGTCGAACGCCTCAAGTAGGCCACGCCTCCGATTCCTTTGTTCTGACGTCATCTCAACGCTCAGTCACGTGGTCAGAACAAAGGAATCGGACGCGTTGCCTACTCGAGGCGTTCGACGCAAATGGCGCAGTTCTTAAAGAGATAAGATACCTTTTACAAACATTTAGAGGAATGTACATTAAGCCGTAAAGTCCCGCAAATACGTTAAAAAGGGATCATCCTCCGTCCACACGAGTGTTGCGTCTGGTCCAGGAAACTGTTGTATATATTCTAATCGTGTGGAGAACTCTGACACAATGGATGCAGGATTATTAATTTTTGGTTTCTACTTGGCAACATAAATGTCGCTACAAACATAAAAATATAATGTAACAAAAATGTAGTGTATTGCAAAATTGCAGAATGCAAACCACTGTCAAAAAGTCAGAACATAAGAACTTCTAGTCGAAGTGACATTTGGTCACCTATAACAATTCGTCAGTTCTCACATTATGTATATCATTTTTAGTGATGTGAAGATTGATACTATGGGCGATTTTAAAAAGGATGTCACTTGATTTAAAAAATCAAGTGCTTCGTTTCAACTAATCAGACAGCAGAAAACTAACCAATACTTCTTCAAAACATGGATGTTCCAATGTTGGTTTTCATAATTTATATAATTATGTAATATACCCATTATGCATATACTAATTTAGAGTTTTTATACTACAAAAAAATTGGTTCCTAGTTATTTTTAATAAACGTTTATTATTATTATTATTGACTTACGCACTATTTGAGCTTTACTGATGATATATTGAAAAGACAAAGAATATAGGATCAACATGCGCCGAAACGTCACATGATCATGCCTTCTCGAGACAGAGTAACATTCTACCAGGGAGTTTATGGCGAGATTTTTATGAGTGAAGTTCAGTAGCGGTTTTGATTATTTATAAATTGATTTCTAGTGCATATATACGCCCGCACAGATATACAATCTGTGTGTGTGCTGCGAGAAAGTAGAAACCCTAAAGAAACAAATGCTATTCCAGGACGTGATGTACATCATGTCCTGGAATAGGTTCCGTGTGCTTAATGCCATCCAAATTCGTTCAGCCATAAATCGTGAAAGAGTAAATAATAACAAACGTTCACACACGTACAAACTTTCGCCTTCTTCAATGTCCTCCCCTGTTGCCTTAACCATGATGTACATCATGTCCTGGAATAGGTTCCGTGTGCCTAATGCCATCCAAATTCGTTCAGCCATAAATCGTGAAAGAGTAACAAACGTTCACACACATACAAACTTTCGCCTTCTTCAATGTCCTCCCCTATTCCCTTTACCATGATGTACATCATGTCCTGGAATAGGTTCTGTGTGCCTAATGCCATCCAAATTCGTTCAGCCATAAATCGTGAAAGAGTAACAAACGTTCACACACATACAAACTTTCGCCTTCTTCAATGTCCTCCCCTGTTCCCTTTACCATGATGTACATCATGTCCTGGAATAGGTTCCGTGTGCCTAATGTCATCCAAATTCGTTCAGCCATAAAGCGTGAAAGAGTAACAAACGTACATAGACATACAAACTTTCACCTTCTTCTTTTTTACAGGGACAGCTTTTTTAATCCATCGGCGCCATTCACTTCGCTGGTAAGCGTCGTCGTCTGTAACGCTAAGCTTTTGCATGTCCTTCCGGACATTTGTCGTACAGGTTTAGTGGACTACCTCTCCCCCTCTTCATGGATATAATATTATTTTGATAAAACTTAAATGTCTACGTGCTGCGAAATAAAAAGTATTATATTATTTTTAATATTAATAAAGTTCAAGAAAATTCTAATAGTAGTAGGTACTAATCAGTTATTCAGAATAGCAAGCGCTGGACGGTAAATGTCAAGTACTATTTTCCAGCAAGGACACTTAGTAATGGCTTGCTTTCGCCATTTAAAGAAAAACAGTTTTCCTTTTTAATTTATATTCCATATTTAAACTTTCATTATAGAATATATAGGGGCTCGCCCCTACTGTGCACGGCTTTTATGACTTGGGCGAACATTATGATTATTTTATTTTTGCGCTCGTAGAATATTATAGATGGTCGATGTTAACGAAAGGTTTTAAGTGGCGACCACGTACCTGAAAACACAGCATTGGAAGACTTCATATAAGGCGGACCGATGACCTAGTGAGGGTTACGGGAATCCGATGGATGTGAGGCGCACAGGAACGGTCGTTATGGTGACACTTGGGAGAGGCCTATGTCCAACAGTGGACGTCTTTCGTGCCAGGTGCATTATTAATTTTAAGAGATGCAATAATTCTATCTATTTCTTTTGCGTATGAAGGTGTGAAAAAAAGTTTTTTGGTGCTGTATTAGTAGCTGATGTGCTAGCTAATTCAACTTTGGTTTTATTTAATTTGTTAAAATAATTGAGTTTTACTCTTATCTAAATAAGAGAAAAATTTGATTATTTTTAATACAATTTAGGTGCAAAAGTTGGCAACTAAACAATATTACTAAGTATATTATAACACAGATATGGTGATCACTATACTTGTTACATTTAGGATATAAAACTTGTGTTGGCTGAAACTTGATATCTCAATATGTCAAGATTTAAACATGTCCTTAGGATGACCATTACTTGAAAACTCAATTTCTCAATTTGTAATAAGAAGAAAAAGGAAAATATTAAATGTATAAGTTGAATTATCAAATAATGAATATTATTTTGGTCAGTGAGTGTAAGTTGATAAAATGATATATCTAAGTTCTATCAGAAAAGTATGTGAATCGTTAATTTGACATAAGATTTTGGCAACATTCATTCATTTGTTCACTACCACATTCGATTGCTTCAAAATTAAGATACATTTGGACATGTAAATTTTTTTCCTATACATTCCTAGAGCGTGGAATGCATAAAACCAATAAAAAAATAAATCATATAAGTTGACATGTCAATGTGTTCACGCCAGCCACGGAAATATTATAGCTTAATAGGTGAATATAAACACTAAAAATAGTAATATGTACTAACAGGTACAAAAAATAATAATTCAGATCGATGGCAATGCAAAAGGGCCCAGAACGCTGGCAGCATTGCCATGTTGGATAGCAATGCAGACCTCTTCGCACGCTAAGTGAAAGTTGATGAAAATTTATCCACATCGATGTCAATGAGAAAAGTGCCCAAAGAGCTGGTAGTATTGCCACGTTAGATAGCAATGCTGACCTCTTCGCACACGAAGAGAAAAGCCGAAGAAAGCTCAGCCCTCTGGTCACGACCAGCCCCCCTAACCAAGTTACGATCGTTTCGTTTGCGTCGAACGCCTCGAGTAGACCACGCCTCCGATTCCTTTGTTCTGACCACGTGACTGAGCGTTGAGATGACGTCAGAACAAAGGAATCGGAGGCGTGTCCTACTCGAGGCGTTCGACGCAAACGAAACGATCGTAACTTGGCTAGGGGGGCTGGGCTAGGTGTTTTTTCGGTCAAGGAAAACCAAACAAATGCAAAGGAAAGGCTAACCAATTTATGTTACTTGTTGTATATTAATATTTCGATTGCTATATTTACTGTTTATTTTAGGTTAAGGTTCGTGAAGCGATCATGCGAACTATGCGGAGTCTGGCAAGGTGTTAGCTCGGCGCTGAATATTCATCAAATTCTCGAATTCGTAAGCTGTAATTAACCTACGCAGATAACATACACCCACTTTCACAACAGTATAATGGAGAAAGGATGATTTTTTAAGTGGGCGTGTTTTGTCAAATAAGAAACTATAAGAAATTGCGAAAAATATTCAAAGACTTTGATGGCTAAAACTGTGTCAATGCAATCGAAAGAATTATGCTCGGAGTTTGCTTGTGTGATTTCATCAGAAATGAAGATATCCGCAGGAGAACCAAAGTTACTAACGTTGCCCGAATAATCGCCATACTTAAATGGCAGTGGGCAGGGCACATTACTCGCAGAACAGATGGTCGATGGGGACGAAAGGTTTTGAAGTGGCAACCACGTACTAGAAGACGCAGTGTAGGAAGGCCTCCCACAAGGTGGACTGATGACCTGGTGATGGTTGCGCGAATCCGATGGATGCGAGATGCACATTACCGGTCGTTATGGCAACACTTGAGGGAGGCCTATGTCTAACAGTGGACGTCATTCGTCTGAAATGACGATGATGAAAAGTGTGACATTGAATTTTTGAAAAATCTATGTTGTTAGCCAGGAATAGAACTGGTTAGATTTTGAATATTTTTTCAAAATCTAACCAGTTCTATTTCTGGCCTATCAGGATTTCAAAAAAATACAAGTTTTGAATTAGCAGTTTTAGAGAAAATTATGCTAATAACGAAAATTATGCTAGTAACGAATTCTAATTAGAATTCGTTACTTAACATAATTTCCTAATAAAATAATTTCAAATCCATGACCTAGCTATTTTTAGGCGGCTTTTTTTTTAGATATATTTAAGTTTGCCGTTTATCGTATTATTTCCTAAAAGCAAATCTCGGGTTCTTAATTGTTGCAAATAGGTCACACTGTCACGTCCTGTTGAGGATACGTCAAGTTATGATAACTTTACGTTTATCATTTACTGATGATATTTTATAAAAAATCTGCACTAGTTTTGTTATTCTAAATTTGATTTCTCTTTTAGTCAAGTATTAACATAAAAAATGCTAAAGAACGAAATTATCTACTATACTATTAAAAATTAAAAACCAATCAAGCTGGCTGGCCTGGGTGTATAAAATCCATGTCACGACGTCACAAGTATCGAAGACACGACTCCGGACACGTTCGACATTTCCATCGGCGAAAGCCTACGAGTTGTGAAAAGAGAAACGAAGACGACTAAGTAATTATTACTTTCAAAGGGCCGCGCTAACAGCTTCAAGTACGTCATTAGTGAATTCTCAACGAAGGGCTCTTTTCGCAAACCGTTTGTCACTGTCGCACTGCTACGAAACGCTACGGCGTAGCTTGTAGCTCGTAGCCAGAACACGTCAAATTATATTCCACTACAGTTAAATGTTAGGTAATTCAGTTATTCGGCACCCAATTAGGACAGGCTTCTACTCAAAATACAAGAGCTTCTTCTAAAAGGGTAATCAAATGGACTTTAGAAAAGTAATAACCGAAGTATAAAATCATCATCATCATCATCATCATTTCAGCCGATAGACGTCCACTGCTGGACATAGGCCTCCCCCAAATGTCGCCATAAAGAACGGTCCTGCGCGTCTCGCATCCATCGGATTCCCGCAACCTTCACCAGGTCATCGGTCCACCTTGTAGGGGGCCTTCCAACACTGCGTCTTCCGGTACGCGGTCGCCACTCCAGAACCTTTCGGCCCCAACGGCCATCCGTTCTGCGAGCAATGTGCCCTGCCCATTGCCACTTAAGTTTGGCGATTCTTCGTGCTATGTCGGCAACCTTGGTTCTCCTGCGGATATCTTCATTTCTGATTCGATCACGCAAGGAAACTCCGAGCATAGCCCTTTCCATTGCCCTTTGGGTGACTTTGAGCCTTCTGATGAGGCCCACTGTGAGCGACCACGTTTCGGAACCATACGTCATCACTGGCAACACGCACTGGTCATAGACTTTCGTCTTGAGACACTGTGGTATATTGAATGAGAAGATACCGCGCAGCTTCCCGAACGCTGCCCAGCCGCAGATAAAATCATGTCTTAGCTGTTTTCAGCGAAGTGAAAAAACTTTAACTTCATTTTTGAAAGACTTTAATTAAAATACTTCAATAAACTCTGAACTCAAAGCTGCTTGTTACAATTAACAAGATTGCAGTGAATATAAATAATTAAGAAGTGAAGTGAAAACTGAGTAGGTAAGTTAGTTTGTAGTTAGCGTTAAATAATCTTGTTTCAGAGTTGCAGTTGCTTCGCTCAAATATATTACAAAGCTGTCGGTGCACGCAAAGAGCGCATCAGATTTCTGACTGACATGTTCATTAAGTCCTCCCCTCCCCTCGTCCCTCCAGCACTCATTACAGAGCACCCTCTACAAAGGAACAGAGAGGAAAATCCCCATCTGAATATTTGGGTCAGTAGTTATACATCTACATATGTATACTTATGTTGCTGAAAAAGAATTACTTACTCATTTTTGCAAATCCCTTCTTAGGGCAGCAATTTCTTTGAATACACCTTTTTGGTTGAAAATGGAAAAATATTATTTTGAATGGTTACTTGTTAGGATGTGTAATATAGGAGATGTGTTGATGCCAGTGGCTTCAAAAAAGTAGGAAATGGTACCAAGGAAACATACTCCCATAACAAGTATCCTATGTGCTATTACAGGACATGATCAACATAGCATAGCATAGCATAATCAGCTTTTCAATGTTCCCACTGCTGGGACTCAGGCCTCCTCTTTAGGAGAGCGAATGGGCCACAATCCACCAAGCAGGCCTAGTGCGGGTTGGTGAATGTCACATGTCTTCGAATATTTGGTTCTATGAAAAGCCGGTTTCCTCACGATGTTTTCCTTCACCGTTTTGAGAGCAGTGGTGATGAAATAAATTACACAAAGTAATGCGCCTGACTGGGTTTGAACCCGCGACCTACAACTCGTAAGTCGGCCGTTACTACTCGGCCACCACTGCACATGATCTACCCTTGTCCCAAATTTCATTCAAACCCGTTCAGCCGTTCAAGCGTGAAATTGTAACAAACATACGCACACATTCTCACTTACTTTCGTCTTTATAATATCAGTGTAATGAAATCCATATGGAGTTGTACCGCATTCATCGCGTGACAATGCGTGAAATAAGCTCTAAATCCAATCTAGTCGATGCGAAACGAATGAGAAAATCTTCAATTTGATCTCATCATTTATATTTATTTCATAACATGAAATCATCCAATGACTTCTCCCGCGCTGAGGTGGAGCGAGAGTTCGTATTAGACTTTTACTGACTAAAACCCAGGGTCCTTTCGGACGACCCATGGCCCCAGTAGGCTTCAATCCTGCTGGGCTCCTACAGTTTTGCTGACATCTCTTTGAGGCACGCGTGGAATAATACGCGCCGTCGACGACCCGGACGACCGGACACCCACGAATTTGATGCTATCTCAGATACAGGAACAGTAGAGTTCAAGGCAAGTAAACCCGCGGTTCTCGAGACACGCCTTATATTTGTTACCAGCAATCTGTATAATCAGGTAGTCTATACAATACCTATGAAATACCTTATACGTGTATGTATTGTATGAAATATAATTTATTTTATACTTTGCTTTGGTATTCTATACAATACCGAATGCGCAGCCGGTTATAATACTCATCACACTAATATTGTAATGACTGAAGTTTGAATGTGTATATGTTTGTTATTCCTTCACGCTTAAACTTCTTAACGAAATTGAATGACATTAGGAACACAGGTAGACCTTATCTTTCTTTTTTCGCTTTTACTAAGTGGAGCGAGAGCGTCAGTGTTTTACTAACAAAAACCTACCTGTATTTCTTACACCGCAGGCGCGACCAAGCCCAAGTCGTCCACGCGCGTCTCAAGGAGATGTCAGGAAACTGTCCAGCGATCTTGACCTTCGATCAGCAGGGTCGAACCCTACTGGGGCCAAGGGTTTGCTTCTTAAAGGAAAACTCGGTCCTGGTATGAAAGGCATCGAAGGAACAGGGGTGGGTTTGTAGTCAGTAAAAGTCTGACACAAAAAAGAGCGGGAGATGTCATGGATGTGATGGAAGATTGAGAGATGGAAGTAATTTATTTCATCACCACTACTCTCAAACCGGTGAAGGAAAACATCGTGAGGAAATCGGCATGTCCTAGAACCAAAAATTCGAAGAAATGTGACATTCAACAACCTACACTGGGCCCGCGTGGTGGATTATAGCCCATTGAGGGAATGGGCCGTAATCTAAATCCAGCGAGGAGGTCTGAGTCCCAGCAGTGGGTACATTAAAAGGCTGATTATGCTTACCCTATATTCTTTTCCTTTGGGATAAGTTTCTACGTTCTCTCGGGCAAAACCACTAGCAAAAGCATAGTACATAGATATTCGAGGCCCTTGGGACTCAACTTGCGATACTTTGATGAGCAAACGGGCGTGCCGCAGGTACTCGTAGAAACAAAGATTATATTTCAATTAGGACTACGTATTATCGTATTAATTTGATCAGTTTAGCTGACGTCATTAGTCCCGATATGAACGGTACACGCCATAAACTGAGTTCATTACTAGAGTGGAGGTACATATTGGCTCACTGTTAATGTAGTCATCAAATACAACAAAACGTGCCTAAACAACGATGCCACGAACTGATAAACATGTTGAGAAACTCCGAAATTACTCGGCGTTAATGAATTCAAAATCTAAAACAACGAGATATTAGGGGCCTTACTATGAAATGTGTAAATGTCAGTCGTGCGAGTGAGAAAGTGGGATGGAGCTATACACCCTATATAGCTCCATCCCTTTAACAGTTCGGTTTATGTCGTCAAATGGATCACGTTAAGAGTTCTTGGTAGGGCTTCAGCTTTAGAGCTCTAATATTATCGTGTAATTAAATCGGATCGTCGGATACATTGTACTTAGTTTAAAGGATTCAAAAGTTTGTTACGCGTCTTAATAACACACATTTTATGAAAGTAAAAGTTTGTATGGAATGTTTGTGTGTTTATTACTCACTCCTTCACGCTCACACGGCTGAATGGACATGGCACACATGACATGACATGAACATGTCCTGGAATAGTACACTTTTATTTATTTAGTGTTTTTTTCTTTTACTTTCACGCTGGCAGACGCTTGTTACTTAAAGAAAGAAAGAAACAGTAAAAAATACTTTTTGGTGTACATTTATAGGAAAAAAATTTGTAGTGTACAAGCATAAGAGGGATACAGAACTGTAGGATTAGGATTAAGCCTTATGTTTTGGCGTCAGATACCTAGTTTAATTAGTAATTCAGCCAACTGACGTCCACCTTTGATAGCTACAATCTAGAGGTCTTTAAGTCAAGAGTGAATAGTTTACTTTTAGGCAAGCATGCTCCATCGTCGGCCACATCATTGTTTACCATCAGGTGAGATAGCGGTTAAACGGGAGCCTACTTTTTACAGGATGCATTTTGGAGACTGTGCGCGGGAATTGCATGACTTGATTCCGCCATCACCTTTCTACCATCGGACAACCCTACGTACGGCGACTCGGCGAGTATCCACCCTTACGTTGTTGAAACCTCTACGGTCCGGACTAAGCGTTTTGCCTCGTCGTTAATACCGTGTACATCGAAGGACTAGAACAATTTGCCTACTGCGGTCTTCCCGTCCAATTATAGTTTGGGTGTCTTCAAAGCAATAGTGAATAGGCTCATCAGATGGGATCGTAGTCAAGCACTAGTTTATATCATTTAATAAAAACTAAAATAAAAAGAAATACACCTGGAACCAAAACTTTAAGCATTGCCACTCACATCGTCTATAGTTAATTACAGGCCACGACTTCGTCTACGTGAAAGTCGGTTATAGTAGCCGCCAAGTCGAAGTCAGAAAAAAGTACCCTAAGCCCTTCCTTGGGGTTTGAGCTTACGTACTCCATACCAAATTTCATCAAAATCGGTTCAGTAGTTTAGTTCATAAAACCACAAGTGAACGCGAGTACGCTCGCTCATTGTGTTTCTATTGTGTCTCTAATTACGGTACTCAAAAGGTTTATGAAAGCATAAAAGACAGAGTTACTTTCATATCTATAATATCTATATATAAAAGGGGAAACTGACTGACATATGAACGCACAGCTGAAAATACTGGGATTAGGAGCGTGGAATTTTGCACGAGGTTTTCTTTTATGACGTGTCTGAGCACTAAGAAAGGATTTTCCAAAAATTCACTCCCTAAAGGGATGAAGCGGGTTCCGAAGTTTGTATGGAGAAACCTATTTTCACACGAGTAAAGCTGCGGGACGAAGCTAGTATTATATAATATGGAAGAGTGCATTAAACCTGAAACCAACTGAAATCACTCTTAAAATATTTCATTAAGACTGCGCAGTGTTGATTAGGGTGTCTCGAATAAGATTCACAAGTAAAATTATTTCATTAAACAGCGGAGGGTCACCGAGATTAACTTATTAGGGAGGTGGAGTGGCGGTGTGACGCAGCGGAGTGGTGGTGCGACGCAGTGGAACGGCGACTGGTGAGCCTTCACAGTTCAAACCGCCTTGTTTGCGCGGGTCTGCGGCCAACGGTATGGCGAGAACTAATTATGTTGTTTCAATGTAATCTGAAATCTTGTTGAATGTATTTCTGTGTATTTATAGAGTTTAAAAAAAAAATTGTATTCAGGTATTTCGAAATATTTACTTTGCTTAGAGACGATTTTGGTGTACTCTTGTAAAGTTTAAAAAAAAAATGAGAAGGAAAACCATCAAATAATTTCTCTTGCTGGGTGAAAGAGATATCTCTCAGTATCAAGATATTCTTATATTCACTTAACGTAAATTTAACGGTACCCAAATGATTACAATTTTATTTATTTTATTTGGCTCTTCAACAATGAGTGCCTACACTATTACATGTAAATGGAACAATTCAATCTTAAGTCTAAGTGCCCCATCACTTAAAGAAGAGCATTAATACACCTTAACAGTTAATAACAATTTAAACCACAGAAATAGAAAAAGAATAAACATCAAAACAAGACATGATAACAAAAGAAATTTACCGAACATTAAATTTGGACAAACAGAATTTTATTTTTTTATTTTTCAGTAATGTTGGTATTTCTACAAAATCCTAAAATATGAATGATGTTAACTATATAATTTTATGTGTAATAAGTAATAAAAATTTCCGCGATTGCGGGATAAAAAAAAAATCAAAAAGTTATGGTGGTTTTTTAACACTCTTTTTTATTGTGAGGGAAAATCATCTTTTTATGACAAATCTCGCTCTTGGGTGGAGCGGGAGATATTGTCAGACTTTTACTGACTAAAAATCCACTCCTGTTCCTTCTTTGCCTTCATCCCAGGGCCCCGGGTTTCACTTTCACACTACCCGCGGCCCTAGTAGGCTTCGACCCTGCCGGGCCCCTACGATTTGCTGACATCTCCCTGAGGCGCTCTATGATATGTCGTCTCGCCGACTTAGGTAAATTAGCCTTACCTATTCCGATAATTCCTCATCATTATGAAAAATATTTTTCTCTGCAGCCTTTAGTTCTCGATGGTGTCTGTATTGAAATGCCTCCAGGGTCGCCTCCTCACGCCCCAACCGCCACCGGAATTCCGATCCCGATTTCCGGCCACCGTAGGCGCGGGCTTGCGAACGGCGAGCAATAGGTAGCTTGCAGTATAACCGTCTGGTAACCGTCCGGACCGAGCTCAAGTCGTCGACGGCGCGTACAGTTCCACGCGCGCTTCAAGCAGATATCAGCGACTGTAGGGGCCCAGCTGAGTCGAAGCCTACCGGGGCCAAGGGTCTGATTTTGAAAGGAAAACTAAGCCCTAGTACGAAAGGCAACGAAGAAACAGGAGTGGGTTTTTAGTCAGTAAAAGTCTGACACTATCTCCCGCTCCGCCCAAGAGCGAGATTTGTCATTATATGATTTTTCCTCGGAAAAAAAGTACCATTGTACAAATTTTTATACTTAATAAGATATTTTCTTCTGTACCTATATATGTGTACATAAATAATAAAATAAATAAATAAATATTTACTGTGGGACTAACTCTGGTGATCGTTTTGAAAATATCGATTACATCGTGGTTACGTACCTACAGAGTACTCAATATTTCCCTTATAAATGTTACTGAAAATAATTGAAAGTAGCGTATTTACTAATATAGGTCAGCAAAATATTAGCAGAATATCGAAATATTCATCCTTTCAAAGTCCTTGTTCGCCATCAAAACAATAATTAACGAGTAAGCATTAACGTTTCATTAAGATAAACTTTATTAATTGCCAAATGGCAACGGCCATTCGTTCACGTCTAGTGATTCGTAAGTCGTTCCACAAAAACGCTGACGTGAAATATTCGCTGGGACGTTTGTGAATTTTACATAGTAATCTTTCCAGCTGTAAGCGCGACAGCCAGTTACAGGATGATAAATACCTGCGTGTAGAGTACGTCTGCAGGTTATCTGTTTCAGCCAAGACTTTAAACAAACCACAGTAGACCTTATTTTTAGTACTTTGTGGTAGATTTTAGTGTGCGCGTGTACGCTGTGGTATTACACTGAAAAGTTGACGTATGTACACATTAGCTCCTGGGTGTGAACTGGCTACATCGCTAATGTATGATGTACACCTTAATCAAGCTGACAATACATCATCCACTAAAATAGATTTAGCACGTTAATGCTAAAGAAATATTATCGTTAAAATATCATAAGTTTCAGGTTATTTTGACGTCTTTTCATGTAATTGGTTTAGGCAATTTCCAATTGCCAAAGACGTCTGAAAATTAATAAAGTAATCTTGATTTCAAATAAACGAATTAGAAGACCTTGATGAAATTGCTCGTTTCTAAATGTAATAAGAAGGAGCTTTGTGTTAAGTTTGTTGTTTTTGTTAATTGAATGTTAAATCTTGTAAGATGGAAGGTGAGGCTTATCGAGGTATACATACCTATTGCTAAGATATGATAAGTTAAATCTGTGGTTATGTTTGATGCGGAATAAGATGTGTATGTGTTGATACATAACCTACCCATGGGTCTTAATTTCGCTATTTTTAACTCTCGACTAAAGAGAGGGGTATTATAAGTTTGATGTGTGTATTTCATACTAGATAATAATTGTGGTATCCGTTGGGGTATTTGGGTTTATTATTAATAAAACCACCAAATTGTCAGTAAGCACGCACTACTCAAGAGCAACGTCCATACGTCGCCTGGGACCAAACGGGACTGCTCCGGCGTTACCTCTTAAGCAGTGTGTACATTTATTTGTATATATCACATCTCTTCCTTTTTATAATTATGTTAATTAACCTTAAAGTATCATCCCAATATCTAGTTTAAGACGTTATATAAAGTATCCTGTTTTAGTAAACAAATCGTAATTAATTACTTTTTAATTATACTTAGGATGTAAGTTACAATTACTACGTTTAGTAACCACTTAGGATAATCAAACTTTAATTAACTAACTTACGATTATAAAACTTATACTAAATCACTTTTTCTGACATCGATAACTTTCTGTAAGTATAATTAGCATTTAACTTACAATTACAGTGTTTAGTGATAACTTACAATTATAAAACTTATAATAAACTATTTTATCTAGTTATCGATAATTTCTTATAAGTATGCTTTGCATTAAACTTACAAATACAAAGTTTAGTAATAATCTTTAAATTACACAAACTTATTTAACTGATAGTCTAGTATGTTTAAGTAATTTACTAAGCTTGATAATTAGGTAACTTATTTATCTGACGCTTCATGATCGATAACTTTCCATTGTCCTTCTACCTTCTTGAGATGTACAATGTTCCTCCTATACTCTTGCCCAGTTTCATCATTCCTTATATTAATATCGCTACCTTGAGCATTTATAACTGTATGAGGAGTGGAATTAAATTCTGGTGTTAGTTTGTTTTCTTTTATCATGTTCTTCACATAAACTTTTTCGCCAATCTCCAATTCTCTATCCGTGGCTTTTCTTCTTCTGTCTTCGTTTAATTTAGTTTTTTCTTTTTTTTCTCTGTCTCGGTCTCTAACTCCCAAATCGTCGTAGCTATTTTCAAGGTCCGTTAAAAAGGGTAATTTATCTCTAAACAGTCTCCCATAAAATAGCTCGGATGGGGATTTTCCTGTGGAAGGATGAGGTGTACTGTTATACATCATTAGGTATTTCAATAAATCATCTTTCCAGTCTGATTTTTCACATTGACTTATTCTCAGACGTTTCAAAATATCCCTGTTTTGCCTTTCGACTTCGCCATTTTGCTGAGGCCAATAGGGAATAGTGTTAAAAAGTGTGATACCTTGTTCGACACAAAATGTTTTAAATTCCTGACTACAGAATTGTCTGCCATTGTCAGATGTTATACTGGCAGGAATTCCGGTTCGAGAAAATATTTTTTTTAACACTTTTATTGTGTCCTGAGTAGAAATCGATTTCATGATTTCTATTTCTTTGTAGCGACTGTAGTAGTCGATGATTACGAAAAGATAATCCCCACTTGGCAATGGACCCAAAAAATCAACAGCTGTATCCACCCAGGATTTTGAAGGGAGTTCACGCCTTTTCATTGGTATAGGTGGATTTGGGCCGGACACTAAAGTACACCCTCTGCAGTTTTTTACAGTACTTTCAGCGTCTTTGTCTATTTTCGGCCACCATACTTTTGTACGCAATCTAGCCTTCATGTTGACAATTCCTGGGTGGCCTTCATGAGCTGCCTCTAAAACTTGTTTTCTTAAATTGGTGGGAATCACCAATTTGTTTCCTCTTAATAAGACGCCATCATGCAACCACAGTTCATGTTCGAATATTTTGTAATTGTTTATTGAAACGTCCCAAGTATTATTCATTAAAGCGTTTTTGATTAATTTAAACTCATTATCATTATTAGAGGCTTCGATTATTGTTTTAAGGGATAGTGCTACGGGTCGCGCATATTGAACAATCTGGTTAACATGATGCTCTTCGTCAAAAGAATTTTCTTGTACATTATTGATACTCAAACATAACCGTGATAATGGATCTGCTATATTTGATTTTCCGGGCTTATAAATGACTTTATAATTATAGGACTGTAATCGAAGAACCCAACGTTCGATTCGCGCACAAGTTTTCGATTTCTTGCCAAATATTACTTCCAGAGGTTTATGGTCTGTAATAAGTTCAAATTGTTTACCATATAAGTACATGTGAAAATGTTCGATTGCCCATACCAAAGCCAATGCCTCTTTTTCGGTCTGGCAATAACGTTTTTCCACGTCTGTCAGACTCTTATTTCCGAAAGATATTATACGAGGTCCTTTGTCATCGTACTGAATAAGTACAGCTCCTAAACCAACTGGACTTGCATCAGCAATTATTTGAGTACGATCTTTTGGGTGATAGTAACCTAGAGTGGGAATTTTAGAGAGACAATGCTTTAGTCTATCAAAGCCATTGCTTGTTCTTTATGCCAAAATGCCGTTATCTTGGCATTTTTGCTCACTTTTAGTCTAAGTAATTTTCGAATGGGTTCAGTTAGGGTTGACAAATTTGGAATCCACTTTCCAACAAAATTGATTAATCCCAGAAAGCTTTGGATTTCTTCGATAGTTTCCGGTGGTCTAAATGTCTCGATTGCTTTGATGTATTTATCGAGCGGCTTAATGCCTGATGATGAAAGCTCGTAGCCAAGAAACTGAATAGTTTTTGAATTTAATACACATTTGTTTTTATTTAATAAAACATTGTTGTCTTTGAGCACGATTAATACATGCTTAAGTCTGGCGTCATGTTCTTTTTCATCACGTCCGAAGACAACTATGTCGTCTATAAAGTTTACGACTCCTTCGCAAGGTAATAACATTTTTTCCATAATTTTTTGGAAATGTTCGGGTGCGCACGATATACCGAACATTAGTCTTTTATAACGATAAAGCCCTTTGCTTGTAATAAAAGTTGTAATTTCTCTACTATTTTCTTCTAGTTCAACGTGATAAAAAGCATTTTTAATATCCAATTTTGAGAAATGTGACGCTTTGCCAAATTTGGGTATAAGTTGCTCCATGGTGGGCAAAGGATGATTTTCTCTAATTATGGCTTTGTTGGCAGCACGCATATCCAAACATATACGAATATCATCATCAGGTTTTAGAACCGGTACCATCGGAGAAACCCAAGAAGATGGTTTATTCACAGGTTCAATGATGTCCATTTTTATCAGTTCATCTAATTTTTTATTTATCTTTGATTCCAAGGGAATTGGAACTCGTCTATATGGTTGGCAAACTGGAGGAACTGTCTTGTCGATTATGATCTTTAATTGAACATTTTTGAACTTGGGAAATGGTTTTTCCTCAATGGAATTTATGTCAATACCTAGTTTTAACACATTGAGGGCAATGGCAGTATTTTTACCCAAAAGGTTCCTTGACCCATTTTCAATTACATAAAATTTTGCCAGTATTGATTTTGAACCAGCTTTTATACGTGCATCAAATGATCCTAACACTTTTAGTGGATGTTTGGCACCATAAGCCATGAATGTTTTATCTGGGGACCTTTGCTGGTTGGAGATTATAACTTTAGATTGTTTCATGATATTCCATGTTTTATCATTTATAATATTGGATTTACTACCGGAATCAATGAGCATATTTATGTTAACTCCACCTACCTGACAATCTATTGTTGCATCGTCATCGATGTGGAAAATATAGTCTACAGAAGTAGACTCCTTGTTGTTGTTCTTGTTATCCATTTTAAGCTTTTTAGCTTTGTTGTTGTCGTTTGACGACCAATTTGAAGTTCGTCTTCTATCGACCCTTGTCCTGCAGTGTTTCTGAAAATGACCTCTCATCCCACATTTTTTGCATCTTTCATTAATAGCAGGGCAGGAATTGCTATCACTTATGTGATATTTGCTGCCACATCGACAGCAGAGACTGATCTGTTTTTTAGTATAACGTTTCGTTATTTTACTATCAATTTTATTGAGGCTGGTACTTGTTATATTTTGGCTCTGGCTATTGAGGAAATTATTCAACTGACGATCTACAGTTTCTAGCGAGTTTGCTTCTGATGTGATTTTGTCGATAGTTGCTGTGTCACCCAGTATTAAAATATTTTTTCTTAGTTTATTCGAGCTACACTTGTCCGTTATCTGGTCGATGAGGTTTTCTTCTTCGTTAGTAAATCTGCATTTAGAACTTTGATGTCTTAAACGAATCAAGAATTTTTCAAACGGTTCATCCGACTCTTGTTTTATTAAACGAAAAACATGCCTTTCGAATAAAAAGCTTTGTTTCGGAGAGAAGTACTCTTCTAATTTTTTAATCGCGGTTTCATAAACATCAGTAGCGCCAGGTTCAGTAACATGAGCTCCGGGTAAATTAAAATATATGTCTTGCAGGTCCATGCCTCCGGAATGCAGTAACATTGCACGTTTTTTGTTTTGATCATGGATATTTGTCGTTTCGAAGTATATTTCTAAAGCACGTTTCCATCTTATCCAACGAAAAGCTATAGAGGTTGGTTCTCCTTTACAATTAAATGGTTCTATTGTAGGCGCTTGTAACTGGGACATGTTGGTCGATCTGCAAATAAGGAAGGGGGCCTCATAAGCGTACCATTTTAATAATTAATTTAATTTCAGATGAGCGACCATTATTTTAAAATAACTCCAAAGTAAAATCAAATGTACTTTATTTATACTTTTAAATTGATCTTACTCGACTCATAACGTGAGCTCTGTGGGAATTGTTTACACAGGAACTTATTAAATAAACAAACTTTAGCTAGTTCATTGATAAATGCCTGCCAGCTGCGAGGTAAGCTCAAAGAACACTTTAACAGACACTTGATACGTCGGGGCATAATAAACTTCACCGAGATGTGATGAATTCTTTGTTCTTTGTGAATTCTTTGTATAACTATAGCCAGCGCAAAATGCGGTATGTTTCGTTTTATTTAGCCTTGGTACATTTCATGATATTAGTTTAGTTTTAACAAGATGGTACCTAATTTAGGCACTACGTTACTTTGAAGTTTTCAAAGTGGTAAATTGTGTTAAAACTGGTACATTTTAACGATATACTCGTTGGTACTTTTTAAACGATTTCTCGTTGGTACTTTTTTTTAACGATTTCTCGTTGGTACTTTTTTTAACGATTTCTCGTTGGTACTTTTTAACGATTTATCGTTGGTACTTTTTAACGATTTCTCGTTGGTACTTTTTTAACGATTTCTCGTTGGTACTTTCTTAACGATTTCTCGTTGGTACTTTTTAACGATTCCTCGTTGGTACTGTTTTAACGATTTCTCGTTGGTACTTTCTTAACGATTTCTCGTTGGTACTTTCTTAACGATTTCTCGTTGGTACTTTTTTAACGATTCCTCGTTGGTACTTTTTTAACGATATCTCGTTGGAACATTTTATAATTTGGTCAAATTATATCTTTCTATTAGTGTATTTATTATTTGTCTACGGATATGGTCAACATTAAGTATGTTTGAAAGATGTGATGTGATCAATATTTAATGGATCTCACTGGTCAAGATCACTGTCACTACTTTTATCTTTTGTTTAAAAAACTTTGTACATTGAATTTAAACATTGTTGTTGACCAATTTCCGTAAGTAAAATTAATACACAATTTGATTCATAATTGTACTTACTGCGTTTTCACTCGTCGCCAATGTGGTATCCGTTGGGGTATTTGGGTTTATTATTAATAAAACCACCAAATTGTCAGTAAGCACGCACTACTCAAGAGCAACGTCCATACGTCGCCTGGGACCGAACGGGACTGCTCCGGCGTTACCTCTTAAGCAGTGTGTACATTTATTTGTATATATCACAATAATCATAGTAGTTTATCAATAAGTTGTCACGGTTAAGCTACTGAACCGATATTGACGAAATTAGGAACGGAGTAAGAGAAGAACTACACTGCGCACACGTGTGCCACACACGCCGATCTGGGAGCGTCGGTCTCCATACACTTTAAATGGAAACTAGACTTGTAGAGCTACACTTGATCCACGCCACGCGACGTCGTTCTACGTACAAAACAGCCCCCCTAGCCAAGTTACGATCGTTTCGTTTGCGTCGAGTGCCTCGAGTAGGCCACGCCTCCAATTCCTTTGTTCTGAGCACGTGACTGAGCGTTGAGATGACGTCAGGACAAAGGAATTGGAGACGTGGCCTACTTGAGGCGTTCGTCGCAAAAGAAACGATCGTAACTTGGCAAGGGGGGCAGGCGTGTTACACGTGTGCGTCAGTATAATGTAGTTCTAGCTTTAGTCATCGGTTGTATGGTATCGCTCATTAACAAAGGAAATTGACCGGTTTTGAAAAAATGTTGCCTATGACATCAATTTACTCGTACCTATATCTAAAAAAGCCTGCCCCGTCTTCACTCGGGTGCAAATTATAGTTATACACAAACCTTTCTCATTTATTGCTCTTTCTATTAATGAAAATCGTATCAAAATTCACTATGTGGTTTAGATGAAGTAACCGAAGAGACAGAGGTAGACAGTGACTTTGTTTTGAACTATTTATAGAAAAAAATCGGAGCAAGTGTTAAAAAGTTTTGTTTTTAATGTTTTTCTGGTAGTTTTAGATAATTCGATTAAATTCCTCATAATGTTTACTCATAAAAAAAATATTTATCCCATGTCTAACAGATTCCACGTTCTTACAGCATTCAGGCTGCCAGAAAATACTTTTTGAACGACATTTTTAAAGCCAATTTAGGATTTAAGAACAGAGAAATAAAATCGTCAGGCGGCCGATAGTGCTGAAGTACGTTTAATTTAAATCTTAATTGGCTTGACTAATACAACTATTAATTATTTATATAGTTTAACTTAAAATTTAACACTAGATCTCATGATGAAGTTTACGAATTAATGATTCTGATTCTGATCTCGTTCAGCTTTTTGGTTTACAAAGAAATCACCAAATGAATTCTCTCGCTCTAGGGTGGGGCGAGAGGGCATGTCAAATTCTCACTGGCTAAAACCCACCTAAGTTCCTTAATTAGGTTCGGTAATTAGGGGGAGGATACATAATGCGAATATTTTGGCAAGGGTAGGTGTGCCAGACGGGTACGCGACGCGTTGAGCGAGCCACTCACACGCGCGTTGCGCACGCTCACATCATAGCTGACGACATGGATATATTTTATTGTTCTATGAGTGAATTCAGTAAGATAGCATTTTTTAAATTTGTTACAGAATCTAGTTTGTAATTTAGTAATAAGAAACCTCAATATCGGTTTGGACTAGTCTGTAAGGATATTGTTGGGAATAAAAATAAATAAATAATTTGCGTTCTAGGGCCACGGTCACTCTTTTAAACGTTCCAGCAGCCCAAACACTCATCAGCCCTACTGAGCCCTTCAGTTTTGCTCATATACTTTTGAGGCGCGCGTGGCACACTACGCTCCGGACAACAAGCTATCCACTGCTTATTGTCCGCAAGCCCGTGCTTATGGTGGCTGGAAATTTTCCTGCGGCTCCTGATACTTGGGGCATATCCTGCGGTAGCAGTTAGGGTTGCGGCCATCTCCTTCGATCGCATTACTGCTTCACAGAAAGTAGCGACCGCTTCCTGTTCCCTCTCGCTTTGAACCATTGTCTGAACCAAGACTGAACAGGAATCCAAAATAGGAACCTCCCGAACTCATCATGCCCGGTGAGGACCTGCGTTAGTCGGAAAGTGAGTAAGTAAGTCGCGTAAGTCCCCTCTGCAGAGGGGACTTTTGTTTTGGTTGGAGAAATAATTTAATGACATCCCCGCTTTAGGGCGGACTTTTACTGACTTAAAACTCAATCCTGTTCCTTTTTTTTTCATTCCAGGGCTCCGGGGATCTCTTGCGCATCACCCATGGCTCCAGTAGGCTTCGACCCTGCTGGGCCAATACGATTGCTGACGACATCTCCATGAGGCGCGCGTAGAACACTACGCACCGTCGACTACTTGGGCTTGGTCCGGACGGTTACCGAACCTGCGGAGGGACTTACCGCCGCTATTATGGCGAGCCCAAACTCCTTTTATGAATGGTCAATGTCCTTTGATTAAATCATTTCAATAAACTTATTTATGATTGCATTTACCTGTCAAGTCATAAATTCACACAAGTAGGTACCGCGATGACGAACGAAAAGTAATTTAAACATTCAATTTAAGCAAAAAACCCGTGTTCAAATTGCCGCAGGTCTGAAGGAAATCAGGGCGAGATTACTTTTTGTATAGGTTTTTTCGCAGCGAGTCAAGTAGAAATGTTGAGTGCTTATACGCGTTATCTGAGGCCAAAAGGTTCTATTGTTCACAAAGGATGTATAGGAGATACTCGTGCGGTTAAGTTGCCGAGTTAATTTGGTAATGTGAGGGTAAATCGTAGGCTGGATATAGTAGTTCCGAGCCCGAAGTTCGTATAAGTTGTGCTTCCACGTATTGCCTCAGTTACATACCTTGGTTATTGTTTATTTATCTTCAGCATTAATTTAATACCTGATGTGAATGTACGATGATCGTGTGAGTACTCGCAGATAGTTACAGACATACGAGTAGGTACGTCTGTGAGATGATATTATGAATTTTGTCTCATAATTTTACTGGCTTCGACTAATGTAATTGGCTGATGGCCGTTTTATATCAAAGTAAAGAAAATAAATAACATATTTACTAAATTATTTATTTTCTTTACTTTTACTATTGTGATATATACAAATAAATGTACATACTATTCAAGAGGTAACGCCGGAGCAGTCCTGTCCGGTCCCACCCAAGTGATGTCCATGCGTGCCTACTGAAAATTTGGTGGTTTTATTATAAACCCAAAGATCCTAACGGATACCACAGTTATCATTTTTTTGTGGCGACAATTCATCAAATGAATTCTCCCGCTCTAGGCTAAATCATGTCAGGTTTAACTGACTAAAATCCACCTAAGTCCTTAAGTTACCCTTTGCGTTCCAGAGTCACTCTTTCAATAAAATACCGTGGCCCTAGCGGGCATCAGCCTTTTTGGGCCCCTACGGTTGGTTGACATAACTTTGAGGCGCGCATAGAATACTGCGCGCTATTGATTGACTCGGGCTTGATCCTTACTGGACGACCAGACAGCAAGCTACCCATTGCTTGTCGTCCGCAAGCCCGCGCCTACTGTGGCTGGGATCGCCCTACAACTCCTGGCGATAGGGAAATTTCCTGTGGCCTGAACTAGGCAGGTCACTGCCGCCGATAGCCTCCACGAGGACACGTCAGTGATCCGCCCAAGCGTGGCAAGCCTTTACTGTGTCCTCCGGGCGGTCCGCACAATGGTGATACCCCAGGTATCCGTTTCTGCTGCCTGAATCCGAAACAAGAACCGCTCCAACAAGCCATATCCGCTGAGGGCCTGCCTCAGGTGGAAGACGAGGACGCCGTAGCGCCTGTCCAGTCACACCTCAATGATCACTACGGTTACGACGTTCCTAACTGAATGTTACCATGGGAATGGTATTACTGTTACTATTTAAACAATTACATACTTTAAGGCAGCGTAATTAACAGCTAAGCAAAACCCTTCGATTTATTTGTGCAAGTAGTTTTGCTGATAATTAATTTTTCGAATACTGTTGTCCATTATAGTAACTCAAGATCTTGCCAAGACTAAGATATATCGTAATGCCTTCTAATATTTCGCTGTTCCACAACTTAATGTTTGACACACTAATTGGCCACATAAATTAAAGAGAGAAAACATTTTTAATTGTACTAATAGCTTATTAAAACTAAAAATTGTGCGATGCTAAAATATCGCTTATTTGAGCATATTATGTTTTTTTTTTGTGTTGGGAAAACATCTAATAACTTCTCTCGCTCTGGATGGAGCGAGAGGGCGTGTGAGGTAGTGCAGACTATTATTGACGAAAATCTACCTGTGTCCTTCAGTGGCCTTTTGAATAAACCGTAAGGGCCTAGCAGGGCCGAAGCCTACTAGGCGAAAACGAAAGGGAAACCCGGGGCCGGTCCTGAATCACAAGGCAACGAAGAAACATAGGTGTGGTTTTAGTGAGTAAAAGTCTGACAAACCCTTTCGCCCCGCCGTAGAGCGCGATAACTCATTGAATGATTTCTCAACTTAAAACAAAGCCCATGTCAACATATGCATGGTATGAGCATATCATATCTAAATAAGTTCGACTCGTAGTTAATCCTGAGCAATTTAACGCTATTACTAAATGATGCCGCAACTTGCTAACTATTCCCCTGCATTAACAATACCGCAGTTTAAAGTTTCTAATTGGTATCTTTATTACATAATCTGTCTTGACTCGGCAACTTTAGGCAACTTGATCCCTGAATTAGCGCGTCCGGTTGTTGACCTTCGGAGCTTAGACGAGCTGCTTGCTCTGCTCAATATTAGATATATATTTTTTAAACTTGTTAAATATCGTGTTTATTCTTTAATAAACACAATATAGTAATAAGAATATTTAATGGTATCTTTAGCAGTGCTAAGCCCGTTTTTAGTGACATTGGGCACAACTTAGGTTTTTTTTTTTTTTTATTGGGTGGGAAAATCATCCTAATGACATCCCCGCTCTTGGGCGGAGCGGGAGATAGTGTCAGACTCTTACTGACTAAAAACCCACTCCTGTTCCTTCGTTGCCTTTGTCCCAGGGCCCCGGGTTCCGCTTTCACACTACCCGTGGCCCCAGTAGGCTTCGACCCTGCTGGGCCCCTACAATTTGCTGACATCTTGAGGCGCGCGTGGAACAGTACGCGCCGTCGACGACTTGGGCTCGGTCCGGACGGTTACCGGACGGTCAGACGGCGAGCCACCCATTGCTCGCCGTCTGCAAGCCCGCGCCTACGGTGGCCGGAAATCGGGATCGGAATCCCGGCGGCGGTTGGAGCGTAAGGACCGTTGCCTCACGCGATCGGCCGCCTCCTTAGCTAGCATTGCTGCTTCGCAGAAGGAGGCGACCGCCTGCCACTCCTCCTCGCTCCGGAGCATGGCCTGAACCAAGGCCCGGCGCGAGAGATCACCGCCGCCAATTGCCCCCACGAGGACACGGCGTTGCTCTGCCCAGGCGGGGCACACCTCCACCGTGTGCTCCACCGTGTCCTCCGGGTGGGCCACACAGTGGCGACACCCGGGCGTCGTTTCCGCACGAATCCGGTGCAGGGACCTCCCGAACTTACCGTGTCCGGTGAGGACCTGCGTTATGCGAAATGTGAGGACGCCGTGAGGTCTTTCCAACCACGCCTCAAAGAGGGGACTTACTGACATAATTGTGGCGTGCCCAGCACGGGGTCGCGACAGTCGCTGTCGCCATTTCTCCATGAGAACTCGCCGGAGCTCTGTCCGCCATGCTGCGACTTGTCGCGGCAGCTGAGTTTCGCCCCGGCGTTGCATCTCCATGCGCCGTTCGTGCATGAGTGCAAGGACTGTTGCCTCCAGATCCCATGGTCCCTTAGGTTCTGATTAGTGTAACAATACGTCGAGGCGAAGGTTCAGTAAGCTGTCAAAAAGTTAAGAATCTTAGTTAAGAGGGTCCTTCTTCACTTCCCTATCGTCGACATCGAGCATGGTTTAAAAGCTTGTTGCTTCATCTAACGCTATCCAACGCGATGTTTGATGAAGAGGCAATGCAAAAAAGAGAGATAACGCCTGAAAACTCTGTTAGCATTCAGTAATTACGTGATTTATTCGAATATTTCACAAAACTTGTTCCAAGAAATACGTCTCTTTTTAAATCCATATAAGTTTTTCAGAAAAATTTCGTCACTCAGAATCTCGATTAAATGTGCAAGGCTTCTTATTAATGTACTTTTTTTTATTTATTTTATATGAGTAGGTACATTATGGAGGGCCAAACTTCACGTAAAATAGCAGATTTTCAGATGTCTTTTCTAGATTAGTTTTACACAAATTTATATATATCCACAAGATAGCTGTGTATGCAATATTTTTACGTCTCAACACATCTTTCTCTAGATATTTCTAGAGAAATATGAGTACACATTATAATCACGTAAGAGCGGTTGTATGAAAAGCCAAAACATAGCTGCTGAACCTTTCTCAATCGCAATTTCAATCGTGATTTAAATTTTGTACTCATCTATGTGCTGGATGTGCCAGACACCTGCTTGATGCGATTGAGTCAATTGAGAAACGAGCCAGAATATCAAGAGCAATGATAGTCTCTTCGAATCTGCACAAGCGACGTAATAAGTGCACTATGTGAAATAAAATGATTTGGTTTTTAGTTTAAGACTCCAAAGTCTTACTATCGGCACCGTATTACTAGCCTATCGGTTTTCTATCAGTTACATTTCTGAAAGTGTGTATCGAAATTGCGCTATTTAATTTCTCCAACATGCACACTTCACCCATACTCACAAAAAATGTTGGGAATACTTTCGTTGTGCGTACAGTTAAAGATTATAATTCTCTGCCAGTGGATTTGTTTCCTGATAGCTACAACTTTGAGGTGTAGAAATTAAGAGTGATAAGGTTAGGTTAGCGTGCTTTATCACGTCGATCATATCATCGCTTGTTATTAGGTAGTGGGAATATACTCTCAGGATAAAAAAGTATCCTAACACAGTGGATACTAGTGTGGAAACTAGGGCCATATAAATTTGTGAAACATTTTTCTGAAGTTTATATTTTTATTTTTATTATTTTATTTACTATTATAGGACATGGTCTACCAGTGTACCAAATATCATGTATTCGTACAAACTTTTGCTTTGATATTAAAGTGATGTGATTAAATATCAAGTGATATACCAGTCATTAAATAGACCTAGACTGCATTGTAGCCTCCGACTGTGTGTCATGATTTACGTCTTGTTTTCATCTCTTCAGGTAAGTATATCATTTCTTACATAATCTAGTTTCCATCTTCATAACTTGCTTTCATGCCGTCTGCGCCGCAAGTCTACTATTACAATAGTGTCCGAATGGTCTATCATTGATTTCATAATAGTTGATTTTGACAAGTTGGCTAATCTACTAATATAATGGCGTCATTATGACTTTCCAATGGTCAACCACTGACACTCCATTGAAAGAAGTGGCGTAGAATGGTAATGTCGTGCATAATGACAAATGAATGTCTGACGTATGCATATCTGCTAAAATTCTGACAGTTCCTTTGATCAGTGACCTACCATTAGAACGTCATTTTGCAGTCATTGCTTTTAATAAGCTCGATATTTTCATTCTACCACAACTCTATTACGAGACCATTGGCCGATCAATGATTGATCATTATGAATTAGCAGATTACGAACTTTTAGCAAAATGACAATAGGATCGTGTTGGAATGACGAATTTATAAAACTAGCAGACTTGGGCCCCTGGTTTCTTGTTTTTTTTTCTTGGTTCAAACCCAGCCAGGCGCATTACTTTGTGTAATTTATTTTATCACCACTGCTCTCAAAACGGTGAAGGAAAACATCGTGAGGAAACTTGCATGTCCTAGAACCAAAAATTCGTTGACTTGTGACATTCACCAACCCTCACTGGGCCCGCGTGATGTATTACGGCCTATTCCCTCTCCTGGAGAGGAGGCCCGAGTACCAACAGTGGGAACATTATAAGGCCGACTATGCTGTATAGAATCAGTTGTTTTTCCTACCAACATTTACAGTTTCTCCAACTGTAGGTACGTTATTCTAGTGAATAAGTGGTTGAGTAATAATTTCTCTATTTCTATTTGGTAAAAACGTGAACTCACTTACGTGCCGAGTGTAGGTTAAGTGAGTTCACTTGCTTTGAAACTGTGTGCACTTAGCTCTAACTTAGCTCCCGCTGAGTAACACTCCCAGTACTCTTACCGACGCCTAAGAAAACGTTACGTCGTAACTTAAAATAATTGTGTTATTGACATATGTATTATATAAGTAGGTACTTTAGTAGACATAAAAATTGTTATGTTAAAAGAGTCTATTTGATCTAGTCTGCTAGCAAAGGCCTCCCAGGTACTCTTTTACGAAACCGCCTAGATCCAGCCCTCATTGCGCGCGTCCGAGTCATTAAATTTCGACCAACGCACCAGGTGAGATAATGCTCAAGAGCGAATCTAGTATATATAGCATAATCAGCCTTATAATGTTCTCACTATTGGGACTCAGGCCTCCTCTCTAGGAAAGGGAATGGGCCATAATCCACCACGCGGGCTCAGTGCGGGTTGGTGGATGTCACATGTCTTCGAATTTTTGGTTCTAGGACATGCCGGTTTCCTCACGATGTTTTCCTTCACCGTTTTGAGAGCAGTGGTGATGAAATAAATTACACAAAGTAATGTGCCTGACTCGACCACCACTGCTCCCAACGTTACTTCAATTGCTTTCAATTAATTAATTATTTCTAGGCAAGCGCACTCCATCGTTGACCACATCTTTGCTTAACATGAGGTCAGATAGTGGTCAAGCGCGATCCTATATATTTTTTAAATGATATAAACTAATGCTTAACTGTGATGCAATAGATGATGGTGAATCGCTCTACTTTATTAAGAACCTATTCACTCTTGTCTTGAAAATACCTAAATTAAAATCTGAAGGGAAGACCGCTGCAAGAACACTGTTCCAGTCCCTCGAGGTACGCGGTATAAATGACAGACGTAGAGGTTTAGGCCAAAATAAATAATATTTTATATTATTAAAAAAATATCAATATTAATATAAAAGACCTAAATGTTACACTTCGGCTTCCACATGCAAATTAAAGGGCCAAAGGACGAAAACAAATATATTTATTTGCTTCAACAAAATCAGAAATACTTCATGTTATAGATATTAAAACAAAACGTTGCTATGTAGCACAGGACATATAGTAAATTCGTCACAATTGCTTGTTTTTGCGAAGTAACTGGACACATGTTAGGACTAAAAGTAACTTTGTTTTTTTTTAGTTTTAATTGTAACGATATAAAGGGAGGAAAAAGAAGAAACAAAATGTATACGATACGAGTATACTTTTATTTATTAAAATTACTTTACTTACATAGACGGACTTAATGCAACAAGACGTTCTCTAGCATATTAAACATTTGAGTTAAAAAAAAATAAAAAAATTAAATAATGCGACTGCTATGTCAAAAAAAATGAACTAAAAAGTAAAAAACAAGATGTTAGTTGAACTTTATAAATAAAAATGAAAGTAATCACTCATTCACTCACTGACTAAACACCAAGTCTCGAAAACTACTGGATCTACAAAACAATATTTTTCATCGCGCTCGTGGGACCAGTCTGTAGAATACTTTCTTATATAAAAAAGTCCCCCGATACTCCTTTTTTTGGGCAGTCGTGTAATAAAAAGACTACACTGTGGTAGGTGTGCACAATAAATAAGTAATAGATATATAGAATACCTACAAGTGAATGTACTTTTTAAGTAGTTGACGAAGGCCATATCAGGATGAAGATTAGCGAGAATAACTCAACTTAACTTAAAATAAATGGATTGAATACTTTCGGTATGAATCGCAAGCTCATAATTATGAGTTACTGTTGTGTTTTACGAACTTGACGTGGACGAAGTCGCGGGCAACAGTTAGTAGACAATATTTTTCATTTATTTACTAGCGCACTCTATTTTTTCAAATAATGTTCTGAGCAACCATTGAGATTACATTTAATCATAATCGAGCCTTCTTTGAGTATTTTTCGCTACTTAAATAAAATCGAAGTCCAGTAGCAGTTGCAGTCCAGGACAACTATAAGTGTGTTGCCACATAGGAACTAAGAATTCAATTTTAGAGTTCTCCACGTGATTAGAGAGTTGCTGTCGAACTGTTGTATATATTTACAACAGTCCGAAAGCAAGTCTCAGGCAGTAGTCTAGACTAGGCTCACAACACGACATCTGTCTGGTCGGAGGATCCTCCGTTTTCAATGAAAGTATATGGGATATCATTATGCCCTGTTTCACATACATCTAAAGTCACAAAAAAAAAACATAGGTACCTACCGACTTTACTTAAACGCAAACATGTGTCATAGTAATATTTTGAGAAGTATATACACGCCACATTTCGAAACGCAAAATAATACTAGGTCTGCGGTTTCAATGGGCCTATTAAAATAATTAGATCACTTCAACTCGTATCCGAATGTCGTCCCAAACAAAGACGAATCTGAAATAAGGAGTCGTGACGAAAGGGACGTCTTCAAATTGGATGGGATTAATTCATCAATAGAAGCTGTACGGTCCCATTCGACGGTCGGACTATGTTGAGGACAATCATTGGAGGTAAGCCGTGATACGATAGAGACACTAGCCTTCTCGTAAACCCTCAAACTGCATGGCCGTAACAAAACATATTCTGTAGATTCATTTGTTTGGAAAGGTGAATAGGTACCTAATAGACAGCTTTGTAACAAATTTTCAGGAGTTTGATCGTTTTTTGTATTGATTTAATTAAATAAAATCATCCTATGGTAGTGATGATTGTGATCGACGTTGGGGTTCGCTTGCCTACAAGTTACCACTTCACATTACAACCTGGAGATTTTATAGCTATCAAAAGATACAGACTACGACAGGGACTCCAGTTCTTAACTGATAGGATCACTTTGTTGTTCGTCCGTCTGTCTGTCAAGACCCTTTATCTCGGTAATGCGTGGACGTATTGAGTTGAAATTAAAACCATATAATTAAGTCTGCGGTCTCTTGAAGCTGTGAAACAATCAAACTTCTAAGTTAACAGAAAAAAATGATATAGCCGTTTATGTCGCAAAAAACATATTTCGACACTCAAGGGAACCAAAATTCTAGAGTACTTCCCTTTGACCCAGAATCCTGAAATTTATATATAGTATAAAGTAAGGTCTTATAACACGAGTATACGAATAAAATACAACCGAATCTGAAAACGTAAAATTTGTTGTTATGGCACAATTGTTTATTTGCTATTTTAAAAAAGTTTCGAGACTCCAATCAGGAATTGAATTCTTTACAAAGGTTCGTTTGTACGGAAACCTCAGGGCGCGAGTCCGACTCACACTTGCCCAGATTTTTTAATGATATAAACTAGTACTTTACTGCAATACCACCTGAAGGTAAACAGTGATGTAATCATTAATGGTAAATTGCACTAGTTTATTAAGAACTTATTCACTTTACTCTATTTTTCCCTATTCTTTATTATACTATCGAGCTGTAAGCCAGCGTATGGATAATGCATTGTCCCTTTACGTTATCAAGTACCCTCTTCTTTGACTGACCATTAACCAGGGGACAGATCGAACTCTATTTATGGCTTGGACACACATTATGGACATGGTTACGTGCTACTTTATACACACTATTATTCTCGTTAGAATACCGAGGCCAACTAAAGTGGGACGAAGGTATGGGAAATGGGTCATATGATTATTTTCTGCAGTGTTAGGTAGGTGTATGGGTAAACATTGTTGTGTTCCTGATCATCATTACATAGTTTAAAACAAAGTCGCTTTTCGTGTGTGTCTGTCCCTATGCTTAGATCTTTAAAACTATGCAACGGATTTTGATACAGTCTTTTTTAGTAGATAGGATGATTCAAGAGGAAGGTTTATATGTATAATACATGCATAATATAGTACAGAAACACTGATAATTTTATATGTTTCTAATGTCGATGTCGTAAATAAACACTTTATTTTTTTGCGCTTACATTGCAAACGCTGACTAAGCCCTACGAGATAGATTAAAATAATTTACTACAGTATTATACACCTTAAAAAGGTCTACAAAAAATCCGCGATAGTATATGTGTATCTCTTAGGGATAACCCATAATAACAATTTTTTATCCTTTACTTTATCCTAGAAACAATGGCTTATTTACGAAGCGATTTTAAGCAATACAGCATAAATTTATCCTTATCCAATTAAGTACCTTAAATACATTGTGCATATAATATAGATAAATATGGCTTTTTACAGCATGTAATTTAAATGAATATTTTCGAAGATATTTTAAATTTAAAATGCCGGTTGCGGTGGTATCGGCATTGCACCCGTGCGGAACCGGGGCGGGTCGCTAGTATTACATAAAGGGAATATTTCGAACTAGCTTTTCCTAGCTTTCACCTTCGTCGTTGGTTACTACTCCGCTGCTATTGGTCGCAGCGTGATGCTATATAGCCTATAGGCTCCCTGTCTATATGGGCTATACAACACGAAGAGAATTTTTCAAATCGAACCACCAGTTCCTTAAATTAGCGTTGAACTAAACGAACTCTTCAGCTTTGTAATATCGGTCGCCAAGTAACTTACTAGAAATATCATATTTTACAACATGGCAAATCTTTTACCACGTGTTAAAAGTGCGAAAAACAAGGCGATAGGTAAAATAAAAATTACAAAAAAAAAATATACAAACGACTTGTAAAAAATCAAACTGAGTCGATGTTTCAACAGGATGTTTCAATAATAGTTTTGTCTCTTCGTTATTTAACACCAAATTAAAGTTATTTTGTGCTTTTTAGTGTTTTTTTTTTACATTGAAGTCGGTTTTATTTTATTTTGTGTAATTTTTTTTTTATTTTCACTTTTAAGTGGTGGTACCACAACTAAAAAGTACCTTTCAGTCAAACTTATAGTCATTGCGTATACGTATAAACAAAGCAATTGTACTTGTTAAGACAGTTCTGATGTGATCCTATGAGGAGTTCCGTTCCATATCTTGGAAGTTCATCATCAGATCATAACAATATTTCTATGGGACCAACTCGGAAGAACCGAACCTTTCAATAAAAAAAATATTTTCAAAATCGGTCTACAATTGACCGAGAAATCGGTGAACATATATAAAATAAATACCTACGGCCGTAAGTTACTGCCCATATTAGAAAATCGGAAAATTGCAAATAACTTTTAGCACTTTGAACCCGTCGTATTTCAGTGTAGATTTATAACTAGATGAGTCTGTGGTCGATTGGACCCGCTCGATTTTGGTGCCGCGGGTCCACATGACCACACAATTTATTTTCTGTATTTTCATTGGTCAAATGGACCCACATTCAAATTTAAAAAATATCCATTGTTTAAAGCTACTGTTGGATACAGTCAAGCGCAAAAGTAGTAAGTCAAAATATAATTTCTTGCGGAAACGAAGCTCGGGTGTCGCCACTGTGTGGACCGCCCGGAGGACACGGTGGCGCAAAATATTATTTAAAAATAGTATACAGTTGAAAATCAGTCTCACTTCATTAAAATATCAATTTCTCTAAACAATGCCCTACAGTAATCTAGCCTCTGAGTAGTTCACCTACAGCATAGTCAATCTTATTCTTTCTTTCCTTGGTTTCAGGCAGCCACTTTGATATTTTGATACCGTAAGGAGATTCCACCGTAGTTGAATAATAATCGACATCCTTACTTAATTTATAGAAGTTGAGCGAAGTTTGGCTTAATTTTAATATATTTTTTAATATGGTTGTTCCATACTTCCACGGTGCTCCAAGTATTTGCTAGTGTAGAATTTTCCAACCAGGTCTGAACCTAATAATGCTAGCAAAGAAGGAGGCCGACCGCAGGAGGCAACGGTACTCTCACCCCAGCCGCCGGGATTCCGATCCCGATAATCGGCCACCGTAGGCGCTTGCGGACAGCGAGTAATGGGTAGCTCACTGTCTGACCGTCCAGTAACCGTCCGGACCGAGCCCAAGTCGTCGACGGCGTGTATTGTTCCACGCGCGCTTCAGGGAGATGTCCGAAAATCGTAGGGGCCCAGTAGGGTCGAAGCCTACTGGGGGCACGGGTAGTATGAAAGTGAAACCCGGGGCCATGGGACGGAGGCAAAAAAAGGAACAGGAGTGGGTTTTTAGTCAATAAAAGTCTGACACTATCTCGCCCTCCGCCCAAGAGCGGGATTGGTCATAAGATGATTTTCCCACCTAATAAAAAAAACCATCTTTTTATATTATAGCTCCCGTAAGTTGTTTCGAGGAATTCATCGCACTCACAGTGCAGTGTACCCACACTAAAAATTTGGAATTTATTTCAAAATTCCTGTTGTCGGAAAACTACTTTACATTCCAACGCGTTTAAAACTTTAAATCAACGAATCAAATTAACTCTTTAAGCTCTTGACTTACTGCACTGGAGTCACAAGGAAAAATAGTTCAGTCTAATAAATCTTTTGATCGGTTTCCGCAGAGTTTCAAACAAATTTATTAAATCCTGTGAGGCGTTCGATCTCCGGAGCGCGTCGATCTTGCAGCGAAGGGAGAAACATTTTATTATCTCTTAAACATTTTCCCTATGCTAAGGGAAAGTCGGCTGGAGACGATAAGTGTCTCTCACAGGATACGATTATAAACCTCGAATCGATTTGCAGCTGTTTTGACAACTTATATTATAAAGGCTTTGCAATTAAATTTTCTGCAGTACCTATCTTCGAGGACCACGAGGACTTTGCTAAAGGGGTGAGGGATTTCAAATTAACTCAAAGTTTGACTCAAGAAGTACATTTATTTTTGTTTATGGACTTTGTTTGTAGTTATCTAAATTACGAAGGTGACAGCCGGAGGACTTAAAAAAAAACGAAATGAATTAGAAAGAAAACTTTAATTACATTAAAATTACAATATTAATTTATAATAAACCTTAAGTCTAGACTTGGATGATGCTAGTACCAAAGTGCGAATTAATTATCATAAAAATACAATATTCTAAACGATGCGATTGCGAAGTGCGGATGCAGCATCAGCAGATTGGAAGTAGGTGATCGGCCGCGACATGAGAAGTCGGATCAGCAGTATTGGTGTTGCAATTTTGCGTGGAAACATCCGTTGACGTAAATAGCTATCATCTCGCTATTCACCGCCGTATTTGCCGTTTTGGTGTAGGCAGGGTACGTAACATCTATATAAATCAATATTTCAATAAGAACTGTAAGAAAACCAATCTTGCATGTTCACACCGAATATTTATTTTCACTAAGTCAAGATTTAGTCCTAAAACTGTCGACAACTAATGGATAGGTCGCCGTCCGGCCGTCCGGTAAACGTCCGGACCGACTCCAAGTCGTTGACAGCGCGTAGTGTTTCACGCGCCCTTAAAGAGATGTCAAGAAACAGTAGGGATTTTCTGAAAAGGAAACCCGTGGTCCTAGACACAGGTGTGGTTTTAGTCAGTAGAAGTCTGACACGCCCTCCCGCTCCACTTTAGAGCGAGAGAAGTCATTGCATGATATTCCACCTTAAAAATAACCCTAAAACCTAGTCAGTAAAAGTCACTAGACACGCCCTACTGCCCCAACCCAGACCGGGTAAAGTTAGTGAATGAATTCCCACCTCAAAAAATATCCCTAAAACCTGGACACAATGCAGTGTCTATAAACAACTGAAAATCTGTCGCAGACTAACATTATTCAATGCTTTTACCAAACTATGTTGAAAATATAATCAATACACGAGGTTCGGTCTCCACGCCTTATCTGTAAAGATTTATGCAGCTCTGGTTTTGCTCCAGCACCGTTTCTTCGCATACATATAAACACAGCAGAAAATTGTTTATTTTCTGTCTCATCGGATTTCGCAGGCTTTCGGCTTCAGAATGCGCTGTCGGCTTCTCGGCGGACGTTTGTATTCGTCAACTCTTTATCTTACCTATTAGTAACTGTACGAAAACGTTTATTTAAAGGCTTTATTATTTTTAGGGTTCCGTAGACAAATGGCAAAAAACGGAACCCTTATGGATTCGTCATGTCTGTCTGACCGTCTATATGTCACAGTCACTTTTTTCATAAATTATAAGAACTATACTGTTGAAACTTGGTAAATAGATGTATTCTGTGAACTGAATTAAGATTTTCACACAATAATAGACAAAAAAAAAAACGATAAATTTTGGGGGTTCCCCATACTGAGAACTGTAACTCAAAATTTTTTTTTTCATCAAACCCATACGTGTGGGGTATCTATGGATAGGTTTTTAAAAATGATATTGAGGTTTTTAATATCATTTTTTTCTAAACTGAACAGTTTGCCCGAGAGACACTTCCAAAGAGGTAAAATGTGTGTCCCTGTCCGTGTGTACTTCTGAAATAAGAGATGGATAAAACTAAAAAAAAATATTTGATGTACATTACTGTGCAAACTTCCACCGAAAATTGGTTTGAAAGAGATATAGTAAGTAGTTTTTTTTAATACGTCATAAATCGTAAACCGCAATTTACCTTCCAAGTTTGTACGGAACCCTCAGTGCACGAGTCCGACTCGCACTTGCCCAGTTTTTTAATAATATAAATTAGTACATGACTGCGATCCCATTGTTTACTTTATTAAGAACCTATTCAATCTAGCCCTGAAGACACCTGAATTATAATCGGAGGGAAAGACCGCAGAAGGCAAATTGTTCCAATTCTTCGATGTACGCGGTATAAACGATGGGGTGAAACGCTTGGTCCGGACCGTAGAGGTGTTAACAATGATTTTTGAGATTGAAGGTTTTTTGGGTATAATTTGGGGATAGGATACTTAATTATGTTATTAACAATTAAGTCTGCCTCTGTATGTTTAGTGTGAATGAAGTGTTAAAAAAATAACATTAAAAATACTATTTTCAGATAAAACTTATTTATAATTTATGTGTGGTTTAAAATTCTCAATTTTATCTGACAAATGACTTGCTTAAGACGCGAGGTAGGCAGGCATTGCCCCTTATCAGTAGGCATCAAGTTTACCTCCACATATATTATTAGTTAAGAGCTGGTATTTACCTTACTATATAATATTATCTGACTAGTCATTAGCCTCAGCATTCGAATTTCTCAAATCAGAATGAACACTAAATTGATAGACGTAGCGGACTGAACGTGTAGGCTGTAATGAAAATGGACAAGACACGCGGCACGCGCTGATGACGGGCGGATCGGATAGGAAATTATGGAAATACATGAAAGAGACTTATGCCCAATCTTGAATATGATATAGGCAACGACCTTACACAGCCACTAGACGCCTCATGCTTGAACTAGCGCACCAAAACAATTCTGTCAACTAGCCGAGGTACGGGGAGCGAGGTACTACGTTCTGATTAGTTCGATTGGTACGGGTGAGCGGAGTACTGCATTCTGATTAGTCGAGACATCAGATCTATAATCATATGTGTTGACAGACATGCGTCGCCTGTTATTAGACGTCTAGTGGCTGTAAGGTCGTTGGAAATTGGTAATGAATACTTGATGATGGTGATGAAATATCTCATAATTTCAGCCGTAAGACGTCCACTTTTGTCTCGCATTCATCGGATTCCCGCGATCCTCACCAGATCATCGGTCCACCTTTTAGGAAGCCTTGTAACCATACCTATCTTTCCCTTTTGCCACAGCCTTTATCTTTAATACATTTATATTAATAAGTTATTTCTATTATGATTATTCTGTCGTATTTATTTTATTTTATCAAGTAGGTACAATCAACATAATTTCTTGAGTAATGGTTGGTCTATATTGTTATTTATCTAAGCGGAATATGTAATGAAATAATTTTATTTACATTATATTTTAAATCAACTGAAAGTGAATTGTTAAATTAATTATAATTAGATCTCAAGGATCCTTCTCCTAGAGAGGAGGCCTGAGTCCCAGCAGTGTGAACACTGCAAAGCTTATCGAACAGAATCTGTAAATCTACATATATAAAAGCGAATACCATTGACTGATTTATCACAAAATCTCAGAAACTATAACACCTACAAACTTAAAATTTGGTAGGTAGGTTTCCTTATAGGGTGTAGACATCCGCTAAGAATTTCGGATTTTCCGAAATTTACCCCCTAAGGGGGTAAAACAGGGGTCCAAAGTTTGTATGGAGAAACCGACTTTCACGTGGGTGAAGTCGCTGGCAGAAGCTAGTATTATGTATTTACTTACAATAAAATCATGAATTCTTTCAAATAATTTATGGATAAATTACGTATGTAATTAGAATTATTATGTAAATTGTTAATGTATGTGACCTCTTACTGCATGAAATAGATTAGTTATACAGGGATGTACTCGGTTTAATTTGTACGCACAAATAAATTCTTTTTCTTTCTTTTTTTCTTTGTATTTTTTTTTATTGGGTGGGAAAATCATCTCATGACAAATCCCGCTCTTGGGCGAAGCGGGAGATAGTGTCAGATTTTTACTGACTTTGCCTTCGTCCCAGGTCCCCGGGGTTCACTTTCACACTACTCATGGCCCCAGTAGGCTTCGACCCTGCTGGGCCCCTACGATTTACTGACATCTCCCTGAGGCACGCGTGGAACAGTACGCGCCGTCGACGACTTGGGCTCGATCCGGACGGTTACTGGTTCTTTCTTTGTATGGGATTTGTACTTGTATGAGTCATGTATCGTACACAGCACACGCTCATTGCAGATCAGCACATTTTTGGTGACTTGCTCAAATTATATTATAAAGCGGCAATACTTACACAATCACTCCGTAGTCCGTAAATAGTTGCACTAATTACTGAGTTAATAGTACTTAATTATATCCGATTGTTTTTAACTGTCATTGACTAAACTATGCGAACCACTCAGGAGCGCATGCAGAATTTAATGGCTGTTTCATTTATTTTATTTATATACACATTATTTACATTTTTAATTATTACCCTATAAATATGTATGTAATATTGTATTCACACATTGTTAAACATAAAGGATAAAGTTTATCCCCGAAGGCGTGGTTTGAGGATGACGAACAATGGGTAGCAAGCCGACTGGACGTCCGGTAACCGTCCGGGTCTAGCACGAGTAGTCGACAGCGCATAGTGTTTCACACGTACCACAAGTTGATGTCTGCAAAACCGTAGGCGCCCAGCAGGGCCAAAGCCTAATGGGGCCATGGATTTACTTCCGATAGCGCAACCCGTGATCCTGGAACACGAAGGGCAAAGAAGAAACATAGGTGAGGTTTTAGTTAGTAAAAGTCTGACCCACCCTACCGCTCCGCCCTAGAGCGGTAGAAGTCAATGACTGTTTTCCCACCTTAAAAAACCGGGCAAGTGCGATTCAGACTCGCGCACTGAGGGTTCCGTACAAACTTACCTATGAAAATAGTTCATTCCCAATTGAGTTAGGAAGATTTTTCCGAATCGCAAAAAAGTTTTTTTTTTATGAAGTTTTAGTTTTATGCGACATAAACGGCCGAATCATTTTTTTTCGATAACTCATAAGTTTGATTTTTTCACAGCTTCAAGGGACCGCAGACTTAAGTATATGGTTTTAATTTCAACTCGATACCTCCACGCGTTCCTGAGATAAAGGGTCTTGACAGACAGACAGACAGACAGACAGACAGACAGACAGACGGACGGACAACAAAGTTATCCTATAAGAGTTCCGTTTTTTCCTTTTGAAATACGGAACCCTAAAAAGGATAAAGTTTATTCCCGTTCACTTTTTAAGGAGTTAGTTATATACGAGTTTTAACTACAGCTTTTTTACTTGAAATTGCTTTTAGGAACGTAATAAAGTGAGGGTTAAATAAAATATAAAGATAGGATACGCCTAACACAGATCCACGACACACAAAAGAAAGCTATCAGTTGTCTGAACTATCCACGAATATGTAAATCGAAGTTGAAGCAATATTTGATATGCGCATATAGTGGAGGTGATCATACGGCATCGTGCGTTGTGCAGCGGTAATAAGGTGGGTGTTGGGTGTCTGTGCTAGCGAGCTGGGAGACCGAACACAGAGAACTCGTGCAAAGGACTTATTTACCATTACCACAGGTGCCACTACCGGCCACTTTACTTTGTTACTCATTAACCTAGTAATTTCATGTTCGAAACCATGATAAACATACTTATATATTTCTAAATACATACATATTATAGATAAATTACACCCAGACACAGAACAAATGATTGTGCTCATCACACAAACATTTGACCTGGGTGGGAATCGAACCCACGACCTCCGGCATAGCAGTCAGGGTCACTAACCACTAGACCAACAGGTCAGTCAGTGGGTGTTGGGTGTCTGTGCTAGCGAGCAGGGAGACCGAGCACAGACAGCTTGTGTAAAGGACTTATTTACCATTACCATAGGTGTCACTACCGGCCACTTTACTTTGTTACTCATTAACCCAGTAATTCCATGTTCGAAACCCAATATACTTGAGGATTAAATACCTTGTCCTAAGATACTTAGATTACTTCGAAATTCTTGTTTATTAATTACTGTTGTAGGTTGTAGCGTTCAACTTTCTCTTTCTAATCGTCGTGAAAGCTGAGCCTTCAATCATTATATTATTATAAGTAGATTTTCAAAATGAGAACATTTTGACTTAAGTAATTCTGTTAATAATAGCTGTTGGTTTAAAAACCGGCCAAGTAAGAGTCTAAATCGCGCACGAAGAGTGGCGTACCATTATATATACGACTTTTTTTTTGCACAACTTATTTATTTTATTCTGTTTTTAGTATTTTCTATTATAGCGGTAAAAGAAATACATCATCTGTGAACATTTCAACTGTCTAGCTGTCACGGTTCATGAGATACAGCCTGGTGACAAACAGACGGACAGTGAAGTAGCCTTTTGGTACGAAACACTCAACTAAAATCGTCTAGATTCAGACACTAAAGTTCTTAATACGACTTGAAATTCAAGTTTGTCTAAAATATTCAGAAGCAAAATATTCAGTATTTTAGCATTATGACAGTTGTGGTAATTAATCATGGGCCATTAATCATCGCAGAGAGAGAACTTCAGGACAGGAATAAGTAATTAGTGAGTGGAGTCGTAGGTTGGACTGCTCGACTAGAGAGGTGATTAAATTTATATTTCTCACTGTCCAAATTGCGTGGCAAACATTGTATACTGATCCGACAGTAGCATTTTTTTTATTGTCTCTCTTACAACTGTCACTACTGGTAAATACGTAATGCGATAGCGCGGTCTTAAAATTACCTTATTTACAAAAATAAAAGTTAAAAAAAGAATCAAGTAATACTTCGATCGGCGGCGGCGATCTGTCGCGCCGGGCCATGGACCGGAGCGAGGAGGAGTGGCAGGCGGTCGCCTCCTTCTGCAAAGCAGTAATGCTTGCAAAGGAGGCGGCCAATCGCGTGAGGCAATGGTCCTCACGCCCCAACCGCCGCCGGGATTCCGATCCCGATTTCCGGCCACCGTAGGCGCGGGCTTGCGGACGGGTAGCCCGCCGTCCGACCGTCCGGTAACCGTCCGGACCGAGCCCAAGTCGTCGACGGCGGGTATTGTTCCACGCGCGCCTCAGGGAGATGTCAGCACATCGTAGGGGCCCAGCAGGGTCGAAGCCTACTGGGGTCATGGGTAGTGTGAAAACGAAACCCGGGGCCCTGGGACGAAGGCAACGAAGGAACAGGAGTGGGTTTTTAGTCAGTAAAAGTCTGAAACTATCTCCCGCTCCGCCCAAGAGCGGGATTTGTCATAAGATGATTTTCCCACCCAATAAAAAAAAACATACATCATAATTATCATAATAATAATTCGTCGTTTATACCGCGAATTGCGAGGGACTGGAACAACTTGCCTGCTGCGGCCTTCCCGTCCGATTATAATTTAGGAGTTTTCAAGGCTGAATGGGCTCAATAAACTAGTGCGCCTCACTATCAACCATAACTACTTACCATCAGGTGGGATTGCAGTCAAGCACTAGATTATAACATAAAAAATAATAATAATAGCAATACCTTATAAGCAATGTTACCTAAATATAAAGACACAACAGTTAAAATATAAAAAACAACATCATATAGCATGCTCTAATCTACCTTATAGCATAAAATAAATAATAGCATTTTTGCGAATGTACGTGAAGATCGTAGAGGTATGTAGAAGAGGGTGAAAGTCCCACACTTACCTCCATTGAAAAGGGAGGATCCTCCGACCAGGCGGTGTTGTGGCTGGTCCTGGCGACTGCCCGTTAGTTGATTTCGCGAATTGTTATACAACACTGTCTAGTATTTTTATGTAAAGAACCCATATACTAAATTTCATAACTATATCATGAAAAATCACGAAGTTATAAGCATATTATGTAACCTGGTTGTCCTCAAAAATACATTGTCACCGGGCCATCCGGGCGACTGAGAGGTTGTTTTCCTTGTGCGGAGCCAGCTATGCGCTGGCGCTTAATGCTCACTATGACCTGACGTGACCTGTGTTGTACTTAGTGTCGGTGATCTCCAACTTGTGACCTTGTTTAATATTTTTCAGAAAAAATATAACATGGTGTAAAAATTATTGGAATTGATTCAGTTACTGATTCTGAATAAACTATATTCAGGTTTTGCATATACTAAAAATAGTGTTGTATATGTTTTAATAGCGTAGATAACTTGATTAGAACATAATTATATAATACGCGTTGCAGAATTTTGTGATTTAGTTACATAGATGTCGCAATAGCATATCCGACCGTAGGACCAAATGTTGGAAGTTAGACGACTAACTTTCGAGTTGAATCATTGTTCGATGTTTTGTCCTATAATATCTAGTATCAAACTGTAGATAGCTTTATGACCTACTTCCAGCAGAAAACTTTTCCTTGCGACTTCGCCTTCGTGGCCTATTCCATAGGAAATCTAACTTATTCTTCTTTATTTATTTAATCTTCATGTAACTCAAAGTACAAAGGCGTACTTAATGCCTTAGGCATTCTCTACCAGTCAACCTAATGAAGGTGGTGAAGAGACAATGTGGTAAGTGCATAAAAAGAAAATTTTATTTAGAAAACTGCTCCAACTTTCTGGGGCGTAACCGTGCCGATAACCGACCATCTTGATCTTCTTGATGTTACGCTGACGTCAATACTCAACTTTGGGCCATGCATCGAAGCAAAGGCTCAACTGGCAGCAAAAAGCTGAGAATCCAAGCGAAGGTCAGACAGTATTTCACGCCGAAACAGCTGCAATAACTTGATCAAGCGCAAGTTCGATCGTGTATGGAGTACTGTTCTCATCTTTGGGACGGATTTGCCTGATACCAGCTTGATGCACTTGAGGCAATTGAGAGGCGAGCCAGGAGGATCATACGCAATGATGTACTTGTTGAGTCGAGACTTCAAAGTTTTGAGCATCGACGCAGAGTTGCTAGCCTGTCGTTTCTACCGGTTGCATTTCGGGGAGTGTGCGTCGGAATTGCATTACCTAATGCCGCCTAGCCTAGACTAATATCTATCTATGTATAATCTCTATCTATCTATCTATCTATCTATCTATAATCTAGACTAATATTATGAAGAGATATAGTCTATTTGTAGGAAGTAATCTCAGAAGCTACAGAACCGATTTTAAAAAGTCATTCACCAATAGAAAGCTACTTTATTCCAGGTGACAAAGTTTATATTGTGATTAATAAAGCTAAAGACAACCTTAGGCCATATAGCCGTAACGCTAACACCTAGGCTCTTGAATTTGTTTGCACACGACGACTTCCAAGGGACGCGTGTGTATGCCAAGTATGTTTCTAAATCATCTGTTTTAGAAACATATTTTCATAAATATTTTAATTATGGCAAAAAAATACACTCCAGCAAAAAACGAAAATTGACGATTACGAAGTTCTTCCTAGAAAAACGCTTTATAGTGAATAAATATATTCAAATTTGTATTTCGCTAGACACTGAAAGCTTCATTATTGCAGAAACATGATCAACATAATATAAACCTATATTGTACGTTTTCCGTATTACTCTACTAATAAATATTGTCGTTATCCGTACACTCAATATCAAGCGAAATTAGGGTAACATTATCGTTTTATTTAAATAAGATATTATTGGGTAACAATAAAAAACAAAATCTGACGAAACATATGGAAATCGGTTTTTATGTTGCGTTGCGATACGCAGGAATGAGGACAATGTTGTGGTGAAAGATTTGAGTTTAATGTGAAAGACAATTATGGAAACGATGAATAGACTTATTTATTTATTTAATAAATAGAAATACATTACAATTTTTTTATTATTATATACAAAAACAAAATAAACTTAGGCGTCTGAAGTACTCCTCGATTCCGCTGTCATTCGATAATTTGCCTAGAAGTCTGGCGGTATTGCCACGTTGAATGGCAATGAACGAGCCAGTCCTTAATATCCATCAGTCGGGGAGAAATATCCTTGAAAAGGAGACACAGTGCACTCGGATCCAAGCGTTTTGACCACAAACAGCTGAAAACTGTATAAAAGATTGTATAGCCATACTTTGGCTAGAACGGGACTACTGAGATAGCGACTAAGGTTTGAGCTACATTTGATCACACGAAATCACACTGTTTTATGCCTATTCTTTTGTGTCACTTAGAAACGACATTTACTAGAGCGTTAAGGAAAGTGGGAATGCAACCGCATGCGACTAAATCAACGAGGTGGTCAATGACTAAAAGTAAAGGTACATTTGGCCGCACTGAAAATAAATAAATAATAATTATTATTATTTACTAGAGTGAGAAAGAGAAGGAGAGTGCGACCTCCCGCGGCGGAATCGACGAGGCGGTCGGCAATACGATCTCTTTCTTAATCATGTAAATGACGGTACCAAGTCTAATAAAGAAGCATGAAATAACAATTCACGTTTCACTGATACTAATAAATTTAGAAAAGAGAATGATGTTCACATTCAAACATTATTATGATAATAAATTATCAATTTTATGCGTGTCGATGAATCATAATTACTGGTGCTTGGGGCAGTCCCTGCCACTCAGCAGATATATCAAGGACTAAATATTCCCCGCCGTTTCACTTCCGTGGGTCGTAGTGTGATGTTATATAGCCTACTTTATTTGTCATGAACCTGGCTATTCCATACATGAAGATTTTTTCCAATTAGACTAGTAATCCCAGAGATTAGCGCATTTAAACAAATCAAAAACATTCTGCCACTAGTAACGTGTGGAATCCTACTTAAATACCAAATATTTTACAAGATTTCAAGCTGAAGTAGAGTTTGAGGACCTATTCAACAAAAAATAGTTAAAGGTCCATCTTCATCTGCGATTGTCTTGACTGACGTCATCTCCGATATAGTTAATTCCACCCAAAATATAAATGTGATAGACTGCTAAGTTCCCTAATAATGGTTAAAATTTTTGAGCCGTTTGGGGTTGAAACTCTTGGGCCGTGGGGACTGAGTGCTCATACCCTTTTTAAAGAACTATCTAAACGCTTAGTTGACACTTCGCGTGATCCAAGGGCTGGCTTTTACCTTGGTCAGAGATTAAGCATTGCCATACAACGTGGCAATGCCGCCAGCCTTTTGGGCACACTTCCAGTCGACAGCGATGCGGAGGAGTTTTGTGACGCCATATTTTAGTTAGGAGCAGCCTTTAATGTATATATATATAGTTTTAATAACAATTAAACTATATAAACTTAAATACTAAAACTTAAAAAAATACATCAACATTGTGTCTCACGGCTGCCAAATAGGTCCAGTTCAGCATAATGCCAGGCCACTATGTAGCACTATATAGATCTAGTGTAAGGACATAGTGACACAACAACGTCTAAAAAGATTCAGCATCACTCTAGCAAGTACAACAATTTATGACATATAACTAACATAATAAATAGCGCAACATTTGTCTAAAACGTCACACGTCAATATACAACCCGCCCCTGATCGTTCCCGGTGCAAAAGTGCCCATAATACTGGCCGCATTACCTCGCTGGATAGCGATGGCCATCCTTTGCACCAAGAACGACCCGGACCGGGAGTCACCCGTTGCCTCCCCGAGCCTACGGCCTAAATCCCCCACAAAACGCTTTGCCTCCGTACTCCAACTTAGTTATGTGTTTTTGTATATAATTTTGTATAATATATAAATAATGGTTTTGATTATAAAAAAAAACCTGAGATCTGTCCGACTGTTTACCAAATTCTCTCGAAGTTACTCAAATCTTACTTAGCTCGCGCCAGTTATTGACTAACTTGGCAAGTTGAAGCACACCTTATCAAAATATACACTTAAGCATAAAGATTTAAGATGTAAAAGTAATTTTTTTTGTAGCCTATCTTTGTTTTTTTTTGTTTTCTTTATATAATATAAACTAGTGCTTGACTGCGAACTCACCTGATGGTAAGCAGTGATGCAATCGTTGATGGCGAGGCGCACTAGTTTATGAGAAGCCTATTCACTCTAGCCTTGAATACACCCAAATTATAAACGGATGGGAAGACTTTAACCTAACCCGCATGATAAAAGACTGTATCAATATGGATTTATTTAATAACTTAAAATATCCCACGTTATCTCTGGGTTTCGCACGCCGGATATGTGTAGTTTGTCATCATCATACGACACTACATAATGAAATGTTTTATTTTAAACATATTTTTGTGAATATTGTAGTAGACTCATCGTTGTGACCATTGACAGACGTTTCTAAAACAATGTTAAGAGTTAAATCTGTGAATTGTTTTCTAATTGTAATGTTGTCTTTAGTCGAGGTCCACTCCCAAGGGTGTGTTACACAAACAATGTAAGTTAATTATAATAATTTAGTCCTTTCTTTTGCAAACTTTACTCATCATAAGATCAGTAATTAATCTGTATGTGTTTATAAAATTCTGATGTCAATAAGGTTTGTTTTCGTCTCGTTTCTGAGTAGGTACCTACTTAACTCTAGTAACTAATCATTTAAAATAAAAAAAGGAAAATTTAAATACTTGTCAATGAATAAAATAAGACTCTAAAGAATTGATTTTGGAACTACTTCAATGATTATTATGCCACTGTCAGCTTGATGATTATTAATTATTTCGAGTAATTATTAATAATATCAATAGCATTTATGACTTAACCGTAATCCAATAATAAGTCGTAAATGATATTAAATTAATTACAAAGTAAAATTTTTCAGCGAGGAAAATAGTGAACCTAAATGTAAATCAAATTGCACAAATGGCTATTGTAAGCTTACCGATGAGTGTGCTTGTAATCCTGGCTACACGAAACGTAACGATGCCTGTGAACCACTATGTGAAGGAGGTTGCTTGCATGGAACTTGCGCCGCGCCAAACACGTGCCGATGCGACTCTGGGTACGACTTAATGGATGGCGCTTGCCAGCCTGTATGCACAGAACCGTGTGAAAATGGCACCTGCACAGCCCCAGAAACATGCGAATGTAACCGCGGGTACTACAAACGAACATACTCGTATCCACACACTATTTCCTGTGAACCACTTTGCCTCGTTGGATGCCCATTGAACGGCTACTGTGACGCTTCTGAAAGATGCAAGTGCAATCCAGGGTGGCGTATGGATGAAAATAACAAAAGATGTGTGGCTGTATGTAGATATCCGTGTGGAAATGGAACGTGTGTGTTACCAGATCGCTGCCTTTGCGCTCCAGGATTTCAAATCAATATTTCTATTCAAGAAGGAGATGCAAGTGGGCAAGTCTGTGAACCTATCTCGAATTACAACGGACGCGGTAAAAGGGGAGCCCCGATCAAAAACGCAAGCGAGATAATGCATCAGAGTAGAAATACCAACGAATCTTCTACGACAACAACGAGGGAACCACTCAAAACGAGTACATACGATTATTACAACAATTACGATGAGAATGCATCAACAACTACTACGGTGTCGTATTCTGTGAGCAGCAGTAGTTCTACAGACATTGTTGATGATGCCTATAATGTCACTGCAACCGAAAAATCATGGTAAGAATACTAAGTTGCGTTTAAATCAAAACAAATTTGCAAATAATAATATTCCACAACTTTCACACATCGCCATCAAGTCCCAAAAGATCTTGGGCTCTACTAGAGAACTGATAAACATACTTATATATTTCTAAATATATACATTTACAGATAATTTACACCCAGACACAGAATAAATGATCGTAACCAGGGTCCATCCATCGGTTTCCATTAAAATTTCAACTATATCGACTCCCTTGTTGACTGTTTTATTGATTTTCAACTACAACATCAGGCGGTTAGGTTAGATATATAGAATAGGTTCGATTTTTGTTCGTTGGAAAAAGTTATCAAATATTCCTCCCGCTCTGGATAGAACGAGCGTCAGACTCTTACTGACTATAACAACCCGTGTTCCTTTATGGCGTTCCGAATAATCTTACAGCTTTAGTTACTTCCCCTTTTGTTTCTGTGAAAAAATCATCCAATGCTCTGGGATGGAGCGCGAGATAGTGTCAGACTTTTACTGACTAAAAACCCACTCCTGTTCTTTCTTTGACTTCTTTCCAGGGCCCCGGGGTTCTCTTTCGCATCACCCATGGCTCCAGTAGGCTTCGATCCTGCTGGGCCCCTACGGTTTTGTTGTTATCTTCATATGGCGCGCGTGGAACACTACGTGCCGTCGAAAACTTGGGCTCGGCATTGCTCGCCGTCCGCAAGCTAGAGCCTACGGTAGCTGGAAATTGGGATCGGGATCCCGGCGGCTGGGGCGTGACGGCCGTTCTCTCGCGCGTGCAGCCGCCTCCTTAGCTAGCATTACTGCTTCGCAGAAGGAGGCGATCGCATGCCACTTAGTTAATATCCATTATGAGGCACTTTTAAAAACTGAAACAAATTAACTGATAAGGTATTTTTACATTACAGGATGCAACGAAATGGGATGTTTATTTGGATACCACTTGTAGTAGTAGTAACTGCGGGAATTATATTGTTACTCGTGTGGAAACGGATCCCAGTGATAATCATTAATTATTTCAAGCGAAGGAGTTATAACGTTCAAGGTATGATTTTAAGAGCTGATACCCGGGTCTGACAGATTAAGAATAATATTAATTATTCATTAATATTTATTTATTTATTATTATTATATTTTATTATGTATTATATATATATATATATTATAAGCAGTAATGTCCCAGTGTAACGGCCCTGACTTACGAGTTGTAGGTCACGGGTTCAAACCTAGCCAGGGGCATTAAAACAAAAAGATTTTCGAAGAAGAAGAAGGCAAAGTTGTTAGTAACAGGAATTTAACTTATTACTAATGTTAGTAATTAAAAAGTAATCTCCCCCTACACAGTAAGCTCATCGGTCTGGCAACACATGGAGGTCAGTGAACCTACTAAACAAAACAGTATGCGGTTCTTTCGCCAATCATCTTTAAGATGCTGTTACTACTTACTTTGCGTATTTTTTTTATCATCACTGCTTTCAAAACAGTGAAGGAAAACATCGAAGAAACCGTTGTATCATAGAACCAAAATTTCGAAGACATGTTACTTGTGACATCAACCACACCGCACTGGTCCCGCGTAGTGGATTACCCCAATTATTAAGGCAATGGCCTTTCCCAGAGAAAAGGCCTGTGTTGGCCTATTGTGGGTACACTATAAGGCTGATTACTAATACTGAATTAAGTGGTCACAACTGTAACTAACAAGTAGATAAGTAGGCATTGAGTCTTTATTTCGATCCCTAAATCGAGACACATAGATATATTCTTTATTTCTTTTTAAACTAGATTTAGAGAGTGTTGGCGAGTGGTAACGGCCCCGACTTACGAGTTGTAGGTCGCTGGTTCAAACCCAGCCAGGCGCATTACTTTGTGTAATTTATTTCATCACGACTGCTCTCAAAACGGTGAAGGAAAACATCGTGAGGAAACCGGCATGTCCTAGAACCAAAAATTCGAAGACATGTGACATTCACCAATTCGCACTGGGCCCGCGTGGTGGATTACGGCCCAATACTTTTCCTAAAGAGAGGAGGCCTGAGTCCCAACAGTGGGAACATTAAAAGGCAGATTATGCTTTTATTTAAAAAGCAAGCTATTTCTTTTCTTCTCCTTATGGTACTTGGAGGAAGTATATGTCCAACAGTGGACGTCTTTCGGCTGAAATAATGATGATGATACCCGGATCAATCCATATGTTTTTTTATTCTTTTTCAGGAGCTTTCCTGAAACGAAATGGCCCTGGTGCGTATGAGGCGTTGCATATCATAACAGACGAGAGGGAAACTCAGAGTTTATAATGGACTGTGTTCTGACTTGTTAATAGTCTTTTAGTGTAATAAATGTTAGTCTATTTTAGATGCTTGATTTCTTTTCTGCCTATATGTACCTTATTCTAAAAAGACGGGAAATATCAAACCTATTAAGTCATTAGGAATCTGAATAAAGAGTATTTCCATTTCTATATCATATATAGGAGAAACTGTGACTAGGACCGTAAAATTTTGCACAAGGTTTCCTTTTATGACGTAGGCGAGCACTAAGAGAGGATTTTCCCCTAAGGGGATGAATCGGGGGTCCAAAGTTTGTATGGAGAAATCTACTTTCACGCGGGCATAGCCGCTAGTAGAAGCTAGTATATGCATATAATTACAGTTATGCTCTCTCTATTTTCTAGGATTCGCATTGAAAAGGTTTCGTAGTATAGATATTTTGTTACTTTGAATATGTAATTGAGTGATTATTGTATTTTTTTTTACATAGCCGAGTCTATTGTTCCCGAAAAATGAAAGTTTGGACATTAGTTTCCAATGAGTTCACTATATTTTAAAATATTAAATATTTTCTTTCCCTACGAGTCCATGAGAATGTTTGGTACAGTCAGCAGTAAAAGCTTTGATAAGGGATAAATGTTTATTATTTCTATTTTTATAAAATAAAAGACAATGAATATTTTTATTTAATATATACGTACTTACTACGTACTTATGAAATGTACCGTGTACCATTTCTATAATTTTGAGTACACAACAATTTTTCAACAACGTGACAATCCCTATTAAAGTTTTGTTTCTATTCACCCCTGCGTTTCTATTCACCCCGTTTTACAGTAAATGAAACCCTAGAGCCCTTATTAGCATTCAATGCTCGAATGAAGGATAACCGTTCAAGTAATTATTTTATGTACAAATAAAAATCACCTCTCGTAGAAACCTCGACAATTTCCTTAAGCTCTACATGCTCTCAATCCGGGTCAACTGCAGCTTCTCATATCCTCCCCTTAGCCATATTATTTATTTGTACTATTTATCAAAATGTCGGCAATAAGGAAGGCCCGGTGCCATCAGAGCGTTTGCGAATCTTTTCCTAATGAGTTCGTGATGGATGAGGAACGCGTATCGTTTGCTTTCGGGTAATTTACTTTATCTTGCAATCGCATTGGCGAATAAACAATTTAATACAAAACCAGAACCAGAAAAAGAGTACAAACTTACCTATGTAAGTAGTTCAATGCCCAAAGATGTTTGGAAGATTTTTCCGAATGTCATTTACTGTTTTCAGATTTATTCCTATATCTGTGCTATAAGACCTTGCTTTATGCCAAATTTCAGGATTCTGGCTCATCGGGAAGTACCCTATGAATTTTGATACCCTTGAGAGTGTCGAAATATACGTTTTTTGCGTTTGACATAAACAGTCGTATCTTTTTTTTTTGTTAACTTAGAAGTTTAATATTTTTACAGCTACAAGGGACCGCAGACCGGAGTATATGGTTTTAATTTCAACTCGACACCTTTACGCATTCCCGAGATAAAGGATCTTGACAGACAGACAGACGGACAACAATGTGATCCTATAAGGGTTCCGTTGATTTCTGGATTTTGATTTCAGTTGTATAGTGGTCGCGTGTTAGTAGTGTAATAGCATTTATTGACCCACCAACCTACCTAGTGATATACTACATTTCAAAATGGAAAAAAATATTAGAAAGCCATTCTGAGTAGACATCTAAAGTGATTTAAACATTTTTTGCACAAAGGTAAGTAAAATACCGAAATCACGTAAGATGTGAAGGTAAACAATTAAATAAATAATTATTATATGTAAAATGATAAATTTTATCTTCGATTCCAAATTTTTAATTTATTTGACTTTTTAATTGTGACATGTATATTTTTATTATATATATATATTTTTTTATTTTATTTAAACTTCATAGTGTCTCCGGTGATCTCTGGCTATGTTTGGTCTGCGAACGGGACCTTGACGATCAGAGATCACCCAAGAATATACAGTAGTGGTCCGCCTAGGACTTAATGCAACAAGGCATTCTCTACCAGTCAATTTTTGAGTTAAAAGAGACAACACGGTGGTAGGTGTGCACAATAAATAAATAACAGATATATCAAGTAGAATGTATTATCATGAAATTAAGTTACAATAATAAAATACTTATATATGTTATGTTATAAACTAACTATTATGACGAAGACCGAACTAAGGTTGAGAGGACTTCAATATAATTCACTTAACAATTTCTATTAAATTTATTTAATCTTAGTGTCGTTTTAATAATAATTATTTATTTTGTCAGAGCAAGCCTGAGCCTTCAAGCGAGCAGCAAGCGTTCAGCCGTTTGAATGTGTAAAATTAACGAACATCCACTTATGTTCGTCACTTTTTCACGCTCGAACGGCTGAACGGATTTTATTTATTTATTAAAATTGTATTCACTAATGAAACACTGTACAAAGACGGCCTTGATGCCGTAGGCCCATTTTCTACTGCGAGTACGCCCTTAAGTGGCTGGAAATCGGGGTCGGGATCCCGGCGGCTGGGGTGTGATTGCCGTTGCCTCCCGTGTGCGGCCACCTCCTTTGCTAGCATTACTATTCAGCAGAAGGAGGCGACCGCCTGCCACTCTTCCTCGTTCCGGACCATGGCCTGTACCACAGCCCGGCGCGAGAGATCGCTGCCGTCGAGCGCCCCCACGAGGACAAAGCGGAGCTCTGCCCAGGCGGGGCACACCGCTACCGTATGCTCCACCTCCTCTGGATGCTCCACACAATGGTGACACCCGGGCGTTTCTTCCGCACGAATCCGGTGCAGGAATCTCCCGAACTTACCATGTCCGGGTTGTGACAGTCGCTGTCGCCATTCCACCATGAGATTCCGCCGGAACTCTGTCCGCCATGCCGCTACTTGTCACGGCACCGGAGGTTCGCTCCGCTCTTGCATCTTCACGCGCAAATCGTGCATGCGTGCAAAGACTATTGCCTCCAGATCCCATGGTGGCAGGCTTCGAGGAAAACCGTGCGATATCCCCGCACCATTCGGATGGTCATGACCCTTTGTTATGCGTTCAGCTTGGCCGCCGGTCGCTTTCGCAGCGACGGTGCCCGTACCGGCGCTCCATAAAGGGCCATGGACCGAACAATACTTGCGTAGAGCCTCGGCAGCATCTGGACCCCCTAAGTTGGCAGGAGCCGCTTGAGGGAAGCCTCAGTCCGATCCCGTTTTGGAGACAGACGTTGGAATTGCTCCTTGAAATTCCATCGGCTGTCGAGAACGAGTCCCAAGTACTCAACTAGTCAACTACATCGTCGACTCGATGCCGATGTGAATTCCTCGTACCGTTATATCGGAACCCGGTGGTGGTGCCCAAGGGCCGCAAAAGCAAATGGCCTCAGACTTGTGTAGTGCGACCTCCCGCCCAACTCCTGGATCCTTTCCACGAGTGTCGCAACTGCGCGACCTCGTGGCCTCTGAGGCCAACTTCCGGCGGCTGAAATAGTTCGCACACAAGTGGCACCAAAAAAGGAGCGAGCTGGAGGATTAAGGCTCGGGCGGGCAGCGAACCTGTGCTGTAGTGTTTTACTCACGTGAGGGAAGACAGCTAGTATGCCACCCCAGAATGGGGAGAATGGCATAAATGGGACTGGACGAGAAAATTTGTATAGGAGCCAAGAAGCGTCTACGGTGATAGCACCACTTATTTTATAGGGGGGCTATGTCCGCTTGCGTCTCCTTGAGTTTCGGGCCATATGACATGATGTCGGAAGGGGCCATGGGTGGTTGGTGGGATGTCGCAACTCCGCGTGTCGCTAGTTCGACCGCCACCTGGTACGAAACTCCCTGAGCCTTGAAAACAACTATGATTAATATTTTTTTTTTTTTTAACTCAAAAACTATTAATCAAACTACTAATGAAGTTTGCTACATTATCATTTAATACCGTAGGCATATCTTATACTTTCTATCTTTAACTGTCACGTGGGCGTTGCCGCTGGCAGAAGCTATTTTTGTATAAATTGCATGTAAACATCTCCTTATAAACTAGGACTAGCAAACTGTACAAATACATTAGTGTGTTGTATCTATTTATATGTTATATTTACTGTTCTTGATATATGTCTATGTATTGTATATTAATTTAGGTAATGTATATTTAACTTTTTATACACTGTCGTCAACATCTCTCATCCAACCCTACTCGTAGGTCTGCTGGAAGAAATTTTATTTGAAATAAGCAACACCTTTGTGCTCATCTATATGTATTTACATTTTTCATTTTTAAGGGTTTGTGTGTACATAAATAAATTAAATAAATACATGCAACTCGTTTAGGGAATCTTAGGAAGCTTTAAAGTCTTTAACGAAATTGAAAGGTGGTCAATTAATAAAATATATAATATAATATATTAATAAAGGTCCTGCCGAGCGAATTGACTAATGGCAGGGGCTTGTCCCGACGCGGGTGGTCGCCACCCAACACTGAAACTGAATAATTATAATACGTCACTACGTATTATACTATGTCGCGACACAATACAGCTCAATCAGGATTTGCGTAATTAGATAACATACTATTGACAGCCATCGGAGTGTATCAAGCATATATTATTATGAAGTATTTATTGGCATGATAATTATAACAGCTAATGAGGGATCAAAGGATGTGTGTCAGGCACTATACATGAATTATAACTTAAACTTTCTAGAAGTGGCTCAATCGCCCACGACGCTCTGGTTTATTAGCACAGTAACAATGACAGAATCACACTTACATAAAGGCGCCGGGCCTTGGTTCAGGCTATGCTCCGGAGCGAGGAGGAGTGGCAGGCGGTCGCCTCCTTCTGCGAAGCCGTAATGCTAGCGAAGGAGGCGGCCGATCGCGTGAGGCAACGGTCCTTACGCTCCAACCGCCGCCGCCGGGATTCCGATCCCGATTTCCGGCCACCGTAGGCGCGGGCTTGCGAACGGCGAGCAATGGGTGGCTCGCCGTCCGATCGTCCGGTAATCGGACCGAGCCCAAGTCGTCGACGGCGCGTAGTGTTCCACGCGCGCCTCAAGGAGATGTCAGCAAATCGTAGGGGCCCAGCAGGGTCGAAGCCTACTGGGGCCACGGGTAGTGTGAAAGCGGAACCCGGGGCCCTGGGACGAAGGCAACGAAGGAACAGGAGTGGGTTTTTAGTCAGTAAGAGTCTGACACTATCTCCCGCTCCGCCCAAGTGCGGGGATGTCATTAGGAGGATTTTCCCACCCAATAATAAAAAAAAAACTTACATAAAGGCGAATGTTTGTATGTATGTGTGCGTGTGTATATGTTTATTACGCCTTCACTCTTAAACGGATAAATGGAAAAACTGTTTGGCAAATGGGTCCTAGAATAGCTCATAGAAAGAAAGAAAATACTTTTATTTAGCACACAGACGCACCCAATGAAGAAGTACAAAGAAACTTAAATAAAAACAAAAACAACATTGCGTGTCTCACAGCTGCGCTATACAATAATAGTAATAAAGCAAAATATAGAAAATTATAAATGAAATCTAGAAAAAAATTACTAATCCATTTCACGCATTTTTTTTTTACAATTTCGATTCCACATTTGAATTCAATATACTACTTACGATGTATTATTACCGACATTGTATTAATAATTACAAATTAAAAATAAAATAATGATTTTCAATCATAATTTATTCATTTCATGCAATAAATAATATTTTACAATAAATAAATAATATTATATTAGTTTTTGTTAAATAGGTTTTGTTTAAGTTACTTTTTGTCCCAGAAGAATGTTTCCTTGGGACCATTTTCTATATTCACGTGGGCGATGACGCGGGCAACAGCTAGTAACATAATAAAGGCGAATGTTTGTATGTATGTGAGCTTGTGTGTATGTTTGTCGCTCCTTCATCTTCAAACGGAAATTGAAAGGAGATCACCCATTTTTGGATAAAATTTAGTTTTTTTTTTTGGCGGCCATCTGTAATCATTACAGATTTTTAAAGCACACGTGTAACGCATTATTTTTTACTATGGTGAAGTAGTGGAATAATAATTATACGAAATTTTACACAAAATTGTGGTGGTACATTTAAAGATTGTTACTAAATAAAATCGATCATTACTAAATAAGATCACTAATTAAATAAAATTTAATTCATTCCTGGCTGTCGACTTTTTATTTTATCCCAAATCATCGAACATCTCCAAATGGGTGAACAAAATGACACACGGGTAGACCATGTCCTAGAATAGCTCCGAGCTCTTTTCCTTGGGATAATTTTATACTTTATCGCGGGTGAAGCCGTGGGCAGTAACTAGTATATCAATACAGTAAAGTCTACTGACCACGGACGCGTAGCTTCATTGACGCGTTTTCGTCATTACGTATACACTTGGTGTACGCCTGTTCATAGCTTAGGACCTGTACACAACACGTCTTTTGAACGCGCCGTTGACACGTGTTTGTAGCGATACGCACGCGAGTCAGACGCAGCCGTAGACCTTTAATAGGATAAAAGCACGCCGTCAACGTCGCATTTAAAAAACATGGTGTGCACAGGCCCTTAAATACAAAAATATGAAACTCTGACGTCGCGACGGCACGATATTGCCATGGCCCCAGTAGACTTCGACCTTGCTGAGACTGTACGGTTTTGCTGACATCTCGTCGAGGCGTGCGTGGAACCCTAAGCGCCGTCGACGACTCGGTCTCGGTCCGGACGGTTACCGGACGGTCGGATGATTCAATTACAGTTAACAGACACTTAAAGCCGGTCTACGTAATTAAATAGGTGAAGGAACGTCAGAGAGCAACGCTTGGTCCCTTCCAAACAAACGAATAAACCTGCCGATAGAATAGACAGATGTTCTCCTTCACCAGTTCGTGAAGAAACTTCACTACAATGAAAAGTCAAGTATTTCCCCAAAGGTCACCTGAAATTGAAAAGGTTCAATCTAATTAGATTTCGATTGAAAATGTTATGGTAGTAATACTAAAATTGCTGTAATTTTCAGTTCCGATTTCAATCCAGGTTCTGCCAACTCACGCTTCAGCAATCTATACCAATACCAGCTGACTCGACAAACGTTGTGGCATATAAATTATCCTTGAAAAAGTGTGGAGTGGAGGGTACAAAGTAGCCTAACAAAGAATTTCATAAAAAACGATCAAGCCGTCTCGGAGGAGTTCAATAACAAACACACAGATTATAAAACTCGAGAGTTGTTGGATTAATAGAACGCGCTAATTTTAATTATTTATATAAATAAATTTGGTGGTAGATAGCCCATTTATCGAGAAAAACAATAAGCTTTAAATACCATCACGCTACAATTCAAAGGAGCGGAGCAGTAATCACTATCGTGGGCAAAACCGCGGGGAAGCAGCTAATTTCAGATTTTTGTTGGATAATTTTACGGGTTACATAACCAATACTTTAAAGTATCTGTTTATTGTATTTTATTGAAATTGAAATTAAATACATACAACCAACAAACTGCTATGTAGTTAGGCAGAAGTATATAATGATTGTAAAATGGTCTAAAATACAATTAACGCATTTTATTATTAATAATAAATAAATATGCTTATCTTATCCTAATTAAAATTAACTTAAAAAATAAACATAAAAGCTCGAAAGAACTAAAAAAACAATCTAAAGTACGGCGTCGAAATACTCCTCCGCATCGCTGTCGACTGGTAATGTTCCCAAAAGACTGGCGGCATTGCCACGCTGAATGGCAATGCTTATCCTTTGTCCGAAGTAAAAGCCAGCAGCTTCGGTCACGCGAAGTGTCATCAAGGCGAAAATAGTTTAAAGTATTCTTTTCAAGATATCGAACTTTACAATACTTATTCAAAATCAATCCCCTTACTCGCATATTGAAATGCAATAACTATACAGGAACTATTTTCTACAACACTTAAGGTGCAAAAAAGGAAACAAAAATGCTTCACATTTTTAATATTCCTCTGTATACGACCATCGTAAAAATGTTTTACGGTTCTAGGTGTATCGAAGCTATTTTAGGGTAAAAATCCTAAGGTTACCGCATCTTGGATCCCTTTTGTCTCACCCGTAATGAATGTGGTTTCCCTGCGTATATTCAGAATAAGGACATGTTTATCCGCGCGATTTATCTTTTAAACGATGTCTCTGTCTGTTTGCTTGAAGTTTTGATGCGTTTGTTAGGAAGATAGTTTAAGTAGTAGGGCCTTGCCATCACATGGTAAAATGTAAGGCCTGCGAGCGAGAAAGAGGGATTATTATTATTTTTTTTTTAGTAAGGCACATCAACATCTTGTTTACACAATAATCTAAATTAAATGTTCAGAGGATGATTCCGTGTAAACAAATCAATTAAAGGCATGTACAGTGAGTCAAAAGAGCAGTTGCACTTTACCAATGCTAAAGTGCCTACAATTTCTGTATAGTAGACGTTCAATGATCCAAACGTCGTTTATTAGATACTATACTACAAATTAAATCATTCATAAACCATTGACCCTCTTCTATAAAGAAATGATAGTCACTTTAGCATTAGTAGAGTGCAACTGGACTTTTGACCCCTAACTGTACATTATTCACAGTGGTTATTTAAAATTACAAAATCTCATATTATATCTAAATTAAATTAAAAGAGATAAATCGATTACATAAAAAATACAATTAATCAAAATTCAATTTTAGTAACAAATTAAAAAAAAATGATTAGAAAAGACAACAGATCGAATAAACAACTAATTAAATTATAAATTGAGTATTATAAATAATATTAATAATTATGCCGGGAATACTATTACAGTAAATTAATTGGAAGATCAATGTAGACATATTCGACACTTGTTTTTAATTAGTACAATTATTTAAAGGGCTTATTAGAAAAGGTCTTGTTATTATTTAAGTAAAGTCTCAATAAATAATATTTATAAACAGCAAAGTTATTAGCGTTTGTTTATATCTCAAAATGTCACTCAATTTATGGAAATATTGTATAGGCTATTGAATAATCGGGCAATTTCTGAGAATAAGCTTCGTACACAGCGCGCCAACAATACATATGGCGAGTGAACTACCGGGTATATTGTACCGAGACTTATTAATAGTCTACCCTCAGAAATAAAAAATATTTTTTAAGCAATATTACTTAAGTATTATTTAAGATTGTTTTTTTTTTACTTAAATACCGAAAGGTTTTATAAATCGTTATCGACAATAACGTACACATTTAAAAAATCATTCTGTATAATTTCGATATTGAGAATAGATTCATGATAGCACAAGTTTAAACCTTAGTGGTTTTTGGTTTCTTTTTAACTTAGAAAATCCTGTATTCTTTTGAATGATAAATAAATGAAAAAAAAAATGACCATCAAAATGGAAAAATACTGTGCGTTTTCAAGTAGCAATGTTATGATTTTTTGATTCAATTATGAATTTACCAATTATGACAAATTTTCGTGGACAATATGAGATATTTTTTTTTTACGTTTGACTACAAAATCATGATCAGTAACAGGTACGGATAGAGCCCCATTATTTTTTTGTACTGTATAAAAAATAGGGTTGTATATCTATATTAAAGTATACTTAAATATCAAATAGGGATGGAACTATACACCTTATCTCCAGCCCTTTACCAGTTCAGTTTAGGTCGTTAAATGGATCGCGTCAAGACCTCGTAGTAAGATTTCTGGTATAATACGTGAAGGTTTAGTTGGTTCATTTCTTAGATCCGCTTGAGAGTGAAACTGTATTTCCTCATTATGATCCGCAGTGCTGAAGCGACGCGGAACGCCTACGTAAAGGAGGATGCAGATGTTCATTAGGTTAAACGACTAAGCGTGGGAAATTTATAACGATACATAGTATTTAAACATTCTGCAGAGGAAGAATCTATTTTTATTTGTAATCGGGAAATCAGAACGTTAATTTACAATGTATTTATGGCAACATATTGTACAATAGTGCAGGAGCTTTTTTTATTATTATTATTATTTATTTTTTTTATTGGGTGGGAAAATCATCTTATGACAAAACTCGCTCTTGGGCGGAGCGGGAGATAGTGTCAGACTTTTACTGACTAAAAACCCGCTCCTGTTCCTTCGTTGCCTTCGTCCCAGGGCCCCGGGTTTCGCTTTCACACTACCCGTGGCCCCAGTAGGCTTCGACCCTGCTGGGCCCCTACGATTTGCTGATATCTCTTTGAGGCGCGCGTGGAACAGTACGCGCCGTCGACGACTTGGGCTCGGTCCGATTACCGGACGATCGGACGGCGAGCCACCCATTGCTCGCCGTCCGCAAGCCCGCGCCTACGGCGGCCGGAAATCGGGATCGGAATCCCGGCGGCGGCGATTGGAGCGTAAGGACCGTTGCCTCACGCGATCCGCCGCCTCCTTCGCTAGCATTACGGCTTCGCAGAAGGAGGCGACCCCCTGCCACTCCTCCTCGCTCCGGAGCATGGCCTGAACCAAGACCCGGCGCGAGAGATCGCCGCCGCCGATTACCCCCACGAGGACACGGCGTTGCTCTGCCCAAGCGGGGCACACCTCCACCGTGTGCTCTACCGTGTCCTCTGGGCGGTCCACACAATGGCGACACCCGGGCGTCGTTTCCGCACGAATTCGGTGCAGGAACCTCCCGAACTTACCGTGTCCGGTGAGAAGCTGCGTCATGCGGAAGGTGAGGACGCCGTGAGGTCTTTCCAACCACGCCTCAAAGAGGGGACTTACCGCCATAATTGTGGCGTGATAGTGCAGGAGCTTAGACTCTCATGTTTTTTTTTTTTGTTGGAATCCATCAAATGATTGATCCGGTTCGGGGTGGAGCGAGAGAGAGTGTCAGACTTTTACTGGCAAAAAACCACCGATGTTTTTTCAGTTGCTCTTTGTTTGCGGCCCTCATCACCATCATCATTTCAGCGGAAAGAGGTCCACTGTTGGACATAGGCCTCCCCCAAATGTCGCCATAATGACCGGTCCGGTGCGTCTAGCATCCATCGGATTCCCGCGACCCTCACCAGGTCATCGGTCCATCTTGTGGGAGGCCTTCCAACGTTGCGTCTTTCGGCACGTGGTCGCCATTCCAGAACCTTTCGTCCCCATCGACCATTTGTTCTGCGAGCAACATCTGTTTGCGGCCCTGGACCGCGGTAACTTTTTGGAACAATCCTGCACCTCTAGCAGACAACGGGCCTAACGGGTCCCGTCAATCATGCTGACATATCTTTGAGGCATGCGTGGAGCACTAAGAGACATCAATCCCAGCCTGGTCCTTATTAGACTAAACGTGTAAATCCTCCATTGTAACCATAGTTAATATATTGCAATTTTCATCGTCAGGTCGAGTATGTTAAAAAAAATACTACGTTGCTATCACTTTACATCTGCAAATATCTGCAAAGAAATACCGCAGAGAGAGGCAGTAAAGTTTGCTCTAAAACATCATAAAATAAACACTCTTTTAGTTCAATAGTAAAAATGAAACTCTACGAACAGCAAAGAATATTAAACCTGGTTTAAAACCTCCGTTAATGTCGAACTTCGAGAACAGCTAAGAGTAACGTTTACAACTCATCAAATTGGGAAACTAACACTGATAAAAATTTACCGGGTTTGACTATTCGGTAAATTTTAAGAAATATCTTCGTTTAGAGTCGATCTGTATATTAAATATAGTTTGTATTTTCATGATCATAACAAAATATAGTTTAATCATATATATTGACATTATATTAGACAATAGTTTTCGCGGTTAATCACCGACCAGATGGATAGACATCAAACCATCTTCAAAGTGTTCCCATAATTGAATGCACACGCAATAAGAGAGAGATGGAGAAGTCTCGCAAAAGCCGCAACCAAACTACCAGACGATCCATGATCACGACCACTCTGCCAAAAGTGTACGACTGCGAAGAAGAATTAAATAATATAAATAACACATAACAAATAATAAATAACAGTTACACTCACACTTTTATGTCTACCATTGTGGCGAAGGAGACTACGACTACACAACGATTAAATATATATAAAATAAAATAAAATCTTTTTATTTCAGACGTATTTGTTCCATATAGTTACATTTTACATTTTCATTCCTATATTATTGATTATATTATATTATTATTACTTTATATTGTTATTATATTAAAAATTCAATTTAATTTATTTTAATTTATTATATTATATTATGTATTACTTTATATTGATATTGTATTATTAATTTAATTCAATTTAATTATATTTGATTTAAGTATTATGTCATCATTATAATTGTATAAAAATTTAAAAATTAATTTAAGTATTTGCCGCCCTCTGGGGCCCCGGGCACGCGCATTTATGATTAGTGTTCCTGGTCTGGGTGTCTCATGTGTGTTAGTTTACATGTTTGTGATCACACCTACGATATAGGTATCGTACATATCGTTAAGTATAGTTTGTATTTTCATGATCATAACAAAATATAGTTTAATCATATATATTGACATTATATTAGACAATAGTTTTCGCGGTTAATCACCGACCAGATGGATAGACATCAAACCATCTTCAAAGTGTTCCCATAATTGAATGCACACGCAATAAGAGAGAGATGGAGAAGTCTCGCAAAAGCCGCAACCAAACTACCAGACGATCCATGATCACGACCACTCTGCCAAAAGTGTACGACTGCGAAGAAGAATTAAATAATATAAATAACACATAACAAATAATAAATAACAGTTACACTCACACTTTTATGTCTACCATTGTGGCGAAGGAGACTACGACTACACAACGATTAAATATATATAAAATAAAATAAAATCTTTTTATTTCAGACGTATTTGTTCCATATAGTTACATTTTACATTTTCATTCCTATATTATTGATTATATTATATTATTATTACTTTATATTGTTATTATATTAAAAATTCAATTTAATTTATTTTAATTTATTATATTATATTATGTATTACTTTATATTGATATTGTATTATTAATTTAATTCAATTTAATTATATTTGATTTAAGTATTATGTCATCATTATAATTGTATAAAAATTTAAAAATTAATTTAAGTATTTGCCGCCCTCTGGGGCCCCGGGTACGCGCATTTATGATTAGTGTTCCTGGTCTGGGTGTCTCATGTGTGTTAGTTTACATGTTTGTGATCACACCTACGATATAGGTATCGTACATGTAAACAAAAAAGAAACTTTACCCCACACTAGGAACGACTCCTGAGTTATTCCTAGTGTGGGGCAATTTTTTTTTTATAAAAGAAATTAAGAACGCAATAAAAAAGTCACCGTAATCGGTGTTACAGGAATAATTGAATATGAAATCAGAATAGTTTATAATAACAATAAAAGGCTAAACTTGCCAACAGCTAACTTCAAAACTTTACCAAGAAACACTTCAGTCTGATACACATCTCAGCACTTGCCAGTCAATTCGTGAGTCGGGGGCCTTACCATAATTTGTTAAAAGTTCAGTCGTTCACCTTATGTAGCTCCATCCCTTTAACAGTACAGTTTAGGTCGTGGTAGGGCCTCTGAACTGTGACCGACTTGTTTTGATACTAAACTACTCGTGTTTACTCAAGCGAGTCTTAAAACTTAAGTCTTAAAGACTAAGCACACTTCGAACTCAAACTCCGCTTTCAGACCAGAATATAAACTATTGTATAATTAAAACGGTATCTTAAAGGGTAACGAGTAGGTAGTGATGAAATTATTAAGTTACTGACAGTTAAGGTCATAATAAGATTTAAAGTGCGGTTACTGTCAGATTAGATCAGGCTGCACGTAATATAAAGAGAAATGTGACGACAAAATGCTACAAATTTTGCAATGACACTGTTGCAATTTAAAAAAAAAAATTTGAATTTGGAATCTGTAATTCTTGTATAATAAAAAAAAACATAAATAATCAGCCTCAATGTTTAAAGGACCCTCGATCGCCAATTGTACAGACGGGTGTATAAATTAAAAAACGCTCCAGGCGTCATTCGTCCACACGAGTGTACGAAATTGATCGGCCGCTTTTGGTCGCTCTATATCTGAAGTTCATTTGCTCGTGGCAACACGTTCTATGTATATTTAAACTGAATAGTTCATTCATTCACTATTTTATTAATTTACATTTAAATGCAAATATACATATGTTACGGAAGTATTCGTTGGAATGCAAGTCAGCGGCGCGTGTGACGCGTGCTATACACAATGCGTTGGACACTAGCTACGTTCGGCGCGAAGTCAATAGGTTAGTTTGAATGAACTCCATTTTTTTTTATTGTTATTATATTAATGTATTAACTAACATGTATTACAGTAATAAATGTTATATGAATACAAATAAATAATTTAACCTTGTAACAATATTTATGACAAGGCTAGGCATTTTATTTAGCTAAAACCACCAATGAATTATTTGTTATTAATCTTACCAAAACAAGTTGGGTCACGAAGAAAAATTAAAAGGTCAAAGTTAGAGGTAAGTTTGACGAAAATTTCTATCGAGTTTATTTTTGGAAACTTGTTTTGGAAACAACCAAGTTCTCGATATTTTTTCCGTAGCCTTGAACGAATTTATTTAGCTAAATTAGAAACCGTGTTTTTTTTTTGAGTTTTGCGAGTCATAGCATCTTAAATGATAGGTATATTTTGTTTAGGGAACTCCTGGAGAACTGGTGAATTACGGGACTGGTGGATGTATAGACGTCTCTGCCTACCCTTTCTAGGAATACAGGCACAAAGTGTGACGTGTCAGTTGTTTCCCGCAACTTGATTCGCATGAGCAATTCGTTTGACCCTGTGGGTCTTCTACGAATTCAAGAGGTACGGACGTGTGTCGAATTTCACCTTTTGACGATTCCGTGATAAGTGAGTAAGTTTCTGAAAGTTGTCAATAAAATATTTAGGCCTTATTCGATTTTATTTGTTTCTAGAGTTCCTTTTATATCAAGAGAAATTGAGATGGATAATTTTGTAAGAATCTTGGTTTATAGGACATAATCTTGATGTCATTTCCTAATTTTTGTGGATCATCACCATCATCATCATTTCAGCCGATAGACGTCCACTGCTGGACATAGGCCTCCCCCAAATGTCGCCACAATGAACGGTCGTGTGCGTCTCGCATCCATCGGATTCCCGCAACCTTCACTAGGTCATCGGTCCACCTTGTAGGGGGCCTTCCAACACTGCGTCTTCCGGTACGCGGCTAAAGTCGCGTAAAAATTTCATATTTGCATCTTTTTTTCTCAAATATCAAACTATCCTGTTTATTTCACACAATCTAAGTCTCGGAAATTTTCTACCATGCAAAGGTCAAGTGCAAAGTATATTGCGAACAAGATAATCATGCCCTTGCTTAGAATTATGTATCTACTCCGGTGCAGATTAACTTCAACCTTCTCGAAAGATAAGGTTGCATTTTCTGCGGGTTACAAGGCACAAATATTTTTTTATATATTTAACCTTTTTTAAGGTGGGAAATCATCCAATGACTTCTTCCGCTCTGGGTTGAGTGTGAGGGCGGTTCAGTCTTTTACTGACTAATACCACACCTGTGTCCTTCAGTTTCCCATAACGTTCTATTGCTACCGGTTTGCTTTTCAGAAAATCCCTGCGGCCCTAGCGGGCATCGGCATTGATGGGTTACTAGCCCTAGTGGCTAGAAATCGGGGTCGGGATCCCGGCAGCTTGGGCGTAAGGGAGTCCGTTTCCTCACGCGTGCGGCCGCCTCCTTCGCTAGCATAACTGCTTTCCGAAACCGATTTCCAGCCCGCGTGAACGTGGGCTAACGGACGGCGAGCAATGAGTAGCTCGCCGTCCAGACCGAGCCCAGATTCGGCAACGGCGCGTAGTGTTCCACGCCTTTTCGGCCCAGCAGGGCCGAAATCTACTGGGGCCATGGATTCACTTCCGAAAGGGAAACCCAAAAGTCTGACACGCCCTCTCGCTTCGCCTTAGAGCGGAGAAGTCATTGGATGATTTCTCACCTAAACAAAAAACCTCTGGAAGCTTGAAGTCCTTGGCTGGCCATTATGATGCCGCTATGAGATCACTTTTTCACAGCAGATTCATGATGGAAAAATATACGGATTCTTCGAGCTAGACCGTGGGAGCCACAGGAAAAATATACGGATTTTGCGGGACAATTATAATGTATGTAGAGGTATATATTTTATTAAATATGTATGTAAGTTTAATTTTAGCTTTATATAGAACTAGCTTCTGCCAGCGGCTTCGCCAGCGTGAAAGTAGGTTTCTTCATACAAACTTTGGACCCCCGTTTCATCTCCTTAGGGTTTATTAAAATTCTAAAATTTCATGTTCCTTCCCTTGTAGTTTCGGCTATTTGTTGATATGTCAGTCAGTCAGTTTCTCCTTTTATATAGATTTGTAATAGGTATTTGTCTAAATAATATGTATTTTAATTTTTTTATGCACCTGCCATATTGTCTCTCCACTACCCTAGGTTAACCGGTAGAGAATGCCTAAGGCATTAAGTCCGCCTTTGTACTTCATGTTGCATGAAGATTAGATAATTAAATTAATAAAAATATACGGACTTTTTAGGCACCTTTAAAAAATCTTATTTTCTATTTTATCTTTGAAATAATTATGAACGTAAGCGTAATAAAATTGTTTCTGCACAAGAAGCCTATATAGAAATGTTGTTTCCGGAAATAGCCTTCTGTGCTACCTACACATGTATTTGATGGCTCGTCGGAATGGTTTCTAGTTCAACAAATCAACCGCCGGATGCGACATATTCATATCAAAGTCGTGGTTAATTAAAGGTTTATTCCAATGTACATTTAAAAAACTGTTACCGAGTGGTTACCTTCCATTGACCTGGAAGTCTCATATACGAAGAGGCCGCAAACCCTATTGCGAGAATTGACAACCCAAGACAGAGCCACTTGAGAAAGTGAGGAGACACAACCCCAAATTATAGGATCGAGAATGGAAGAAGAAGAATTAAAATGTAGATTTGATCAATGATACTTCAAGACCGTTTTTTAACCGACTTCGAAAAAAGGAGTAGGTTATCAATTCGGTTGTATTTTATTTATCATAATGTTTTTATGTTTGACCTCGACAGACCTCGTTTATAGACCGATTTGCACAATAAATTTTTTCCCTTATAGGATATGTTTCCTGATTAGTCCTATTTTTTTCAAAACCCAGTTCTGATGATGGGATCCATGAGGAATCGAGGAAACTCCTCAAATATTATAGTCAACTGTATAGTGATTTTGGTATTTTCATTGAGAACTTAAGCATTTAAAGTCAAAAAGTAACACTTGATGAAGTGGAACTGATGAAGAAGACCAGAAATGGTCAACGGAACTTCATACTCACATAGATATCACAATGAAGATAGATAAGCGACTATGAAAATGAAATAAATGAATGGTTCTGAATAGTAAAGATGAAAATGGTATCATCGAAGTGAGCGATGATGATAATGGAGCCGGAAGGTAGGCACAGGATCTTCGTAATTAATCAATGTCTCCTAGCCGTGTTTGGGCTTATTAGAATTGTCATGAGATGCACTCTGGCTATAAGGTTCTATTGAACTGATCTGATGATGCAGCCAGAAGGTGGAAGGTAGACACAGGAACTTCGTAATAAAACAATGAAACTTAGCAGGTGTTTAGTGAAGTCGGTTATTTCTTTTTTGTAAAAAACTTTTGTTTTACGTGGATAATCATCTAATAATTTCTACCGGTCTAGGTGGAGCAAGCGGGAATGTCAGAGTTTTGCTGAACAAATCCCTCTAGTGTCATTCAGTTACCCCCACCTCAATTCAATTGCTGTTAATTACGAGGGCTGCGCGTGCAATCCGCATCCCTGGCCGGCGTTAACGTTAACTGGCCCCATCAATTTGCTGACACGCATGGAACACAACGCACACAAATGTCGGTCAGTCAAAAAAGTGAAGTTAAATTGAATTAAATTTAATTAATTAATTTAAAATTAAATTTCAAAGATGTCTATGGAGAAGAACGTGCAAGAAATTCCATGGAGACTCAAAACCTCACTAACAATGCAATTTCTCTATTAATTTGTGTTTGTTACCATTTTACTGTGTCACTTTCTTTTTTGTCCAACCCTCTCCCCAGTGTATGTCTGCGCCAGAGAGCTCTGTTCTAGCTTGTTTGTCGCTAGTAGGATGTTTCTGCATATTTGACCACCAGGTGGCGAGTGGTCGTCCTCTTTCCCGTAGGATATTTAAGACCTTTTTGACCGGATGTTCATTATTTTGTCAAAGAATATGACTACCATTGCATGTGACCGTTATGGATTTACTGTGTCTGTGTCAAATAAATGATTTCTATTCTATTCTAATTTGAAATTCTCAATATCAGTGCCCCTAAAGCCAAATTTGTACGTGACAGAGGACTATCAAATAAGGATATTGAGATGTACTAAGTTAGTGTATTGTCACATCATGGTGAATCTCTTTGAACTTTTATCACTGGTTGCAGTTTTGTTTTAAGCAGATAAAGGACACTTTATTAATACTATAATTTTAACGTTGAATACGTGAGTGTACGTGCATACCGGCTGGCTCGCAGCCCACACTTAAATGTCGTAGAATTTCCACGAACTCGGGAGATACGTTAGACAATGCCCCCCAGCTCCAGCTATCTTATACGAGTTAGAGAATGAGTTAGCGTAAAAATGATCAAAAATAGACCACAATCGTATTAAAAAAATGTTTTATAGTATACCACATCGCTTCAACGAAGTGATACGGGCTTGCGGTGGTATTACAAAGTATTAAAAACATAACCCTCCTTCTGCCGCAGTCAAACGACCTAAAACTTATTATTTAAGATAAACTGCGATGTTTGTTTTTGTTGTATGTTTTTTAGTATTCAATTTATTAAGTGTATAAATTTCATGTAATTTTCTTTGATACTTAGGTGTACATCATCCTTGAAAAGCATATATTATTGGTTATTATTGGTGTATAATAAAGAATATATCTATATATCTTTCTAAATTAAGCGCTGATTTCGTATTATTGCTTATATGTATAGTTAGTTGAATATTGAATCAAGGCATCACATCCATAAGTGGACACTAGAATCATCTCAAAATTTTTCGTCCCTATTGTTCTGTCATCGACGCACTTTACGACACTGCACCCAGTAGACAAGCGAGTGTCTAATTCCTTGCCAAGACCACGATCAATATTAAAACTAATCCCAATAAAAAGCCCGCAATAACGTCCAGTTATAAAATTTTAATTAACACATAAAACGAAATGAACATGATAAAGCTGGGCGATGTTAAAAGCAATATTGCTCGACAAATGGATCACAAAGCGAACATTGGTGAAAATAAAATTTATTGTTCAATAATTCCGGACATTTGTGCCCCAGCGGCGATTACGGGTTGATGTTCGCGCCCAGACCGACAGACCCAACCCTCCCTCCGTTCACTATTCCCGAGCATTCAATTACGACTAAGATAAACTGTTTGCATGAAGTTTCTTGTGATAAAGAAGTCTGATGCTAGAGATACTAGGTATAAGAGCTATTTGTCGAGCAAGTCTAAAAATAAACTCAAAGAAACATTGCTTGAAATTGGTTTGTAGCCAACTATTCTTTTTTTTAATATTTTTTTTTTTGTCATTAATGAATTTCAATTTTAATGATTTGGACCATATTTGCCTGTTTTATTAATTTTTAATCAATGGCAAATTACTGTTATCCAATTTTATTATTCAATTAAACTGTGTACACATCTTAAATTGAGATATTTGGATGAATTAAAGTACTGTATATTTGACTTAAAATGAAGAACGTGACCATCAAACAAAAGACGAAAGTTACAGACGAAGGAAAAAATTGAAGAAGTTAAATGGAAGAAGACTGGACACATCTGACGATATGTAGGCAAAAGATGGAACATTGAAACCACACGATGGAAAGGCCCAATAGGGAAAAGAAACGTTGGAAGATCAATGAGATGGTAGGTGATGATATGATATTATTCAGGTAGTATGAAAGGAATGATTAAATTGTTTCAAAGACAGAGAGTTGTGAAAGAAGAAGGAGGAAGCCTTTACCCTTACAGGGATCCATATTTCAACTGAAGATATTAATATTACTAACATAATTTAAGCAAACTTACTAACCAATTACTAAAAACATTTAAAATGTAAGTTTATACTTTTACTTTTTACTATTATTTTACAAAGTGTCAGGTTGGTTTATTCAAGGCCTTTTTGTTCATTACAAAACACACTTGTTTCTTGTCAGCGTACCAAGAGTTTATTAACGTTATTGAATGTCTATGCGTACGGAAGCAACTCATTTCCGTTTCAACTTTCCACCGTTTCTTGGAAGGTATTTTAAATTCTGTCTTCATCTCTCTCCTATCGAACTGTTTCTAGTTTCATTACTTATAAATATAATGTTCTTTTAAAAAGGAAATATTACCGTGAAATATTTGTGTTGAGTTTGAGAAGTATCAATTAAGCCTTTTTACTGCAGTTAGATACATACTCGAAGTTCTTGGAATATTGTTAACTGTATTAACAATCTAGTACTTAGAAATGATCAAATAACTCCTCCTGCTCTGGATGGAGCGGGAGAGAGTGTTAGACCTTCACTAACTAAAATCCACCGGTGTTCCTTGACAAGGGGAGAAGTGCGAAAATGATACCAGTGGTCCTAGAACGCAAAGAGAAACTTAAGGAGCATAGGTGTGGTTTTAGTCGGTGAAAGTCTGAAACGCCCTCGCGATCCTCCCTAGAGTGAGAGAAATCATTAGATAATTTCCCATTTTAAAAATAAACCTATCACATGCGGGCCCTATCACGTATCACATCACTGAGGCGCGTATGAAATAGAACCCATCGTCGACTTGGGCCTGGCCCTTATCGGGTCTGGATCTTGTCTGAGGGCGAGCTACACATTGCTCGCTGTCCGCAAGCCCGCGCCTTCTGTGACCGAGAATCGCCCTACAACTCTCACTGTCCGGCATTACTCCTGCTACATTATTAGGCTGCATCAATGATGAGTAGGTATAAAATGGCAAATGAGCACCTACGAGGCTTGATCGGATTAAGAATGTATGTAGTTGGGTATTAAATGCAATCCAGGCATCTTTCAGTGACACATAGGTTTCGATTAGATAAATGGATATAGATATGACAGTACGGGGAAATGAGGAAAACAAACGGGATTCGCGATAACGCTGGAAGATAAAAAATATACTGTGAGAGTAGCTACGTGCACTGCTGAAAATATACAACGGGAGTAGCTACATATAGTGCTGAAAATATACAACGGGAGTAGCTACATATAGTGCTGAAAATATACATGGGGTGTAGCTACGTGCAGTGCCGAAAATGTACATGGGGTGTAGTTACGTGCAGTGCTGAAAATATACATAGGGTGTAGCTACGTGCAGTGCTGAAAATATACAGTGCGAGTAGCTACGTGCAGTGCTGAAAATATACAGTGGGAGTAACTACGTGCAGTGCTGAAAATATACAGTGGGAGTAGCTACGTGCATTGCTGAAAATATACAGTGGGAGTAGCTGCGTGCAGTGCTGAAAATATACAGTGGGAGTAGCTGCATGCAGTGCTGAAAATATACAGCGGGAGTAGCTACGTGCAGTGCTGAAAATATACAGTGGGAGTAGCTGCGTGCAGTGCTGAAAATATACAGCGGGAGTAGCTGCGTGCAGTGCTGAAAATATACAGCGGGAGTAGCTACATGCAGTGCTGAAAATATACAGTGGGAGTAGCTGCGTGCAGTGCTGAAAATATACAGCGGGAGTAGCTGCGTGCAGTGCTGAAAATATACAGCGGGAGTAGCTACGTGCAGTGCTGAAAATATACAGTGGGAGTAGCTACGGGCAGTGCTGAAAATATACAGCGGGAGTAGCTACGGGCAGTGATGAAAATATACAGCGGGAGTAGCTACGGGCAGTGCTGAAAATATACAGTGGGAGTAGCTACGTGCAGTGCTGAAAATATACAGTGGGAGTAGCTACGTGCAGTGCTGAAAATATACTATGGAAGTAGCTACGTGCAGTGCTGAAAATATACTGTGGGAGTAGCTACGTGCAGCGCTGAAAAGCGGTTTGATGAGCTTGCCTTTGTCTCATGTAATTGTCTGAAAATACTAATTAAAACAAAAAGACATTTAATACCCCTAAATCACACGTCTGTATGACGGTCTGTGTACACCTATCCAGTAAGACACTATTTGGCTATCTACCCTGCCAGTTACACTAACCACGATTGTATGTACCGACCGATCTACTTAAAAACCTAAGCATAACAAACACTTTGTCAAGCTTTACAGAACAAAAGTTTCAGCATACATTACGCCTTTCAAAAACTTTTCTTCTTGTACCAATTTTATTTATAGCAACTCATACCACGCTTACTCATAAAGAGAACATAAATCTCATAAGGCATTTCCCCCTTTCGACTGAGATTTAACACCACCATCGGATTGTGGTTTCGGAATGCATCTCACGCCCGTCCCCTTGTTGGGTTTGAGAACTTATTCTGATTAAACTTGGATTTCGAACGCGCCGTCTTTATCATGCGTTCAAGTTTGGAATAGGAAATTGTATTCATATATTTGCGACACTATTTTAGCACTATTGGATCATAAAGAACAGCCTTGGAAATGTATGACCTGTTTTTGTAACCTATATGGGTGTGGGGTAGTGTCAGGTCGGGTACAGTCTGCTGTAACATGAAAGGAGTATTTCATAAGTTTGAACGTAGCGCACGCACAAACCGAGCATGTACCTACTCGCATCGTTGAAATGCTCTGTTCGCGCGCATAGTGTGCACGGTTCGCACACTATGAGAATTATGATACATTGCATAATACATTGCAACAATGTGGACGGCAAATTCTTTCATTGCATGTTACTTTTCAGCAGTCTGTACCCGGCTTTACAATTGACTAACTATATTTATACCAACAGATAATCGAGAATAAATGACTTCCGATAGAATTTAGATATTCTCTGACAAGATCAAGAGTAAATTATTTGTATCTTTTTGCGTAGGTGTACTTCTAGCACAACTCCGATGAATACCAAAGTTTTTTAATTACAAAAGCTGTAATGAGTTTTGGGAAGGCAATAAAAAATATAAAACGATGTTACTTTTGCTTGAAGAGAAAAAAAAAGCTGAAATCACGGTTGTACTGAAGTGGCATTTTTTGTAAATTACTAGGAGTGCGTTATGTGTCTTCTTTGTTTATATATTTATAAAATTTTCTTACAATACAAACGTACAAAAGCGGATTGTCTTAGACATTCTATACACGTAAACCTAGGATGATAAAGAGACAACATGGCAGATGCATAAAAAAGTATTATTTAGGAAAACACGTAAACAAAAGAATATGTTATTTATTATAATAAATACCGTCATAAATATATAATAATTTATTAAAAATAATTAAAAATACATTAATGTCGTTTTCTTTATTAAATACATGTACTACCTTTGTGTGATTTACACACTATAAGAATTCATAGGGGCCCAGCAAGGTATTGACCTTGCTTGCAGACATTGGCCTGCCAGGGCCAAGGGAAATTTCTGAAAGGTCCTACTAGGCCCCTATGATTTGCTGACATCTCCCTGAGGCGCGCGTGGAACAATATGCACCGTCGACGACTTAGGTTCGGTCCGGACGATTACCGGACGGTCGGACGGCTACCCATTGCTCGCCGTCCGCAAGCCCGCTTCTTCGGTGGCCGGAAATCGGGATCAGAATCCCGACGGCGGCTGGGGCGTGAGGACCGTTGCCTCACGCGATCGGCCGCCTCCTTTGCTAGCATTACTGCTTCGCAGAAGGAGACACGGACAGGACACGGCGTTGCTCTGCCCAAGCGGGGCACATCTCCACCGTGTGCTCTACCGTGTCCTCCGGGCGGTCCACACAGTGGCGACACCCGGGCGTCGCTTCCGCACGAATCCGGTGCAGGAACTTCCCGAACTTACCGTGTTCGGTGAGAACCTGCGTCATGCGGAAGGTGAGGACTCCCTGAGGCCTTTCCAACCACGCCTCAAGCAGGGGAAATACCGCCATAATTGTGGCCAGCACTGGGTCGCGACAGTCGCTGTCGCCATTTCGCCATGAGATCCCGCCGGAGCTCTTTCCGCTTTCGGAAAGAGGTTTCGAGTTTCGTCCCGGCGTTGCATCTCCATGCGTGGATCGTGCATGTGTGCAAGGACTGTTGCCTCCAGATCCCATGGCGGCTGGCCAGCAAGGAGGCTCGCCGCTTCGCGGGAGATCGTCCGGTATCCTCGCACCATTCGTATGGCCATGACCCTCTGGCATGCGTTTAGCCGGGCCGCCGACTGCTTCCGCAGCGTTGGCGCCCATACCGGTGCGCCATAAAGGGCCATGGACCGAACGATTCCCGCGTAGAGCCTCCGGCAGGAGGCGTCTGGACCCCCCAGGTTGGGAAAGAGCCGCCCGAAGGTAGCCCCAGTCCGATTTAGTTTGGGAGCCAGACGTCGAAGTGCTCCTCGAAATCCCATCGGCTGTCGAGAACGAGTCCCAGGTACTTCATCGTCGACCCGACGCCGATGTGGACTCCTCCCACCGCCAATAAATGTCGACTATTTTTGGGAAGAAACATATGTTCTCGTATCAAAACAAAATCTCTAATAAAATGTTAGTATCAAAATACAATAAACGGTCACTATGACGGCTTGACAAGATATGCATCAAGTTGTTTAGGCTAAAAATGTAATCATTTTCATGATCATATAAACTGTTCGAATAAGGCAATGCACATAATATTAATTTACCTAATTTCAATTTAAGCAAGGTTTAAATACTATGTCCCTTTTAGTTACACTAAGCCTATTTCCAATTAAAAGTACCACTGTGATCTGCTCATTCATTTGTGTATTTTTTATTTTATGAACAAGCTCATTAAAATGAAGGTTATGGTAACAATGACTCACAATGTTATTTTTTGCAACGGTTATTTAACAAAGATCGAAAATCTGTCCCTAATTTATCCGAATACACCAAAATATTACTTTGACAGGGGATTACAGATTCTGTAGAAATCTGAATACTAAGCTTACAGTCACATTGCAAGCTTTAGATCAAAAGGCTTGAAATAGAAAAAAGTCGTAAAAATATAGTTATTCTCAGTACTTCTTTCTATTTCAAGCCTGAGTACCTACTCTCACTAAATAGTCTCAGTCAGTTCCAACTAAAATAACTTTATAATAGGTATTACAATTTTACATTTCTGTAACGGCATTTTCCAATATTGACACAAAAATACTTATTGCTAGGTAGTAGGTATTTGTTCAATCAATCAGCTGGTACCTATTATATTTCATTTAGTTAATCTACAAATAATTTTGAAACAATTAATCTAATATATAAAAATCTCGTGTCACACTGTTTGGTATCGTTCTCCGAAACTGCTTGACCGTTTTTTTTTTTATGAATTTTTGTACATTTGGCAGGTCTGAGAATAGGTCGTAGGCTATTTTTTACCCTCGAACTCTTAACCCCATTTTTGGCTTTGATAATTTATATGGCACAACAACGTTTGCCGGGACAATTAGTAGAATAATAAATATTTGAAGAAGATAAAATAAAACAGTGAAAACCTTGCCCCTAATTAGACTAAACATACTCTAAACTTGTACACTGCTGTACGAAATAATTCTACGTAATAATTAACTAACTTTCTCACTGATTACCTAATGTTGTTTAATAGCAACGAATCTCTCTATGTTCGGTAGTAAGGGAAGAAGTCACGACTAACGATCTATTTAGATAAAAAAGTTTTCATAATATAGTAGAGAAGAACGTGGCTATGTTCTTCTCTACATGTCTGTGATTGGTTGAATTGTAACCACATTCAATATTTTTTTTTAAGTAATCATTGCTTTTCTTCTTCTTTTCGAATCGATGGCAAACTCGTTAAACTGTTTGTTCCCAAAAGTTGGCTACGTTGACTGCAGCATTTATGGTAAAGAAAAAATTGAATGGCCCTTCTGCTCTGGACGAAGCGAGAGGGGTGTCAGACTTTTACTGACTATGACCTACCCGTGTTCCTTCAGTTGCCCTTTGCGTTCTAAAGCCACGATAATTATTTCAAACAATCCCGCAATTTATAATAAGATCATAGCAAAATTTGTACATATACCTAATTATGTAGCTACACAGTCTCAGACAAGTTTGATAAATAAAATAATAGGTCAAAATACAATTCTGTTTTAACTAACTAGAATACCAAAACTGAAATGTTTTGTTTTATTATTATTGACGAGCCCGCTTCGATCACGGTGGAACACGCTTGCCTGGAACAAAACCTATATCTGAAACTCCTAGTTTATAGCTCTCTGTAAACATAAATTTCAACAAGGAATGCCACAATGTTGAAAGTATTCCCAATACAAATGAGTGACTGCGTAGTGGGTTGTGTCTTTGGTGAGTTTATACTAGATGTTAAGTGCTAAATATATATAATTAGCCTTTTAACTTCTGAGACTCAAGTCTCCCCTCTAGGAGAGGTAATGGGTTGTAACACACGGGCCCAGTACGGCTTTGGTTAATGTCACGTGTCTTCGAATTCTTGGTTCTAGGAAATGCCGGTTTCCTCTCGATGTTTTCCTTCACCTTTTTGAGAGCAGTGGTGATGAATTAAATTACTCAAAGTAATGCGACTGGCTGGATTAAAACCCGCGACAAACTCGTAATTCGGGTCTGTTATAACTCGGTCACCACTAGTGCTAAATATACTCAGTAAAATATCATCTAACCAGGCTTAACAAAGTAAAATTGTTCGAAGCTATATCATATCTGAATCTGTACGTGTCGGTGGTCACGAAGGGTTAGTTCCTCACTTGTTGAGCGTTATTTTTCGCGCAGAGCTGAGCAGGGCGTCTCCCCCTCACCCCACGCCGCACGAGCCTAATTTGCAATCCCCGGGCCTTGGGCGCCTCACCCCCGTGTCTTCACACGACCACTTGCGGAAGACACCCTAATTCACTTGTTTCATCAAGTCCTGTTTGACAACACCTTCACGCAAGCGAGCGTTTAATTGTTTATTTAGGCTTACGTTCCATTGAAAGATTTATTTAATTACGCTGTCAAAAGTGTGTTTCGTCCGCTGTGTTGAGACAGATGACAATCCAGGTAACATTTATGTATCTGTGGTTCGGTCTGAAAACGTGACCTTTGGGAGTATCTTTACATTTATTTAAACAGGCGAAATAAACAAAAAATCTTAAATGTTAAGTCGCACGCCTGTGACAGGTTCTGATGGAACTTTTGGGGGAAAACATCATTATACTAAGTACTGTATACTTATCTAAATAAAACAGAAGTCACTGTCTTATTTATATTCATACATATTTTATTTGTAAAGTAATAGCTACAAGCATTGTATTGTGAACTTTAAGTAAAAGTATGTTTGTAGTAAGGGATATCGAATAATCGTTGTATGTAGATTTGGCTAGTTTTTAGATTTAGCGGAAGGGTCACTTTTCTAGAGGGGATAATGAGAAACGGGTGGACAATGGGACGAGATAAAACTAGGCAATATTAACCCTCGTAACAAAAGGTCTCAATGGTCTCATTTGTCGTTGTGACCACTCCTAAGATATCCATTAGATTCACGGACATTGGTTTTTAAATTGAGGTAATGGCAATGTTAGTTCCGTTCTCAAGTGAAAATAACAATAACCGAATTTTTTTAAAGATAATAGTTTGTAAATAAATAATATTTAAGGCTCGCAGAACCCTAAAAGTAAAACACGAGATTGTTCATAAGCGTGAAAACAGTACGCTCTTAACAGAAAAATATCTTTCATTTTTCCAGTTTTTTCGACACAGGGATTTTATTATGTAGCGAAACCAGCGGCACATAAAATTACTCGTGATGAATAAGAAACAAATCTTACAAGATTGCCTACTTACACTAATTATTTTAAAACGTTTCAGGTTCTTACTAAATTATATCCATATCAAATCATCAGATTCTGCTGCCGACACAGCAATTTGCTACGAAACGATTTGATAGCATTCCTTATTACTTCGTTCGCATTTTCATCACGCGCACGCACTCATAGAAAATTTATTTCTTTTCTACTATTATATGGTTGCTGTGCGTTTGGAAGCTTGCAATAAAAATCCTATCTGCTGATGACAATATGAGTGGCTGGTATAAGGGTGTCATATATTTGGATACAGGGTAAGACCAGACACCATTGACAGGTACTATCAATACCAATCTAAAAATGTAATGAAAGTGATAAACACATCTTTGATACTTCTACAGTGCCTATTAGCGGAGTTGTATTTTTACGGATCTCTACTTTTTGGAACATCTATCCTATAAAAGAGATCGTTGCCTAATATATATAAATTACGTTTGGGATTGATAACCCACCATGAAATAGGACAACTATCCTGCAAAAAAAATATCACACCTAGCGTTCACATGTAATCTCACATAGACGTGCAGACACGGTCAACTTGGTGGCTGTAAGCGAGATTATCGATTGAATAATATAGTAGCATTTCTTTTTAGGGTTCCGTACCTTAAAAGGAAAAAAAGGAACCCTTATAGGATCACTTTGTTGTTCATCCGCATCCATTTACTGTATGCCTGTCTGTTTGTCAAGACCCTTTATCTCGGAAACGCGTTGAGGTATCGAGTTGAAATTAAAACCATATAGGTACTCTGGTCTGCGGTCTCTTGAAGTTGTGAAAAAATTAATTTCTGAGTTAACGAAAAAAAAAGATACAGCCGTTTATGTCGCAAAAATCGGTTTTTTTTTGGACACTCTCAAGGGAATCAAAATTCATAAGGTCTTCCCGTTGATCTAGAATCCTGAAATTTGGTATGAAGCAAAGTCTTATAGCACAGGGATAGGGAATAATCTGAAAACCGTAAATTAGTAGTTACGTCATAAAAAAAAAAACATATTTTTGCCATTTGGAAATATCTTCGTAACTCAATACAGGAATCGAACTGTTTTCATAGGTAACTTTGTACGGAACCCTCAGTGCGCGAGTCCGACTCGCACTTGCCCTGTTTTTTTGAGATGGGAAATCATCCAATAACTACAGGACGTGTACACGCGCGTGCAGTACAAAAGGGCGTGTCAGACTTTTTTTACTGACTAAAACTACACCTACGTTCCTTCTTCAAAGCCTTCTGGGGCCAAGGGTCTGATTCTAAAAGGAAGGCTCGGCCCTGGTACGAAGGGCAACGAAAGAACAGGAGTGGATTTTTAGTCAGTAAAAGTCTGATACTATCTCTCGCTCCGCCCAAGAGCGAGATGTGTCATAAGATGATTTTCCCATCTAAAAAAAATCACTTATGTAAAGGCCAGCCAAGCAAAGGCGTTGTTTCAATCACTGGTTTTCTTTTCTAATGTCAGCCTATGGCCCCAAGACAACCCGTAGCTCCGGTCAACTCAAATAAAATAGCATGCGATTCATCCGCAAAACTAAAGTAATTACAATCGGGGCATCTGTATCGAGCATCTATCCTGATTTTCGTGTCGATCGTGTCCTCCACTCAAGTCACAATATTTGGCGAAAGTTTGGGAAAACACGCGGAACACTTTACCCACTTACTGTGGGGTCTGGGGCGGGCGCAGCAACAGGCGAGCCTATAGCTACCTATTCCCTCTACAGGTATTGTCTTTGGTACTTACGCTTTCCTTAGCGTCAATGTGTTATTACTTAACTGTGAAATATTTTGCTAAGGTAAAACGTCTATTATTATTATTAGGTAAGACACACTAATAGCTATTAGCTGATGCGTGTGTTTAAAATAGAGGACATTTCGTCTTTCCAACCGATTTTTGAAGCAATTCAATAAAGGAGCATTCACAACACTTTTTAGAAGTCTGTTCTGTGCGGTTACGACTCAATTATGTAAAAATTGCTTCAAAGGCGTCTTTCTGGATGTATCGTCCCATAACTTGAGGCAATGTCCTCGTAAATTTTTGTTGGAATTCAGTGTGTAAAGGTCTTTAAGGCTGGACGCATCGTAGTATCCTGTGAGTATTTTATAAGTCTCAGTAAGCCTGCCTCTTTGTCTACGTTGATCCAGTATAATAAGGTCAAATTCTTTAACGCAGTCAATGGTACAGTTTTTAAATTAATCTTATGGATAAATCTACATCGTGAATTGTTATTTTTTTGAAAACGTAATTAAACAAAGCCTGCTAGTCCCGTATCGCAGTATCACGTGACGCTCCAACGTTTCGGTTATTGCATATTGATTAGCTGTTCGCTCTCGTTTCGGCACGATCGATACAGTTTATTGCAATAGAATAGCGATTTTGTTTCAGCCTTTATCCAATTAACTGACATTAAAATTTATTAGTCGACGATTGAATATTTTAAATGTTTTGTTAATGCGAGTGAAAATGTATTTAATATCACCGTAGTATATTATATTATTATTTAAAGTTCGTTTAATTAATTAATCTGCTTAATTTTTCCACAACAATTTTGGGGTCGGTTTCCAATCTAACCGGGTATAAATGCTTACCAGTATTTACATGGAGCACTAACCTACCTTTTTTTTAAAATTTGATATAAACTAGTGCTTGACTGCGATCCCACCTGATGGTAAGAAGCAGTGATGCAATCGAGAGGCGCACTAGTTTATTAAGAGCCTATTCACTCTAGCCTTGAAGACACCCAAATTATAATCGGATGGGAAGACCTCAGCAGGCAAATTGATACAGTCCTTCGACCTTAACTCTACACTAGGATATTCTGGCTTCTGATTACCTGGAACGACTGTCAAAGATCTATAAGTGACCACTGTTACCACAACTTTGGTAATTTAATAATTCGGTTAATTTTATTAGTGAGGTTTGATTTGTTTAGCAGTCAAAACCTTATATAGGTGAGTTGTATATTTTGTGTCGGTAGGTCCCGGAATATTGGTGTGCGGGGTCGGTTGGCGGCGTGCGGCGGCTGGGCACTCCGGGCATACGGGCAGGCGGGCACTCCGACCAGGCGGGTAGGCGGGCACGCCACTCGTCCTGCGACCGCCCCGCACAGCGCACGTCGCCGCTGCGCCTGCCACGCGCTCCGCACGCACTCGCACACACCGCTGTGAACTCACTCGAACTGTCTCTTATAGTATGTGCTAAGTGAAACGACTGCCAATATGAAGGGTCGTCACCAGTTCCGACGCAGATTCAGTCTGCAACCATCGTTTATGAAAGAGGATCATGAGGAGGAGCGAAGACCCCACAGGTGACAACTTAGTATAATTTTAATAAAATACAAGTGTGGAAAAAAAAAACGAAACTATTACTAAGTTAAAAAAATATTCGTAGCATTTCCTAACTTCGTAGCACGTCTACGAAGACGGGCGCGTCGCGTAGCGCTTCGTAGGTTTGTTTGGGTTTGCTACGTCAACTCGCTAAATATTATACATCTATCACGCACCCAATTAGGGCCTACAACATAAATGTCATGTTATTCAAAAAGAGGAGCACACAGCATTACACAAAATGTTTGATAAAAGTTAATGTATTCTATAACAGAGCATTTATTAAGGCTCTTGTCACAGTTTGTTTAAGATAATCTAATATACCTGTTTGTTCACTTTGTATCGTTGATAAAATATTAAAGTATACGTGTCGTGTTTGTATGACATTAATAACTTTCTGATCGTTTATCGTTCGCAAAATGCGTGATGTTCACACGACAAGCCCCACTTTCAAGGAACTCGTTATCTTATGAAACGGGAAGGCAATTTTCTGCAATTTACCTTCGGCTCGACTTCATCTCCACAATGAATATTCTGATAAGATCGCTACGGTACGGGATGTGATTTTTTTTGTCACATAATTTAATGTAAAGGTTTTGTTATTTGAAATTCATATTTTTGGGATCTGCAATTTTTTATTGTGAGTTATGATAAAATATTGCGATACAATCAAAACTCGCTTGATATATTACTATAAACGATTACGAATATTTAGGATGTATACAATAAATATATTGATGTGAATAGGTCCATACCTATTCACACCAATATATTTATTGATGGTTAAAATGTTGATTGATTACCATTAATCATTCAACATTTTAATTGTTATTATGCATAGTTTGGTACAGGTTTTCATACAGGTTTTGTTTTTTGAGGATCTCTAAAACATAAAAATTCTATTCCCAGCTTATATTTAAATTATAAACTACCAACCTAAATATCGTACCTTTTACGACAAAGGGCGTAACTCATACTTTTGGCTATGAGCAAAAAAATGTTAAAGTTTTGCAAAGAAGTAATTTAAGGCTGTATGGGATGTTGGAAACTAACTTTTTTCAACACATCAATAACACAAATGGAAAATCCTGAAATTTTGCGACGGGGTCGCGGTAGACTAAGAATATATAGCGGAGATGATGGGACGACTTAGGTGTCTTCCTTAGGAATTGACAAGAAGTAGCTGTAAGCCGGGAACAATGGAAGGAACGGACAGGGGCCTTTGACCAGCAGTAGGACAGTTTAGAATAGATATAATAATCAACGTTACAAAATAGATCAATGTTAAAAACTATGTAAGAATATATCAAAATGTCAAATTTCCTTAAATTGTTATTGAGGCGCTTTGTAGCAGAAAGAGTCGATATAAAAAAAATCTTCCAAAGTGCAATATAACTTTATTATCGGAAGTACCATTACCACTCGGCCAGCATTGCTCAATGACTTACGAGTTTTAGGTCGCGGGTTCAAACCCAACCAGGCGCATTACTTTGTGTAATTTATTTCATCACCACTGCTCTCAAAACAGTGAAGGAAAACATCGTGAGGCAACCGGCACGTCATAGAATCAAAAATTCGAAGACATGTGACATTCACAAATCCGCACTAGGCCCCCGTGGTGAATTATGGCCCATTCCTTCTCCTAGAGAGGAGGCCTGAGTCCCAGCAGTGGGTACATTAAAAGGCTGATTATGCTATAACGGAAGTCAATGTTTTTGTAATATATATGAAAGTCGATTGTATTTAAAAGAAAAAACCTTTTTCTCGTTTTATTGTGGTATCCGACAGCTAAACCTGAATGTACAAGTTTTATAGGAATATACCCACAGTATATTACAATTGAAACAACACACCAACAACTTGAACTTTCTACTTTTTACCCTTGTTTTCTAAATAAAATTTTCTTTTTTATGCACCCACCTTTTGTCTCTTCACTACCCTAGCTTGACTGGTAGAAAATGCCTAAGGCATTAAGTCCGCCTTTGTTCTTTTGTATTGCATGAAGATTACTTAAATAAACCATTTATAGCCAAAGAATTTTTTTTTTTTCATTCATATAAACTAAGCACTAATGTATGTGAATTAAAAAAAAAAGATGTTCGGTTTGACTGATTATTCGAATGTTTGACTACGATCCCACCTGATGGTAAGCAGTATTGCAATCGTTGATGGTGAGGCGCACTAGTTTATTATGAGCCTATTTACTCTAGCTTTAAAGACACCTAAATTATAATCATATATATGTATGTGTGTATATATATCTATGCATGTGTTTGTATGTGTGTGTGTGTGTATATGTGTGTGTTATGCATATATATGTATTTTATTATTATTATTTGTTTTTTATTTTTTCTGTTTGAATTATCTGTTATTTGTTTATTGTGCAAGCCTACCACAGTGTTGTCTTTTTAACCCAAAGGTTGACTGGTAGAGAATGCCTTGTTGTATTAAGTCCGCCTATGTACCACTACTGTACATGAAGTTTAAATAAATAAATAATCGGACGGAGACCGTGAAAACTGGAAAATAAAGGGAAAAACATTTTTGGACGAAATATGGAAAGTTTAAATAGTTTACTCTTCAATGTTTTCATATTTTGTCGATAAACTATTTTATTTGATTACGTAAAATATATAAATTTTACTTCATATCGAATAATCTACTTTCAGAATAGAATAATATAAACTTTATTGTACACCAAAAATACAACACACAACACTGATAATAACGTTATGTAAACTTAAAATGAATGTCTTGTCTTCTTTATAATAAATCATGATGTTCAGTACCTTCATAAAACATAGTCGACGAAAAGCATATATAAATTCAAGATGCTGCATCGTTAATCCTGTTGCACTACACTTCTCCGAGCTCAATTTAGCTTCCACGCAGTAAAACTTCTTTTATACCTCAGATCTCAGAAAAAAAAATAAACCATCTAACAGGACTGCTGAGCAGACAGAATATCTTTTCAACTTTCGAGTATATCCGATAAGAAGAAAAACTTCAGACTCGAATAGACGGTTCTACAATATCTAGAAGTAGTATTATTTTGTCTGATTTGAATATATTTTCGAACAAATCCTTGCGGTGCGCATTTTGCATCTGTGTTGCTTGAACAAGTCAATTTTATCGCATTCCGAGAGGGCCTGACAAGATTCGTATCAATTTATTCAATAGCCTCAAGTATTGGATTTTTTTTTAGCAAAAAATCTGCCTCTGCGACTTTATTTGATACAATTTATCGTCGGTCTATTTGTTTCGAAAAGAGGCGCAATATAGAGCTATTTATATTTACAGTTTATTTTCATAGAGGGTATACGAAGCCGTTTGACCTAGCTGAACCTTTCGCAGTACAATACATGATGCGTCAGCGTTTTTTTATATGGAAACTATTCGCTTTATGTGTGAATAAAACGAGGCGACCAACGCGCTGCCTTTCAGTACGAGGGCAGTTTGGCACATACTCATCGAACCGAAATTATAACATTTTCGTACCTCACACACACCGTGTCGTTCGTGTCTCTGACATCGTTGGTTACCTTCCTATATTTCTTTGTACAAAATATAAACGTAATAAATATTTCTTTGGAAATAATATGTTTATATAACGCCGCCATCGTTGACATTAACAAAATGTCCACACTATATTGTTTATTAAATGTCACTCCATACCAGGCACGTATGCCCATTTTCCTTATCGCACATAAAACGTTGTATTTATTACTTTTCCTCTTCCTGAGTAAAGTTTCGAGTCTCACTCTGTGAGGGTGCTACTCATATGCTGTAACATCTGTCAGATTTGAAAGCACGATAGTTGCTAAAGAGGTTTCTCGGCTATCGACCGCCATAAAATAACCATTTATAAAAATAAGTAGTTGAAGCATGTTCCCGGTTATTGCCTGAGAGGTGTGGCGGAGCAATGGACGCCATAAATTATGAATATTATAGCTATTACTCGCCAGACGTATTTAAATCTCGCAGGGTCGGTAAACCTGTTAAAGGGTGGAACTGGAAAGTTATTTTTTTCTATTGTGGTTTTAGGAAACTGGTCTCCTTGTTTATTTGTTTACAATCGGACCTAGTAACATCAATCATGTCAGTTTGAAACTTGTTTACTGGATATCTAGAAATATGCGTGTAAAAATTTTATCATGTTCAAATATTTAAGTGAAATCCTTACAGCAAGTCAATCAATGTTTTTCACAATTCTCAGTAATTAAAACTACGTAAATTAATTAAAATTTATTTAAAAAATATGTGTTTGATAATTTGATTTATAATATTTCCAATTTCTACATATTAAAGAAAACTCTTAACTATTATTATAAATATAGATACTTATAAACTAAATAAATAAAAAACCATTAAGAAATAACTAAAAGTATTCTAAAGTATAGCGTCAAAAAACTTCTCCGCATCGCTGTCGACTGGTTATTTGCCCAAAAGTCTGGCGGCATTGCCACGCTGTATGACAATGCTTATAAAAGCCAGCCCTTGGGTCACGTGTTTGATTGGTTTATTTTCTTTGAAAATAACACGTTTGCATCTTGTCATTTCGTTTCGAATTCTCCGACATACAAAAACTATCGTAGTAATTCATCTTAGTCAGAAACACTGGCCTTTTTATATCTAGGTGGTTAATTTTTATTGCACGTCGGTGTATTTCTATTTCTGTTCAAGGTCAGTACACATTGATTTATAGCTAAATATATCAAAGCTTTACTTGTTAGGTTGTATGGAAAGCCACCGATCGCTCCAGGCTTTATCAACTTACACTATCTAGAACGGGAGATAAGAGTGATAACATACAAAATCATATGCGCAGAATATAGCTATGTTTGGAATATAGAATTTGAATACCTACATAAAGTATGTAGATTATTATAGCCTACTGCATATGAAGAAGATTTTTAGGACCTTGAAACGTTAATAATTACACTTTTTATGTACCTACCATATTGTCTCTTCATCACCCTAGGTTGACTGGTAGAGAATGTCTAAGGCATTAAATCCGCCTTTGTACTTTGTGTTGCATGAAGTTTAATAAATAAATAAAAATAAATAGTGACGAAATAAGAACTTATTTACAAACGGCATATACATTTTGTGATCATATTAGATGGGTAGATGCATATTTTATTTCTGGAAGATTCGCAATATTCTTCTTAATAATTTAGCGGGGTGTGCTCAAAAACTTAAATAATCTGTGTCGTCCGCTATTTCTTCTGATACATGAATTAATAATGCCTTGTTTGAGAATTTCTAACATAACCAGTCATATATTCTTATAAAAAGTTTTCGTAACAAAAACTTGAGAGAATATTTTGTGAAAAACCTTAGAAAAAGAAAACAAGTGGCGTGAACTTGGATGATACTTTTGCGAGGTCATCCCCTGAGGCCGCGTTGTTGATTATAACGTTTCAGCAACATACTACAGCGCACCTTGTCATATCATGCATGTAGTCAAAGATAAAATAATTTTACGGTCGCTTGCACATTTCTAAAAGATCACTAAGTACATTGTTCTAGATATATGTCTATATACCTATTATATATTTATTATTAAAAGGACAATCTAACTGACATATCAACGCATTGCCGAAACTACTAAGATTAGGTACGAGAAATTTTGTACAAGGCTTTCTTTTATGTGGTAGGCAAGCATTAAGAAGAAAGTTTTGGAAATTCAACTTTCAAGGATATGAAAGGGGGCGATTTCGTTTCCGTATTCAAAATTTTATTCGTAGATCCAAAAAAAATTGAAATTTGCCATGAATAGTGGACCTTTAGTAAATAATTAAGGTTATCGTTATTAGTATTTCAATACTACCTTATATGTATGAAGATTTAAGAGGTGTGTGAAAGTTTCTATGGAAGAACCTTATTCCTGCCCCTCTAGCCAAGGTACAACCGTTTCGAGGTGTTTAACGAAAAGAGAATCGAAACGAAAAGGTTGTAACTTGGCTAGGGGGACTGAGCGAAACTTTAAATTTGACTCTAATAGTTACATAAATGATTAATAAACATGGTTATTCTTAGCTTTACAAAAGAACCCTCAAAATACAACTTAAGTGGTGTTAGACTTTTTGTTATAATATTCTCGCTACGTCGCGGGCAAAGGACTAGAAAAGAATAGAATAAACTTTACACTACTACTACCTACTACTACTACTCCACACACACACACACTACACACACACACACACACACACGTATACTACTTACTAGTACTAGTAAGTAGTAGAGTGTGAGTGTAGTTCTTTATACTACTTTTTTTTACTAGTTTCTATTAATAACTACTTATAGTTTGAAATCAAATCTTTTTGCTATATTTTCCAGAAATGACAACTCTTTTGATTTTGCCACAGACACTTTCCAAGATTTCCCAAAATATTTTGTTGTTACAAAACTTACATGTTAAGCCATTGCTAAAAGAAATCCCATTAATAAATGTCTCCATTAATTTTAGATTTTAGTCTCTTTGTGGAGTCATAATTTAATAAAAGTAGCTATACTATTCATAAAAGACTAAATTTCATGTACATTATTCCGCAGCATTACATAGTCTGGCTCCTTTATTTTGAACCAAGAACACGAGTTAGGTTTAGTTTTCCAATAAATTGTTATCTGATACAACAGATGGAGCTTAGACTAAAAAAACAGGCAAGAGTGAAAAAAGCGAGTCAGACTCACCCACTGACAGTTCTGTGCCTAGCAGATTTTGGCTTCTACTTCTATCATGTAATCTTATCTAATAGTATTAAGGTGAAAATTTGTATGTATGTGAGTGTGTGCGAATATTTGATACTCCTTCATGCTTAAACATCTGCCTCCTTAGCCAAGTTACAACCGTTTCGTTTCGATTTTCTTTTCATCGACCGCCTCGACTGGGCCACGCCTCCGATTCCTTTATTCTGACGTCATCTCAACTCATCGGAACACGGGTAGATCATGATTAAAACACCAGCAGACAGGCTAAGTTGTACCCATTTTTTATTATAGTGTCACTACTTTACGATTAAAATCCAGATTATGTCCCTTCAGTTGCCATTTGCTTTCGAAGGCCACGGTTACACTTTAAGTTTTCCTTTTACCGTTTTGGTGTGGAACTCTAAAATTTCTGTGTATGACAAAAAAATTATAAAAGTCGATGTATCGAGCTGCAATAACTTCACTTATTTTCTGATTTTATGCAATGTGCAATTTAGCTTCACTTTTTTGACTGACATTTTGACAATTCAAAAGTGCTTATAAATGGTTTATTTAAAATAAATTTTATGATTTCTGATTACTGAATGCTTTCAGATCCAATATGGAGTATATTTGTACCAGATTATGCCAGCTTATTTGATCAACCAACATTGTTTTAGTTAGTCACGTGATTTAATTAACTCCGCTGTTTGCTGAATGGTTAAAATACTCACTAATGCTGATTAGTTAACATCGATGCGTTTAGTTTATTCGTAGCCGTGTATTTTATAAACTAATTTGCACAGTCACACTTTAACATGAACATATTTTTTGGTGATTAATTTCTTAATTATACGGTATTTTATACCACGTACATCGAATCACTGGTACAATTTGCCTTCTGCGGTCTTCCCGACCGATTATTATTATTAATTTAGGTGTCTTCAAGGTTGGAGTGAATAGGTTCATAATAAACTATTACGCTTCATCATCAACGATTGCATCCCTGCTTACCATCAGGTGGGATCACAGTCAAGCACTACTTTACATCATTAAAAAAAATGCTTTCATCAGACATATCTATCAAACACAAGGTGTGTTTGCAGAATATAAATTGCTGTTCATAAGAAGCTTTAAACAAAACCCTATCTACCCAATTTACGAAAAACACTGTTGTGTTAATTGCCAATTTTTATTTTTCTTTGAAAATCGAGAGCCGCGGATTACTGCCTGAAATTGTTTTAAATTGACACATTGTTTGGATTTCACATTCATTGCTTTATTTGCGACATATCTGTCAGATGATCGTAACCCTCTGTAACTCCAATTTACCACCAGGGGGTGCTTAGTCCAAAGTCAGACCTGAAAAAAAAATGTACCAAAAAAAGTTAAAGCTAAAATGTTGTGTGCGTACTTTGACGTCGAGTGCCTTTGAAAAGCCTTTTTTGGAAACAACATCACCGGAATGTAAAAGGGAAATCGTTTTGCGAGGGATACCTACGAGGAGTAAAATCGTTTGTCTATTTTTTATTTGTTCATACTTATACATTAGTGCGTGATGTATATTCTACTATTGTATAATTTTTATTTGTGAATTATTTGTCATCGGGTGCTGTTATCCCGAAATGTCTCTTTTGAGTCTAACCTATCTATATATTCAGATTTAAGTTGCCGCATTTAGTGCTTGATGAAACCATTTGTCATAGACCACAGAAACCTCCAATCCAATCAGCCCTCCTCTCTCCAAAAGCAGATGAGGCTTCCCAGTTTAATCAGGATATCTATAAGAGAATTCTGTGATCCCAAAATTTGCATGCGTTTGTCGATGACGCACGTGCATTCAAAGAGCAAGTGCGCAACCATTTCCTCTGTCTCCATGCATGCTCTGCACAAGGGACTATCCGTGAAACCTATTGTGTAGAAATGTTTATTAAGCAAGCAGTGATAGATACATACTCTTTATTGTACATCACAAAAAAAAACAGTTTACATCTGACAAATATATACATATGTATTAGTAGCTATTAGATATAATTGGAATAAAAATAATCTAGACAGGGGTCGTTCTAACTTAACTTTTTTGAGTCAGTTTGACCTACTCAGTTACATCTATATCTACTATTCAAACCCAAAAGACTCTATTGAAAAGGTCACAATGTGACTGGAAAGGACCTAATCTATTCTTATGAAGATTGTACAGTAACTTTCATTAAATACTGTCAATTCTTCTAGCAAGTTAATTTCCATCATCAATATCAATGAAACTTTAATAGACTTTAACTTAAAACTCGATATTAATTGACAAAAACGATTAATTTATCGCTTGACGTTGATGGCTCATCAAAGTCAGCTGCAATTCTTCATCTTCAAAACTTTCCGATTATAGGATCATAATAATTAAACATCATTTGCCACTTACGGAGAAAATCTAGCTTTATTGAACAAGGAAAATACTTTGCTAGTACTTTATAATAGTAATAAAGAGAAAAATAAAGAGATAATAATAATAACATTTATTTCAGACCAAAATGAATCCACAGAATAGTGTTAGTAAAAAACTTAAAACTAATGTTAGTGTCTTTAAAAATATAATAATCATAATTTAATGACTGCAATCGAACCTCACACTATCCACGCAGTATATAATACATCTACTATGCTGCGTCCAGCATTGGGCAATCCCACCTACCGCACAACACGCTTAGGATGCCGTGGGAGCTGGCACGCACTCGCTCCAGGATCGAGGCAGACCGCTTTCGGATTAAGGCTTGAAAGCCGTCAATTCTCGCTTCAGTTTGCTGAAGCGAGAATTGACGGCATCGTCGACGCGCTACAAAACCGCGGCAGCCCCGCAAACATGCTAAACGCGTTGTATGCCTTTTATGGGATTCAATTAAAATATTTGTTTATTTATGCTGTTTTAACATTTTGTTACCACCAATCAACCAAGACCACCAAGTCCAATAAGTCTAAAAATAAACTTATTATTATTATTATTAAAACGCAAATCACCTGTACTCCGAATCCCATGTTTATACAGTCACTGTGACTGTATATACATTCGATTGCGGTTATCCTTTTAAAAAAGTATATTTAATTGTTTACGGCCTTTGAATCGAAATAGGTACTGGTATACTTCGATGAGACAGAAATTCCCTGGATAATTCTGTCTCAATGATTTACTTTTAAATAATTGTACTGAAAATAGAAAGACAACTTCAATTACAGTTCCTTACAGAAAAGTTTATTTAACTAAATCATATATATTCGCAACACAACATTTCGACTTTATGTCGCTTCAAAATCCCTAGATAAAGTAGACTCGGGCATTGTTTTAGTCTAGTATTCCAAAGCAAATCTCCAAGATAATAGTAGCTCGGAGCGAATCAAACGAACGATCTGTGAACCAAATGAATGTTGGGCCTCGGAGCCGACGTGACAAGAAAGCTCATAACTACAGTCTGTGGTATTCGAACCTACTGTATTGGAGCATACCACCTACTCTATTGGAGTGGACAGGCCTGTCAGTATAGTGGTCAGTGGCCCTAGCTGCCATGCTGGAGGTCGTGGGTTCGATTCCCACCCAGTACAAATGTTTGTGTGATGAACACGAACATTTGTTCTGAGTCTGGGGGTAATTTATCTATTTTAATTAGAAATATATAAATATGATTATCAGTTGTCTAGTACTCGTACCATACGCTCTGCTTAGTTTGGGAATAGATGGCGTTGTGTGAAAATTGTGGAATATTATTATTATATCGTATATTCATTTTCAATACATATTTTTAACACACATACAAAAAAAACATTAAAAAATATAAAAAATACCTACCTACCAGTGATTAGGGCTCCAGAGACAAGAACCTCCTCACAATGCGAGTCGTATCAAGGAGTACTGCCTTCTGTATCAGGCCCTTGAACCAACCGCGCAACGACAGCTTCGGCAGATGGTCGTCGAAGCTTTTGGCTATAAGGCCATTGGCGGGCACAATGATATCCGAGTCCACATTCCACATGTCGACAACCTCGTGTGTGTCGAGATAGTGATTTGTTTCTCTTTCTCAGCTTTCACGAGATTCTCGTCATGTGGGATGGTGAAATCGACTATCGTTGTGCGGCGCGCTAATCGGTCTATCGCCACTATATCCGGCTTATTGGCTACAATAGTCGTTTCAGTGACCTCTTCAGAGAACCTGAAGGTTATGCCTGCACAAGTACTCGCCCTTAGTCAGACGAGAACAACCAGAGATAATATGTCTGATAGGCTCATCCGGACGATGACATGCCCGACACACATCAACCGCCCGTCCTTCATAATATGTCTCCGGTGGTTGTTCGTTAAGATAACTTCGTCCATAATCGCACAGACAAAACCTTCAGTTTTTCCGAAGAGGTCACTGAAACGTAACTAGGCCACGGACGCCGAAAAATCTACATCAGGCTCATGAAGGGCCCAATAAAAGCGCCCGTGGAGCTCCCTGTCTTTCCATACTTCCTTCCGGTCATGAGTAGTAAATACCACAGGTTTGCTCCAGTTCTCTTTAACCATGGACAACGGGGTGAGTCCCTTGTCCACTGCAACCACATCGCGGTGTATACCCACGTCGGTTTTGAGAAAGTATTCTCTGAGGCTGCACACCTCGCGGTTACGTAGAGTCTTTGCACAGTCTCATCACCGATGATCGTGGGTGATGCATCCGGTTGGCGGTCAGCAGTGTACTGACCCCCCTATTCAGAGCGTCTAGCTCGGTCTGAGTCTATTTGAGTATGCCGAAAGAGTACACTAAAACAGGCATGACCCAACCGTTGAAGGCGCGCACCTTATTTCCGTCTCACAAAAGGCTTGATATTATTATTATACAGCAGGTACCTACACATCAGTATACTTACAGGTAGGTTACTATACTACCTGTAGCCTGCTACTAAGTTTGCATACAAACTTCAACCCCATTTGACCCACTCTGAGGACTTTCGTAAAATAATTGTCTTTTGTATACACAATAGGGTTACGGAAACCCGAAACTTCATAGTACCTGTTAGGGTAGGTATTAGGGTAAATATTTTTTATCTTCATGTCTGCCAGTGGCTGAGGTGTTGCTAAGCAAGGATTTGGTTTATTTAAAAGACACAGAAAAACTATAGACAGCTTTACGCCAAATATACACGGTGCGGTTAAAAGGAGAGGAGGGGCCCCACCCTACTTCTACGCTTGATATTTTAAAACTAGGCGTGTGTAACTCTCTACTGAACCTACTCACTGTTCCGAAACATTTTAGTGTTCCAAAAGATTGGAACAACAGTAATGTTTTAAATGCATCATTTGAAACAATTGGAACACTGAAACACTCTTTACTTTAAGTGACTAATTATAACTACCGTACGTATAATGACCTGAATTAAAAACATCTGCTTTAAATTATCCTCAAATCAAAATTAAATTAAATAAAACTTTAGTGTATATGACGCAACGTAACAGATCACGATTCATAACAGTCAGTGTCTGTATCTTTTGAGTCGTTGTTCTAAGTTCCAAATGTTCCGTTTGTATCTTGCGAGTCGATGTTTCAATTCTTCCGTTTGCATCTTTTAAGCCGATGTTCCAAATGATACATATCACTGATTCGGAACATTTCAGTGATTCAGATGCAAATGTTCAAATCGCAAAGATGACACACTTTTCCCACGCTTATTTAGCACGTCTTGGTAAGGACCAAGACGTGTTAATTATCAAGTGTGCGAGTGAGAAAGAGCGATGAAGCTATACACACTCTATAGCTCACTCTATTCCTTAAACAATGCATTTCAGGTCGTCAAACGGATCGTGTCAAGAGCTTGTGGTAGAGGCCTCTGGACCTAGCCATCAAGCAGTTCTGCTATTATGCTTACTCTCTATAAAACAGTTTCTTTTTTAACACAACGATCTTATTCAATTATTTTAAGGGTAAAAATTTCCTACATAATCGACAATCAGTTCGCACTTGATAACAAGAGTACCTCAGGAACCTCAACTCTCCCTGAAGGCGCCAAGAAGGTAATTAAGGCACTTATCAGATGGATGGATACTCGCGATAATACGTAGGTACCGGTGCTCAGATAATTCAACAAAACTGTTTATCTTATGTCTTAGTTTTTCAGTGCTCTTAACTTGTTATAACTTGAGTAACAGCTGTTACCAAAAAGTAATGCAGACTGATGTACTAGTAATTGTAAGGGTAAATTGTAATGAAGAAAGTATTGAGTGATACTAGCTAAGTACCTAGGGTAGGCTAGGTAGGTTTTTAGTAGTCTAGAAAACCATTGTCTACGATATTATTCGAAGGAATAGGAATCTGTGTTTTCTGATAGCTACAACCCGGGGATCTTTAAGTCAAGAGTGTACAGGTTACTTCTAGGTAAGCGCGTTCCATCGTCGACCGCATCGTCGATTTCCATGAGTTGAGGTAGCGGTCAAGCGCGAACCTATCAAGAATTAAAAAAAAGACAATGATTTTTCACATTACTTGCAGGGTTTACCTACCTATGTAGATAAGCCCTACTCGATCTAAAGGTAAAGCCAACGAAATTGAAGGCCAATTTTAGCTACAATTCCCAGTAGATAAATTGAAACTTCACTGAGGTTGAAACTACCAAGTGTAAACTAGATAAATAGCTAGACAAGCTTGAGCTATCAATCCTGGTGATTGTAGAATTGCCAAAATTTAAGTGATTGATCGTGTGGCGTTTTGATAATTGTAATCAATCCGATACATTTTATATGTCTGTTGTCGTTTTATGACCTCATCATCTTCCTGCCCTTATCTCGTATTATTTGGGGTCGGCGCAACACGTTTTTTTCTTCCACTCTGCCCTGTTACTCGTCATGCTATCACTAACTTCCCTTTCTTTCATATCACTCTTCACACAATCCATCCATCTTTTCTTTGGTCTCCCTCTTCCTCTCCATCCATCCACATGTAAACTCATAACTCTTTTAGTAACATGCGTTTCATCCCTCCTCTTCACATGACCATACCAAGACAAACGATTCCCTTTCAACTTTTCAGTCGTTTGTCGTTTTATGACCTGCATGTGATATTTGACTTTACTTGTAAGTAATGAACAATTGATTTCCATTCCATATGATGATGAACAATTGATTTCCATTCCATTCCATTCCATTTTTCCAATTGATGCCCAATCTTTTGGGCACATTTGTAGTCGATAGTGATACGGAGGAATCTTTTGACGCAATGTTTTAAGATATCATGGTAAATACAAAGGTAGCATACACTCCAATTTCGATCAGAGAACTCTCCATTGAGTGTCAACGAATATTTTACCGTGGACAAAAGGTCCAGTTAGGTAGGTCTAACTTCGAGAAAGAGATCAATCAACGAATCCGTCTGGACTGGGCTGCATACAGTGTCTCAAGAAACTTAGAAAATTCAGTGAGCAGACCCAAATGACCAGTGCGTGTTGCCAGTGATGACTCTGAAACGTGGTCGGACATAATGGACCTCATCAGATGGCTTAAAGTCATATGATTGATGGAGAGGGCTAAGTGAGTTTCCTTGCGTGATCGAATCAGGAACGAACAATTCCGCCGGAGAACTAAGTTTACCGACATAGACCATCGAATTGTTAATCTAAAGTGACAGTAGGCAGTTGCTCCTAGAACAAATGGTCGATGGGGTCGAATGATTTTGAAGTGGCAACCACGTACCGTAAGGCCTCGGCAGGCGTGGCCTCTCATAAGGCGGACCGGTGACTTGGAGAGGGCCGCGGGAATCCAATGCATGTGAGACGTACAGGACAGGTTGTTGTGGCAACAGATGGGGAAGGCCTAAGTCCAACAGTATACGTCTTTCAACTGTTAAACTTTTTAATAATATTTGAATGTGTGTATGTATATTGTAGATGTAGATATGTTATTGTGTTATATTCTGTTGTTACTAAATAAATAAATATAATAATATTAACCAATGAATATAATAAAATAAAACCCTAGCTGTCAATACCTTCTAAAAAGTCTAGCTCCTGATAGCTAGATTAGCTACTAAGCTAATCTAGCTTTCAAGATCTGGCTACTACTAGATGCGCTAGCATGATCTAGCTTGATTAGGTAAACTCGTTGTTTACGACGCACTTTAGGTAAAATGCGTCATAAACAACGAGTTTTTATTCATTTAGTAAATTCACTACTATTTACAGCCGATTTAATAAATGAGACTTTATTGAAAGCTCCTAAAACCACTCAAGCCATTTCAAAGGTTACCTAATTGAATCCAATGTAAATTCTACGTAGCTGTAAATAGTAATAACCCGAGGTATCGATCGATTCGAATCGGATAAACTACCGAAGTGGCGAATACCTCAGAGGTGCTTCGCAGCGGTTTGTACAACTCGGTCAGAAGTGAGCCGTAATAATCTGCTTAGGCCACAGACACGAAGAAAGCGGGCGCGGGGTGGCGCGAGTGGCGGGGGTGGCGGCGCGTTCCAATGCATAGATTTATAAATATGAAACTGGCCTCGTTATCAGCGGGACAGAGAGCAGCGTGCAAGTGATGCGCACCGGTCAAGTGGTACACGCGTCTCCAAATTGCCGTAGTGTTAAATATATGTTTGTTACACAATAAATCTAATATTATGATTTTTTTTAATAATATAAACTAGTGCTCATGCACATGATGTTAAGCTGTGATCTAATTGTTGATGGTGAAGCGCACTAGTTTATAAAGAACCTATTCACTATTACTATTATCTATCTATTACTATTATTATTTATTTTATTTGCTATTTGTATCAAAAAGATGTTATCGCTGCTGTTAAAACATTTCGTTCGCGAGAATAATCACCATAACACAACATTACACGCTCTGGCTAGCGCCGCGCGATCTGCCCGCTGGCTAGCTCCGCGCGATCTGCCCGCTGGCTAGCGCCGCGCGATCTGCCCGCTGGCTAGCTCCGCGCGATCTGCCCGCTGGCTTCGTGTCCGTAGCCTTACTACTTTCGAACATCCAATACGCTACAACGCCTAAACCTGAAGACCTAACTTGAAGCAACCTATGTTAAAATGAATTCGTAGTATTTGAAAAAATGAAATATTGGGCAAACAAAAACTAGACTCGTAATTGATTAATAAAATATGATTTCATTATGGTTTTGCCCTGTATTGTCTTTGTAAATACGGTTATATATTTTTATAGTTGAATCGAATTCATTGAAAAGAATAGTGAATATCTTGTAATTTGAATGTATAGAATTTAAATTGTAAAGGGATTTTATTGAAATACTAAAAATACCTTAACATCAATAGTGCTCGGTTATTGCCTACGCAAAGCGATTTTCATAAAGAATGTATTTTATTGGTTTGGGCGAAAATGCGAAATCTGAAATTCAATTTAGGAGAGAGAAAAAATGCCAGTATGTGCAGTCGTGAGCTAGAAATCTTTCAAGTAAATTTTGTATTTATTATAAATAAGTGTTGGTTGAGCAATGAATTCCATACCTTTCAGTCGCTTTTTGGGTGTTAACCTCCTAGAATAAGTCAATATTTAATTTCTTAATATTTTCCTTTTGCGAAAATCCTTTACTGAAGAAATATTAAACATTGATCTAACAATTTCAAAATGCAGAGTAAACTGAGATAATATAATAAAGTGAATAACTTAATCACTAGACTGTGATTTCATTATAAAGCTATGTCAATGTCAGCCCGAGTTTGAAAATATTTGATTGCTCAGTTAAATAGAATTACTTCTTGTCAGAGCAGATTTTCTTTTGTTCAACGGTAGGCGTGTACATGGTTGAAAACCTTCAGAAGTTTGCTGTAAAAATATTAGCATATTTTTTCGTAAAACCTTTACACCCACACCGATGTCTTTTATCGCTTACCCGCACTAATAGACCTTAATGAAGCGTTAATTAGCGGTATTACATAAACTTAAATATAAGCAAATATCACTTTGTTCCTTTCAGTGCCTTAAAGACCCTGTATTTTCTTCTTAAAAGATGAACTGACCTTAAGTAATGTTCAGATAATGGTTCATTATCTTTTGTGAGCATGGACAAGGTTTTTGTAGGAACTTTAATGCTAGCGTGTTATATAAGAAGTACCTACTTACAAGGGTATTGACCGCAATTTTACAGTAACTCTTTGTGATAAAGTTTTCAAACTGGCACCAGTTCAAAAGTTGAATACAAAATATTTTATGTTTGTATGACTTGCTCCGTACTTCTTCGAACCCCGGCCAAGAGTAGCCTTTACAACTGTTTTATATACTGGCTTTGATCATATTGTAATGTACCTAAAAAAGTTTTGGACGGGGAGCTTTAGGTTAGAATTTTGATTCGTTGAAATAACAATGAGCCTCACTTGTTTTAGTCGAATGTTTTTCCAACAATTAGTTCGGAACCCGTATCGGTGTAGAAACAAAAGAATACCTCTGGCGGTCGTATTCGCACAATTTGAGATAACATTGGTGTCATCGAGCGGCGCCGGCGCTGGGATTACGGGGCCCTCTTATTTTATGTGGATAATCGGATGTAATCGTTAGGCCCTGGTTACGAGCTCGAATACAGGTTCTTATCCGTTTTTAAATGCTTATGTAACACGAGATAACAGTTTGTTTTTTTTTTACATCATTTTCTCTTCAACCTGTTTTGGACACTTCTTTTGGGTTTTCCAGGGATACGTTAGTGCGTGTTGCCAGTAACGGTGTATGGCAGTGTTACAGGCACACTTATGATGGGAATTATGAGAAGGCTAAAAGTCACTCAAAGGGCAATTGATAGGGTTATGCTTGGAGTTACCTTGCGTGATCGAATCGGGAACAGAAGGAGCTTATCACCTGTATTCCGAAGAATCACCAAACTTAAGTGGCAGTGGGCAACGCATATTGCTTGCAGAACCGATAGTCGATGAGGCCGAATGGTTCTGGGGTGGTGACCGTGTACATGAAAGATGCAGTGTTGGAAGGCATCGCGCAAGGTGGACCGATGACCTGAACAGAAATTGGACGGAGTCGAGAGTCGAGGGAATCCAATAGATGAGAGAGTGAGACATACCGGACCATTGTGATGCAATTAGGTGAAGGCCTGATGATGATGATGATGTCATAATGTTATTCGAGGTTAACTGAAATTCGTTTAAATATACAAATATGTAGGTAAAAGTTTCTTGCCAACGAGGAAATCCTCATAAGTTTTGTATTAAAAATTATATACAATAGTAAAATTCGTTTTTTTTTATTGGTGTAAACTAGTGTTTGACTGCGATCCCACCTGATGGTAAGCAGTGATACAATCGTGGATGGTGAAGTGCACTAGTTTATTAAGAACCTATTCAGAGACCTAAATTATAATCGGAAGGAATACTGCAGCAGGCAAATTGTTCCACTCTTTCTATGAACGTAAATAGTAGAGTAAATCCCTCGTAATTATGAACTCTGTTTGAGATGATAACAATATTTCGCCTAATGAACCGAATGTTTGAATAATAAAACGTTGTATTAAAACTGACAGCTTGTTAGAATGTCTTCTTACTTATTAAATCTCTATTTTTCCTTAATTAACTCGGACAAGATTATTGTAAAGGTCTCTACACACTAATTCCGCTTGCTAAAATCGCCGGCGGGCTTGTTTTGCGTCTATAGTATCGGGGCCAGCCTGCCGGTAATAACACGCTGGGCGCGGCGGCTTTAGTGTGTAGAGGCCTTAATATTCTCGAATGCTCTGTTCTGTTAAATTTTCACAAAGCAATTAAGACACATTGTTATATAGGTACATTAAATATTTTACAAGATATTTTAAGAGTACAAAAGAAATTACAAAAAATGTTGTAAACAAATATCCTACCTATATTAATATTAAAGTAAAACCTTCTTTATTGAGGGTAGGTTATCGTCAAATTACTTCTCCCACTCTGGGTGGAACGAGAAGGAGTCATGATCATCATTATTTCCATGTAGAAAGTGATCCGTTTCATCATCATCGTCATCATCATTTGAGTGGAAAGACGTCCACTGCTGGTCATAAGCCTCACTCAAGTGTCGTCATAACGGACAGTCCAGTGCGACTCGTATGCACAGGATTCCCGAGACCCTCACCAGGTCATCAGTCCACCTAGTGGTTGGCCTTCCAACGCTGCGTCTTCTGGTGCTCGCCGCCACACCAGAACCTTCGGCCCCATCGACCATGACAGGGAGAGTGTTGAGAGGGATTGTCAGATTTTTACTGACTAAAACCCATCTGTATTTCTTCAGGTACACAATCGGAAACAGGAACCTCCCGAAACAATAGTTAAGAATTTTCACTCTTAGAAGAGCGACTTTATCATAGTAATTGTGATGGGTCCAACGCTAGGTAAATATTAGTAAAACGTACCTATAATAGAAACCACGGGTAGTATGAAAGTGAAGCACGGGGCCCTGAGACGAAGGCAAAGAAGGAACAGGAGTTGGTTTTTAGTCAGTAAAAGTCTGACACTATCTCCCGCTCCGCCCAAGAGCGAGATTTGTCATAAGATGATTTTCCCACCCAATAAACAAAAACACCTGTAATAGAAAGATATATAAGTCTGGATCCATTATAACTAGTTAAACCCGTTGGTTAGTTTAGTTTGCCTCATAATTGAACCCTTTACCCTAGGGTTCAACTACGAGTACAATTAATAGACAAGCTTGTTAGTCTAGTGGTCAGTGACCCTGACTTCTATGCCGAAGGTTGTGGGTTCAATTCCCACCCAGGACAAGTGTTTGTGTGATGAGTACGATCATTTGTTCTGTGTCTGGGTGTAATTTATCTATATTATGTATGTATTTAGAAATATATAAGTATGTTTATCAGTTGTCTAGTGCTCATAGCACAAGCTCTGCTTAGTTTGGGACTAGATGGCCTTGTGTGGTCATAGCACAACTATAAAGGTTTTTTTTTTATAATAACTATAATATTATTATATAAAAAAAACCTATTAAATACACTTTTAAAAAAGTATTAAGCTCCTAAATAAATTATTTTTGGTGACATTCAATTAAATTTATTTAAAACAGGTGTTAGAAATGGTTCCATGTTTTAGACATATGTTGCCGACGTTTGTTTGTCTACAGTTATAATTCGTAACTTAATGCTGTCAGCAATATTCTTGCGAAAACCACATAGTTTGGATGGCGTGGGAATTAATTAATTCAGTAAGGGAGTTAATTAATTAAAGTAGCACGTGTTAGGAATCACGCCCCCTTGATTAGAAAATATCTTTTGCTAGATTTGAAACGCATAGTTTAGAAAACTTTTGTGAGTAGGAGCTTATCTATACTTATAATAAATCTGTAGAAGTGAAAATTCTGTACATTGAAAATATAAAAAAAATTAATGAACCCAAAAGTGTGATTAAAAAAATATTTGTCTGTCTGTCTGTTTGTTCAGGCATCACGCAAAAACTACCGGTTGGATTACGATGAAACTTGGTATAATTATTCTTGAATATTCTGGGCACCACACTGGGTACTTTTTATCCCGAAAAAGTATATACAATAAAAAACTTACAACAACAACATACTATAATATCGCTCGCCATACAATTCAATGGACTGTCACACACGACCAAGATAATAAATAATATTTCATATTTTCGTATTTCAAAAAACCTAATAAAACAATTTTCGACTTCTACGCGGACGAAGTCGCGGGCAAAAGCTAGTCTTCTTATATGTTTTAAAAGAATTATAAATAGACCTTAAACAAAATAATAAATTACCGTAGGTACTAATAAATAAGTGAATATTGTTGTGTGTATCATTGTTGTTGTTTTAAAGTAAAAATTAGGTCTTTAACTATGAAATTGCCGTTTTTTAAAACGGGTATCTTTGGATTGACTTGGAATTATAAGTTCATGTAAACTTTATATTAAAGTTACGTTATTCTTTTTTCACTTTTCACTTCAAAGCAACCCGTTTTAAAAAACGGCAATTACATACTTTAACCCTTATCATAAATTGCATTTCCTATTCAATATTACACGGCTGATTTAAATGTACTGACTGCTAAGAACCATGCTTGCTTGCAACATATAAATTCTTATATATAACTCAGTAAAAACACCCAAATTCTGAATTAAGAATTTTAAATGGAGTATTCTTCAAACTCTATCCTGAATACTGACCGCTATCAAACCTGATGGAAAGTGGCGATGTAGTCGACGAAGGAGTACGCTTGCTTAGAAGTAATCTATTCACTCTTGACTTAATGACCGGAGGTTGTAGCTATCAGAAAACACAGACTCGAGCAGGCATTTCTATAATAATTACTCTCTTCTGTACTGTCAGTCAGTAATAAACGTTTAAAAAAAATAGCCATAGAACAAAAACGGCCCGTCAACCTGGTAATCCTGTAAAAGTGATAACATTTCCCAGAGCGTTGATTGTATCCGATTCAGTGAGACCGAAAATAATCGCCGAATCATTTTCATCCGAATTGGAAATACAGAGCATTGTTTTTTCGTAATCGATTTGTTTATTTTGTATTAGATGTGATTTGTGGCTTTCGATTTGAGATTTTAACCTTATTAACCGACTTCGAAAAAGGAGGGTTTTTTTTTTTGGGTGGGAAAATCATCTTATGACAAGTCCCGTTCTTGAGCGGAACGGGAGATAGTGTCAGACTTTTACTGACTAAAAAACCACTCCTGTTCCTTCGCTGCCTTCGTCCCTGAAAACCTGGGAAATGTGGTTGATTGATCAAAAATTTAACGTAAAAATTGTTAGCATGGATGACAGTACCATATCGTAATTTAAGAGGGTCCTTTTCCACTCGCCTATCGTCAACATCGAGCATGGTTTGAAAGCTTGTTGCTTTATCTAACGCAATCCAACGCGATGTTTGATGAAGAGCCAATGTAAAAAAAGAGAGATAACGCTTAAAAACTCTGTTGGCATTCGGTAATTCCGTGTTTTACTCAAATATTTCACAAAACTTGTTATAGGAGAGACATGTTTTTTTTTAAATCCTTAAAAGATTTTTAGAAAAATTGTCGTCGTTCGGAATCTCGATTAAATGTGCAAATATTTTTAATTTAAGAATATATTATGGAGGGTCAAAGTTCACGTAAAATAGCAGATTTTTAGAGGTCTTTACTAGATTAGTTTTACACAAATTTCAAAAAGGACACCACTCCTTCCCACCGAATTTAGGACTTGCATAAGGCGGACTGCAAGGATGCCATGGCGTTTGTCTAACCATTTCTCAAAGAAGGACTTACTGCTGCGATTGTACGCTTCCAGACACTTGTCTATTCTTTTTACTTTAAATTAGCAAAAAAATGTTAATCTTGACTATATTTCAAAGAACTTAGTTGTTTCCGTTACAGGTTTTATAAATAAAATCTCGAAAGAAATGATCGTCTTTACTTCCAACTTTGACCATTAAAATAAGATCCCGCATTACTGTCAAACAGTACACCCATCTTTGAGTAAATCGATAAAATATTGAAGCATTTTACATAGCACCAAGCTGCAGCATCGCGCACCTTTTTAATTGTCATGCAGTCTGACAGTGACCACGCTATCGGCTACGGCCTTAATTACTCGACCGATTGGCATAAAATTTCACACACACGTTGTCGGGTAAAGAAAAGGGCATAGGCCATTCACCCAAAAAAGTAGGTATTATTCCCAAGAAATGTACGGTAATGCGAGCGAATTCGCAGACAAATTATATTATTCTGTATATATATATATATAAGGCAAAGCCTTGACTCACTCACTGTCTCATTAACGCCTCCCAGTCCAAACCCCTGAACCTAGAACACTGAAATTTTGCATTGAAGTTCCTTATGTTATTATTATTATTATTTATAATTTATGTCAGATAGATCCATATTATGTTAGTAGAACTTAAAAACTATGTTAGTAACATTGCTCATTAAAATAAATAGAATAAAATAAAATCAATTCATAAACCTATACATATAACTGTGCCCGCTTGCCGCTGCACCAGACCTGCAGCTGTGCAAACGAGCCCAGTGCCCCAGGAATCGGCAATCTGGCTTATCAGCTATCGCCTTAAAAATGCCGTTAGTGCTTTCCCGAATCCTTCGCATCAGGGATAGCTGTTCTATTTCGCATAATAGCTTGAAAGCTATCTATATGTGCCTCAGCAAACATTTCCGATGCGCCACAGAACCGCGGGATCCCTAAAAGCACTCTACAGGCGTTATTATACTGAATGCGAAAAACGTTGTAGATCCTCTGCGTATGTTTAACCCATAGGCTGCATGTGTAGAAAGACTGGCAAAACGCCTTGAACAGAGTGAGTTTCACTTCTCTAGTACCTACATCGTGCAAACCTACTTGCCAGCATATTACATTAGATCGACAATGCTCTTCGCTCCCTCTCGATGTCACCGTCATCATTCAAATCCCCATTCACAGTGTGGCCAAAGTACTTAAAATACGACACCCTATTTAGTGGTACACAATAAAGAAAAACCAGAAAAAAACGATTTTCCAGAATTCAACGCCACAAGAGATGAAACGGGGGTCCAAAGTTTGTATGGAGAAATCTGCTTTCACGCGGGCGAAGCCACTAGCTGAAGCTAGTGCGATATACAAACATATCCATCATTTGTGTATATAAGTATATGGTATATATAAAGGTATATAGTATAGTGAATCACTATTTTATTTGATGACATATAGTTTTGATATGGTTATTAGCATCGCACACTACTTTTTACTATTTAAATACGAGTATAAAATCCACGTATTTTTTAACATTTAAATTGTAGGTAGCTCGTAAACTTTTAAAAACATTGCGGTGCGTATTTCGTGGAAATCGTCAAAATTTTTGGTGAAATAAAAAGTCAGACCTTTCACCGTCGTCGTTTATTTCTGCAGAAAAATACAAAAGTATATTTAGTATTCTCCGTTGTGTTTTCGTAGACGGTAACAAGAATTCTTGAATAAGAAAAATAAAACGTATATTAAGACCTGCAATATTTTTTGGGGGAAAACCATTTTTAGGTACCTTATCTACCTTACTTGCCCGCCCGGAGTACACGGTGGAGCATACGATATAGGTGTGCCCCGCCTGGGCAGAGCACCGCCGCGTCTTCGTGGGGGCGATCGGCGACAGCGATCTCTCGCGCCGGGCCTTGGTACAGGCCATGGTCCGGAGTGGCAGGCGGCCGACTCCTTCTGCGAAGCAGTAATGCTAGCAAAGTCCAGTGAGGACTTTGCTAGCATTACTGTTTCCCCAATCACCGCCGGGATTCCGATCCCGATTTCCGGCAACCGTAGGCGCGGGCTTGTGGACGGCGAGCAATGGGTGGCTCGCCGTCCGATTGTCCGGTAACCGTCCGGACCGGGCCCAAGTCGTCGACGACGCGTACTGTTCCACGCGCGCCTCAAGGAGATGTCAGCAACTGTAAGGGCCCAGCAGGGTCGAAACCAACTGGGGTCATGGGTGATGCGAAAGAGATCCCCGGGGCCCCGGAAAAAAGGCAAAGAAGGAACAGGAGTGGGTTTTTAGTCAGTAAAAGTCTGACACTATCCCCCGCACCGCCCAAAAGCGGGGGATGTCATTAGATGATTTTCCCACCCGAAAAAAAAACCTACCTTACTTGTATATTTCTCAAAACAGCTTTTCAAGTTATTTTTACTGATCAAAGTGCTTTAAGTAAAAAACTTTGGTGATTTTCTTTTAAAGGGCACTGGTCGTCAGCATTCATAATAGATGTAAAATAATGGTGGTGGCAAAACTTTCCTATGCGACATTTACTCAGTGTTACAATGGACCAATAAAATTAATATGATGCCACCCGTGGCTAAATAAACCGCTTCGATCGTAAAGTGCCAATAAGCACGTCCCCGACACTAATGCCGTGCTCTCGGTAATTTACAGAAGCTCATCTACGATCGTGTCTCAAGTATTTTATTTTTTTTACGGCTCCGGGCTAGTCAAGTGAAACTGCAAGCACAATTTAACTTTTTAACGGCCGTCGGGCGTCGGATTAATGCGACAAACACTCTCGCGTCGATTTCACCCGGGTCGCACATCCACGACCAGGACGGCAAGCAATGAGTAGCTCGCCGTCCGGCCGTCCGGTAACTATCCAGACCGAGATCGAATCGACGGCGCGTAGTGTTCCACGCGCGCCTCAAAGTGATGTCAGCAAACCTTAGAGGCCCAGCAGGGTTGAACCCTACTGAGCCCATGGGTTGTGCGAAAGTGTACCCCGAGGTCCTGAAACGAAGGCAAAGAAAGAACAGGAATGGGTTTTAGTCAGTAAAAGTCTGACATGCCTTCTCGCTCTGCCCAAGAGGGAGAGAGTCTAGGATGATTTCCCACCTTAAAAAGTATTTACTAAAATTGTACATTGCACTTTATTGAACTTAGTCAATTTATCGACTCAAAATTCATCTAGTTCTGACATAACTCTGTCCATATCCTTAAGTATAGCGTTAAATGTAAACACAATAGCTTTCACCTATAGATATAAAGAAAAAAGCAACAAAGAAAGAAAGAAAAAACGTTTATATAGACACGCAGATGCGTACAAAACTATTTTGTCACCAAATAGTTTTTTATAGTGCGAACTAATCAAATAACCCCGCTCTGGACGGAGCAAGAAGAGGTGTCAGACTTTTACTGACTAAAACCTACATGTGTTCGTTCAGTTACCCTTTAAGTTGTAGTTCAAGGCCACAGTAACCCTTTTGAACAATACCGCAGCGTTGTCACCAAATACTTGCTTTGACTTCGACATGCCTAAAAAATGTTGCTTTAAAATTTAAAATAGAGAACTTGAACTAGGTACTCGAGTTGGTTCCTTTCTGTCACAGGTGTTACACACCTGTGACAGAAAGGAACACTTACAGGAACAATACAGGTTACCTGTCACAAGCAAAACACGAACTTGCAAAATTGTTTGTAAACTTGGAATATTGAATTTTTTACCGGCTTTTGAACGTGAGTAACTAATACCTAGAAATTGCAAGCAAATGGCAAAGGTCAGACTGAAGTTAAGCCGTATAACAATAAACATATATGTAAAGCTAACAGTATTATTCACGCATTGCCAAACTGTTGTTATTTGTAAAGTGACAGGTATCTGTCAGCTGACATAGAAATGTAAACAGTCTTGTATATTTTTAATGGTAACATTGACAGATACTTGTCACTAAAGTAATAGTCGACTAATTTATCAGGTATGGTTAGCTGTCAAAAGTTGGGACCTTAGCCTCAACTGTCATAGTCGGCAGTTATGATTTTTGTCGACGCACTTGAACTTGAACCGTTGAACAGAACGTTGATATTTTGATTGTGAAAATTATATCGAAGAATATCCAAGCAATCATTGTTTTATTTCTGAGTAGAGATCGAGTTCCTACATATAGATTCAATGTATAGATTGTTTTTTTACTCGTCCAGAAAATGAATAGAAAATCCTACGTGTGATTAGGTACAGCATTCCACCTCCACTCACAATTTGTGCTAAAAATCACTGAATAAAAATAATTAGGTTGAACACACCTCTTCATTCCCGACATCATCATACGAATTTCAACAATTGCCGTAAACGATCCAGGTAGCTTTAAATTGCTCTTTACAACCTTTGAAGTCAGGATAAGTGAAGTTTTGAGAGCTTAACAAGGCAATGATTGCGTGATCTTCTCCCATTTATTTCTAGGGTAAACCACTATTTGTGTGACGTAGTTAGACGCACTAGCTAAGTAATCTAGCCATAAAGCTTTTTAGTTAAGCGATTGGGCGTTAATAGGCGACTACCTTACATTTTCTCAGAAATTAGTCGTCCTCCATTAAATGAAATAATTAGTATTACGTGAGGAAACGAATGTTAAACTAATAATTTCAGTTTCTGACATTATTTGTATCGTTAACCAATTCTGCGAATTTGTCCAAGACTTCCAATTAAGTATTACTATTGATGTTTACCATTCAAAGCTTTTAAATATATTTTATTGTAAATCCATTTAGGTTCAAAGAAAGGTTATAAAATAAAATCCAAAAGCACTTCTACTTCCATTGCTAACATAAAAGCGCAAAGTACTTACCTACCATATTCAATTTTCCTCGATACTAAATATTTATTCTGCGTAGTTTATCCCACACTTTGGTGCGTAGGTGTTTTTCGGAGGCTTGGGTGTCTGATACCCGATGCTGCGGTCTTCGCAGGCTGAATACTGAGCAAGATACCTAACATCTACATAACCTTTTCGCGTCGAGTTACGAACCTGAAATCTCTAGAGCCAACGTAGTACTCATATGGCACCTTTTTTCTAGGAAGTTGTGAAAGACAGACGTTTTTCGGCAGTCTTTTATTTTCGTTCTTTTGAAAGCTCCAACCTTTCAATTCTAATAATACCTATATCTTTTATATTCATATCTTTTCATATCGTTCCGTTCCTGATAAAAAAAAATACGTATCTTATAGGGATTCTTAACATTTTTGTCGAAATAAGATATATGTAACTGTCTGAATTCGTTGATTCTGTTATTAAGCTTTAGTAAAATTGACAAGATCGTATATGAGTGATCTTGTCAGCCGGAAATTGTTGTGAAACAAACTATGAAAATTGACTAACTAAGTAATTGGATACGCCACGGTTGCGGCGATAAGTGCTCTCTATGAGGAGCGGCTAGAGAAGCGCCATGGTGTCCTCACCTCTCGCATGACACCGGTCCTCACATGGTAAGTTCGGGAGTTATCTACCTTTTCTAGATTCCGACGGAAGAAGCGACCGAGTGTCATCATTTCGCAGACAGCCTGGAGGACACGGTGGAACATACGGTGGAGCTGTGCCTGCTTGGGCGAAGCATCAGCGTGACCTCATGGAGGTGATCGACGGTGGCGACGACCTCTCGCTCCGGGCCCTGGTTCTGGTAATGGTTCGGAGCGAGAGGGAATAGGATGCGGTCGCATTCTTCTGCGAAGCAGTAATGCTAGCGAACGAAGCGACCGCAATAGTGAGGGACTGTACCTACATCCTCACGCCCAAGCCACCGCAATAGGAGTTACTTCGGACATCGGGTATCGCAGAGCGATCTCTAGCCGTCGTAGGCGCTTAAAGGAGGCAACGGTCCTCACGCCCCGACCGCCGCCGGGATTCCGTGGACACTTCATTGGACCACTAGGTTGTCATCAATGGTCTTCGAGAAATTTTCTGTAGAGGTTTATATGTTTAAACGATACAAGAGTTTTTTCTAGTGTGGGGCTAAGCTTAAAAAAAATTAAGTCATATAATTTATAAAAAAACGGGCAAATGCCAGTCGGACTATAATAACGTACGGTATATAAATTGTGACGTAACTACAAATTTTCAATTTTCAGATTTTTTTCTATACTTGTGCTATGAGACCTTGCTTCATGCCAAATTTCAAGATTCTAGGTCAACGGGAAGTACCTTAAGAATTTTGATTCCCTTGAGAGTGTCGAAATATACGTTTTTTGCGACCTAAATGGCCGTTTTTTTTTTCACTGCTTAAAGGGATCGCAGATCTAAGTCTATTGTTTTAATTAAAAGTCAATACAGGGGGATAAAGGGTCTTGACAGACAGACTGACTGACGGACGGAAAATAAAGTGATCCTATAAGTTCCGTTTTTACTTTTGAGGTACGAAACCCTAAAAAATAAGGCAAGAAAATTTTATGAAACGCTTTGGTGATCCAGTGAAAGAACCAGTCCAATCGTCAACTCCTTATCACTATTTGTATAGATTAGGTTAGTTTATTTTAGGTTTTTACCTATTTTATTGACTTTCATGGAAGGTATATTTGTACAAGGCGTATTGTTTATTATCCTACTTGAAAACAGTAAGAGACCAAACCTCATTTAATTTTAATTGCTTACTCACCCGTGTTCTTTTGTTTTGTCATGTTTTCTCGTGAACAAAGACTTTGTATTTTTCTCTACTAATTACTTTTGAGAAGCTTTTATTAGATATTTTTACTTATTTTTAAAGTATTTATTCTATTACGAATATTATTATTTTTAGTTTGTTTGTACTATATATGTTACCGGCAATTTGTATAATTCAGGTATTCTATACAATACCTTGGCAATGTATAGAATACCAGGGGAGTCCAGGCAATGTATGAAATATTATGAATATTATTGTCCATCACATACTTTACCTAGTAAATGTATACAATTCCAAGGGATTGTATAGATTTCCTGCTGGTCCACCGGCAATGTGTAAAATAAATTGATTTTGGTCTTTAATGATCAAATCACCTATTAAATGACGGGTAAATGAAACATGTTCTATACTTAAAAACAATGTAAAAGACAGGGAAACAATTAAGGTAATATTAGGGTACCCCGATATAGACAGGATAGGCTTATCCTTAGCCTTCGTAGTTATTTTTTACCAGCCAAAAATAGGAGCCTTACTTTAAACCCCGCGGACAGAAATAGAACCTGAGTATATACATAATAAAATTAACGTGAAATTAAAAATTCTTCTGGCTATAAGTAACATAGAGTAATTTGCTTACAATTTATTAACTTTCTAACCTGACCTGTCCGTATCGGGGTGCGCTAAAATTACGTCACCTCTTTCCCTGCTCTCGTTTTTTACACAAATTACCGACTGTGCATTCGGTATTGCATAGAATACCTAAGTAAAGTATAAAATAATTAATATTTCATAAATTACCCACATGTTTTATTCTATACATTGCTTAGGTATCTTATAGAATTTCGGATTATACAGATTGTGGGTAACATGTATACCTATTAAAATATCAATATTTATTAGTTCATAGGTTTATAAGTAGTTATATAATGATATCATAAGTTAAAATGAAAATTCTATTACGGAATTTTTTATTTCGCTGACTTTTGATGAAATGGAGATTTTTAATCGTCTTCATTTTATTCAAAATAAGGTTATAATTTAGAGAACCTTATATATTTCGTAGATATTCCTACTCACGAGAGTAGAGTGGTAGATGGATTTTTATTTACATTTCAAAGAAAATTAAAATTGCGCACTGCGTTTTATTTTGAAATGAGGGTGTATTTCAGCGATGTGAGAATTTTTTTCACAAAGTAAAGAGTGCAATAAATTCTAGGACGATACTTACAAAATTATTTTAACAGAAAAACTCAATGATACTTTTGAACTGACCCAATTATGAAAAAATTTGAAGGTAGAGAGACAGCAGAATTTTTCAGAGTACCTACTAACCAATTTTCCAATAGTTACCTACCCAAATCTGTTCGACCGTCATTTCGACCTGCTTGACTACCCAATATCTTAAACCATTAATTACGATAGGATAAACTTTATCCTAATAAATTGCACGCGAAATAATGGCAAGCAATCAGCTTAAGGAATTATGAAAAGGGGCGATCAGAGAGGTTATATTTTAGTAAATGGGTTGGGATATTAATTAACCCCTTCACGGACTATGAAAACTAAACTTTAATTAAGTTTAAGTATATTCTGTAAGAAATACTAAATAAAAAAAAGTTTTTTTTTCTGGTGATTTTTAATTTGAAGATTGCGAGCTGTTTTTGGATGTTTGAAATATGGGTGTGCTGAAATACGACTCTGTCTATACTTTTTCATTTATCATTTTATATCCCCATTGAGTCAAGCATTTTTATGTTTGCCTGTATATTATGAAAATATATATGTCGACATCATCATCATCATTTCAGCCGAAAGACGTCCACTGCTGGACATAGGTCTCCCTCAAGATGCCGCGTTTCGTTGAGCGTTGGAAGGCCTCCTACAAGGTGGACCGATAACCTGGTATATGTATATCATGATAATAATACAAGATTTAAATGTCGCATTTTATATGTGGGGAAGTATACAATGTAATACTAGCTGCTGCCAGCGACATCGCCCGCCTGATGGTAGATAATAACGATAACAGAAGTATGAAATAACGTAAGGGACATTTTTACATTTTAGGTAAATGTCCCTTACGTTATTTCATATTTCCAGTATCGATAATACAAACAGAATATACTCCCGAGATCAAATTTTATTTGTTCACTATTATGTCACCATCAGTACTTTTAACATTGAAAAATCTTATGAACATAGTTCTTTTTTCCCTTAGAACTAATTCGGATCTGCAGTAGGGCATTATTTTCGTCGTTAAGCTTATTGTTTCATCAATTTACCTTAAAAATGAAAGGATCGTATATAACTATCGTTTACAAAAAACAGCATAAAAAGTTTGTTTTACAATAAGTGGGGCAAACCAGTGACATAAACTAAAAATAAGAAAGGATCCAAAATTGAGCACTAGGTACCGCTATTTTCACGTTTAATCCCGACAAATTGACACTGTTTATCTAAATTAATTGCTGTCTATCATTCAAATAAGATTTTACTAAGCTTTACGCTGTTTTGTCTAGTGCGTAATACTCAAGTTCCAGGAATAATGTTTTATGATTTACGCAATCAAACGCCTTAGACAGATCACAAAAGACGCTTATACTATTTTGTGCCTTTTTTCAACACATCTAAAACGTATTTTAATAGGGAGACGCCAGCATCAGTTGTACTGCAACCTTGGGTGAAACCATACGGTTTTCTTGTTAAAATGATTGAGCATTTGATTTAACATGGCCTCTAATAGGTATAATACAGAATCATGCAGACGGCCTATAATATTTTGTTACCCACCTAACTTTGTTTAAATAAATTCGAAAAGACTTCTTAATCCACACACAAATTAAATACCAAAGCTTGCTAAAGCTAAATTCAGCATTACAGTGTCAATAATTGAGGTACAAACATTGGTAGACAATCCTCATAGATCTTCGGTAAATTTAATTTTAATTACTTTAAAAGCGTTGTTATTGGGTTATATCCTCAGTCTGGTTTAGCTGGCTAGGCTGCAACTTTATTTTGTAATATATCTAAATGGCTATCACTTGCCAGGACTTCAAGGTTTCAGTGATAAATCATCCCACGCTATCAGCGAAATTAAAAAAAAAAGTTAAGTTAGATTAGTATTTATGTAGTAAACCAACCTTTGCGTAGTAAGTAATCTGTAGTGCAACTACTTATTTTTGTACTTTAGCGTAAATTATATTACCTTCTCAATCATAAAAAGTAGATGACATAATAATAAATCATTACTAATTATTGAGTCTTTTATTACTGTTCCATCTCCGGACCACCATAACAATACGGCCAACGTATCTTGGCGAGTCCGAACTTTGCGCAGAAGGTTGTGCACGAACTTTTTTTTAGCAACCGAATGGTGGTATGAGGCGACGTGGGCGGGGTGGTGGTCTAGTCTAGAGATTGACCCTATGTAAACACAATCGACCCTTTATTGAATCAAATCTCGTAATTGATTTTTATTGATTTACAATTTATTAAATTTTGTTTATATGAGATATTACAAATATAGTGAATTTTGTCGTTAGTAAACGGGATTTGTGACTTTAATAATAATAAAAAAACAAAAAAAAAATTCTTGTTTGAAAGACATTATTTATTTAAATATCAGTTATCTATTCACGACTACTTGAATAAAGTCGTTTGAGAATATTTTAAACCTCCTTATAAAATTGAATATAAATATATTTTTATAATTAAATTTCAATAAAAATCGATTAAACAACACCTTTTGACACACAAATTGGACATCCCTTTTTGGTTATTTTGTAAAGCTTCCTGCTTTTTCGGCAATGCTCGGTACGCGGTAATATGTTTCAGTCGCACTACATTAGCGTTAGTGCATTTACGTCTCGCGCTAACTCTGTCTTGACCACAGGCGATTACAAAGAGTTTTCGTAGGTTGTTATTATTATATTGTTAAGTTTGTTTCTTTATTTCATAAGTTATGTTTGTAGACTTCTGTCTCAAAGTGTTTTGATATTTATTTTATTTGTACTTGGTCCCTGTATTAGTAAAATTTAATATGTATTTAAAAAAAAAAATTACGATTGTACATGCGCTAAAGTTTGCAGAGCCTATGTTCAGACTCACCAAGTTACGCTGGCCGTATTGTACATGGTGGACATCCCACCCATACGCACAAAACATTTTAGGAACACATACATATATTGAATGTACAGCTATGTAGAAAATGCCTGATGCGATGTCTAACTGACTTGTTGTCCAAACTACCTAACTAACTTTACTTACTCAATACTGAATCTTAATTTTTAATCTCCCAAACCTTCTTGTATTGATCTACAGCTGCGCCGACCCCAAACGAATTGGGAAATGCCTGACCTTATCCCAATTACGTACCCAAGGATGATATTAGAATATTAAGTTTAGAATCAAAGTTAGGGAATGTAAATGGAACTCAACCAAAGCCAACTATGCAATTCTGTGTACACAAACATTTACTGTGGTACACACAGACCCAGACGGCACCATAACAATAGTACAACTCAGTGGAGCTAAAGTTAAAACACGCTATCATGGTATCCTAGTTTCTACTTTACCTTGATACTTTGCAGAAACACAATTTAAATTCTGGATAGAGTTTGCAATGTGCCTCTGTTCTATACCTACATAAAAGATATTCTGATAATAAAGTTATCGTACATATTATAAACTTGGTATTTGTTAGCCAGTTTGTAGAGAGAAAGGTCAGGTCATTTTTAATTGATTATGACATAACATGTGTTCTCTTACTCAAAAGTGCCTTACAATTAGATAGATAATAAGTTACAAATTATTTATTTGTGAGAGACTGGTATTTTATTATGGCTGGTATGTATTACCAGCCCCGTCCTCCAAACAGTCCATTCTTTTTTTTTAATATTATCGCTTTGGAAAAAATATAAGTAATTAACGACACGGACACGGCGGTATCTACTCCGCTCCAGCGTAACAGACCTACCGTGTCCTCTGGGCGATCCGCACAATGCTGACACCCTGGCGGTCCTTCCCGTTAAATCCGAAACGGGAAACTCCTGAAACAACCGTGTCCGGTAAGGACTTGCGTCAGGCGGAAAGCGAGGATGCCATGGTCCTCCAAGAGGAGCTTTTCGCTGCGATAGTGGCCCAATCTTTGTCTCCCTGCCTCATTTTCTTTATTTTTATTTTAGGTTGGAGCAGCATGTCTTTCTTGCCTACATCTCAATTTGCTGCCATTTCAACAGTCACCTCTTTTCTAGCGACATCGCTTGTAATACATCCACTAATCGTTTCCTTGGATTTCTTCTACCTCTATAAACACTTAAATTGATACTCAAAACTTTCCTCAAAAAAACAAGAAGGTAATTGAATTGAAATTTTAATGGTAATAAACAGTTATTCAGAAAATCACCTTTTAAAAGTGGCAAACAACTACTATTATCGATTCTCAATGCGAAATCCTGCTAAAGTTTATGCGATACGAACCGATCATAATATTGTTCCGTCTCCGCCTCTGTTTAGATGGAGGTGCAAACACAATGGCGCAATCAGCACGGGCGGAAACATTCTGATAATAACGAGCGATTTTAATGGCCACACCGGAGCAAAGGAAATAACTGCTCAACGTAGCTCTATTGTAACTAGTGTCAAACTAAATGACAATGGTGGACATAGTTTCAATATAGATAATGCGTAGGTATTTAATTATTATTAATGGTTTATGGGACTTGGACGCGCTCAGGGGCACATAGCCTCGATAAAGAGTGGTTCACGAGATGCTCTGGGCAGGCAGACCCACTACCAGCTAATTGATAATTTTTTACGATAACTTGAACAATTGATTTTAGTAAGGTTTCATGTTTTCTCTCCAGTTCTTTAAGTGGAACTCCTTATTTCAGTCAAATTATAATCAAACTAATATTAAAAAGGCGTTCGAGTGTGTATTTTTATTTTGTATGTTTATTGTTATTTCTTCACGTATGAACTGTTAAACGGATTCGGATCAAATTTTGCACATGGGTAGACCACATCCTAGAATAACATACTGATTTCTTTTTATCCCGGGACTATATATATGTTTAGTATACCCGTCAGTAGAAATCACTGGCAGCAGCTAGTGTAGTAATAAAATCGGCCGATATATTCCTCTGTACACCAATATATCGGTCGTCCCACGCAAGAGGAAGAGTAAACCCACGGAAATGGGTCAATGCATCGCAGAATACGGGCTGGAAACCACAATGTCTCCGTACAACGCTCGTCTGTGGCGCTCAAGTAACCTCACAAGCCCCGACCAAATTATTTACATATCCCCGACTCACTTAATCCCCGTTTACAATTTTCCGAGTACCGATAAGTACATGTCGCTATAATAGCTTGTCCATAAATAAAATTCAAACAGCACGTAGTACACGCCATTATTGATCGATTTGTTTTCCGATAAGCTGATGACACATCTAATTTATATTAATGATAGGAACACGTTGACACTGATATTCCAGATATAAAAATTCTGATAAAAAATCATGACAGAATTTTTCCGTTCAAACATATTGTTACAGCACAAGACTAATTACTAATGTTTACCCGATCTGTTTGTCAATTAGCTGTGCCATATGCGGCCAAGTTCCGTTGATAAGGCGTCTAGTGCCCTTGCTAGTTATCTAACACCTACGTGAATGTATTAGGTAGACTTGTCATTCACAACGACAAGGTTATATCCAAGAACACCGATATATCGTAATACTCTAGCTTGATTTGCATGATTATCGTTCTGTTTGCAAAATACGTCCCACACGCCGTCGTTAAATTTATTGCCTGATTTATTTCAACAGTTAAATTAGGTCTAAATTCAGTGATCTGTTTTTTATGTAAGCAATAACATTCATTTGTGTTATACATGATAATAGCACCCGTATAAACCACTCGTGAAATTGGTTTTATATCAAATCTGATATTAACATAATGTTGATATATTCGAGTTAGTAAATAGGTTTTTTATTTTCAGGACTGAGCGCACGGAGGACACGGTATCCAGCAGTGGTAACCTCGCCAACAACGCCGTGCGACACAAAATAGTAGTTTTAGGAGCTGCCAAAGTTGGCAAGTCATCGCTCATATCACAGTTTCTATATAACACATTCTCACCGAAGTACAAGCGAACTATAGAGGAGATGCATCACGGGGACTTCAACGTGTCCGGAGTGAGACTCACGCTGGATATATTAGACACGTCGGGCGCTTACGAGTTCCCCGCCATGAGGACGCTGTCCATGCAGTCTGCCGACGCGTTCATCCTGGTATACGACATCACCGACGCAAACAGCTTCACCGAAGTCAGGCTGCTCCGAGATCAGATCCACGAAACTAAAGATAGCACAGCTGTCCCTATTGTCGTGGTCGGCAATAAGGTGGACCTGGCGGAAACTGGCGCAAGACAAGTAAGCGATTCTTTTCTTCTTTCACAAAGGTTAAATCATAATAACTAGAAAAGAGCTTTCATCTCACATGATATTTCCGCGACGTCTTTTCATATTAGAAATGACAAATATATAAGGTATGACAGTTTCTTTAAATCATGTTCTTGCTTCTCGGTGTTAAAAAAGAGATTTCCATATCGAGGCCCGCTGTTTGAAAAACTAATGTCAAAGTCAAAAGTTTTTTATTTCACATAGGCCTTCATGGGCACTTCACCGTCAACATCAAACGTCAGAAGTTAGAACACGGTTCCAAATTGATCGTTTTCCCCGGAGATGAGCCTATGATTCTCTAATTGAGATAATTAACATAAGGCAAGTTCCTGAATTGAGTATTTCAAGTTAAGAACGTCTTAAACCCTACTTAAAAGCAAGAGTTTGCGAAATACTCTGCTTAAATCAGAAATCGAAGGTTAAACTTTAAATGGACTGAGAAAACCACAGGACACGTGTCAAGAGATGACACAGGATTTTCCAATTTACTTAAAAAATATTTTACTCAAAAAGGTTTTAATAATAACAACGTTTATTTCGTATAAAATCCATAGTACATACATAAAAATAATTAAAAAGTTAGCATAAAAAATAATACATAAATTAGAAATTAAGATAAAAGAATACAAATAAAATAAAATAATTATTTTGTGTAACAAATTTTTGTCAGACTAATGAAAACGGTACCTAAAACAGTTGCAATGTTACGCGTGAAGATTTTTTTTATTAACTTTTTTTTTTTAAATGTTATAAACCAGTGCTTGACTGCGATCCCACCTGATGGCAAGCGGAGATGCAACACTATGATTTGGAAATCATAAGAAAAAAACGCAAGTGTTACTAGCCTAGCAATACGCCTGGTGTCTTGATTTCCTAAGAACCTGGAACAAATTCCTTTGCCACTCACATTTGTTGACTGTATGTGTTCTTGGCCTCATAGTTTAGTGAGATGAAGGTTGGATAACAAAGTGACGGGTGAAGCGGATCAAGCGGGTGTCGCATATCACATAGCTCGGGGAGATGTACTCAAATATAACAAGGAATCTATAGGATGGAAACAATATAATATCCAGTCATATGCGACTATGTAAATACTGGATCAAATAAAGAATTTTGTAGGACAAAAGCCAAGATACAGGGTAACTTTTTGAATGAATTCATAGATCAATAGTCTGCAAATATATTTACTTAGGAGCTATATATAATCTACAAAGCCTGGAGCATAGACGTAGGTTAGCCAGCCTTTTGGTATTCCATAGGATGCGTTTTAGAAAGTGTGCGTGACTTGTTTCCGCCATCGCCTTTCTACAATCCAACAACCAGATGTACGACGATTGTTCATACTTACATTGTTGATATTTTTACGGTCCGGACTAAGCGTTTCGCTTTATTGTTTATACTGCGTACATCGAAGGGTTAGAAGTATTTGCCTGCTGCGGTCTTCCCGTCCGATTATGATTTCAAGTCTTCAAGGCTAGAGTGAGGCTAGAGTAGAGGGTGGAGTGAGTAGAGTGAGGATAAACTAATGCGCTTCACCATGAACAATTACATCACTGCTTAACACCAGGTGGGATTGCAGTCAAGCACTAGTTTTAGGGGCCCAGCAGGGTCGAAGCCTACTGGGGCCATGGGTGATGCGAAAGAGATCCCCGGGGCCCTGGAAAAATGGCAAAGAAGGAACAGGAGTGGGTTTTTAGTCAGTAAAAGTCTGACACTATCCCCCGCTCTGCCCAAGAGGGGGATGTCATTAGATGATAATCCCACCGGAAAAAATAAGTCTAGCACTAGTTTATATAAATTAAAAACAAAATGGAGTCTATAACGTATCACAAAGGAGTGCAAATAAAATACGTAACAAATCTTTTAAAGCTATCTGGAGCATTTGACTGAGCTCTTACTATTAAGTCGTTTCAAATGTGTTGTGAGGAAAATTGAATTTCCGCGCTGTCACAAGTTGCAATATGTGAGCGAAAGGTCACAGGAAACCTAACAGCCAACGTTGTGCCCGACAGCAACCGGATGTCACCAAACTGGCTGCAATGCCGCTCGCGATGTGATAAAATGATTCCCCATTTCTTTGGCTTTATTCCTTGATGTATTATTATGGAAAGTCAGCTTCTTTTTCCTGATTATTATTGATTATTATTCCTCGTTATTAATGCCCTTCTTTTGTTTTCCTCAATTACTCTTGTCAATAGTTGCAATGAAAATTGTAAGCCATTCATAAAAAATTCAATACACAGCCAGAAGAAAAAAATGGTTGCTTTTAGAACCTTATTCTGAGGTTCTAAAAGCCCGTGTGTCTACTAAACTGTGTTACTTGATCTAGTAACATTTTATCGTGACGGTTAAATACAAAATAGCAAAGCGTTCTATAAAATTTTGTGTAGTAGCTAACTTTTACAAACTGCCGGAATGTAGTGTTTGTGTTTTCAACGAAGGATATATAAAGTTTGCGAAGTGATTTAGTTTACGTGAATCATGTAGTTTAAATATAATATAAATATCATTTAGTGGCAAAATGTTGTATTTATTTCTTTTTAGGGTTCCGTACCTCAAAAGGAAAAAAACGGAACCCTTATAGGATGACTTTGTTGTCTGTCTGTCTGTCAAGACCCTTTATCTCGGGAACACGTAGCGGTATAAAGTTGAAATTAAAACCATATACTCAGGTCTGCGTTCCCTTGAAGTTGTAAAAAAATTAAACTTTAAAGTTGACGAAAAAAAAAGATTTGGCTGTTTATGTCGCAAAAAACATATATTCCGATATTCTCGAGAGAATCAGAATTCATAGGGTACTTCCCGTTGACCTAAATTCCTGAAATTTGACATGAAGCAAGGTCTCATAGCACAAGTATAGGAAAAAATCTGAAAACTGTAAATTTGTAGTTACGTCACCCAAAAAAAACTTTTATTGCGACTCGGAAAAATCTTCGTGACTCTATTCGGGAATGGAACTGTTTTCATAGGTAAGTTTGTTCGGAAACCTCAGTGCGCGAGTCCGATTCGAACTTGTTTTATTTCATTAAACCCCAAGCGAACGCTAGCATTCGCTCTCTCATTGTCATTCTATTGTGTCTCTAATCACGCTATTTGAAAGGTTAATGATATGATACATAAATTATTCCAAATTAATTTAAATTTTAATTGTTGAAATTGACTTGGCCCACAAATGTTTTTACTATTTGAAAGACGAAGAAGTAGAAGTTTGGTAATTCTTAAACTTTAACTTAGCTTTGCTTTTGCTTAGCTTTTCTTTAGCAGGTTTTCAAGTTAAAGTACCTACCTAAGTAGGGTTTGATACGTTATTAACTTTTTTTTTTAAATTGATATAAACCAGTGCTTGACTGCGATCCCGCCTGATGGAAAGCAGAGATGCAATCATTGATGGTGGGGCACACTAGTTTATTAAGAGCCTATTCACTCTAGCCTTGAAGACACCAAAATTATAGTTGGACGGGAAAACCGCAGCAGGCAAATTGTTCCAGTCCTTCCATGTACGCGGTATAAACGACGAAGCGAAACGCTTAGTCCGGACCGTTTACTAACTCAAAATACTGAATTCAGACACCGACCCAATACTAGACAGTAAGACTAAAAAAATAGTCTTTTAGTTTCGTAAAATTTGAACACAAGAACAATGTCACGTAGCGAAACTAAACGGAAATTAAAATTGATTACTTTCCTTGAACATTAAAAAAAAGAAAACCTAGATATGAGGAACTTTGTTTTATCATAAATTAAAAATTGGGCAAGTGTGAGTTGAACTCGCACACTGAGGGTTTCGTAAAAACTTACCTATGAAAGTAGCGATTCCTGATTGGAGTCTCGGAGATTTTTCCGAATCGCAAAAAATGTTTTTTTTGTGACGTAACAACAAATTTATTGTTTTCAGATTTATTCCTATATCTGTGCTATAATACCTTGCTTTTTGCCAAATTTTAGGATTTTGGGTCAACAGGAAGTATCCTAAGAATTTTGATTCTCTTATGAGTGTCGAAATATACCTTTTTTTGCGATATATACGGCCGTATCTTTTTTGCCGTCAACTTAGAAGTTTGATTTTGTCACAACTTCAAGGGACTATAGACCTGAGTATATAGTTTTAATTTCAACTTGATACCTCCTCGCGTTGTTGAAATAAAGGGTCTTAACAGACAGACAGACGAACAAGAAAATGATCCTATAAGGGTTACGTTTTTTTCTTTTGAGGTTCGGAAACGTAAAAAAAAAGTATAAGGAAAAGAAGAAGAACAAGTCTGCAGGCTACAAACACAAAAAAGATAGATACAGAAGTCAATCTACATACAAAGCGCACTCGAGCAACGCACACAAAGACACCGTTCTTGGACACGATATCTCAGCCCGATTGGAACCAGTGCAAGCGCGAGTGTCATCCGTTTGAGACACGCGTCTGTGAACTTTTTTGTGCAATTATGGGGCAACAAAAAAAAGTTATAACTGTTTAGTGGACGATTGTTTAAATTTAACATTAATTGGTAAATCATCGCTTTTTAAGCTACCACTTGTTTCAGAGAGGTAAGTAGGTATTTGCTTGTTTTAACGTAAAGCAGAACAGTTAGGTAGGTAAGTATCTCAGTGGCCACCAGCACCGCGTCGAGAAAAAAAGCGAACATGACTTTGTGGCCGTGTAATATTTTTACAATTTATATTAGGTATTTATCACCGCACCCGAGCGCGCTGGGACGGAGTGATGCCGACCCTAGCGTGACTATCATGCGTAGGCATGAAAAGTGAAGTACAAACATGAGATTGACTTCTGTACCTATCTATTTTGTGCTACAACGTTATTAAAACAAGAAAAAAATAATTCATGAGGTTGATAAAGTATAATGGGCGGTTTTATCGTTCTACTTTTGCATAATGATGAGAAGAATAAACAATTATGCAATACAAAAATTTGCTTTCCAAGTCACACTTACTACTACAGCAATAGGCCAGTTGAAACTTTTTTTAAGGCCAGGTTTTACTAATTTTAAACTTTTTTGAACTTCTGGAAATCCACAAATATAAAAGAAAATACCGTGAAAAATTGCTTCATTAAAATTGACCATATGATTAACCGCCGGGTAAAAAACAAAACATGATATAAATTAGTTGGCTCGATAAAAAAAAAATCAAGAAACTAACCCTAACTTACGATTTCAAACGTGTATATCTGCGAGATTAGGTCACGGAAATATTTGAAAGTTACACAAAATAATAAGGCTTGTTTTTTAAAAGGGTTTGGCAAAAACAAAAATCTTGAATAGTTACTTTGTTTTTATTTTTAATAAAAATAAAATCGCTGTTACGGGGCCGTGAAGTCAACACGAGACCTGTTCTGACCACGTGACTGAGCGTTGACATGACGTCAGAACAAAGGCATAGGAGGCGTGGCCGGCTCGAGGCGATCAACGAAAAGAGAATTGAAACGAAACGGTTGTAACTTGGCTAGGGGGGCTGGACCAGTGCGTACAAAATACTCTGTGACTACAACCCGCTTTTAAATAGGTTTTTAAAGGTAAATTATTCAATTAGATAAAAATATATACCTATAGAATTTTTAAGGTCCCGTTTTACCCTTTAGCGGGAGACTCCGCTGTTCGTCCGTCTGTCTGTCTATCACCAGGCTGTAACTCATGAACCGTGAATAAAATAAATACTTATGTCCCTCCTATACAACAAACGTATAATAATATTTTTCTTAATTTTTTCTGTATTTTTCCTACGGACGGGTCGGAACCCTTCGTGCCCAAGTCTGACTCGCATTAGGCCGGTTTTTTGTAAGACCTACAGAGCTACAAAATTTTAAATGTAAAATTGACTGACTTGAAATGGGGAAAACGAAAACGCTGTCGGCCATTTTTGTGCATAGATTATTATCTGCGCTATGACGTCAACGGTACCCAAAACCAACACGTACGAACTTATCTGAGCTTATATTAAAAAACATGATTTTAATAATCGATGCAATACCAAACGCGCGTCCTTACATAAATATCTTTACTTTCTTCATCAGCTGCTCAGTAGAGCAGAAATATGTTTCCAATGCAAAATGGGCTTTGCAAACCATCAATATTTATTGAGTAGGCACCTCAACGACTTATTAAAACATATACAAACAAAAAACACGTACAGTTTTAAGTATAGTGAATTCTTAACTTACAGAGGTGCACAGTACTCACAAAAAAACTTTTTACAAAATAAAAAAAATACAACCGCACTTTTTAGTGTTTTTTTTTTTACATTGAAATAATGTAAAAAACACTAAAAAGTGCAAAATAACTTTAATTTCGGAAGTTAGTGTTTGTATAATAGTTATGTCGCTTCGTTAATTGACACCTTACTTCACTTTAAGGATTTTTTTTTTTTTTACATTGAATTCGGTTGTATTTTTCTTTTTAGTTGTGATACCTTGTGGTATTTTATTTTACAATTTTTAGTTATAGCATCACAACTAAAAGGACCCCTCAGCCAAACTGAAATAGTGTGCAAATTCTATAGTAAGTTACCTATAGAATTTAATCATTACATTGCATAACAATTCCAATAAGCCAAGCCTAGGCCTACTTTTCGGCTTCATCATCAGATCAGTTCGATATATCCCCCGTCTTTTTCAGTAAGTCATCGACTACACGTGTAAACAAAGCAATTTTACTTGTTACGATAGAGTTCTGTTCCATATCTTCGAAGTTCAACATCAGATCATAACAATATTTCTATGGGACTAACTTGGAAGCATAACCTTTCAATCAAAAAAATATTTTTTTCAAATCGGTCTACAATAGACCGAGAAATCGATGAACATTAATTAAAAAAAACCGCCGAACATAGAACCTTCTCCTTTTTGAGGTCGGTTAAAAAACATTACAATTAATTGATATGACAGAAGACGTTACTTTATATGTATACAAGTCAGAAGTGAGCTATTATCCAAATTCAATGAGAAGAAAAAAATATGTCAATTCTCAACAAATTTCCTCATTCTGTACCCTTACCATGAGTTACTATCGAAAAACTACACCATCTTACCGTAGTCGATATCGAATAAACGTGCATCGAATAGATTACAATTAAACTCGTACCATGAGTCAAACGGATTCGCTAGCGACAACTCGATAGTATGAACGGTGTCAAGTGTTTATGTCAAAGACAGAGTAAGGCAGATAGACCTAAAAACCCATCATTGGAGGTATCCAATGACCAATTTAGAACACCAATTCTCTATAACCCGGCCTATTGAAAATGTAATATTGCAGTTGTACAAATATTTTGATGGTTCAGTGTTTTTATGTTTGTGAATTCTTGACTGAAGAAAATGGAGAGATTAGCCAGTAATACGTAAAATAACAATGCGTACACTGAAAAATGGTATTTCTATTATGAATTGCAACTGTAAAAGTAAGTTATTGTATCGTACTTATTTCTTATTTACCGACCTTCGATTCAAGTGTTACTCTTTGTGTAAATTTCAAATCTGTATAAACCCTTAGCAGACCACACAAATACTCGAAAGCCCCTTTATTGAGCCTATATTCTTTGATGAAATTATTTTCCCTAATATGTTCAAGTGCCTTTCGTATAGTCGCTTGGAAATTTCCTTTGACGCGTCGTTCGTCTTCATGTGCAGTCGTACCTAACATATTCTACGTTAAATTAGGTTTACTGGACATATTTAGGCACAAATGAATAAAATATTGTTTTACACGACACGCTTTCCAACTTTTTCACCCCTCAATATGCTAGTGAGTTGCTTTGCTACTGTGGAGTTTGCTTCGATAGCACCTGTCAAATTTGTTACTTATGGTACCGATTTTCTATAGGAAACCACTTAAAACTTTAGTCGCTAGCGAGTTCTTATTCGATAGGTTTTGTACTTGATGACTCATACTTCCGATTTTGATTCTGCGAGAGGCGCTACGAAATTTGCCATACAAAATATTTACGGCGTCGATATCGAATAGCGACGTATACTATTGCTTTAAACTCATGGTAGAGGTATTGATTTCATAAATCATGATATCAACTAAAAGCATTATCATTTTACTTCTATTAAAAAGATTTTAGAAATACATTTCAATAATCAGATTTTTATATAAATAAAAATCTGATAAAAAAAATACGATTGAAATTCGAATGACGCTTATTAAATTCGTTTACTGCAATTTTATGGTTATGATCATGTTATCATAGCAGAGAGCATTTTCAGTGTTTTAAATTATACAAATATACAGGCTATATATATATATATATATATATATATATATATATTCATTTAGCGTTCTACAGCCAGCAATTTTCCTTTTATGTCAAATGTATGTGATGTGGCTGTACGAAAAATGTAATAAATAAATAAATACAGCCATCTTTTACTGTTTTAAACTGAAACAGGTATATTTAGGTTCTTTGCTAAATACTATCTAAAATAAACATTTAATTAATATTTGACACGAGTTAACTAGCCTACTCGTATTGAAGCTACACAGAATTTACTCAGATTAATAGATATTGTATTGAGTTAGTTCTTCGAGGACAATATACGAAATAGTTGAGTCTAGTCGTATCTAATATCCTAGTGTTCTAGGAAACAAAGCAAAGTTCTGTCTACACAGACTTAAAAACTTAACAAAAGTATGTTACTTTATCGACGGATACAACAACGCTTCCTCGTGTTCTGTCACAATGCCAATTAAAAAATTAAATACTGAAAGGACAACATTCTTTAGAAAGAGCTCCATTTTATTTTCTTCTCCAAATGCAATAATTGTCTTTGTTCGTACTGTAGACGTCGTTTCACATTTCAGTCAAACAATTTTTCTGTTAAATTGGATGCTGCACGTGCATCGTGCACGTGTATTTTATTTTGTTATTTTTTTAAACTTTAACTGCTTGCGTCGGATTGGTTCAACGAATGTTTATCGTGCCCTATTCGCCAGGGTCGCGTATTTTCGACTGGGTATTCCATATCGTTTAGCTCGTCAATCCAGATTGGTGACAGAAGAGCTTACGAGAAGGAGTTTTTGGTCTGTGTCCCTGGCGGAATAAACGCGAAAGCTTTCGTCGAATATATCCGACGTAGAAGGTTAAGAGGTTAAGAAAATTAATTTTGCTGTTATACAACTGGAGTAACATATTCTCTGTTTCAGTTCGAAGTCTCTGTCTAACACAATGGAGTTTAAACACATTGTATAAAACAAAGTTAATTTAATTTATTAAACTATACCGGAGTACTTATTGTCAGGCTTGCCGTAGCGTACTGCCACAATAGCTACAACTTTTGTTGCCAGCATTGTAACTGTGACTTTGTTGGTAACAACACCATGTACGGATTTTAATGGGCTCTTCTGCGAAACTGAATTAATTTGGTACATTATTTAACGTACAGACAGACAATAAACTGACTGAAACCTGAAAATTTATTACACGATGTGTTAACATAATACTGGTAACGAATACTCTGGTGATTAAGTTAAAATCGGCTTAGTTTCACAATTGCCTGTCCAGCTTTCAGAGAAAATCAAACTGAATACTTCGATAACTTAAACAAAGCAACAATCGAGCATAATCGGCTTAATTTCGTATCAGCGAACTTCCAAACTGTATTTGTAGTTAACTAGCACTGTGTATCACCGTTGTGTCGGCAGTATGTATATTTCATAAGCCGCGGGACGAAGTTAGTTGGTTGTCGGGAATACGTCTCTTGGCCTAGCTTGATAGTATCCGGAACACTGCGCGCAATGGCCCCGGGCCGCCCGGGCGCTCGTCGCCTCTCAATATCCGCCCCGTCGCACTCTGCACTACCTTGTTTTTATTGAAGAGAGAACGGACGCTCTAATGGAGATTCGTAGCACTGTCTTGGGTTTTTATTGGCTAATATTGCAATAACTCTTCGTATGCTTTCGTTGTTTATGGTTTTGTCAAAAGCGTCGTCGGATCTTTATGCGACGTAAAAAACTTTAGACTTTTAACATAAATATTTGATGGAGGTTGTACACGTGTATAAGTCTTGCGTAAGATATTATAATGCTCATTATTAATACTACTCACCACACTCGGGAGTTGGGTATCTCTCGCGTAGTTTCAGTACACATATTTGGAGAATACTTTAGACTTAACTCATAAAACAAAACTTAGTGTAATAAATCTGTACGAAACTCATTTGAGTTAACTAAAACAGAAGTCGATTTGCCGACAAAGATATGCTAATTAGTGACGGCTTTATTCGCAAAACTTTGATCAGCGAAAATACCTTCAAGTGGTTTTCATGAAAGTTGATTCTTGATAATTTTGTTCATTTTAACCAATTTCAAAAAGATGGAGTTTCTTTGTTCGGCTGAATGTACTTTTTTTTCCGACCGGTTGAATATTATTTTTTTGATTGAAAGGTTATGCTTCCAAATTGGTCCCAAAGAAATATTGTTATGATCTGATGATGAACTTCGAAAAAATGGAACGGGACTCCTCATAGGATCACAGCAGAACTGACGTAACAAGTAAAATTGTTTTGTTTACACGTGTAGTAGTCGATGACTGACTGAAAGAAGAGGGGGGTTATATCGAACTGGCCTGATGATGAAGCCGGAAGACAGGCCTGGGCTTGATCCATTGGAATTTTTATGCAATGTTTTAATGATTAAGTTTTATAGGTACCTTACTATAGAACTTGAACACTATTTAAGTTTGGCTGAGGGGTCCTTTTAGTTGTAGTGCTACAACTAAAAAGTGTAAAATAAAATACTTTTTACGAAACAAAAATACAACCGACTCCAATGTAAAAAAAACACTAAATGTGCTTAACTAACTTAAGTTTCGGATGTCGGTGTTTCTATAAAATAGTTGTTACTATGTTTGTTATTTAACTGTCATTGAAGTCGGTTGCAATTTTTTTGTTAAAAGTTTTTTTTTCACCAACAGTTCCCATGCAAGAAAACTCACGTTGAAGTTTTTATATAACACTAGGTAACCCGGTAAACTTTGTTTTTCTATATAAATTACATCTATTTCTGGAGAGTGCCACCCTTATCGAGTAGGAGTATAAAAATATCCAACGATCTATCAAATATAAAACTCGGTTAAGCCGTTTCGGAAAATTTCGATAACTAACACTGTGACACGAGATTTTTATATATTAGATAATTCTAAAAGAAAAAATCATATATTTCATTTATCATTCAAGCTTCTTTTTTAATTCATATTACTTCTTCAAATGAAATGGTTGAAGACATTTTCACTCAATGTTTGCATTTTCTGAGAGTCTCCCTGAAACTGAAATTGTAGGCAAAAGAACCTCGGGAAATGTTGACGCAGCGGTATGGCTGGCGTCTTCAATATTTGCTTCATAGACAAAATGCCTCTCAAAGATTCGTGATTAATAACACTCGAATAACTAATGTATTTTCTCTATAAAGAAAATTTGTTGATATTTTGCTACTTGAAGAAACATAAAATTGTCCGTAATAACTTACACGTGTGCAGGATAGGTGCACCCTCCACACGTGTAAGTTCGTAGTAGCACTAGCGTGTCAAGCGAAGAGATCAGGGTATTATCTTTAATATGATCATAAACCAAACGCTTTCTATTATAACATTGATTTCTTTTGCAGGTAGAGTTTCACACAACCGAGTCTGTTGTGACAGTTGACTGGGAGAACGGTTTCGTGGAGGCTTCGGCAAAGGAAAACCTGAACGTGTCGCAGATTTTTAAGGAGCTATTGGTACAGGCGAAGGTGAAATACAACCTGTCGCCCGCGCTGAGGCGGCGGCGGCGGCAGTCGCTGCCCACAGGCCCGCAGGGGCCGCCGGGCTCCAGCCCCACGCCGCCCGCTAATGCACCTCACGTGCCGTCGGCGGCCCAGCTCGCACATCTCCAGCAGATCCGCGAGCGACACAGCAATAAACGCAACTCCTGCGTCATCTCTTAGGGCGACAGCGCGCGCGCCTGCCCCGGGGCTCACCTCGGGTAACTTTCGAATTTTCTATACGTACGGATAGAGCTATTTATATAAAAATCTAATTAAACCGGACCTTGTATTAGATGTTCATGAAAATTTGCTGTCGTCGCTAATTTCTTCAGTCAGCCTACTAAATAAATCAAAGGGAATATTTATAGCAATCTTTATGAATTTTAATGATTCCAAGGTATTTTATTTTAATGTTCCAAAAGATTATATTATAACTTTTTGATGTGTCCAAATAACAAAATATTCATACTATCTAGTATATATTGAATAAAAAAAACTGAACCAGGTTCCAACTAAGATTATAATATTTCCTATGTGTCGTTTGTGATGTGACTTCACCAGCACACGTCATGAGTCTCGACCCCGCCCAGTTCATGGTTCCACTAGTTCACCAGCACACGTCATCAGTCTCGACCCCGCCCAGTTCATGGTTCCACTAATTAACGATTATGTTAGGCAATAAAAACGTTTCTTACGTGATATACTTAGATCCATTAAGATTTGTCCATTCCTTCGTGATGTTTCTACTTTATATGTGTATAACTAGGTAATTAGTGGAAATAACGCCAACATACAAAATATACCTTTAGAGTTAAGATTGATCTAGTGTGTAACAGAGTGACAATGTAGGGAAAAGTGATAATGTAGAAGTGACGGGTATTCGTGACTGGATCGTATTCTAGGATTATAATAAAGTTATTCTAACTTATAGGTAAAATAAATACGAGTTGTGTGAGTGAGGAAGGAGCCACAAAACGACTGAGCGTTCAACAATATATCAAAACAAACAAAAGATAATAAGTGTTGGTATTGGATCTGTCTACGATAATATTTGAGTGAGGTATATATAGGCCGCAAGGGTGAATTAATCTCGTTACACAAATTACTTTTGAAAGAATAATGACCTTACGAGCGAGGTAATGAAGGCTATCCGATTACTTCATATAATATAATGACAAGTACCATCTATGTGTACCTAATACATTCCGTTTGCCAAACAGTATTAATGAATTTGTGGATCTTATATCAATATTGTGTGTCATTGATAAAACTTGAATTCGAAGTTTATTAGAGTAACGTGACTTGTAAGTTGTAATTGTTTAAATACTATTCTATTTTCTGACTTAAACTGAGCGTTGTATTGTAGGAATCTATTTTAACATAACTTTAAAAGTAAGACTAAAATTTATCTCTCGAACAGTTATCGTGTTGTTCTTGGTGTAATATGTAAGGAAAGTCGTTTTTATTTTGATTTCGAGAATATAATATTCGGACCTAATGTTCTGAATCAATATAATGTACTTTATTGAAGTATTGATTTTATGTTGTCTTATCAAGAAAAATAATAAAATAATTCATCGCAATGGCATTAAAATGTGAAAGAAATAAATATGTTTCTTTTTTCAAAATTACTTGTTTTATATTAATTAAACCTCAGTTAGGATTCAGCATTAATTAAAATGTATAACAAGATATCATTACCAATTTTGCGATAAGGGTAAACAAGTAAAAAAGAAACTTAATAAATAGCAGTAAAATCAATGAATTTGCACGATCTTTTCCCTACTGTGTAAGAATCAGCTTCCAGTCAGTGTTTTACATGTATGAACTGTCTTTCTGATGTGGAAAGTCCTCCAACAAAATAGCAGTAAAAAAATACATGAAAAAGTTGATTCAACACAAGCCATAACCCTAATCGCACCGCAATTTCTGGCGAGTAGTCAGTAATTTTTAGGTGACATTTAATTTGGTTATGTGTGTCATTTAGGATTGGAGCTATTTTTTTTTTCAGTATTTTCCTTTCAGTCGTTTGTTAAAATAGTTTTTAGTTTCAAACTTGACATTTAAAGGAATAAGTTATAACGTAATCACAAAGTTATTTTTAATAATATTTCAAATTATATGGATGTGCCTTTTTTAAAACTTTAGTCTCCTTAGTTTGTAGACATTGTATCTAGATTTTTTTTATGTAGGTATTTAAAAATTATATTCATTATTATTCCAAATTCCGCTTAAAATAAAGATTGTGTTCGCTTCCTTCTATTGCGTTTCAAATACATACTTAGTTTTAATTAATGTTAGTTTTTTAGAAAAAAGTTAGATATAATTCTATGCATAGGTATATGTATTTATTATTAAATTTGAATAATATTGGATAACATTTAAAAAAAAATATGTGGTCTATCAATGTTTGTACTTTGACGTACTTTTAGCAGAGTTCTGCGCACATTTACTTATGAAAATTAATACATAGCAAAATATTATCTAAGAGATTTTTTATGATCCTTTGTATAAATATTATGAAACTGTTCGTGAAACTTAGCACAGAAGGATTTGACATGTGTAGTGTGTGTATAGGTGTTAATTTTCCACTCAATTTAATAGTCACGTACTTATCTGTAGTAAATTACTTAATTTAAATATTTATATTATTATATGTTTCAAATACAGGTATTTACTTCAATATTTGTACCGATGTAATGAAATTGTCTCTGAATAAAAATAACTAACTTCTAAAACGTTGTGATTTTGTTCTCATAAATACTTTATTTGTACTGTAAAGGAAAATGTCGCGAAAATACACAAAGATAACCCAGAGTACTGAGGCAGACAGTTTAACTTTATAATTTAGTTTGTTAGAGACAAAGTGAGACGATCGTGTCCAGAGTGCGTGTCTAGAATACTTTCTAAGAAAAATAATACAATTAATGGGCTTTATTTTTTAAGAGCTTTCAAACTCTCATTTTACAAAGTTATTCGACTGAGAGTGGGAGTATGGAATGAGAGATGTAATTTACGAACGTGAAAATGTAACAGTGGGGCATCATCAGAGGCTCTGCGGCAATTCAGCACTTTTTTGTTGAGTGAGTGTTAAGCGGTGCTCGCATGCTGTTCAATGTAGGGTGAAGGCAAGGCTAGCGCGGGAGTCGTGCAGACTGCGTGCGAGCTGCGTGGCAGCGGCGTGCGGGCGGCTTGCGGGCGCGTGGCAGCTCGCCTCGCGGCACTTGTTGCGCAGCGCGCGCGATCGATACCCCCCTCCACCCGCCGCGCCCACCTGCCACCTCACCCCCACAGATACTTTCCATTCAACGCCGAAACCTTCCTCACACCCTTTGTCACCAACCAATTCAACCAAGAGAAAAATCTCAGCCACATTTCTATTTTAAAATTCTCTTTTCTTTTTGTCTACAATTAAATGACCTCCATTTTTTAAACAACAACTTGTTATGAAGGAATTCAGGCGTTTTCAAAATCTATTAAGTGGTATTGTCAGGTTTATAGTCTTCATAAATCGTCCGGCCGGGAGGCACATCCAGTCGAGGAGCACTAATGAATTAAAGAGTGGAATTATTGGATTCGTTGGGAAACTTGAACGTGATACCTACTTCCTTCAAATTTCAACAGGTGATGAATTTCAACTCATAAACATTGAAACTATGCCTTTTTTTGTCAATCTGTATAATTTTTACGTTTAATGCGCTTAGACCGTGCGGGGCTGTTTGTATCATCTATGTAGCTTATTATACGTCTGCATACCTCTACATATGGTGTAGTGTAGTGAAGTATACATAGTAGCTAATCGCCTCATTATGAAACTCCGCACGAACTGCGGTTGGTGCGCAATATCCAGAACACGTGCTACAGCAGATTAGTGCGCGCATCCGTAGCAGCGTAGCAGCGTAGCGGCGTAGCGGCGTAGACCCGCGAACAATGCCTCCAACATTTCCAGTGATCAAACCCCACCGTTCGATACAAACATTACAAACGCTATCAGCGTTTGTAATAGTATATCATAGTACAATTTTAACAGTGACAACAAAAGTTTAATCATTCTACAATATTGTAAAGCATATAGCGCGTCTCCACAGAGAGTCTTTTCATAAACTTGCATGCATAATAAAACAACGCGCTTTGTGGTTCACGACAATGCTGTGCGTCCGCTTCCTTCCACTATCTCTAAAGGTAATTTATCTTTGCCAAGAATACTCTCGTATTGTGACAGGTTGAATAACTTGCTTGATTGATTCTGTAAACCCGCCAACTTCACGATACGCTTCCAATCTCCAGCGCTTCCTAAAGTTGAATATTTCAATTGAAACAGTTAATTGTGTAAAGCTTATTCAAATGCCATAATAACATCCGCTTAAAATTTCCTTTCTTCTTACATAAAAGGTTTCGAAAAGGTCGTAAAGATTGTAACAAATATTCAACAATACAAATCAAAGGAAACTAACGAAGTCCCAAAAAGTAATAAATATTAAGAGTTCTTTAGATGTGCTTCAAACTTTGTATTGGTGAACACAAAGTTCAATATTGAACGGAAATTGAGGTATTTACAGGTTTTTTTTAAAATTAAATGGCCCTTGTCAGCGGGGTTCCGTAGAAAGTTTTTATGTAAGGAACGGCTGACACAACACTAAAGTGATATTAACAGCCGCCTTACAATAATTAATGTTGCCATAAATTTTGATATTATGACTTTTATATATCTTTTATTTAATAAAATTACGTGCAAGAAATATTTTACGAGACAAACTAATCCTTCTCACAATATTGTTGGTGAGTTTAACCTGGGGCACCTTCACACCTTGAATACTAATCCTAAATTAAATCTGACGAGAAATACTTTTTAAGAAAGTGAAATTAATAAGGATAACAGAACATCGGTAGTGAATTAAATTTGATCTTAATTATATGGAAAGGTTAAGCAAGTTGTTTCCTAACCTTTTATTCAAGGCTCAGATTAAAATAATCTACGATTCAATTATGTTTTGATATCAGAAATTGAAGGTAACAAATGTTTGTGAACTGTTTTTTGTTTCGAGTTTAATCGTTGTGAAAGAAGACTACTTCTACATTAAAAGTTAGTAGGTACTTAGGATATTCGACACTGTCTTTATATCTCCTTGTGTTGTCTCCTTAATTATTAGATATTATTATAATAAAATAGCTGCTACTGTGACTGTAAGCCTTCTGATGAGGCCCATTGTAAGAGACCTTGTTTCAGTACCATATGTCATCACTGGCAACACACACTGGTCATAGACTTTCGTCTTGAGACACTGTGGTATGTTGGACGAGAAGATACCACGCAGCCCCCCGAACACTGCCCAGTCGAGTCGAATTCGACGATTGCCCTCTTTCTCAAAGTTAGACCTACCCAACTGGATTGTCTGTCCCAGGTAAACGTAATCGTCTACAACTTCGAGTGCAGAGTCTCAAATATCGCAGCATATGCTGATAGGAGCCTTTTTGGCCTCGAACTGGCCTTTTTTATTTTTTTATTTCTTACTATGTATTTAATATTGTTAATATTTAAGTTAATATATTTAATATTTAAGTTATTTTTTTTTATATCTATACGTTAACGAGGGTACGTTTCATGAGGCGAAGGATAGATTTTTGATTAAAATAAATTCTAAAACATTACACAATAGTTTCAAATCTATACATTTTAGTACCAAGAAGTAGAATGACAAAGCAGTAGCCTCGTAGAACAATGTAAAGCCCTATATAATAATATAGCTAGCTATAAACTATGAATTTATTCGCTGTAGCAGTATGCTTATTTAAAAATGTTTCAAAAGTTGAAAAGTACAAATTACTCAAAGAGATCATCAACAAAATGTTTTATTTTTTAATTAATGGCGTTTTTACCCGCTTCCCTGAAACCGGTCATTAGAATCGCCCCAAAGGATTGTCTTTTTAGCTACGACGGCAAATATTTATGATTTTCTTTCCCTTTCAATTAATTTTAAATGCAAAACAAAAGCAATAAGGCATCATTTTTAAACAAATGAATTAATAATTCAGTAGGATTTATGTTTTCAGGAAAGTTAGTTTCGTATTTTAACCGACTTCAAAAAAAGGAGGAAGTTATCAGTTTGATTGTATTTTTTTTTTATGTGTGTTAGCTTTGAACTCCGTCGTTAATGGACCGATTTGCAAATATTTTTTTTTCTTCTTAAAGGGTTTGCTTTCAGATTAATTAAATTTTTTTCAAAATCCGTTTCTGATTATAGGATCCATGAGGGATAGAGGGAACTCCTAAAATACTATAGGCAACCATATAGTGATTGTGGTATTTTCATCGAGAATTTATTTGCATTTACAGTCAAAAAGTAACATTTGATGAAGTAGAACTGATGAAGAAGACCAGAAATGGCCAACGGAACTTCATACTCACATAGATATCACAATGAAGATAGTTAAGCGACTATGACAATACAAATAAATAAATGGTTCTGAATAGTTATGTTGAAAATGGTATCATCGAAGTGACCTAATGATGATGGAGCTGGAAGATAGTTACCGGAACTTTGTAATTAATCAATGTACGTTAGCCGTGTTTGGGCTTATTAGAATTGACATGAGTTGCACTTTGGCTATAAGGTACTATCGAACAGATTTGATGATGGAGCCAGGAGGTGGAAAGTAGCTACAGGAACTTCTTAATAAAAGAATATAACCTAGCAGTGTTTAGGTTAATTTGAATTGTCATGAGAAATAGGCACTCTGATTATATGTGCAACTAAAAAGTGTGAAATAAAAAACTTTTTACAAAAAACAAAATAACCAATTTCACTACACACGGAAGTCGGTGTTAAAGAAGAAACAAACAATACCGAGAAACACCGACTTCCGAAATCAAAGTTATTTTGATCCTTTTAGTGTTTTATTTCTAGAAAAGTTGTTTTTTTTTTGTAAAAGGTTTTTTTTAAGTTAATTCCTCAATTGATTACACTAATATTATAAAGGATTTATTTTTTTATCCTCACATCGGAACGTCTTGCAGTAATTACACCAATGGAGCATTATTAGTTCAGAATCTGCTACTTTCTAACATCGTGTGCGCAGTGGAATAGTAGTCATCAAAGGATCGGCGAGGCGGAGGGTCACGTCGCTCGCTTACGCAGCATCATGCCATCGCTCCTTCAGGATTCCATATGTATCAAACACCATATCAAACACATTTTGAAATGTCACAGCTCTTTCGATGAGTACAAAGAAAATTGATTTATATTGAAAAATACGGAAAATCTTGACGGTTGACCAAAGACATAGGATACATTTTTTCCCAGAAGTATATTCCTCTGGGATAATTTTCTACTATACTATATACGCAAGCAAAACCGTTAAAAAATCTAGTTGTAGATAAATGTATAAAAAAAAAAACCGAAATTTGAATAACTTACATAAAATAAAAAATACTTTGGTATTTTTCAAATGAAAAAGAAAAATTTAAGAAAGCCATATTTATGAATGTGATATGAATTGTGGGCTCATTCATATTTGAATAAAAGGGCAGCTTTCATTACGGGTGGTTTTAGTCATCCAAGATATTTACGGTTGGCTGTGTGTCATAATTTAACTAGGAACCGTCATAAATGTCTAAGTACGTATGTGGTTTATGACACGGTCTGCCTGGAGTGCCTGTTGACATGATTATGGCTATGTTAGGTCATCAAATAGCAATACTTGAGATGAGCTCATTTGTTTCTTTTTTTTTACTTGGGAAAAGCAGCTAATGACAAATCCCGCTCTTGGGCGGAACGGGAGATAGTGTCAGAAAAACCCACTCCTGTTCCTTCTTTTCCTTCGTCCCAGGGCCCCAGGTTTCGCTGTCACACTACCCTTGGCCCCAGTAGGTTTCAACCCTGCTGGGCCCCTACGATTTGCTGACATCTCCCTGAGGCGCGCGTAGAACAATTCGTGCCGTCGACGACTTGGACTCTTTCCGGACGGTTACCAGACGGTCGGACGGCGAGCTACCCATGGCTCGCCGTCCGCAAGCCCGCACCTACTATGGTCGAAAATCAGGATCGGAATCCCGGCGGCGCTTGGGGCGTGAGGACCGTTGCCTCACGCGATCAGCCGCCTCCTTTGCTAGCTATTACTGCTTTGCAGAACTTACCGTGTTCGGTGAGAACCTGCGTCATGCGGAAGGTGAGGATGCCGAGAAGTCTTTTCAACCACGCCCCAAAGAGGGGACTTACCGTCATAATTGTGGCGTGCTCAAGCTCATTTGTTTCTTTGGATTTTCTTCCACTGAAAATTTAAAAAAAAAATCAAATGGGCACTTAAAAAGTCAGAAGCTAGCGTACGGTTCCAATTGGTCGATTCCTATGGAGAAGAACCGGCAAGAGACTTCATGGTTACTCTTTCAAAAAAATAATTGTTTTTACAATTTTTCTACATTACAACATTGATAGATATGTGAGATACGCTGTTTTATAAAACACATCCTTATTAATTTTATTGACATGTTTTGAAAGTTCCATTTTATTCCCCACTTCAAATCATTCATTGTAGCTAAAACCGCTCATGACTGGTTGTTGTTGTTGACTGATCGTTCAACTTGTCGCCGGCTGCCACTGACATGAAAAGCAACACTCGGTCCCTCCCCCTCTCCCCGTACCCTCCCCCCTTCCTACCTCACCGTCCACTTGTAACTTCTCCAGATATTAAATTCTGATAGCAAGCATTTCCTGTTCACCTCACCTCAAAAGACGTTACCTTGCAAAATGGATTTTCCTAAGTACCTAGATGACAGAAAATTAATCTTACTTTCAATCTTTTATATACTTTCTAAAGTTTATAATATAGGCGCCATTATTGTGACTGCCAGAAAGCTGTGAAATGAAAGCTACTTAGAAAGTATACAAAACCCCAAAAGTTATTTTCATCCATTATCTGAAGACACTCGAAGAAATACAGTGGCAACCTTTATACAGCTCTAAGTCTAAACAAATAATTATTGCTTTACGTTTAAGACGCTATACAATGATAGAATAGAATAAACTTTATTATTATACACCAAAATAGTATCTAACAATTTACAGAAACATAAATCTATGACTACAATGGCGGTCTTATCGCTGACAGCGATATCTCTCAGACGACCAAGAAGGGTGTGTCGTCTGCGGTGTAATGCTAGCAAACAACAAACAAAAAATTTACATTAAAATTAAACGACACATAGATAAAATATATAGCTATGTAAAAGACAATGCATAGGCAAATATATATTGGTAAATATACATATAATTATGTGTTACACAATTAAATGGAAGTGAAAAAGAAAAAAAATAAAATTAAGTTAGGTTAGTGATGGAAGGAAAAAATTTGGAAGAATCAGAATAATTACTTAAACGATATCAAAGTCAAAAGTTTTTTTTATTTGACACTGGCCTACATGGGCACTTATAAACAGTCAGAAGCTAGTGCACGGTTCCAAATTGGTCGTTTTCTATGGAAAAGAACCGGCATGAAAATCCATGGTTAATCTTTTAAAAAAAATTATTCTTACAATATTTCCATATTACGGTATAAGTAGATATTATGTAAGGACAGTATAGACCGGTCAATATTGTACTAAAAAGTACAATAAAAATAATCATAATAAATAGTGAGTCTTTATAGGAAGTAACCTGAGAATTCGCGGAGTCAACAGTGTTCTCACATTCACATTATAAAAAAGAGACTATTAAAAAAAAGTAACGATACGAACGATACCTGAAACCCCTCATCCAGACAGAATACATACATGTATCTCTCCATGTGTGTTATTCTAGTTCAATGGTTCATTTGATTGGACATATATATACATATATAAGTCACAAAACATCAAAAAATCAAGCTCTCATCTCCTGATTGGCTCACAAAAAGTTTTCCGCCCAACGAGAGAGAAATTCAGAGATCAAACAAGTTTCGGGTCAATTTATTGTTTGTCTTTGCTCTCTGGGGTAGAAACGTAAGAAGGGGACGTCAAAGCGTTTGCACGCACGATGTGTTGTTCGGAACGTTGTACCGAGGCCAGCAGATTCACACGTCTTAAAATTCCTGGCTTTACAAGCGAAAATTAGTGTTGCTGCTACTTTAGGGGCTGCTGGTGTGATGTTGGGGTTCCTAAAGGCCGATTCACAGCGGAACGGCCTTTTTAGTTAAGGGTCTTTTTCTTTTTTTCCTTTGTCTATTTCTGTTTCAGGAATTAGTGTCACAAGGACTTGACGGTGGTCCATCTAAGCGGGGCACACCTCCACCGTAGTCTCCACCGTGTCCTCCGGGTGGTCCGCACAATGATGACACCCGGGTGCTTCTTCCGCCTGAAAAAGGTGCAGGAAACTTCCAAAGTTACCATGTCCGGTGAGGAACTACGTCATACGGAAAGTGAGGTCGCCGTGACGCCACTCCAGCCACTTCTCAAAGAGAGGATTTTTTTTAAGGATGGAAATAAAATAAAAGGACTTACCACCATGATTCTAGCGTCCCCAATCCCGTAGCCCAGCATCATCAACAATCCTTAGGTTTTGATTATGTTACTGATTGTTAGGGCTCCGTGCCTCAAAAGGAAAAAACGGATACCTTATAGGATCACGTTGGGGTTCATTGGTCGGTCTTCCTGTCTGTCGGTCAAGGCCCTTTATCTCGTAAACGCATGGAGGATGGAGTTCAAATTAACCATATACTCAAGTCTGTGGTCCCTTGAAGGTGTGAAAATATCAAACTTCTAAGTTAACGAAAAAAAAAGACGCGGCCGTTTATGTCGCAAAAAACGTATATTTAGACACTCTCAAGGGAATCAAAATTCATAGGGTACTTCCCGTTGACCTAGAATCCTGAAATTTGGCATAAAGCAAGGTCTTATAACTCTGGTATAGGAATAAATCTAAAAACAGTAAATGTTTTGTTACGTCATCATCATCATCATCATCATCATTTCAGCCGAAAAACATCCACTGCTGGACATAGGCCTCCCCCAAGTGCCGCCACAATGAACGGTCCTGTGCGTCTCGCATCCATCGTACTCCCGCAACCGTTACCAGGTCATCGGTCCACCTTGTAGGAGGCCTTCCAACGCTACGTCTTCTGGTACGTGGTCGCCATTCCAGAACCTTTCGTCCCCAACGGCCATCCGTTCTGCGAGCAATGTACCCTGCCCATTGCCACTTAAGTTTGGCGATTCTTCGTGCTATGTCGGTGACCTTGGTTCTCCTGCGGATATCCTCATTCCTGATTCGATCGCGCAAAGAAACTCCGAGCATAGCCCTTTCCATTGCCCTTTGGGTGACTTTGAGTCTTCTGATAAGGCCCATTGTAAGCGACCACGTTTCAGAGCCATATTTCATCACTGGCAACACGCACTGGTCATAGACTTTCGTCTTGAGACCCTGTGGTATATTGGACGAGAAGATACCGCGCAGCTTCCCGAACGCTGCCCAGCCAAGTCGGATTCGACGATTGATCTCTTTCTCGAAATTAGACCTTCCCAACTGGACGTCGTCGTCGATGTTACGTCAGAACAAAAATTTTTTTTTTTGCGATTTGGAATAATCTTCGAGACTCAATTCGGGAATTGAACTATTTACATAGGTAAGTTTGTACGGAACCCTCAGTGCGCGAGGCCGACTCGCTCTGGCCCAGTTTTCTTTTTTGTATTCATTTGAAATTCTGTGTTAAATTGATTGTACTATAAGTTTCTGCTATCTCAAATTATGTTTTTCAGAGCAGCGGTATTATTATGTGGTGCACGCTATGTACGCCTTAATTGCTATGTGCATTAGTCCTGTTGTAATTAAGATTGTTCATGTTATGTAAAATTTATGTTTCTGTACTTTGATTAAATAAATAAATAAATAGTCTGGTAGAACTGTACCTATACTCGTCTTTTACGAACAATAGGTAAACTGAATTTAAAAATTTAAATTAATTATGCTTAGAGTAAAGCACTGAGCCTTCATTAACCACTTTATGGTTAGTAACACTAGTGGTTAAATGCATAAGCATAGCATAATCAGCCTTATAATTTTCCCACTGCTGGAATGCAGACCTCCTCTCTATAGGGATAGGGAATGGGCTGTAATCTATCACGGATCCCAGTGCGGATTAGCGGATGTCACATGTCGTCGAAATCTACGACATGCTGGTTTCCTCACGAATTTTTTTCTTCACTGTTTCGAGAGTAGTGGTGATGAATAAATTACACAAAATAATGTGACCTACAACTTGTAAGACTGGGCCACAACTGCTCCTGTTTGTTGCTATTATTATACCGTAATTATTACAAGCATCTATTTTCGTACATAATAATTAATACTAACATTTTTGGGGCACGAGCTTTCTAAAATGTCGCTATTGGAAACTAAAGCTAAATAATTACAGCAACAGGGAAGCTCATTAATTGTTCTACATAATTTGCATAGCTATTTTAATATTAAATTACACATTACGGCAAAGTCTCGCATGACTAATTGTAATTACTGCTTATTATTATAAAATGAAAACAATATTATAATACAAACATCGGAGTGTAAGAAGATTTGGCACTGACAATTTACGCTATGTTAAAAGTGGGTAGGTACCATTTGAGTACCCGTCTATTCATTTCCTTGTATATAATTTAAAATGAACTGTTCTCAAAACAAATAACGACCCGTATGATAATTTTGCATGGTTCTTTTAACTTATCCTAGTAACACAGTAGAAGTAAAGCCGAGGGAACAAGCAATTTGAAGCATCACAAGTATCAGTAAACATCGTGAGGAAACCGGCATGTCCTAGATCCAAAAATTCGTAGACATGTGACATCCACCAACCCGAACTGGGCCCGCGTGGTGGATTACGGCCCATTCCCTCTCCGAGAGGAGGCCTGGGTCCCAACAGTGGGAACATTATAAGGCCGACTATGCTATGCTATATACGTATCAGTGAATAAATGCGTTGTCCATGCAAGTAGTTTTCTAAACTCAAGTGGCTTAAAATACAGAGGTTTAAGTAAGAATTAGACTTTTATGCCGACCGTAGTTTATACCGTTTTCAGGTCTGCAGGATTCCCCGGGAGTCGGGAGTCGCACGGTGATTGCCGGCCACTGTAAGTGCGGGTTTGCGTGCGGCGAGCAATAGGTAGCCCGCCGTCCGGCGATCCGACAAGGACCATGCCCGAGTCAACAACGCGTTGTCCTCCACGCGCGCTTCAAAGAGATGTCAGCAAACTGGACGGGGTCCGCTACCTGCTAGGTTTACAAGATTGTTTGAAAGAGTCATAAATAAATTTTTGTTATTTTTCATACAACAGCTCTTACGTGATTATGTCGTTATTACACATCTTTCTGTAGATGTTTGTTGGAAACATAGACATCTTGTGGATATTATCTAGGTTTCTATACCAAAACATAAATTTGTGTAAAGCTAATCCAGTAAAGCGCTCTAAAAATCTGCTATTTTGCATAACCTTGGCCCCTCATGTTATACCTACTCATAAGTAAAAAATATTTACTGTATATGCTGTATACATATACCTTTTACATGTAATCAAGATTCTGACTGATGAGATTTTTTCCCATAAACTTTTAAACTTAATAAAAAAAAACACGTATTTTCTGGAACAAGTTTTCTTAAAAATTCGAGTGAATGATAGAATTACCGAATGCCAACAGAGCGTTCAGAGTGTCTAGTGCGAGTTTGTTTTGACTTCATCTTAATGCTCAGTCACGTGATCAGAACAAAGGAATAAGAGGCGTGACCGACTCGAGGTGATCAACGAAAAGTGGATCGCAACGAAACGGTTGTAACTTGGCTAAGGGGCCTGATTAGCCAACTCCAAGCTTAAGAGCTTACTGTGAAGTAAACGTTTACCGCGTTTCGATCGCGTTAAGGTAAAACAAGCTCACACTCAGCGCACAGGTGTTATATCTCTTTTTTCGCTTTACCTCTTTATCAACAAGCTTTTAAACCATGCTCCCTTACGTTATTGAAACTTCAACGGTCCGGACTAAGCGTTTCGCTTCGTCGTTTCTACCGCGTACATCGAAGGACTGGAACAATTTTCCTGCTGCGGCCTTCCCGTCCAACTATAATTTAGGCGTCTTTAAGGCTAGATTGAATAGGCTCTTAATAAGCTAGTGCGCCTGACCATCAATGATTGCATCTCCGCTTACCATCGGGTGGGATCGCAGTCAAGCACTAGTTTATATCAAATTAAAAAAATTACAAAATGCTCAGTTTCAGGCGGGGAGGGCACTCTTAAGGAGACCACAGCTAAACTGGTTAACCAAATGCCTTTCAGCCCAAATAGCGAAATAAAGCCGCGACTTATTAAAGATCTAACAATACAATTAGATAAGAATCAAACATTAGCGTCGCAATTATTTGCCTTATCCAGCCAGATCGCGTGTGGCATGCGAGCCGGGTGTTAGGTGCCTGCCCAGCCCTCTTGACGCCACCGTAATTATGCCTCATGTTAATAGGAGATTAGCTGTAATGTAAGACATGTTGGCAGGGAAATCTGCTCTAACTTTGACTTGCCAAGGTCGTAATGTTTGCCATTGCGACGAGACTATGGAGTTTCTTGCCCGTTCTTCTCCATAGAAAACGACCACTGGAGGCACTACTCTCTAAATTGAGATTGGGTCGGACGTGTCTGCCGCATGTCAAATGGGCTATGGGCTAAGAGAGCCACTTACTGAGTTCCATTGAAAGCGAGGCGACGTCACGGTAGTCCAAGGCGAGGCAAGGTGGAGACATAAGCTTGACAACTACCTGAGGAACTGGTCCGCAAAGGCTTAGTACAGACATGTGTGGAATGGGGAAAGAGAGGCCTTCAGCCAGCAGTGAGACATAATAGGCTAACTATAACTACAATTACGAAATAATTCAAATACTAACAAGATACAATTATATGTACACAAAAATAAAAAAAGGAAAACTAAACTAATTGAAGTAACTAAAAACAATCTAAAATAAATATGGCGGCAATAAATACCTCCGCGTCTCTGTCAACTGATAATGAACTGGTTGAATATAAACTTCGTCTTCATTTTCGACAGCTATGCGTGCGGAATCCATGCTTTGTTTGAAAAGTCCTTAGAGGAAATCGCAGTCATAAGCTGTCATGATTTTCGATTGTCACGTCTTGACGATAGGCAAACGAAGTCATCGTTTAATATCATACATAAGTAAAACAAATTTGCTCATAAGCTAGAAACGTCAGTTGTCTTTGGTATTTATAACTTTTTGTCTAGCCATCACTGTGTGTTGGGCAAAAGCTTCCCCCAAGTTCTTTCTGACATGCTTTTCCCGCACCATCTCGAACAAGATCTCGTAGTAAACGTCCAAATAATCTCTCTGTTTTTGAGCCGATCTATAACTTAGGAAAAAGAAAAAATCTTGTAAGTACAACATACATGAGATGTGACTGCAACAGCAGCTGATAATCGATAGGCCTATTTAAATTTTATTTTTATTTTTTGGATTTTTTTTTTACTAATGCTAGTATGTTTCTAGAGTGGCAACCGCGCGCCGAAAAACGCAGCGTTGGAAGGCCCACAAGGTGGACGGACCTGGTGAGAGTCGCGGAAATGCGGTGGATGCGAGATGCACAGGATTAGAGACGGACACGCTTCGGGGAGGCCTATGTCCAACAGTGGACGTCTTTCGGCTGAAATGATGATGATGATGAGTATGATACTTTATAGATCGGTATGATAAATATTGGTCAGAAAAAATTTAGTTAGAGTACATCGACACGAAAAGAAGAAGAAGAACCTATACAAAAGTTAAGTTTATTTGTAAGTTGATTAACAAAGCCCATTAGGGCCACAGGGAATTTCTGAAAGGGAGTTCTAGAGCGCAAAAGGGAACTAAAGGTCAGAAGTTAGGTCACTAAACGACTGACATACCCTCTCGCTTCACAATAGAGCGAAAGAAGTGAATTTTAATAATTTACTTTGAAAAGCTCATCGAAAGAGCTTCAAATTTTCAAACATGTGTTTGATATGGGATTTGATACATGTGAAATCCTGGAGGAGCGCTGGCCTGATGCTGCGTAAGCGAGCGACGTCACCCACCGCCGCGCCGCTCCTTTGATGACTCCACTGTGCACATGATGTCAGAAAGTAACAAATTTTGAACTAATTGTGCTCAATTGGTGTAATTACTAATAATTAATTAATTAATTTCCCGCCACAAAAAAGAAGATAGTATACCTGCAAAAACATATTATACGAGTAGCTAGGTTCTGAATCTGTTAACATTTTAACTGTGTCGCATATGTTTCAGTAATTCATAATTATCTCATTCACATACTAATACTGGCAAATAATAATAATAATATTCCACAACTTTCACACAACACCATCTAGTCCCAAACTAAGCAGAGCTTGTGATATGAGTACTAGACAACTGATAAAAATACTTATATATTTCTAAATACATACATATCTATATATATAAAAGAAAGTCGTGTTAGTTACACTATTTATAACTCAAGAACTGCTCAACCGATTTAGCTGAAAATTGGTGGGGAGGTAGTTCAGAACCGACGGACGGACATAAGATTTTTTAATAGGACATTTTATCGAGTAGGGTAGATTAGGGTAGAGTAGGGTAGAGTAGGATAGAGTAGGGTAGAGTAGGGTAGAGTAGGGTAGAGTAGGGTAGAGTAGGGTTGAGTAGGGTAGAGTAGGGTAGAGTTGGGTAGAGTAGTAGAATATAGACGGGAGCGAAGCCGCGGGCAAAAGCTAGTTATAGATAAATTACACCCTGACACAGAACATGATCATGCTCATCACACAAATATATGTCTTGGGTGGGAATCGAAACCACAATCGAAAACACAATCTGGCATAACAGTCATTGGTTACTAACCACTAGACCAACAGGCCAGTCAAACATTAAGCCCATCATACAACTAACTGCAAAGCTGGTCACCACAACCAAACCTTTGGCATAGCAGTCAGGGCTACAGACAACTAGACCAACAGGCCTGCACAGTATGATTTACTAATACTGTCATTGAAGATATGTGGGTGTTACACTCACTCCTCTGTGGCATGTGTGGCTTGTATTTATGTGGGACCCACATAAAGTTTAGCAACGACAGCCATTAATCGTGTTAATCGCATTTCGAAACTACTTCACAGATGAGCGCTTCGAAAGGGTGAATTTAACTGTTTTTGGCAAAGCATGTAGGTATGATCTCTAATTCTATTTTAGCTTTTGCCCGCGATTTCGTCCGCGTAGAAGTCGAAAATGGTTTTATTAGGTTTTTTGAGATACGAAAATATTATTTATTATCTTCGTCCGTTGAATTGTATGGCGCGCGATATTGTATCTTAAGATAAAATATTATAGTATCTTAGCCGTTACCTACGACAAACTTATTATTTACGGTTGGTACAATAATCGGATCGAACCGCAAATTAGGTTTATTTTTTATTTCATATACTTTTCCGGGATAAAAAGTCCCAGTGTGGTGCCCAGGATATTAAAGAATAATTATACCAAGTTTCATGGTAATCGAACCGGTAGTTTTTGCGTGATGCCTGAATAAACAGACAGACAGACAAAAAAATATTAAATCACATTTTTGGGTTCGATGTTGGTCTAGTAACACCCCCTGCCATTTATTTTTTTGATATTTTCAATGTACAGAATTTTCGCTTCTACAGATTTATTATAAGTATAGATATAGACACCAGTTAAATATATCCATATTCGTTCCACATTTATTTAAATGGCAAAAATAAACAGTCTGCAAAAGGGGAATAAAAATATAGAAACAAGATGATCTATGCAGAGAAAGAACAAAAAATATGACGAGACGTTTACATCTTTTCGGTGACAGCTTTTATATTAAAACCCATCTAGCCTTTATGAAGCTTCAAGGATATAAATCACACATGCGAATAATTCTAGACACATATTTACGCGTGAATAATATAACCCCTATATTTAAAACCGCACGGTAAAAAGACGAATAAAAAGATGAAAACACTCAGTAATTTTTTTATTTTTTTATTTCTGTTTTTGGTCTGCATGGCCTGCTATATTGACTTTTTAGCCCCTCACGCACCTATCTCCTTATAAAAAAACGAGGCAAGTGCGAGTCGGACTCGCGCCCTGAGGGTTCCGTACAAACCTACCTATGTAAATAGTTCAATTACGGAATGGAGTCTCGAAAGATTTTCCGAATCGCAAAAAAAAAAGTGACGTAACAACAAATTTACAGTTTTCAGATTTATTCCTATACTTGTGCTATATGACCTTGCTTTATGCCAAATTTCAGGATTCTGGGTCAACGGGAAGTACCCTATGCATTTTGGTTTCCTCGAGTGTGTCAAAATGTACGTTTTTGCCACATAAACCGAAGTATCTTTTTTTCTCGTTAACTTACAAATTTGATTTTTTTACAGCTTCAAGAGTCCGCAGACCTTCAATGGTTTTAATTTCAACACAATACTTCCACGCGCTCCCGAGATAAAGGGTCTTGGCAGACAGACAGACAGACGGACTGACAACAAAAGAAATCCTATATTCTGTTTTTTCCTTTACGTATGGAACCCTAAAACGCAAAAAAAAACAAGTTATTTTGAATCTACTGCTTACGATCTTCGATGTCCGGCTGATATATCGAGTGTTGTCTTATGAACCTAATCGATATCATGCAAAATTTTGAAAGGTTAATCGAGGTTAGGCAATCCTCAGCGCGCAGCTACGAGAAAGAAATCTAGGAAGAACGTAAATGAAATAGGTTTGGGTTCATACGAACCAAAGATATGAAACCTACAGCTATAAGTTTCTTCGGGATCACACTAACACGCAACGATTCCTTCCATTATATTTTTAATCTTACTTGTTATATAACGGGAGGTCTGACCTTTACCATGTAATACAAGGTTGTGAAAACATAAGTATAGGTAAATAGTGATCCAACCTTTTCGCAGCTGTATTGAAGTGGGCGCCCTGTTTGACCAGAAGGCCAATTTTCGCACTTTTTTTCAGAGTCTAGTCGCAATTTGACTGGCCTTGTGGTTAGTGGCCCTGACTACTGTGCCGGAGATCGTGGCTTCGATTGCCACCCAGTACAAATGTTTGTGTGATGAGCACAATCATTCGTTCTGTGTCTGGGTGTAATTTATCTGTAATATGTATGTATTTAGAAATATATAAGTATGTGTAGTATTTATCAGTTGTCTAGTACTCATAGCACAAGCTCTGATTAGTTTGGGACTAGATGGCGTTGTGTGATAGTTTGTGACTATTTTTATTATGAATATTATAATTTCTTAAGGACAGTAAACAATGTCAAAAACTTGTTAAACATCGACGGAAAACAGTGATATCCAAAAGTCTCGGAAATACCAGGCATTAAACTTCAATCAGACCACCCAAGATGACCATCATAATTTTAATCAAAAGGCGTCAACTGCGTGACATAGGTCTGCTCCAACTGCCTGCCTGTTCTGTACGTCTCACTACGTCATACGATAGTGACAAATAAACTAATAAGTCTGTACTATACTCTATACTCGGCGGAAAGAGAAAACTCAGGTTGATAACGACTCTCACTCTTTCCAACTATCACCTCAAGCAATTTTCGATAGCAATGTTGGCTTTCCCATCTACCCACGCCCGAGTGCCACCACAGTGTGGACCACCCGGAGGACACGGTGGAGCACACGGTAGACGTGTGCCCCGCCTGGGCAGAGCACCGTCGTGTGCTCGTGGGGGAGATCGGTGGCAGCGATCTCTCGCGCCTGGCCTTGGTACAGGCCATGGTCCGAAACGAGGAGGAGTGGCAGGCGATCGCCTCCTTCTGCAAAGTAGTAATGTTAGCAAAGGAGGAGGCCGCACGTGCAACTGCCAGGGCGCGGCCCTCACGCCCAAGCCGCCGGGATTTCGATCTTGATTTTCGGCCACCGTAGGCGCGGGCTTGCGGACGGCGAGAAATGGGTAGCTCGCTGTCCGATCGTCCGGTAACTGTCCGGACCGAGCTCAAGTCCCAAGTACCACGCATGCCTCAAGGAGATGTCAGCATACCGTAGGAGCCCAGCAGGGTCGAAGCTTACTGGGGCCAAGGGTATAAAAGGCAACAAAGGAACAGGAGTGGGTTTTTAATCTGTAAAAGTATGACATACCCTCTCGCTCCGCCCAGAGCGGGGAAAGTGTATGATTTTCCCACCGAAAAATAACCATCTACTCAAATCGTTGAAATTCGTATGAAAATGAATCACATTTTTTTGCAAATATACACATACAAGTCAGAGCTCCTAATGTACAATGCCCTCTCACTTGTTGAGCGCGATAGGCCACAATCGATATCACTTCTGTCGTACGGGGTGACGGGACGATTGCGGTTAGCCATATTAATTCATGTTTGCAGAATTTCCAATTTAATTAATTATTCCTGTGTAGCTTAACTCAGTGTTAACATTTATATGTATGTATCTACATAACTCTTATGAAAAGAAGTAATTCATATGAACAGCTGTTTCGAGTTCAGAAAATAAATCATGCTACAGACTGATTGTAAGAAAGTTACTTTCTAAAGCACAAGGTAAACTTCAACTGTTCCCCTTTCCTCTAAGTTACAACAATGCACACGGTTCAACCAAACAAAGCTGCAAATATTTAAATGTTATAGAATTGTTGCAATAACAGGCAACGGCTATGTTTTGTCCCTTCGAAATAATTTTTAGTTTATCGATAGCAATAAACAGAATACACGAGGTATTATATTAAAAATATCGCTGCGACCAGACAGTCATAAAAAATAACGTGGAACTAGTGATAATAAAATTCAACATTAGTTCCATTATTTTTAAATTAAAATGGAACTAGTGATTTAAAAAAGCCTCGGTAGTTCCATCATGGAACTGTTAATGGTACTAGTGACAACGAACGCATAAAACTACAAATAGAATCGTCACTAAAAACAAACTATAAATCATCGAAGTTAAACCAAGTGAAAAGTGTAACGAGAAAAATAATTGCAGAACGGAAAGTAAAGACCTAAAAAATCAGTGAAACAAGAACTGCAATCTAAATTAGAAACAATCTGGAAACTTTTAAAAGCTATTTAAGCCGTTCTTCAGAAGAATACTGTTGTGAACGAAAAGGTTTTAATCTAGACAAGTAGCCAGGCTGAAAATTAGGGACGCAATCTCATCTTCTTGCTAATCGAATTGGTTTTTCAAACATGGCTATAGGCTAAGCTATCATAACATGCCTAGTACCATTTCAACTTAAGGGCCTTTTAAATTAATTATACCATATACAAAATTACCCTCATATGAATACCTCAGTATACTAATCGGGTACTTACTTGAAAATCTCATTACTTTAAGCAATCGCTATTTTAGTCTACGCGTAATATTTATGAGTCACTGCGATTGGAACAACTGTGAATATATGAATCGATATGAGAGCTACACTATCACCAGTATGGTATGTAGAGAGGTTTCCTGTTGGCGCGAGTATTTCCCGCAAGTCGTTATCGGCTGTTAAGCTGACACAGGAAGAGAACTTGGTAGAATTGCCTCAACTTGCTTTAACATACGTCTGAACTTTGACTACTGTTCAACATCAATTCGAGAACGATACTGAAGTTTGTATCTTAAACTTCTTTATAGAACAAATTTTTGTTTTAGGCTAGGCAAGGCGTGTATTCAATATCAGAGTATTAAAAAAACGTAATTGGTCGAACAATATAAGAAGCTTCACGAAGGATGTTTGTGTATATTAAGGTCGACTCGGCACACCGCAATATTAGTATAGGACTGCGACTTATGAAAAACCTATTTCATAATGAAAGCTTCGTTTAAAAACCACTTCGTTCATTATTTGGAATGATTTCTTTGCTTAAAAAAAAAACATTAAAGACACAATCATCACCATCATCATTTCAGCCGAAAGACGTCCACTGCTGGACATAGGCCTCCCTCAAGTGTCGCCACAATAAACGGTCCTGTGAGTCTCGCATCCATCGGACAACCGCAACCGTTACTAAGGCATCGGTCCACCTTGTAGGAGGTCTTCCAACGCTACGTCTTCAGGTCGCTATTCCAGAACCTTTCGGCCCCAGCGGCCATCCGTTCTGCGAGCAATATGTCCTGCCCATTGTTACTTAAGTTTGGCGAATAAACACACAATACCTCAATTTTAAAAACAATATGATCATTCCTTAAAACCGGCAAAAATGTCTGCCTTCTTAAATCTTGAGAGCTTCACCTGATCCACCTCACATTATATCTCTTCTCAAATTAGGTTAACATGTCCGAGATCTCATTATACTGAAAGGCTGAACTCGATAATATGGCGTACGAAAACTAGGAGAAAGTAATTGGATTAAAATCGCACAAACGGTTTTGACCAATTATATAATGTGACAACGTCTAACAGTAGGGGTTTTTTAATCCTAATTACAATTTGTGGTCGGTTTATGGGCATTTAGTGCCCGAAATGAGACTGATGAATGGCTTGGAAGTACGAGCTTTTGTAAATATTATTATGTGGACCACCAATAATCTACCCCCCTAGCCAAGTTACGATCGTTTCGTTTGCGTCGAACGCCTCGAGTAGGCCACGCCTCCGATTCCTTTGTTCTGACCACGTAACTGAGCTTTGAGATGACGTCAGAATAAAGGAATCAGAGGCGTGGCCTAAACTGTGGCCTGTCAAACTATTTTATAACATGCGTACCTATAGAGTTCTAAAAGGTGATTGTAAAGAAATAACAGTAGGATTATCGGAGCTTTGTACCACAATAGTAGGTATTGAAGTAAAAGTTTTCGTATGTTTTCTTGTGAATTTTTCATAAAATTAAAGAATAACGATAGAAATTTTGTATTTTCGTTTAATATAACTTTTATTGTGCCTATCGGTAACCGAAACGTGAATGGAAATTCTCAAAGAGATTTTAGTGTCGCCCACCTGCCAAAAATAAATCAGGGTTTCGTTGTCTTCTGTCTCTTTTAATGTTGATTTTCACTGCGTATGACAACGTTATTTTCGCAAACTAATCATCTGATTCAGTATATTTTTAGGGTTCCGTACCTCAAAAAGAAAAAACGGAACCCTTATAGGATCACTTTGTTGTCCGTCTTTCTGTCGGTCAGTATGTCTGTTTGTCAATACCCTTTATCTTGGGAACGCGTGCAGGTATCGAGTTGAAATTTAAACCACATACTCAGCTCTGCGGCACCTTGAAGCTGTGAAAAAATCAAACTTCTGAATTAACGAAAAAAATATATGCGGCCGTTTATGTCGCAAAAAACGTGTATTTCGACACTTTCAGGGGAATCAAAATTCATAGGGCACTTCTCGTTGACCTAGAATCCTGAAATTTGGCATAAAGCAAGGTCTCATAGCACAAGTACATGGAAAAATCTGAAAACTATAAATTAGTAGTTACGTCCCGATAAAAACTTTTTGTGCGATTCGGAAAAATCTTCATAACTAAATTTGGGAAGTAAATTGTTTTCACAGGTAAGTTAGCACGGAACCCTCAGTGCGCACGTCTGTTTCGCACTTACTCGGTTTTTTCTTACCAAATTCGGTTTCCACTATTACTTCTACTGTGACATGTATGACCTATATACACTCGAGATCATTTCACATTTCAAGATAAAGTTAAAATATAATTATTTCAAGCGCCAAATTACTAATTACCCTCATTAAGTCCTACAAGTTAACCCTAAGCTCTGCGTGAACATTATCACTGCAGCTACGTGCTCCGTTTGATTTATAAACAATAACTTCTAAGAATTTCCGTATTTAAGTATACTTGCGGAGACTTTCGTCTTTAAAATGTATAAGGCCTTCGTCGAAACTTTTGTAAGTAAATTCAGTTTCGCCTTCCTTGCAATGCGACGGGGGATTAAGATTTAACAGAAAGTTGTAAGACATTAGCCCACGTTTAGAACAATGTTGCAAAGTTGTGTGCATGAGAAATCTCTCACTTGCAATTTATTGTCGACTGTTATTACCTAGTGTACAATTATGCATGTAATATCAACATTTCTTGTATGCTAATGTTACAAGATTTCCTCGTATGAATCATGTGTCTCATTCGTGTGGTAAACAGATTTCTATGTAGAGTCCGCCTGTTGCTCTTACAGTAATTGGCCACATTTATTTTGAAAATCAACAAAACAGCAGAACAGTTAAACAAAGTCACACAATGTAGCACCGTTTATGTCATCCATTTTATCACAGCGATTCTCCCTCGTTTACCTTACTAATGAGTACCAATTAAAAATGTTCATAATCACAAATTGGTAGGTACCGTTCCAGCCCTGAAATATGAATAATTAGTTACGATTTTAAAACAACCCTCTCACAACAGGGCGGACATCACATGAACCTTTTTGTCCAACAGTGTCGAGTTGAGTGGGACGATTTTAGCGCTAAATGAATGTCAATCGATCGGTATTAAATAAATACTGGGAGCGTCCAAAAAGGGTTGTGCTCGAGTGATATAATGAAAACGTGTCAAGTATTCGGTTATCCATTACCTCGGTGTGTAAACATTTTTCACGAGGATGATTTATTGCCGCAAAGGCTGCAGTACCCGCGCCGCGTCGCACCGCTCCGACTCGGTTAAGTCACAGCTCATTAGTCAAAGTGTTATGATGTAATATTCTCACACATATTTACCGTCAACTGACGACACTACGTATCGGTGAGCGCTCGCCCTGACTCGGGCCAGCCCTGACGACTGACACCCTATTAATCATTATTCAATTATTATTATCTAGTTTTTTCTAATAATGCTAACGAGAAACCATGTTACGTCAATAAGTACCTACCCACTACGTGTGATTCATCTTTAGTAATTGTATTGTATTTATAGCGGTTAGTACTTAGCAACCTGATATTTAGATCATAATGGTATAAGGTAGGTACATGGACCAAATAAAACCAAAATGTTTTATCGAAATAACAAGACCGTCTATTAGAGATTCCAGTAATGAGAACATAATATTTTGTTATTATTATACATACCTCTAATGGCGCCCCAATTCTGATCGTATGAATGAAAAAGTTACGGATAATAAATAATCCATATTCTAGTTAAACATTGTTAGAACCAATTTTCCTGACCTAAAACATAGTGCTGCATGAGAGGCACAGATAAAACACCGCTGAAAGTTTTAATTTCCGGAACAATACGGGAACAAACCTACTTGCGCTGCCAGTAGGTTATCGCAAAAAACATAAACGGACTGCCCATTCTGAAACAGGCTACAAGCTAGCAAAAAGTTCATCAGAGCACACAAAGCCAGCTAACTCGCATGTTTGGCAGAAACGTCCTGACGAGAGCGCCACCAGAAATTCTTTTCGACACGCCAAAAGGACTAATGCGAAAATTCTCGTCTACTTTTTTGTATTCGGGCCCTGCACGTTTTGCTAATACTGATTTGTTTTTTGAGGAGAACGAGATACGTGGTAGGCTTTAGAAAAGTATCGGCTTATTTATCTTTGTCATTGTTTTTAGATATCATAGAAAATGGCAATGCTGATCTCAAAGGACATGTAAAACTGCTCGTACAATGTCAAATCGTGTATATTTCAGCGCTTGCCAACATTCGGACAGTTCGTATCTTTTAATTACGGGTGATTACCATTGTTTACGCTTTTGTTTTTATCTACACGCTTAGATTTAATGTTCCATGAAATGTCAGCGTTGGCTGGTATTAAGACATTCGCATACATTATGATGCTGAATTTAAAGCGAATATTTTATAAAGTAAATTATTCTTTTAATAGTACTTAAGTTCTACTACACTGTATTTTATGTCAAGTTGTCATTTTCATCACTTATTAATTTACAACATGGGAGGTATTACTCGTATGAAGTAAAAAAAAAAAGTCGTAAACCTACATTCTCTTAATGTTGACATAAAAGGCTATACAGGGTTGCTGCGCTCCAAGTACTAGACTATAAGAAGGGACATAAAATATACCCTATTAATTTAACGATTCTCATTAAAAAAATTCAGGAAACTTTTCAGACGGGTTGTTGGACCGTATTTTCTCGCCGTGGCCAGGCCTCATCTATATTTATAAAGTATCTCCGTTTATTAAATCAGTGACTGACTGACTTACCTTCAGATTGATTGATTTACTAAGAAACAAATTGGGGTCGTCCTAAATAACTAACAATAGAAGCTCGTTTAACCTAACTTGGTTTTCGAAATCGTAGGGGCCCAGCAGGGTCGAAGCCTACTGGGGCCATGGGTAGTGTGAAATCGAAACCCGGGGCCCTGGGACGAAGGCAACGAAGGAACAGGAGTGGGTTTTTAGTCAGTAAAAGTCTGACACTATCTCCCGCTCCGCCCAAGAGCGGGATTTTTCATAAGATGATTTTCCCAGCCAATCAAAAAAAAAAATTTTTTTTCGAAAAGGAGGACCCTTGTTAACAGTTCACGTTTAGGGACAAATATTATGTTGTCTTAACCTAAAACTTATAGTAATATGAATAGATTGTTATCTCAGGTCTGGCCGCAGCAACCTTTTACTATATTATTGTAACCTTCTCAGTTGTTCCCGTGGGCGGGATCAGCCGCACCCATTAGTTTATCTTCTTCCAGATTAACGTCCAGTTTTAAAACGTTAGGGGAAAAAATGCTTTACAAGAAAAATTATTCCAAAAATTTCACTCAAAGGCTAATCCTAATTAGAGGCCTCGTTTTAATTGTTTGAGGTACAGGGGCTTTGATCCATGTTATTATTATTATAAACGGTTTACATTTAGGTCCTTTTTTCGTAAAAACGATTTAGCGTATGAAATTTTAAATAAGACTGTTGGAATTGTATGAGTTTATGCAATTCCAACAGTCTTATTTGAAATCATCATCATCATTTCAGCCGATAGACGTCCATTGCTGGACATAGGCCTCCCCCAAATTTCGCCACAATGAACGGTCCTGTGCGTCCTGCATCCACCGGATTCCCGCAACCCTCACCAGGTCATCGGTCCACCTATTAGGTGACCTTCCAACACTGCGTCTTCCGGTACGCGGTCGCCACTCCAGAACCTTTCGGCCCCAACGGCCATCTGTTCTGTGAGCAATGTGCCCTGCCCATTGCCACTTAAGTTTGGCGATTCTTTGTGCTATGTCGGCAACCTTGGTCTACTGCGGATATCTTCATTTCTGATTCGATCACGCAAGAAAACTCCGAGCATAGCCCTTTCCATAGCCCTTTGAGTGACTTTGAGCGTTCTGATGAGGCCCATTGTGAGCGACCACGTTTCTGAACCATATGTCATCACTGACAACAACGTACTGGTCATACACTTTCGTGAGACACTGTGGTATATCGGATGAGAAGACACCGCGCATCTTCCCGAACGCTGCCCAGCCGAGTCGGATTCGACGGTTGACCTCTTTCTCGAAATTAGATCTACCCAACTGGACTATCTGTCCAAGGTAGACGTAATCGTCCACAACTTCGATTATCTACACTAATATTATAAAGAGGAAAACTTTGTTTGTTTGTTTGTAATGAATAGGCTCAAAAACTACTGGACCGATTTTAAAAATTCTTTCACCATTCGAAAGCTACATTATCCACGAGTAACATAGGCTATATTTTATTTAGGAAAAAAATAGGGTTCCGTAAGATATTTGAGTTTTTCGGACACAAGGTGTAAAAAGTCAACCAGAACAGTTACTTATTTTGCGTACGCTGCATAAACTATAAAAGATAGAACCATAAAATGTTCTAATTAATTGTAGATCTTATAAATATCTACCAAAGTTTGTTAGGAGAAGCCTACTTTTACGCGGGCGAAGCCGCTGGCAGAAGCTAGTAGAGTATAAACTAATCAGTTTATATAGGCTAACTTAGTACATAAATAATACGTTTAACTTGGCGCTATTGTCTATGCGATCACGTTATCTATAGTTGTCACCCCTTTTTCATCTTGAATGTCAAACCTTTTGTACTGAATTTTCTTTTAGTAATTAATAATAATAGACATTTATTCCGTACTTCTTAGGCTCAGGCACATTTCAATTGTTGTTAGTAATTGGTCAGTAAGTTTGCATAAATTATGTTAGTAATGTACCCATTTTATGTTGAAATATGGACCCCTGTGAGGGTAAAGGTCTCCTCCATCTTCTTCCACAAGTCTCTATCTTTGCCAGTATTTAGCCAATCGTTTCCTACTACCTGAATGATGTCATCCATCACCTACCGTCTCATTGGTCTTCCAATATTTCTTTTTCCTATTGGGACTTTCCATCGTGTGGTTTCAATGATCCATCTGTTGTCTGTACATCGCGAGATGTGTCCGGGCCCACTTCTATTTAAGTGCGAGTGCATGGATAAGAGCGTCGGTAGCTTTCGTTGTTTGTCCGATGGTCACATTCTTCACTTTTTGAATTCTTCTAATTTTCGACATGCTCCTTTCATTGCTGTTTGAGTACATTTAATTTTTTGCGTTACTTTGTTTGTGAATATACAGGTTTGGTAACCGTATAATAAACATAGTATGAAACATGTATCGAAAACCACTTTTTTTAAGTGCATACGTAATTTCCTTTTAGGACTTTTATCAATGAACAAAATTTCTTCCAAGTTATGTTGATTCTTCTTAATATTTCCTCTCCATTGCTGAGTCTTTCAAATGATATTGGTTTCCCAGATATATATACTCGTTGACATATTCCATGTTATTTCCTTTTCTTTCAATGTGTCTTTTACGGCTGTTAGTCATTTATCTTTGTTTTGTTTATAATAATTTCTAAATCAATTTTAGAACTTTCATTATCAAGTGATCTCATCTTTTCCTCGAGGTCTTTTGAAGTTTTAGCAATTAGGACTATATCGTCTGCGAACCTTAAATATCTAAATGATAGCATCTGTTTATTAGCACTCCTTTGTTTGACCAGTCTAGCTTCTGAAATATATACTCGAGCACAGTGATGATAACCTTCGGTGACAGAGCGTCTCCCTGTCTCACTCCTCTTTCTATGTTTATCTCTTAACCTCTTTTTAAAGTTTGACTTTGCTCGTACTGTTTGCATATATATATTTTAAGATGTTAATATATTTTTTGGTTCACATTTGAACATTGAAGAGCATTCCATATTGAAAAATGGCTGATGCTGTCGAAGGCCTTGCTATAATCAATGAAGGCCAGATACAGAGGTCTATTAAACTTTTGGTATTTTTCTATAATCTGCTCCAGTGTATGTATATGGTCCACTGTGCTAAATCCAGACCTAAAGCCTGCTTGCTGTCTTGATTGCAGACCATCAATATCCTGTGTTAGTCTTTCTAGAAGTATAGATGAAAATAATTTGTAAGTGCTGGATAGCAAGCTTATTGGTCTTTAATTCCCTATGTTTAAGGAGTTTCCTTCGCATCGCATATCACTAGAACTTTGTCATCAGCTAGTGAATGAGCAGCCCCAATGTCCATATAAAATTGATCGATTTCAGTTGCGGGTAATTTTTCTGTAGGTACATAAACTAGATTTAAACTTCAGCTGCCAAGCTGAAAAGCCACTCTTTCCGAAATTCCTGTAAAGTTATTTATGTTATTTTTGATTTTTTTCTTGATCAGGAATCCTACTCCGTGCAAGCCCTTAGCTTGGCCTATATAGCAGAAAATGTAATCATGGTGTTCTTCAATCTCGCAGCCCAATGTTCTTACTTATGAAAGCCCCAAAATATCATAATTAATGGTATTTAGGGTATAATTTAGTTCAAGGTATCTTTCAGCAGATGCTAGTGATCTTACATTAAAGGTGCACACTTTCAAAGTTTCATTTTTGTTTTTGTTTCTATTAGGTGGAGGGTAGTGATCTGATTCCCCACTATGACCAGTCAGCTTGGGAAATGTTTTGTTTTTAATGCTATTTAGTTATTGTTTTATTTCGCTGACTGATGATTATATCCTATGATTTCTTATCAGGAGTTTGGGTTTCAGCAGGCAGGCAGTTGCTTCTATTCTTCATAATATCAAATGCATTAAATCTATTTATTTTAGCCGTTATTTGTTGTTCACAAGGGTTGTCAGTTGAATTTGGTAACGCTTTTACTAAATATATAAATATTAATATTCAAACCTGAGTTATTTTTGCCCTATCTTATCAAAGACAATAATTACAAACAAATGTAGAATATATTTCCCAGTTTGTATTATATATATCTTGTCAAACATTATTACGGTCTCTTGTCATTTTTTCACAACAAATTTTCAAGCAGCTAACATAAGATTTGAAGGCATATTTACAGATCAGAGACCCCGATATGTCTTTAAAAAGAGGGTAGGAAACGAACAGCGTTCCATCAATACCGCTAGGATATCGTTCTGGCGCGGTGTCAGCACAATTTATCAGGAAACGATTACCGCATCCAATATAAAATATGTAATGCCCCAGTAGAAACAGAAACGAACACTAGGAAAAAGATGAAACAGCATGGAATAGAATTAAACCTTTCACTGCATTGCCGTAAAATAACTCATCGGTGAACATATGTATTTCAATGACTATAATATATTGTATTCCTGTGTTGCTGTACTAGAATGAACAGGGTTGGACACTATCGTGCCATGATAAACAGCTCCTCATGAAGCCTCGCGGGCCTATTCTCTGTTTAGATAAACAAGTTATGTACAGAGAGATATAGAACTCTTGAGATGTGTGGCAGGGTTGACATTACTGGCCGAATTACACGAGGGAAATAAAATGAAGCCGTTTACTGTAAGTCACATAAAGAAAAAAAACTTGAATGGCATCATTTAATAGGTTTGACCGCTTCAAGCCAGTACGTATTTATGTATGGCATACTTTTTTTGAAAAAGCCATTTTAGCAGATATATTTTTTTTTATTTAGGAAGTAATCTTATGACTTCTCTTGCTCTTACATGAAACCACACCTATTTTCCTATAGTTACCTTTTATGTTCTAGGACCACGGGTAACCTTTTCAGAAATCAACCCATGACCATAGTAGGCATCAGCCCTCTTGGGCTCCTACGGTTTTGTTGACATCTCTTTGAAGCGCACGTGGAATATACAAGCTGTCGACGACTCGGGCTAGATCCGGACGGTTACCAGATGGCCGGAGGTATTGCTCGTCGTCCGCAAGCCCGTGCTCACAGATAACAAATAGGCAATTAATGGTTGCTTTTATTTTACCGTGGTACGATACTTATCATTCTGTCAATTTTAACTTTGACCAATTCCTAAATACGCACTGTTTTCATTCATTTTATTCCTATATACACAATGCACATCAAACGTTAACATTTGATGATATGTCAATCCTCGTTTGGCCATGTCATTGATGTAGGATTTCTATGATAATAATAGGTCTAAAGAAAGTAGGCCAACTGAGTATTGAAATATCACCACCACCTATACCACCTACCATATAGTGCCACCGGTACATGGTGGACATTCCACCTATAGGCACAAAACGTTTTGGGAACACATTCATTGTGCGTACAGCTAAGGAGTGGAATTCCTTGCCGGAATGTGTGTTTCCTGATAGCTCCAACCCGGTAATCTTTAAGTCAAGAGTGAATAGGTTACTTCTAGGTAAGCACGTTCCTTCGTCGACCGTATCATCGCTTTCCATCAGGTGAGATGGCGGTCAAGCGCGAACCTATCGAGAATAAAAAAAAAAAAAAAAAAAAAACATCAAACTTTAACGTTTAAAACGATCTGGCCAGTTTTACTTGGTCATATCATGAAGTGATCAATTTCTTTGATCTGGCCACGACATATATATAGATATCAGAAGATATTATTTAATATGTTTGCCACCGACGCGACGATGTGCGAGTAGCTATGATTTATCACAACATTACTTCTCGCCAGTCCGCTCCGACATTTTTACTACATCATATTACCCAGTGTTATGACGTACTTAAAACGTTATCCATTCCTGTTTGTTTCCAGGCGTTGAAACCTTATTTTAAATAAATTAATCCATTGAATTTTGGAGGAGGCTGCACGCGTGAGGTGAGGCAATGGTCCTCACGCCCCAACCGCCTCCGGGATTCCGATAACGATTTCCGGCCACCGTAGGCGCGTCCGGTCGTCCGGTAACCGTCCGGACCGAGCCCAAGTCGTCGACGGCGCGTACTGTTCCACGCGCGCCTCAAGGAGATGTCTAATGTGCCCAAGGGTCTGCTTTTAAAAGGAAGACTCGGCCCTGGTACGAAAGGCAACGAAGGAACAGGAGTGCGTTTATAATCAGTAAAAGTCTAAAAAAAATCTTTGAATTTTGTTTTTGCTTATACAGAGGTTTTAAAGTATTTTTGATGACCAGAAGACTTACCACGAACTCTTAACGCGACACTTTTGACGACCTTAAGAGAACTGTTACAGGGATGGAGCTATATAGGGTGTAGCTCTATCCTTCTTTCTCGCTCGCACCTTTGACACATCACGGTAAGGCCCCTGACTTGAATTGTTAATATAATAAACAAACTAACAGCATTGATGGTCTTCATCTTAAGTAAATTAATCCTTTTCTCAATTGTTTTTGGGGTCGGCTTCTAGCCTAACCGCCTTATGTAGTTGAATATCTACCAGTATTGGTTCTCAAAACCTAGCAATTGTTTACCAAATTGTCGGGTTTTTCTACCTGCTGGGTGATGTCTAATCATCGGGCTTTGAACTCTGAGTGACACAATAAAGAAGCCTTCAAATAACTAATCTAGATTACGGAAAAATAGGGTTTGTTGAACGAGGTTCATTAAGCTGTGTGGCACTGGCACATTAAGATCTGTGGCAACATAAATAGTACTGGCCGTATAGTACAAAAAGTTTAAAAAAGAGAAAAAAGATTTTTCTTATGGCGTCTCCTCATTATTTTGACCGAGCTTTTATTAGGTAGAAAATCATCAAATGACATCTTCTGCTCTTGGGCGGAGTGGGAGGGTGTTTGCCTTCGTCCAGGGCTCCGGGGTTCTCTGTCGCACAACCCATGGCCCCAGTAGGGTCGAAACCCTGCTGGGCCCCAACGGTTTGCTGACATCTCCTTGACGCGCGCACGGAACGTGGACCTGAGTTAGGTCCGGACGATTACCGGACGGTCGGACGCCGAGCTACACATTGCTCGCCATCCGCAAGCGCGCGCCTACGGTGGCTGAAAATCGGGAACGGGAACCCTGCGGCTGGGGCGTGAGGGCTGTACGACAGTATTTTCTACATGAGTACCAAATAAAGAATTTGTAATGAATTAACGTCACATGAGCAAATCAAATGTGATTTCTTTTTTTAAGTAAAAGAAATCATCTTATAAGGAATTTATTGCTCTGGGTGACCAAATATATCTCTTAACATTCAGATTTAGCCTTTCTACTGAAATCAAAGTTATTTCTGCCTTCCTATCCTACACACCCTACATAATAATGAATTTAACTCTTAGGTACTCTTTTGCGATTTATTGCTTTTTAGGATTCCGTACCTTATCTCGGGAACGCGTAGAGGTATCGAGTTGAAATTAAAACATATGCTCAGGTCTGCGGTCCCTTGAAGCTGTAAAAAAATCAGACTTCTTAGTTAAAGAAAATAAAAGATACGGTCGTTTATGTCGCAAAAAGCGTATATGTCGATACTCTCAAGGGAAAAAAATCATAGTGTACTTCCCGTTGGCCTAGAATCCTGAAATTGAACATAAAGTAAGGTCTCATAGCACAAGTATAGGAAAAAGTCTTAATTATAAATTTGTAGTTACTTCACAAAAAAAAACTTTTTTTGCGATTCGGAAAATCTTCGTAACTCAATTCGAAAATCGTTCTGTTTTCATAGGTAAGTTTGTACGGAACCCTCAGTGAGCGAATCCAACTCGCACTTGCCCGGTTTTTTTAGTACATAAACCTCTGTTGGTCCATTGCAATACAACATCTGTTCGATCCAGCTCGTCCCTTGCTGCCCCCCCCCCCCCCCCCCAGCGACGCCCTAAGCCGAGGTCCGTACCCCACAGGGAGTGCCCTTAGCGTGTAGTCGCTTAGTTTTAAGTAGTTTAAGTAAGCCCTGGCTGGAGGCTTTGATTTTCTAATCGAGGCCGCCACAGGCAAGACCGGTTAAGCAGCCGACAACCTCCTAGGTTGACCTGCGAGAGGCCACACACAAAAAAAAAAAAAAATGCAATACAACAGTTTTTATGTAATTTGCACATTTTCTTTCAAAATCCGAGATCGGCAGTTATCAATTGCTCAAAAAAATAAGGCTGTTCTGGTATGAAGGTTTTCCTGTAACTACATATATCTGTTAAGGTGCTCTAACCTGCCCATACAGCCCCTTCAGAAAAATTCACCATGTACATATTTTCGCAGAACGGATGACCGTTGGGGCCGAAAGGTTCTGGAATGGCGGCTACGTACCGGAAGACGTAGCGTTGGAAGGCCAAGGTGGACCGATGACCTGGTAAGAGTTGCGGGAATCCGATGGATGCGAGATGCACAGGATAGTTCATTGTGGCGACGCTTGGGGGAGGTCTATGTCTAACAGTGGACATCTTTCGACTGAAATGATGATGATGATGACATATTTATAGACAGATAAAAAAGGTCTCGATAAAGTTGCAGGATGCGGGCTAGAAATCATAACCAATACACAGTCGTTGGTACCTGAGATTATTATAATATGATAAATTCCGTTCAGCGACCCTTCTTTTGTTCACAAAGTATATTCATTATTCGCAATAAGTTCCTTTGTTTCACAATACAATGATCTCGGCTGCTGTTATTCTTATCTAGTCGGTGTATCCCCTTTTTCAACCCTTCTGACAGAACCAGGCTGAATTGATGAGTTGTCTTTGTAAATATATTTATTTTAATGCCTCATAAAATTCTTGAAGAAAGATAAATAATATGCACAAACCCTGCGCGATTGGTTATTTATTATTCTTATTGAAATATTACCTTATACTTTAACCTGACGTTTTAAGCAAGAATTTAAACAAGTTTACCTTCTTAATTTTCAGAAATAGATGATTTAGAATACAAAGAAGGGATAGGGACCGTTATAATGAGAGAGTGAGCGGGAGTGCGACCGCACACAGCTGAAAACAGAATCGACGAGGCGGCCGGCAATACAACTCTTTAACACGAGGGTGATTTTTTTCGCGCTCTCTCTTTAAAGAGTCATTCTGGATGTCACACTATATACCTCTGGTCATAAGTATTCTTGCGTCCCCTTTGTCAAAGGATGCAAGAGCTGTATATAAACTAGCTAAAATAGGATTTAGAACACGATTGTGATATTGTAAGAAGAACTGTTTATACCGATGAGGGTGGCATAATCAGATTGTGATTAAACCCTCTAAGTATAAAACAAATAAAGAAAAAAAAAAAAGTCTTAATGATCACAAACGGGGTCTGCATTCGAATAGCAACCACCGCCATTGCAGAAGCGGGGGTAAGAACACATAGTGCAACCTCACTATACCCATGTCACTTTTCATGAAATTCATGTCAAATACCATCGCATCAGGCGAAAGGCTAGCAAACTGTTGACGCAGCGTCTCAAACGTTACTTACGATTGTGACCAATGTCATAATATGGGTACATATTTGAATGTCGAATGTCAACGTTCAAAAGATCGAAAATTTAAATATCGAATGACCATACCGAAAATTTAAATACGTAAATTTATAATGTCGAATAATTAGATAACCTACGTCCAATATTTCTAAAATATTATTATCTACAAAAGTGACTTCGAACTATGTAAATATCGATATTTAGTTATTAGGTATGTCACAAGGTAATTTAATAATTCGGATATTGTGAAAACCCGGATTATTAGAAAATGGTGAAATAAAATCAGCGAGCAAATTGGACGCACCTTTCGCCAGCCGCGGCCGCAGCACCGCTCGCTTCGCTCGCTCGGCTCGCGCGCGGTTGGTCACATTTCTAACCTAACCTAACCTATTTCACCCAGTTTAAAATGATGAATCTTGCTTCTTCTTCGCTAAATCATACGTCAAACGTTTTCAGTTGTACACTAATGACTAATAGCAATGCTTTGGCAGAGTGTGACAATTTCAAATCTACCTACATTTGTTTTACTCATAATTCCATAAAATCAAAATTTGTTCGATATTTTAACGAGTAATGACGTAGTAACGGATAATGATTATCGATATTTTTTGATAATTAGATATTTTTATCACTCGGCATTTCAATGTTACACTTTTTAAGCTTTCAATACCTTTTCATATACCAGTTTTCAAAATTATGAGATATCTAAATTTATGATGTTTTGAACATTGACATTTTACCCGTAGGTATTTTAATGTTCAAATATGTACCCCATATGCAAGCATTACTAGAGTTTTGAGTTCATTATCATTCATCATCATCATTTCAACCGAAAGACTGTTGGACATAGACCTCCCCCAAATGTCGCCACAATGAACGGTCATGTGCGTCTCGCATCCATCGGACTCCCGCAACCGTTACCAAGTAATCGGTCCACCTTGTAGGAGGCCTTTCAACGCTATGTTTTCCGGTACGTGGTCGCCATTCCAGAACCTTTTTGTGCATTATTCATAAACCATCACATTTTTCACAACTTTGCTCAGCCCAATCTGACCTGGTTCTTGTTATGCCATTACTTTCTGTGTTGCTACAATGTTATGTCTTCACTCTTGTTTGACAGACTAATTAAACTTTCCAGCCTACATGACTTCGTGTTCCAAAGAGCTGTGTGCCTTGCTCTCTAAACTAGACGACTTGGTATTCCGTCAAAGATCACTGTAACCCTATCTTTTAATCATCTACATACCCAAATTTTATTTAAAATACAAACAAAAAGCTTATGGTATCAGATATCTACTTAGCAAAAGTAGATACCTGATACCAATATATTTACTTATTTCCAAACCACTAAACTACGATCAACAAAAAACAAGAGACCATGCAAACTAATTCCAAAAAACTCCATTTGACAATCATTCAAACGAGTTGAAAGGGCTTCGTTTTTCATTTCCCCAGCGAAATCCTAAAATACCGACCACGTCACTATAGAGGAAACCCAATGAAAACTTTTATGAAAAATAGACATAGTTATGACGAATGATACGTTTGAACAATGCTAACTAACGATGAAACACGGTGCACGAGACCCGTGAGTACAGACCGATGGACGCACGCCTCACCTACCATGACTCTCGCTCGTCATCCGCTTTTGTTAACCCCGGTTTTAGATATAATATATTCTTTTGTTTTATTGCCAGACATGTGCAGAATATCTACTGCAATCGGTCGATATTAATAGACAAACTATGTTCTCCACACTTCAACATCAAATCAGAACGTCTCATTAATGGACGTGAACTGCTGTGGCCAATATGGAGATCTCTTAACCGACTTCGGATTCAGGTTAGCCACCGCGAAAACAATCTGGCCAAATGGGGCATCTCGAACCATCTCTAACACAGTGCTCTGCCCATCCTGAACAAACCCCTACACTTTCAGGACTTATACGAGGCCAATAACAATCTACAAATACTGGACAGAAAAAAAATAATTTGAGTCCGTCAACACGAAGAAGCACTCGTACAACTCTAAGTTACATTACATCTTATGTAAATCATTATTATAAAAATATGACTCCAGTGTAGGTGTGATATTTCAAATATTTTTGGCTACGCTTTTCAGAACTTGAAGCACCATTACCCAAACTCATTGCGACATTTTAATGACCTCTTTTTCAAATATAATTAAAACAAAAGAAGATGTCATCTGGAAGAGACTAGATGTGGGTTGCTGAGGGATCTCCGAATATTGTGAACTGTGGGAGAGCTCAGTTTAACACTTCAAAAGGCTGATATAAAACATCAAAGACAAATGACTGTGTGAAATAAAACAAAGACCTTTTCAGATATTATTTTCTTATTTACTATTCCATTTTAATACATAGTAGGTAGATAGGATAAAATATGACATTTAGGAAAAAAAAAACTGTTGAGTTTTTCCTCCCTGAAAGTTCTGACTACATAATAACTGTCTTTTTCAGAATTCGTCCTCTTGCCTGAAATAAACAGTAATCAAATTAATGAGCGATGTGCCGCCGCCCCGCGTGGTTGCCAGTCTACCAGCCCGGCCCACGCGCTGGCCCGAGCTGGCCGTCCATGATGCAATTAAAAAGTATAACGTCAAAGAACACGCTAATAAAATTTCTCCAAATGTTCGCAGTCATATTTTGTTAGCTTTTTAAATTATTCTGATTGTCTTGCTTGTTCAATGTTTGGGTTAGACTTGGAAAAATAAGCCTGAATTAAATTAGGTGACGCGAAAATGTTTAAATTCATTTACGGGGCGGTTGTTTGACAAATAACACTAAGTTTTATATTAGCACACATGTAATTATAAGTCATGTAGTGTGATTATACAGTAAATATTTCAGTCTTTAATCAATTACTTGAAAACTCGGATACAAATCTATAGAAATTCGTTCCGATAATAGGAGACTCATAATTATGAGTAATAGAAATCGTCGTACGTTTACTAATGAGCACACTACCTTTCATACAGCGTACCGAGACTTCGAAATAGGCCGGGAAAGCCTAGAATGGAGGAAAAATTAATGATACTCGGCGTCCATGCTCATTTCTGAAATATTTCACACTAGCGACCCGCCTTCTTTACACGGGCGCTAGAAATCTTTGAAATTCTTGGCTTTTTTTCTACTACAATATGCTTGTATTGAATTAAACTTTTCTCATGATCATAAATCATTTTGGCTATTGATTATAACTATATGACAATCTGTTCAGTAGTTTTTAAGTTTATCGCGTGGAATCAAAACGTGTTTTTTCCTTTATTATTAAGAATAAAATAATACACAATCTAGCCTAAAAGACTAATAAGCAATTTAACTCTAACTTATTATTATACGTTATAGGTTTTCTTGAAACTAAGAAAAGCGTCCTTCAATCAGAACTTTGAAGTCATTGACGTTTGACAGTATTTAAAAAATAATGTTTTTTTTTTATTTCGTTACTGTCTAATTTTTTCCAATCTGGTTGCTCGCACTACACCCATATCCTAATCACGAGTAAAGTTTTTTTTTTTTGCGAAATGAATCCTTTTAACCTTGTCTACGTATTAAGTTCTGCCTCGGCCAAAATGGCCGGCTAGACTCACTAGATCGCAATACTCGTTTACAACAAAGTTTATGGCGAGCCGGTTGTCAGATTCATAGCCCTTGGGTCTGATTCTGCACTCAACATTGAATAGATTCGAGCAGGTGATCCCTGGAAATTGGGCCGTATATTTCCGATGCCTTTGCTTTGTATATTATATTACAGAGTACACGTTACCCAACTAATTGCTCTACAGGTGGTTCTGTAATTGAGAGTTCGTTATTTCTACATAAAGAGCTCTATTTGTCGCGATAGCGTATAATAAATTGCATTATAATCGTAGTATGAGGTATTGGCCCACAAAGGTAACTAGATTTTACGAAGAAAATAACAATATATCTAATAACGATTGCCTCAATTTTTTTCACTGAGTAATCGACCGCTACGATAGAAAAACTTCAACCTGATTTTAGCTATGGCGTTGTATAAGCTCATTCAGATGTATACGGAATGGGATGTAAAGTTCCGCAAACCTCCGTTGGAAAGGGAGGATTTTCCATCCAGACGAGTGTTGTGTCAGATACGGACAACTGCCCAATATATGATTTCGGAGGTTTGTACCTTTATGTTCAAGTCGCGCTGAGAACTCTAATTGCGCGATGCAGAATATCGTATTTTTAGTTCTTCTGTGGCGCGATAGATGTCGCTATACTCACATTGAAATTAAGTAGTTGCAGTTTTATAAAAAAAAAAAAACATGTGCCAAATTGAGCGTCAGAAGGTAAAGTGCATAGCTGTATGTATAATATCAATGAGGACGCTTCAGCAATTCCCTAATTGAAAAAAGTTCTCAACTTTCCGTCGCAATTAATTTGTCCATTGAATTTCCGTCGTTATTATGTTTCAGAGTGATCGCATTTTACTGTTAATATGATTATTAGATAAGTATCGTAATGATAACGTTCAAATTATTCCACACTAGCTTTTGCCCGCGACTTCGACAGCGTAAAAGTCGAAAATAGTTTTATTAGGTTTTTTGAGATACGAAAATATGAAATATTATTTATTATCTTCGTCGTGTGTGATAGTCAATTGAATTGTATGGCGAGCGATATTGTATCTTAAGATAAAATATTATAGTATCTTAGCCTTGTGCAGCGCCCCTTAGTGCACTCCACTGCGGGTGACGTAACCTACGACAAACTTATTATTTGCGGTTGGTACAGTAATCGGGTCTAGGGATCGAACCGCAAAATTAAGTTTGTTATTTATTGTATATACTTTCCGGAATAAAAAGTACCCAGTGTGGTGCCCAGGATTAAAAAGAATAATTATACCAAGTTTCATCGTAATCGAACCGGTAGTTTTTGCGTGATGCCTGAACAAACCGAGAGACAGACAGACAAAATTTTTTTAATCACATTTTTGGGTTCGGTGTTTGTCTAGTAATACCCCTCCAGCCATTTATTTTTTTGATATTTTCAATGTACAGAATTTTCAATTCTACAGATTTATTATAAGTATACCTACATTACACAAGCGCACTATTAACATAGATATCTATGTATGTAAAGCCAGGGCCCGGTAGGAGCTGGTCAAGACATCGATCACGCTTGGCAGGTTGGTTATGCAATGAGTAACAAATATTTGCTCAAAGGCAACAACATTATCACAGGGATGATGCAACAACAGTATGAAGGAAAAATAATATTTGCGAGGAATGTATTGAAATATAAACTTTAATAATATCTAACGATAGAATCTTATTTAGGTATTCTAAATTAAAATAAAAACAAAAACGGTTGCTCATATTACGTAGTTAATTATTGAATCTCTTTGCTCTTATAGTGAGGGCTTATTAACAAATATTAAGACGCCGAATTAATTTGTGATATGAGTAATTAAAACACTTTCTCGACTAAGTGCTTTATCATTAAGAAGGTACTCTCATACTCGACTGAGGGTAAGAGAAAAATGTTAAGTATAGTCTTAGATAAATTTACGCGCATCTGGGAAGATTCTTGAGTAATCTTGAGTAATCGGCTTTTGTTGATTGAGTACTTGAGTATGTGGAAGTATTGAAAACATAGCTACTAGGTAAACCACGAGCAAAAGGGATTTTTTGGAGAATACCAATATGTCTCAAGGCTAAGTCTATGATCAATGCGTGTTGCCAAGATTTATAGTCACCCAAAGAATAATGGAGAGGGCTATATTCGGAGTTTCCTTGCTTATTTAAGAAATGCTCGATGGGGTCGAAAAGTTCTAGAGTGGCAGTCACATACTGGAAGACGCAACGTTAGAAAGCCTCCGACAAAATGGACCGACGACCTGGTTTTTTTTAGGTGGGAAAATCATCTTATGACAAATCTCGCTCTTGGGCGGAGCGAGAGATAGTGTCAGACTTTTACTGACTAAAAACCCACTTCTGTTCCTTCTTTGCCGTCGTCCCAGGGCCCCGGTTCACTTTCACACTACCTGTGGCCCCAGTAGGTTTCGACCCTACTGGGCCCCTACGATTTGCTGACATCTCCTTGAGGCGCGCGTGGAACAGTACGCTCTGTCGACGACTTGGGCTCGGTCCGGACGGTTACTGTACAGTCGGACGGCTAGCCACCCATTGCTCGCTTGACGATTGAGGCGTGAGGACCATTGCCTGGCGCGATCGGCCGCCTCCTTTGCTAGCATTAGTGCTTCGCAGAAGGAGGCGAGCGCCTGCCACTCCTCCTCGCTCCGGACCATGGCCTGTACCAAGGCCCGGCGCGAGAGATCGCAGCCGCCGATCGCCCCCACGAGCACACGACGTCGCAATGGTGGGCATGCCACAATTATGGCGGTAAGTCCCCCCCCTCAGAGGCGTGGTTGGAAAGACCTCACGGCGTCCTCACCTTCCGCATGACGCAGGCTCACCGACGACCTCGACCCGGCCGTTGCGGCGACACTTGGTGGACAGCAAAGGACGTCTTTCGGCTGAAATGATGAGCATGATGGGCCATTAGTTATTATAATTTATTTTAAAATTTATCTCTAATTAGGTTCTGCTAATAACATGAACGAACAATGACTCAATTTACAAATAAGTAATTATTTATTTTTACTACAAAACGACATACATAATTTGAAGAATTTAATATTGGATAAGACATTATGCAGGGCTATTCTTATAAATACATACACTGCATAGTCGGCCTCATAATATTCCCACTGCTGGGACTCAGGCCTCCTCTCTAGGAGAAGGAATGGGCCGTAATCCACCACGCGGGCCCAGTGCGGGTTGGTGCGGGTTTCTATAAATATTAGTGATAAAATATGAGAAATGTCATCTCATCAGTGAATCCGTACAGGGTCATTGCTACTAAAATCGGTTTGGCGAGCCCGACGATATATAACGTTATTGTCCAAACTCAATTTTCGAACAAATTAGTTTTTCCCCAGCTACCCCGACTCATCTGCAGCGGGTAGGAATCTGCCAGTTTAACCTAAACCAATCTAATTATACAGAGATAACCGTCTAAGGTTAAATGGTGGCTTTGTCTAAATTTATAACAAAAACAAAAGTGTGAATGTTTCTCGTGGGTTTGATTTTCAGATCGACCTTTTTTCAATTGTTTTTTTTTTAATAATATTCCACAACTTTCACACAACGCCTTTCTAGTCCCAAGCTAAGCAAAGCTTGTGTTATAAGTACTAGATAACTGATAAACATACATATATATTTCTAATTTAGCATAGCATAGCATAGTCGGCCTTATAATGTTCCCACTGTTAGGACTCAGGCCTCCACTCTAGGCGAGGGAATGGGCGGTAATCCACCACGCGGGCCCAATGCGGGTTGGTGGATGTCACATGTCTTTGAATTTTTGGTTCTAGGACATGCCGGTTTCCTCACGATTATTTCCGTCACCGTTTTGAGAACAGTGGTGATGAAATAAATTACACAAAGTAATGCGCCTGGCTGGGTTTGAACCCGCGTCCTACAACTTGTAAGTCGGGGCCGTTACCACTCGGACACCACTGCTCCCTCGCTACCACGGCTCAAATTTCAAATTTACATACATATTATAGATAAATTCCACCCAGACATAGAACAAATAATCGTGCTCATCACACAAACATTTGTCCTGGGTGGGAATCGAACCCACGACCAACTAGACCAACAGGCCAGTCAAAATATTAATCCTGGAACATTCATCCAATTCAGGTTCACTCTAACTTCAAAGAACATTTCGCCTAAGTAAAAACTGACAACAACAATTCAAACAACAATTCAATTCTAACAATTTCTGTAATGTGTTTGTAAAGCACTTTGGGTGTTTTTTTTCAATAAATGAAAGCAATGTTTGCTTAGTCGAAATATTCGTTGTTGTTCATGTTTTGAAAAAAAACTGGGCAAGTGCGAGGCGGACTCGCGCACTGAGGGTTCCGTACAAATTTTCCTATGCGAATAGTTCAATTCCCGAATGGAGTCCAAAGATTTTTTCGAAACGCAAAAAAGTATTTTTTTTTTGTGACGTAATAACAAATTGCCTGTTTTCAGATTTATTAATATGTCTATACTATAAGAACTTGCTTTATTCCAAATTTCATCAGGATTCTGGGTCAACGGGAAGTACCCTATGAATTTTGATTTCTTTGAGAGTGTCAAAATGCACGTTTTTTGCATAAACGGCCGTATCTTTTTTTTCGTATCCCTAGAAGTTTTATTTTTTCACAGCTTCAAGGGACCGCAGACCTGAGTATATGGTTTTATTTTAGATAAAGGGTCTTGACAGACAGACAGTCGGACAAGAAAGTGTTGTTATAAGGATTCCGTTTTTTTCCTTTTGAGATACGGAACCCAAAAAATACCCAAAGTGCTACACAAACACATTAGAGAAATGGTTTTTGTGTAGCACTAGGTGTTTTCTTCAATAAATGAAAGCAATGTTTGCTTAGGCGAAACGTTCATTGAAGTCAGAGTGAATCTGAATTGGACTAATATTCGAAGAATAGCTAACATTTCCACGCTAGCTTGTGCTGATAGATAGACGAACCCTTCGGAGAATCCTTCATCAAACTTTGTAAATATATTTCCTTTGCAGGTTGTTCACATGTTACATCACAGCCCACTGCTAACATGTTCGTTATCAACTGACGATGTTGATTGAATCATCACAGTGTGGATATTTTGTTTACTTTGTTAAGAATTCGATTAGGTACCTAAATTGTGTTAGGGTGCAGGCTGAGTGGCAGAATGCGAACGACGTCTTCCTATAAATTGCGTTCTTCGTGGATTTTCATCATACGACGTAAAATACTGATTCGAATTTTGGAAAAAGAAGATTGTCAAGCCGATAAGCACGAATAATTTTGTATACCTAATTAATATAAAATGGTATTTTTTTAGGAATATATCCTACTGTTTAACTTGAAAAAGCCTTTCATTATCTTTCGATCCCCACGATATTATTATAATAAAAAACCAGGCAAGTGCGAGTCGAACTCGCGCACTGAGGGTTCCGTACAAACTTACCTATGAAAACAGTTCAATTCCCGAATTGAGTTACAAAGATTTTTCCGAATCACAAAAAAGTTTGTTTTTGTGACGTGACTGAAATACACAATTTTCAGATTTTGTCCGTCCTATACTTGTGCTATGAGACTTTGTTTCAAGACAAATTTCAGGAATCTAGGTCAACGGGAAGTACCCTATGAATTTTGATTCCCTCGAGAGTGTCCAAATATACATTTTTTGCGACATAAACGGCCGTATCTTTTTTTCTTTAACTCAGAAGCTTAATTTTTTCACAGCTTCAAGGGACCGCAGACCAGGGGCCCAAGTCTGCTATTTTTATAAATTCGTTATTCCATCACGATCCCATTGTCATTTTGCTAAAAGTTCTTAATTTGACCACTCATAATGGTCGATCATTGATCGGTCAATGATTTTGTGGTAGAATGGCAATATCGAGATGTCTCGAAACAAATTAAAAGCAATGACTGTACAATGACGTTCTAATGGTAAGTCACCGATCAAAGGAACTGTCAAAATTTTGGCAGTATTCCGCATACCTCAAATATTAATTTGTCATTATGTACGAGATTACCATTCTATGCCACTTCTTTCAATGGAATGTCAGTGGTTGACCATTGGAAAATCATAATGACGCCATTATATTAGTAGATTACCAAACTTGGTCAAAATTAACAATTATGAAGTCAATGATAGACCATTCTGACACTATTGTAATAGCAGACTTAGGCCCCTGAGTATATGGTTTTAATTTCAAGTCGATACCTCCACGCGTTCCTGAGATAAAGGGTCTTGAAAAGCAGACAAACAGAAGGACAACAAAGTGATCCTATAAGGGTTCCGTTTTTTTCCTTATGAGGCTTTTTTTCATTTTTATGTCTAGATATTTTTTAGGGTTCCAAACCCTAAAAAATATCTAAGTCGTGTCGGTTGTGTTGTTGTTGTGTACATATTTGTAAAAAGGGGAGCAAAAATTGAAAAAAAATATTGGCTTCGATAGTGACAGTGATGAAATTCCCATATTGGTTTGTTTATACATAAGTCGTGTCTGTTATATTGTTGTTGTATACGTAATTGTACGCTACAGCAAAAAGTGGAACAACAAATGAAAATTTTTATTGACTACAATAGTGATAGTGACGAAATTTCATATAAAGAGCATAAGACATTTAATTAAAATGATTAAAAGTGCTTTGTAAAAGAGCCACTGTTTTTTTCTTCAAAACGTTTCTTGAACCAATACTTATATGCAAAATCTTCGTTACTCAATTCAAACGAATTCCCATGATAACCATGTCTGTAAGATCACCGAGACGTTTCCAAAATATTCAAATTTTCCAGATCGATCAATTAATCATATTAATATCCATTTTAAACGATTTTTATATGGAATAACACACAATAATAATCAAAGCTAACCGTAAATATACTTATAGGTATCGAAGTTGGTACCATAGTTAAACTAGGGGTTTCGGCAGTCCAACTTTACTACCATAGATAGTTCAGAAACTAGTGATAAACTTCATTTTTTAATAACGTTTTATTTAGTCATGGTCTTAAACCTAGTTATTATCCCGGAACTACACTACATTTAGATCGCGTTTTGTAATAAGGCGGTTAGTGTCTATTATTATCACATTACCGCCTGTCGAGACTGCCTTTACTTTGAAGGTAGAACTACATTTCGCACACGTGGATCACGACGGTCACGTACGCCAATCTGGGCGCGTCGGTCTCCATACATTTTATATGACAACTAGACTTGCAGAGCTACATTAGATTCACGCCACGCAACGCGTCGCTACGTACAAATCAGGCACGGTCCACGTGTGAGTCCACGGAATGAAGAAAAGTAGTGTGAGTCGGTCCAGTGTAGTTCTCGCTTGACGCTTATAAGCTTGTCATAAAGTGTGTTGATGTGATTAATGAACATTGTTTATTAACGAATACAGTTTTCCAAATACATATTTCTCCCTTACCTCACTACATTTCATTAGGCACATATTCCTATACAAAATAACGACCACCTCGCTAGTATGGTGCAGGGCGGTGCCAAGATCCGTTCGTTCACAGCTGAGCGGACAGGCGGGTGGGTAGGCTTGTCCTCCATTTCGTCGTCGAAGTGAGCCGCGCCATCAAAGCCGGGAGCTTCTATTGACCTTTACGTGCTTCCGTCTATAGCGAAAAGAAATTGCGAGCGAAAGGAGCTTAATCTCAATGATTTTTGTTCGTATATACCTACGAGTAGATGTTAGTCTTTATTTGTCATGTTATTAGGCACCTAACTATTTCACGCAGATGTGATAATTTGAAAGGGTTAAGCAAGAAAATCTTTTTATTATAAGATTCTACCCACGTAACTGATTTATTGTCCTCTTGGCGACCGACGTGAAATCAAATATATTGAAATGTTGATTAAATGTTTTGTTTGAATGCCCAAATAAATATTAGTATTTATGTAGAAGTTCATAGAAAAACTTCCTGTCTGAATCGCCCAAACAAACAGAACTCTACCCTCATTGTTCTAAAACACAAACAAATTGTTTAATATCATATCTGGCAATACCGATTTCGCTAGCAACCCATTTTCTGAGCAATTCTGGGGAAAACCCAAATGTTTGTTTTTTGTTAGTCATTTAGGCTCAGCTTGGATTAACACACCCGCAGCCTCCCCAGACGGGTCACGTCACCAATTTCCTTTTTCCGAGTATTTTGCGTAACTTGTAACAATTCTTAGAACGGAATCGGAATTGGGCGCCTAGAGGGACTTCGGCACCAATCAGTTACGGACTTTTATTCAAAATTGAAAGGTAAATTGTAATCGTTGTGGCTCCGAATAATAACAAAATATTTAGTAGGTAGACAATTCATCTCTCGTGATACCTTAATAGGCTCTTTGATTTCATATTTCAAAGAGAATTTTCTCGATGGTTCCAGTTTGAATAATGGGCAAGGCCGCGGTCATCGTCATCTGTATCCGACTCATCATCTCCCTAGTTTTATTCCAAATAGCTTGGAGTCGGCTTCGAGTCTGACCGGATGCAGCTGAATATGTAACCGTGTTTATCATGGAGCGACTGCTTATCAGATCTTCACAACCCAGTTACTGGGCAACACGACACTCTTTGGATCTCCAAGGAGTACCGTCGGACGCCAGAAAGTCTGACTACCTATAACGACTGTCAAAGATCTTGACAAAGATAAAGACATCCGAGACCAACGGTATTACGTGCTGTTAGAGGCATGGGGTGCCAGTAATGTCCGGCCCCTGCATCCTACTAATATTTTTTTTTAATCTGTGTCTTTGTTAACCAATCATGCCTGAACTACGCAATGTCTCCAAAGGGAGTAGCCAAGATACGGCCAGAGGTTGACAATTCCGTAGACAAGATTATTATTTATATTAAAAATCTTAATAATTACTAGAATTATTAAGAGAATTATTAAAATAATATCACGTTAGTTAAAGTTCGGAAAAATAATATTAAACAATATTCATTAATACAGTGATTCCTTGGTTCCTGCAACCATTTTGAATTTTTTTTTTAAATTTTTTTTTTGACCATACAAAGTCCTTCAGGCGGAATAATAAAAATAAAGATTGCATAGAACTTTCAATTTAATAATCGACCAGAACATTTTTTTTTAATTTCATTTATTATATCAATATTATGCATTTGATCCATTGATAAAAATGCATACGAAATGCAATTATTTTGCTCAAATTATTGAAAAAAATATTAATGGCGTCGTTTAAAAGGTTTGGGCGTTTTTTGTCGGGATTTCTTGAGTAAAGTTCAGTGGCTGTATGGTCTTAAGACCTTAACCTACCCAAATGGGGCGAAAGTTGGCGGCAAAAAGTGTCACATTTTGCCGCGTAACATTTGAATTGCGACTATTTGCTTCAGTTTGTGACTATTTGCTATTAATACTATTAGCTTTCATAATGAACTCTTCACTCGCTTTTCCCGACGACCCCAGCCTGCCTATGGATTCTGAATCTGCTATGTACGACAACGACCCCGGCCGCTTTATCTCGGACTCTGTTTCTACTTCTTTGAATAACTCCAGCGTCCGACAGATGGAAACCGACTCGTATGTAACATATTTCGACCATCAGAAGCCAACGCTGTGTTAATTGTGCTTTAAATATTACTGGACTCCCTCTCCCTCTCCATCCATACTCACGTACCAAACCAATTTGTACCAATACTTAAATAACAAAAATAAAAATATGTGTAGCGCCGCGCCGCGCGATCGAATATTAGGTAGGTAAGGTGAGTACCTTAGACGCTCGCGCAGTCGCGCTGTCGCGCACCCCTTCCCGTACACCCGCGCAGCCGCGTCCTGCGTACCCCGCGCGCGTGCGCCAGTCGTCGCCCGCCCGCGTTAGCGTTAGTCCCGAATTACTCGTGTTCGCGCTATGCGAATAAATAATTACGCCCGCTTCTCTCTGCGGCTCTCGCTCGCTCCTAAATAAGCGTTGTGTTTGTGCTACCCATTCATTGTATCGTAAATAAACCTCTTATACGATTATACTGGCGCTCAACTCGAGGCCAAACCAACAGTGCTCGCCATGCCAAGGACGACTCGAGCTAATCGTGCGGTCCTAGACCGCGAGCAGGAGGACCACAGCGACGAAAGCGGCGAACCAGTGGCGAAGTCGCAGGAGACGCGTGCCGAAGGCGGCGCCGCTCCCGCGCACGTGCTCGCCGCGGACAACTACTACGACGCGACCTTGGAGACGCGCGCCCCGGAGGGCGCCTTCCCAAGTCCGACTCCCAGCGGGGCCCATACTGGAGCGCCCCAGGTTCTCGACACCGAGAAATTATTGACGACGATTATGGAGACATTTGCCCGAACGCAGGCGGAGACCAACCGTACCCTAGTTGAGACCCTGCGTTCGCTACATAACAATAGTCAGTGGAACCCGATTGCATCTACACCGAGTTCGACAACATCTACCTCAGCGATCGGGAATGCAACCGCTGTCACCGGCGCAAACACGCCCGGCGGCAACTTCGCTACGTGCACTGCGCGATTCGACGGCCGGTCACGAGACGCCGAGGTGCTGGAGGTATTTATCGACGCGGTGGAAGTTTTTAAGGAGTGCACCAACGTGTCCGACGAGCACGCGTTACGAGGCCTCTCCATGCTGCTGACGAACGACGCGGCGGTGTGGTGGCGAGGCGCCCGCGCCGGCATCACGACGTGGCCGGACGCGCTGGCGCGATTACGTGCTACCTACGGCGTCCAGCAACCAGGGTATAAGGTACTACGTGAAATATTCACCAAGGAACAATTGGAAAACGAACGTGCTGAGGTGTTTGTGTCGCGATTACGGTCGTTATTAGTTAAGTTGCCTTATAGTGTTCCAAGCGCGATGCAAGTCGATATCATTTACGGACTATTACATCGTCGCATCCGCAAACGATTACCGAGGGACAGTGTACCTAATGATGTGGATAGATTGTTAGAGAGAGCGAGACTCGTAGAAGACTCCATCGAGGAGATTAAAAGGTCAACAATATCTCCCGCGCTCGTAAACTCGAATGTACCTACGCGCGAATCGAAATCACCTGAGCGTAGCGCTACTACGAGTTCGGGCGTAACCACCGGTTCGAAACTCGCTTCAAACTCGAACGAAAACTCGAAACGTTCTCGCGTTCGGTGTTCGCTTTGTAAGGCATACGGCCATGTTTCCACTGAGTGTCGGAAGGCAAATAAAATAGATTCCAAGGTCAACAACCCTATACGGTGTTATGGATGCGGTCAACCGGGTGTAGTGCGTTCTAAGTGCGATATTTGTAACTCGGCATCAACGTCGACTAAGAAAGATGACAAACCTTCTTTTAATAGCGCGACTTTCCATAAGGAACCCGACGCGACTAACGATTCTAGTAGGTACGTGCGTTGGGCTAGCATAGATTCACACAAAACACACCCGATGGTGAATATCCACGTTATGGGTCGCAATGGGGTAGCCATTGTTGACACCGGGGCTACGCATAGTTTAGCGAGCTCTTCGCTATATCGGATTTTGATAGACTCGGGTGTCCAGTTCAGCGACACCAAACGCTTAGTTCGATTAGCCGACGGGTCTCGATCTTCCATGGACCTACTAACTGCCGAGGTACCTGTCACAGTTGAGGGCCGTGTGGTATCTTGCGACTTTTTAGTATTGCCAGGTAGTGACACGCAGACCTTACTTGGGGTCGATTTCTTGTCCAAGGCGGGGATGATATTGGATGTAGCCCAGGGTAAGTGGACATTTGGAGACGCTCCTGATAAATTGTACGATTTCGTGTATACCTACACCCTTAATACAGTTAGTACAGACCAATCGCGCGGTGATCATGCTGAGTTACATCTACGTCCGGATGAAGGTCCCAAGCTTACCGACGAGCAGCGGAATACGCTCAACCGCTTCATCGGTGAGCATGCGCAGCAGTTCGCGTGCGATGGGCCAGCTACGGAGTTTGCCACTCACCGTATTAAGGTAAAGCCGAACCAGGAACCATTAGCGTCGCCCCCATACAGGTTGTCTCCGCCCAAGCGAGAAGCGCTCGAGAAGGAGTTGCAGGATATGATCCGCGCTGACGTCATAGAAGAGTGCGAGTCTCCATGGGCGTCGAACGTCGTCCTTGTAAAGAAGAAGAACGGTGGGTTTAGAGTGTGCGTTGACTATCGGAAGCTCAACGCAGTCACCGAGCCCGACCGATACCCGCTCCCTAGGATCGAGGACGTTCTGCATTCCGCTAAAACTTCGAAGTACATGACCACACTCGACCTTAGGGCGGGTTACTTCCAGGTTGGTGTGGATCCTGATGATAGAGACAAGACTGCGTTCACTACGCCGCTCGGTACATACAGGTTTAAACGTATGCCCATGGGGTTGCGCAACTCAGGCGCTACTTTCCAGCGCCTGATCGACCGGTTTAAGTCCAACCTGCCAGGAGTCGCTTTAGAGGCGTACTTAGATGATCTGCTGATCCTGTCGGACGAGTCATTCGAGAGACACCTCGAAGATCTTAAGGCTGTATTCGACCGGCTTGCGATGTTCAACCTGCGAGTCAACCGTGAAAAAAGCCATTTTGCCAGGGAATCAGTGAAATATCTCGGCCATATTATCATGCCAGGTGGTATTCACGTGGATCCTGACAAAACTTCGGTGATCGTAGATATGCCCACCCCTAAGAACATAAAGCACCTTAAGTGTTTTCTTCAAACCTCCAGTTGGTTTAGGCGATTTATCCCTAATTATGCGGAGGTCGCTAAACCACTAACAACTTTATTGAGGAAAGCAAGTATGTGGCAATGGGGTGCTGAGCAACAAAAGGCTTTCGAGCACATTAAACAGCTGTTGACAACGGCCCCGATATTGCGACAGGCTGATGAGACGATGCCGTTCGTCCTCAGAACCGACAGCAGTGGGTATGCCCTCGGGGCGGCTCTCCTCCAGGGGGAGGGCAGCGATGAGCGTCCTATCGAGTACGCCAGCAGATTGTTGACTACCGCCGAAAGGAATTATAGTACGACCGAAAGGGAAGCCCTGGCTGTCGTGTGGGCCGTCTCCAAGTTTCGCGGGTACATTGATGGGGCGGAAGTGATCGTGAGGTCCGACCATCAACCGCTCAAGTGGCTAATGAGCATGAAGTCTCCTAGTGGACGATTGGCTCGATGGGCACTCTCACTCCAAGAGTATAACCTCAAAATTGAATACACGCCAGGCAAGGCGAACGTTCTAGCTGACACGCTGTCGCGTCCAGCGTGCACTGAAGGCTCTGATTGCGATTTGTGCTATGCTGTCGCTGACATGCCATCACGGAGTACTAGGGACGTCCGGGAAAGCCAGATGTTAGACCCTGAAGTACGCAAAATCGTCGAAGCACTGGAGTCTGACGATCCGTTCAGGGGGAGGCCATGGGCCGATAAAGGGTACGTACTTACAGAGGGTGTATTGTATCGCTATGGACCCGAAAATGAAGATAATGATGACGCCAGTCTAGTAGTCCCGGAGCAAGAACGGATAAAGATCTTGTCGGACTACCATGATGCGCCAACTGCTGGCCACCTAGGCGCGGAGCGTACCTTTCAACGTTTAGCTAATAAGTATTATTGGCCAGGGATGCGTGCCCAAGTCGCGCAACATGTTAAACACTGCGTACAGTGCCAAAAATATAAGGCTGACACTAGAAAACCAGCCGGACTGTTGCAGACGCCAGCTTCAGCGCGTCGATTTGAAGTTTTATCGGTGGATCTCTTCGGGCCACTTCCCGAGACCGCCACAGGTAACAAGTGGATTTTGATAGTCGAGGATACCTGCACTCGGTGGGTAGAGTTGTTTGCCCTCACCAAAGCCACGAGCGAAGAATGTGCAAAAGTTCTGGTTTCGGAGGTGTTTTTGAGGTACGGGGTGCCCCGGAGACTCATCAGTGACAATGGTGTTCAGTTCATCAGTGAAGTCATGCAGCAGACCTGCCACGCTATGGGTATTATCCAATCACTTATTTGTTATTATCACCCAGAAGCGAACCCGGTCGAGCGGAAGAACCGGGACCTCAAGCCGCAACTGGCGATTCTGGTAGGTAAAGATCATGACACGTGGGATATTCACTTACCTGCTATCCGGTTCGCGATGAACTCAGCTGTTACCGCGGGCACAGGTTACTCACCCGCTTATCTGAGCTATGCACGCGAAATGCGCGCACCCGCCGATGTTGTATCTGAAATGCGAGCTATTATCGACAACGACAATTATATAGGTGACATCACTGCTTACCTGAAGAAGGTGTCGTCAGTACTCGTCGACGCTCGTGACGTTCACGAGGCTGCTCAAAAGGCGCATAAAAGTTATGCTGACGAGCACCGTCGTCCTGCTCCGGACTACAAGGTTGGGGACTTGGTCCTCTTGAAAACGCAGGGCTTGAATGACACGAATAAAGGTCAAACGCCCAAGTTCATTCCGCGACGTGACGGCCCATATCGTGTGCAAGCTATTGCAAGCCCAACCACCTACATATTAGAACGTGTTAGAGATGGTACAGTGTTAGGAAAGTACCATTCGTCAGTGCTGACACCTTTCTTTGGTCGCATCCCAACCGAACCCGTCCAAGAAAAACGTAAAAGGGGGAGACCACGCAAGGCTAACCCGACCGCGAGGACGCAAGAGTCAGGTTAGAGGGGGAGAATGTAGCGCCGCGCCGCGCGATCGAATATTAGGTAGGTAAGGTGAGTACCTTAGACGCTCGCGCAGTCGCGCTGTCGCGCACCCCTTCCCGTACACCCGCGCAGCCACGTCCTGCGTACCCCGCGCGCGTGCGCCAGTCGTCGCCCGCCCGCGTTAGCGTTAGTCCCGAATTACTCGTGTTCGCGCTATGCGAATAAATAATTACGCCCGCTTCTCTCTGCGGCTCTCGCTCGCTCCTAAATAAGCGTTGTGTTTGTGCTACCCATTCATTGTATCGTAAATAAACCTCTTATACGATTATATATGTAAATAAAATACTACAGATGTTGATGTTGAATGATACTTGTTGATGAATAAATAAGGTAATACTTAGAAGTCATTTTCATAGTCATTTACATAATGTTTTTAGACGCTGTTCTAATTTTAAACGACGAAGAAAATGATTAACCAAATGAATACAAAAATGTTTGTTTAATTTTCTGTGCTACAGCCGCCATTTTGATTCTAGCAATATGAAAATTAAAACTGATTTAACTCATTTCCTCCAACTTTTAGTTAAACCTGTAATAGCTGTAACAAGTTTATTATTTCATAAACTATGAATTGAAGTTGTCTTAATATATGTCCACTGTTGGCCAAAGTTTGTATGAATGGTGGGCCATACCCTTTGAAATACTTGTAAACCATTATCTGCATTAAGACCTTTTATTTCGGTAGTACTTTTAAGTGGGATAGTCTTTCCCTATTATACGGGTGAAGCCGATCTCCGACTTATGTAGATGAAAATTAAAATGAAAATAGATTTAAGATAAGATAAGATATTCTTTATTTGTGTAAACATTGTATACATACAATAGCATGCAAGATTGAAATTCATTATTTGAGTCCAGTCATGTTTAGCCGTGTTTACGAATAAATATTCGTGCGTTGTATTTACCTATGAATAACTAACACTGTTTGTTTGTCCTTTGGTGACCCTGCTCGTTTTAGTGCTTATAATCGGTCAGGTAGGAGCATCATCGTAGGCGCGGGCTTCTGGACGGCAAGCAATGGGTAGCCCGCCGCCTGATAAAGACGGGGTCTAGTTAGACGGCGTATTGTATTCCACGCACGCCTCAGCGCTGTCAGCATAATTTAGATGTAGGCGAGCACTAGAGGATTTTTCAAAATTCACCCCTTGAGGGGATGAAACGGAGGTCCAAAGTTTGTATAAAAAAACCTACTTTCATGCGGGCGAAGCGGCTGGCAGAAGCTTGTTTACTTATATATATATTATAAGTATATATACAGAAATTCAACAAAATGTAAAGAAAATGATATGTCAAGTTCCCGCGCTACATGACCGCGCAGTTTCCTGACACAGATGACTTTTGAGGGCTCTTCAATTAATATTACTTACGCGTTGATAAATGATCTCAACAAAGTTAATTATGATAACGTAAAATACAGGAACAAGTTGAATGTCGATCGACGATGTATTGAAAAACTCCGGAAAGCGCGCTCCACAAAGGATACGTTCTAGAAACCTTTTTCAATTACTGTTCAATTATTTTCATGTGTTTTTTGCTTTACTACGGCAAAGCAAAAAGAGGATTTTAATAGTCGATGTTAGTTAGTCTGTGTGATTTTTTAGGTGGGTAATCATCTAATGACTTCTCTCGCTCTAGGGTGGAACGAGATGATGTGTCAGACATTTACTGACTAAAACTCACTCCTATGTTCCTTCTTTGCCTTGCGTTCCAGGACCCTGGGTTTTCCTTACGGAAGCTAACTCATGGCCCTAGAAGGCTTCGGCTCTGCTGGGCCCCTACGGTTTTACTAACATCTCTTTGAGGCGCGTGTGGGACACTATGCATCGTCGACGACCCGGGCTTGGTCTGGACGGTTACCGGACGGCTGGATGGCGAGCTACCCATTGCTCGTCGTCCACAAGCCCATAGTTTGTGTTAGTATGTATGACGTTTCCTTTCTGTAGTTATAAAGATCCCATTGTTCTTAAACGCTCTGCCAAAAATATATTAAAATCGGCTCTAAGAAAATTAATAAAAAACTCTACCCTTGTGATCTTCTATTTGTATTTGTTCTTTATTTTTTTATGTGTATACACATACACATAAAAACGTAAAGAACAAATACATAGTAAATTAATTTATAAATTAGTTAACGGTGCCGGCAGATGTTGTCCTGCTCAATAACTGCGAAGAACTCGTTTGCAGCAAAACTTCTCGACTACAATTGTATTTTATATATATCAAATCTGGGATTAATCACTCCAGGACACATTAGACACACGAATTGGAGAGATTGTAAAACCTTTGATATTTGTGCAGATAAGAACCTGCTTTTGATTGCCAACTTCTTTTATTGTAGTGAAAATAATTCAGTATATGATGTTGCACAGTGCAATAACCCCCGAATGTTAAAAATTGATTCTTACATAAGTGCTGCTGTAGTGCAGTAAGGCTGTACGCCTACCAAAAACACGATTCGTGAACACTCTTAAATCAAATAGAATAGCCGAATATGGTTACTATATAAGGTGTTAAAAAATTAACTTTAAGAATTTCTAGGGGCATTGTACTCCTCATTATGAACAAATTTTACTATGGGACCAAACCTGAAATCGCGAAAAAAAATCAGCTCTTCCCTACGTTTATGTTCGCATAACTCGTCAAAATGTATGGAGCAGCTGATTTTTTTTTTCGCGATTTCAGGTTTGGTCCCATAGTAAAAGTTGTTCATAATGAGGAGTACAATGTCCCCTCGAAATTCTTAAAGTTAATTTTTTAACACCTTATATAATAGAAGTTAGGTACCATACAAGAGCCACATGATTTTGGTCTTACAGGGAACCAAACCAATAACAATATAATCTGCGGCGAGAGTACGTCCGCTACAGCATTCGGTCTGCCACGACCGCAGCCACAGCATTGATTACTGCTAACCCTATATTAAACATGAATTAGGTAGATAGTGCACATGGTTTGTACCAGGTAATTCTAGAAGGGACTTACTGTTATAAGCCAGGGATGTTATGGAGCTCCGTAACCGTAGCCAAAACTATCGGATATCTGGCATAAAAAATATCCGTAACAGTAACCGAACCTCTAAACCGAAATCTCTAAATTACAGATTTTTGTTTATGTTTCCCAGCCAAATGATTAAATGATATTTATTTTACAAATAGGTTTTATAAAACACTTTTACATGTCAATATTTTTGAAATGATAGTATAGATTAGAAATAAAAAATCAAATCTTGCCATTTGTAATTTACATTCATTGTATTGTCAATAAAATTCTAATATTCGTAACCGAAAATATTGGATAATCCGAAATAATTTAATATCCGAAATCAGTATAATATTATTCCTCTAACCGTATTCGTATCTAAATTCGAAATTTCATATCAATAACACTCTCGCTACAAACATGTCCCTGCGGCTTTCATTTTACAAATAATCCTTCAAAAATGTTTGTGGTTATTCTGGGATTAAGAAGTCCTTTCAAAAGTGTCGTAAAGAGCTACCAAAGGATTATGCCAACAGGTTGTTCATTGGCACCGCAAACCTAAACGGTGGAATTACGTCGTCACCAAAAAAAAGGTCTGATCCCATCTTATGAAAATGATGCCGAGTTATCTCGTCCCTTATTCACCACCATGTTATTATTACAATGTAATAGACTAGCTTCTGCCAGAGGCTTCGGCCGCATGACAGGACGTTTCTTCATACACATTTTGAACCCCTGTTTTATCCCATTAGGAAGTGAATTTTGAAAAGTCCTCTCTTAGTACTCGCCTACGTCATAAAAGAAAACCTTGTGCAAAATTGCACGCTCGGTAGTTTCAACTGTGAGGTGATAAGTCAGTCAGCTTCTCTTTTTATACATATAGATAATCCGTATCGCAGTTCACTGTTCTGTGAACCTAACCCTCCCCAACCGCTACCTTACAAGAGGTTCGCAAGATCAATTACCATACCTACTCGAAGACGAACATGCGTCGGTTGACTTGCTAACTTGAGTTTTGACCCAGAACTTTCAACTTCTACCAATATTACGTAATAACCAGCTTTAATCTGCCTTTTCAAACAATTTTCATTTTGCTTTCATAAAACATGAAAGAGGTTCGCAAAGTTTGAGAAGACATTAGTGTCGTGTCTTGAAGATTCCGCGCTTGGACTTGCCTTTAAAAGTTGGTGCCTCCCTCCCGAACAACGAGGACAGATAAGCTCAACCACAGAGGGTAATTCCTTTAAGAAGTTACTGATGTCTCCGTTCAGAGCGTGGGCTAATTTTATTGAAAATTCGGTTGCCTCCAAAATGTAATTTACAAGCTTCTATCGAGTATTACTCCTATAGGAGTGGGACGATGTTTATTTGAATTAAGTACATCTCTATTGTGTTTCTGTTTCAACAATTTTACAAATCAATACATAGAAAAGTACCTTCATGGTCCTCCCACTATCAAAGTAAATGAAAATTCATTGAATTTGACATCCTCTTATTTCAAGATTTGGAAGAATGATTTATAAATCTACTCCACGGTGGTTGGATATTACTTATTTATTTATTAAAACTTTATGCACTAGTAATAAACACTGTACAAAGGCGGGCTTAATGCCTTAAGCATTTTCTACCAGTCGACCTTAGGGTGGTGCAGAAACAAAACATGGTAGGTGCAGCTTAATGATAAAGGAATAGAAAAGAAAAATATTAATAAATATATACCTAGATACATACATACAAAACCACCATACCACCGTATTATCTACCGTTTATTTAATAGAAGCACTTCGCTACTCATCGAACTGCTTCGTGAGTATTTGGAAGATACAAAAAACTTTTCTAATTCCGTATCTGAATGTGAAAATTCAAAGGTATGGGGTAGAAAGTCAATCAGTATTTGTAGGCTGAATGGACAAAGGGTTGACTCGATGTGACAGTGGCTTTCAGCGGCGAGTCACCAGCGGCCGGGCGGCCGGGCGGCCGGGTGGACAAATATTTGCTCGCCAGTGTAAATTTACGCCGGCCACTGGCAACACAGAAAATTGAACAGCAATTCAGTTGGACACGGAAATTATACGAAGTGATCAACAAATATTTTGATGCGATTTTACAGTTCAGTAATTTATTAAATGTTAAACGCTGCACGCTTTACAGTTTTCCATTTTAGTTCACGTGTACCGACCCACTTATGAACACAAGTTAAGCACATTGTTTCGGTTCCTCGGTTCTGGAGTTTATGTTTTTGTACGCTATGTTAACAAACCTACCTACGTATCTTATTGGGGCCACGGGTAGTTACTGGGGTCACGGGTAGCTACTGGGGCCACGGGTAGTGTGAAAGCGAAACCCGGGGCCCTGGGACGAAGGCAAAGAAGGAACAGGAGTGGGTTTTTAGTCAGTAAAAGTCTGACACTATCTCCGGCTGCGCTTAAGAGCGAGATTTGTCATAAAATGATTTTCCCGCCCAATAAAAAAAAAGCCTATGTAACTGCTCCAATTGATTTACATGAGAACCTATATTAAACCTCCTATAAAAAAAGTTCATTAGCTAAGTGATAAATCATATTTATTTAGCATATCTTATAATAACAGAAGCGAAAAACCACTCACTGATTAATCATGAAATCTCAGAAACTATAACAGCTACAAACTTAAAATTTGGCAGGTAGGTTCCCTATAGGGTGTAGACATCCGCTAAGAATGGATTTTCCAAAATTCATCCCCTAAAGGGATGAAATGGGGGTCCAAAGTTTGTATGGAGAAACCGACTTTCACGCGGGCGAAGCCGCTGGCAAAAGTTAGTAGGTTATACTTTTACATGTCATTTTTTTCATTAATTTAAACTAGAAGAGTGCCGCTGTTTCCTAACCGACTACCCTGAGAAGAAACATTGAAACAAACTCAGAGGTCAAAATCTCATTTAAAGTCTATACAGTAAACATAAACCCTTTCTATATAATTAGTAACTAAAGTAAATATATCATTAATAAAGTCGACAACTTGATTGATCAAGCTACCTTAAAACATTAAATAGAATAAACTGCATGCCTCAACAATTTGCAAGTGTTAATCTAATTAGAATTATGCTAATCACTTCAATAAAGTTTTCGTTTGTTAACGCCTGAAGCGTGGAAACATCCCTGAGATATATTCAATTGTTTACTGGGCGGCCATCTTGCGGAAAATTTGAATAACATGAAATGGAATAGAGCGCTCGAATCGTCTCTATGGTCGGAAAACTTGGCCGACGTTCATCTGTATTTCATTCCAGTATCGCCTTGAGCATTTTCGTAATATACGAGTAGATGGCGCTGAGCGTCGCAAGTTGTTTGTGAAAACAAAAACAATTTAGATACTACAGAATTTAAATAAAGCTGATTTATGTATGCTTTTTCCGTGTGGATTTTCACCTCTTATTTGTACTTTATAGCTCACATAAATATTAACGAATGTAGTACGTCTCAGTTTTGTTTCTATTTTAATGATTTTTATAAAACGGTATTTCGAAAGGTGCCAAGTGCCTCCCACTTCTATCAAAGTAAATAAATGATCCTTGAGCTTGACACAAGTTCCGATTTAATTTGTCCTCTAATTTCAAGATTTTGATAAAAGACTCATACAAGGACAGTCATATCGAATCTGAATTTCTGGGAGCGATCCGGGCATTCTATGGACAGTTGTACACTCCGACTTCTAGACCCGCTGTGAATCTAGCAAACAACCCAGAGACCTAAGTTGACCCAGCATTATACCGAAGACATCCTGGACATCCACCTGTACGCGATAAGGATGGCTCTGAAGCAGTTTAAAAACAACAAGGCATCGGGTGGTGATGGAATTACGACAGAACCATCTAGCACACTTAGCATAATCTTCAATAAACGATCATTTACAAATAATGTTTAATATAATTAATGGCCGAATGTATATAACGTTCGAATTTAAAATGGCATACTTTTATGATGGTAGAATTTTATTTGGATTACAGCTAACATCAGAAAAAAGATTTTTTTTAGGAACGAATTATTGTCAGTTACTTTACATTTGTCTTAATGTTTTTATCTTGATCCATCCAACCGAAAGAATAACTCGAAAAACTATACCAATCTTATCAGAAACAATGTTTCTCCAAAAATAAACAACACTGCCAGTTGTGTGTGTAATAGTAATTGTAATAGAAATATACCCATGCAAACGACAAACGTAAACGGAGCTAGGGACAGCAACAAATAACTGGTGAATCGAAGAGCCTTGGTCGCAGTCACGCAGTCGAACCTGCCTTACCTGCGTAACTCATTAACGAACGTCCTTGAGCTCCTTTTTTGGCGAAAATCACACGCAGACCTTTACTGCGGAAGTTTCATCAGCAGTGTGTCAAAGCTTTAAAGTTTGTTCAACAATAAATGTCTGCTTCATATAAAAATAACCGTAAAAACGTTGACTTTTGTGTGTTGCGAAATAGTTTGAACATAGTGTTGTCGACCGCTTGTCGGTGGTAACACTTTGACCTTAAACTGGCAAAATATAGTGTAGAGTTTCAATAAAATAAAAAGTTAGCTTATACTAGTTATGGTCCCACGGATTTCTTCTTCTGAGAAGCAGTAATGCGAGCGAAGAAGGTGGTGAAAATCGTGAGGGAGAGGACGTCTCGCTCCCCAGCTAACGCAAGTGATACCTTGGGCGTCAGGAGTTTCTTATGGATGGCCAGCAATGGGTTGCTTATCGTCCAATGAAGACCAGGCCTTGGTCGGTAGAAAGTTGTGTTCCGCGCGCGCCTCAAAGAGCTGCCGGCAACACTGACGGGGCCCACTAGGGCCGATGCCTGTCAGGATTGCGTGAATCTTCGAAAGAGGCCCATGTTACCATGGCCCTAAAATGTGAATGGCAGCTGAAGCAACACTGTCTAACCTTCCCTTTCTTACCGCCCAGCGTGGGAAAAGTTATTTGATGATTCTCTACAAAAAAAATATATCACTGATTTGCTGCCTGCTGTATATACAGATTCGGAAAAGTAAGTTAATTTTTTTTTAGGCTAAATGTCAGTGTCAAATATTAACGATTTTAATTACAATATTTCACGCCAAACCTTAGTTATATCGAACGCCCAGGGAGTAATGAAACCATGACCTACCCATCAGCTGTGTGGACTAATGACCCGCTATATAAAAATAGCACATGAAATATTATTTTCTATCTGGACTATTTACTGCAAATAACAATCTATATATATATATCATCACTATCATTATCTATCACTACGTATTATAAAACAAAGTCGCTTCCGCTATCTGACTGTCACTATGTATGCTTAGGTCTTTAAAACTACGCAACGGAAAAAATCACATCAAAAATGATTTTTAGGAAGGGAAACACTGATCATTTTGGAGGTTTCTAACGTGATGTCGGAAATAAACACATTTTTTTGTGCTTACATTGCAAACGCTGGCTGAACCCTACGAGATAGATCAAAATAATGTACTACAGTATTGTACACCTTAAAAAGGTCTATAAAAAATCTGCAATGGTATAATTATATCTATCTTTTAGAGATAACCCATAATAACCATTTTTATACTTTACTTTTTACGAGAAATAACGGCTTAAAATGTAGCTTAATGTAGCTCCGATTTTTAATTTTTTTTGACTGACCGACATTTTAACAATTCAGAAGTGCCTGTAATTGGTCTATTTGAAATAAATGTTTTTGATTTCTGATTTCTTATTTACGAAGCTATTTAAAGTAATACAGCATCAATCCGATAAGGATTAATGCTGTATTGCTTTAATTAAGTACCTTAAATACATTATGTATTTAATATAGATCAATATGGCCTTGTACTGCATGTAATTAAAATGAACATTTTCGAAGAGATTACAGATTTCAGATGCAGAGACATAGCGGTTGCAGTGCAGCATTGCACCCGTGCGGGGCCGGGGCGGGTCGCTGGTCTATACTAATAATATTATATTAAAAAGGAAAGATTTGTATTTTTGGATTTTTATATTTTTGTTTATAATGAATAAACACAAAAACTACTGAATCGATTTTAAAAATTCTTTCAGTACTAGAAAGCTATTTTATCACTGAGCAAACAGTAGGGTTCCCTACTAAAACTGCAATAAGGTAATCCAAAGTGTGAATAAATTGCCTATAATCACATGCGGTGAAACTATTGGTGATAGAACAATATAATGTACTACGATTTTGTAGAACACATCATTATCTTCAAAAAATTTTGCGACACCATATGTCTAACTACTATAGTTAAGACACAATAACTACTTTATTCTATTTAAAAAAAAAATATTTATTCGCCGCTTCTAGAAAAGACACATTTTGGTACCTTGGTATTAATTCTTATCAAAATAAACTACTTCATATTCATGCCTGGTTCAATGCATATTGCTTTTTAATTATTCAATTCTACCATTCCATTACGAAGATATCATGATTTTAAAGATGTACTAGATATTTACTAAAACCATTAGATGATGTTTAACTGGTAATTTACAGTAATTCATTAATCCTTATAAAAATGAAGCATGTTTGTTGGCATATCAACTAAATACATATAGTTTTTCCTTTTTACTGTATTTTGTTTGGACGAATGGTTAAAGAGATAATGCGAGACTTTCTAGCGCACGCACGGGAATCTAGAGGCGAACGGTCAGTTCGTTTACAACCCGAACAAAATACGATTGTTGGGCTGGATGAACTACAGTCGAGCGGCATCATAGTCGTCATTCTGAATTAATATTACTGAAAAACCGATTCCTAAATTAAACGGTTAAGAGAAAGAAAGAAAGAAAGAAAAAACGTTTATACGTACCTCACACATACAGTAAAATTAAAATACAGTAGAATGCATTGGATGTTCTCTATTTATGTAATGGTCCTTAATTGATAGTCTCAATGAGATTACTAAAAGTCATGTTTCCTCTTCAGCACTAAAATATATTTTTTTAATGGTCATTAACGATTATAGTGTAACCGACACGTGGATGTTCACTTAAGATAGTAGTGACTGGACGAGCGAGCGAAAATAGTATCGTTAGTAAATTTCGCTTGGGCACGCCATAATAATGGCGGTAAGTCCCCTGTTTGAGGAGTGGCTGGAGAGACATCACGGCATCCTCACCAACCGCATGACGCAGGTCCTTACCAGACATGGGAAACCTGCACCTGATTCAAGCGGAAGAAACGCCCTGGTGTCACCATTATGCGGACCACCGGAAGTACACGGTGTAGCATAAACTAGAGGTATACCTCGCATGAGCGGAGCACCACGGAGTTCACATGGAGGCGATCGGTGGCTGCGACCTTTCATGCCAGGCCCTGGTTCAGGGCCATGGTCCGGAGTGAGGGGAATGGGTGGCGGTCTTCTGCTACTGCGAAGCAGTAATGTTAGCGAAGGAGGTGGCCGCCCGCGTGAGGGAACAGACGTTCTTACGCTTCAGCTACTGGGATCCCGACCCCGCCTTCCAGTCACCGTAGGCATGGGCTTGCGGACGACGAGGAATGGGTGACTCGCCGTCTGGCCGTCCGCGAACCGTTTCAACCGAGCCCGAGTCATCAACGGTGCGTAGTGTTTCAAGGGCGGCTTAAAGAGATGACAGCAATACCTTAAGGGCCCAGCCGAGCCGAAGCCTGCTGGGGCTATGGGTTGACTATCGAAAGGGAAATTCTTGGTCATGGAATGCAAAGGCAAAGGAAGATGATAGCAGTGGTTTAGGACTTAGAAGTTTGACACGCCCTGCCGCTCTACCCTAAACCGGGAAAAGTCATTGGTCATTCAACATCAAAATAGGAAATTTGTCTACAAATAGAGGTAGCGATATTCGCCTAAGTTTGAAAAAGCCGGTCTGTGAGCATATGATAATTATGTTCTATATTATAAATAAACATTAATTGCCGAACGGCTGTAATTAATTATTTTTTGTGTTCGTATTTGTCTGAACAAGGTTTATTTGAAAAAAGAATTGACAAGAAATTAAAAAAAAAATTGCACCCGAGCGAAACTGGGGCGGGCAGCTAGTAATTATATAAAAGGAGAAACTGACTGACTGACATATCAACACATAGCCTTAACTACTAAGACTAGGAGCGTTAAATTTTGCATAAAGCTTCCTTTTATGATGAAGGCGAGCACTAAGAGAGGATTTCCCAAGATTCACCCCCTGAAGGGATGAAAAGCGGGTCTAAAGTTTGTATGGAGAAACCTACTTTCAAAGAAAGCGAAGTCGCTGGAAGAAACTAGTTTACTTATAATAATATTCTAATTTTAGAAATCCGGTTATAGAGTTCGCAATATCTGCACATTCTGATTTATGGCTTTGGCTGGTTGTTCGCTATATTTGGACTTCATTCAAACGACTTGGGAGCGAGTTTGTTACTATGGAAAGTATTCTTTGAGGGTTTTTGGATACCAATAGGTGAAGATGAAAGATATGCTAGTGACCATAACATGGACTCCTTAAGACGCCTCAATTCGTATATTACCTAATCTTGCCATAAATATTGTAACAATTAAAAAACATTATCTATTCATTGCATAAAATATTTATTTAGTTTGTGTGTTAGTTTATAAATTAATAATATATGAATCTCATTCGAAATTATCTCCATAGACTTTAATATAGTCCTTTAAACGTTCAGGTCAGTGATCAATAAAAACACACATTCTCTCCATGGGAAAATTCTTCTCTGCCAATGTTCCAAATTATCATGATGCTGAGAGCATACAATACCCTCTAGAAGCGACCTTAAATCATAATACATCGGATTAAGATCGGGATTAGATGACGACCAGCCTTCAGCTCTGACGAAATCAAAAACGTTCGTTTCCAACCACGCTTGGGTTTTTTTTTAAGTGGGAAAATCATCTAATGATAAATCCCGCTCTTGGGCGGCGCGGGAAATAGTGTCAGTCTTTTACTGACTAAAAACTCACTCCCGTTCCTTCTTTGCCTTTATCCCGGGACCCCGGGTTTCGCTTTCACACTACCCGTGGCCCCAGTCGGCTTCGTCCATGCTGGGCCCCTACGATCCGCACGAATCCGGTGCAGGAACTTCCCAAACTTACCTTGTTCGGTAAGAACCTGCATCATTGCGGAAGGTAGGGACTCCATGTGGTCTTTCCAGCCACTCCTCAAAGAGGGGACTTACCGCCATAATTGTAGCATGCCCATGGCCCAGCAGGGTCGAAGCCTACTGGGGCCACGGGTAGTGTGAAAGCGAAACCCGGGGCCCTGGGACGAAGGCAACGAAGGAACAGGAGTAGGTTTAATCAGTAAAAGTCTAACATTCCCTTTCGCTCCACCCAGAGCGCGAGAAATTATTTAATGATTTCTCACCCCAAAACAGGGCTTAATTTAAAAAAAAAACCGTTCATTTGGTACAATTAAGATAATAATATATAGTGATTAAAGAGTCACATTTAGCAAGTAAGTACAATGTTTCACAGTACATCTGATCATCATCATCATCATCCTGCCCTTGTCCCATCTTATTTGGGGTCGGCACAACACGTTTTTTTCTTTCATATCACTGTTCACACAATCCATCCATCTTTTTTTTGGCCTCCCTCCTCCTCCTCTTTCACAGTACATCTGATGTAACCATCAAACTAGGCCGAGGGCCTGTATTGTGGTGGTCTATCGTTCAGCCATGTAGTTCAACAGTGGCAACACTCTGTATGTACAGAAAGTACATAATTAGAGAGTGTCGCAACATTGGCACTTGTTTTGACCGCTAGTTGACGATCACTAGAATTATATTTATTTATTTCAAAATATAATTACAATAGGTACTTACATACACCTAGAGTAAGAAATAACTTAATAGTTAGGTTAGTTAGCAAAAATATTAGTATGTGCGTACACAAAGAATTCATTGGGTTTCAAATAATTAATCCACATCACCGTCAACGGGAAAATGCCCAGAACACTGGCCGAATTACCATGTTGAACAGTAATGCTCATTTGTTGGCCAAAGAAAAGCCCAGCCCTCAGGTCTCGTGAAGAGTGGACTAGATGCTTAAAGATATCCCGAACAACTTATGAACACTCTAAAGCCCTAGTAAATCAACCCCAATTGTCTCAAACATATAACTCCCAATAATGTACATTTCACCTGCAGCAGCCGACCAGAAGATGAAATGGTGTCATCACGATACCCAACTTCCAAGATATTATGGTCATCATGAAGTAGGTACATAGATAAAGCAGAACATGGTTGATAAAAATGATAAGAAGTAACAGTCATTAATTACTAGACGGTAAAAATAAGAATAAAGGTCTTTTTACAATCACTCAAGAAACCGCTAATGACTGATCATTAGTGGTTTGTTGAGCGATTGTTTAATAATCATATTGATAAAATATACGTGTGCATGTTGGACAGAAAATCTTCTTCTAAGCAATTACATACAAGTTTATTAGCAGGAGCTCATTGGGCTTGTGAATGGCGAGCAATGGTTAGCTCGCCGTCCGGAACGGACCGAGCCCGAATCGAGAGCGCGTAGTGTTCCACGCGCACCAATAAGAGATGTCAGTAAAACTAAATCATCAATTCTGCCTCTCTGCATGGAGCGAGAGATAGGGTCAACTTTTTAGTGACTAAAACCCACCTGTATTCTGTCAGTTCCACGTTGCATTCCACGGTCGCCAAATCACAGCCGGCCGGCGACTTTTTCCAACAATCCTACAACTCTACAACAAAGTACAATAAGGCTAAAGTGAATAGACTCTTTATAAACTAGTGCGCCTCACCATCAATGATTGCATCACTGCTTACCATCAGGTGGGATCGCAGTCAAGCACTGGCATATCAATTAAAAGAAAAAAACAATACTTACCCTAGGTTGACTGGTAGAGAATGCCTAAGGCATTAAGTCTGCCTTTGTACTTTGTGTTATATGAAGATGAAATAAATAAATACTTCTTTAAACCCATCTAGATATCAAAACGATTCTTGAAGATCAGTAAAAGAAGTCAGTCGTTTAAAACTGATAGCAGTAATTGTAAGCAGCGTGTCGTGCTGTACCGTGGCGTGATTGTAGCGTGATCGTCGTTAAACGTTTGTGCTCCCCTTTACCCTTTATCGCACATTGCTTTTAGCGTACTTACCCGCTTTTAATGCTTTTGTTTACAGCTTTAGTTCTTGCAAAATTTATGAAGAAGGGGAAGCCTACCTATTATACCTAACGATTTCTTCTAATGTTAAAGATAAACAATCGCATTATATAAGCAGCGAAATTAAGCATAGAACTTTAGGTGATATTTCTTGCGTCTCATCATTATCTTCAATTTTAATTTAACTCAGCTTAAGTTTAATATTGTATGTTAGAGTGTAGTCGCAGAACGGATGGCCGTTGGGGCCGAAAGGTTCTGGAATGGCGATCACGTACCGGAAAACGTAGCGTTGAAAGGCCTTCTACAAGGTGGACTGATGACCTGGTAACGGTTGCGGGAGTCCGATGGATGCGAGACGCACAGGACCGTTCATTGTGGCGGCACTTGGGGTAGGCCTATGTCCAGTAGTGGACGTCTTTCGGCTGAAATGATGAAGATGAAGTTTTAAGTTAACGCGATGCATAATTTTTTAGCGTTCTGTACCTCAAAAGGAAAAGGAGAATCCTTATATGATGACTTCGTTGTCCGTCTGTCAGTCTGTCTTGATCCTTTTCTTAAGAAATTTGTGGGTGTATCAAGTTGAAATTAATGAATATCAAATAGTCTGCAATCTCCTGCAACTGTAAAAAATATTTTTTTTAGTTTATGCTGTATATTTTCATACTGTCGAGGAAATCGAAAACTACCGTTTGTTTACCAAGACATAAAAATTGGCAATAAGCAAATGAAGCAAAAGTGCCTTAAAGCACAAGTAAACGAAAGAATTCGAAAACAGTAAATTTGTAAAAGTACAAATGTTTTGCTAATATTTTTTTTTTTTTATTTAACGGCATTTGTGCAGTTTGTACAGAACCCTCATTACGCGATTCCTATTTGCACTTGGCTAGATGTTCAGGGATACCCAACCTCCGTCTGGAGAGAACAGATGGTTATGCCGGAAACCTACCGACTAAAACCCTGCAGTTCCCACCACTAACATGAGCCTAGGACGCTATGTATCCTGATGATGCTGATTGAAAACTGATAAACACATTGTTCATATTTTGCTTCGCTATTCGGGTAATAGGTATATGCTAAATTGTGCACACAGGTAATCCGTTTATACCTAAATGCGTCATCAAACTACTTACGAATTTAAGCTTAAGTCTTATTGAAAGTTCAAATGGTAGATAGTATCTTCTAAAATTAAACAAAATCAATAAACTGATGTGAGCCTCGTGAGTCGTGTCAGCGAGATGTCAGGGAGGCCACTACCATAGAATTTTAAAGTTCAGTCTGGTGAATCAATGCGGCCCGACCGCCTGCGAGACACGAAAGGTCTGGCTGTATTTACTTATGGTGAAATTGACATTGGACAATGAAAATAAAATTCGATATATGCATTTTGTTTGTTTAGGGAAATATTTTAAGTCATGAACTTATCCGGCTTATAATAGATTCACTGTTTGTTTTTTACATTTTCATTCTAATGTTTATTTTTTTAATTTGCAGAGAACAAAGGAAGGTCCTTTGTTCTGGCGATGGCACTTTTTTATCTGTAAATAAAAATATAGATATTAGTTTAGTAATAATAAATGTTTTTTACATAGCCTTGTAAAAATATATATTTAAAAATTTAATTTATATGTATATCCAAAACGCCCATAACAATACAGAAATAATAATATAGTAGTAAATATCATTATTTTTCTGATAAAGGTGTAACACAAAATTTATAAAATTTTGCCTTAAAACCTAACGTACGCATTTTGCGTTTTGTCGTAGAACCTAAGATATTTGCACGCCATGAGAAATGGCAGACATGTCGTGAGCCACTTTTATTTAAGATCTTACTTGCATTTATTATTTCAATTATGTATGCATACACATGTTTGAGCAAATAAAATTTCCTATTCTTATTCATATTCTTAACCCTTTGTGAGAGCTATAGCACATTCTAGGCTAACGAAAAAAACTTTCAATGTCAGGCAAATCCGTTTGCAATACATAAGCGACGAACACTCCTAGGTAGCCAACTAACATAGCATATTCCACATACACACAAGTTATTCATCAGGTAGGTAATTTATGGGCAACATAGACTCAAGTTAGAAAATTCTAATGTAATTTGAGTAAACACGCGAAATGGTTGAAATACCAAGCATTGTCAAGGACGACAAGTGAAGGGGTTCGCGGGTTACGTCATTGACGTATGATTAACAATGTACAATACAAGCATGTCGGTAACGTGTATGGAAACCGTTGCCTGATTTTTTCCGCTTTTCTGCTAATATGACTGCGATTTTTGCGGTCCACATGCGATCCATTTTCAGAATATTTTTTACAATGTAAATGAGAAGTCCAAGGACGTATTAAACATAATATTCTCTCTAGAAAAAGGTGATCAGAGCTATTGACTTTAGATAACAATTATTGCGCCTTCCTAAAAAAACTAAACCATACCTTAAAAATGCGTCTTCTACTCTACATCTTTTTATGCGATAAATCATCATTTAACTCCTTTCATTTATATACTTTCATACATTTTTTTTTTTGTCATCTTACCTTCTTTCTGGCTATCTATCACTTTTCACATAATCCGTCCACTGTTTCTGCCATAACTGTTTACCCAACTGTTAGTCTACTCACAGTTACTGATTCAGTTTACTCACAAAGCGACTGCTTACTTGACTTGGTGACCAATTGCTACTAATTAGCAACTAAATTTGAACGAAAACAGATCTTTGCTAGGTGTCCTAGTTTTTGAGATATTAAGCTGGAAGATTCTTTCAATGTCAACAATCTAAAAACCTTTTGAACCAATGATCGTCAAATTCTGACATTTGGAGACACGAAAAATTATAGCGACAAGATTTTCGTGCTATAAAAATTAAAATCCATGATGGTGGGCAAGCCAGTGTCAGCCATATCGTCCCTTAGCTTACCACACCGCTAAAGAAAAAATTGGCGGTTTTCACATTTGAATGCCTCTAGTTGGAGCTGCTCATTGCGCGTCTAACTATTGGTCACATGATATAGATTTCAGCCAATAAGAAGCCATAATTCGAAAAGTAGTGATAGCGTGCAAGTCGGCTGGCCTCTCAACACCGCACAGTTTTTTTCGTTTCCTGTAAAGTCGAAAATTGGTTGTTTTCACATTTTAATGCCTTTAGATGGAGCTACTCATTGTGCGTCTAATCATTGGTCACATGATATAGATTTCAGCTAATCAGAATCCATAATTCGAAAAATAGTGACAGTGTGCAAGTCGGCTGGCCTCAACACCGCACAGGTTTTTTCGTTTCCTGTTAAGTTGGTAAAAAATGACTTATGCGGTGTTGTTAGCTAAGGGACGATATGTACTCACAAATCAGTCAATCAAAGGACCCAGTTCTTGAAACAAAGGACTGCACCTTATTGACATGCCGTGACCCAGTTGGTTATGCGTGGAGCCGTGTCCTTTCTCCATGAAAATAACGTCACTAGCAACTTTATGATCATGCAACATCGGCTAACAAGTAGATACGTCTGCTTTGAAGATCGTATCATGGTATGATATTGATTTTCAGTTTGTTTGAAAAGATAAGTAGATCGTCGTCTTGTTTGTTTATTGAAGGCCTGTACCTACCTAATTATATTTTTTTCGGCGTATATATAAGGTGGACCGTATGAAAGAAGAAATGCTAGACATTTCATCTTACATCTTACACGGTTCATCTTTCAAAGGGTTTCTACACTACTGAGGTTACGACATATAGATTAGTAAGGAAGAAGAGCATGTTGCACAGACCCTAAATGAATTGAAACAAGGATATAATATAAGTATTGTAGAGATCGGAAAATAATGAAAGAGTTTTACGCATTAATTGTTGGATTTCTTCCTAACCACCTAATATTTTGGATTGCGCCAATCGGCTTGACTGGGGTCTTAATCGCATCTGACATTTTTTTTTTACCCGATTGCGAAGGAGAATTATGATTTTGAAAGGCTATGTATGTGTGTATGTTCATCTGTTCCCTCATAGCTCCTGAACTACTTATCGAAACTGGACAAATGAGGTATCGTTAGAAGCAGCTTAATTGTCCGCTGAACATAGACGTGTCACAAAATTCAATCTAGTGCCCTCTAGCAAGCTAGTAACACTTCAATAACGTATGACAACGGCTTATCTTTTTGTTCTGTTCTGGTTTCTCCAGTAATCTTGTTTATTTCAGCATCCTGAAAATCTTGTATCATACTATTTCAGCATCTTTACTCTTTTTTCTACTTAATATGTGCCAGTTTTAGGCCTTCCAAAGAACTACTGATGTAAAAGGATGATGGTGGTGATTGGATGTTGGGTTAACGACATAGAAATGTTCTGAAGAAATCGTTTAAAAGCTGAAATGTCACAAACGATGTGTTAACAAATTAAATAAAGGCTATGCACTACAAGTTACTTCTACTTATCTAAACTGTATCTACATGAATACATCAATGTGGTTTTCTTTAGCTTTATAACATTACCTCATACTCTAAGCAAGCATTATTTCACTCTCATTTTTCAGAAGGTGTAAAGTCGTTAACAAAATAATTAAGTACTCAAAAGTGACCTAGATCTTCTAGAATGTTAAAGTCATGCTTAAAATAAGGGTCTGAAGGTAGGCTTTACATTTTATTTTTGCGTTTAGTGTCCGACCGAAAGTTCGGTTTCAGTTTCGGTCGATTTTTGACAAAAAAAAACGAATTTTGGTTTCGGCGGCAAACCTGCCGAAACTAAGACCGAAACCGAAACTGCATTCGGGAGTTCTCGAATGTTCGGTCATGTTTGGCGCGTAAAATTTCATCCAAGCGAATAAGCGACAAAAACATTTTCCGGGTCCACGTACCTCATCATGTCATGACTGGTTCTTGTTTGCAGTTTATTTTGTTTGTTGTGAGTTTTCATATGATTGATTTTCAATCCGGTAAGTTTATTACGTGATATAGCATTAGAGTAAGTAATAAACCTCAAAAAATAATTCATTACAACAAACTAATACACAGATTATATTAGAATCAAGGTTAACTTAACTATCTAAATTTTTTTTGGTTGATTTAACACTCTCGCTATAGCTATACCTAAACAAACATTAGTTAGGTAAATTAATTTTAATTCTTTTTACCAAGGTATTAAAGTGGCAAGTACAGTTAGATACTAGATACCACTATTTACTTAAAATTAATACACTTATAATAACATGAGTAGGTACTTACATAGGTACCTCTTTATAATAAAATTAATATTTCATTTCTTTTGTTCTGACTGCATAGATATGTGATTTGAAGACCAAAAATAAAGACTGACTGATTATAATAACGTTTTCTTTATTTTTCCTTCAAAACATGATCCCTGTAAAGAAGTTTCGGTTTCGGCCGAAACTGAGGCTGTTGCGAAACTGAGACAGTAAAAACCAGTTTCGGTAAGACAATACTTGCGTTCCCTATAACAAAAGACGCCTAAACTAAATTAGCAAAAATAGGATTTAATATAGGTATTAGTACAAACTAATAAGAGTAGCATCATCAATTGCTAAACTAAACCTCTCTAAAACATACTTTTTTCTTAATACTATTTTTTTTACTACTACCACCCTGTTGAATTATGGCAAAAAGGACAGTGACACAAATCTTTTCCATAAAATATCAAGCTAAATTATCCAAAATTTAAAGCATGAGAATAATTCAAAAACTATTCTCAGTTAGTAGTTAAATAGTTACCCTCAAGTTGACAGTATCAAAGGCACAAGTTTGTTTTGAATTCTAAGTATTGCAAAGTTTGCAATTCACTGCAATTCAGTCACGCGATCTTAGCAGGCTTGGTTACTCTGAGAATTTAACTAGGATTACCAACGAGTACAGAAAACAAAGTACAAACTTGGTACCCCACTCATAATTATCATGTGATACTCAAGTACAGCTTAAATCAGCAATCAGTAAAAGTCTGACTCGCCCCTTCCACTGCACCCAGTGCAGGAGAAGACATCGGATGATTACCTTAAAAAAAAAATACAGCTTACACGTTATTGAGTAAACACTCTCTTGCTACATATTTTTTTCTGAATCACACACATTATCTTTTTACCGTACCGTACCGTACCTAAAAGGAAGAAACAGAACCCTTATAGGATTACTTTGTTGTCCATCTGTCTGTCTCTCTGTCTCTCCGTCAAGACCTTTATCTCTGGAACGCGTAGATATGTCAAGTTGAAATTAAAACCATATACTTAAGGTCAAAATTGTTAAGAGATGCACTCTGGCTATAAGGTATTTAAGTTGCCTGAGAGGTAATTTTTAGTGTTGGTACCATAGAAATTTAAAAAACAGGAGAAGCGGCAAGGGGGCGTGTGCATGTCCGCGCGAGTTGCGCAAAATGAGCACGATCGGGCAAACGGCCGTCAGTTATAAACTTGTGAGATACGCGATTCGTGATCGTAAACAAATTTAAAATGCCGTGTTGTTCAGTGGTTTCATGCAAGAACTGAAGCGATAAGAGAAGCCTGGGTCATCATGGAATCTTTTACCATATGGAAGTACAAGTTTAATACTATATTTATCTTTAAAATCAGTAAAAACAACAAATCTTATAATATCCCTTGCTGTTACTACGTTATTTTTGTTTTCAAATATCAAGGCGACTGTATTACTCTTACAGTAAATACATTGCTCTTTAACCACTACCTAATTTTAACGCTCAGTAACTGAACAAGCAATGTAAAAATAACATAACGATACTTTATCAGTGCGGTGTATTTCATAATACGGCCGCTGTTAGTTGCGGCGAGTTAATGATGTGCCTGTATGATCTACTAATGTAGACTATCGACCATAATATCGATTAGTTGGATATTCGAATTAAAATAATGTTAATATTTTTATTTATTTTGATTATTTTTATTTATTTTACAGAGTTGTAAAGAAATAGCATGATTCAGAATTTAATTACGACTTTTGCTTAAAATAAGGCAACATGTTCTAGCTCTTTATTTAACAAGCACTGTACTATTTATTTCTAACAAATGTCTTACATGGTGAGGTTTAGCAGTAAGTTAGGTAAAATGATAACTACAATGTTATTTTATGTTTTCAGTTTCCCAAAAGACGCAATTTTAATTAAGCAATGGATTGATGGAAGGCCACTGGAAGGCCACCTAATTGGTTCCCTAAAAAAATATAGTACTATAGTATTATATGCTCATTTCACTTTCAACCAACTTTTTTTTTTAGTAACTGAAAGCTTTTTCATGCAATAATTCATAATACAAGTTATTAAACTTTTCAGGATTTTAGAGGACCAGGACATGTACTTGGCCGGTTTTTAGTATTTGATATTGATGTTCTGAAATGACGTATATAATGGCCTAATACGGGTAAATGGTTAGAGTTTTTAGGTTTTATGAAAACAAATTTTATTATTCTATTATATATTATATATGTCCAGAAAATAATATATATTAAAATTATATATTATTTTCTGGACATTTTATGATTTTGTTTTTGGGACCCAAAAAAAATAGCACAATAAAAAAATGGAAAAATCGATAACTTTTCTATTTAGTCAATCACTAGCGTAAATGTAAAATAAATTGCTTTTGCATAGCACATCGACATTTAATGTGTGCGTAAGTTGTACAGTGCATGGAAAATACACGCTGTTTTTAGAGAGGTAAGGTTTATAATTGACTGTGTAGTATGGACTGATTTATGATTTGCGGATGTGTGCGCGACTGCGTAAATATTACTGTATGTGTAGTAGTTTCGGCGGTGGTAGGGAAACTGGAGACATCGTGTTCCGGTACAATTTTTACTACTTAACATATCTCCTCCTTTCTTATATCTATGGTTGGTACCATAACTAAAAACTTTTTACAAAAAATTTGTGTTTCTATAATAGTTCTGTCCCTTCGTTATTTAACATCGACTTCCAAAATTAAAGTTATTTTGCACTTTTTAGTATTTCTTTTAGTCAAAAGTTTTTATTTCATTTATTTATGGTAGTGGTACACAGGCGGATTTAATGCAACAAGGCTTTCTCTACCAATTAGCTTTTGAGTTAAAAAAGACTACACCGTGGTAGGTGTTGGTAGTGTGATTTAATATTAGGCAGAGAATCAGCATTTCCATAACGTCAACTGCACAACACGATAACTGACTAAAACATAAAACACACATATATCCTTCAGTTGCCCTTGTGATCCAGGACCATGGTATCTCTTTCAAAAATTCCCGTGGCAAAGCAATAACAGGGTTAGAACTACTGTCCACGGACGCATAGCTTCATAGACGCGTATTTATCGTGCCGTTGTGATTGCACCTTCGTCGACAGTTTAATAGTTTTGTATGTAAGCTGTGAGCAGGCGTACACCAAGTGTATATTGACGTATACACGTCTATGCAACTACACGTCCGTGGACAGTACGATACACAGTTTAAGGGGATGCAACTCGACATACATTTTCACTGTTTTTATAAAACCGCTCTTACGCGATTATGATGTTATTACACATTTTTCATAAGATATTTTTGAAACACAGTATCTTGTAGATATTATCTAGGCTTCTATTGAAATAAATTTATAAATTTGTGTAAAAATAATCCAGTAAAGACCTTCGAAAATATGCTATTTTGAATAAATTTTAACACTTCCTAATTTACTCAAAAATTTAAAAAAAACAAAAAGTATAACAACAATAGCCTTACAAATTTAATCAAGATACTGAATGACGACAATTTTTTAAAAAACTTTTAAGGGTTTAAAAAAAAACACGTATTTCCTGGAACAAGTTGTGTAAAAAACTCGAGTAAATCACGGAATTACCGAATGCTAACAGAATTTTCAGGCGTTATCTCTCTTTTTTCGCGTTGCCTTTTCGTCAAACATCGCGTTGAATTGCGTTAGATGAAGTAACAAGCTTTTAAACCATGCTCGATGTTGACGATAGGCAAATGAAAAAGGACCCTCTTAATACCAGTCCTTGTTGAGTGTACTAAAGAGATATTTTTAACGTTTTCACAATATTGGCAAATGCTTAGACAAGTATTCTTTCTAATGGGATAATTACAAATGTTTGTTTTTCAGACCGTGACACATCGCAAGGGCGTTTCTGAAATAGTTACAAGCAGACAAAAATACTTCCAGTAAATTATATTTGACATTTAAAGCTGGTTCCAGTTTGTAGCCAAATCCTTGTGTCACCTACAAATACAAGGTTGGGATTTGGTTTTTAGGAAAAACGGAACCCTTATAGGATCACTTTGTTGTCCGTCTGTCTGTCTGTCTGTCTGTCTATATCTCAGGAACTCTATATCTCAGGAACGCGTATCGCGCTGAAATTAAAACCCTTGAAGCTGTGAAAAAATCAAACTTCTGAGTTAACGAAAAAAAATGATACACTTCACAACAAACGTGTTTCAACACTCTTAAGGGAATCAAAATTCATAGGGTTTTTTTTGAGGTGGGAAAATAATCCAATGACATCCCCACTCTTGGGCGGAGCAGGAGGGCGTGTCAACTTTTCCTGACTAAAAACCCACACCGGTTCCTTCTTTGCCTTCGTCCCAGGGTCGAGTTTTCATTTCACAAACCAACCCTTGGCCCCAGTAGGCTTATACCCTGCTAGGCCCCTAAGGTTTGCTTACACCTCATTGAGGCGCACGTGGAATAATACACGCCGTCGACGACTTGGCTGGGTCCGGACGGTTCCGCATGACGCAGGTTCTCACCGGACACGGTAAGTTCGGGAAGTTCCTGCACCGGATTCGTGCGGAAACGATGCCCGGGTGTCGCCACTGTGTGGACCGCCCGGAGGACATGGTAGAGCACACGGTGGAGGTGTGCCCCGCCTGGGCAGAGCAACGCCGTGTCCTCGTGGGCTCAATCGGCGGCGGCGGTCTCCCGCGCCGGTCCTTGGTTCAGGCCATGGGCCGGAGCGAGGAGGAGTGGCAGGCCGTCGCCTCCTTCTGCGAAGCAGTAATGCTAGCAAAGGAGGCGGCCGATCGCGTGAGGCAACGGTCCTTACGCTCCAACCGCCGCCGGGATTCCGATCCCGACTTCCGGCCACCGTAAGCGCGGGTTTGCGGACGGCGAGCAATGGCTAGCCCGCCGTCCGACCGTCCGGTAACCGTCCGGACCGAGCCCAAGTCGTCGACGGCGCGTATTGTTCCACGCGCGCCTCGGGGAGATGTCAGTAAATCGTAGGGGCCCAGCAGGGTCGAAGCCTACTGGGGCCATGGGTAGTGTGAAAACGAAACCCGGGGCCCTGGGACGAAGGCAACGAAGGAACAGGAGTGGGTTTTAGTCAGTAAAAGTCTGACACTATCTCCCGCTCCCCCCAAGAGCGCGATTTGTCATAAGATGATTTTACCACCCAATAAAAAAAAAGTGTCAAACTTTTATTGACAACCAGTGTGCCTTCAGTTGCTCTTTGCGTTCCAAAGCCACAGCAACTCTTTTAAAAATTCCCGCTCCCAAGGTTTAGGTCATCCATACAAATGGAAAAACAATTAAAATACTTATGTTTACGACATGATGTTATTTTCATGACCCACATAATTTTCTCTATATATAACTTACAGCTGTCTGTTTAAACCGCCATCAATGTGTAAAAAAAATGAGAATATAATAGAAAAATCTTCCGCCCCTATAAAGCCAGTAAATAAATAACACTTAGGTATATTTCAATATGTTACTATTTATTAGATTAGATAAATACGAAATCCATTAAGCAGAGATTTGCATAATTCTTGAATTCTTCAGCTAACCATGTTTAGCAAGGTGATAAACAGGAAAAATAAAAGTAATAGCTATAGTAGATTTTTATTCTAATTACTAGTTCCAGCGCGCGGCTCCGCCCCGTTAGTTAGTTATTCCTACCTTCAAGAGGTAATATCCATACAAAATTAACAATTTTAATTTTTTTATGAGTTTTCTCTATTTTTAGGGTTCCGTGACTCAAAAGGAAAAAACGAAACCATATAAGTAAAAAACATATACTTAGGTCTGCGGTCCCTTGAAGCTGTGAAAAAATCAAATTTTTGAGTTATCAGAAAAAAAACAACACACACAATTACAGGAAAAAATCTGAAAACTGTAAATTTGTAGTATGTCACAAAAAAAACTTTTTAGCGATTCTGAAAAATCTTCTTAACTCGATTTGGGAATTTAACTATTTTCATAGGTGCGCTAGTCCAACTCGCACCAGTTTTTTTTTCTTTTATACCATCCCAGGGGGAGGTTATGTAGAAAACCAAAATAAATATTCTAATCGGTTGAACCGTTTTTGAGTTTTACGTTTGGCGTGAGACTAATCCATCAGCAATTAATATTTATATTTTAAGATAACAATTTCCATGTCTAGGTTACCTACTTATTGCAATAAAAAAATATTATTTTCGCAATTATAGGCTTGTTAAGTCGGAGTAAATGCAAATTGTAAAAGAGAGACATAATGAAATAATAATATCAATATTCCACAGCTATCATACAACGCTGTATAGTCCCAAGCTAAGCAGAGCTTGTGTTATAAGTACGACTACTAGTACTAGATAATTAAATAAGATATTACATAGGATACCGACCAGAAATGTAATGACATTTCCCCTTTAAATGTCATCATCGTCATCATCTGTGTAGCCTTTCTCAACTATATTAGAGTCGGTATCCAGTCTGCACCTGGTGCAGCTGCCTAGTAGATATTTTTTTCATTTAGCAACTGCTTATGCGACCTTTGAGTCTTGACACTTTGAATCTTCCCTTTTTCTTGGTTTTGACCTTTGAGTTTTGTTACTATTTTGGTGTACAATAAAATTTTATTCTTTTCTATTCTCCATACACAACCCGGTTGGTTACGCATGTGATTGACGAAATAATACAGTCGACCGCCGCCCAATCAAAGCCCCAGTCGAGTTAAAAGAGGGATTCAGAGCTGAAGGTGTTAATTGTCGCACATGTGTCCGGTTCTCACCGGTTCGCGGTACGTCGCAGTGGTCGCGCATTGCCCGGGCGAGCGCACGGCGCGGGTGTCGGCGCGCGCGCTGCTGCGATCTGGCACACACTCGCATGCCGGATTTATTTTGATCACCCGCTACCAACACCCAAATAATTACATTTTTTGAATACCAGACAACGTTACGCAATTTCAATTGACACTGTCTAACACCCTTGCAGCAGACGAAATGACTCAATCTACAAAAAAAATAAAAACCACCTTTAAATAAGTTATTTCATTTCATTAAATTTAATGAGAGCATAACCTAGGTAAAGCACAGTAGTTACAGCGCTCGTTGAAAAGTAAAAGAGGTAAAAAGAATTATAACTATATTTGCATTCAGCAGTAAACACGATAAGGTAAATAACTTGAACAAAGGGCGAGCAATTAAACGATGTCGCTAACCTCGACTAAACAGCAATGTGATGTTAGGGTATTAATAAATTCAACATTGACAAAGACCGCCAAAACACCTGGACGGCCGCCAGACGAGAAAAAACCGGCCTACGCGCCGCCACGTCGCGAGACAATGACGTGACGTGACAACCATCGACACGAACACCGAAATGTTCCGAATAACAAGCGGAACTGAAAATGTGAAACCCAATTACCGATTCAACGAAATGATTCGAATACTGCTGATAGTTGCATTGTTCATAAGACACAATTACAGTGTCAATAGAATTCCTCGACTTTGTAAAAATATCAATTATGCACTTCATGGATGTCTAAAATTTTCCGAATTGCCAGTTTACTTAACACTGACGTAAAACACGTCACTCAAAACTAAATTTCTCGAGCATTCGGCAGTCTTACAAATTGTCTGTATCACTTTAAAAGTATGGGCCTCACCACCGGTTTCAGTTAATTTTAAGACAAACGTTTGGTTACAAATTGCGCTTTCTTCATTTATCCATTGTTAAATCGGTTTGGTTACATAGGTCGTTATACCAAAATCGCGACAGTAAGTACCCTCTTTGAGGAGTGGCTAGAGAGGCACCACGGCAGCGGCCTCACCACTTTCTGCCTGACGCAGATCCTCACCAGACATAGCCAGTTCGGGAAGTTCCTGTTTCGGATTCAGGCGAAAGAATTCGAGCAAAGGAGATGGCCGCAACTATGAGGAAGAGAACACCTATACGCCCCAGCCACCACAACACTACGGACGTCAGGAGTCACAAGGCGATTCTCGGCCACCGTCGGCGCAGGTTTGTGGACGACGAGCAATGGGTAGCTCACCATCCAGCCGTCCGATAAGAATCGAGTCCAAGTCTACAACGCATACTGTTTCATGCGCGCCTTAAAGAGATGTCAGCAAAACCGAAGGGGCCCAGCAGGGTCCATGCCTACTAGGGAACGTTTGCAAAAGTTACCGTGACCCTGGTACACAAAGGGCAACTGACGGAACACTGGTTGATTTTAGTTAATGAAAATCTGACACTCCCTCTCGCTCAACCTAGAGCGGGAGAAGTTATTTGACGAATTCCCACCTAAAAAAGAAAAACCATTGTTACAAAACAATAAATAATCAACATTTTTATAGATAAGGGTAATGAATAGTAGACCTAGACCTACTGGACCATCAGTAGGTCTAGTCCTAAATGCCAACATCCGGATGTTGTACCAACCTGTGTGATGACGACACGGTACTGAAACGGTGGGAAAACTACTTTAGGGCTATATATATTGGCCAGTATTGCGCTAAATCCTCTTCAGATCCAGTCAGACTCGTCAGAATCCCGGAAACATTAAAGTGTCGACAGAAGAAAATTAGGCATTTCTTGATATGTTTGTTCTCCAAATTGTCATCCCTGCAAGCTCTTTAAAGGCTTGATTAGATTATCCCTCCCACTATTTTCTTCAGGAGCCAGTTGTTTTTACCTTTAAGAGAAGGCCCTCCTTAAAAGTAAAAATAACTGGTTCCCTTCCACTCGCCTATCGTCAACATCGAGCATGGTTTAATCTTTTGAACAATAGAAAGACGATAATAGAAAGAACGCCGGCGTTCGCTTGGGGTTTAATTAATTAAAAACTTGTTGCTTCATCTACCGCAATCCAACGCAATGTTTGAAGAAGAGGCAATGCAAAAAAAAAGAGAGATAACGCCTAAAAACTCTGTTGACATTCGAAAATTCTGCGTTTTACTCTAATATTTCGCAAAACTTGTTCCAGGAAATACGTCATCATCATCTTCCTGCCCTTATCCCGTATTATTTGGGGTCGGCGCAACACGTTTTTTTCTTCCACTCTGCCCTGTTACTCGTCATGCTATCACTAACTTCCTTTTCTTTCATATCGTTCCAGGAAATACGTGTGGTTTTTAAATTCTTAAAAGTTTTTCAGAAAAATTGTGGTCATTCAGAATCTCAATTAATGTGATTGTGCAAGGCTTCTATTGATGTACTTTTTAATATTTTTAATATATGAGTACATTATGGAGGCCAAAGTTCACGTAAATTAGCTGATTAGTTTTACACAAATTTATCTTTTGAGTTCTATAGAAGCCTAGATAATATCCACAAGATAGCTGCGTATCTAAAATGTCTAGAGAAAGATTATTATTATTTTACAATTTGATATTGTAGATTATTTTTATTTTGCAATTTGACTTTATTTATTTTTATTTTTGACATCAATATTTACTTTATTAAGTAAATTACATTTTGTAAATTATATATTTACTTTTATTATTGTGAACGTGAGAACAATGTTGATTGCCTTTTTTTCCCCTTTTCAGTAATTTTAACGTATGTCTGGCAATTTGAGTATATTTTGCGGCCTACCCAAATGTCCTTTCCTTGGTATTGTTCGTCAAGTCGTTGAGCTCCTTAGTAGTCCTGGGTTGAGCTTTGCGAATACTGACAAATGCTTGCACTGACTGGACAGGTCCACTCAAATCTGTATGGTTCTTTCTTCAAAAGACCATCTCAGACAAATCTGCACTGTTCTCATGTGATTTGACCATTACATATTAACTGTATGGACTTTAAAAGAGATTTTGACCCCTGTATTTGTTTCGGTGTTTCTTCTCAGGGTAGTCAGCTAGGAAACACCGGCCTCATCTAGTTTCAAATGACAAAAAAAAATTGACGTGTAAAAGTGTTTTTTTAAACATACTTACAAAATAAATATCATTCATCATTTATCATAATCACGTAAGAAAATGTACCTCGAAAAAGACACTCTAACTCCCTACGTCGGATAGTTTCAATAGTCGAATAAGCGAACTAACAAACTTATCTAAAAATCTCGAACTCATGATAATAGTTCAAACATACAAGTTTTTAGTTCGCCACTTTAACTGACTAAAACCCACTTGTGTTACTTAAATTGCCCTCTGCGTTCAAGGGCCGCAAGAACTGTTTCGAACAATCCCGCAGCCCTAGCGGGCATCCATGGGTTGTGCGATAATGAACCCCGGGGCCCTGGAACGAAGGTAAAGAAGGAACCTCTCGCTCAGCTCAAGGGCGGGAGTGTCATTAGATGAATTCCCACTTAAAAAAAGGCCTAGCAGGCATCGATCCCAGCGGGTTCCGTCAATTTTTGACGCGTTGAGAACATAACGCACCATCGTTACAAGCGTTTCGTTTCGATTCTCTTTTCGTTGATCGCCTTGAGTCAGCCACGCCTCCTATTCCTTTGTTCTGACCACGTGACTGAGCTTTGAGATGACTTCAGAACAAAGGAATCGGAGGCGTGGCCGACTCGAGGCGATCGATAAAAAGAGAATTAAAACGAAACGGTAGTAACTTGACTAGGGAAGCTGTACACCTAAAGACTAACCAGGGCAGTTTAATCTCTGACAAAACTTAAACCAACATAATATTAATATACCTAGCCTATGATAAACTGTCTAAAGCAAGCATTACAAACAAACCTCGCCGTCACCCGTCGTCGTGGCGAACCGTAAACAGCTAGTCATAAGTTTACGAGCCCGTCATTTGGCATGCAAATCTATTTGTTGTTAATAATACATGTTATATAAACCGCTTATCAGACAACCGTGAAATCAATGAGTACCTTTAAAATGGTTATGATATTAAAGATTTTATTATTTTCGGGTAGGAAAATCATCTAATGACATCCCCCGCTCTTGGACGGAGCGGGGGATAGTGTCAGACTTTTACTGACTAAAAACCCAATCCTTTACCATTTTTCCAGGGCCCCGGGGATCTCTTTCGCATCACCCATGGCCCCAGCAGGCTTCGACCCTGCTGGGCCCCTACGGTTGCTGACATCTCCTTGAGGCGCGCGTGGAACAGTACGCGCCGTCGACGACTTGGGCTCGGTCCGGACGGTTACCAGACGATCGGACGGCGAGTCACCCATTGCTCGCCGTCCGCAAGCCGCGCCTACGGTGGCATTACTGCTTCGCAAAAGGAGGTGACCGCCTGCTACTCCTCAAGGCCCGGACGATATTGATAGTTTATGTTTTGTGATCAACTATGTGTGCCTAATAGTGATTATTATTATTACATACTCGCGACTGACTGATCTACTGACATATCAACACAGAGCTGGAACTGCTGGGTTTAGGAACGTTGCAAAAGGCTTCCTTTTATGACGTAGGCTACCACTAAGAAAGAGTTTTTGAAAATTCAATGTATAAGGGGTAAAAAGAGTAATTCATTTGTATGCGAAATTTTATTACATAGGGCCCATATACTTAAAACTAGTATAAATAAATAGTAATCAAAGTTAATAAAAAGGTTAGAAGAATCTTATTCCTTGGGTTAATAAACTTTGTAACTTGGCACATATTTTAATCAAAATGTTTAATAAAGACTGTCATTAATAATAGTTCAAAACTACGCTCAATAGACGGTTTTTATGAAAATATCCTCGCGAACGAAGTCACGAAAAATGCATAATACATATTTATAAAATGATTATTTCTGTGCAATATCATATTGTTATTGAACCAAGTGCAATCCGATTTTTTGTCCAGGCCCTCTCTGTCCATTCCAGGTTGCCTGAAAAAATCGCCGAATGCGATAAGGCCCCTCATTGTATGTTTTTAGGGTTCCGTACCTCAAAACGAAAAAACGGAACCTTTATAGGATCACTTTGTTGTCCGTCCGTCTGTCTGTCTGTCAAGACCCTTTATCTCGGCAACGCGTGGAGATATCGAGTTGAAATTAAAACTTTATACTCAGGTCTGCGACTCTTGAAGCTGTAAACAAAACAAAACTTGTAAGTAAACGAGAAAAAAAGATACTTCGGTTTATGTGGCAAAAAACGCACATTTCGACAGAGAAAATTAAAATTCATAGGATGGATTTGTAATTTATTAGGTTATTATTGTTTTTATTAAATGTATTTTTTAGTTTGTAAGTTTCTCCTGTACAACGCCTTGGACATCCTCCGTAACGTTGTACAAGTGCTTGTAAATAAATAAATAAATAGGGTACTTCCCGTGAACCCAGAATCCTTAAATTTGGCATAAAGCATGTAGTTTAAGGTTTCCATCATGTAGATAATTATCTTGGAGTACAATAACAAAGAATATATTTAAAGTTAATATTTATTTTAATATACATTTACATCATGGACCAGCTTCTGACAACGGCTTCGCCTACGTGAATACCGGAAATATATGTATGCATATGTACCACAGTGATAAAGTACTCATAGCATATGTTGCGAGTATTCTACTGGCGAAAAAAGAAATTAAAAATGGTCCAGTTTTTTTTTTGTGTTTATTAATAACAAACAATAATATAACAATACAAATCTTTTCTCTTTATGATATTAGTATAGATACAAATATACTTTCCATAAAATGTCCAATATCTTGTTTTATCATAACTATACCTACTCTTTTCTTGAAACAGTTAAAAATAGATTTTAATATTGGTAATAAAATATATATTTAGATATATGAGTTCTCAGTACCACAATCAACTATCATAATTAAACAACTAATATTTAACATATTAAGATGTTGTTATAAACAAATTAAAAGTTAATTAAAACAAATTAGGAAATTCTTATCAGGAAAGATCTCGGAATATCGTTATTGCAGCCTAAGTACTATCATCATGTTATCAGAACACGGTGATAAGGTACTTATGAGCATTGGATTTTTTAAATGACTTACTATGTATACCTCAAATTAACCTAAAGTTTCTTGCCCTTTTCAATAATCACACACAACTTTTCTTTGCTACGTTTGTTTTTCTTGTGACAGAAAAACCAGCATGTATTTTGGGATGAAACAATACAAGTTGACATATTATGAACGTAGGAATGGAAGCCGTAAGAAAATATAGACGAATTTCATGACAACGATACTCGTATGAAGGGAAAGGAAGTGATCCTAATCACAAAGTTGGACTCCTTTTAAAATTACTGGCCCATATTCGCAAAAGATCGGGGAATGTGGTTGGAGGGCTACAATACCCTACTGTGGAACAGTACAGGGTCCAGTAAATGCAGGGTAGGACTGATCCTAGCCTGCATTTACTGGACCCTGCCTGTCCTGAGATAGGCAGAAGAAAATTCACCTTTATCATATTTGTTATTTCATTTCTTCCGATGCTGTAGCGGGGCTATGAACGACGAAAATGACGGCCTGGCTTAACGATAACACAATCGCACATCTAGATGGAACTTAGCGTAGATGAAGGTTCAGAAATGGCAGCCACTTACAGGGAGACACCATGAGAAGACGTTGCACGGTTAGCTAAGGTGGACACATGAAGTAATGGTTGATGTTGTGATACTTGAGGAAGACCCATAAAAGTCGTGGCAGAGTATGTCTTCCGCTGAGATGAAGGTAATAATCATAGTCCTCTTACCCTTTTCCCAACTAACTCGGGGTCGGCTTCCAATCTGGATATACCGGATACGGCTGAATATTCGTATTTTTGCATGAAGTGACTGCCTCAGACGATGCTTTAGCCAGGTAACATAATAAGCATAGCTATAATGTTCCCACAGCTGGGACTCAGGCCTCCTCTCTAAGAGAGGAAATGGGCCGTATTCGAAGTGGATGTCAAATATCTTCGAATCTTTGTTTCTAAGGCATGCTGGTTTCCTCACGATGTTTCCTTCACCATTTTGAAAGTAGTGAGTGACTTGGTCTGAACCTGCAATCTAAAACTCGTAAGTCGGAGAATTAATTACTGCACCACCACTACTCTTCTCACCCATGTACCAGGACTTAAATTTGTCCCGCTCTTGTCTTCAACGATGTACCTTAAATTCCTTACGTCTAAACCTGCACAGAGATGACTTCCTCATCTAGTATAGTTTACTCTATAATCCTTACATAGTGCACAAAATTGTTTACAAATACATTCTAGCCTAACTTCAGAACAAGTGTATACATACGTGTAGTGTGTAGTAAGTGGATCACAGGGGGAAGTGGCGACGGTTATCTAACAGCTAGGACGATGGGAATCCGATCAAGTGCAAGTTTACAGCGCGTCGGCGTCGTGACACGCTCCACTGCCGCTTGGCCACCTAGTAATACTTTTCCTATACATGTAGTTTCGCAATTACTTATATACCTACACCTAACATGGATACTACTTCTTCTTTCTTGCAAGATACACCTGTATTATGATCGTTCTTTTCGCTGCCGCTGCTGCCCATCGACAGAGGAGTCATTGAGGCGCTGTTATACTTTACATCTCTTTTCGAAAGCCGTTTTATTATTATTATTTTTGAATGATATAACTATTGTCTCACTGCGATCCTACCTGATGGTAAGTAGTGATGCAACCGATGATAATGAATCGTACTAGTTTATTAAGAGCCTATTCACTCTAGCCTTGAAGACACCTAAATTATAATCCAGTCCTTCGATGTACCTTATATCCGAATTATAATTTAATATAGCTGGCCGTAAGATAGTTCCACGCATGTTGTAGTTTTGGTTGACTGTATATTTAAAACTAGTTAAATGTCTTACTAGCCAAAAAGTCATAAACATATTCCATAAAACACTATCACATCGAGCCGCTACTTTTCGAGATCCTGAACTTGTTGAATTATCGTCTCACATTTGTGCCAAATGTTATCTTAAGCTGCCCAAATCTACAAAAAAAAAAATTGCTATTGCATAGCAATGTTCATTTCAAAAAGTAGGCTAACATATAGGTGCGGGCTTGCGGACAGCGAGCTACATTGCTCGTCGTTTGGTAAAGACCAGACCTGGGTCACCAGCGCGTCATGTTCCACGCCTGTTTCAAAGAGATGTCAGCAAAATTGTGGAGACCTGCTTGGGCCGATGCTTGTCAGGGCTGCGGGATATTTCGAAAGAGTTACTGTGGCCCTGAAACGCAAAGAACAAGGTGGGGTTTTAGTCAGCTCGCCGTCTGACCGTCCGGTAACCGTCCAGACCGAGCCTAAGTCGTCGACGGCGGGTAGTTGTTCTACGTGCATCTCAAGAAGATGTCAGCAAACCGTAGGGGCCCAGCAGGGTCGAGCCTACTGGGGCCATGTGTTGCGCGAAAGAGAACCCCGGGGCCCTGAAACGAAGTCAAAGAAGGAACAAGACTGAGTTTTAGTCAGTAAAAGTCTCCCACGACCTCCGCCCAAGGGTGGAGATTTCATTAGATGATTTCACACCTAAAAAAGGCGGTGGGTTTTAAATCAGTAAAAGTTTATGTCTCCCTTTCCCACCAAAACAAAAGACTAACAAATAGGTATACGCAATTGCTACTACGTGAGTTGAAAAGAAACCTCAGTAAAGAATGAAGAAAAACACAAATATTCTAGACAGGTATATTATGTTACACCTGCTCACAGTACTATACTATCCTCAGTTTTTGGTAACGTACCATCTGTTCATTCACTGTCTGTTTAGCAGATACCGTACCTACGTTACTGTTCCTAATACCTTGTTTTATTAATAAACGAACACTCCCATATACACCAGTGCAGTTCTGAATCCAACATAGTGGTATTATCTCGAATAAATAATACATAGTAGGATTGTGCACATCCCGTGTTGGAGCTGTTCCAAGCTTGTCAGATAGTTGAAGGGCTCTACGTGATTATGTACTTATTATACAATGCTAATATATTCATGTTTTTCAGTTACACGAATAATGAAATTGCCACACGAGGACTGCAACGAAAGTGTTAAAGCTGACGACACGAAACGGGTTAGTTCTCTTGGTATCCATAGAAGCGTAAAGGTCGCTGAAAACTGTTTAGTAATGAAAAATTTTAACAAACAACATTGCGTTTTACAGATTAGATACAAACGTGGTATAATCCATGCGGCTCCATAAACCCCGATTGTTTTGAATGGCATTCGAATCAATTTAGCGCCGGCACAGGCGTCGTCTCCTTACGGTTCTCTCTATTTGTGTACCGCGGCTGACGTTGCGAGCAAATTAAATAAATCCTCAATGTTGCACGCAAACCGCGACCTGATGAGCGCGCCCGATAGCGTCCCTTCATTTACTGGTTTTACTCCAATGCTGCTTATTTGACTGCTCTCATCAAAATATCATCATATTGAACAAGTATTCATAGTGTAAGTTAGACATACTTTTTATTACCAATGTGTGTAACAATATAATAATATCATACCATTTCCAAGTCTAATTTTTTATGTATGAAAGCCGTAGCCTTAATGTGGTAGCGAATGTGTAGTAATAATTTGCGTTAAAACTGTTATTTATTTCCCAGAAATATTACTAACTTAGAGCAGCTCTCATGTCTCTGATATACGCGCGGTGGAGAACGATGGATTTAGTGGAACTACAGGACTGAAATTTATGAACATTTTGAAAAATATACCAGTTACAACGGTGCTTGCGGTTATATGCCCTTGGAAATTAATATCTTGTTAGCAGTTTATTCGCTTTTGTTACAGTCACTCTGAGTAGATTTGCGAAAGTCAAATGTTGTCTAACGATTGGGCACGGCAGGCTCTGTCACGCGAGCTCGACACGCCGACTACCCGCGCTCAGCACCGAACACCGGCTTTATCAACATTATGCTTAGTTGTAATTACTCGTGTAAGTTCGATGTGTAAAATTAGTTATCACTTGTGAAGCACGTGGGTCAGCCACGTCACGCCGACGTGTCGGTCAGTGCTCAAATATGAATTAACTAGTTAATGGTCGTCGTCGTTGCATATCGTCGCAGACGCCGCTCGTTCGTCTCGTGGTCGGTTGCGTAGCGATAGTTTTCCTCGCGTCGCGCGTCAGCCGCGTCACAGGGTGAAATCGCGCGGAAGCGAAGGTTGCGCCCGTGACCGCGCCCGCCCGCGCGCCGCGGTATCGGCCACCCGCCGCAGTCGCGCAGTATCGCGTCGCGCTCGCTGATCCTCGGAGCTCAGCCGTGCCGCCTGGAGAGGACTGTTCTGTGTGTGATGTGTGACCATGTGTAACCGGCGAGTGAGTGCAGTGCTATGCGCGCGCGGTGACGCCGGGCGCCGGCGACCGTAGCGCCATGTGGACCCTGCTGCCGCCGCTGGTGGCGGTGCTGGCGCTGGCCGGAGGAGCTGCCTTCACGCCCGACAGGGACCTGCTAGAGTGTGCGAGGTTCGTTTATGACGAATGCTTAAAACCACTCAGTTTAAACCCCCAACCACTACATACCATAAAAATAAACAAAAATACGAAAAATGTTATCATCAATTGCATAGTTTTGTTGGTATCTAGAAATGAGCTACAAAATTAATTTTAATGGGCACGCAATTTATGACGTCTGCCCATTGTTAATTTGGTACTACATAACAGAAACATTGTAATTAATTTACAAATAACTAACTTAGTTAGGGGCGCGATTAGATGTAGGTTAGAGAATTTTTCTCTAATATGAAAAAAAAAATCGTTCGTAAGGAAAAATTATTACAACCCTTATAAATATGTTATAAAGACTTTATTTCTTACTCAACCGCTTCTGTTAGGGAACTTTAGAATGAAAGAAAACTACTTCTACCAAAAAAAATAACTTCACTCACCTTGTTTAGCTCGTCTAGACTGTGTTTGTGAGTTTAAAATTAAACAAAGAGAAACATGATAAGAATCTATGACAAACTGAGATCGAGAACATTGTAATCCCTGGTTTCCTTCTTGACAAATAATGATGTGATTAACCTGAAACATGGAGGTGACAATGTCATAAATTACTGTGAGCCAAGTGCATCAGATTGTAAATGTCTACCTGGTTTGTCTCAGCATTCGCTTCATATAAAACGAGATTCAGTGTTCCCATATAAATATAAATTTCGGGTATATATATTTGTGTGTAAATCTGGCAAGCTCGCGAGACGCTAGACGCTTGCGCGCGCGCCGGTGTCACCGCCACGGCCACGGCGCTGGCAAGGCTAGCAGCCGCTAGGTAAACACCAACACATCTTACCACAGGTGGAGAGATCCGACTCCCTCAGAAACATGCCATTATCTGTCAATACTAGTGATTAGGTTTTGTCGAAGAGCCAAATCAGTTCGGGAAACCTTGAGTTTAAACTGTCTCGTCCTAATTTCTAATGCACTTGACTAGATTTAACTATAAACAAATATTTGTATATCTCGACTGTGTGTCCCAGTGCTGGGCAAAGACCAATAACATCGTACAAGTAATAGCCGGCTAACATGATTCGGTAATTATGAGGGCTTTTATTCGAGTTTAGGGGGGCAGGGTCCGAATGAAATTCTCTCGCAGCACTATCGCCTCGTCTTCGCTTGAAACTATTTTTTTTAAATAAAAATAAATAGTAGGACTAGGTACGTAGTATGGTAACTAAGATATGTAGTTTTTTAAGAAAAATTGTAAAATAAAGTTGTAATTGTACTAACAAAAATTAAAATAAATAAATATTATTATTAAAAACATCTCACCCCTTTCCACGCAGTTCTGTTCTGTGCTAGCGTTCAGTAGGGAGTGAAATTTGTAACTTCATCTTCGTATTGGTCTGCCGCGGTGTCACCTTTTCGTTTTTGGGGAAAAAATCATCAAGTAACTTCTACCACCCTAGGTGAAGGGAGAGGAAGTGTCAGAGTTTTACTGACTAACATTCACCTGTGTTCGTTCAGTTTCTATTGAATTCCAGGGACACGGTGAATCCCACGTCTTTATTATCCTAAAATAATCCTGCAGCCCTAACAGGCATTGGCCCTAATAGGCCCCTTCGGTTTTGCTAATATCTACTCAAGGCGCGTGTGGAACACTACGCACTATCGATTCACTGGGACCCATCAGTGGTTCTTTGTGCCCACAACTCATCCGAAATACGGCTTAGAGGACTGGCCCTCTAGCTTTCCCGTTAACACCTTTATAATGGAATAAAGATGTAAAGACAAATGAGTTTATCAATTAGAGTTAATTAAACATGTCACTATTGCACAAACACAAAGAAAGAAAGTAATTAATAAACTTCTTGAAATCATGTCATCACGCAGTATATGAAGACAATTAAAATTATATTGTAGCTAACTGTTACATCCTAGTAACCTTTTTGATAAAACAAATATTTTTTACTTATTTGGAAGTAAACCACTTACTTTTAATCACAGAAGTAAATATTATGAATTCTGAGAAGTCTGTTTGTAACAATGTAAATATTATTTTCAAGCTGAGTGAAAGAATAGTTGTTACTCCAATCTCCCATCAAAAAATCTTTTTTTCAACACACTTGCTCAGAAAGTGACTATAATTGCACTACACTTAGGTATATAATGGCACCTGTAACCAAACTGTTACTTTTGGTTACCACCTATTATGAACTAGTGCGATAATGTAGTGTTTTACCTTTTTGTAAAACCTCTGTTCGCAAAACAAATTTTTAATACGAAAAATATTATTTTTTTGTTAATATTTTTGGCTTCGGTACCAAGCCATGTCTTCGTATGAATAGTTAATTTGTTTACCATTAGATTATGGAACACGATAAAATATGGATGACAGTCTAGCTACTCTATGGTTTTTTTTTTTTATTGGGTGGGAAAATCATCTTATGATAAATCTCGCTCTTGGGCGGAGCGCGAGATAGTGTCAGACTTTTACTGACTAAAAACTCACTCCTGTTCCTTTGCTGCCTTCGTCCCAGGGCTCACTACCCGTGGCCCCAGTATCACACTACCCGTAGCCCCAGTAAGCTACTCTATGGTCGCTATTCTATGACATGCGCGTTTTTGGCGTGATTTTTTCGTGAAGATCATTTGTTAGGCGGTTTTAATTATTCACAAATTGGTTCCCAGTAGCAAAATTAAGCTAAGCAACTTATTATAGTATTGACTACCTCAGCGAAGCTTGCCGAGAAGGCTGACTCGATACTTTTGCTGTCAAATACGGCAAAAACACTAGAATGTGTTGCATTCGCATTATCTCCATATTTGTTACTGATGACAAGGCGGTATGATCTAAAGACCTTAGCCTGCCCAAATGGAGTGAAGAAAAAAAAATTAAAGAGTTTTTGTCGGGATTTCTTCGAGTGATGTTGAGTGACTGTTCTAATTATTCACAAATTGATTCCTAGTGGATATTGTGATGCAAAATCGGTGCAGTTTTGTATCTCAAGTGTCTGCGCAACTGGACAATATGTGGAATCATTGAAATCGGCGGGATCTCGGTAAAATGGAACTAAGAATTTTATTTTAGTTTTGGCTACCTCAGCGTAGTTTGCTGAGAAGGCTGACTCAATACGTTTGCTACTAAATACTACAAAAGCATTAGAATGTGTTGCACCCGCATTCTAATGGTAAACTAATAAACTATTCATAAGAAGACATAGCTTAAAAGACTTAAGAAAGAAGACATAGCGAAAAACATTAACAAATAAACAAAAAAGAAATTAAGATGCGCGCGGCTACGAAAACTGATTAAATTTTTTACAGCCATATCGCAAAAAAATCACTAGTACTAGTTTGCTGTTAAACAAATTGTTGATTAAATTACTTTTCTTCACAAGTGTAGATAGATAGATATTCTTTATTGTACACCAAAAATACAATTTACATTAGGAAATTAACATTAATAGGGTGTCACAATGGGCGGTCTTATAGCTAAAAGCGATTTTTTACAGACAACCTTTAGTGTATTGAAAAACATCGTATGATACACGTGAATATTGCTGATTAACTTCCTCGGCTCTCTTAAGATCCCGCCTTCGGCTCGGATCTAAATACCGCTTAGCGGTAATCACCAACATTACTTGTATCATAATATAATATTATAATAAATACTAGCTTCTAAGAGAGTCTTCGTCCGCGTGAAAATAGAGAATTATCCCAAGAAAACATACTCCTAGGATAAACCAGTATATTCTATGTACTATTCCAAGACATGGTCTATCATGGTCTCCCGTGTGCCAAATTACATCCAAATCCGTTCAGGCCTTTGAACCTGAAGGAGTTACCAACAAACATAAACTACTAAATCGATTTCAGCAATTTTTAAAATAGGTTTTATTTTATCTTAAAAAAATCAAGAATTATTTTAGGATAAACAAATGACCTATTTTGGTAAACAATTGATAAATTTTAATTGCGTCACTGGTATTTTTGTTTGTGTGTGCACGTGTGGATACCAATTCCGATGCGCTACCAATGTAGAGCGATACTCGATGCCCTTATTACCATACTATTGGGATAAATAATTTCTTAGAAAATACTACTTATGCGCATTTTCAATTCAAAATAATTCTCTCTGAATTTTCATTCGTGGAACAAATTCTGAGTGAAAATGTCTCATGAAATCGTAACATATCTAGAACTCTTTGCTAGCTTCTGTTTTCCCTACCACCTAGACGTGCTTACCTATAAAGAGACTAGAGAGTGTAATCTCCTGAGCACCCTCTTACCATCGTAGACCTCCCCCATCGTGTTCCAACAGGTAGACTAGACCGAAGTCTAAAGCTGAGTCATTACGAAAAAAAAACCTATTAAAGCATAAATAACAGACTAATAATGAGCCCACTGCTGGGACTAAGGCCTTCTTTCTGGGAGAGGGAATGGGCCGTAATCCACCGCGCGGACCCAGAGCGGGTTGGTGGATGTCACATATGGTCAAATTTTTGGTTCTAGAACATACCGGTTTCTTCACGATGTTTTCCTTCACCGTTTTAAGAGCGGTGGTGAAGAAAAAAATTACACAAAGAGTTGGGCTTGAACCCACGATAGCACCACTCTTGAGTTTTATATTCTATTCTATTGTTAAGTTGAAGCCGTTACCACTGGGCCATAATTGCTGCATTAAAGTTATGTGAAATTGAAATTTTCATAACTTTTTTACAATTTGATATTCAGTATCGGATAGTGAGGTAAAAAACATATATTAGCATTATTAGAATTATCAACCTTTTAATGTTCCCACTGCTGGGACTAAAGCCTCCTCTCTAGGAGAGGGAATGGGCCATAATCCACCACGCGGGCCCAGTGCAGGTTGGTGATTTGAAAAAACATAATTATATACATTTGCGATAATGTTTGTATGTATTTGCACAATTATACTTATTAATAACCATTAACTTAACTCTCTAACTTACTCAAATATACCCTTTTTATAAAAACTTTACATTTTATCTTGTGTTTAAGTTAAAGAGTAATGATGATCGTTTTAATGAGTCATCATCATCTTCCTGCCCTTGTCCCATCTTATTTGGGGTCGGCGCAATACGTTTTTTTCTTCCATTCTATCCTGTCAACCGTCATACTATCACTAACTTCCTTTTCTTTCATATCACTGTTCACACAATCCATCCATCTTTTCTTTGGCCTCCCTCTCCCTCTCCATCCATCCACATTTATACTCATAACTCTTTTAGTAACATGTGTTTCATCTCTCCTCTTTACATGACTATACCAAGACAAACGATTCCCCTTCAACTTTTCAGTCACTGGCGCCACTTTCAAACTTCCTCTAATATATTCATTTCTCACTTTATCCATTCTCGTCACACCACACATCCATCTCAACATTCTCATCTCCGCTACATGCAATCTTTTTTCATCCGTCTTTTTCACAGCCCAACATTCTGATCCATACAGTATGACAAGTCTTATCACGGACTTGTAGATTTTACCCTTCAACTTGAGGGGCATCCGTGGGTCACAAATTGTTCCAGTGACCTGTCTCCATTTCATCCATCCTGTATTGATCCGATGTGATACGTCTCGGTCTACCTCGCCATCTCCTTGGATAAGCGACCCGAGGTACCGAAAGTCGGAGCAGATTGGTATCGGCGTTCCAGCGAGAGCTAAGGGCATAGGACCGGAGAGACCACCGAAATCGCAGAACAAGTGTTCCGTTTTTGAGTATACTTGTGTAAATACATACATGTTGTTATCACTATCGCAAATATAATATATATATAATGTAAATAAAATATAATGGTACTGAGCTGTAAAATACTAAAAACTTTTGAAAATTTGAATTTTTTGAGCTACCCGGGAGCATTTACCTTAAACCGAAAAATAAAATTGATTTTACGTTAACCGACTTTAAAAAAAGAGGTTTTGTAAACGCCTCATATGTATTTATATGTTTGTTTGTATGTCCGCAATTTTATCAAATATTACTGATCCGATTTTTATGTACTAGTGCCGGTTCTTCAAGCGATACGCCTGTTACTCCATTGGACAGCTTTCAGCTAGCTGGAGATGTTTAATGATTAAGATTAATTCGTTAAGTAAACTTATGGTCCAGGGTAGTGGGATTGTTGAAAGAGTTACCCTGGGTGGACAACTGAAGGAACACAGGTGGGATCGTGAGTAAAACTCTGAAACTCCCTCTCGGTCCACCAAAAGCAGAAATCATTTCATGATTTCCTACGTGAAAAAAAAGTTAAAATTATGATAATAACTTTATCACAAAATCCAAAGAAGTTGGAATAAACGCTAAGTTCCCGCAATCAATACAAAATATTGATTCAGCAGTCTGATTCCCAGTTCGAATATCGAAGCTTTCTCTGAAAGACCTAGAAACCTAAATAAGGCGGAAACTATCATTCTATATCTAGAACAAGCTTCAACATGGACACTCGATTTCCTCACTAAGCTACTACTGCACCTTGTTTTACTGCCCTAGTATAAACCTTCGTATCAACTTCAAATTAGACCGTGAACCGTAGCGTGTGCGGGGAAAAGTCCAGCGTGCTGGATGGTCTCAGACGGTGTTGTATTAGTAAACATTTACAGCCTATAAATAACCAATATGTTTACTAAGGTAGTAAAACTCTAGTATACTTCGTAACACACAAAAATAACATTCATGCTTTCGGGTCGTGGGTTTTTTGGACCGGGATCGCGGTCCCAACTTCCACCTGTTATTTTTTTTAAGAGTAGTATTTTGGGATCCCAATAAAATAAATACAGTATTTTTGGTAACTGTACAGACAACGGCACGAATCTTGTGCACTCGGCGAAAGGGTGGGGATCACTTTGCGCATCGTACACATCAGTGTTTGGCTATCACTGTACAAGGATTGCACTCCCCGCCCCCGCGTCTCTTTTCATACCACTAAAGAGACCCGATATTTCACTTCTGCATGCTTCTGCGCAAATAGAAGTGAAATGTAGAAGTCAGCGCTCAAGATTCGTGCAGGTATCTGTACTTAACGCTTTTTTCCTTGTGGTCCCAGAATACTAATCAAGAAATAACAAAAATATAGGTGGAAGTTAGAACCGCCGCGCCGTCCCGGTCCAAAAAGCCCCACGACCCATGCTTTCAGAACACACCTTTTTAAAGTAGGCAAAAACAAAATTCTTGGTGTAAACTACTAAAAGCGAGTCGCTAATTATTAAAAACAGTGAGCGTGCCAAAAATAATTTCACCCACACCTCCATTTGTCAACCGAAAGATTATCCGAATTTATAAAACAATAGCTGACAAGAAAAAACTGAAACATAATGTATTGTTACAAGTGGGCGCGGGCTTACAGATGGCTAGTAATGGGTAGCTCGCCGTCTGATTAGGGCCGGGCCAGGGTCGAGGGCGCATTGTGTTCCACGCGCGCCTGTAAGAGGTGTCAACAAGAGGGGCCAGTTTGAGCTGATGCCTACCAAGGCTTCGGAATTGTAAAAAAGAGTTACCGTGGCCCTGTAACACAAGGGGCAGCTCAAATAACACAGGTGGGTTTTTAGTCAATAAAATTCTGACACACCCTCTCGCTTCACTCAGAGCGCGAGGACTTAGTTGAAGGTAATCTACTGAAAAAAAAAATGTTTCAAGCTCAAAACTGACCAGCCGAAATAAAAATGCCATTCACAAGTCAACGTAACTGATGGCCCCAGTAAATCTTGGACATAATCAAGAAACCTCGTTGTCCAATATATCTGAGAAATGGCGTTGCATTTCACCCGAACTAAACAGCATCATATACATCAAAGGTAATCCAGATAAACAACCTTGTCGACGAAGACACTAATGACCTATTGACAACAATAGCTTTCGAAGAGTGGCGCGCCAAAATTAAACCCGTTTATCACAGCTATTTGCGTCACTAATAACCCAAATATAACCCAAGTGCTCTGCGGTAACTGTGACAACAGAAATAAACCCTTGCTCTGAATACCTCTTTGCAGCGGCTAGCGTTGCGTCTGCCGCGTGTACATACGCTCTCATTCGACTCATACGCTGGCCATAATGCATCGCGACACTATTACCAGTATTGTAATGTTAATAATATTGCACCAATTTTCACGTAATGTGATCGTCAATACGTGTAAATAGTGCTTCAAACGAATCGCTTTCATTTCAATATGAAGTATGCATCAATTTTTTATTTACTTATTAATAGGTACTTGACTGGCTTATTGGTCTAGTGGTTAGTGGCCCTGACTGTTATGCCGGAGGTTGTGGGTTTGATTTTCACCCAGAACAAATGTTTGTGTGTTGAGCACGATCATTTGTTCTGGGTCTGAGTGTAATTTATCTATGATATGTATGTATTTAGAAATATATAAGTATGTTTATCAGTTTTCTAGTACTCATAACACAAGCTCTGCTTAGCTTGAGACAAGACGGCGTTGTGTGATAGTTGAACAAATATGAAAAAAAAAAATTTTTCAACGAAGTTATAAAACTTCAAAGCTGCTATATAAGAAAGAGAAGTTCGACATGGTCTTTGACGTCAAAGGCCATAACACCCGTAAGGCCGCCAGCCCGCACATTGATAACGACGTTTTGGCGAGAGATGATATTGGTTTAAAATTGTTATACCTCCTTTTTTTTTTCTACCAATAATAATATTGCTTTACGGGTTTATTATAGCGTGACGGGTGACAGGACAGAATGGAAGAAAAAAACGTGTTGCGCCGACCCCAAATAAAACGGGACAAGGGCAGGAAGATGATGATGAAGATGATGAATTAGTATTCTATTTTCCTTTTTTGTATATTTATTGCAAAACTGTTTAGATAACAAATATTTTTTAATGGATATCCCCTATTATATTAATCTCGATCGATGGGGACGAAAGGTTCTGGAATGGCGACCACGTACCGGAAGACGCAGCGTTGGAAGGCCTCCCACAAGGTGGACCGATGACCTGGTGAGGGTCGCGGGAATCCGATGGATGCGAGACGCACAGGACCGATCATTGTGGCGGCATTTGGGGGAGGCCTATGTCCAACAGTGGACGTCTTTCGACTGAAATAATGATGATGATGATGATGATGATGATATTAATCTTGATAATGATCATGACATATTTCCCTATACCTATATTATTGTTGACAATGATCATGGCATAGCATTTTCGTTTGTTCTGTTATAAAAAGCTATTTTATTTTTATCATTAAATTATTTTTTATTAAGCAATCGAGTGTTTCTGTCATCTTGTGATCGTAAAACATAATACCGGATGTACCACGTTGTAATGATATGCAATAATGTGTCATGAGAAGGTATATTCTGTGTATTATTTAATGACGTATGTCAAGACGTTTTTTCTTTCAAACAAACATAATTAACAACACAGTAAATGTATAATCTATTTAAATAAAAGGAAGAACTGACTGACTGACATATCAACGCACAGCCAAAACTTCTGAGACTAGGGGCGTGAAATTTTGCACAAGGTTTTCTTTTATGACATAGGTGAGCACTAAGTGAATATTTTTCAAAATTCACCCCTTGAAGGAATGAAACAAGGGTCCAAAGTTTGTATGGAGAAACCTACCTGCACGCGAGCGAAGCCGCTAGCAGAAGCTAGTTCTCTACATAGAGCTTTCTTCGATGGCAATGAAACTGTAATTAGTTCATCGGCTTGGCTAACATCTACCGCGATTGCTTTTATAACCGTAGACTTTATTTCGCCTCGGATTCAAGTTCCTGATGCCTCTTCCGGTGCCAAAGGCCAAAGTATAATCAATTTTAAATATTTACGAGAAAATTTATTATACCTACTCAATTATTTTGAACGACCAATGACGTACGAAAATAGAAAAATGGATAAATAAGTTGTTTATTAAAAATATATGTATTCGCCAACACATATATTTTTACTCAAAAACGTCAATTTACAAACCTAACCTAAAGTAAGTCATTATTATCCGGAACTGGGCTGGACACGCCATAATCATAGTGTTAAGTCCCCTCTTTGAGGGGTATGACTAAAAGACCTCATGTCGTCCTCACCTTCCACATGACGCAGGTCACCTGCAGATTCCTGCACCGGATTCGTGCGGAAAAAATTCCCGGGTGTCACCATTGTGTGAACGACCCGGAGGACGCGGAGGAGCATACGGTGTAGGTGTGCCGGGTACAGGCCATTGTCCGGAGCGAGGAGGAATGGCAGGCGGTCTCCTCTTTCTGCAATGCAACAATGCTAGCGAAGGAGGCGGCATCACGCGTGAGGGAACGGACTTCCTCACGCCCCAACCACCGAGATACCGACGCCGATTTCTGGCCACCGTAGGCGTGGGCTTGCAGACGGCGAGCAATGGATAGCTCGCCTTCCAGCTGCCACGCGCTCCTCAAAGAGATGTCAGCAAATTCGTAGGGTTCCAACAGGGCCGAAGCCTATTGGGGCAATGGGTTCGCTTCCGAGAGGGAAACCAAGGGTCCTGGAACACAAGGATTAGTAATGTTGTTGTGCCTGTGTCCATTCTTTATTATTTAACACATGACTTGTATACTATGGATTGCAATCAAGATTTGAGATTTTGAGTCAGTTTTAGTCAGTAAAAGTCTGAGACACCCTCGCGCTCTGCCCAAGTGCGCGAGAACTTATTGGATGATTTACCAACTAAAACAAAGCTCGGAGCTGGGCATGGTGGGATGGACCAGCAGCCGGCATTTTTTTTTATTATAATCCACTGATCACTAATGTTATTTTAATACGAAACCTCTACTAAACATTCGTATTAATACTTTACTGTAACTTGCAGCAGGGGCTGTCCAGCAGCGCTGGCTGTGGTCAGTCATCACTCCTCACCGTTTGCTTTCAATCATATTACAGTATGTGTGAAAAGTAGAATGTTATCTTCAAGAATAAGGGTGTCTTTGTCTTAGTTTAGCTTTAATTTCTCTCTGCATTCAGGATTTTTTATGTCTCTAACTAAAGTGCTTAAGCAAAGTTTTTTTTTTTTTTAATCAAGATTTTATTTAGGGGTTTTTGTCCAAAAAGGATATGTCAGCCCCATCGTACCTTATAACAATTACTACACACACATACCTTTATTAACTAATACATATTTACCTAAAATACATTACAGATATTAAATAGATATTAAATACGGCGAATCACTGTTACAAGACCGCTATTAAACCACTTAGTTTTCTGGCCGCCTCCGATTTCGGTTTTGATAGAATGCTTTGGATTATACCTACATCGAATCTATTTAACTTTAGTTCGCTCAGCAATGCGTCGCGTTCATCTTTATTTCGGGCACATTCTTAAGCAAAGTTATGTACTTAAACAATATAGTTAGAGTCATATAGGTTTTCCGAGCGACATACACTCGTAGTTTAGGCGATTCGACCGGTGCAGTTGCTGAACTATTGGCTTTAACGCCGCTAAAAGAGAATGAACAACATTTGTTTATATTGCGTGAGTCACGAATAAACGTTTTTTTTTTCTTTTTTTCTCTTCTTTGTTTTTGTCTACCAAGGTAATGAGCCCGAGTTTAGGCATTACTGCAATAATTAAGTTTTGTTAGTAGCTGGAAATTCGTTACGAAGCTTTTTGTTAAGTCTATCAACAGCTCTTTTTATGCGAAGCGTATGTGAACGACTATAGTTCCAAAAGCTATCGCAAGTGATATAGAATAGAATAAACTTATTGAATAGAATTAATTTATTGTGTACCAAAATAGCAAACAAAACATTTACATAAACCTATGGTAACTTAATTATTATTTATCAGCGATAGCTACCAGATAACCTTAGGATGGACTTTCAGAATGGAGACTCTGTCCATCAACCTATCCTATCCCAGGAAAGACGGTTGACAGTGATCACGTGTTACAGTGCACAGGAAATACCATTTTACAGTCACCCTAAGGATATGCCCGAAAAGGCACAATCACTGTGGGGGTTCTGGGGTGGTATTTAAGGGGTCACGGAGCCCATATGCAGAATATGATCACTTGGATGGTTTTAACTAATAATTACAGTTTCATTGTTATTGCAAACACTCTAAGTTTGTAAAGTGTTTGCTGATTTGTCCAATGAGCGTTTTCATCAGATAAATTCGTAATTATTTCATTATAAACTGTAGATATATATCGTTAATTGGCAATAAGAATACCACATTAAAGTGCATTTCCTGAAAGAAAAAAGGCGTTCCTCCGTTCGTTATCTCAAGAGTAAATAATGCTTAAGATGCCGTATATATCCGTAAGTATTATGGAAAAATTAAAAACATTATAAATTGTTCCGTTACCATCTTTATTCCCTACCACTTCCCTATTTTTTCGTGTTACGTCATTTATAAATACTAGATGGTCCCGGCAGACGTTGTCCTGCCCGAAAGCTGATGGCTTTTAGTCAGAACAAAAAAATTAAGAACTCTATTTCAGCGCCACCTACCTGGTCGAATTGTATTTTTAAACCATCCAGAGATCCACTCAAATATACACATAATATTATATCCAAATCGGTCAAGTCGTTTAGGAGAAGCTACGTGCCAAACATACGTACGGAAGAAGTATACATAATATATGTATAAGTAATAAATATTCTTTCTTAAAAAAAAAAGCAAACTTGGCCCACACTAGGAATGACTCCTGTATCGTGGGTGCGTTCACAAACGTTTAAATTCACATACACAAGACACACGGATCCAGAAAATTTATCTGGTTCCGGTTCTGGTTAGGTTTGGTTCCGTGCAAGAATCGAACAATCGCTCAACAATTAACCGTACAGTTACATTAGCTGACTGCATAATTAAACAATGTACCTATTCAAAATACCTATCAATTGTTTAAGTAATCTTTACCCCTTTGATATGTGTAGTGTGTCGAACAAGGAATATTGTTTGCCCCTAAATTCTGCTTTTGTTACTAAAAACGTTTCAATATTCTCTGTTACAATCTCATTCATCAAAGTCTGAATTTCTCGGTTCTACAGCTACACTCTGGCAGTATTTAATATAAGAGTGATTAGGTTACTTATAGACAAGCGTGTTCCATTCTTGATCATATAATATAATAATATAAGACCATCTCTTGGGTCACGCGAAGTGTCAACTAGACCTTTCGATAGATCTTTATACAATATAAGGCCTTATTATTTTACTGAAAGACTCGAGTTTGACCACATACTCCAAATGTTTAGGTTTATCTAAACGTAAACAATCTTGATGTCCGGATGGAGGTCGTAGGTTCGATTCCCACCCAGGACAAATGTTTGTGTGATGAGCATGATCATTTGTTCTGTGTCTGGCTGTTATTTATCTATAATATGTATGTATTTATAAATATATATAAGTATGTATATCAGCTGTTATCTAGTACTCATACCACAAGCTCTGCTTAGTTTGGGCGTTTTGGCGTTGTGTAAAAGTTGTGGAATATTATATTATTATTATATTATACAGCCTGGTGACAGACACGCGGAGTGATAGCTATATATGGTCCCGTTTTTACCCTTACGGTACGGAACCCTAAAAAAAGCGAAGGGATCTAGCAATGATTGATAGGAGAGAAGGAAGGAAGAAAACGTATTATGCCGATACCAAATAACACGCAGCAAGGCCTCAACGATGATGATATCCGGTTGGATGATGGTCCAGTATATAGTACGTACCTAGCTTCTGCCATGAGAAGAATGCTCGGAGTATCGTGGACTGAATTTCGTACCAATGAGTCTATACTTCGAGAACTCAGCATCAAGCAGCGTTTATCGTCTTTTGTACAGTCTCGTATTCTCACCTTTTTTGGTCACGTATGCCACCGAGGGGAACTGGCTATTGAGCGACTTGTGGTCCAGGGAAAGGTTGAGGGTACCAGGCCACAAAGATCGCCTATGAAGTGGACTGACCAGATTAAAGCGGCAGTAAATGGCTCATCATCACTGCATGAATGCACGAGGAAAGCGGCCATCAGAGAGGAGTGGCGGCGTGTTGTGAAGCTTGCCACCAACACCTGAAGTGATGACCACGACCACTCTGTCAAGAGTGATACCGACAAGGAAGAAGAGCTTCTGCCAGCAGCGTCGCTCGCTTGTAAGTTTACATACGTAGATAGGCTCGCGTTTAACAACCATCTCACCTGGTAAGCGATGATGTATTCGACGATGGAGCACGCTTGCCTATAAGTAGATAACCTATTCACTCTTGACTTACACTCTTGAGGTTGCAGTTCATAACTATCTTACTAGAAAAATAGTTTTGACACGAGTACTTTGTAGTAATATAATGTTTTACTAGACTAATCTAGTGAAATTATTGTAAAAGCGGGGAGCAACTACAAAGTGCAGCGCGCTCCCTGCGCCATTGACCTTGCGCGCCCGCATTTACATTGTTTGATATCTTGAAAGAATGGCTACTACATGCTACCCAGAAATACGATATAGATAAAATAATTATTATATGAATTATCATAAAAGACACAAATATATCATATCGCTGAGAGTTATATGCCAAACTTTGTCAGCAATAGGGAATATGCATGAAAAAACATTTTACAAACTTATCTCTACCGCTTTTAGATACCTACACAATTTACTGTTTTCCGCACTAATGCGAAAAAGTACGCAAGCTCGTTCCCGCCACAATTTGTATTTATCATATGAGGCTTGGCGCTAAGCGACCCCCACGAGTCGCACGTCAACTCCCGTTTCTTTATTTCTTCGTAAATGTATTGGAAAACGTCGTTGATACACGTGAGAATTTGTCAATGCATCACTCGACTCCATTACACCCTCGTGTGAATTCCACCTCGGTCGCAAAACACTTAGTCGAAAACTCGTTTTTATCTCACCGCTTTTAGGCACGCAATAGACTGTTTTCCACACTGGTGCAGAAAAGTAGGCGTGCTCTCCCCGCCACAATGTGATAACATGTATCGTATCAGGCTGGGCGTGCGTCGACCCCCACGAGTCGCCGGTCAACCCCCGTTTATTCATGTCTTCGTAAGTGTATTGAAAAAAGTAGTTTGATAAACGTGCAAATTTGTCACTGCAGCCCTGGATTCCAAAGCACACTCGCCCTCGGCTCAAGCAAATTCCGCCTCGGTTGCAATGACAAACTTACTGCACTTGTATCAAAATGTAAGTACTATAATTAAGCAAATAAAAAAAAAATGCTTGCGTAGCATATTCCTTATTGGGGGCCAATGTTTTTTAAAATATTCCTGTATTAAATCCAATGTACAGTGTTCTACTAGAAAATGCGCCTGTAACGAGAGTTCAGCCCGCCTAGCCAAGTTACAATCGTATCGTTCGCGCTGAACGTCTCGAGTAGGCCACGCCTCCAATTCCTTTATTCTGACGTCATCTCAACGCTCAGTCACGTGGTCAGAACAAAGTAATCGGAGGCGTGGCCTACTCGAGGCGTTCGGCGCGGACGAAACGATTATAACTTGGCTAGGGGGCAGGGCCTTTACAATGACAGTCGTGCGTGAGTAAAAGAAGCTACATCCTTCTATAGCATACACCCTGTATAGCTCCATCCTTCTATGGCATACACCCTGTATAGCTCCATTCCTTTAACAGTTTAGTTTAGGTCGTCAATAGCTCGCGTTAAGAGCTTGGGGCCTCAATGCTCTATAATCTCTGTCATAATTCTGGATCTTGTATTAACAAATGCTAAAGATTAAAAGAAGATGTGTGTATGTATTGTTTCTTTAATTTGATTCGATAGTGATTTATTATCTACAAGATTTTTTTAAGTACGAAATTTTTACTTGTGGTAATTTGTTGATTCTATGCCAAAATATAAAAGCGAATGGTTTTTATTAGCGTGAATTATTTGAATTACTACTACTATAACATTGTTTGTTTTGACAAATAAATAATAGTACACTACAAAAGTTATTTGATCAGACCATTTCATTTAAAATCAACGACCAGTTCTGCAAACCAAAGAAATTACATAGGTAAGTACTTGTAATTATTACTAGACTAGTAAGATAATTATTTTACTAGATCGTGTTCGTATTATATATAGAGCAGTGGTGGCCGAGTGGTAACGGCCCCGACTTACGAGTTGTCGGTCGCGGGTTCAAACCCAACCAGGCGCATTACTTTGTGTAATTTATTTCATCACCACTGCTCTCAAAACGGTGAAGGAAAACATCGTGAGGAAACCGGCATGTCCTAGAACCAAAAATTCGAAGACATGTGACATCCACCAACCCGCACTGGGCCCGCGTGGTGGATTACGGCCCATTCCCTCTCCTGGAGAGGAGGCCTGAGTCCCAACAGTGGGAACATTATAAGGCCGACTATGGACTATGGTTCGTATTATAACGAGAGAGTTATACATACACCGAGAACTCATAATTGTATTAAAACATATATTTAATAACAATAATATTCCACAATCATCACACAACGCCATCTAGTCTAAACTAAGCAGAGTTTTTGTTACGAATACTAGATAAATTACATTGTAGATAAATACACCTACATTATAGATGGGCACGCCACAATTATGGCGGTAAGTCCCCTCTTTGAGGTGTGGTTGAAGGACCTCACGGCGTTCTCACCTTCCGCATGACGCAGGTTCTCACCGAACATGATAAGTTCGGGAAGTTCCTGCACCGGATTCGTGCGGTAGACACGCCCGGGTGCCGTCACTGTGTGAACCACGCGGAGGACACGGTGGAGGTGGGCCCCGCTTGGGCAGAGCAACGCAGTGTACTCGTGGGGGCGACCGGCGGCGGCGATCTCTCGCGCCGGGCCTTGGTACAGGCCATTGTCCGGAGTGAGGAGGAGTGGCAGGCGGTCGCCTCCGTCTGCGAAGCAGTAATGCTAGCAAAGGCGGCCGATCGCGTGAGGCAACGGTCCTCACGCCCCAACCGCCGCCGAGATTCCGATCCCGATTTTCGGCTCGCCGTCCGATCGTCCGTTAATCGTCCGGACGGAGCCCAAGTCGTCGACGGCGCGTACTGTTCCACGCCCGTCTCAGGGAGATGTCAGCAAATCGTAGGGGCCCAGCAGGGTCGAAGCCTACTGGGGCCACGGGTAGTGTGAACGTGAAACCTGGGGCCCTGGGACGAACGAAGGCAAAGAAGAAACAGGTGTGGGTTTTTAGTCAGTTAAAGTCTGACACTATCTGCCGCTCCACCCAAGAGCGGGATTTGACATAAGATGATTTTCCCAGCCAATAAAAAAAAAAAATCTTTTCTGTAGAACAAAACTTGCCGAATCAGAATAGAATAATGACTAGAATTCAAATTTGATACTTCATTTACATATCTCATATTTCATTTTTATAGATTAATGAATTTTAGACACCATCTATGACTAGAATTCATTAATCAATAAAGCATTATTTTTTAGCGTGAATATAAATGTATGCCACCGCTTACATTTATATCTACACCAAAAAAAAATTCGACTTCTTTACGGCCTATAGAGTAGCTAAGGCAAATCTGATCACAGATTTTTTTACTTATCCGTGGCTCACGATGGACCCTGTCATAAGTATACTTTTTCGAGGTCAATGAACCAAATATGCAAGTTTGTATGAACACCTCTCCTATAGCTGAAGGACAGCGAAAATAGCAGCTGTTAAATTGTACCACGACCTAGCATGAAATCGAATTAGTTTCGTGAAATTAACTCTCTACTCACGGTCGCCTTTCAATTAAAACTAAAAACTAGACTAATGAATATTAATGTAAAAAATAAAATGGCCTAAAAATACGATACGTTTTAGATTCACTAAATAAATCAGAGCATGTGTGTTGTCCGTCAACCCCGTGTAGTGACTTGAGCAACAATGTTGATATTTTTCCATCACGCAATAGGCTAGAGCATACACACATATATTACGGGTCGTACTCCGGCAGACGTTCTGGCCGCGCGCCAGCCGTGCGGCCGTCGCGACGTCTTCGTCCGACCGACACTTACAGCGCGCAATTATCAAACGAAAACGTTCATCGCTGATGTTCACCAGATTCCATAAAATTCATGTTTCCGTCCGGGCCTAGTTATAGAACCTGATACATCTTATATTGCTTTTTATATTACTCGAGAGTCATGTTTGGGATCGGGTCGTCGCTCACATTTCCGAAAAAGTTTTCTAAAAGATTTTATATTGCATTATCTCAAAAAACATTTTTTTTTCAACACCTTGAGTCTATTTTGTCTTGAAAAGTATCGGTACATGAGGGTTCAAAAAAGTATATCAGGTAAATAAGTAGGTACCTTTGTAGGCATCTAAGTGCGTGTAATAATACGTTGTCAAATTGCGTGCTGCTATTATTTCTTCCGCTAATAACCCTAAACTTTCGGGTATGCTCATAAATAACCTGTCATCGTGAAGGCCATAAAAACTTCCGCATTGATTTGGCAATTAAAGAATACTACATAAGGTAAATACCTTGAAATAGGTACTCGTATTAATTCAAACTCTTTACCTCTTTATAATCCAATTTATTATAAAATAAATTGGATTATAAAGAGGATTATAATAACTTTATAATCCTCTTTATAGTCTAATTTTCTGGTCTCTACAGACCAGAAAATTGGACGTAAAAAGACCATGACTTAAGAATCAGAAGATGGTGAACGTTAGGTAGTTCACGGTGTTCTAATTCTTAGACAATGATAAGAAATCGGCAACTATGTGTTTATGACACATAATTTTCTGCCAAATTACAATGTCAATGACCAGTAACTAGATATAAATAATATACACCCACCCGTTTCATATAAAGCACCCACATTTTTCTTCGTTTCTTCTGATTTTCTTTGAGCATACAGACATTAACTACTGCTCTAGCTCATTTGCTTCTTTAACACATACACACTGATATTTTACCAAGATTTGAAGATTTGATTCCAAATATTCATCATACCATCTTTTTGTATATAAGTATTGTAAAAGGTAAAGCAGAAAGAACTCCTTCACTTTTTGCATTACATACAAGCAACTGTGAACCTAGGTTTATTTTGGCAAGCCCATCATAACGTTAGTAACGCACTTACATATCAACTCTAATATTAAAAAGTGGTAAAGTTTGTTTTTATATTTTTTTGTTTGTAGGAGGTAGTCTCTGGAAGTACTGGTCCGATTGCTAATTTTTTTTCACCGACGGAAAGCTCACTCAGGAATAAAGCAGGCTATATTTTATATATGTGGGCGAAACCGCGTGCAAAAGCTATTTACTTATATTTTCTGCTAGTGTGGATCAGATCTTGCAGTAGGAGTTGATTTTGCCCCGCCATCTTCGCCTTCATCATCATCCATCATTTCAAACAAAAGACGTCCACTGTTGGACATAGGCCTGTCCGAAGTGTCACCACAACTACCGGTTCTCTGAGTCTGTGCCCCACACCAGGACATCGGGCCACCTTTTGCGAGGCCTTCCTACGCTGCGTCTTCTGCGTAGGAAGGCCTCGCGTACGCGGTCTCCACTTAAGATCCTTTCGGCAGCTTCTCTTCTGCGAGTCATTTGCCCAGCCCACTACCATGATTTTTCAGGCATTGTCGCCCTAGGCTATCTTCGCCTTTGTCGCAATGTCGTCTCGCATTGGTAGTTATTTTAGTCCATTTCTCATTTCATATGTCTGACCGACTCCCATTTTACGTTGCAACTTTCTAGGTTACGTCTATAGCTTTTGTTTTGGCACGCGTTATTTTACTTTCAAGCTCTCAAAGACGCACCTCCATGATACTTTTTTTTAGGTGGGAAATCATCTAATGACATCTCCCACCCATGGGCGAGGCGGAGGGCGTTTCAGACTTTTACTGACTAAAACTCACTGCTGTGGCTTCTGTGGCTTCGCTCCAGAGCCCCGGGGTTCTCTTTCGCAACACCCATGACCCCAGTAGGCTTCGATCCTGGTGGGCCCCTACGGTTACTGACATCTCCTTGAGGCACGCGTGGACCAATACGCGCCGTCGACGAAAAAAAAATTGAGGCTCTGGCAAACTTCGAACTTACGTTATTAATGCAAATAAATTATTGTGTTTTGATTAGTTTTGTAACTAGTTCAGTAGAAAAGTCTGGATGACGCATACATCATAAACAACGAACAAATCATAGGCAATCAAGAACAAAAATAGAACAATTTATTAGTGCACATCTTTATAAATAGCCTAGTTATGGTTCCTAGTGCCATAATGATGAAACAAACTGAATCATTCTAATTGAAGCGATTGAAACAAATTGTAATTCAGTCGGGACGTGATTGTGTTTGTTTTTTTTTTTTGCAACACTCTTTTGTTTTAAAAGAAATAATGAGGTTGTCGCTCTTCTTAAATTCTTTGCTGCTATAAATCTGCGTTAGGCATTTCAAAGATATTTGCGAGAATAATTCAAGATGCAATAGAAACAAGTGTGTACTTTATGGATTGAAAATACTTGTGAATACTAATAATAATTTCATTAAGGCAACAACTACTGCACCTTTGCGATTGAAATCAAATTGCTAAAACCTCTAAGATGCCTAGCGTATAAGTGTTTAAAGTTTTTTATTTTTTTTATTCTTAATAGGTTCGCACTTGACCGTTATCTCACCTGATGGAAAGCAACGATGCGGTCGACGATGAAACGCGTTTACCTAGAAGTAACCTATTCACTCTTGACTTAAAGATTCCCGGGTTGTAGCTATCAGGAAACACAGATTCCGGCAAGGAATTCCACTCCTTAGCTGTACGCACAATTAATGTGTTCCCAAAACGCTGTACGCTCAATGAATGTGTTCCCAAAACGCTGTACGCACAATGAATGTGTTCCCAAAGTTACTTCTAATGTGATGAGTGTGATTTCGATAAAAATAAATCCTAAAAAGGATAGATGTTGTAACACCACATATAAACAACAGTTCCTCCGCATCGTCTAACACATTTAGCAGCGTCCAAATCGCTAATGCCCCAAACATTTCAAATGCATGTGGAAACAAACATTCGGACACGAACTGTTTGCTTACTTACTAAGCTTTAGATTTAGTTCAAACAACTGGTTAATCCATCTGTGGGATTGCAAAAGACGACTTAATGATATTTTCAAAACGATCACTAGTAGAATTTTCGTATTCAAAATTCAAACGGCCTTTCCTCAAATTATATATATGTGTCTGTGTGTCTCCTTCACGCTTAAACGGCTGAACAAATTTAATGAAACTTGGCATACGGGTAGATCATGGGCACAGAATGCGTTTTATTTTGATATTTTATACTTCAACGCGAGTGAAAATGATTAAAGAGCACTTCGTTTCGTAACTGAAATTATCTATTCCTCTAACTAATATATTTTCAATTTAAGTATGTAGGTCTATATTTTATACTAGATTCTGCTTACGAATGTGATCTTTCTCTATCCTTCAAAAGTCTGCTGGGAGAAAACTCATCGTTTAGTTAAAATTGCCTTTGTACATGAATTGTCACTGTGTACTAGGTATGTTAAGTTTCGATGTACAATTAAGAATTAAGAGTGAAGCCGCTAGCAGAAGCTGGTTCAACATAAAGCGACATCTTATCTGTTTTTCCTTTTATGTTAAGATAGATAACATAAATTTCTTCAATTCATAAACTCTCCAAACCAGGGGCGCCGACTCCGTGGGTTCCTGGGGGCCTCGAGCGCTTTAGCACCCATGAGAAATAAACAGTGGGTACTAACGCCCCTGAGAATAGACATCAAGAAACCGATCAGTAATCGCCTTTTAGGTTACATATAAATTATAATATTTCATGATGATAAAAACTAGTTTCATTTTAAATTGTTATTAAATATATAATTAGTAGTAGGTCGATCAGTGTGCATTTCTCTTCTCCAAACCAAATATGTAGTCTCCAGTGTTTAGAATTGAAGTATCTATTATTGAGAGTTTATAGAATAGGTTACTTATATGCAAGCGTGCTCTATCGTCGACAACATCGTCGCTTTCCATCAGGTGACATAGTGGTTAAACAAGAGTCTATTGATAATAAAAAGAGCAGAGAAATAAAGTAGTAGTATTGGTTCAGAAAATCAGTAAAAAAATCTTGGATCACAAGATCTTGTTCGACCATTGCGTTCTTAATGTCCGATCATTGGAGAGTTATCTCTGCTACTACACTGGTAGTATCTATCAGTATCTAATTTTATATAGGTAACCAGTCAGCAAGAGTCCAGCCACCCTAGCCAAGTTACAACCGTCTCGTTTCGATTCTCTTTTCGTTGATCGCCTCGAGTCGGCCACGCCTCCTATTCCTTTGTTTTGACGTCATTTCAACGCTCAGTCACGTGGTCGAAACGGTTGTAACTTGGCTAGGGGTTCTGAAAACAATCTCTGTAAATATATAAAGCCCTCATAATCTAACCTTTATCTATTTAAAAACCAATTCAAAACCATCGACGTCAGACGTATCTTCTCATTGTGACGCAAGTAGTAATCCATTCGGAGCAGGCGTTGATTGAGCAAGATAAATTATTTCATTCATATTGGCAAGCCGTGCCATCCGTAGTGGACTTTTACCTGACAAATCCTTAGATTTATATTCTTATATAATATTCTTCTTAAATTTGTATAATCCTTAGATTTATATAGAAAATATTATTATTACTATCATTTATTTTTTGTAAGGGACACTGCGAAGTGCCTGGGGACTATTGACAAAGGCAACATACCATTTTACCCATCATTTCGTCTTAAAGAGGAAGCAAACATACATCTAGAAGTGCACAGTAAGGTACTCACAAATGAATCCCAAGATTCATCATCACCACACACATCATTTCAGCCGAAAGATGTCCACTGTTTGACGAGACCCAAGTACAAAATCTTATGGAAAAAATAAGACGAAATGAATTTTTATTTCTTATTCGTATTTGTACATACTGAAAAGTATATGTCACTACTTTTTTTTTGTTTAATATTCTTTTACTAATTGAAATAACCAATCGAACACTGTCCTATTATTTACACAGAACTTCACAACCTCAGACCGTAAATCATAAAATTTTCATGTATGATTTTGTTCTCATGACCATCGCGTTAGACATAGGCCTCCCCTAAGTGTCGCCACAACGAACGGTCCTGTGCACCTCGCATCCATTAGTCGCCCCAAGATTGGATGGCGCTGAAGTCAATATTTTTATTTTATTTAGTTTTAAGTAAATACTAAGTCAAGACACATCATTAAGTCAAAAAAATGGGATTTGCTATATAACAAACTCAAAATTATTTTCTTTCACATTGGTCTACCTGCACTTATAAAATGTTAGAAGCTAGCGCGTGCTACTTAAGTATAAGTATATACTTCTTTTTCTTATTGTGACCAAGTACTCTTACAAAAAAAAATTCTGTCCATAATTGGCAACCTGTACAGCACTGTCAGTCTATACTTAAGAGTCAAAATAACTAGTAAGTTTTGAGAAAACTAAGTTTTTTGTTAATTATAATATATACTATAAGTGCTTGACTGCGACCCCACCTGATGGTAAGCAGTGATGCAATCGTTGGTGGTGAATTAGCTACATTATTAACTGACTAGGAGGAGTTTCTATGTTCGCCTAAATGTATATTTTTTTTAAGTATGTTCACCAATTTCTCGGTCAATTCTGGACCGATTTTGAATTTTTTTTTTATTGAATGGTTATGCTTCCGAATTGGTTCAACTCGGAAGCATACCTTAATATAAATATTTTATGATCTGATCATGAACTTCGAAGATATGGAACAGAACTCCTCATAGGATCACAGCAGAACTGTCGTTATCATCAGGTGGGATCGCAGTCAAGCACTGGTTTATATAAATAAAAAAATAAAATAAAAAAACAAGTAAAATTGCTTTGTCATTACGTGTAGTCGATGACTGACTAAAAGAAGAGAGGGAATATATCGAACTGATCTGATGATGAAGCCTGAGGTTAGGCATCAGAACTCTGTAATAAATTAATGTAATCTAAGGATTGTTAGAATTGTCATGAGATGCACTCTGGCTATAAGGTATTTAAGTATGGCTGAGAGGTACTTTTTAGTGGTGGTACGATAACTAAAAAGTGTAAAATAAAAACTTTTTACAAATAAAAATACAACCGACATCAATGTAAAAAAAAGACTGTAAAGTGTAAAATAACTTTAATTTCGGAAATCGGTGTTAAATAACGAAGAGACAAAACTATTATAGAAACACCGACTTCCGAAATTAAAGTTATTTTGCACTTTTCAGTGTTTTTTTACTATGAAAGCGTATTTTATTTTATTTTTAGAAAGTTTTTTATTAAGAGCTTTTTACCTATAGCCTTGAAGAAACATAAATTATGATCGGACAGGAAGACCGTTGCAGGCAAATTGTTCCAATCCTTCGAAGTACGCGCTATAAACGACGAGGTGAAACGCTCAGTCCGGACCGTAGAGGTGTTTACAAACTTAAGCTCACACTTCCTTAGGCTTGTTCTAGAAGTCTGACACATACTACCTACGAGGTCACTTTTACACTAAAGCACTCCAACAACAGTTCTCGCGTGACAAATAATGAGCCAAAGTATATTACTGTTGAACACAAAAGAGTTTTGCACCGATGACCTAGAACGATAGACCTACTAATATTACTATTATTCGTCTTACTTTGTTCCGGGTTTTGTTCTAAACATGCGATTTTCATAAGCTACCTTAATTACTTGCAACCTAATTGGTAGTTAATGCACACATGGTTAATTTAAAGCCAGTGCAGTTTACAGTTTTTCAAGGAAACTCATTATTGGTAATATTACAAAAATGTATCCTAAAATACTTAGATACATTAGAAACGCGCAGGACCGGTCATTGTGGCGACATTTGGGGGAGGCCTATGTCCAACAGTGGACGTCTTTCGGCTGAAATGATGATGATGATGAATATAAAAATGTGTCGTAAAATACTTGGTATGGAACAGAGGCCTTACCATGACGTGTTAAAATGTCAGGCGTGCGAGCGAGAAAGAGGGATGGAGCTATACAGTCATCATCTTCCTGCCCTTGTCCCATCTTCTTTGGGGTCGACGTAACACGTTTTTTTCTTCCATTCTGACCTGTCAACCGTCATACTATCACTAACTTCCTTTTCTGTCATATCATTCACTGTTCACACAATCCATCCATCTTTTCTTTGGCCTCCCTCTCCCTCTCCACCCATCCACATGTATACTCACAACTCTTTTAGTAACATGTGTTTCATCTCTCCTCTTTACATGGAGCTATACAGTATACACCCTAGTTAAGGGCCTATTACACTACTCGATATTCAAACAGCCTTAGTCGATGTCGCGTAGTGTAATAAGGGTTAGACAGGTCTTACTCGGAACAAAAATAAGACAGTCTGAATATCGTGAGCTGAATATCGCGTAGTGTAATAGGCCCTATAGTTCCATCCCTTCAACAGTTCAGTTTAGGTAGTCATATGGATCGCGTTTAGAGCTTGTGGTGGGACTTCAGTGGGCTATATATTTTATTTTAGAACTTGTAGACAAACTAGGTACTAACTAGAGTGCATAGGCTCTTAATAGACTAGTGCACTTCACCATCATTGCATCAGCAGCTCGCAGTCAAGCACTAGTCTATAACATTAAAAAAAAAACACTTATTATTTTACTTATTTTTATTACATAAACTTTCAAACCTCTCTTTTTTCATTATTCGATTACAATCACTCATCAATCACTTCAGCCACTAAAAAGGTACACTATGAATATAATTACTTACATAACATTTCCGAAACCCTGAAACGAGACGCCCCTGAAAATATGCAAAACAAAAAAAAATATGTCGGATTAATGTGTTTTATTCCGTATGTTTTGTATTAAATATAAAGAAACGACTTCCGATTATTAAAACAATTGCCCTTGCTAAAAACATTTATCATAAAAAGCTGTGGTACAGATCTTACAAAGCCATTCTTTTGCAGGTAACCCATTTTATTTCGAGAAAAATGTGTAATACAAACTGGAATTTATTTCTGATACTTAGTACACTTTATAAACTGGTAAACTGGAAGCAGTGGTCGTCCATTGTTAATGTTTCAAACAAATCTCTCAAATGGTGAAGGAAAACCTCGTGAGAAAACCGGGCGTGTCCTAGAGCAAAAAATTCGAAGACCAGTGCGACCATGACTCGCGCTGAGCCCGCGTAGTAGACCACGGCCCATTCCCCCTCTTATGAGGCCTGAGTCCCAGATGTAGAAACATTATAATGCTGAATAGTGAATATCGTAGATATCGCTGTCAGCGATAAGACCGCCTTTGTACCCATAGATTTAAGTTAATGTAAAAGTTTTTGTTACTATTTTGGTGTACAATAAAGTTTATTCTATTCTATTCTATCGTCGTTGCGACTTTAAGACCTCTTATGTGTCACTTTTGGCAAAATCACTTTTTTCCGCCAGCCTTTTTAATATTTTGAAGCTCTATCGAATGCAAAAACTCTCCTATGTATACGACGATTTTATCGTCATTTGTTTATCAATTTCAAGATCAACAATGTGCTTCCTAATAAAATACTACTTTTACATTTAAATTACTTTTACATACATGTAAACGGTTTTTTATTTTTACTATCATACTACTTTTAAATTCAACTAAAAATAGCAAAATAAGCAAAAAAAGCAGGAAACCATATACCTATATTTTTTGTTGTAATTGGTTTCATTATATTATTTTCAGTAGACTGTTTTTATTGATTTTCTCATAAAGTTGAATTTTACACATAAGCGGTCTTAAAGTCGCAACGACGATATTTTATTTTACAAACTGAAACTATAACTATCATGACAACTCAGCCCCAGCCAAGTTACGACCGTTTCGTTTCGATTCTATCATAAATCATAACTGTTTACAAACAAATCATGAGACCACGTATTTCGCATTTTAAAATTGAATATGATATGATGAAATGAAAAACTATATTGTAGCCACAGCCATTGCGAGCACACTATGTATCTAAAACAGTCTTTATTAGATCAAATATTCTGTGCCCACTGACGCTATAAACGCCATATGCTACCAACAAATATTTATTTTTCTTTTCCCACAAAACCCTATAATATCACACAAGGCTATTTCTTTAATAAACCCGCTTTGTTTATATAGTAAAAGGTGCGGCAGTTGAGTGTGAGACTGTAGTGTCAATGCTCTGAAAAAGAACTAAGGCATTTTTCATCAGGTACATATTTTCTGATTGATACTCCACAGACTGTCTTAGAATTATTTGTGGAGTGTTAAGAAATCATCACATAACTTCTTCCGCTTTGGGTGGAGCGAGAGGGCGTGTCAGATTTTTACCTACTAAAACCTACCTGTGTTCCTTCAGGGCCGCGGTGAGTCTTTGAACAATCCTTTAGCTCATGGACTACCCTAGTTTACACGTGCGTTTTCAGTTCAACTTTAGGGAGACAGGTGATGTCTAGGTATAAGTCCGCGCATTGCGCGATTCTTTGCAGTAACTCTCTGAGAAAACTCTGTGTATCGTACTTTACATTCTCTTTTCCTTAACTTTTAATGCATGTAGATTTGAAATAAGAGAAAGGCTAAAAAAAGTGTGAATGGATTGTGTGAGGATTGACAAGAAAGAAAAGAGAGTTAGTCACAGTGTGGTAGTTAGTACAGAATGGAAGAAGAAAATATTTTGTGCTAACCCAGGGCAGGAAGACAATGATGACCTTAAAATCTATATAGTTTTATTATCTAGTGACTCGTTGTTTTTGAAAGGCGCTGAAATCATAACGCTACTGAAGATTTCTCCTCCAAAACCAGCTCATTCTCTAAGTGTTGAACATTCCCGACACTAATAGGCCGCTGGCCATTGTGCCCATATTACAAATATCTGATAACTACACTTTAATCGCAAACACTTGTCATTCGTAAATATCATCGTCCACAAATAGGCTTAGTCTGCCACCTGTTTTGTAATCCGTGAATGCACCGTTCCTGCTTACCTTCGTCCGTAATTGTATTACTGCTCCGCGGTACACACTTTGTACTGTAATGAGTGTTAACATTACTCATCTGGACTTAATAATCTGTCTATTCAGTGGCGCTATATTGTAAAAATCATACCATAAAACTGAATACTGGGGCCACGGGTAGTGTGAAAGCGAAACCGGGGCTCTGGGACGAAGGCAAAGAAAGAACAGGTTTGGGTTCACGCTCCGCGCGCGATTTGTCATAAGATGATTTTCCCATCCAGTAAAAAAAAAAACAATGAAACTGAAAACTAAAGTAAGGTTAGCTTGAAGTGAGCTGTCCATTAAAAACCGTGGACTGTCACTCCACTAGGTGATCAAGTTTTGTCAGCACGGTTGGAGTTTGAGCGATGGCTGCTACGCTACGTGTCACGGATTCGATTCTCGCACGAAACAAATATATATATACAAAGATATATATATGATACAAAGACACCCAAAACCGGAACAAATATCTATAGGTAGAGGTACAAACACATGTGTGTGAACGCACCCACTATGCAAGAATAATTTCTATTGTGGAGCAATCTTTTAAAAAAAAAAAGAACCGGCTAAGTGCGAGTCAGACTCGCACGAAGAGTTCCGTACCGTCCATAGCAAAAAAACCGGGCAAGTGCGAGTCGGACTCGGAATAGTTCAATTCCTGAACTGAGTGACAAAGATATTTCCGAATCGCGAAAAAAGGTTTTTTGTGTCGTAACCACAAATTTAGTTTTCAGATTTTTTCTAATATTTGTGCTATGAAACCTTCCTTCGTGCCAAATTTCAGGATTCTAGATCAACGGGAAGAACCTTCTAAATTTTGATTCCCTTGAGAGTGTCGAAATATACGGTTTCTGCGACATAAACGTCCGTATCTTTTTTTTCGTTAACTCAAATGTTTGCCCTTTTTTTACATAGGAAATTATCAAAATACTTGTGAGTGTCAGAGCAAAATCCACCTTCCTTCAGTTCGTATTCCTTCAGTTACCCTTTGCGTTCCAGGACCACGGGAACTGTTTAAAAAATTAATGCTGCTGCTAACTTACCTATGAAATAATTTACTACCCGCACCGAACTCGTATATTTGCAAACTAGACAAAGGATTTGAATTCACTATGCCCAGCATAGTTTGAAACAATGACTTTTGAATAATGTCGATTGCGCGAAATTAAACTTGTGAATCCAGTTAATTTAATATTAGGTAAGTATATGGTCTATTTAACTGTCGAAGCCGAACAAAACTGCCTAGCGGTATTTTGCTTTTTTTGTCAAATTTCTTAATTTATATGAGAGCAGTGGTGGCAGAGTAGTAACGGCCAATGACTTACGAGTTGTAGGTTGTGGGTGCAAACCCAGCGAGGCACATTAGTTTGTGCAAAACGGTGAAGGAAAACATCGTGAGGAAACCGGCATGTTCTAAAAGCTTAATTTCGAAGACAACCTGCACTGGGCCCGCGTGGTGGATTACGGCCCATTCCCTCTCCTGAAGAGGAGGCTTGAATCCTAACAGTAGGAACATTATAAGGCCGATTATAACATACTATACTATTTTTTTTTTTGCCATACATCGAAATCCTCACAAAGTTTATCTTGTTTTTGCTATACCATCTTTGAGCACATCTTTTCGTATTCCTTCTTCTAAAAATTAATGGCAATAATCGCGACCAGTTAATCATTATCTTCCTGTTATTTGGGACAAAACAAGTTTTCTCCACTTCATACTGCACATACAGATGTTATGATGCTACATACAGATATGAACTAGTTATTTCTCTAATTGATTACTATATGAAACGTGTCCCAGTAATAGTACAGGGGTGTCAAAGTGACAATAACAAGAGATTGGATCCATTAATGGGATTAAACTTTTGACTATAGATAAGTATAGCGGAGAAGTAATACAGATGAAAATTTACTTGCGGCGGTTTACGGATAGAATAATTTTATTATTGACTAGGTTTTGCCCGCGACTTCGTCCGCTTAAAAGTCGAAAATGGTTTTATTCAGTTTTTTGAGATACGAAAATATGAAATATTATTTATTATTTTCGTCGTGTATGATAGTCTATTGAATGGTATGGCGAGCGATATTATATCTCTTAAGATAAAATATTATAGTATCTTAGCCGGAACCTACGACTAACTTATTATTTTCGGTTGGTACAGTAATCGGGTCTAGGTATCGAACCGCAAAATTAAGTTTGTTTTTTATTGTATATACTTTTCCGGGATAAAAAGTACCCAATGTGGTGCCCAGGATATTAAAGAATAATTATACCAAGTTTTATTGTAATTGAACCTGTAGTTTTTGCGTGATGCCTGAACAAACAGACACAGACAAAAAAAATTTTAATCCCATTTTTGGGTGTCGGTCTAGTAACACCCCCTGCCATTTATTTTTTTGATATTTTCAATGTACAGAATTTTCACTTCTACAGATTTATTATAAGTATAGATAGGCTCGCTCTTATGCAGTGGTAGCCGAGTGATAACGGCCCCGACTTACGAGTTGGAGTTCGCGGGTTCAAACCCAGCCAGGTGCATTACTTTGTGTAATTTATTTAATCACCTACTCTCAAAACGGTGAAGGAAAACATCGTGAGGAAACCAGCATGTCTTAGAATTAAACATTCGAAGGCATGTGACATCCACCAACTCGCACGGGGCCTGCGTGATAGATTAGGGCCCATTCCCTCTCCTAAAGAGGAGGCCTGAGTCCCAGCAGTGAGAACATTATAAGGCTGATTATGCTATATATGCTAGGCTCGCTCTTGACCACTACCTCATCTGATGCGATGGTCGACGATGGAATACGCTTGCCTAAAAGTAACATATTATCATATTCCCCTATTCCTAGAACGACTCGAGTCATTTGGCGGTTTTAGCAAGAGGTTTGTACTTACTATACTTATAAAGGATATTTTTGATCACGGGTTCCAAGGCTAGGAATTCTCAAACTAAGGTGAACACAGTGAAATCAAATCGTTTATTTAGTTTACAAAAATACGTTTATAAGTATTAAATTATTATTTACTAGCTTTTGACCGCTTAGAAATCAAAAATGGTTTTAATAGGTTTTTTGAGATAAGACAGACAGACAAAAATTTTTTAATCACATTTTTGGGTTCGGTGTCAGTCTAGTAACACCCCCTGCCATTTTTTTTTTATATTTTCAATGTACAGAATTTTCACTTCTACAGATTTATTATAAGTATAGATAAGAAATTCAAATATTTTGAATTTAGAACGCAGATAATGTTAATTTGTTGGTAAAAGCAAATTAATGTGTACTGTATCAATCATATTTATTTATGACTAGCATAGTGCCAGTGACTTTGTTCGCGATAATGTTTTCATAACATCTGTAACAACCCTTAAACCGTATTTTGAGGTTAGTTTTGAAAAACTAATAATGAAAGTCTGTATTATTAATTTTGATTACAAATTGTACCAAGTTACAAGTTAAAAAACTTAGGTTAAAAACCTAAGTTTTTTAACCCAGTTTTTTAAGGTTTAAGATTCTCCCAGTCAACCTTTTACAAAAATCCTAAATCGTTATAAAGGGGTGGTTTTCAAAAACTACTTAATAATGAGAAACTTTGTTATTTACTTGGGTTACTATTTATATTAATTTTCGAGGATATGGGCCCAATGAATAACATTTAGAATTTTCCCCTTTTCACTCCTAACTCCAGTAGTTTAGACTGTGCGCGTCAGTCAGTTTCGCCTTTTATATTTAGAGACTAGCTTCTGCCAGCGGCTTCGCCCGCGTGAAAGTAGGTTTCTCCTAACAAACTTTGGTAGATATTTATAAGATCTACAATTATTTAGAACATTTTATGGTTTTATCTTTTATAGTTTAGGCAGCGTACGCAAAATAAGTAACTTTTCTGGTTGACTTTTTACACATTGTGCCCGAAAAACTCAAATATCTTACGGAACCCTATTTTTTCCATAATAAAATATAGCCTATGTTACTCGTGGATAATGTAGCTTTCGAATGGTGAAAGAATTTTTAAAATTGGTCCAGTAGTTTTTGAGCCTATTCATTACAAACAAACAAAGTTTTCCTCTTTATAATATTAGTGTAGATAGATATTCTCCGTCCATAAACACAATCTAAATTTTCATGGCATGCAATTCGACATACATTTTCACTGTTTTTCATACAATCGCTCTTAAGCGTTTATGAAGTTATTTATTACACATTTTTATTATATAGTATATTTTGGAAACACAGTATCTTGTGGATATTATCTAGGCTTCTATTGAAATCAATTTACAAATTTGTGTAAAACTAATCCAGTGAAGACCTCTGAAAATCTGCTATTTTGCATAAACTTTGTTGCTTCTTCGTCAAACATCGCGTTGGATTGCGTTAGAAGAAGTAACATGCTTTGAAACTATGCTGGACGTTGACGATAGGCGAGTAAAAAAGGAGCCTCTTAAAGATCTGCGCCGGTTTGCTTTGAAAAAAATAATAATAATCACTTGTGATGAAATCAGAAGTTAGTGATAGTACCTATGACGGTTGACAGGATAGAATGGAAGAAAAAAACGTGTTGCGCCGACCCCAAATAAGATGGGACAAGGGCAGGAAGATGATGACTTGTGATGAAATCAGCAAAATAAAACCCTTATTGTGACAAATGAAAAAAAAACACGAGGGTGAATGTTAATCCTAATCTCGCTACAAGAGTTGGTTTTTGAGGAAGTGTATTAAAAAATACATTTAGCAAGACTTGCTTTATGTATTTTAGTATTTGTAGAATCAGAAATAAAGCCACATTGTTTAGTATCTGCTTGACAAGTAGTTTCATAAGTTAAGCCCATAAACGTGTTCACTATAACATAAGTCGCACAGTAACTTGGAAACTACGTCACACACACAACAGTACCTTGTTGTATGAGGTACCTACATGATCCGTGATTTGTGCGGACACGTGTAAGCTGAATCATATAAGTACTTTGGCTCGTTCTCGAACGTAACCATAACGTAACCGTAACGTAACCGCAACGTAATTGTAACGTTACTTTTAGCGATTCCTTTACTTCATCACTAGCCGTTCCCAGTTTCCCACAACTTCGTCAGTTTGTGAAAATTTGTGGTTTTTAGGTTAGGTTAGGGTTAAAAATGATGTGATAAATATATTTTATTCGTCTCGAGCCACGGTTCCTAAACTGGGGGTAATCATCCCTGCGGGGGTAAATTATAACAAACCAATACGACCGAATCTAGCTTACCAGTGCATTTCATGCCCTAACAGTGCAATCAAATGACAAGTCGGAGCCTCGCTTTAAACCAAACTGTCACAACAAACTAAAAAATTTAATATTACGTTTAGTAAAGTCTGTTAAAGATTACAATTGTAAAGAGGTAAGGTAATGTGATTGTAAGAACTGAATAATTATTTTTGTGCATTTTTTGTGTATCTAATTAATTTGATTTATATTTATATGACGTACCATATTCATTGGTACCATGAGGGAGAGGAGGGGGTAGGGTAAATCAGTTTCTCAAGGTAAATCATAGGGGTGACAAAATCGAAAAGGTTAGGAACCACTGGTCTAGAGGTTTTTTTTTTTTTTTTTTTTTTATTGGGTGGGAAAATCATCCTAATGACATCCCCGCTCTTGGGCGGAGCGGGAGATAGTGTCAGACTCTTACTGACTAAAAACCCACTCCTGTTCCTTCGTTGCCTTCGTCCCAGGGCCCCGGGTTCCGCTTTCACACTACCCGTGGCCCCAGTAGGCTTCGACCCTGCTGGGCCCCTACGATTTGCTGACATCTCCTTGAGGCGCGCGTGGAACAAAACGCGCCGTCGACGACTTGGGCTCGGTCCGGACGGTTACCGGACGGCCAGACGGCGAGCCACCCATTGCTCGCCGTCTGCAAGCCCGCGCCTACGGTGGCCGGAAATCGGGATCGGAATCCCGGCGGCGGTTGGAGCGTAAGGACCGTTGCCTCACGCGATCGGCCGCCTCCTTAGCTAGCATTACTGCTTCGCAGAAGGAGGCGACCGCCTGCCACTCCTCCTCGCTCCGGAGCATGGCCTGAACCAAGGCCCGGCGCGAGAGATCACCGCCGCCGATTGCCCCCACGAGGTCACGGCGTTGCTCAGCCCAAGCGGGGCACACCTCCACCGTGTGCTCCACCGTGTCCTCCGGGTGGGCCACACAGTGGCGACACCCGGGCGTCGTTTCCGCACGAATCCGGTGCAGGAACCTCCCGAACTTACCGTGTCCGGTGAGGACCTGCGTCATGCGGAATGTGAGGACGCCGTGAGGTCTTTCCAACCACGCCTCAAAGAGGGGACTTACCGCCATAATTGTGGCGTGCCCAACTGGTCTAGAGGTTGAATTTACAAAAAACACTGAAGCTATCTTCCAGTCAAATTTTATCAATATCACATCATCAGTTCTATAATTCTTCTGGGTAAACTAGGACCTGGCGATGTCATAGTAGGGGTTGAGTTTTGGAAAAAGTAACCCATGCGCTGATTTTCAACATCTCCATACCAAAGATGAGTATGTAGGAATATGTAGAAGTAGTATGACTTATCCTCACGTTTAAAATATCTTTATATACATATATTTATATAATACCCAGGTTAAATAAAAGAAAACCCAATTGTGGGTTAAGCTCACCGGAATAATGCTCAAGTTATAGGTATAAACTAAAAACCTCAAAATAAATCAGCATCAATCACTTGAACGAAACCAACTTAATGCCTAAATTAATCTATACTAATATTATAAATGTGAAAGTAACTCTGTCTCTCGTTACCCTTTCACGGCTAAACTACGTAACCGATTTTGATGAAATTTGGTACGGAGTAAGCTTGAACTCAAAGAAAAGACATTGATTACTTTTTACCTGGCTTCGGCTTCGACTTCGACTTCGAGTCCGCAATAACCGAGACCCCCTCGAATGAAGTCACGGATAAAAGCTAATGAGTAATAATATCAAGTTAATGAATCAGTGTAAGTGCATTATTTAAAACCTTCAGTCTAACCAAAATGTATTTTCGCTATCTAAACGTCTTGTTGACACTTCGCGTGGCTCAAGGTCCGGCTTTTACCTTGGATAGAGGATAAGCATTGCCATACTGCATGGTAATGCCTTCAGTCTTTTGGGTACATTACCAGTCGACAGCACAGTTGTGGAGGAGTTTTTCAACACCATATTTTAGTTACTTTTAATTAGTTTAGGGTTTCTTTTTTAGGCAAACCTATAGGTACAGGTATATAAGTAAATTTTCTTCTTCCTTGTCGGTATCACTCTCGACAGAGTGGTCGTGGTCATCACTTCAGGTGTAGTGCTGCTACAACACTCGTGCATTCGTGCAGTGATGATGAGCCATTTACTGCCGGTTTTATCTCGTCAGTCCACCACATAGGCGATCTTCTTCGCGGCCTGGTACTCAAAACCTTTCCATGGACCACAAATCGCTCAATAGCCACTTCCCCTCGGCGACATACGTGACCAAAAAAGGTGAGAATACGAGACTGTACCGAAGATGATAAATGCTGTTTGATGCCGAGTTCTCGAAGTATAGACTCGTTGGTACGGAATTCAGTCCACGATACTCCGAGCATTCTCCTCCAGCACCACATCTCTAGGGCGTCTATCTTCTTTCTCTCTATTTCCCGTAAGGACAATGTAATGTAACTAAGTGGTTGTAAATAAAAGCTTATTATATTTTCGTTAATAATCATAAAATCTACTTATACTTAAAACATAGACAACATCATACCCCACACAGTTTCATCGGGGGTCTCTAAGTAGTAGGTACCCCAAGATTGTTTTACATTGTCTCGTAACCTTATTTATTATTTAATATTGTGGGAGACTGGTGCCTAAACTAGGCTCAAGGTCTGTATATCAAGACACCATGATCTCCACTATTTACATTTGTTTAAAACACTTACTATATATAATGTAGGCACTCGTACCGCTGATCACATAAAATCGTTGCCAGGGTGGCAAGAATAATTTACATGCATTTTCAGACTCACTAAGATCAGTTAGCGAGTCAGTGATTTTAAATAGTTCTAAGTTTTGTGTGTTATGGGCATTGAAGCCTACCCATGGATTAAACTAGTGCCTTTATTGTAGAATAATGAGTATCTATTATAATTAATTTATTGGCACTAGTTTCAGATTGATCCACTAAAGTTTAGTTTCTTTAGAGTGTTTTCCGTTAATTAAAACCGTGCAGCAATTTTGTGAAAACTGGAAATTGAATCTTTATTTCCATTTTTTAAATTAAGAATGGTAATGTCATCTCTCGCCCTTGGGCGGAGCGGGAGGGCGTGTTAGACTTTTACTGACTAAAATCTACTCCTGTTCCTTTTTTGCCTTCATTGCAGGGCCCCGGAGTTTACTTTCGCACAACTCATAGCCCCGTAGGTTTCAGGTGTAGAGTAGTAGGCTTCAACCCTGCTGAGCCCCTATGATTTGATGACATGTCCTTGAGGCGCGCGTGAAATACTACGCGCCGTCGAGGACTTTTGCTCGGTCCGGACGGTTACTGGATAGTCGGACAGCGAGTTACACATTGCTCTCCGTCCGCAATCCCGCGCCTACGGTGGCTGGAAATCGGGATCGGAATTCCGGCGGCTGGGGGCGTGAGGGGCGTTCCCTCGCACGTGTTGCCGCCACCTTTGCTAGCATTACTGCTTCGCAAAAAGAGGCGACCGCCTGCCACTCCTCCTCGCTCCGAACCATGGCTTGTACCAAGGCCTGGCGCGAGAGATCGCTGCCGCCGATCGCCCCCATGAGGACACGGCGGTGCTTTGCCCAGGCGGAGCACACCTCTACCGGGTCCTCCGGGCGGTTCACACAATGGTGACACCCGGGTGTTTCTTCCGCACGAATCCGGTGCAGTAACCTCACGAACTTACCATATCTGGTGAGGACCTGCATCATACGGATGGTAAGGACGCCGTGAGGTCTCTCCTCAAAGAGGGGAATTACCGCCATAATTGTGGCATACCCAGCACTGGGTGGCGACAGTCACTGTTGCCTTTCCACTATGAGATCCCGCCGGAACTCTGTCCGCCATACCGCGAGGCGTACTTGTCGCAACAGCAGAGTTTCGCCGGTGTTGCATCTCCACGCGCAAATCGTGCATGCGTGCAAAGATTGTTGCTTAGAAATCCCACGGCGCTAGGCCAGCAAGGAGGCTCAGCGCTTCGCGGGAAACCGTGCAATATCCCCGCACCATCCGGATAGCCATGACCCTCCAGCATGCGTTCAGCTTGGCCGCCAGTCGCGTTCGCAGCGGTACACAGTACCCATACCGGCGCTCCATAAAGGGCAATGGGCCGAACGATAAATGCGTAGAACCTCCAGCAGGAGGCGTCTGGACCCCCTAAGTTGGACAGGAGCCGCTTGAGGGCAGCCCCGGTCCGATCCGGTTTGGGAGCCAGTCGTCGGAAATGCAAGAATTATAATAGGTGGGTCAATGTACTCTATTCAAAATTTATCTAGAGCCTTGTATAGATATGAATTATGGTTTCCAAACACCAGGTATCCTACTGCAGCTACGATACCTAATTACTCTGAGTTAAAATAACTGACTGATATAATTTAGGTGTCTAATTTATCGTAACTTTTTTTCAGCCAGATCCTGTACATGGACCAGCATGTATACGATATTCCAAAAGGCTACAACAGAAACATTCCACCCGGTAAGTCACTAATATTTTTTTTCATATTAGACTAGCTTTTGCCCGCGGCTTCGCCCCCGTCAACTGACTACTCTACCCTACCCTTTTTCCACCCTATTCCACCATACTCTACCCTAATCTACCCTAATCTACCCTACTCTACCCTAATCTACCCTACTTCACTCTACTCAACTCTATCCCACCCTACTCCATCCTACTCCACTCTACGTTTGTAAAGTCTGTTTGTTGTCCGTCTGTCAAGACCCTGTATCTCGGGAATGCTTGGAGGTATCTAGTTGAAATTAAAACCATATACTCAAGTCTGCGGTCCCTTGAAGCTGTGAAAAAATCGCAATTCTAAGTTAACGAAAAAAAAGAATTATACGGCCGTTTATGTCGCAAAAAACGTATATTTTGACACTCTTCGAGAATCAAAATTCATAGGATACTTCCCGTTGACCCAGAATCCAAAAATTTGGTATAAAGCCCTTGCTTGGCCACAAGACCTTTCTTGTAGCATAGGTATAGGAATAAATCTGAAAACAGTAAATTTGTTGTTATATCACAAAAAAGTTTTTTTTTTTGCCGTTCGAAAAAATCTTCGAGATTTTCCTATTTACATAGGTAAGTTTGTATGGAAACCTCAGTGCGCGAGTTCGACTTGCCCTGTTTTTTTAATATGGAATGATTCGTTTATTTTATAACCAAAATGTTTTAGTCCTCACCATTTTCGAACTTACAAGACATAGTTTTTTAAGAGTTTTTGCATCGCACCAAGCTTTTATGTAAGTTCAATCTTTTTTGAATTAAATCAGATTGAGTTTTCAAACATGTGTCGAAATAAAATGTAATTTAAATCATAAGTATCTACTAAGGAGTATTGATATCAACTTCGAAGCAAATAGCCCCCAAAATAACATTCTACCCCTTTTTAACCCCGTCAGGGGTAACATTTCAATAAAATACGTAAGTGCAAAATTTGAAATAGATTGGACCAAGGAATCACATTGCCCCATACAAACTTTGCCCCTCTTTTAAACACGGGTAGAATTTCGAAAAACTCTTATCGGGTGCCTACGTCATACAAAGAATATACCCTCCAAGTTTCAAGTCTACGATCAGCGGTTTAGGCTGTGCGTTGATCCGTCAGTCATTCAGGACAAAGCATTTTACATATATAAAAGAAAATAACTAGCTTCTGCCCGTTTATGTTATATCTTTGCGTATGTTTCTATTAGGATTCTTGATTGATTTTGTTTTATTACAATCAATAGCTCTTTTCCGCGACTTTGTTAGCGTAGAAGTTGGAAATATTTGTAAACTCTAAGTAAATTAGAAGGCTGTTTTAAGTGCATCATGCTATTATACGTAGAAGTAGAACTATAGAACGTTGGATGAAAGTACTGGGCCTTATTATATTTTCATTATGTAGGTACTAAGTACTTAATTAAAATTTTAAAGTACTTCTACATACGCTATATTTTTAGTTTAGTTTTCTTGCGGTAGAAGTACATATTGATTTTCTCCGGAACCAGATTTCGATAGGGCAACATATTAACAACCAGTATGAAAGTAAAAACTTGTTGCGTAAATCGATTCCTACGTGCTTAAAGGTTTACTCCTGCCCCCCTAGCCAAGTTACGATCGTTTCGTTTGCGTCGTAGTAGGCCACGCCTCCGATTCCTTTGTTCTGACGGCATCTCAACGCTCAGTCACGTGGTCAGAACAAAGGAATCAGAGGCGTGGCCTACTCGAGGCGTTCGACGCAAACGAAAGGATCGTGACTTGGCTAAGGGGGCTGGGCTTTTTTAGCTGTTACTTGTTAAAGATACCTTTACCGGAACTTGAATTCGTTTCAAATTAAAAGACAAATCCGTTGGTAACAGGGATGCGAGGTATCAGCACAGTTTGCCCTATTGTTGGACCAGTCAAAAGTGTCAAATCTGTGGAAAGAATTTAACTTGGAGTCTGGTAACCAAATTCAGGTTGAAAAAACAAAACAAACTATGGTTTAAGGTTTCTTAGTAAAATAATTGGTGTACCGTTTTTAATTTGAGCGAATGTAGGGGAAGGCCGATAAGAATTAGTAGATTGTTTAAGAGGGTGGACGTATTTCCATAGCGGGGAAGTTTTTAATCAAGCCTTCTCAAGCTTCCCCTAACTTATTACTGTTAATTTTTGCCCAAAATCACCAGCAAACTTGAAAGTGATTCTACCCATTTTTATTACGGCTACTTATGTCTCCAAGGGTCCTGCCACTGCATGCGTCCACCTGCTAATAGAGTCTATTTTGTTGCATCGTTATTTCAAAATTATGATATCTTTTAAGATATATATCGAAATTAAATAATGTAAAGAGTAATTGTGTTCAAAATGAAATACCTACCTACTTAGAATGAATATTGTATTTATTTGGATAAGAATTAATATATTTATTTATGTAATTCACAAATAATGCATTATTTCAGAACCATAAAAAAGGTTATTGTGAGCCAACCTTCATTCATTGTCTTTTTACCTGCGCTTCTCGATCACTTCACTTTCATAGTCGAACATCGTTGGTTCGTTTTGAAACAGCCAAACTGTCGGTTGACGCGTTGTTTATGAATCGTATTGAGAAATTCTGGATTCGTCACCTGTCACAATGGCGTAAACACGCCGAGACGAGCCTGCTTGAATTTTTTTAATCATAACACGGCACCACTCCACACGGGCCCTCTTCTGAGCTTCGGTGAGGTTGTGCGGCACCTAGCGACAAACTATTCTCCTCACGCGAAGGTGCTCGTGTAGAATCTTGTGAACGCTTTCCGAACCAAACTGCAGTGTATACTGAATCTCTTCGTATGTAATTCGCCAGTTTTATTAAATTAGATTTATTTATTTATTTAAAACTTTATGCACTAATGAAACATTGTACAAAGGCGAACTTAATGCCTTAGGCATTTTCTACCAGTCGACCTTAGGGTGATACTGAGACATAACATGATCGAAGATTTTTATTGTGCGCAGAGCAAAGAAATTGAATTTCTGAAGTCAGATAAGAAGGAGAAGGCTTATCTAGAAAAGAAAACTGGGTTGTCAAGGCCCTTAACGCTCTACGCTGGCGAATGGGTAACCATTTTAAAAGTCATCGATGCGTTGATACATGATCATACTTACGAAGGTTGAAGATGAATCGAATGCAGTTATTCAGAAGGCCCAAGGGGAAGGGGAAGGGGGTTATACCCTCTCCTAGAGAGGAAGCTTAAGTCCCAACAGTGTGAACATTATAAGGCCGACTATGCTATGCTATGCTATTCAGAAGGCGGTCCAGTTTATTGAGGATTTTTTTACTGCCAGCACACTTTCTTCCGTAACAGCCGTCGTAGGACGACCACTCTTTTGTTCATCCCCTAAAGTAAGGCAACCGCGCTTGAACTCGCTATACCAGCGGCAGACGGTTGCTTTTGAAGGTCCTTTATCTATAAAAACAATTTGAAGTCGATCATAATATAACTCATCAGGTTTTAGGCCACATTTAAAATCGTAGAAAACCATCGCATGAAAATGTTCTCGATGCAGATCTATTTTTAAATGAGACACAATATTTAGATTTGGCTCTCGAAAAAATGTGGAGGGAAATTAAAAATTCGAACAATCGTATTTTTACCTTTAAATAACAAAAGTTTTCAAAATAATTACAAGTGGCCAGTGCCTTATACATAAAACCTTTTTTCGGAAAACTTTCTGAGTGGTCTGGTATAGCTTATATAGCCTATATAGCTTATTACCTTCCTCGGTAAATGGTCTATCTGATACTGAAATAATTTTTCAAATCGGACCAGGAGTTCTTGAGATTAGCGCGTTCAACCAAACAAACAAACAAACTCTTTAGCTTTATAATATTATTATATATAATGCGTGTGTATGAATGATTTCCGATTTTCCAGCTAAAGCAAAGCGTTTCTGAAAAATTCACACCACGTGGGTACCGCTTTACTTAGAATCTAGAATAGCGCCTAATAAATTATAAATTAGGGGTTTAGGAAACAGTTATTAGAATATTAGATGATGAATTGCACATCTACTATTATCAGCAAACCTATCTACGTACAACCAAGGAGGTACCTATCTAAGTACCTACTCTTGGTTATGGTTGGTTAACGGCAAATATTAATAGTTTTTAAAATAAAGGCCGTTCTATTTTTAAAAACACTTAAATTAGATTTAACCTACCTAAAATCTAATTTAAGTCATAAGCCTTATTTTTAGTCACGCGTCGATACGAACTCGTCCCTACTCGGCTATCCACTTAGCACCGGACATTATTCAGCACAACCGCCAGTTGCCGGCGCTGGCCGCAAAACCAATCATTAGTCAAGCCGTAGGTGATTGCCGTACGTCAACTAACGTTGTTAATTATAACCCACCTCCTTATGAAGCAACTTATATCAAACCTTAGCTAAAGGTAAAAACAGCACCTTCCTACTTATTTAAAAATATGTGCTGTGCTGGACATCGACATACAATTTTCTAACCATATGCAGTTGATAGCTAGAGGAACGCGCAATCCTCAATACGCACGGTGCTGGCTGTCAATAAAAAAATAAAATCAACGATCCATTTTCAAAATGACAAGTTTTCGCGCCAACTAATTTTGATGAATAATTTACCAAATCAGCATAATTACCATATTTCATAAGCGTCGAGACGTTTCTGTGTCTAAAACAAAAGTAGTAAAACTGAAATCCAGTAATCCTAATGGTTCTGCATCACGAACCTTCATGGACGTTCGTTTACCTATAGATACTTACAATATCTAGGTGTAGGTATCGAACGACGACGACTTACTAAATCTATTCAGAAATCAGAATAGGTATCTAACATTTTGCATGTTATGTTAATAAAAGTCACATCAATAAAAAACAGCAGAAACTAGAACAACTTTATTTTCAGTTTGAGTTGTTCACCCGTTAGGCTGAATTTTTCACTATTTTTCAATTTCTTTCATGAGTTCCCAATATCTGTATTAGATATTGTTTATCTCGCCTTTATGACCGTTTCTAGTTAGAGTAGGTATATTTGGCAATTCTGCTTTTTGTGACCAAATTCAAGGTTCTACTGCTGAAAATACTAGACAAACCATTATAATTTTGACAAGAAAGGTTGACAAGTTATGTCATATTTTACTTAGTCCCGTCAATTTAGACATCCGAGGTTACAATAATTCGCACCCAGCTGAAAATTGATAGGATTGTTCAAAACACCATCATAAATTAAATCTAAAAAGTCCTCATCGATCCGAAACCTGGAAAAAAAAATACTCGGGGTCAAAGGTTAAAAAACAAACAACAACAACTTTTTAAATCTTATCTCAAAAACGGTGGCTCTTAGAAAAAAAAGTATTTAGACATTTTTGAAGATAATAAGATCTACAATTTTTATCTGAGCTAATTTTATGATAAAACTTACAGTTATGCTGATAATCGTGAAAACTTGTTTTTGTGACCTTTGACCCCGAGTATTTATTGTTCCAGGGGTCGGATCGATGAGGACTTTTTAGATTTCATTTATATGATGTTTTAAACAATCCTATCAATTTTCAGCTGGGCTCGAATTAATGTAACCTATTTTTTGGTCTAATTTAACTGGAGTAAGTATACTTTTCTTTGGACAAATCGCGTCATACGATTGTAGCTGTAAATGATTACCTAGATCGGTATCAAGAATAATTTTTAGATACTTATGTAACTGATTACAGAAGTTAAGAAGATTCCTACCTAAGTACATAATAATAAGAAATAGGTTACGTAGCATTTAAATAGGAACTCAATGAAACTCTTACACTAATTAAATTATGTAAAACTGTTAGTTACGATTACGTAGTACCTTAATTCTTGTCGAGGGTCTTCGTACAGTTTCGAGGGCTATGTTGTGGCCTTAGCTAATATTGCGGTTTTCGGCCGTGATATCTCCGCTGTCGACCCGCCATATAGCCATTGATTAGGCGCTATTATTTCCAACAATGTGTCATTATTTCAACGAACGCAATCTATAAGTTTTCCTTTGTTTTTCCAGACAAAAACACGACGGTATACGTAGGGGTGAATGTCAACAGGGTGTCAGGAGTTGATGAGAATAAAGAGGTAAGTTTTACGCACTATTGTTTTAGGTTCAATAGTTTTAGCATTCTTAATAGCTAAGTATATATTGCTGACATTATTTCGCTTCCATTAGCACCATCTTCACTTTGAAATATTGTTGCAATGATCATTTACTTACTTATCTGTACATCACATATAGTCCGCATGGTCTCCGCAGGAGATAACGCTGGACGTTTTCCTACGAGTGTCGTGGGCGGACAGCCGGCTGCATGTGCCGCCCAACATGCCCTTCATCGACCTGCCCTGGGAGTTCCGCGCGCTCATCTGGACGCCAGACCTGTACATCTGGCAGCTCCAGACCATGAGGATACTCTCCGTGCTTCAGGAGATGGCGTCGCTGAGGCTCTACGCCAACCGCACCGTCGCAGTCAGTATTGGGTTCGTCCATCACTTTATTATATTCTTTTACTATCTATTTACCTTCACATGATTTATATGCTCTCTAATCTTGAAACATAAACATACGTCAAATTAACGTCTTAACATCATCACAATAAAACTCTCGCCTTCAAAGTTTTAAACGTGGTTTATTTATAAACAGGTATTTAAATAAATCTCGTATTTAACGCATGGTCGACAATACGTCGTAAATTGTAGTCTTGATAAATGACGTCTATTTTGATATAAACATGATGAAGCCAAAATACATATTTACGCAAGAGTGCACAGCTAGAGCTACCTACGTAATTACGTTAAGTACATGATCTTGTAATGACACAGCTAATATCATTGACATTCAGCCAGCTGCATCTGGAACTGGACTGGACTGGAACTCATCCTAACAGAACAAATGCACAGACCGAACAAACTGCCTGAATCAAATACGGAAGCTTCTAACGAGTCTGTAATTGACTAGTCATTAACTATGATTTTATTTAATTTTCCAGAGCGACAATAACAATCAAGTGCGAGATGAACTTCGTTCTGTACCCTTTGGACGTGCAGAACTGTGCCATCGACTTCAGTAGTTGTGAGTATAGTTTCTATATTTTTCATTATTATTTAGGTACGAGTATAATGGCTAATAGTTGTAAGTACATTTTATAATTTATGATCATGTATCCCTGAGCTGAAATAAGTCAAGGAACGAGGGCCATCACGGGTTGAACATGGATGAGGTTGGCACAGGGTCGTGGGGATCGGCACAAGAAAAGGGGCCTATGCCCAGTAATGGGTTACGTCGTGCTGCGAACGATGTTCCCAGAAAGAATATCTTCAAACAAATTCAACGCAAGGCTTAGAAGACTGAAGGTGTGCTCAGCTTGAAAACCGTGGGAAATGTTTCAAAGGGATACTCGTATTCATAGAACGCAAAAGGCATCTGAAGGACCATAAATCGAAGCAAAGGCTCAAACGGCTGCAAAAAAAAAATAGTGCGCCTCACCATCAACGATTGCATCACTGCTTACCATCAGGTGGGATCGCAGTCAAGCACTAGTTTACGCCTTATTCAAAAAAACAAAATCTGGGAATCCTCGCAAAGGTCAAACAATATTTTACGCCGGAACAGCTGCTCGATCGAACTGGCGCTTGATAAAGCGCAAGTTCGTTCGTGTATGGAGTAATGCTCTCATCTTTGAGACGGATCTGCCCGATAGCAGTTTGATGTACTTAAGACAATTGAGAGGCGAGCCAGGGGGATCATTGGCAATGATACACTCGTCGGGTCGAGGCTTCAAAATCTTGAGCATCAACGCCGAATTGCTAGCATGTCAGTCTTCTACCGGTTGCATTTCGGAGAGTGTGCCTCGGAATTGCATAGCCTAATTCCACCTAGCCTGTTCCATCATCGGACCTCCAGGCGTACGGCAATGCGCCACTGGTACATGGTGGACATGCCACCTACAAGCACCACACATTTTAGGAAAACATTCATTGTACGTACAGTTAAAGAGTGGAAATCCCTGCCGGAATCTGTGTTTCCCCATGGCTACAACCCGGAAATCTTTAAGTCAAGAATGAATAGGTTACTTCTAGGTAAGCGCACGACATTTTCGATCGCATCGTCGCTTGCCATCAGGTAAGATAGCGATCAAGCGCGAATCTATCAACAATAAAAAAAGGAACATAGGTCGTGGTCTTAGTCAGTAAAAGTCTGAGCGGGAGAAATTATTAGATGATTTCACACCTTAAAGAAGACATACATAGCAGATGGTCCATTATTTTCTTAATTGGGGAACTTCGTATCAAAGTTTATGAGGATTTCACTGGATAGACTGAAAAAAAGCGAAATGTAATAACAAGTCTTAATAGCTAAACGGATTTGGATAACATCGGATATATCTTTTTATCCCGGAGTATGTTCGCTAATAATCATTTTGAGCTTTAACGCGAGTGAAGCCACAGGCAGAAGCTAGTTCTAAATAACTCTTGAGAAGCATCACGCAAACCATATAGGTCATTTACATCAAAACAATTAACCTAGTCGCAAAAACGATTCAAGAAAATCAGTACGAAAAGTTTCAGCATCATAAAATGTGTTTTGATTTCTAAATGCTAGACAGAATTACATGTTTTGTCTACACGCCAGTTGTTCGACTTTGGATTGTTAAAAGTTTTTTATAGTCTTTGCCAAGATGCTACTGAAATCGTTAACAATGATTATTAAATTATAATTATTTTATTTTCAGCCTGTATTATCCAACTGTAGGGCAAAGGCCTTCCTTATCCTCTCAGTTTTGAACCAGTGTGTTCCAGTCCCAGTCCTGTTTATTGGCGATGTTTGATTAGTGTGTTAATTCTTCCAGATAAGTACACGACGCAAGACGTGCGTTTCGAGTGGCGCGAGGTGGCGCCATGGCTGGGCATCGGGCCCATCGGCAGCGAGCATCTGAACCAGTTCCGCCTGCCCAAATACGTGGTCTCCTTCGTCACGGACAAAAGTAATCATATTCGCAATTTTGGTGAAGGTAAATGTATATTTATTGCTTTGCGCTTGTGTTTGCGCCTCGTAACTAACTATGTACCTATTAACGCTGACGCGCTGTTGCTATACGCTGGCATGCTGCCTGCACTGCTTGGCGCGGATGATCACAATGGATCGTTACTGAACGACGTTTTAAATACACCAAAAAATATCTCAGAAACTTTAAATTGGTTACTACATCCGTGCCTCGCAACATCTTCCTTTCTGTGAAAGTCTGTGACGCACGATTTGTATTTTGTTGTTGTTGAGTGGATGTCAAATGTTCTTGTTGTAATAAAAATAAATTATTTACAAATAAGTCCATATTTATCGGTTACTTGCAATAATTGATGACAATTGATATCAGAGCAGAGCAACCCGAATAGCGAAGTATTCCCCGTTGTTGATACACATGCTCTGAGCTGCGTGCTGAATCTAAGTACTGGCACTGAGGGCTGAGCTTCGGTAAGTGTAGAAATAGAACACTGTGTTTAGTACTGTTGGTAGATAGTCGTTGTTAGATGTTAGGTAGGTACTCACTTGCACTGACCACTAAATACGTAGCTAGCAAAATATTAGGAAAGTTAAATATTGGAATGTTTTGCATCGTCAGGAGAGCATTCTGCTGCACGGCTACAGATCAAACTGTCGCGGGAACTGCGGAGCTATCTTCTGGAGAGCTACTTACCTTCGTCGCTGTTCGTTATCATCTCGTGGGGCAGCTTCTGCGTCATCCCGGAAATCGTGCCGGGCCGCATGGTGCTACTCGTCACCACGTTGCTCTCACTCGTCACCATGTTCGACACGGTCAGGTAGGTACCAACTTATAAATTGCATATTCTTTATTATCGATGTAATGTTGTTGAAATCCTGCATACAACTTACCTAAAGGCATCTTTCGTTTGATCAAGCTTTGTAGATTCTAAATGTGATAACACCTATAGGTACATTCCATGAGACATCATACTAAAGTTTAAAAATCGAGGGTCGTGTTACGTTCCAGCACAAACTCGCCTGACGCGCTGGAGCTGAAGTGCATCGAGGTGTGGCTGATCTCGTGCACCATCTTCGTATTCCTGGCGTTGATGGAGTATTTCGTGGTGCTGTTCGGCATCCGCTACGATAAGAGCTGGAGCGGGCGCCGCGCCGACCTGCGCCGCGCCGCGTCCGCCGCGCAGCTGGCGCCGCCGCCGCTGCACATCAACCACTCACAGGTCTGTGCCCACTGCACACTGCACATCAACCACTCACAGGTCTATGCCCACTGCCCACTGCACACGGCCCGCACTACTACTTAGCAGAATCATTCCACCACTAAATGACCCAACTAATTACCTCCTACACTATACACTACAGACTACTAACAAGACAGTACGCCAAGCACACGTCACTAAAGAGCGGGGTTTGCCTTCACAGAGGCTGAGCACGCCGGTGACTGGTACTCCACAAGGCGGAGTATTCTCGCCCACTCTGAGCGTCGAAGAAGACGGCTTCAAGCAACAGATGGAACACCAGACTATCCAGAGGGTAAATACAACGCCTGAACTCGCTCTGACATAGAATATCTACCGTAACTCCCCGTACTCCAGTGTAGCATTACACTGCATGTAAAATACTTGACATACCACGTATTATTTAGGTGCATTAATTTTTAAACTTAGGCCACCAATTTCTAGTCTCTCTCGGGAAGGAATTGGAGACAAAATAAGGTTGGATGTGAAACAAGATCAGTCAGCAAGGTAAAATATGAATTTAAAGCAACAACACCGCACAGTGTGGCTATCGTAAACGCTGCAAATGACACATCGTACTTACAACAATACCTAGAATAGATTGTATTTTCCTTGCAAATCTGATTTTTGTTAGATACTAGAAGGCAAGCATAGTGCATGCCAGTGAAACAAACAACAACATTATTTTTAAGTATTGGTGGTAATCTATTGGTGGTGGTATGATTTGTAGAGTACTTAGACATTGTGATCACTGCAGTAATCAGTCATTTAAGATACTCGGCTTACATAAGCTAGTAAGAACATACGTACGTAGGTCAAGGTACTAGAAACTGCAAAATTAATTCGCACTGCTTTAAAATCACTGTGTTATTACAATGGTAGGCGTAGGTACCTTGTTGTCGGAGTAATTTAAGAATGGCTACAGAAGCATAGTCTGTGTGTAGACCGTGTTTATGGATTTGAGAGTTATACATATCACGAAGATTACATTGCAAAGGTATTGTGAGAATGATTTGCTTGTTATGTTGTAGGACTCACCGATATTGGAGTCCATGCCGTCGGGCGGCGGCGGGCCGAGCGGGCTGGTGGCGCGCGTGCGGGTGGCCGTGGACCGCGGCGTCATGTTCTGCGGCGCGCAGCACGGCACGCTCGACAAGTTCGCGCTTATGGTGTTCCCCATGTGCTTCTGTCTCTTCACTGTCATATACTGGACCACGTACCTCAGTGAAGCCAACCGGGCCTCGCGCCTCAAGTGAACCGAGTGAACTAGCACCCTAACATCACCGACATTGTGATCATAGTGCCTATACAGACGAACAGACGTTGTTGTACATATTAGACGAATTACTAGTCGAATTATAAATATAAACGTGTGACCCTCTATTTTTTAAGTGAAATACCTTATAATTAATGAACAATGTTGAACATTTTTAGCTCGACGTTATGATATTTTAAAGGGTTTCTCGTACGTGAATACGCACTGTTTAAGGTTCCAACGAAGTTTTCTTCAAAAGAATTCGTTTGTTAATATAGTGTTCTTAAGTAAAGTTAGAGCTGTAAATGTGCCTTTTAAAAATTCGGTTTCAATTTAATAAGATTGAGAACTGTGACGCTAGTTAATTCTAAAATTAGTAGATATCTTAGAAATGCTCAGAGTAAAGAAATCATTTCGAGAGATTTAAAAACGTATAGCATGGAATGGTAACAATAATATCGTTAGGAACGTAGCGGGCAGCATGGGGACCACAGTTGAGCTCAATAGTACAAAACTATTCTAAGAAAAATGCCTTTTCTGACTCGGGTGCCTTTTGCCTTATGTTTTTCCAACGAATTTTATCGAAGATGATTTTCTCTATTTAACTTGGAATAAATTAATAAGCCTATAAGCAACAAATACGTTAAGTACAGCGATCATGTACAAACTATTTGTAATGGAGTGTTTCTATATTGCTTATCTATCGCGTCTCTTAGTAGTTACATTGAATAGTCTGTTTCTACCTTTATTGTTTTTGTTATAAATCATAGCCTTAACTTTGTGATTCTTATTTTTCTGAAAGCCATTTTCCGTATAAAATAGATCATGTTTGTAATGAATCCCAAACTCGTAAATGGCATTTAGACAAATGCCTACCAGTAGGTATACATTGTAATATACCTAATGTTATGTAAGTCTAGGACGTATCTAATAATTAATAACTAAGGCCTGATAATACCGATATCATAGAGATTGTAGTGCTCATTTAGTTTTATTAACTTATTGTAAAATAGCTTGTAGGTGTCATCCTAAGATAATTTTATACCTTACCTACATCTAGAGTTTTAATTTTATGAAGCAAATCCGTAAATATTTTATCGATAAAGTTAATTAATCTGGATTATTATTATTTTTTACCTTGGCTACAAATAAAAATGATGGTTGAGATTAATTTATAACTTTTTTTTTAAGTATAATCTATACTTATTTAAAAATATTTTTTTTAACTCAACCATCACTACCAGGGCATGATAAAAATTGGTTCGTACAAAAAACATAATTGCTGGTCACACTATTACTTGCTTGATTTATCCAGAATGAACTTTGAAAGACGTGATGTGCCTTGTACCGTTCCTGCTCATTCAAAATTTTTGATGTTCACGAAAGTTACTTGATACTGTATAATTAGTTACTAGACCGGGATTTGGTAAAATACCTACTTTAACTGTAGTCAAAATAGTCGATGACAATATCTACCAGACCATGGTACGGTTATTAAAAAAAGCAACTAATTTTTTGTTACCATTGATCAAAATAGAAGTGGCCAGATAAATGCCACGATAATGTAAAACGCAGGTACATACCATTAATAGCAAATAATTAATTTCCTGAAAAAAAATTAAAAGTAAAACCGAAAAGTTAGTCTCAGTTAATTGCATGCCACATCTAGTATGTACTTTTTCTTTATATCTTTGCTCACTCGATTGATGACCAACACTTTTGTGATCGCCTGCCTACATAATTTTTTCTTTGTATAAAATTACTTTAAACTTGTTCCTGTACGTTCATAACAACATAATAATGTATTGTTTAGTTCTTAGCACCTCTGTGAATTATTGTTAGTTCTGATGAGGAAAAAGTTCTTAAACCAGAGGTACAACTCACAATGTTTAACAAAGTACCTCCCTATACAATCAATTTCATCATTGATTGAGACACCTCTAAGGGTGGCCAACACAAAGGCGGCCAATTTTTATCATAGCCAATTATAAAATACGGTCAGCAACGCAATTGGATTAAAACTGTTATTTTTATGTTTCGTCTGAATTGAAACAAGATTCGACTTATCATTTCAGGCTTTGAGTTTATATTTATGTTATATCTATTCTGACGATTTATTGTTTTCTGCTCAGTAAATACAATCTTCCATCTATAATTATAAGTATTTCATCATCATCTCTCTAGCTTTTTCCCAACTATCTTGGGTCGGCTTCCAGTCTATCGGGATACGACTGAATACCCGTTTTTTCCATGGAGTGACTGCTTATCAGACCTCCACAACCCAGTTACCGGGCAACATGATAGGTACTCCTAGGATAGACTGATGGACAGACTTTCAAAGACCTACGGATGACATCCAGGCCCAACGGCTTTACATACTATAAGAGGCATGGGGTGTCAGTAATGTCCTAGATAAACTTAGAAAAGTGGTGCATTGGTACTTGCCCGATTTTGAACCCGCAGCCTCATGCATGAGGCAGGTGCCTTAACCACTGGGCCATCACGACGCTGAGTAGGTGGCTATACTTCATCTGTTTAGGTAATCAACTAAATGTAAACAATCATGACGTCTTTTATATAAAAGTTGTCTAAAAATGTTATCTACCTATGTTTGGCTGAATTTAAATATTCTTTGTATGTCTTTTAAATGTTTTTTTTTTTTAATAAAGACATATCAAGATTGTTTACGTTTAGTTAACTACATAAACAAATAGAGTATAGGTAGGTAGGTAGGTACTTTCTAATATTATAAAGCTGAAGAGTTTGTTTGGTTGAACGCGCTAATCTCAGAAACTACCTACTAGTTTGAATAGAAAACATATTATTGTTGAATAGACCATTTAGTGAGGAAGACTATAGTCTATAAGTCTACAGTACCAAACCAAAAACGCGGGAACAGTTTTTTTTTTAAATATATTTCCGTTGCTGACTGTAGTTTGTTGAACTACTTACCGTACTTATATAAATATTGTATTTGTCCTATCTAGTCATGCGCGGTTATGATCTTAGATATAATTTAAACTGTTACGTCATTAAATCATTTATAAGTTCACCTTTTGCTCATTAATAGGTCATTATAATGTAGCACAAATCAGTTTTATGCACAAAATGCTTGATCGAATCATTTTGGTCACAATCCTGTTGTCATTGCAGTCGTAATAAGTCATAGTTTAAGAACGAAGCATTGTGTGATAAATCTATAAGATGTAAGCATTATGTGATCTGTTTGTCTTTTTACCGGCACGGATATGTACATGTTTCCATAAAACACACAACTTTTGACGGATCTAGTTAGCCAATGTGCCATTCAGTACTTGAACCACATTTTTTAAGTGGGGAAAACATGAAATAACTTTTCTCGCTCTGGGTGGAGCGAGACGGACTGTCAGACTTTTACTGATTAAAACCCACTTGTGTTCCTACAGTTGCCCTTTGCGTTCCAGGGCAGAAAGATAACTGATACGAACATCCCGCAATCTTGGCAGGGCATCGACCGCTGCTTGAAGCTTGAATTCTCTTTGAGGCCGTCGATCCGAAATTGAGGCTTAGCCACATTACCACGGTATGACGTCGTTACTGTGAAACGGCCCGACGCCTGGCCGCGGTACGTTGTCGTATCTAGCAAATAGCTATACGGAGTCAGATACGGCACCTCGTCGTACCATGACACCGTGTTGTTCAGGCGCGTTCAAGACTAATCGCGAAATTTTTGACGACGCGAGTCTTAGTCTTCAACCAAAGGGTTTTGCAACGTTGCCTTGTGTTGGTGGACACGGCGCAGCACTGTACCAGATACCGTATATTTGTACGACACGACAACGTACCATGGCCATGTGTCTCAAAATAAAACCGTGATAATGCGGCCAAGTTCTAGGTTCTTATTGGACGTCGAACTACCTATGACTACTTCCCATGCCCAACCTGGGGTTGACTATTGAATAACTGTATGCTATTTGGGAGTAATTCACATCATGTACGTACCGTGGCGGTTAAAGAATGAACGTCGAAACAAGTTCAATTTCATAGTATTAACTTCTATCATCAACTAAACAAATTTGTGCCTTTTCAGTAATTTACTTGCCTAATTAAGACATAGAATTACGCTTGTGATTCATATCTGTTATCTTAAAGAAACTGTGGAAAGGCAGTATTAAAAACATTACAAATCTTAGGCAATACATAATAAATAAATAATAATAAAGTGAATTAAGAAAATAATGAAATAAAAGACATTATTTTAAATCATTTTCTCGTTGTTTTATTTTTGTAACGACTTTGATCCTGTATAACTTTGTACATAAATTACACTATCTACACAAGTACCTATTAATATAATTAACACTGATTTTATTCATAGCCATAGTAAGCTGCTTCTTTGAATGCTTTGAGCATGTCATCAGAGTTCCGTCTTATTCTCCGTCCGATTGGTTCAAGATCCTCATAACATTTTGGGAATACTTTTTCTATTATATCCACAGCCTCTTTCATGCCTATTTGTCTTACAGCAAGGACAGAATATAATGCTTTAGTTTTCACACAGTCCTGAAAAGTAAAATTCTGGTATTAGTTTTATTGTCAGGTTTGATTGTCTTTTTTTTAATTTTCAAATGACTCCTCCCACTCAGGTTGTCGCAGTCGAAAGTGTCAGTCTTTTCCTGACTAAAACCCACTAATATTGACGTGAGAGGTACAGATTTTTGGTGCACTCCCTGCCAAAACAGAATTTTTAAGAAAAAAGTGTATTATGCATGGCTCCAACAATTTTCAATAAAATTGCCAATTCAATTAAAATAAAAAGAAGATAAGAATATTAATTAATTGAAGAGTGAACTAAAAAAATTTTTATTTAGTATGGGTTACTATAATGTTGCGGAGTTTTTAAGGGCCAAAACTGCTTAAAGGAGGAGGACATCATTATTACGTAGCAAAACGGGCGCGGCGCGACGAATGCCCGCGCGGGGGAGCCGCAACGGAGCAGTTTTGTATGAGACCGCGCGGGACTTTACGCAGTTTCGATCCTAAATTAAAAATTTTAAATAAGGAGTATTAAATAATTTATTTCAATTTTATTATTCAAATTTTTATTTATTTTTTGTAATGACTGTAATTGAATTGAATGAATTTTTACTATTTTCAAGTCAAATATTTTTAAATAATTTTGTACGCCGACTACGGAAAAACGTGTAGAACTTTATTGATTGTATCTCCATTTTAACATACACATATACACAAATAAATGATCTTATCACTTTTCAATGTAAAAGTATTGTTGTGTCAAATTACCTGATGGGCCTTTTTAATTTTGCCCCACGAAGCATCGCCCTGTGACCAAGCGCTCGCGAACGAACAATGCGTGAGGTTGGCTGCTCTGATCTCTGTGCAAGCCAGATGATCCATGTTCTTGAAGTCCAGCTGATTTCGGCAGTAGTCGAACATATGGATCATCTCGTGGGCCAGGACTCCTTGTACTAGTCCTTGACGGGTTGAAACGTTTTGGCACACCACTATCTGTAATATTGGAAAATTGAGAATCTATTATTATGTTACTTAGTTTTTTTCTGAAGTTTTGTTTAGCTTCCTTCAAAATTAATAATTACTAGGTGACCCGGCGAACTTCGTTCCGCCTAACAGTCAGTGAATGTAGTATTACACTCCAGTAAAATAATGTCGATATTTGCGAAGATTTTTAAACTGATGCAATACAATACATACATATTACGTGGGGCAGAAAAAAAAAATTAATGGATTTATTTCAATAAATCTATTAAAAAAACCTTTTTGCGAGATCTTTTTTTTCGATTGGTAAATCAATGACATCCCGGTCGGAGCCCATCGTTGCCTTTCGTACTGTTAGGATGGCGATCCGTGGGTCCTTTTTAAAAAAACACTTGTTACTGCTAAAAGAATATTTAATGAACAGAGGTTACACTAAGACACACTGGTTACACAACAACTGAACTCTCGACACGGAATGTACAATATGTACTGCGAAATGGCTATGACTGTCTGTCTGAGCACATGGAAATGCCCTTTTATAATATTGGTAATAATATGGAAGCGGCGGGGTTTATATCATAGTCAGCATTTGATGCGTTACAAAGTCCGTTTATAACAGTACGAGGGCCGAGTTTTCCTTATAGAAGCAGACCCTTGGCCCCAGTAGGCTTCGACCCTGCTGGGCCCCTACGGTTTGCTGACATCTCCTTAAGGCGTGCGTGGAAAAGTACGCGCCGTCGACGACCTGGGCTCGGTCCGGACGGATGGTATCGCGCGTGCACGCGCGGCATCCTCCTTTGGTACCATTACTGCTTCGCAGGACCTGCATCACGCCTCAAAGCGGGGACTTAATTCACGCCATAATTATGGCGTGCCCAATTTGCGAGATGATCTGTGTTAATAGTTTAATAGTAATGAAGATATTTCTCTTGTTTAGTACTATTAGCAAGGGATCAGCTCACAACAAGACATGATTTATTACCAAATATCTGATATATACTACCAGAAAATGTACAACATCTATTCATTTCAAACATCATCATATCATGTCTCAGTGTGAGCTCACCTTTTAGGTTTTTTTTTTTAATTGATATAAACTAGTGCTTAATTGCGATCCTACCTGATGGTAAGGAGTTGATGCAATCGTTGATGGTGATAGTGATCAAATTGTAATAAATATATTAAGACAAAGAAAGGTTACCTGGTTTAGTTCTGGATCATAGCCACCACTAACAGAGTAGTCACATACTTCACAAGATATATGTCGCCGAATATCAATAGGACTGAAAAAATTACGAAAAATATATATATACTTCATTTATTTATTTACTCCATTGTATAAGGAAATGCGCCGACCCCAAATAACACGGGACAAGGGCAGGAAGATGATGATATACTTCATTGTAAAAAATAAAAAATAAACACCTCATATATTTGGACAAGATAAAATTTACAAAAACTAAGTGTACAATAGTCTTATTGCACAGTAGGCAATCTCTTACAAACAACCTTAGGATGAACTGAACAAAAGGAGATAGATTTGGGTTTTGATTTTGGTTGGGTTTTTGTGATTTGGTTTTTTAGATTTGATACCTATTAAGAGTACCGTAATTAGAGAAGCAATAGAAAGACAATGAGTGAGTGAACGCCGGCATTCACTTGGGGTTTAATGAATTAAATAGATAATTTAGCACTTATGTGTATATGAGAATGTAGTGTATTTATATAGGTTTTTTTTGGAGGTGGGGAAACCATCAAATGTCTTCTCCCACTCTAGAGTGGGGCGAGAGTGTGTGTCGTACTTTTAATGACTTAAACCCAGCTATGAACCTTCATTTGCCTTTTGCGTTCTAGGGAAACTGTAACTTTCTAAACATTCTTGTAGTATTTAAATAGGCTGTGATCCATAGTATCAGTAATCAAGTACTTACCAACCAGAACTCCTAAGAGCTGCCATCATAACCTTCACAATGGAACCTAGAAACACACAGAAAATATTAACTTTGAAAAGCCTAAATCATTTGTTGTTGATTAAATCCAAATTCATCATCTTCCTGCCCTTATCCCGTGTTATTTGGGGTCGGCGCAACACGTTTTTTTCTTCCACTCTGCCCTGTTACTCGTCATGCTATCACTAACTTCCTTTTCTTTCATATCACTGTTGATTAAATCCAAATACTTAAGTAAAAATGCTTACTGTTTTTAACACACTCTACGACATGTTTCTCGCACTTGAATTTGTCAATATTCTCTTTTCCTTCTTTACCAATTAGAATATTGCCCAACTTTGCTGAAAAAGTACCGCGCCTTTCAGGGTACAGATCGTAACCCCATGCCTCTTCTTTCTTCGGTCCAGTTTCTGTTTGGCTTTTATTTGTACTATCTGAGGTAGCATTAGCTTCAGGTTGACTTTTATTGTCTTCAGACATTTCTTTATCAGATTTTTGTACTTAGTTAGGTTATGTCCTCCTCTGTGTAAAAAGATAAATAAAAACTTATTCTTTCTGAATTGCAAAAGCGATGATTTTTTCGCGCTAATGTAATTCTTAATGCTAAAATTCAAAATTAGGGTCAAATACTAAATTAAATGGAATTCCACAATACTTCAAAAATCGTAATGTTATTGTATAATTTGACACTGACATTAAGGAAAATTGATTGACATTTGTATGACATGACAGTGACATATTTTCTGTTGCACATTTTATAATCAAGCTGTAGCCCTTTGAGCCAGACTTTCAATTTTAATGTTCGATCTCCTTGTCTTCAATCAGAAGTTTATGTAGGACATAATTATCATACAGTAGGCCTCTGCTAGTGTAATGTAGTAGTAGGTCTCCAACAGAATGCCTGTCAAGACGATTCTATGGGAACTCGCATCCAGCCGACAATAATAAACTCACAAATTCGAACCACTTGAGGACCAGTCATAGGCAGTAATATATTGACATTTCTATCAAATAAAAGAACTAAAGTTTTCATTTCAACTTAGTTTTTATTTTTAACAAACATTTATTTATACTCTCATCCCATTCAATAAACACACTTTTTGATAGTTCTACACTTTCATGATCCAGATTCAGCTCATCTGAAATTACAAACCAAATTAAATCACATACTGCAGCTGTTTTACATAGCGTATCAGTTATTTGGTTAAATACTTTATATAAACCATGCTCACCTAATGTTGTTAAAAATTTATTAAAGGTGTCTTCATTCCTTATAACACTTGCAATATAAACTTCTAGATCCTTATTCCTTGCACAAAAAGTTTGTATAACATTGGACAGGGGCTTCAGGATTGAAGGATCATAAACAATATCTGCTCCAATTAAAATGTCTGGTACAATGCTGTCAGGTAAATCTTCAATTGCATTCCAGTCCAGCTGCATGACACCTTAAAAATATAAAAAAACGCCTAGAAATTGGTGAACTTCAGTTAATTCAATTTTAAGTACTAGATTTTCTAAGAGTATGTTAGATAGGAACATGATATTAAAAGAGTGGCCATGGAGTTTCTTGCACATTCTTCTCCTTAGAGATCTACGCTTTGCAATATGCAATTAGCATCATTTTTTCCGACTGACTTCTAGACATTTCAAAAGTGCCTGTAAATGGTTTATTTGAAATAAAATGCTTTGAATTTATTTTATACCTACCTAGAAATCGTTTAAAATCGTCCTCGGGTTTGTAAAAAGTTATATCTTTGTCCTTTACTTGTTTAAAATGTGGGAAATTGATCAAAATATTTTCATTTATTGTTTTTAACACATCATCATGGCAATCAGTTAGCATCAAAGATTTTATATTGCATAGCTTGCCGATGGTTATACCTGTGAAACCCACACCAGAGCCTAATTCCAAGACATTCTTGTTTACAAATTTGTATTTATTGCATAGTGCCCAGTCTGATAACATCAGTGCAGCCTGAAACAAAGTTTACAGTAACTCAAAACAACAAATATAAATAATTTCATGCCATATGTGAACAAAAAAAAACTAGAACTATCTATATATAATAATATGCTCACAAGAATTATTCTTAGCATGTCTTCACATACGAATTTATATTTAATACCAAATCTAATTATGACTGAAAGTGACCAACCTTTTAAATAATAATCAATTTAAGTTTAAAATACCTCCCAAGTCTTCAACCCTGTTGTACCATTGACCACCATATTCCTGGTTTCTTTAATTGTAATAATATTATTTGTGTCATTCCCTATCACATAATGTCGATAGCTAAAACCATCTTTGTTCAAATAATTCATGTTCTTGCACAACTGTGTGTAGAAATCATCATGGACCTCTTGATTTGGTTCCAATGCTTGAATAATTTTCTTGAGAAACAAACTAGCGAATTTACCACATATTGGGTATTCTTGAATTATGTTACTATTAACAGTGGCGTCCAAGAAAGCTTGCTGCCAATCCCAATCCATGTTTTCGATGTCTTCGGACTAAAACAAACGTGTTAATTTTAATCAAAATAGATTATAAAAATTGTTTTTTTTTTTACTGAGTAGAAATAATAGAAACAGGTGTCTATTTCTTACCAACAGGCAAAAGTTAAGATTGCCTTTATAGAAATGTAGAATTACTTGTCTTAATAACGAAACATTGAGTACAGTTTCTGACATTCTTGTTTTTATTCTTTTACAAACCAACATGAACCAAATATAATTAAAAGTAATTAAACTTTAAAATTAAAAACTTTATCAGTCGTAAACTTTTAACACGGTAGTCTAACCTATCAGTATCAACTATCAACCTCGCTGACAGTGACATGACTGACATGACAATGACAATGACAGAGAGAGAGAGAGAGAATCAAAAAACTTAAAAGACCACGACCGCAAACATTTAATCTTAATAGACGACGAGACACTACAGCATTCTCTGTCTACGGGAAAGAAAGACCCGATCGCCAGTCACTGGAAAACAAAGTCGCTGTTGATTTAAAAAACGTGTAAAATAATATAATGTGACTGTTATTATTATGCGATGACGAGTAGTAGTAAGTAGAGGATCGGCCCATATTAGCCCACGCGAGATTAAATACAACTTTAGTTTGCAAACTGTACTGTTGTTTTATATTGTCGGATTGTGCCAATCCTAATATTATAAAACTGAAGAGTTTGTAAGAGCTAATTTCAGTATCCGAAACGAATTGAAAACAAAAATTGTTTTGAATAGCCCATTTATCGAGGAAGACTGCTGGCCATATAATATACATAGCCTCGTGTCGTGAAATATCGCGCGGGTTATGGCGGTGGAGCAGTAGAAGCGTGTGAAACCGTGTGTAAGGGACCACTAGTAGCTCATTTTTAGTCATTTTACGAGATTTGCTAATCGATTGATAACGATTACCATAGATACATGATGGTTAGTCGATTTTCAAGAATATTTCTTTGGGCTTTGGGCTGTCAGTGTCAAGAGCTACAAAATAGTACTCTGTGGTGTCAAGTTAATTCAAAATATCGTTTTAAAGTTTTGAAGTTTAGTGTTACTTACATTGTTATATTTCTTATCTTTACTCTTTACTGCGTTGAGCAAGTACATGTTATTGTTGTGATTTTCCCTAAAAGCCACAGCAAATTAGCAACAGTAGTTACGTTGTGCTCTGTGTGCATTAGTTTATTTGGTCACATATTGAACATGGAAACTGCTGTACCAAAGCTTAGAAAGCGGAAGGCTGTGGAATATACGGTAGATGATAGTGATCCCGATGAAAAATCACCCAAGAAAAAAGCTAAGACTACAGTAAAACCGACAAAAGCTAAAGCAGGGACTAGTAAGACAATTGCTAAAAAGAATGAAAGTACCAAAAAGATACAGAGGAGTAAAGAAACCAAGGTTTCAAGAAGTAAAGTAACCAAACAACCAGCAGAAAATAATGATGAAGTTGACTTGTTTGATACCAATGAAAATATTCCAAATGTATGGAATGAGGCTGAAATGTTGGCTCAAGTGGAAAGAATCCCTCTCCAACTGGCAGAAAATTTAATAGGACTTCTCACCGAAGGTTGCACTCTGCCATTTATTGCCAGATACAGAAAAACTGCTGTTGATAATCTGATGCCAGATCGGTAATTATGTAAAATTGTAGAAAATAATTTTATAAAGTACATCAATTGCATTTTTGTTTCATTTAAAAATAATTTAATTTTTTTTAGTTGAATTAAGTTTTTTTATTGTGAGTAATGACAACAAACGCACACATCTATTGTGTTTGTTCCATTAAAATGTTAACAGGCTCTTTTAATAACATTTGGTAATTAATAAATTCAATGATCCTTAGCCTCCAGGAATTACATGAAAGTTATGAAAACATAATTCAGTTGAAGAAGAAAGTCAAGTCTGTTATTGAGACTCTAAAAAAGTCTAAAAAGTTAACACCAGAAATCGAGAAAGGTATTTTAAATGCCCGTAACTTGTCTGAACTTGATTTGATAGTAAGTTTTTTTATTTTATATCTACTCTTTGGGCTTTTCTTTATGCTGGCAGCAAGGTTGTACATTTCAGCTTTATCCAAAACATCATAATAACTTATGTACATGTTATTCAGACATCTTATTTCAGATCTCATCTCAGACTCTGCATTTTGTTTTAAGTGTTAATATCATCTAATGACAAATTTCGCTATTGGGCAGAGCGGGAGATAGTGTCAGACTTTCACCGACTAAAAACCCACTCCTGTTCCTACGTTGCCTTCGTCCTAGGGCACCAGGTTTCGTTTTCACACTACCCATGGCCCCAGTAGACTTCGACTCTACTGGGCCCCTAAGATTTGCTGACATCTCCCCGTCAACGACTTGGGCTTAGCCTGGACTTTTGACCCATTGCTCGCCGTCTGCAAGCCCACGCCTACGGTGGCCGGAAATCGGGATTGGAATCCCGACGGCGACTGGGGCGTGAGGACCGTTGTCTCACGCGATCGGCCGCCTCCTTTGCTAGCATTACTCTGCTTCGCAGAAGGCGGCGACTACTTGCCACTCTTCCTCGTTCCGGACCATGGCCTGTACTAAGGCCCGGCGCGAGAGATCTCCCCCACGAGGACACGGCGTTGCTCTGCCCAAGCGGGACACACCTCCAACCTCCCATGCATAAGGTTTTAACGCAAAAAGTGCAGTTTTCGGGAAAAGCATTTTTGGTACTGTTAATTATGTAAATAATTTGTGAAAATTCTTTTGTATTTGCATTATATAATCGCTAGATATAATAAGAAACAATAACATTTATTTTACATTTTTGTAATACAAGTGTACTCAAAAAATATGTTAGAACTTTATGCATTGGAGGTATCAACTTTATTTATAAACATTTCATTTATTTACATATTTATTGAGCTTTATTATGCCTTTCTATTAGCGAACTACTACTAACTAAAAAAACTAGGACTAGATTCTCATATTATAATATTTTTATTTACAAAATACTTAATCCTTTTTTTTTAAATCAATTCATTTCATCACATTTTTTAATGTCAACCATCTCAAACAGTTGGCTTTCTGCTATTCACAGCATAGTGGGACAAAGGTAAAATGCTTGGGTAATTAAAAAATTAAGCAGATATTCTTGTGACCTTTCTGATTAAAGTCAGCTCAATAAATATGTTCTAAAAATATATTTTTCTTATGTTTTAGTATGCACCATTAAAATCTCATTCATTATCCCTTGCTGAAAGGGCCCGTAACCTTGGTTTGGAGCCACATGCAAGAAGAGCATTAAATGGAGAATATATTGACTTGAACATGCTTTGTAGCAATAACGAAGAGTTGGGGACAGTTGACAAAGTAGAATCTCATATTACACATATAGTAGCAGATATTATGTACAAAGATACAAGGGTTTTAGAACAAATGAGAACCCTGTAAGTTGACTTAGATCTATTTGGAATGACCTTCTCATGACTTTTTTATTGAAACAATTTTTTTATTGAATATCGTTCTTTTTAGTAAAGAAGAAACCAGGTTTACATTACAAAGTAGTAGGACCAAAAGTTCTACTAAAGAAAAGGTAGATGATAAGAAGAAAGTGGAAACTAAATCAGATCCTGAGACCTACAAATTGTATTTTGACTGGAAGTGCCCTAGTCACTTTGTGAAACCACATCAAACTTTAGCATTGAATAGAGGGGAAGATGAAAAAATACTTTCAGTAAAAGTGGTTATTCCTGACTGGTTTTATAATAAGCTTGAAAGGTACAGAGTCAACATCCAACTCTTTTTTTACACACCTTTAAATTTTGGCCGTTTCGTAGACAGCGCGTAGTGTTCCACGAGCGCCTCGAAAGAGATTTTAGCAAAACCGTTGGGGCCTAGCAGAGCTGAAGCCTACTGGGGCCATGGGTTTACTTCCAAGACGAAAACCCGGGTTCTGGAACGCTACGCAAAGAAGGAACATCCTCCTTCTTAGTTGTTCACTCTTGACAGAGTGATTGTGGTTGACAGTGTTATATTTTCGTTGGCGAATGAGGCTCCCTCGATGCGCCTCCACTTGTCACGGTTTACAGCGTCTCGGGAACTCTGGACTATGGAGGTTTGCGTTGCAGCTCTGATGTGTCTGTCCAACGCGTAGATGAACGCCTGCGTGACCGCTTCCCTGCCACTTGTCCCTGGACAAGGAGTCGTTCCATGGAGTGATCGTAGTGAACAACATGACCGAAATATTTGAGGATTCGTACTTACACAGTCGACGATAACCTCTGATTGATTTTTAGCTCCTCCAGGATCGAGACGCCCGGATCGGTCGATCCTAAGTGCTGACCAAGGGATCCCCAGTAGTCTCCGCCAGCACCATATCTCGAGTGCATCGATTTTGCGTCGGTCTTTGAGGCGAACCGTCCACGTATCAAAGGAACATAGGTGTGGTTTTAGTCAGTAAAATTCTGACACGCCCTCCCGCACTGCCTTAAAGCAGGAGAACTCATTGGATGAATTCCCACCTTGAAAAAAAAACACCTGTAGTAAAATTTCTGTTTGGTCATGTTGAGTTGATCTTGTTAATTTCTTTAAAGGTTCTGTCTCTCATTGTGGAAGAGTGGTTTCTGGGTGCGCAAAGGTCTGGGTGATGCTTACAATCGGCTCATCAAGCCTTGGTTGTCAAGACACGTAAGGTCTGACCTCACAGCTACTGCCCAAAAGGAAGCAGTAAAAACATTTACTACAAATCTAGAGAAGTACCTCTTGACGGAGCCTATTAAAAATAGAACCATTTTGGGCTTAGATCCAGGATTTAGAGCTGGTTGCAAGGTATTTGTTTCCTACAATAATTTGGAATGCTACTCTTCCCTTAATACAAAACCATACTTCTTTTTTAATTATTATTTCAGGTCGGTATAATAAATTCAAATGGTGAGAAAATGGATGCTTGTACTATTTATCCAGATTTGAGGCAGCATAAAGCATTTGATCCAGCTGCCAAACAGCTGAAAGAATTAATTAGTAAATATGGGTAAAACATCAATTATGAAACAATGTTAAATCATGTTTTTCTTCATACTGGTTACTTACTTGTAATTGTTTATTGTTTTTTACAGTGTAGAATTAATTGGTTTAGGAAACGGCACAGCCTGTCGTGAAACGGAATTGTGGCTGAAAAGTAATAATATTTGTGACAATGTTCCTATTATTATAGTGCCTGAACAAGGCGCCTCTATTTACTCCATAAGCAAAGAGGCACAAAAGGTATGTCCAGCTGACCATAGGTCTATAGAGTCGTACTTCTGCTCTATATTTATGTCTTCTACTAAATTGTAACACCATTATAATTATTTGATCATTTAAAACGCTCAGGAACACCCAAATATGGACCCAAACTTGATATCAGCTTTATCAATCGCAAGAAGGGTATTGGATCCTTTAGGAGAGCTAATAAAAGTGAGTATCTATCATCTATATCTATAGCATAATGTCTGAATGTAAAAATACAACCGAATTGATAACCTCCTCCTTTTTTTCTGAAGTCGGTTAAAAAGCAAATATAAAGCTTTTAGTAATGGACCAATTCTGTTCTTAGGTTGACCCGAAAAATTTGGGCGTTGGCATGTATCAGCATGATATTCCTCCTAAAATGTTGGAGACTGCACTAGATAGTGCTGTCGAAAAGGTAGTTAGTTTAGTTGGTGTTGACATAAATACTGCATCTCAAGCAATGTTAAGGTAAAATAAGCACTTACAGTTGTTGTATTCCTTTGTTGTTATAATTCATTTTACACAGGTAATAACATTTTCTCCCTCGTATATTTTCAGGCGTATATCAGGTCTAAATGAAGGAAGAGCTAGAAAAATCATAGAATACCGACAAGAAAACAGTGGTTTCGGAACAAGAGCTGAGATCCTGAAAGTTCCAGGAATTGGAAAAATTACGTTCCAACAATGCGCCGGGTTTTTAACAGTATTGGATAGTTCCGAGCCCTTGGATACAACTATTATCCACCCAGAGAGTTATAAAATAGCTAAATCGTAAGTTTCCTTCTTATTGGAAACAAGTAACCCGCCCCAGCTTCGCACGGGTGTTACATACAACCTTTGAAATTCTCGGCTTTTCTCTACATTCTTCTTGAATGACTCATCTAGTAGTTTTAAGCTTATCGCGAACAGACAGACAGACAGGGTTTTGTTTTATAATAATCCATATTAATATTATAAATATAAAAGTAATTCTGTCTTTTACGCTTTCACGGTTAAATTAAAGAACCGATATTGATGAAGTTTGGTTTTTTGTAAGTCTGAACTCCAACAAAAGATGGGTAAGGTAACATTTTATCTGGCTTCAATTTCGCGGTGCAATCCGCAAAAATACAAACGGACAAAGTCGCGGGTGGTAGCTAGTAATATTAATTAAGATTAGTGTGCAATTTGATTTCAATTTACTAGTGAATTATGCTTACAGGTTTGCAAAAAAGATTGGCGTCAATTTAAAAGATATTACAAAACCCCATTTCCCACAATTAGTTGAAAGTAAAATAGTAATGATTGACATAAACCAAACCAGTGAAGAATTAAAGACTGATGTGTGTACCTTGGAGCTCATAATAAACGCATTCAAGCAAAAGAAGTATGAAGACAATGTGATTACATTTTGTAAACCTGTTTATTCTGTTGCTGTGCAAAATATGGATCAGCTAACGGATGGCACAACTCTAACAGGTGAATAATTCGAAGTGCTTACCCGAAAAACTTTCTCAATAATGTTTACGGAATGTGGATGGAATGCATAGGCCTTACCTATGTATTTCGGCCTACGGGTTTAAACATACAAAAACTTATACGCACCTAAAAGGTTCAGCCGATATACGTGCCTTACAAGTGCCCGCTAAGCCCGAACTGCCCGCCTTAGGGTACATTTCTACTGTTACGAAGCTGGGGGAAATGGAGAGGAGCGGACCGTGAATTGGGCTATCGCAACGCTCGAAATCTCCACTCTGCGTCAGTGAAAATAGTGTAAGTGGAGCGGAGTGGAGCTGAGCGAACTTTCAAAATAAAACAAATTAACATGCGGCCTCGAGTCGGACAGCCGGGTCCCGAAGTCCGAGCGGAAGGTAGCTCAAATTCACTCACCTCGCTCCGCTTCAATGGAAACACTTATCACTCACCACTCAGGAGAAGAATTCCTGTCCTCTCCGCCCAGCTCTGCTTCAGTGAAAACGCGCCCTTGTGGTGATAATAGTGGTGTCGCGTCTCAGTGTGAGCTAACAAACCTTAACGCTCCGCTTCAATGGAAACACTTATCACTCACCACTCAGGAGAAGAGTTCCTATCCACTCCGCCCAGCTTTGCTTCAGTGACCGCGGTTTGATGCAGCATTGTGCAAACATATGGTGCCCGGCACGGCAAAAAAACACTGGTTGACGGCGCAGAGCCTGAATAACAAGGTGTGTTACGATGCGGCACCGTACCGGGCCCGTATTTGTTTTTTTTTATTGTTGATTGGGTCGAGCTTGACTACTGTCTCATGAGATGGAAAGTGCCGAGTGGTCGACAATGGAGCACGCTTGCCTAGAAGAAACTTATTCATATTCTTTTGACGACGCCAAACCATGACAAAGTGGCCAAGCCCCGAAACGCCTCACCTTAGCGAAAACTAACGGCAAAGGGTAACCAGCCACTTTTTTTTGTCAGTTACACTTTCATGCTTATGTTCTGTAACTTGATTTGAGGAACAAATTATTTGCACAGTTGTTTAACATAACTTGACAAAAGTTGCTCATGCGCGCTATTTTTCACTTGATGTCCTACGTAAGCGAACGCGAAGCGAAGCGGCGCTAATGGAACAAACAAACAATTGATACTCTGTTGCGGTGGCTTACGTGACCTACTACTCGTGGGTGTGGTGCGGTGACAAGCAAAGCGAAGCAGTTTTCGTATTGACGCGCGAACTCTTTCAGTGCGATGACTTGTATTTATATAAATCGCGGCTGAACCAGTGAATTCGCGCGCACGTAGGTCAGCCGCAGCATCGTGCTGAAATCTCGTGAACCGCATCGAATCGCTTCACTATCGCATTCTTCTTCTTCTCGAATCGTGGTTTTTATTGCCCTCGAAAGTATTTGGGCCCAGTAGCTTGCCTCGTTCATAGCGGTGTCAGTGGCGTTTTTAGGTCTTCCAGAGTGCAGATGTAGGAACATTTTTTTGGGCATTCTAATAAGTGGACCATCGTCTGGTCAGGAGCACCGCACTCGCAAGGAGTGACGGTGGTGTCTATAATCCCCCATTTTGCCAGGTTGTGTTTGCAACGGCCTACTTGGATGTACTTCCGTTGTAAAGTAGTTAAGCTAAAATCACATGAATACTTAATTATTACATTGTTATTACATTCCAGGTGTTGTACGCAATGTTGTACCTTTTGGATGTTTCGTTGACTGCGGCGTGGGAGACAACGGCCTCATTCACCGAAGTAATTTAGGAGGCAATCAGACGCCGAAGCTAGGCGATAGAGTAGCCGTCACCGTGATCGGACAACCAAAACCAAAGAAATTGCAACTAAGATTGAACGCAATTATAGACTGATACCAGTAGGTAATTAATTTTTAATAATCATTTTGTAGACTTGAATTATTGTTGACTTATTATTAAGTGAGTAAATCATATTCGCGAAATAATGTTTTATTAATTAGTTAAGAATCAAACAATAAGTAGTAATTATTCAGCCTCCAGTATGGAAATCTGTTTAGGATTAAGGCCATAAGTGTGGAAGACTGCTTTATTTACTATCGCATCACATATCCCGGAGGTAACTCTGCAATCATAGAAAAAGGTTAAGGAATTTTTAGTGCTTCTTTACCGATCTACGTCAAACGGGGTGAATAGGAACGCAAGGGTAAGGGCAAAACTTTTGTTAGGTTTTTTACTTTGGTATATATTTATATACCACTAATTTTTAATTAGTGCAAATGCTTAAAGGGCTTATTATAAAAGGTCTTGTTACTATTGAAATAAAGTCTCAATAAATAATATTCATAAACAGCAGTTATTAGCGTTTGTTTATATCCCAAAATGTCACTCAATTTATGGAAATATTGTACTATTGATTTAAAAAAGAATGAATGGCGATCAAAATGGAAAAACACTGCGCGTAGTTTTTCTAGTAGCAATTGTTATGAATGATTGATTCAATTATGAATTTACCAATTATCACAAACTTTCGTGGACAATTTTGGGATTTGTTTTTTTTTTTTTAATTTTGAGTACACAAATAATTATCAGTAACGGGTATGGATAGAGCCCAATTTTATGTACTAATTAGAAAATTGTGGTGCTTTATTGATTTCTCTCAAAGCATCAGTTTTTATTACGACAAATGAATAAATAGGAGTACTTAGATGTCGGGGAACAATTGTTAAGTAACGCGAAAATCCCCTTCAAACTTTTGTTCCTATTCACCCCGTTTGACTGTATTCATAGCACCCGTCTTTGAAAGACAGGTGCCATGAACGCTTAAGTGATTAGTGTCTACATAATTCCACTACTGGGCAAAGGCTTATCCCTATGGCTTTTTTCGATTCATGGCTAACGTCGACCACTTGTCGTTTCGTTTTGACCAGCTCGTCCCGCTGTTTTCTACGGGGTGAGCCACGACGCCTTCTGGCTGTGTCAGAGTTGCACATAGTGATTATAGAAGATATTTTGGTCCACAGCTCACACCACAACAGCCGAGGCCGGGGCAGACTCAATGTTCTACTTTTATTTACTCTTGATTGATTACGAAAAACTACTCTTCCTTACCTTCGACTTAATTTAGATCTTTTCTCGCGGTTGGCAACTTTCATAACTTGTTCTAATACAGGTATTTCTTCCTTTGAGTAATACTGTATTTGGTTTCGGAACATTTTGCTGTGCATTGCGTCCCTAAAATTATATTACTACTGTTATTATTTTAAATTATTCTTTTTAACTTAAATACAAAGTCCTTTAAACATTGTCTTCTTTAGGGGTCGATTGATGGATAAGCTGGAATAGTTTACTTGTTTAACATTAGTAAATTGATTCTTTTTGATGATTTCTCTAATGTTTTTGCAGTATTTGGCAGCAAATGTTTCAAGTCAACCTTCTCGGCACGCTTCGCTGTGGTAGTCAACACTACAATAAAATTCTCAGCTCCATTTCACCGAGATGGTGCCTGTTTCAATGATTCCACATATTGTTCAGTTGCGCAGACGCTTGAGTTACAAAACTACACCAATTTTCGAATAATTCAACTCAAAAATTTTGGAATCAATTTGCGAATAATTAAAAAAGCCACTGAACTTCACTCGAAGAAATCCAAAAACTCGGTAGACTGTATCTTCACTACAGCAGGAAAAAAAACGGGGCTGGCTAAGAAATGGCGTTTCATTTCTTAGCCTTGTATAACAAACTGAAATATTTTACATCATACCATAAGATTCCGTCTATAATTCTAAGAATATCCGGCAAAGTCATGCTGTTGCCACCCGAAGGTCTATCAACCATGTAGTCCGTTAGATCAGCTGATAGTAAATCATATGGTGGGGGCTGAAAACAATCGTGTCATGTTTATTTTCTATACTTAGTTTCTTCTGCTGATGCTGTATTGACATAATATGTTACCTGTTCCCACATTTGTCTTAAATGCATTCTTGGATATCCGTCACGCTGACCTTTAGAGGATATAGAGACTGTCATCGCCAAATACATCGGCTGTGGTTTTTCTAATTCTAGCACATAAGGCGGCGAATCGTTTAATTCCTGTAAAACTCGAAAAGTTTATTCTTATTCTGTCCTTTTAAAGTTATTATTCCAAATTGTATCTACTCACCGGGTGAAACATTCCTTTTTCGGTTATAATAAACTCCTCATTGCATTTTTCAGTTTTATTTCGTCTTAAAAGTTCATTTTGTTGGTAACGTTTTCGATCTGTCAGATCCAAAATCTCGCAGGCAACTGTTGTCCTATTGGTATTTTTTTTTTAAAATTAATTCAACAATAGTAGATGTACTACAGTATGCAGAATAAATACAAAAGAAATATGTACTCCTACATTTCTGGCATGGTACTGGCTGTTTTAGACAAATCGAAAAGGTCACAGTCTCCTGGAATTTTCGTCCTAACAAACATTCGAGAGGAGGAAATCAAATTAGTAACCATATAAACGACATTAAAGAAATCTTACGTGAAAGTAGCAGGCTCCTGAAGCGTGTAGACGGTCATCGTTATCCATTCTGCGGTTTTTGGCTGAATCGTACCCCAGCATGGAGTCATCACAACGTTTAGAATATTAGCTATTCTTTCCCTACAATATCGTCCAATTCATTAGTGCGATGTTTTTTCGTTACACTTATTTTATTAAAGGTTTAGTAGAAAAATAATGCTGCGTTGTTATTAAAGAAAATAAAATAATTCTGCACAACTTACGGCAGCCAGATGAACCTCATGACATGGTCAGTGTCGTTGTAAATGCTTATTATGTCTCTGGACAAAGAGTGTGTTGGCATGATTGGTATCGTCAGATGTTCCGCTGACAAATAAACCTGGAGAAAAGATATTGGTAAATGGTTTTTTAATAATTCTTTTTTGTATTCTCGCAATTGACCATTATGTTACCTTATGGTAACTGTTATATTCTTGCGCAAAGACTTTCCCCCATTTTTTCAATTTCTCTTGTCATTTCAGTTGTGTTTTATCTCTTATCGTATCGGAAGCTACTCAAATTGTGTTTTAGAAACTAATACAATGCTGAACAAGTGGTTTTTCTTTTTTTTTGTTTACATGTGTTCAGCACTTGCTCATAAAATACAATTTGGAATGGGTACAGTCGACAATATAATAAGCCAATTTCTTACTGATATTAATATGATATTAGATCATAATAATGTCTGTAAAAAAATTGCTTAAATAGGTTGAGTTTTTCTTGAGAAAACATATCCCTAGCAACTTGTTAAACTCAACTTGTTGTTAATTTCTGTGTATCTTTCGGTGTCTTCAAGGTTAGAGTGAATAGGCTCTTAATAAACTAGTGCGCCTGACCATCAATGATTGCATTTCCGCTTACCATCAGGTGGGATCGCAGTCAAGCACTGGTTTATATGATTAAAAAAAAAAACTTTTTTATCCAATAAATGATTTCTATTTCTGTTTCTAAGCGATAGAATATAAAAGTTAAAAAAAAACAACTTTTTCAATAAAATATTTTTTTTATACAATTAAAAATGATACAATAGCACGGACTTCTTACCTATGTTGTCGCAGTATTCATATACTAATATTCAAAATGTCTTCAAGTGCATGCACCATAAAAATAAGAAACTTTCCTATCTTGACAACTTCAAAAGAATTTTTAGCTCTATGGTCAGTTTAGACTAGTATTATAAGCAGTTCTTACCACATTTATTCTGTGAGCCTCTCTGATGACCCTTTCGACATAACAAGGAATATCCAGCCTCGTCTCGATACAGTTTGGTAGACCTCCCTGTCCTTTCACTAGGATCTTCACAGTTTCATAACCAAATGAACACAAGAATACCACCTGGGCAATCCAAAAATTGTTTCTGTAAGTCGCAAGATGTGAACTCTCGAAATGAAACAATGATATTGTGACATCTAAATAGTTGGCATACTGCTGTTGCCCTTATTAACTTGTGAAATGGCAAGATAACGAAACTTTTTTTAAGTTTAAGCTGCGTATAGAATTGGTATTTGAATTTGATAGGAAAATAAATGAGATTGTTTTGTGTGTGTTTTGAAACCAAGGGTCAGGACGGCTGTCAAAGCCGCTAGGTGGGTTAAACAATTTTATAAATATAACATAAAGTGCTTCTAAGAATGTAAACTAATGTTGGGAATATAATAAATGGTTAACAATATTATTATACTAGCTTCTGCCAGCGGCTTTGCCCGCGTTAAAGTCGGTTTCTCCATACCAACTTTGGATCCCCGTTTCAGAATTTCGGAAAATCCGTTCTTAGCGGATGTCTAAACCCTATAAGGAACCTACCTGCCAAATTTTAAGTTTGTAGGTTTTATAGTTTCTGAGATTTCGCGATTAATCAGTACCTAAGTGGTATTTCGTTTTTATATATGTAGCAAAGATTACTAACCATTTTTCAACCATATTACAAAGGGTATATATAGGCGATATATATACGCGAAAATGAGAAAATTTGGGTATTATGTTGTGCTAATAATTTCTTACAGGCAGCTGCTTACTGCAGACCAATTTCTGAGTAATGGTACTTCTATTCTAGCAGTAGTAATTTTTGATATTTTACCTCGTAATCGATCATTTCCATTGGCATAAACGCAAACGGTATGGCTAATTTACCGAGGGGCGGTACTTCGGCAAAAAATAGTAAACAGCGGATCACAGAATCTGGAGAGACAGTGTTTCCGCGAAGTAAGCGCCAAGTCGTGAACACATCTGTCGGGTTGTAAAGCCACACGATCTGAAACGTTGTTTAACTATTTATAATATATTTAATTGCTAGTTGTTCCTCTCGGTTTCACCCTCAACTTGATTACTGTTCCGCTCTTTATGGTCGTAGCGAGATGTTATATAGCACTCACTAGCTTTTGCCCGCGGATTCGCTCCCGTCAACTGACTACTCTATTCTGCTCTACCCAACTCTACCCTACTCCACCCTACTCTACCCTAATCTTCCGTACTCTACCCTACTCTACCCTACTACCATTTTTTTATTTTTTTCTTTCATAAAAACTTTCTCACACGTGATGGCCGGATCAAGGGAAATAGGGATTCATTTATATATATGTATATATATATAGATATAGCCTTTCGCAATAAATGGGGTAACTGACACTAAGAGATTTCTTCAATCCAAACCAGTAAGTAGTCCGTTCTTTATTATATTAGCGCGTTCAAACAAAAAATCTCTTCTGTTTTATAATATTAAAGAAGGGTTGTGTGTGCGTGATGGGCATAAAATCTAGTTTTGCTAAGACAAGACAATCCTTTTACAATACACTTACTCAGAAACCCGCTATTATCCCTACCGCTTTTAGCAAACATTGACTGTTTTCCGCTCTAGTGCGGAAAAGTGCGCGAGCTTGACCCCGTGACAATTTATTGTATTTATCGTATCAAGCTGGGTGCTAAGCGGCCCCCCACGAGATAGCTCCCGTTTATTTGGTTCTTCGTAAGTGCATTAAAAAAAACGTGGTTTGTTACATGTGGAAATTTGTCACTGCAGCATTTGCCTCCATAAAATCCTCACCTGCGTCTCAGGCGAATTCCGCTTCGGCCGCAATGACAAACTTTCTTCGTTGTATCAAAATGTACTATTATAGTGTCTTCATTTGCTTCCAACTACCTGTACCAGACTACATTCTATTTCCTGAGAGACCATCTGTGTATTTTATTGAAAGTCTAACTCACCCGTATGACTGGATCCAAATTGTTGATAGGGACTCGACCACAGTCTAGCATAGCCAGATATCCAGGATCTAAGGGTCGACGCAGTGGCGTCAATAAGCCCCTAGTGTTTAAAAAAGCATAAATATGCACGTAAATAAATAAAGTTCTTTGGTTTGGCATCGTCATTACGTAACAAAGCGTGTTCACTCCTTTGATAGAATAGTTGAACTTCAAAAACAGGAGGTTAGGGTTATCTGGCTGCAAATAAATAATTTAATATCTATTACACGCACTTGTGTCCGACCGAACTTTCGCAAACAAGCCGAAACAGCTTCGGCCCAGGTTCGGCAAAAAACGAAATTAGTCAAGCTTCAGATTAGCCCACAAAATCAAACCCTCTAAAGTTCTTCGCCATGAACACTAGTTTCGGTCAGACACTAGCAACGATAACAGTGTTTAAGAAGAAACGCAAAAAGCTATTACCGAGACGATTCCGCTAAGAGGATACAGTTCCACGAGCGGCCTGTGAATGCAGGTGTGCCGCATTTCGTACAAAGAAGTTCCAACTTTGACCTCTATCATTTCGCAATCGCATATCTTCTCTCTGCGAAGGTTCCATGGGACTGGTGCCTGGTACACGCAGCCCATTACGAATACCAGTTCGACATAGTCGTTTCGTATACATAGATCAGGTGCAAAAATGTTAACATTTAGTGGGATATTTGGTCGACAGTCTGCGAAAGCATGGTTTAGCCTGGAAATTTCACCTTTGGTTATAATATGTAATTACTGGTGAAGATACAAGTTAGCGTAATAAATGTAGGTTCTTACTCACTCTTCCACGTTGATGATATTCCAAACGCAGTGATTGCTCAAAATCACTGGGCATTTATTTGATAATGTACGCTTTACCTGCAAAATTATATTAGGCATTGAAGTTTATATTTCGGAAATTCATCATCATCATCCAGAGTCCAATTTGCCCGATGCTGGACATATGCGTCTATTTTCTTGTGTCAATCCCCATGTTACTGTGCTAATCTCATCCAAGTTCTACCCGTGATGCGAACGATATCGTCTGCCCGTCGCGCTGCCGGACGGCTAACATTCCTTCTTTCAGCCCTTGGACGCCATTCGGTTACTGCCTTATTCCACCTATCAGTACCGCGCTTTGCCATGTATCCTGCCCAACCCCATTTGAGTTCCATAACTCGATTTCCGATATCGAAGGCCTTGATTCATCTTTGGTTCTCGACATTAACTCAGTCTAGTAGCTCGGAACTTACCTTATGACAAGCATAGAACACTCCATGATGGCTTTCAGTGCAAGTCGTAGCTTGTACACAGCTTACTGCGTGCGTGTACATCCATGTTTCAGCACTGTATATTTCATTCATAGGGAAATTAAGTCTGATACATTTAGTAACCTGCTGTCTTCCTCTCATTATCATGTTTTTAGTTCAATTTACTACCTTACAGTAGGAATCATCATAATACCCCAAAGTGCCATAATTATTTTCATTTACGTCCTCCAGAAATCAACGTATATTGCTCATCTGTCCTTCTTCCTTGTTCTTGAGTGCTCTGAATTTACCTACCAAATAACCGACCAATTTTCGTAAAAATACGAAGAGAAACGCACCTTAATAGTAGGATAAATTCCGTCATACCATACAGTGCAAACGGTCTTCGTTACCGGCTGTATCTCTTCAATCTCGCCGTACTCCGTGCGGAAGAGGACCGTGTACTTGATTGACAGTTGGCGTGACCCTGCCCCGTCAGGCGTCACCGTCAATAGCACCTCGCAGTGATTTGATGGTTTTAAAGAGTTCTGTGGGATGGTAATAAGGGCTAAGCTAAGATTTTTCAATAGTTAGAGAACTTTTCTAAAAGCAACGGTTCGTGCTGCGACCGCGGTAGAATACCGTTGTAGAGACAAGAGACTGCGTTAGGGAGCACGGTGTCTAAAGTGGCAGTTCACACCGCGACTGTCTTAAAATTGAAAAATAAAATGACGGTTTGACTACCCTTGTGCGTGTGGAACCCTACTCATTACCATCTCAATCACAGAATGAAGGGGCGGCAAAATGTTCTCTAATCCGTCGTTATCTTCTACGCGCTACGCCCGCTGCGCCTGGTACGGAATGGGAGAGAACTCGTAGTCTCCCTTTCCCTTTCTGCAGATCACCTCATCCCATGGCTCTGCACTTCCGACCATAGGTCGCACCACGGCCGGCAGCGTCAGGTCGCTTCTGACTTCAGAAACGAGGTCACGATGTGGCTCCTTCCATACGACACTTAGCCAGCGTATGCCACGCCGTGTCAGATGTAGATCAAATCGGACCCAAGGTTCGGGTTTCTGATTCTACAACTCACCATAGCAGAATCGATTTGGAGCCTATCACCGCTGAAATCATCTCCCATACCATCAATTAAGTAGTACAACTTAGACGTGTAGTAACATGAACCTTTGTTGTACAAAGTCACTGGGATTGTCGACCTTTCTCCAACAACAATGTCGTGGAGATTATTTCGTTTTGGCATTATCTGTAATATTATATGTATATTAATAAAAGGACTAGTAATTCAGGCTTTCAAATAATATAGGTAGGTACATTACGAAAATAAGTGAGTACCCTTAAATCAGGCAATTCGGAATATCCTGAAATAGCGATGAATACCTCTGTCGGTTCTCCGACTGGCCTGAAAAAATATGTATTTAAATGCCTTGATGAGTAGTAATACACCAGCATAGTGTATGTATTGTCAAAGGTTTCACCTGCCATCGATCAAGCAAACACATGATAGAGTTATGGTGGTTTCATAGATGTAATCATGCATTTTGGGGAAAAACCACCAGTGATAATAGAGTATCTCTTTGGGAGGCAGTACTACAGCTCCGCCTTCGTCTGCACCCAACCAATCGACGCTGCATAAAACTCGTATGCTGAAAATTAAGAAATATGCTGATTAAAATTTCTATTTACTAAAGGGTAAAAGAGTAGATAAATAATTTATTTTGCGCGACACAACAGAAAAGAAAACACGCACTTCGCAAACAGCGGCAACAGATTATTATTTTACTAAGTAAGTCATATACTTACCTACGGTTTGCCACCTGTAGGTAGTGACCCCAACAGCTACATTACTGTCATAAAGTCCCGATGAAAGGTCTAAATTTTTTGTATGTGAGAAATATTAACGTACTGTATGTCCATTCTCGTCAAATTGTGAAGATACGAAGTGCAGTAGTTAGTGCATCCAGTAATAGTTGGGGGGAACTCGAGCATAGCATGAGTGCCTGGGTGGTAACCGTGGGACATCACCTCCACTTGACTCATTTCCGCGTTACCCGTGAAGCTTATACGGGTCTGTTGAAAGTAGAAACATTAAACTACCTTCTACCTCTAGCTGAGTATACTTTAATGAAGAGCTTATAGGGGAATCATAAGAATAAAGTAATCTGATACTCAAATCATATTCGTTTTTCTGCAAACTATCTCAAAAACCGCTGCATCAAATTAATTATGCAAAAGAAACTACTAACTTTTTGTACTTTGTTTATGATAAGGTCCCAAGCCTCACAGTAATCTCCGAAGCACTTCGGTTCTAAAGCCACCGATATTATCTGCCATCCACGGCTAGGCACGATTCCACAAATAGGCATTACGACGAAATTCCTGCAAAAAAATATGTGCTAATCTTCGAATATATTAAAGCGATTTAGGTACTTAGAATAGATACCTTATTTAAGGGGTGACCAGGCGGTTGCAAACTAGCGTTCCAACCAACGTGACCTTGGTTAATGTATTTGATTTGTGTTGCGGCTATATGGATGTAAACCACGCGCCAACCCGTTCGGTGGTTGGGAAAACACGTCTCCCAACCAGTTAACCACCAGTAGTTGAAGGTCATGGATTACAACGGCTGTCTACACGGATTGAAACTAGCAAGGTCACCTTGGTTGGGGCGTTGGTTTGCAACCATCTGGTCACCCCTTTAAACCATTTAAAACAGGTAGGTACCCTAGTTTTTGATTATATGTATGTGGCTAAGCTGGGGAGATGCCTTCCAAATCGGCAACCTATAAACCCTTAGGTATAACTTTTGAACCAGTGACCGAAAAATTCTGATATTTGGCGACAAGTTTCGACTGATTAGCGACAATTTTCTTGTGTTATCAAAATTAAAATCTTTGATGTTAGCCATGCCAATGTCAGGCCTACGCGAATATCCGTTTGCATACCTACAAGACCAATATATTATAATACCTATATTATTATTCGCAAAAGACGTTATCAAATGAAAAATTCTTACGTGCCATAAGGTGGATCAAACTTGAAATGCATAGGAACATCAAACTTGTTCGACAACATGAAATTCGCGAACGTCGTTCTTGTTGGTACTGTTGGTGGAAGAATTACCTACACAACACCAAACTGCTTAGAAAACAACTAGGAATCTCACACGTTACAATATTTAGAAGAGTGATTGCTAAGTAGCTACTTATTTTCTTTCTTAAATAAAATAAGCCATGCGTATCACCTCAGTAGGACAATCCCACTCAGTCGTCCATTCGGTGCAAGGCAGCCATGTGTTCCCAGTGCAAGGAATACGGAACAACGTGTGTTTCAACTTGAGCTCTTGAGTATCATCGTTGAAGTTTTTGTACTGATAGTCCCCGCACATCAGGTACCCATAGACTTCGTTCTCAATCTTGGGCCTAGTAAGATTTTATTTTATGAAGTTAGCTAAAAATGTATTCAAAGAAAAAAATTTTTTTTGTTTAATTACCCACCTAATAATTTTAAATAGGAATGCAAAGATTCTTACCTGAATCTAACAGTAAATAGTCTTGATTCATTAGGAGGTATAATAGAAGCGATAGGGTCCACCAGAAATATGTTATCAGGATCTGAAAAATTTAATTTTCTGAAACGAAGTTCATAAAACATTTTGATATCGCCACAGACCATAAGGTAAATAAAAATTATAAGTTTGCTACAAATCATAATTAGAGGTTCTTACTGCTAGTTAACCGACTTCGAAGATCTAAAGATAAAAAGTCACAGGTTAAATCATCTTGACTTGCAAATTAACATTTTTAAAAGAGGAAAGGACTTCCGTACCCTAATTCTACTGTTCACCTGTGTGTAGAACCAACTACGATTAAATAATAATGTTGATTGCATCAATGTAGCCCATGTAGTTATGTACATGTTATATCAACGTCCGTTGAATTTCAAACAGTAGTTAACGCTGTGTCCAACGGGAGCAGGCGTTTATTGTGGAAGCCGCGCATTGCATGCGGCAGACATAAGTGTTGTGTGAGTGTGACCCCTGGTCTTATGTCATGTGAGTGTCATTACAATGCAAATAAATTCAACTTCTCCAAATAGGACGAAAGGTAACGTTAACTAACTTTATGAAAAGAAAGTGAATGTAAGCCGACCTGGCATCCATTGAATATAGCCCTCTTGTTGTTCATGATTAGTAACACAAATAGTTTGCGATATATTCCGAGTGACATCCACAACACTTCCTGTGCCAAAGTCGAGATATCTCTCAAACACAGAAGCTGACGGTAGGCTGCTTAATCGATTTAGACTATTCTCCATGAAGTGGACGAAACGAGACTTTTGCTTCCAGTTCTTCTCAAAAACGTGCTCTTGAATACAGAATAATGGGTTTCCCGGCAATACAACCGTTGCAAACACGTTCAAGAATAAGGGTTCCTGGAATTACTCGTTAACTGCTTTGACAACACAATAATAGGCGTAAATTGGACTCATCACAATAACAGTGGAAATTGCACCGTTTATTCTGCGAGTCACTCGTAGCTCAGAAATGAGTTGACCCCGTCCAGTCAACATTGGATCAGATTCAAGACATTATTTTGAGTGAGAAGTTCGAGTATTTAGATGTTCGATTTACAGTGGTCGATCAAATGATATTCCATTACTTGGTTTTCGATTTAGCATACTACACCCCTCATAACATACCTGATTGAGAACCAAACAGACTAATTCCGCAGTATATATTCCAAGAGCAGTACCAGTAAATGTGACTATGGTGGTGATATTTTCACATGCCCTGATGAGACCGCAGTTACCTGTTGAAATCTAAAGGCAAAGTTTTTAATCCAATGTCAGTTATAACGATATTTTATCGGATACTAAATAACGAATAATGAAGATCCTACTTGAAAGCACCCCTGGCCACATGCTGGCATATACCACTGGTATGTCGTGTCCACTGATGACTTATTCACTATGTTGATCACTTCTGTTCTTTGATCCGACACATTTTTGCATATCCGAAACAATAATTTTCTTTTATCTAGTGACACTTTTGGACCTAAAAAGGAAAACAAAAGCCACTGAAATTTGTTTTATTTTGTGTTTGTTTTCAAAAGCCCAGGACAATATTACATAAATAACTAGCATTTTGCGCGCGACTTCGTTCGCGAGAATATCGTATTTTCTCCTAAAAAAAAGAAACATTAGTACCTATTGAGACTTCTGTGCGTCGGAAAGCACGTCGGTCTTGTCTATCATTCGTAGATTGAGACATTCGTTACGGATAGCCATAACTCGCAAGTCTAATTAAGCAGTCGTACTAATGGGCCTACCACACGCACAAGCTTCACCAGTTTTGCCGGAATACCGTGTAAAACTGTTTGAGTTTTACCAACCATACGTACAGTGTTCCATTTACAAACCGGTCTGTGCAGGCAAAATTGTTGTTGAAAATTGTGCTTATGGGTGTGGTAGGCCCATAAAGGGTATCGAGTTTACTGCTCTTCGACTGTAGATGTTGGACAGGCAGCCACTCCACGGAAATGACTAGTATCCAGATTCATCCGTCAAACTCGAGAATGGTTCAATAAGAACGGTAAGTAATGAAACACTGTTAAATATCAATAGCGAGTTCATACACATAGTATTCATAGCTAAAGTTATGTACCTACTTTTAGCGTTGGAAAAAGCATTGTGTGTTGCAATGCTTTCTCAAAATGAAAGTCATAGATCTTGCGAAAGAGTGGATATAAAAAATAAAAACATGAAAACTAACAATAAAATTAATTGCCTATGCCTTATGTACGGCAAGACGATTAGCTCTTGTTTACGTTATATTAAAGCCTTCAACAAAAAATGAGTCCGTTGCCTGTGCGTAAATTAGATCACAGGGTATGAGGCTCACCATAGCATTTCCCAGTAACGGTGAGCCTATAAGTGTTGCCACTGGTGTCGTCTACAAGAAAATATTCAGTGAATGACTGCCCGACAATGTTAGGCTTGAACACAATCCTGATTTGGGCGCTGTCACCCGGATTCACAAATGTCGACGTAATGGAGACTTTGAAGACTCGGTCCACATTATTTAGAATATATATGCTTGACACCCTGTACGTCAGGCTTTTCTGAAATGTGATAAATCACAGTGTCAATATTGAGATGATGGCACCGAAATTGGTATGAGGATAAAGCTGAAATGCGTTTGTAGTCACCTACTCGGTCCAAAAAATCCAGTCAAAAATCCTTGACTGGTTCCTGACTATTTTATCTAATTTCTTCGACCAACTACACAACTAAACTCATTTTATAAGAACTAAAGAACAAGCCAATTGTCCGTTTAAATATCTAGGACAAAAAATTTGTTAATTTTCGTTGACGTACTTTAGCTATTTGATTTCAGATACGCTAAAAGTATTTTTTTGCCTATACACGGTTTCCTATATGCAGTGCCACCTACTGCGGCAGGAATGCAGCATTACAAGGATTGTAATAATAATTTAAAACATCAAGATCCGTGGTACATAGCTTTGGGTTGCTCAATATTCAGGGAATTCGCTTACCTCACTGGTATTTTCAATTTGAATAAATTTTTCTACTACTGTGTCTACCGGTATACATCCAAAATTGACTACTTTCACATCAGAAATACACTCAATTAAAGGAATCTCGAAATCCGGGTTGCATTCTTCGGTACTTGCCATTGCTTTATAATTATATTTTGCGAATATAAAATGAAACGTAACTTTTCCTTCGATTCGTTTCACAAAACAAAATTAAATAGAATCATCACTAGGTATTTCTTTTAAATTTACCGCCTCCACAGAGTATCAATCAATATACAGTGCGCTCAGAATACATTGACAAATAGTATTATTTTCACAAATAAACCAATTTCGTGTTTGAGTAGCTTTACTTACACAAAGAGTAAGTAGAGTAGGGTGTGAGTTAACAAACCTTACTGGTGACTATTATGTGTTGACCCCGGTTGATCCATTGCCCATTGCTGATTACTGCTGATTAGTGACTTTTTGTTTCTTCTTTCCAAGAGTCAAAACATTTTTACGGCGTTGACTCTTAGTCGATTATTGATAAAAGACTTTTAGTTGCCAATGTTGCCATAAACTAATACGTAAAGACAGAGCGATGTCCTCTAATTTTAAGAAAAAAAAAGTAACTGTCATCTACGGGTAAATATAAATCTCAATCACGTCTCAATCGAGTCTAATTTATTATTTTTCTTCGCTAATGTAAATTTTTCGAAATTAAAATCTGGCACTCAATGCTATATTAACTTCCTCTCATGTGTGAAATAATCTCTTTTAAATAATTTGGATTTACCATAAAAAACTTGTAACCATAATAATTCTGGTTTCTGTAGTAACAGACTACAGCCATTCGGACATATCCTTTGGAACGACTACTTCCTGCTCGAGATGCGTTTATTTTATGTTAATCCAAACGATAGTGAAGAATAATCTAAAATGGAATCGGGGACTGATTGGCTCTGTGATATTCTTCAGAATGTACAACTTGAACAGTTTTATTTACCAATCAGAGATCAGTTGCAGGTAAACAATAATAATTATTAATGCAATTATGTTATGAACATCCTGGTAACTTACAGTATATCCTCTCAATAATCATATAATACATTGTAGTGTTATGTATTGTTAAATATCTCATTATTTGTGTTTTCAGATAACAAGACTAGCACATTTTGACTATGTTCATGCTGAAGACCTTGAGAAGCTTGGCATCAGTAAACCTGGTGTGCGCAGGTTATTGGATGCTGTCAGAAAAAAAAAGTTGCAGTTATGGAACCGAAAGTTTTGGAACAAATTATTTGGGTCATCATCAAGCTCAGTTTCTAAGGAGAAAACTGACTTAGCAGTGAGAACTCCACAGTCAGAATCAAGAACAACTTGTATTATTCTGGAGAAGGATATTATGTAAGTATAAACTTTATAATATTCTTCAGTATCATACAAATACTCATAGAGGAAAGCCAGTGGGCTTTCCTCTATGAGTTAGTTATTTGTGTGTGGATTTTTTATTCAGGTAATCATCATCAAGGATATCTGATATATTTAGCTATAAATGTGACCTAATGACAGATTCAGAAGTAAAATTTACCTGTTATTTATTTATTTAACACTTCATGCACATAAATGTACAGAGGTGGACTTAATGCTTTAGGCACCTGTTTTTTGATCAGAAATTGTATTCATGATTAAAACTAATGAAAAGGTTAATCTATTCCTGTATTCGCCTTTTTCTCTCTTATTGCACCTCTGCATCACCCAAAGGTCGACTGGTAGAAAATGCCTAAGGCATTAAGTCCGCCGCTGTACTTTTGTGTGCATAAAGCAATAAATAAATAAAAGGTTACATTATAAATGTTGATTTTCCTTCTTTAAAGCAGACTTCTCAACACTTAATTCATTAAACCCTGAGGGAACGCCAGCATTTGCTCTGTCATTGTCTTTCTATTGTGTCTCTAATTACGCTACTCAAAAGGTTAATATAAATTTAAAAATCTAGGCTTGCTATACACAGTTATGAGGTTTATGTTAATTAATAAAAATTTAAACCTAATGGCAGGCTTATTGGTAAGCACACAAAGCACACAAGGCATGTCAAGAAAAAATCTATAATGTACTAAGCAATAAAAATAGTTTGTGTAGTTTATATTTTCTTAAAAAATGTATTTGTTTGCAGATTACATAGTGAGTTAGGCAATGGATCATTTGGAGTTGTAAAACGGGGAGAGTGGCGGGTGTCGGAACACCCATCTCAAACAGTTCCTGTAGCAGTTAAGGTTTTAAAGGCCGATGCATTCTCTCAACCAGGCATCTATGACGACTTCAGAAGAGAAGTGGAAGCCATGCACAGTTTAAAACACCCAAATCTTATCAAACTGCATGGTGTAGTGTTCCATCCATTAATGATGGTTTGTGAACTGGCAGCTATGGGTGCTTTACTGGATTATATTGTGGCACAAAATGGCAAAGTGTCTCTCAACTATATCTACAAGTGGTCAGAACAAGTTGCGTCAGGCATGGCTCACTTGGAAAAAAATCGGTTCCTGCACAGAGATTTAGCATGCAGAAATATTTTACTATCTACTTTGGAGTTGGTGAGTAATTTTACTACAAAATTTATGTTTAGAAGTACATATTATGGTACTTGTAGTGTGCCATTAGAGGTGACTAAATTACAATAATTTTCCATGGGATGGGCAGTTCTGATAGGCCTATCCTGTAATAAGTACATATTGCTATCTTCAATAATATTTTTGTGGTAAACTGATTCGGTAATGTTTGTTTTGTAAATATATTACTCATTGGTGTAAGCTATGTGGGTTTGGCAGTGATAGTTATGGAACTGTTATCATATTTAGTAGTATTTTAATTTTACAATATTTTTTTTTTTTGAGTTTAGTATTTCTTACATTTTTTAAATAAGATTTGTCATTTTCTTACTCAGTCTTCTTCTAACTTTTAGTTGTTAGGATCCTGTATCCAAAGGGTAAAAACTGGAACCTATTGCTAAGATTCCACTGTTTGACTGTCTGTCACCAGGCCGTATCTCATAAACCATGATAGCTAGACAGTTGAAATTTTTATAGATGAGTTACCTATTTCGGTTACCGCTATAACAACAAATAATAAAAATAAAATAAAATATTTAAGTAGATCTCATACAACAAATATGATTTGATATTTTTTGCCAATGTTTAATATTATAGTATGAAACCTGTACCTTTTGTATGCGACACCGCCATATAATAAATATTTAAGTGGGATACATTGTTTTTTGGTCGACCTTTCATATTGTAGTACGGAACCCTTCGTATGCGACACCGCCTCGCACTTGGCCAGTTTATTTTTTCAGAATCAATCTTGATTATATCTTTAACATCATTTCAACTCATTGAAGAAAGGCCTCGGACAAGCTTCAGAAACAAATTGTTTTTTGAAACCAGGTGAAAATTGGCGACTTCGGTTTAATGCGCGCCCTGCCGGACGCAGATGACTGCTACGTGATGAGCGAGGGGCGTCGGGTTCCTTTTCCGTGGTGCGCGCCGGAGTCGCTGCGCAGCAGACAGTTCTCACACGCGTCTGACGTCTGGATGTTCGCCGTAGCACTCTGGGAGATGTACACCTTTGGAGAGGAACCTTGGATAGGTAACACATACTTCAATGACATGATTTTTATATAACTAGCTGACTCGGCGAACTTCGTACCACCTAATATGTGATAAATGAAGAACCGCTCGACCGATTTTGTGCAAACTTCACATGACCCATCTACTAAATAGTCCGAACAAAGCCTAAACATTTGGTTTGGATAGGTGAGCCCGTTCTTGAGTTATAAAATTACAACGAAAAGTGGCATTGATTTTATATATATGTTATAGATAATAGATAGTATCATCTCTTGCCTCGAAGTCTTTTTATTGCTGCTATTTGCCTCTCACTCATACACATTGTTTAAAAGCGAAAGGTGAATAAGAGAAGTCACCTTTCCTCCTTTAAATGATAGTTTTCATGCAAATTAACGAGACCATTGTTCTTCTCGACAATAAAAAAAAGCAATCAAATTAGTAGCTGGCTCATAACATTAAGTATCGAATTACTTACTACCAATAAAGATGTGTGTTATTCATACATATACATAATGTGCTTGACCTCCTTCAGGCTTAAACGGCTCAGAGATACTGCGGCTAATAATGCGCGAAGGTCAGAGGCTGTCGGCGCCGAACGCTTGTCCTCCTGACGTGTACATGCTGATGATGCAATGCTGGGACCTTAACCCTAAGGAGAGACCCACGTTCGCCGGCATCCAGCGGTACATCGAGACCAATAAGTTCGAAACTGCTACCGCTGCACTGAGGTAAGCTAACGTTGGAATGTTATTTGACCTTGTCGTTAGAAATCGGTTGTATTACTTGTATTGCCGAATCGGGGGTAGTTAGCGTGCTTGCCAACTGTGAAGTCTTGAGTTAGATGCCTGGGTTGAGCAAAGTGTCAGTTTTTTTTTTGCGCCAACATGCCAATCATTGAAATGAAGTAGGGTGTACAACTATGCACCTGTTTACTTCATTATGAAATTCAGTTTCTTTTCTTTTATTTAGATATTTACTAAATTGTATGAAATTATAAAAGTTTCCCACAAAGAAAAAGGTCGTATTTATTAAGATAATTAAAATTGTCGCAATAACACTTCGACAACTCATTGTTATCGGTTCTCACACAAACAGCTGTCGAGTAAAATAAAAGAATGTTTATAAATTATACTTTTCCGGCGACAGTTACCGGCGGCCGAGTAAGATGAGCATAGACGCCGGTGACGCCATCATATTGATAGACAGAAGACCCGAGCTGCACTGGTGGAAGGGGCAGAACCAACGTACCTTAGAAGTTGGACTCTTTCCAAGGTAAACAAGAGACTTTAATTAAAAAATAAAAGAAAAAAAATAAGTAAGTATTGAGATTCATAACTTTGTTTTGTTTTTTGTAGCACCTTAGTGACAACGGGATTAAAAAGCAGTAAAAACAATCAGGCGGTCAAGAAATCACAAACATTGTCTCCAGTACAAAAAGGTAAGTAAGATTCTACCTGTGGGTTTGCTTGCTTGAAAATAGATGATTTGCCAAAGGGAACATATTCCCGGAAAAAATAAATTCTAAAGCTATTTGCATTTTTATTATTATTTTTATTTATTAAACATAAACACATACAAACATTCGACTTTACAATATATTATGAAGGCACTAGTTGCTGCCAGCGTCTTCACCCGCGTGAAAGAAGGAAATTATCCTAAGAGAACATACTCCTGGGAAAAAAATCTATTTCGGGATTTGGTTTACTTGTGTGCCAAATCTCATCCATATCCTATCAGCCGTTCGTTCAGTGTGAAGAAGTAACAAACATACAAACACAGGCTCAAAATTTAGTTTTTAGTGGGAAAATCATCTAATAACAAATGTCGCTCTTGGGCGGAGCGCGAGATAGTGTCAGACTTTTACTGACTAAAAACCGACTCTTGTTCCTTCGTTGACTTTCGTACCAGGACCGAGTCTTCCTTTCAGAATCACACCCTTGACCCCAGTAGGCTTCGACCCTGCTGGACCCCTACAGTTGCTGACATCTCCTTGAGGCACGCGTGGAACAGTACGCGCCGTCGACGACTTAGGGCTCGGTCCGGACCGTTTACCGGACGGTCGGACGGCAAGCTACCCATTGCTCGCCGTCCGCATGCTTGCGCCTACGGTGGCCTTAAATCGTGATCAGAATCCCGGCGGCGGTTGGGGCGTGAGGACCGTTGCCTCACGCGATCGGCCGCCTCCTTTGCTAGCATTACTGCTTCGCAGAAGGAGGCGACCGCCTGCTACTCCTCCTCGCTCCGGACCATGGCTTGTAACAAGGCCCGGCGCGAGAGATTGCCGCCGCCGATCGCCTCCACGAGGACACAGTGTTGCCCTGCCCAAGCGGGGCACACATCTCCTGTGTGCTCCAACGTGTCCTCCGTGCAACTTTAGCCTTTATAATATTATTATGAGAAGTGTTATAGCTTTTGATATAGCCAATAACAAAGAATAAAAAAATATTGTTCATCAATGGTATTCAAAATAAACTACGCGTTTGTAATTGAGCTAGTTGCATTAGTATTTGTAATCCCATTTGCAGTAACGTCTATCATTCTTCATACAGGGCAGCTCTTTAACTAAGAATTACAGTAATGAAAGAAAATGCACGGAAACAGGCTAGTTCCTTGGCAAAGGAAATTACCGCATTTTTTAAGTTATAAACAAAAAAATTGTGCCTTGATTTGTCGTACAAACGATATCAATCGTCAAAACTTCACCTTTTTCAATTCAACCCGAAAATTGTTCTATATATAATAATAAAAGGAGAAACTGACTGACTGACATATCAGCGCACAGCCGAAACTACTGGGACTATATGGGAATTTTGCGCAAGTTTTCCTTTTATGACGTAAACAAGCATTAAGAGAGGATTTTCCAAAATTCACTTCATAAGGGATCCCCGGGGCCCTGGAAAAAAATGGCAAACAAGGAACAGGAGTGGGTTTTTAGTCAGTAAAAGTCTGACACTATCCCCCGCTCCGCCCAAGAGCGGGGATGTCATTTTGATTTTCCCACCCAAAAAAAAGGGAATGAAACGGGGGTTCAAGTTTTGTATGGAGGAACCTTCTTCACGCAAGTGAAGCAGCTGGCAGAAGCTATTAATATAATGTAGTATTAACGTTTTCATTAACCATATTAATAACCACGTTCACTTTTGTGATACGTGAGCGTAAATGTGGCGTTCCTACACTTTTACTTTTGCAGAGGAAAGTAAAACTATTGCACAGTTTGCTATACGAAACATACCGCATGATATAATTGCGTATTGTTCGGCAACACCCAACGGTAATTATAATCATCGCGTTAGATTGCGCTGAGGAGTAACGACATGATTCATATTTCATTGTTTGGCGAGAAAACTGATTAGTACGATTTTTATATAGTATAGAATAAACTTTGTTGTATATGAAAACAGTAACAGTATCACAGAAACTTAAACTTACCTAAAAACTAACACTCTTTTCCTCTCTTTTTAGGGTTCCGCACCTTAAAAAGAAAAAAAAACGGTACCCTTATAGGATCACTTTGTTGTCCGTCCGTCTGACTGTATGTTTCTTAAGACCCTTTATCTCGGAAACGCGTGGAGGTATCGAGTTGTAATTATAACCATATACTCATATTTGCGGTCCCGTGAAGCTGAAAAAAAACAAATTTCTGAGTTAACGAAAAAAAAGGTACGGCCGTTTATGTTGCAAAAAACGTGTATTTCGACACTCTCAGGGGAATCAAAATACATAGGGTACTTCTCGTTGACCTAGAATCCTGATATTTGGCATTAAGCAAGGTCTCATAGCACAAGTATAGGAAAAAATTTGAAAACTGTAAAATTCACAAAAAAATTTTTTTTTGCTCTTCGGAAAAATCTTCGTACCTCAATTCGGGAATTGAACTGTTTTCATAGGTAAGTTTATACGGAACCTACAGTGCGCGAGTCCGACTCGCACTTGTTTTCTTTGACGTATTAAATGTCAGGCGTGCGAGCAAGAGGGATAGAGCTATACACCCTATATAGCTCCATCCCTTTAACAGTTCAGTTTAGGTTGTCAAATGGATAGCGTTAAGAGCTCGTGGTGTAGGGTCTTCAGTGTGCAAAGGCAAGGCCCTTTCTCAAGAGCGCCCAACCTGTGATACTTCCCTTAAACAACAGTTCTTACGTGATTATGACGTTCTTACACATCTTTCTTTAGATATTTTGAAACACAGTTATCTTGTGGTTATTATCTAGGTTTCTATTGAAAACAAAAAATAAATAGTTTTAAAACAAATCCAGTAAAGACCTCTGAAAATCGGCTGTTTTGCACAAATTTTACCTGAACTTCCCTTCATAATGTACTCATAAATTTAAAAAAATAAAAAAAATATATTTGAAACCTTGCACATTAAATCGAGATTCTGAATGAACTAAATTTTTTTTACAAATACTTTTTAAATTATTATGAAAATACATATTTCATGCGACAAGTTTTGTGAAATATCTTTCTTTTTTCACGTTGCTTCCTTATCGTAGATTGTGTTGGATGAAACAACAAGCTTTTCAACCATCCTCACGTTGCTCACTTTGACGATAGACGGGCGGGAAATGTTTTAAGAGGGCTCCTCTTAAAACATTTTTACAACTAACTAGCTTTTGCGCGCGGCTTCGCCCGCGCACATAAAATATAGCGTATGTCGCTCAGGAATAAAGTAGCTTTCTAGCTGTAAAAAAAAATTACCAATCGTACCGGTACTTACTTTCAGATATTAACTTCTACAAACAAAAAAAAATCTACTTTACCCCTTTATAATATTATATGTATAGTGTAGATGATTAGAGGGAGTGGACAAGAATTGATGGTATTTCCGTTAAAGCTGTGTCTCAAACACTTTTTATTAGTTAAGCTTTTGTAAATATATACATAGGTATATTTAACTGTAAACCAAGTCAATTCAATACACTTGACAACTTAATGCCTCGGATGTACTGGACATCTTTGGTAATAATGTTCGACAAAGTCAAGTGAAAGAACACAATTGGATTTTATATTTCAATAAATATCGGAAGCTTGCTCTAGAGCGGGAGATGGTATTTGACAATTTCCCACCTCAAAAGAAGGGATGTATGGGACATCCTTGACATTACAATAACTGTTTATATATCAATAAATTTCAAAAACTACCTATTACGAAGTGAACTATCTTAAAACTCCTGTCACTTTTGATTTTGTTATCAATTGACCGTTAAAAGCCTACTCCAGTGATGAAAAAGCGCTCGAATATGAGTAAGAAAGAAATACGGGAGCGATAATTTTATAAACTTACTATCAACACTAAACATTTGAAGAATTTCTTGTTTATTTACCCCAAATATGTAATTTTTTATACTCAATTCACGTCAGTTTTCATTTTTCGAACTATGTACAGTCAGGGATCAAAAGTGCAGTTGCACTATACTAATATTTCTTTGTAGTAGATGTTCAATGGTCCACAACTAGACAATACTTTAGATACCTAATAAGCTACAAATTAAATCAGTCATGCCCCCTCCAAGTCCTCCCCCCCAAATTTCTTTGTAGAAACAAATAAATTTTAGACACCAGCTCATTGGTAATGTATAACTGCGCTTTTGACCCCTAGCTGTACCTACCTATATGGATTTAAATAAACCACAGCAGAATGGTTATGTATGCATGCATCTTGTATTGCTCTGCATAATGCAGTACATTGTAGGAGCATGTTTATACCGACTTCGACGTAATATTGTCGTGTGAGACGCACTTAGCATTGAAAATCGCTAATCTATGACTAAGTGGATGTTTTATCACCTGTGAGTAACGAAGTCTGTTTGGTTAGCGCAAACATGTCACACCTGGATATATAATATAGTAAGATTTGTGAACATTCATTATTAATAACGTTTTGTAGATATGTCTGTTTCATATCTTGTGTCAAGTCTACGTGTATTTAAACATGGTTTTTATTTAGGGTTCCATACCTCCAGCTGGCAAAAACGAAACCCTTATAGAATTACTTTGTTGCAGTGTTGGCATTAATCAATTAATTTTTTAATCAATTAATTTAATTTAATCAGATTAAATTAATCATGATTATTGACGTTAATCATTAATCACTATATTAATTGATTAACTTGATTAAAACTAATACATCCATCAATGTTATTAATTCTATATAAAAGAAATGATGGAAAATAATAACACATTTCTTAAAATAGTTTCTAACGTTTATACACTGAATTCTAATGTTTAACCGACTTAAAAAAGGAAGGACGAATTGATAATTCGGTTGTATTTTTTTATGTTTGTTACCACAGAACTCCGTCGTTTATGGACCGATTTGCAAATTTTGTTTTCCACGTCTAAATTGGTCCCATTTTTTTTCAAAATCCAGTTCTGATGATGGGATCTATAAGGAATCGAGGGATCTCCTCAAATATGATAAGCAACCATATATTGATTTGGAGTATTTTATTAAAATACCTGCTGAAAAAAAAGATATATTGTACCTATTTGTCGCTTGGTTATCAACCGTTACCTGCCCTTTTTGTACCTATTTCTGTAATTGAGATAACTATTTGCGTTATGATTACCTTTGTATAAAAACGAGTTAATCCCTGTTGCACATATTTTGTTTTGTCGCTTATACATACTGTAAAGTAGAACTTAGCTGGCAGTTGGTAACAGTATTTCGTGTTATTCTTTACCAATCTGTCGCATAGGAAACCCACGTGCTTACGAGAATCGCACATAGTGTTCGCTGCGTACTTGCGTTGCTCAAGTACTCGGTTAGTCTTTTTGTTATAACGACGTCAATCGCGGGTGTGGATATTAGGGTTCCGTAGTCAACTAGGAACCCTTATTGTTTCGCCAAGTCTGTTTGTCAGTTTGTCCGCGGATAATCTCAGTGACCGTTAGCACTAGAAAGCTGAAATTTGGTACCAATATGTATATCAATCACGCCGATAAAGTGGGTGGCCTACACTTAAAGTGGGGAGTGTTTATTTTTTCATTTCAAACCTAACATGTGATATATTGTTGGATAGGTATTTAATAAAAATGAATAGGGGTTTACTAAAATTAATTTTTTGATAATGTTAATATTTTTGGAAATAATCGCTCCAAAAAGTAAAAAAATGTGTGCCGTCTCTAACTTTTGAACCATAAGTTTAGAAATTATGAAAAAAATCTCAAAAGTAGAATTTTATAAAAACTTTCTAGGAAAATTATTTGGAACTTGATGGGTTGACCAGTTTTTGAAAAGTTGTACAAAATAATTTCTGAAATAAGTTTGTAATTTAACCGTAAATGCAAGCATTTTTTTTAACTTAGTTTACATATTTTGTTATCCTGAACGCGTCTTCTTTAAAAAAAAAAGAATTATTAAAATCGGTTCACGCAATCCAAAATTACCAACGAAAACCCAACATGCATAACCCGTCCAGTTTGTATAAGTTAGTAACCCAATTTCCAGAGAGATGGCGCTGTACTTTGGGCTACTTCGCGCTGTTATGATTTTTTCTGCGTTGATGGGGTCAGGACGGGTATGAGCTATTATATTGTCGAATTGTTCGGTTAGTCTCTCGTTGGCATTGGTGGTAATTGTTCTTGCTCGTTGTCGGTCGTTCATTAACTGTGGGGACACTTATTGTGACGGACGGGAAACTACGGAACCCTACACAGAGTTTGGCCCGACACGCTCTTGGCCGCGTTTTTTTTTAATTTATTAAGTATGTTAATAGTGATATCGCTCACACCTACCATGACCTACAGATATCCTAAACATGACTTGACTCATGGGGTTATCGTTTTTAACGGTCGTCGCACACCAAATTCAACACCAATGCGATTTTAGGAAAAATATTCAAATGTGAACTATTGTTTACGTAGAAGTTACATTTCAGTGGGTTATTCCCTGAGTACCCCCAACATCATTCTTCTTACAGTAATTTGATTTTATAACTAATTATCTTTAGATTACAAAAAAAAAACGAAATGTTAACAAAATTTTAATCAAACTTTTTATGCGATCAGAGTAGGTACTATTTTACTAAAGCCTTCTAATGATTTTGTTAATGCAATGTCTTTCTTCATAGTCTCCATCAGTTTTGCGTTAGTTAAAAATACTTCAGCGCGTGTTTCCAACACGTACATTTAAGTCGAGGACACATATCAAATTTTAATGAGATGTGCCCGAAATCAATCGTACAGAACACAAATTGGTGCGCACAATATTAATTTATCAAATCCTTAGCTTAGTCGGCCTTATAATGTTCCCACTGTTGGGACTCAGACCTCCTCTCTAGGAGAGGGAATGGGCCGTAATCCACCACGCGGGCCCAGTGCGGGTTGGTGGATGTCACATGTCTTCGAATTTTTGGTTCTAGGACATGCCGGTTTCCTCACGATGTTTTTCAATCAAATCCTGTTTCAGATAAAATAATTCCTATCGTTAATACGGTTAAGTTCGCTCTGAAAAACCGACCCAAAACCTAACTTTATTTTTATTTTATTGTTTAACTATTATATTTTTATACCAACAGAGTGACATATTCGCACTAGCGAAAAAACTCTTTAAATAAAGATTAAAAAATAAATGTCTACCGTACCATATTTGCCGTATCTGGGGTAATCCGGGACGGGTGCCTCGGGGATCGGGGTACTCGGAAAGTAAACCATTCCATTTGTATGACAAGGCGGGAAAGCGTTTCCGAAAATTTTAATGACACGTGATAAAAAGTTTATATTTAAATCGGTTCGAGTCGAGTTCTCTCTCGAGATACCATTGAAAATCAATATTCTGTGCCTTTTCAGCCCAATCGGCCTCCAATACATCTTTACCCAGTAACGGTCTGTCAGACGACATAGCCGTGGTGTTGCGCAAGCGCCGCACGATCGAGTCCACTCAGCCGCCGACCACGCGCGGCGGCAACACTGGCAGCAAACACTTCAACTATAACAAGCTTACCAACGATCGAGTTGCAACATTGAACCAAGAACGAGCTAGGGGCACCAGGGAGGCGCATTCGAAGAGTTTGAATCAAGGTAAGATAGGCTATAGATAAAAAATAAAGAGAAGGAAGGGTAAAATGTTTATATCACACAACTTATTAAAACTACATACGAGATATAAAAAAAAATCACAAATAACGCAACGCTGGCATTCTGCTAGGCTCCGCTGTGACAGACACTTACGGAACGTTAAATAGGCTATTTAAAATAAGAATAACTTAAATAACATAAAATAGATATTATAAAACAATTGCTAAAAGGAAATAAAAGTTTGTAACGTTTGTTCATAACCAAGAATCCTTAATCTTAATAATTTCAAGAAGCTTTTGAGAATAAATCTTTTTTATTTTTGCCCTGAACTGGATCAATAGGGTCACTTCCGATAAGAAAGTTTAACTGCGATTTACATTAGAACATTTTAGGAGCAGTCCAGTCTTATTTTTGGGTACATTGCAACGGCCCCTTATTTATGAGATTAATAAAAATACTATCGAAACATGGGCGTGCCAGCCCTTTCTAAGAACATCACAGTGTTTTTTTTATAAGTTGGGAAATCATCCAACGACTTGTACCCTTCTAGGGTGGAGCGAGAGGGCGCGTCAGACTTTTACTGACTAAATCAGACCAATGTTCCTTCTTTGCCCTTCGAGTTCCAAGACCACGGGATTTCCTTTCGGAAGTAAATCCATGGCCCCAGTAGGCTTCGACCCAGCTGGGCCCCTACGAAGAACATCATCGTGATGTGATACATTTACTAATAAGAAATATTTAAAATTCTGACAATACAAATATAGCTAGACATGTAGACCCGTCTTATATGACGTCACTTGGCGCTAATCATAAGGTCAACACGGCAGTTTATTGTGATACGTGACCATGCTAAAGGTAATCGCTATAGATCACGAAGCTATACGAGCCGTATCACTCGGGTCGCTCGCATTATGTCAGTCTGGTCGGAGTCTTCGCGAGGATATATTGTGTTCGGGGGGTAAAACTTTAGATTTTGTGGGCGTAGGCGAACGATTAATTGATTTGGTTATCTGTAACGATATTTTGTTGTGTTTTAAATATATCAAATCATTGTGCTAATGGACGAATCTTATTAATTCCTGCCCTTGACCCAGAGAATCCCCAGCATAGGGGGTCGTAGTGGAACATTGAGTGCTGTGTAGTAGTAGTACCCTGGAGGACTGGTTTAGGAGATCTTAGTGGAACGAGCGATTTTACTTGGGGTCGGCGCATCACGTTTTTTTTTATTCAGTCCTTTTAACGGTCACTTTATCACTGACTCCATTTTCTTTCATATCAGTCCTCACGCAATCCATCCATTTTATCTTTGGCCTCCCCTCCTCGCACAATCCATGCATCTATTCTTTGGCCTCCGTTTCCTACTTCATCTATACACATGCCTTTAGATACTCATTAATCGAAATAAACGAAAATTATTATTAAATTTTAATAGATTGAAATGTGTGTAGTCTCAGTTGCAAAGAGCGGTTTAGGTCCTCTTGGTGATCTCGTATTGGATTAGTATCAGAAAACAATTAATCTGAAAAAAAGTCTTTTAAACAATGGATGTATGCTTGCAGACTCAATCATCATAATGCCACCAACATTTAAATTTGTTCTTTTTTTCTTATATTTCAGTAAAAGAAGACATACTAATCGATTTGGATCTTCCACCTGCCAGATTGAGTACACCTGTCAAAAAGTCTTCACCAAACGGTCAGAACGTCTTGTCTATACTCGATGAGCCAATAGACGTTCCGGAAATTGGTAAGTGTAGAATATTACCTAGGTTTTATACCTATAGAATGGAAACAAATGACAATCAAATCTCTTAGGGCCGGAATCTGAAGTATTTTGAGGTGAAGCCCTGCTTAAATGCCAAATTTTGACAGGTTTTAAGATTAGAGTTTGAGAAATACTCAACTTTGAAGGGTTGAATCAGAAAACTGGGGTCAATAGAAAAGGTCAAGTTTTTCGTTCCTAAGGTATCTATCGTAACTTTTGTAACTTATCGGTAAAGCGTCAACGTGACGAATTCTTGCCACCAATTGGAACTGTGCGAAGGAGTGATTCGAACTGTAACTATTTTAGGATTATACATAACTCGCGGCTCACCCCAGCTTCACACAGGTTTTGCAAATCTTCGATATTCTCGCCCTTTAAAGAAAGAAAAATGTTTATTTGAAAGTTGCACAGGACAAACAACAGAATAAAATAAATTTGTTAACTAGTACATAAACCACACATGAAAGGCTGCCCAGCCGACTGTCGAAAAATCCTGGGATGCGCTATCATGCTGGTTGGCGACCAGAAGAGGGTCCGATGGACACTTCCGGGGGGGGGGGGGGCTCGGGCGTCCCCGCAGTCTCCAGACTAGTACCCCAATGATGTCGTCCTATCAGTTCTTGCCTGAAGGATAGCAGCATGAAACCCTATCTCACTTCCTTCTCCTCTCCTTCATTCACTCTTATCACACAAAGTGACTAAAATTAAAAAGAGAACAGTCAAACAGCGGCAGCTCTCCCTCTCTCTTAAAGTGCACCACAGTACTATCCGAGGACTGCACTCCAATCTCGTCGCAGTCTACTACCACCTGGAGACTGAGAAACCTGCTCTTTTTTTTCTTTCGGAGACGCAGATCAGTAATCCGTCAGATGTGTCGCACTTATCTTACCCAGGGTTTACCCTGGAGCACATTTTAAACCACGCGCGGGTGTATGTATGTACGCGCGGGACGACCCGGCCCCATCATTCCGGGGTGTAAACGTGCCGATAACCGACAGCCTTGAGCTTCTTGGGGTAACGTTGTCGTCTAACCTTAATTTCGGCTCTTACATTGAGGCAAAAGCTCAACAGGCTGCTATAAAAATGGGGATCTTAGCTAAGGTGAGACGGTACTCCACGCCGGAACAGCTGCTCAAGCGCAAGTTCGATCGTGTATGGAATACTGCTCTCATCTTTGGGATGGGTCTGCCAAATACCAGCTTGATGCCCTGGAGTCGATTGAGAAGTGAGCCTAGAGGATCATCTGTGATGATGCACTTGTCAAGTCAAAATTCCAAAGCCTTGAGCATCGACGCCAAGTTGCTGGCCTGTCGGTTTTCTATCGATTACATTTCGGGGAGTGTGCGTTGGAATTGGACAATTTAATTCCAAGTCCCTTCCATAATCGGACTACTAGACGTACGGCGTTGCGCCATCGGTACATGGTGGACATCCCACCCATACGTACAAAGCGTATTGGGAACACATTCATTATGCGTACAGCTAAGGAGTGGAATTCCTTGCCGGATTCTGTGTTTCCTGATAGCTACAACCTAAAGGTCTTTAAGTCAAAAGTGAATAGGTTACTTCTAGGCAAGCGTGCTCTATCGTCGGCCACATCATCGCTTACTATCAGGTGAGATAGTGGTCAAACGCGAGCCTATCAATAATAATAAAAAAACATAAACTTACAAAAAAATAAAAGCAATATTAGGCAGCTAAAACTTCCTCGTGAATCACATTTTCTATTAGTGAAAAATGCATGAAAATCCATTCACTGGTTTTTAAGTTTATTCCGAACAGACAGAAACAATATACGGTATTGAATGAGCTAGTTGGCTAGAAGTGGAGCAAATAATTATAGTTCTCCATATAATTTATAATACTTCGTTATCACGAATCATTTTTATTTTTCCAATATTTCAGGACTCGACAGCGAGTGGGGCGAGCAGAGTATAGAGAGCCTCCCCGGACTGTCTGCAAGCTACAGTATTCCAAACTATACGAATCTCTACGGTGCCAAGTCGCTCGACAATCTATCGACTCCCCTTCACTTGAGCAGCTCTCAGGTGCCTGCGACACAAGCGGACCCCTTCGACACCTCGCAGTTCTGGCCTAGCGCGAACGCAACTAGATCTAATTACGAAATAACTAAAATCGAACTTAATGTAAGTCAACAAACGCAAAAATCTCATAGATACGCTACTAACAACCACTCAGCGTCCACTAGTGCGGACGTCTCTTTAATTTATAATAACATGCCATCAACCAGTACAGCTGCTAACGTTAATAATATATACGGCAACCTTCCGTCGACATATGCGATGAATAACGCTCTCTCATTAGAAAGAAATGAAGTGCCGAGTGTATCAGCAACGCTAGCAGAAATGTCGCTGGACGACAAAATTTCAGAATCTCTAAACCTTAGATCTAAAAGTAATAACAGTGATTACCCGTACGGGGACCCCACGTACAATGCACCCTCGACGTCAGCCGCAGCTGCGAGTAATGGAACTGGAGATAAGAAATATAACGACATTCCTTTGTACAAGAACTATGACATCACTCCAGTCCAACAGCAGTTCATATTAGAAACTAAAGACTATTATACGAAGTTATCGACGCCTTCGAAAGCTAATACGAGCAATGATTACGAGAAGAACATCTACATACCCAAGTACGAAGAAGAAGGTGAAAAGCTACGGAATTTTAGCGATTGTGTGGAGAATTCTAAGAATTACTCCGCTTACAAATATCAGAACGTTGATTTTGGTAATTATGCGAATTATGAGATTTACGGTGGAAGTATCGCGTCGACGTCACGCGGTGAGGCGTTGTATGACGAGGTAAACGACACGGCGAGCAACTTCTACAGTGAGATAGGCGAGCCGCCCGCACGCGCTGTGTACGCGTCGCACCCGGTGTACTCCAACGCGAACCTGTACGACGAAGTTTATGAAGAGTCGGTCCCGCGGCCGCACCGCCCCGCGCCTCCCTGCCCCACTCAGCCTAAATAATTATAATAATATAATTATAATTCATTTATTATAATTTAGTACTACCCCACAGATCAGTTTAGACAAATTTTGCAATGTAGACCTATGTTAAGTTACCATCCAATGATATTCTCATCTGTGTGCCTTTTATATTCATAAAACAAAATTTTGACTGATTTACAGGTTGACATTTCATAAGACACGTTTGATATTTGAGAGTTTTTTATCTTATGGTTTGAAAACATAGTTAAATGCAAAACAGCGGATGTACAATTGCACATACATCGAAATTAATATTATATCCTGTAAATTGTCTTGTATATGTCCATTATAGTCTTCTGAAATGTCAATTTATATAAGACTGACAGCATTTCGAAATCGACCCCAAGAATATCGTGAGACGATCCTTTTTATCATTTTATTTTAGTGTAGGTTGAATCTTTATTTCTTGATCCTGAAACTTAGTGATGAAACTCCCTTTCACCCACTTTTTACATTCGGCAATTTTATTTTATTTTATCTGTCCCAGTATACAACATGATTCATAGATATAATAAATGATATTATTGTAACTATACTCTGTTGATGTACTCGAATGTTTAATGTTTATATATCTGTAAATATCTTTTTTATGTAATCTCAAAGCGATTTATATGCGGAGTGTTATTTTTATATCTAGGGTTCTATTTGGATAGTGCACAATATTAATATTTGTATGTTGGAAGCTAACAGAAAGATTTGTATGTAGATCTATGTTATTTTTCTATACAGGTATCTAATTATACGTCACGACCAATGTTAATAACTCCATTGTTGAATGAAAGTGTCTGTATCTGTAAAATGTTATATGTCAAAAATATAGCTAATTTTAGTAGCAAGCTTATAGTTTTATGAAGTGCATGATAGCATTTCTAAGTCGATATTGGCAGTGTGATGATCCATTTTAAATAAAAACGGTTCTATTTTAAATAACCCAGAGCGTTTACAAGTTTTACAATGTTTACATGTATTACTCATTTTTTTTTAGTTTTAATATTTACCCCATTTATGAAAGCCTGTACAATTTAATCTGTTTTAAATTTCTTACAAGCTGTATTTTGGTTGTTCAGTAGTATATTCCAGACGTAATGTAAAAAATAATTGGAGCATTACAAATCTGATATCACCATTTCCTTACAATTACAGTCCTTGTTATGATAATATGGAGATGATACAACTGATTAAATTAAACCTGTATGTCCAACTTTGGCCAATAAACTACGAGTGCAGAGCGGATATGTTAGAATACCATTAACGACATGACGAATGATAACTGTTCTTTCTTCTTATTGTACAAAAAACATACATAGTACACTGTGATACATACACAGTTGGTGGTTTAGCTTTGAGGTCGTCGCGTTTTCGGTCTAATTATAACCTCCTTTTATTTTCAAATGCCTGCACGTGAAGCTACCGACGTCTCCACTCTAGTCGTTCTTCTGCCTGTTTCTTCCATGTCGCGGAGTCAATGTTCCCATATCTATTCTGAACTTCCTCGACGCATAAAAACTGTCAACAAATTAAATGTAAGCTTTTATAAATGGGGTCGTAGCGTGCTATTTATTTAGTTAGGTAATAGTCGGACAACATCACGGTGCCTCACCAATAAGTACCTGCTAGTTTAGTTAGTGGACAAAATCTAAGTGGCTGCGTCGCTGGCACGTAATTCTAAGTCTTTTTTTTTGTAATTATTTATTTCGTCTTATTTGTAGTGATTTAAGCTTGCCTCGTATTGCCGGATTGTGTGACATTGATTACTTAAGGTGGGTCTATGCTAGAGGAGCCGAGCTCATATGAGTGTAGTGTCGCTGATGCTCGGTTCCCCTAGACTCGTCGAGGGTCCACACTTCACGAATTTGGGCTCGGCTCGTGCTCCGCACCTCTAACATTGACCCACCTTTAGATAATAACCTTTTCGAAAATAATTTGCGTTTAGATGCAGCTATAAGTAACTGTTTATATTTAAGTAAAAACCGAGATTTTTAGTTTTTAGACCAGTGTTAATATTTATCATGGCTCAAAAGGACTTTTGATTCATAAAAAACAACTCATATTAAATATTATTAGTAATCTATGCCTGAGGTACTCGCCATAGCATTATCGCGTACATAAAAACTCCAAGTATTGTTTAGTAAGATTGACTGCCATGCTGGTACCGTATTTTCTATGACTATTACCGATATTCATGTTCATTGTTGTACAGATCCGGTGTAAATATTCGATGTTGATAAATATGTAGATTTAAGCAAACCTATGGCAAGTTTTACCTAAAGTATTTTTTTTTATTCCACATTTTAATTGGCGTTTAACATTGTATATTGTTGGAAGAAAACTTGTATTTATATTATAAGAGTTCACCACTATTGTCTGTAACGTGGACAAACCACAAGAGATGGCGATAGCCAAGATTAAACAATTTTTGCATCGCTCAGAATAAGAATGTGTTTGCTTGAATTTGTGTCGCCAATATTACTATCAAGTGTATATTGTATGTAACTAAATGTTTTGTATGTATGTTTCGTATTTTGTATGGCATTTCCATCTGTTCTCATTGACTTTGAGGAGGGTAAATGTAGCGTAAGCGTTGACTCCGCGTTTACGCTGCGTAAAACCATACGCTGTGGACGTGATTGTATTCGTGGAAATTGTTGCGTTAGCACAGACTTACGCGGCGTAAACGTTCCTCAAACGCCGGATCTGCTTCTAATACGAAGGCACTCAGATATATTCTGTTGTGATAAAACTATATGACAGTAATCGTATGTATTGTAACAAATATTAATCCGTCGCGAGTGTGGAACCTGTATAAATGTACAGTAATGTACTGTAAAACCCTTGTAAATATGCTTCAACATCACCTAAGTTTACCTGGGTGACTAATAAAAGATCTTGTTGGCATCCTACCTTTGATTTTTATTTCATAAAACTACACATGGGTATCAAATTATATGGTGAACTTGTCAACTTGTCATAGATGATTTTTTTTTATAGTCTGTAGGTACATAGTTATGATAGTTTGACTATACTGGCCCCACTTATTTAACCATGTCTGTGACTACGCAGGTCCACCATCGCTAATAGTTTCCTTTAGTAAGTAATAATAAGAACCCCAATAAAAAATGAGTGACTTAGTAAGTAGTTTTCATGAAAATGGTTTACGAGGATTATCATAATGCCAGCCCGTCAACGGCACTACAGGTTGTTCTAGACTTACCGCGTGGCTCTTACAAAGGTTAACTAAGGGAACACTGGATTTTAGTCAGTAACAGTTTGACTCTCTCGGTCCCCCTAGACATGAGAATTCATTTTATGATTTTCCACATAAAAAAAAACCACAAATGGCATAGTATGGCTCGGTAAACTACTACAGCATTAATTTTGCCTTGCAGGGTACTCATTTTCTGTTTAGGTCAAAGGCAGGCGACAAGTTTTCAAATGTGGAATCGACATCTAATATCATCGTTAATTTTTCGGTAAACAGAAATGTTTCAATTATGATTTTTTTACGGAATGAATCACTCATAAAGGTAGGCGGCGGCAAAGTACTCTATGGCGATTACTCGCGCCGGACCCAGGTTATGGTCCGGAGCGAGAGCCTCCCTTCATTCCTTCCATTGTCCCCAGCTCTGAACTACTTTTGCCAATTCCTAAGGTCGGCCGCGACCCCCTCGTGTGATTTTAGGACACCCATTTGGTGGTCCACCTCTTGATTGACACATGGTAGACATGTCCAGCCCAGTCCCACTTAAGCTGGGCAGCTTTCTGAGCCACGTCAACGAAAGCGCAGTATAGTTAGTAGCTGGGGCCTAAGGATGTTCGTTCCATTCAAGACTTGGAAGCTTCGACTCGACGAGTGCATCATTGCTAGTTGTCTTCTTGGCTCGCTTCTTAATTGACTCAAGCTACAAATATTGAAGTATTTTTATTATTAACCTAGAAATAACTTATTCACTGTTGACTTAGAGACCCTAGGTTTTATCTATCAGGAAACACAGACTTCGGTAGGGAATTCTACTCCTTAGCTGTCATCGTCATCATTTCTGCTGAAAAACGTCCACTGTTGGACATAGGCCTCTACAAAATGTCGCCACAACGAACGGTCCTGTATGTCTCATCCATGGCATTCCTGCGACTCATCAGGTCATCGGTCCACTTGTGGGAGACCTTCCAACGCTGCGTTTTCCGGTGCGCGGTCGCCACTTTAGAACCTTTGAGCCATACCGACCATCGGTTCTATGAGCAACGTACCCTACCCACTGTCACTTAAGTTTGGCTATTCTTCGGGCTATGGACCTTGGTTCTACTGCGGATAACTTCATTCCTGATGCGGTCACGCAAGGAAACTCCGAGTATAGCCTTTTCCATTGTACTTTTGGCCCCATCAAATCATTTGTTCTATGAGCAATGTGTCCTGCCCATTGCCACTTAAGTTTGGCAATTCTTCAGGCTATGTTGGCGACCTTGGTTCTCCTGCGGATATCTTCATCCCTGATTTGATCACACAAGCAAACTCATAATGAATGAAGAAAAGCACTTAAGGTTCAATTAGCTGTAGGTGCTTGCAGTAGAACGCCCAAGAACAAATTGTGCTGGCCTTTGATCGAGCGCCGGCGCCCAGCGACCACAGTCCCTACGTCACACGTGGAAGTCGTATGCGGACGTCCACTTCGTTTCACCTTCGCGCGTATGACACGTACTCGTGTTCTATCGGTCTCGTTTATATAGCCCCATGTGGCCCGTGTGTGTTACAGTGACCGGCTAGGTCCCCAGACCTCATTCCCTGTGATTTTATTCTCTGGGGAGAAGTGAGATTCCGGGAGTATGAAGAGCCTAGATGATTTGAAATTGAAACAGAAAATAAATGCCAATTTTAATAAAGTGATAATAGTGTCCTACACAAAGTTGTTAAAAAATTGAAACGTGCATGTTTATGTCTGAAAAAAGGAGGAGGTTACTTCGAACAATACGTGTGTTGCGGTTCAACAATAGGTTCTTAAATACCCTAAGTATAAGTACCTACCACAGGTAGTGTGAAAGCGAAGCCCGCGGCCCCGGGATGAAGGCAAAGAAGGAACAGGAGTGGGTTTTTAGTCAGTAAAAGTCTGACACTGTCTCCCGCTTCGCCCAAGAGTGCGATTTGTCATTAGATAATTTTCCCACCTAAAAAAAAAGTATAAGTACCTAACATACGTAAGGCTTTAATTTGAATATATTTTAGATTGTTTATTATAATTTATTTTCTGCATTTTAAAGAAGTCCGGGGCCCCGGGATGAAGGCAAAGAAGGAACAGGTGTGGGTTTTTAGTCAGTAAAAGTCTGACACTATCTCCCGCTTCGCCCAAGAGCGGGATTTGTCTGTTGAAATAACTTTATAAAGTACTTAAAAAAGTAGTCCGAAATTGTTAAAAATAGTGGTCAGTGAAGCTCACCCCGGGCGCACCGCACTACTTTACCTAGAAACCGCGCAGGTCGAGCGTCGACGTCGACGCTCGACCTGCGCGGCGGCGTAGCCATAATATAAGTTTCTAAGTAAATAAGTCTTGTAGGGAATAACTTTATTTTTTACTATTAACACATATCAAAATAAAAAATATGTGTTTATTAAAATATATTCAAGTTAATCATGTCAAAATTTGCGCATTGCTTAAAAAGTTTTTTTTAGCCTATACTAAGTATCCCATTGCTAGGCAAAGGCCTCAAAAAAATATAGGAATTCGAAAAATCCTACTTTTTTTTTAAATACAAATAAAAAACGCATGAGAAACTATTATATATAAGGAAATAAATTTGATAAAGGAACTCTTAAAAAAATGAATTGCTGGACAAGAATATGCGAGAAGTAATGGCTAGGTAGAAATAATAAATGTCTTAAAACATAATGTCTTATTTATTTTATTTTGACTGGCCCGTTGGTCTAGTGGTTAGAAGCCCTGACTGCTATGCCGGAGGTCGTGGGATTGATTCCCACCTAGGACAAATGTTTGTGTGATAAGCACGATCATTTGTTCTTTGTCTGGGTGTAATTTTAATATGTATGTATTTAGAAATATATAAGTATGTTTATCAGTTGTCTAGTACTCATAACACAAGGTCTACTTAGCTTGAGACTAGACGACGTCATGTGATAGTTGTAGAATATTCTTATTATTGTTGTTAACAGTTCCTAGACAGGTGGGTGAAGATATTCACTCACTGCCTGAGGGAAGTCGACCTCAGCAAAAGCGATGTAATGATCTGATTAAACTTGATCTGCGCAAACTTGGCCAGAGTTACTGGATACAGCAAGGTTTGGAAGGAGAAAGGGGAAGCGGGCCTTCGCCCAGCAGTGGACATAATATAGAAAGTATTCAACGACAGCCTACATTCTATATAAATCAGTTGTCCACTTGTTGAAAGATTGCACAGTGATTTTCATTTAATAAAATTCTATTAAATTTATAGACGCGTGTGTTGACAAAGGGTTAATCACTATCTGGCCTAAAATGTCGACTGTGATGATGATGATGATGATGATGATGATGATGGCGATATTCATGGAAAACCTTTATCGGTAAGTTTTCATTTTGTGTACTAAGATCTAAATTCGTTGTTACTTGTTCAAAACAATCATACACTAACTGTATTTAATTCATAGTTTGGTTCAAATAGGCTGGCAGAAAAGCTTTTTGTTTTCTGTATAATCATTTTACATAATTATGAATTTTTCTTCAAACACAATTATTATTATAAAATAATTGGGTTTAGTTATATTTACTTGTTGCATAGAACAATTTATTTGTCGGTAAGTAATTTTTACCTATTTGTGATTTTGATGAAATTATTACTAACAGACGCTATTTCTTAAAATATTCATAAAATTCAAAATCTTAAAATGCAAGTTTATACAGCCTTTAATCATTATTAAAAATCATTGGAATCAATTAGTTGTGACTAATAGGCGATTTTTATAAAGAAAGAAAAAGAAATATGATTTTTGATTATTTTTTCCGAAAAATAATACCTTAAACGCTCTAGTGTAAAGTTGCTAATACTCGTATATCGCTTGGTAAATATTGCCTTTCAAGCGTTGATATATAGAAGTTAAACAACCGACTTAAATATTATTTTTCACTTTTTGTTTTCTTTTTGAGTTTAGCCACGAGTATACATACATACATACTCGGCCTTATAATGTTCCCACTGTTGGGACTCAGGCCTCCTATCTAGGAGACGGAATGGGCCGTAATCCACCACGTGGGCCCAGTGCGGTTTGGTGGATGTCACATCTCTTCGAATTTTTGGTTCTAGAACATGTTTCCTCACGTTGTTTTCCTTCACCGTTTTAAGAGCAGTCGTGATGAAATAAATTATACAAAGTAATGCGCGCCTGGCTGGGTTTCAACCCACAACCTACAACTTGTAAAGTCGGGGCCGTTACCACTCGGCCACCACTGCTCCCCTAAAAATAAAATTTCAATCTCTACGTTAATTAAAGCACCCGCTTTTACGTAACACATATCTAGCTAATTAGCAGCATTCCCCTTCTGTAAAAAGTGTGCTTACCAGTTACCACACGTTTTAAAGGTTACAATTATCTTGGTAATAAAAAGGGGACATCGTCACTTGTTGAGTCTACATTTGTACGACCACGGCGTACTCCCAACACTGCAGGGGAGCCGTACTACCCACTTACTCCCACCTATTTTAAGCTTCGTAATTGGACTTGCTCGGAGGTAGGGAAAGCCTCATTATTTCAGGCGGCAAAGGAATCGTGGTCGTTATATTCTGCAACAATTGAAATATGCTGAGGAATAAAGGCGGTTCTGCTATATAGTACAGCTACATAACATTTGTGCTTATAAATAAAATTAAAGTATCTGTTTGTAATATCAAAATATTTTTATATTCGACAACTGTAACAAAAATGCAATAAAAAAAATGGTTGTTTGTTATGACTAATCTTCTAAACAGCTGGACCGATTTTGACGGGACTTTCACTGGTAGATAGCTGATGTTATAAGGAGTACCCTAAGGATTTGCGCAAAATAAAAAAAACCTTTTAAAATTGTGACCAAATGATATTGAGCTGTTTTACGAGTTTTACGCAGTCAAAGTCGCGGGTACTAGCAATAGCAATTAAATAGGAGTATCTATCCAAAGTTGTTTCTTAGCTATTTGTTTGTTATAAAAGATTTTTCTAGGAAACTATAGAACTGACCGAGAAAAGAGGGGTAAACAGTGGTCTTGCAATGGGTCCGCGTGGTGGATTACGGCCCATTCCCTCTCCTAGAGAGAAGGCCTGAGTCCCAGCAGCGGGAACATTAAATTATGCTATGCTATGCTCTGTTTATAGATAATAATTATGTAGAAATAAATATTTTAAACTTGACTAAACTATCACTTTTATTTCATAAACAGTAGCAACATTATTATAACAGTTAATCGCTGGTCAACCGCATGTAATACTCGTAGTTCGACATCGAAAGCAAAAACAGCCCTCTAGCCAAGTTACGACCGTTTCGTTTCGATTCCCTTGCGTCGAACGCCTCGAGTAAGCCACGCCTCCGATTCCTTTGTTCTGACCGCGTGACCGAGCGTTGAGATGATGTAACTCTCATGCATTTGATTTGTTTTCTATTAGCGTTAATGAATGTAGATTATCGACTTCCCTAAGCCTGCAGGTTGAAAAAATCATTTGGAACTCATTGCACCTCCAGTCTGTCGTATGCAAAGAATTAGTTAGCATCTAACTAATCTTGAAGCTTAGGCAGGCGTAGGTAAACCCTGCCTACAGGCTTCGTTCCGATTGCTTCATTGAAAATTCTCGTTAGATTTTATCTGCGTTTCATACCACGATAGTCACTACATATACAAACGGTACCTATGTGGGTACCAAATATATTATGATACCGAGATGCAGACGATATTGTATATCTTAGTACAGGTACCGGCACGGATCTTGACTTGACTTCTACAGTTCTACTTGCGCAGAAGCACGCAGAAGTGAAATATCGGGTCTCTTTAGTGATATGAAAAGAGATGTGGGAGCGGGGAGTGCAATCCTTGTAAAGCTTGAGCCAGTCACGACTCGCCGATGTGTATAATGCGCAAAGCGATCTCCGCTGTTTCGCCAAGCGCTCAAGATTCGTGCTGTAAATCTACATCTTTACAGCTACCTACTGAGTAAGCTGCCTAACTAATATTTTATGTTGTGCTAGTTACAATAAATCAAGGCAAGTACCTAAGTAATGAGATTAAGGTTACCTTTATACCCACGCCACGGAGCAAGGACTTAACATCCAGACCGGAGCTAATAAATATGAGATTGAACCCACAAGTACTTCAGTAGGAAGATATTGCTTTAAATCCAATTTTTCATATTCACAACGGCTGTAACGTAGCAGGGATATTAGTAGCAGTTAGATATGCAAATTAAGGTAACGCATATAACGATGCGCCAGGATATAATACGATCAACTGATATTCCGAAGTGGAAAACCCGATATCATCGTGGTTATCAGTATAATTGGTGAATAAATAAGCTGGTTGTCTTTTGAACAAACCGAAACTTCAGGAATCTCTTGCATGATCAACTGATATACCGATGAGCAAAACCAGACATCGTCGATAGTTGCATGTACCAGCCCCCTTAGCCAAGTTACTACCGTTTCGTTTCGATTCTCTTTTCGTCGGTCGCCTCGAGTAGACCACGCCTCCGATTCTTTTATTCTGACGTCATCTTAACGCTCAGTTACGTGGTAACAAAGGAATAGAAGGCGTGGCCAACTCGAGGCGATCAACGAAAAGAGAAACGATACGAATTGTTGTAACTTGGCTAGGAGGGCAGGAGTTTTTCTGTTCTTCTTATTAGCAGACATTTGTTACCTGGCAAAGACTACTTACTGTAGTATAGGTACCGGCTAGTAACTATTTAATATGAAAAAAATGTAAAAAAAAAATGTTTGTCTGATGAGCATGATCATTTGTTCTGTAGAGGTACAAAATCTAAATGTGTATGTATTTATAAATGTACAAGTATGTTTATCAGTTGTCTTTTAAAGCAGTTCAATGTGGGAGCTTTTACAACACTTTCCGGGAGCCTGTTCCATGCTGTTACAACTCGGTTAGATTGAAATTGCTTCAAAGGTTTCTTTTTGGATGCATTTCCCCATAACTTGACGGAACGTCCTCGTAATGTTTGTTGCCATTCAGTGTGTAAAGGTCTTGAAGGCTGGGCACATCATAGTATTATGTGAGTATTTTATAAGTCTCAATAAGGCTGCCCCCTTGTCTACGTTGTTCCAGTGTGATAAGGTCAATTTCATTAAGGCGCTCTTCGTAAGATAGATTGCGAATGGTACGGACAATTTTTGTTGCCCTGCTCTGAACATATTCGATTAAACTGATGTCTTTCTTAAAATATGGGTCCCAGATGACATTCGCATGCTCCAAGAGTCTTATGTAGGTTTTGTACATAAGAATGGTTTTTTATCATATAAAAAAAAAAACTTTTGCCTCCGAATCTCACGGTGACAAGCCGGCAAGGAGGCTCAACGCCTCGCTGGAGAAGATGCTATATACCCAGACCATTTGAATCTTGCTGGTTGCTTCCGCAGCAAACGCGCCCACACCGGAGCGCCTAGAGTACCTAAAGCCTCTGACAGACGGCAACCCCATAGTTAAACCAATTATAAATAGTGTGAAATTTATATAGTAAAGCTATCTTTAGAATAAAACCATTAAAACCATTTATAGCCAGAGTGCATAAATTTGTGGGTACCATAACCAAGGGATCTGTTTTTCGACTGATGTGAAAACACCATTGCCATCAGGTGATGATACTTCTTAGCCGATGACCTGATAACGGTTGCGGAAGTACGATGGATGCGAGACGCACAGTACCATTCATTGTGGCGACACTTGGGGGAGGCCTATGTCCAGCAGTGGACGTCTTTCGGCTGAAATACGCATACACAACAGAAAAACGCATTATTTTTTAATAAGTAACTAGATCCATTAGGCGCCTGTTGTTGCCTGGCCAACGATAAACGTGATAATGTGTACAGACTAGAAACTACATTCTACATTAAAGTAATATGCTCCATTCATAGTCCACAGAGAACAATTTCATTAACTTTAAGACCCAAGCCCTCTAATGTCTTAGGAGAGAGATAGCTAAGTTCTGACGAATAAAACCATGACCGTGTGTAAATGTGTCGTCGCATTACGTATGCATGCCACAGCATTGCCTCAGCGTTGAAGTTGCTTTGTATATCTGTGTTATTTGCTCTACATGAGATAGTGGAGACTAAGTTCGTCTGTTTGTCATGCTATATGTACTAAGTATATCTAATATATAAAACTCTCGTGTCACAGTTTTCGTTGCCATACTCCTCCGAAACGGCTTGACCGATTTTGATGAAACTTTTTGTGCTTATCACCGGATAAGCACATCTATGAGAATCGGACAACATCTATTTTTTTTATTTTTTTTTTTAAATTTTAGATAATTTTTTTTTTATATACATAGCAAAACAACGTTTGCCGGGTCAGCTAGTCTATTTGTAGTATTCTTGGTAGGTTGGATACAAATTTAATATTTGTTGTAAGTAAATATTTTTGTTACCTATGAACATTTTAGTACTTATCTACATAAATGCAAAAAATACCAGCAGAGATAAATTTAAAGTTACTGGCAAAATGAAGGCAGATACCAACTCATTCATAAGCATGCTTGATACGTTGCCTCTACTAAACTTTACTCAGGTTCCAATTTCTTATTAGAAACTTAATCGATTAGGTACACAGCAGGTAACAGAAGACCTACGAGTAGCGACAAATAAATGGCATATAAATTAATGATGTATATTATAGCGGTCGGAGTTAGCTACATTGGCGTGGCCCGAAGCCGTGTTATCGTAACTACGTCATTTACATGCAGGGTGGTGCCGATAACTTAGCGTGGGCGACACCGACAGCCGCCTCCTAACATGCTCGTATTTACTCAAACGTGATACTTCGATTAACATGTACCTATGTGCAATACTCTAGCTGAACCAGATCTAGACTGAAAACCACATAGTTACGTAATAGAATCGTGACAAACGAAAACTAGCTTTTTCATGAAAGCTTCATCGATAAAGTCTTAATTGTAGTTGGAGTGAAGTGGTCCAAGTGTTGGTGTCGGAGAGTCCAGTACTAATATCGCGTTATCTAATGATGATTGGTGTGTAACATCGCGTCGGTGCGTCGTTATGTAGGCGGCGAAGTGTCCGCACGTGAATGGACGGGCGCAGGATCGATAGAGCGGAGTGCGCAGGCTCGCTCCGGCACACAGCTGGCGCTTCGCACCGCCACCGCAGCTCGGCCTGTGCTCAGTGTCCACAGTGAGGGGGCTAAGTGTATCAGCTGTATCTCGAACATGTTCCAGTGTTATCGGCGGTTCTAAACGGTGCGTAGAACAATCATTCCACATAGCTCTCACAACCCGCCCTTTCAGTATAGATACATGTTTTCAGTAGTCGCCGCCATATCTGCATATTAACGGGAAACCTGTTACACTTCTAGTTCACATAACAATTCATTAAGACTGAGTGTTTGTTTATAAACTAAAGCTTTGAGTGAGTTCTCTAATGTGTTTCTTAATTGTTTTATTATTCTCCATGTTTAATTTTAGCTACTGCAATCGATAAAGTGACATTCGAACCGAGGCAGTGCCCCATTCCTACACAGTCAGTCATTCGCTTAATTCGTGAAATATGTTCATTTTCCGGTAATATTGGTTACAAAGCTATCTAATAACGATAATTACTGTTGATGTTCAATAAATTCAGTAATAAAAATGGTATCAAGATATAAATCGCGTGGGAGGTAAAGGGCATGAGTGCCTACGTCAGTGGATCCGACATAACAAACTATAGAATGTTGTATCTACGATCTTCGCCATTTTAGCCTTTATTCCCCAGTGTTTGGAGGTTGATATCAAACAAATTGTTTGTGGAATTACATTTCTAAAACTCCAAAGTTATTCGTGGTAAACATCGAAGATGTTATTAGTCGCGTAGGTAGTGAAAGGAGCCATTAGCATTTTGAACCCTTCACATCAATAGGTAAGCTTACCTTAGTAGGTATATTACCTAGCTGTTCCATATCAAAGGCCATATAAAAACGTGGCCCCTTTGAATGGAAATGTAGATACTGGAGCTTATTTTTTTATAGGCAGTGTCCCAAATCCATGTTTATTTTTAGAATTCTTCTCTAATTAGGGAAAGTGTGGGCGATAAAATCTTTTTTTATTAACTTAATTATGTAAAGTGTTATTTGATGGGGCCCTTCAGCTATGAACTTTCAAAATGCAATGAATCAGGTACGAGTTTTCTCTTGTTTAAAATATCTGGAACTTGATTTTGATGTCTAATTTCAGTTACTTAAATGAAAATTATAAATCGCCGTAAACATTCAAAATTAATGATCAAAAATGATATTACTAGAAAGTGTATTGAAAAATTAATAAGTATCTTTGAAATAATGTATTTATTTGGCTACAAGAACTCTTCTCTTATTTTGCCTTCTCTTTTTAAACTAAGCATTTAGACACTTACCGTTACCCTATTTCACTGGAAAAGTCCCACCAAAACAGAGCAACTACATAAAAGAAAACCCTAGTAAAGACGATTTAATGTGTTAATGAATTTAAGGTAGACTAGCTGACACGGCAAACGTACCACCTAACAATGATTGAATGTAATATATCTTTCGATATAGTCAACCGATTGCGATGAATAAAACAACAATAAATAACATTAACAAATTAATATATCAATTAAGGAGTCTAGACGCCTCATTCCGGAGGCTCTTCGCCAGTATCGTTCAGTCCATGACCCTTTATGGACCACCGGTATGTGCGCCATCGCCGTTGCTGCGAAAGTGACCGGCGGCCAAGTCATAACCCTCTGGCATGCACATATGCCAGAGGGTTATGACCATACGGATGGTGCGGGGATACCGCACGGCACCTGCCACCATGAGATCTGGAGGCAACAATCCTTGCACGCATGCACGATTTGCGCGTGGAGATGCAACGCCGGGGCGAAACTCCGCTGCTGCGACAAGTCGCGGCATGGCGGACAGAGTTCCGGTGAGATCTCATGGTGAAATGGCGACAGCGACTGTCGCAACCCAGTGCTGGGCACGCCATAATTATGGCGATAAGTCTCCTCTTTGAGGAGTGGTTGGAAAGACCTTGCGGCGACCTCACCTTCCGTATGACGCAGTTTTTCACCGGACATGGTCAGTTCGGAAGGTTCTTGCAGCGGATTCGTGAGGAAGAATTGCCCGGTTGTTACCATTGTGAGGACTGCCCGGAGGACACGGTGGAGCTTACGATAGAGGTGTGCCCCGCTTGGGTAGAGCACCGCCGTGTCCTCATGGGGGCGATCGGCGGCAACAATTTCTCGCGCCGGGCCTGGGAACATGGTCCGGAGTGAGAAGTGGCAGGCGGGCGCTTCCTACTGCGAAGCAGTAATGCTAGCAAAAGAGGCGGACGCACGCTCATGCGCGATGGAATGGCCCTTACGCCCCAGTCGCCGAAATCCCGATCCCGATTTCTGGCCCCCGTAGGCGTGGGCTTGCGGACGGCGTGCAATGGGTAGCTCGCCGTCCGACCGTCCGGTAACCGTCCGGACCGAGCCTAAGTCGTCGAGGGCGCGTAGTGTTCCACGCGAGCCTCAAGGAGATGTCAGCATACCGTGGGGGCCCAGCAGGGTCGAAGCCCACTGGGGCCATGGATTTGCTTCTGAAAAGGATACCCGGCCCTGGAATGCAAGGCAACGAAGGAACTAGGAGTGGGTTTTAGTCAGTAAAAGTCTGAAACGCCCTCTCGCTCCGCCCAAGGCCGGGACATGTCATTGGATGATTTGCCATCTAAAAAAAGTAATATATCAATTCACACACAATTTTAATGTATAAAAGTTATCTGTATCGATTTCGTACATTTTACGTGATGCGCGCACAAACTTCTACAAAAGTCAAAAGTCATATGAATGACTTGTAGAGTGGAGAATGTTAATTTGGAAGTGCGCTAGGCGCACTTTCTTCAAGATATTACTTTTATATGTAGATTATGGTTTTCAAACCTATGAAATCTACTTAAAACCCCAACAACAACTAATTTTTTTTTATTGAGTTGCGTAATCATCAAATGACTTCTCCTTATCCAGGGTGGAGTGAGACACGTGTCAGACTTTAAAACGTTCCCGCGGCCTTAGCAGGGATCGGCCCTCATGGACTCCTTCGGTTTTACTGATATCTTTTTGAGGTGCGCGTAAGACATTATTTGCCGTCGACTGCCGACCGGATGGTGAGCTAGCCATTGCTCGTCGTTCACAAGCCCGTGCCTACGATTATAGGAAATTGTTCGGCTACTACCGATGCTCAGGAAGTCTCCTTCGGCGACGACAGGGGCGTGAGGATGTCTGTACTCTCATAGTTGCAGCCATCTCCTTTGCTTGCATCGCAGAAGGAGGATACCGCTTCCCATACCCTCTCGCTCCTGATCATGGCCTGAACCAGAGTCGGACGCGAGAGACGGTCGTCACTGATTTTTGTTTGTGATGAAGATTTTTTTACGTACCTATGTTCACTGATTTCTCGGTCACTTGTGGACCGACTTTGAAAATTATTTTTGATTGAAGGGTTATGCAAGTTGGTCCCATATAAATATTGTTAAGATCTGATGATGAACTTTAAAGATATGGAACGGAACTCCTCATAGGATCACAGCAGAACTGTCGTAACAAATAAAATGCTTTGTTTATACTTGTGGATGACTGACTGAAAAAAGAGGGGGGATATATCGAACTGATCTGATGATGTAGCCGGAAGGTAGGCCTGGGCTTGGCAACTCCAATAAGAATTGTTATGCAATGTAATGATTAAATTCTAAAGGTATCTTACTATAGAAATTGCGCACTATTTAATTTTGGCTGTGGGGTCCTTTTAGTTGTGGTACTACAACTAAAAAGTGTAAAAAAAAAAATACAACTGGACTCAATGAAAAAAAAAAAACATTCTTAAGTGCAAAATAACTTTAATTTCGGAAGTGTATCTATAATAGTTATGTCTCTTAGTTATTTACACACTTTGCTGAGTGGAAATATACCTACGCCACCTACCTTTAATTTTATAACTATTTAATAAAATAGTTTTACATCACTACATCGCTTCTCAATTACCTTGCTCTTATATATTATGGTTAACGGTTATATAGTTTCTAAATAGAAATAAAACCAACTAATAAAGCTAAGTAACACAGCATAAGTCCTTATCTAATGTTTGCACCAAATTCATGATATCATCAATCAAATAAATGTAAACACGCCTTGAAGGCCACCTACAGAGTTGTTAATGACATCATGAAACAACAGCATGGGAAAAATAATACCTTTCAATACATTTTCCACTTTTCTTTACCAATCGTCGTATTCCATATAGATTCACCTATCGATCTTCAGAATAAACCTGCAATCATATTAATATTCTAGTCCATGCTTGCAAGTCTTGATATCGATTTGAAAGTTCTTATTAATGTATTCATTGAAGCGTTTACAGCGACTTTCAGCGTTGAATTCGTGGCATATTGAGAACTCGTGTGGTCGTGTCGTTAATTTGAATAATTCTGGTGATTATATATAGGCGTTACCTATAATGATGTTATCGTTCAAGGAAAAGGTATATTCCATTCTCTATGTGACTCTTGAAAGGATATATAATTCCATGTGCTTTTTATTTCTAGGTATTTTTCCGTTCTTCATTAATTTCTTTAAATTGTGTTTAGAGGGGTTGAGTTAAAATGATACACAGATAGATAGATAGATATTCTTTATTGTACACCAAAAATACAACTTACATTAGGAAATTAAAATTAATAGGGTGTCACAATGGGCGGTCTTATCGCTAAAAGCGATTTTTTACAGACAACCTATGGATGGATTTAACAGAGAAGGAGAAAAAAGATACGCAGGTAGTTCGTGGTGTACTATTCACATATATACAATACATAAACTAATAAATTGCATATAATACAAACAATATAATACATATATAATTATGAAAGCAAAGAAATTATGTACTTAATGATGCCTTATAAGAGGAAAGATAGTGATCCTTAACCATATTTTTAAAAATTGTGAGTGTTTGAGCTTGCCTTACTGACACAAACCTGACTTAAACCTTCTCTATCTAATCCGTTCTAATTAATTACTTAATTATTTATTCAGTATCACATTAGGGTTGCAAACAGGCAGTCGCCTAAGCTGTTTCTTTAATCTTAGAAATACATGTAAGAAGGTCCTTTGTCAGATTTTTATTCCGTTGAGACCTTTGAAACCATATACTTTTTTGAATGTTTTATCAATTAATAGAATCTAGTTTATGGACTTTGCCACTCGAAAATTTGTGGTAGTCAAATCAGGTAAAATAAATGGTACCTGACCATTTATTTAAATCAGAATCTCTAATTTGAAATCTTCAATGAATTTAAAAGATAAACTTGATTCACATTCTGACACTTAATCTTTTTAAGGAAAATCTGATAACTATTTTTGTTATTATTGATCGCGCTTACCTAGAAGTAAGTTTTCACTCTTTAAAAGACTCCTATTTTTGGTTTAATAGCTATCAGAAAACACAGACTGCGGTAGGGAATATTCCATAACTATTACCTAACCATTATCTACTATCTATTCATATAACATACACGTGATTTCACCTTTAACTCTAGAATCATTGGATTAGTAAAGTTTTCAGGAGTCCGGTCGTGCCTATTATCTATTCAGCCGGCCCACGCGTGACCTTTTCCATTACAATTGAATTCAACTCTTTCAATCCAATCTACGTGGATTACAACCGTCCCTATATATATGTAGCTGTAGTGTTGCTATTCTTATATCGCTCTTAGGTACAGTAGCACTTGGGATTAGTGTTGCAACAGAACTCTGCTTCCGCTTCCGCTTTTGCAGTAGTTCTGCAAGCTTTTTCACTTCCGCAGAAGCGGAAATCTGCTTCCGCAAAATTTATAACAGAACTCTAAACGGAAGAATACAGTGCGGAGCGCGGGGATGGGGGATGCGTGGACAACTGGACAAACCGGTAGAGACGCGGGGGGGGGGGGGTACACAAACGTGTCGCAACGAGTTTCTATATTATTATATTTTTTTGGTTCATTGTGCGCATCGCCGTTCCTCGTGACGTGATGATCCTTCTATTGTTTAAAAAAAAAAATGTGCTTTTTTTCGTAGTATTACCATTTCGACTTTCGTTTCCGCTTCCGTTAAGACACTTCCGTTGCATCACTACTCGGGACCCCCTTACATGTACCGATGGTGATTACGGGGTGGTTTTAGTTTTATTATATAATAATTATTATTGTTATAATTCCACTTTTCCCGCACGTTTCCCCAAAAGCTACCGGTACCGATCGGGTAGGTACTCCTACCCGAGCTGCACGATTGTTAGAAACAGTTACCGCAGACTTGGAACGCAAAAAAGAGAAAAAACTATACATTAGTTAGGCAGTTGAATTCCCTGCCGGAGTCTGTGTTTCCTGATTGCTACAACCTAGGGGTCTTTTAAGTCAAGAGTGAAGTAGATTACTTCTGCGCAATGTGCTCCATCGTCGGCCGCATCATCACTTACCGTCAGGTGAGACACGGGTCAAAAAGCAAGCTCAAAAAAAAAATGCTGGTGATTTTAACTAAACCGATTTTCAATCCACGTTTGTCTTTAGAATATTCAGTAGGCGTATCTTCTTTCGTTTTCAGTAAAGATATAGTCTTCTTATTAACTTAGAAATACCAGTTTCTGGTTACACATCGGGCGTACGATAATGTGATATACGAATCTGACCTACTTTGTTTGCTAGGTAGGTACAGGAAAATATCAGATTATCATCAAATATTTTGTTCGCCTAGAAATCAAACATAGAGGGGCGGTAGCTCGCACTCCCAGCCATTTTTCCAATAACTGACTCAATAACTGGGCCACTATTGATGTGATCAAGTCATAACGTAATATCCCTTTTAGGAGAAGTAAATACATGTGTCTATAAATACATAGAAGCCGTAAGGGTCGTGCTAGCACTCAGCGTGTATTGCATTCAACGTTTTCTTATAGTTCGCGTTCGAAGCAATATATAAGGTAGCTCTATAAATTGAATCCCTGTTTACTGAACCACGTTTCAAGTTTGACTTTACAATTTATTTCGCTCTTTGAAATCAAATTCAATTGTACTTATTGAATCGTTGCGATGAAGACAAATATTCCTCGTTTCTTATGGAGTTGTGATTTGTATTGTCTTGTCTTTTATATTATCTCTGCCTTGTCTTAATTTTTGGTGAATAACACTAACACCTCGCACTTGAAGATCTGATTGAGTCTAATTTAGTTCAGTTTCAACGGTTTTTACGTCATCTAAGTATAAACTAAATAATAATAAAATTTCCCAAACTAAGTAAAGCTTGTGCTAGAATACTAGACAACTGATAAACATATTTTAAACTTAAATACAAAGATGATGAGTTCGGCCTTTTTAAACATTGTATATATATATATGTCAATCTTTGATAAATTCAGATTGGCAATTATCTTGGACAAATTTAATATTATTAGCTCTTTAAAATTAAACAGTAGACCAAAACAGTTACGAGATCTTGATTACCTGCCAACATATAAATTACCTACAACTGTAAATATGTATGGCATGAGAACTTGGGAATGTATATTACCTGATAATTTGAATAAAATTCCAAAAACCGTGCAATAAAATATTGTCACCAGTACATTTGAAAAATGTAAATTTATCCTGAAAAAATATTATATAACTGGTGACATCCCATCATATATATCGATTTATAGTGAAAGCTTATTTATTGTTTATGTAACATGCTGTGAGCGAGCTTGCTATCTCCACTTTTTCACATGCACACTTGTCTGAAACCTTCTAAGGTTTCAGACAAGTGTTTTTGTTGTAACGAGTGTAAATTATTAATGTATTGAACCATAAACTAAAAAAAAAAACATACATATTAAAGATAAATTACACAGAACAAATGATCATGCTCATCACACAAACATTTGTCTTGAATGAAACTGGGAATCAAACCCGCAACCTCTGACAGCAGTCAGAGCCATTTACAGTATCGTTACAGGATATTTCAGAGAAAGTAGGAATATAAATATTCCCCCACCATCGTCGATACAATAATATAAATAACATTCTACAGAAACAGGGGAATTTGCCGCTTTCACTCGTAATTATTTCGCAAACAGAGCCTGAATCGGGAATAACCACCACTTTAAACTTCGCCTCCCTTTGTTTAAAAATACTTTGTTGTGTTTGTGTTCTTTGAATATAAATGTTTAGATTTTTCCTTGCGACATAACTGAGGATACAGGCTGTAGCGGATATTGATGGTCATATTTTAAAGACTGCTTCTAGGAAGACATAGCTTAGTACATACCAAAAAAAAAGAAAAATTCTGTACAAAGTCATTATCAGATGATGAAAATTATATTGAGGGGTCCAATTTATTTTTCCATACCTGTCTTTTTTGAAGGATTTTGTTTATTTTCATGAACAGAACCAGTATCTTAAATGTGAGCACCCATTTCTCTTTACACCCTGAATTTAGGGTTAGGAATAAACTCTCCATAACATACCTTTTTTTTGTTTGCGGAGGGAAATCATCGAATAACTTCTCTCGCTCTGTGCGGAACGAGAGGGAGTGTCAGACTTTTACCCACCAACCCGTGTTCCTTCTGTTGCCCTTTGTGTTCCATAGCCGCGGTGACTCTTTCGAACATAACATAGTGCCCTTAAAGACTAACCTTAAGTTAAAAATAATTATTGATCTTACTATGACTGACTTTACACCCACGTCCCACTAAATGCGTATCTGGCTAGATATAGGTACCTATGAGCTATGTAGATACCGTCCAAGCTAGATATACATATACCTAAACGGGTAGGTAGGTATTGTGAGGATGAAAAGTTATACCTATAGTTAGTTAGTCAGGTAGGGAGTATTTAATTAGTTACCTGCACGGCTGCTGGCGGCTGTCACTTGCACAGCTCGACAACCCGCCCACGCTCACATTCCAGCGTTCAATGAACGCCACGAGGCGACTGCTGTTATTCGCATTTAACCCTCAAACAATGCCCTTTTCAATTCATTGTTTTATGAAGCTGACTGTAAATTATAGCACTGAAAGGGTATTTCGGACCTACACATTGAGCTATTAAAAAACCTGATTAAATACTTAAACTCTATGTATCATTTGTAATACTCATCATCATCATTTTAGCCAAAAAACGTCCACTGTTGGACATAGGCCTCCCCCAACCGTCGCCACAACGCTGCGTCTTCTGGTACGTGGTCGCCACTCCAGAACCTTTCGTCCCCATCGACCATCTGTTTTACGTGCAATGTGCCTTGCCCATTGCCACATAAGTTTGGCCATTCTTCGAGCTATTTCGGTAACCTTGGTTTTTCGACGGATATCTTTCTGATGTGATCACGCAAGGAAACTCCGAGCATAGCTCTTTCCATGGCTCTTTGGTTGACTTTAAGTCTTCTTTTGAGGCCCATTGTAAGCGACCACGTTTCGGGGCCATATGGCATCACGCACTGGTCATAGACTTTCGTCTTGAGACCCTGTGGTATATTGGACGAGAAGATACCGTGCAGCTTCTCGAACGCTGCCCAACCCAGTCGGATTCAACGATTGACCTCTTTCTCAAAGTTACACCTACCCAACTGGACCGTCTGTCTCAGGTTAACTTAGTCGTCCACAACTTCGAATGTAGAGTCTCCGATATTGATAGGAGTGGATGCTACATGGATTTTAATCCAATGGCTTTGGTTTTGTCCATGTTTTAATACTGGTTTCATGTTATTTTCATAAAACTCACTTGATTTCAGCTGGAAACATTTTGTCAAAATGTTTATTCAGTTTTAACAATGTTATTTTGTTTGAGGAAAATGAAACGAACTCAGAATAAAAAGTACTATGGCCATTCCTTTGTTAAGTGTTGCCTTAAATAAATATTTCCACATTTTTGCTGTTACTGGAAACCACAATCTTGATATCAAATATTAAACCCATTTCTGATTGAGGACAAATCTTAGTTATATTATTAATTTGAGAGTTTTATAAGTAAGAAGCATCTTGTGACTTGAGCCAGCACCCTCGCCCACGCCCCAAGCCAGTATACACCCACGCCCCTACCTACGCCCACGATGACCGACGTCATAACTCAATACGAATCGGGGAAATACATCCAAGTTGTGGCAATGTAAACACGCCTCGGTTATAAATCGGAAGTGAGGAATACATTACCTGTTCTCGAAGGAAAATCTAGCTTTTCCGACATTTTTAGTGTGTTTGCTTTGGGATCAGATTAGATTAATATTGCTGGTAGATACGTGGTTTTTTTTTTTAGGTGGAAAATCATTCTGTGGTCTCTCGCGCTCTGGGTGGAGTGGGATGTCAGCCTTTTACTGACTAAAACTACACCTGTGTCGTGGTAGATACGTGGTATTATCTTTATATTGGTTCGGGGGGGCGCGCTGAATTTGTGTCTTCGCATGCACTAATCTAGCATCATACTACTCTACTCACTTACTACATTTTAGGCCATCCGTAACACACCTAGCGGGGGCGCGTTCTCATAATTAGCCTAGGGCGGTCCGAACTCTTGATCAGTCTCTGTATAGTTTAAACAGTTTTGCTACTTTGAGATACTGTCAAATCTTATTGTATAGGAAAGATAGAATCTTCCCTACTTTAACGATTCAATGATTGGCAGCCTCGTTCAATCGACTGAGTAATGTAGGTGCTACGCCAAAGTGAAAAAACTTCGTAGCAAATTGCTACGAATTTCCTATTTCACGGATTTGTTGGTTTTTCAACGGTTAATTATATTTTCATTGTTGATTTACTACTTTTTGTTTTTGTTTCAAGTGTGTTCATACCATTGTTTACACGCGCAGGTTCTATAATGTTGGTAGGTATTCGAAATCGCTCGCAGCGTCCCTTATCACGAAACACACATCGAAATATTTTGTTAGCTTTAATGGGTTATTTAGAAAGTTGTTTGACTCCATGAACCTATATGTACAGCATTGAGGAAGACGAAGATTGATGCTTGCCTTCATCCTCCTTGTCCCTATTAATTAGGGGTCAAAGCATTTCTCTTTCTTGTTGTGTTCTTAGCCTCGAAAGCATTTTAGCAATATCACCAGCTATCTTTTTAACTTATTCTCATAAATTAATTTTATTCCTTATGATCCCATTTAATTTCTTAATGTAATTTAATTTCTTAATGTGACTTAATTTCTTAATGTAATTTATTTTTTTAATGATTTCAATTTTTTTATGGAGTTAATTTCATAACGTGATTTAATTTCTTAATGTTACTTACTGGTTTAATTTTTAATAATCTTTTTTTATAATGTTTTAAATCGGTTCTTAGGTATAATCCTAATTTGTATCCTAAAGGTTGTTAAATATTTAAGTTATGCATAGATTTGAGGAGAGCGCTGAGCGCTGATGTTTGTAATATAGATTTAATTACATATTTAGTTCAGACATAGATATTTATCACTAGTTCAAAATTTAAGTGCAATTTCATAACTGTTCTACGATAATTTTAATTTATTGTATTTTTTGGAAAAAATACATTTTATTTATTTATTTGTTTTATCTGTCACACAATCCATGATGGTTTCTTTCTTCCTCTACGCTAGAGCGTTATCTATATTTCTCGAGAATTGACGGTAAAGTATAAATAATGGGATTTTCCTTGATTTGAAAAACGACCTTTGATAACTAAACGACAGGTCACAGTTAAGATAAACCTAACTACTGTCAGCTTTAGGCGTGTGTAACTCTTTACTGAACCGACTCACTGTATTGAAACATTTTGGTGTTTCCGAAAAATTGGAACATCAGTAATGTTTTAAATGCATCATTTGGAACAATTGGAACACTGAAACACTTATTACTTTTTCTACCTAAAAAAAAGTAACCGTCTTAAAAGTAAAAGTCTTTTTAAAATTCAAATTATAGAAATTATAACTTAAATAGTATAAATATAATCAATGACCTAAACTAAAAACATCGGCTTTAAATTATTCTCAAATCAAAATTCAATTAAATAAAACTTTTATTGTATATGACGCAACGTTACAGATCACGATTCATAACAGTCAGTGTCTGTATCTTTTGAGCCATTGTTCCAAATGTTCCGTTTATATCTTGTGGGTGATGTTTCAAATGTTCCGTTTGTACCTTTTGAGGCGTTATTCCAAATGTTCGGTTTTTATCTTTTGAGCCGATGTTTCAAATGATCCGTTTGTATCTTTTGAGTCGATGTTCCAAATCTTCCGTTTGTATCTTGTGAGCCGATGTTTCAAATTATCTGTTTGCATCTTTTGAGTCGATGTTCCAAATTATATCTTTTGAGCCGATGTTCCAAATGATACATATCACTGTTTCGGAATAATTCAGTGATTCAGATGCAAATGTTCCAATCGCATAGATGACACAATTTTCCCACACCTAGTTAGCTTATCACATAGCTTCATAATAAACAATAAACATATTATAGTTCTATATTGCGTATAGTATCAAGCACAACAGTTCGAAAACTGGCCATCTGTTGTTAAATATTTTCTTTTTATTATTCTAACCAATATTAATAGTGTTTTTTTTATTATTTTTCATTTCTACATAGTCAGGTAAACAACCGAGATGAGAGGTCAGTAACATTGTTTCTATAAGTAACTTAAATACTCAAATTAACTAACTCATCAACGCCTAACCCAACCCTTAGAACCAGAACGCTGAAATTTTAAAGAATAAGAAAGGAATTCTCAAAATTCACTCGTTATGGGGATGAAACGGGGGTCCAAAGTTTGTTTGAAGAAACTTACTGTCACGCGGGAAAAACCACTGCCAAAAGCATAACCATAGCATAATCAGCCTTTTTAATGTTCCCACTGCTGAGACTCAGGCCTCCTCTCTAGGAGAGGAAATGGGCCGTCATCATCACGCGGGCCCAGTGCGGGTTGGTGAATGTCACATGTCTTCAAATTTTTTGGTTCTAGGACATGACAATTTCCTAACTATGTTTTTCTTCACCGTTTTGAGAGCAGTAGTGATGAAATAAATAACACAAAGTAATGAGCCTGGCTGGGTTTGAATCCGCGAACTACAACTCATAAGTCGGGTCCGTTACCACTCTGCCACCACTGCTCCCGAGCCCTGCCCTGCCTACCTAGCAGAAGCTAGTCATAGATATTTTTATATCGAATCTTTATAAGCCCGTGAATTAAAAAAATAACTCTCGGCTAACAACGTAATATTTTGAGAGTTTTACTTCGATCCAATTTGTTGTAGATCAAAGTTTACCCCCTGAATGAGTAATTTTGTTTCTCAAAGTGAACATCGGCGTTAGAAATGTTAATAAAGGTTCCTTCAGTCATGTCACCTGTATTTCTGATTTATTTTTGGAATTTCGGGATTAAGATTATTCCGGACATCATAATCATTTTCCTGCCCTTGAGGCGCAACATGGATTTTTCTATTCCATCTTGCCACCCGTCACGCTATCACTAACTCGCTTTTCTTTTGAAGAAAAGATAGATGGGTTATGTGAGAACTCTCACTCTCTCCCTCCGTCCATGAGTATATACTCATAACTCTTTTAGTAACATGTGTTTCATCCCTGCTCTTCACACGGCCATACCAAGACAAACGATTCCCTTTCAACTTTTCAGTCACTGGCGTCTCTTTCAAACTTCCATATTAATTTCTTACTTTATCTCGTTACACCACACACCCATCTTAACATTACCATATCCGCTAGGTTATTTGGGACTTCTTTTTTTATAATTCTACTGGCTTCTACCAGCGGATTTGTGTGAAAATGGGTTTTTCCATAAACTTTGGAACCCCGTTCAATCCCTTTAAGGGGCGCATTTTAGAAAACCCTCTCTTAGTGCTCGCCTATGTCAGAAAAAGAAGCTTTGTGCAAAATTTCCCAGAGGTTTCAGCTGTGCGTTGATGTTAGTTAGTCAGTTTCTCTTTTTACTTATATTGATCAAGACTTCAAAGTGGACATTGTTGTTAGGGACGTAAATAAAGACGCCTACGGCGCGTCTCCTGTGTCTCGTCCCTTCAGAATTATTTCGCCCCCGTCTCAGGTGAGGGATGTAGGTACACCGTGTGGAGATAGATGGCTCCAAGGCTCTATCACAATGATTGTAGATTCAACCGCGTGTTTTCTTTTTGTATTTATCTATTGAAGGAGGGCTGTGATCCGTTCTATTGAAATCTAATTACTTATACCTATCTATTTATACATCTTACCTAGCTTTGTGAAAAATTCAATACAAGCTTTTTCCTGCGGCCTTATCCCAATGACTTTTTATTTTCTCGAGATAAAAAGTGCCTTCATCATAGCACTCAGCCATAGTGGGGATTTCTATCAAGAAATTAATTTTCTTTTACAAATGTTGCAAACAAAAATTTACCTTATTTACTATATAAGTTTAGATTGAGTTATGATGTGCTCTGATGAGGCTCTCTGCTGGTTCTTTTGAAGATAAACTTGCTTACTTGCCCGCAGTAATAACTTCGTAAGTTAATAAACCAGACAACTTGGTAACTGCAACTTCAAAGTCCAACAGCTCTATATTGACGTAGCATAATATAGATACTGTATATAGGTAGGTACCTTCTTCTTGTTTTCGTTTCGATGGTAAACTCGTTAAACTGTTGGGGCCCAGTAGGTGGGTACGTTAATAGCAGCATCGGTGGCACTCATCAAATCCTCCAAAGTGCACCTGCACTATACACCTGTATGAGTATAGGTATCTACATCTAGTACGTGACACCAGCTTAACATCTACGTAGTTATGTATGTACATACTATCACATAACATATACCAACCTTAGAGCTGCCCTCGATCGAAGTTAGTGCTCCTCACAATACAAACGACGTCTAGTGCCGGTAGACTTGCAGTTTTCCACTTCAATAACTTTAGTTGTAAGGTCTTGCGAGATTCTATCTACGTCTTTGATATATCGGTTCGTTTCAGATCAGGTTCAAATACCGTCGTCTTATTTTTGTGGGCTTTCAGAGGACTTGGTGTTTAAAGAAAACATAGAAGTCCAAAATCTTAGAAACACATGACTGGATTTTAGAGAAGTAGATTTTAGTAGGAGTTAAAAAGAGTAATTTTACGCCCTCTCGTTTAAACTCTAAAGCAATCCGATATAATTCTACACGTTTCATTCAGGGCGTCCACATTACTTGAACTAGACGTGTCGATTGATATCGGGTTGCCTTAAACCGACTCCGGTTAACAAGCTCTATAGATACATCACGTTCGTTGGTATAGCACGAAGGGATAATATGTCGCATATGCGCTTGAAAAGAAAAATCAAGAGTCCAATTCCCGACATCCCCTCTAAGAACACACTACAGTCCCGGAGAGGCTTAAGAGCCGGGAGCTTTCTTTTTTGTTGCACACTGGCCACTAATATCAAACACCTAAAGTAAGAACCAAGCTGTGGAAAGAACGTCACTTATCACCATCTGCCTTGGAAAAACCCCAGAAATTGACCTACATATATAAATCGGTTGCGCACCCAGGCGGGCCGCCGCAATCACAACTTGACGAAATGGAGTTTTATAAACCCGTCGTGTCGCTACTCAATATGATTGCGGTGCTCAGAACAAAAGCCACCCGTTGGAGTGTTCCAAGTGTCCATCTGCAATTTGGCAAACTTAAGAGGGTCCTTTTTCACTCGCCTATCGTCAACATCGTTTTTTTGTTATTCATCTAAAATAATCCAACGCGATGTTTGACGAAAACACAACGCGAAAAAAGAGAGATAACGCCTAAAAACTATGTTAGCATTCGGTAATTCCGTGATTTACACGAATATTTTACAAAACTTTTTCCAGGAAATACGTGTTTTTTTTTTTTAAACTCTTAAAAGTTTTTGAAAAAAATTGTCGTTATTCAGAATCTTGATTAAATTTACAAGGCTTCTATTCTTATACTTTTTTGACTTTTTTAAATTTTTGAGTAAATTATGAAGTTTATGCAAAATAGCAGATTTTCAGAGGTCTTTACTTTTTTTTAATTTGTATAAAACTAATCCAAGTTTTACACAAATTAATAAATTGATTTCAATAGAAGCCTAGATAAATATCTAATGATAAATGTTTAATAACGTCATAAGCATGTTAACGTAGCCATTTTTTGGGTCCAAACAATTTCAGAAGTTTACCATTGACTGACTATATGTGTATATGTGTCTGTTTTTTTATATTTATTCCATGCAAAACTGGGGTGAGCCGCTAGTTGTCTATCTATACACAATTTTACGAAAAGACTTAGCGATATATTTATCTTGCGTAGGTACACGTGTTAAATTTCAGCTGGTCGCTAACAATCTCTTGTGTCCCAGTATCTACTCCCATAAGGCAGTTTTCCCGAGCGGTTTCTACCTACGGTTTAAATTACTTTAATATTTTAGCAAAATCATGATGTCTTAGCGTTAATTTTGGGCAGGAGTCAGACCATTACAACTTAGAAGGTAACGTTACAAAGAGGATTTTACCCTAATCGCTTTTGTTTGTGAGAGAAATAGAAAGGGTAAGGTAATAACTATAATTAGGGTAATAGTAGCCTTTGTGGACTGATTATTATCTGCGTAAAGTCGTTTAAGAAGGGATATTCTTCTTCTTCTTCTTCTTTTTGTATCGATGTTCTTAAATTAGATTTTTTCTGACCAATATTTGGCAACCTGTACAGCTCTATTGTTGGCCTCTTATAGATCTTCAAAAGTGTTTTGGAGGTATGTGGAACAGAGAGTATAGTCCCGCAAACCTTCGTTGAAAAGGGAGGATCCTCCGACCAGACGGGATGTTATGTCTGGTGGGCTGCAACTGCCCGATAGATGATTTCGGGTTCTTCTATATGTTCTAATCGCGCGGAGAACTTTGATTGCGCGATGCAGGATTAGTTCTTATGTGACGCCATAGATGTCGCTACATCACTCCCCTCCGGAGATCGGAGATCGATGGTTCTTGATGCTTCTTGATGCGTGCCAGGCCATTGGTAGGTTGGTTTCAGTGAGTCGGAACCGAATGCCGCATAGTTCTCGGTGAGTCGGAACTGTCTGCGGTGATGCCCCAGTGAGTCGGGGTGGTGCTGTCCCAGTGAGTCGGGATGATGCTGCAGGCTCCAGTGAGTCGGAGTAGTGCTGCTGGCTTCAGTGAGTCGGAGCGGTGCTGTGCGACGTAGTGGCTTGACTGCTTGCGTCGACCAGGAGAGGTTCTTCATTGCTCTTCATGTGACTGGCCGAAGGTGCAGTGTGCTTCGCCAAGGTCGCTGATGAGGCTGAGGGTGATGACCAGGTATGACCATGTAGGCATGCTGGTGGTCAGGATACCCTTTATAGCCGTGGGTGCTGGCTGTATGGCTCGCTGCTCGAAAGCTTGAGGAAGTGATGATGACGTCACGAGGTAGTAGCTGCACGAAGGCTGCGCTGACGTTCTTTGTCGAGGGTCACCAGTTTAGAGGTATGTGGAACAGAGAGTATAGTCCCGCAAACCTTCGTTGAAAAGGGAGGATCCTCCGGCCAGACGGGTGTTATGTCTGGTGGGCAGCTGCCCGATAGATGATTTCGGGTTGTTCTATATGTTCTAATCGCGCGGAGAACTTTGATTGCGCGATGCAGGATTAGTTCTTATGTGACGACATAGATGTCGCTACAGTGTATTATTTATGCAGGATGGGCAGCATAGCAGGTGTCTCAAACTCAAGAAGGGATATTATACACGAAAAGTAAAAAAATTAACAATAAAATTTCTGTTGGTAGGTAGGTAAGCTGCTTAATGTACGGTAAATGAACCGACGCTTCTACGTTAGGTATCATTAACCACAACCGCTTAATTAATATATACCCTAACTTAATTAGTTCTACTTAGTTACCAACGTTCTAATGAAATCGTAATGTCCTATTCCTCTACTGTAATTTATATATAATAAAGTCCTTATTTGGATGTTTGTCAATTGGGATTTCAGTAAGTCTATTATGCCTTAACATTAAGGGTAAACGACATTGAGCACGGTTAAATCATGGCTATTTTTTGTAGTGTGAAATTATTAAATAACTCCACCCGCTCTAGGTGAAGCCAATTTTAGTTAGTTAAATCCTGATACTCCAGTCAGGCTTTCAACTGACTAAAACATGCCTGCCCCCCTAGCCAAGTTACGATCGTTTCGTCTGCGTCGAACGCCTCGAATAGGCAACTTTACATTTTTTTAATGATTTTTTCTCTCATTTTTAGGTTAATTGAATTAAAAATCATTTGGGATGTCTGAAGTTTTGCGCATTTAACGTTACACTTTGTATAGCTCCGTCCCTTTAACAGTTCAATTTAGGTCGTCAAATAGGGACTCTGATCAAATCAGTTTTTGAATATCCCCTAACTAGCTTTTGGCAGCAGTTTCGTACGTGTGAAGGTCAGTAAGTGTCTCACGGGAGCTTACTACTGGAATAAAATATCTTGTACATATAATGTATACCAATATCAAGTAATCAAGGCTATGGTCTACCCGTGTTCGTTTCGATACAAAAAAAAGCACAAAGAAATATAACGTGATCCTGGAATGCAAAGGGCAACCACTGAAAGAGCTCAATTTGGTTTTATTCAGTAAAGATCTGACTCTCTCTTTCTCTCCCACCTAGTGCAGAAGGTATTTGATGATTTCTCAACTCAAAAAAAATCAGTGTACATGTGTAGGTAATTACATGAATTTTAGCAAAATTTTTAATTTTATAAATACTTTAAAATTCATAGTATTAGGCGGATGATATAAGTTGATTTACCAAGACACCTCCCACGCATAAGGTCGTTAGGCAAAAAGTTTATTTTGTCACAAGAAGAGTTTTTGTAATTGTCAGTTGTGTAAGTAATTTGTGAAAAGCCTTTTAACCGATGTATTTATATTATGCAATCAATAATAAGTTTAAGATCACAGGATACTGTCTGGTAAGACGCTGGATGTAATATGGAATAACAACATTTAAAATAAATGTATAATTTTTTTGCTAATACAAGTTTACTCAAAAAATATGTTAAGACTTCATGCGTTGGAAGTATCGAAGTGCAACTTTTATTTTTCTTGTTCGCAGATGTAATGTTCCGCCTGTCCATACGACAGGCTTTTTGGGCGCTGGCGCTGCTCTGCACGCTGGCGCCCTCGCATGCCGATGGAAACATAGGTAAGTTTCATTGCACATCTTCCATTTGACAATTTTATTCGTTTTGAATAAAGAATGATTGTCTGCCAGTCACGAAAACAAAGCAAAATCAGCACCTCTACTGGTGGAAAACAAAACTATTTTACGATATGATCACCCATGTTTGAGCATATCATGAAATAATCGTGCTTAACTGTAGTACATATCGTTAAACACAGAGTGTTCATTGATTTGGCTAGTTCATTTTATGATGTGGCTAGCGGGCAAGGTTTGAAGTGATGAAGTGATCAATTCTAAGATCTGACTGCGACATCCATATCGAAAGATTTACGAATTTACTTACCATTTACTAGACGTTAAGGTTGAATACAAATAACATCTTTTGTTGTCTAAATACAGCTGTCTTCATAGAAAGAGCAAAGCACATAAATAGCATTTTATTGTACCAGTATACCTATTATTTAAAATCCGTATACATAGGTATCTGAATTGTATATTGTAGTAACAAGATACGTGCAAGTTTACAAAACAGTAAACACGTCTACGTAACAGCACCTTTGAACTGGTAGAACTTATTTTAATCTTGTGTTTACCTTTGAAGCAGACGTGAGGATTACTTTGAAGTTTGAAGACTAAACTTTGCAGAATTTTACCCGTTTATATAATCGCATTGATAATATTGTTGCCCTTTTCTATGAAAACAGAATATTGTTTATTAATAACATAGAGTCTATGTATAGACCCATTAGAGGTGATTGTTTGAAACCGAGAGAATGTCTCACGACAATGTCTGGCCTAGTTTTCGTACCTATTTATTTTGTATCGTATGCCACTGGGTATAATTGAGGGCCTTTGATACATTTTCTGATCGGGGAAAATAAATTTGGAAATAAAAATATCAAATTGTAAAGAATAAAATAGGCCAGATGAATAAGCCGGTGGAATACTGAGGAGAACTTCCGACGTCTGGCTCCCAAACTGAATCGGACTGGGGCTGCCCTCGAACGGCTCCTGCCCAACCTTGGGGGTCTAGACGCCTCCTGCCGGAGACTACACAGGCATCGTTCGGTCTATGGCCCTTTATGGAGCGTCGGTGTGGGCGCCGTCGCTGCAAAAGCGACCGGTGGCCCAGGTAAACGCATGCCGGAGGGTCATGGCCATACAGATGGTGCGAGGATACCACACAGTTTCCCGCGAAGCGGCGAGACTCCTTGCTGGCCTGCCACCACAGTTCTAGTGGCAACAGTCAGCAAGGAGCTGACCTGTCACCATGAGATCTGGAGGCAACAGTCCTTGGGGGCGAAACTCCGCTGCCGCGACAAGTCACAGTATGGCGGACAGAATTCCAGGGGGATCTCATGGTGAAATGACTGTTGCAACCCAGTGCTGGGCGTGCCATAATTATGGCGATAAGTTCCCTCTTTGAAAAATGGCTGGAAAGAACGCACGGCTTCCTCACCTTCCGCATGACGCAGGTTCTCACCGAACATGGTCAGTTCGGGAAGTTCCTGCACCAGATTCGTGCGAAAGTAACGCCCGGGTGTCACCACTATGTAGACCGCCCGGAGGACACGGTGGAGCATACGGTAGAGGTGTTTTCCGCTTGGGCAGAGCACCGCCGTGTCCTTCTAGGGGCGGTATACATAGTGGTGACACCCGGGCGTTACTTTCGCACGAATCTGGTGCAGGAACTTCGGTGGCAGCGATTTCTCGCGTCGGGCCTTGGTAGACCATGGTTCGAAGAAAGGAGGAGTGCTCCTTTTGCGAAGCAGTAATGCTAGTAAAGGAGGAGGCCGCACGTGCACGCGCGAATATTATGATCATAATAAATAACCACATAAAAACTTTGTACAATATTCTGACATATAAATACATTCTATTCTATTCTAAAAAAAAGGAATAAGACATTCTCTCGGATTCAAAGAATCACCCTTAATTCATTTACGTCCAACCGTTAATGCTTTTCGGTAAATGTGGCAGATACAAACTAACATAAAGGGAAGGACATGTCGTAGTTAATAGATACTGTGTTCAGAGACTCCTGAGACAAGACGGGTCAATCAAACTCTGCCCTGGGGCCTTACCATGACATGTTAAAATGACAAGCGTGCGAGCGAAGAAAGTGATGAAGCTGTACACACTATAATTATAGCTCCATCCCTATAACATAACAGTTCAGTTTAGGTCGTCAAATAGATCGCTTTAAGAGCTCGTGATAGGGTCTCAAACGACACGCTCTACAATTTCAAATCGATTCTAAATTCGTATGTGTTTTAAATCCAACCAGTACCGACAATTTGTGGCAGGCAAGTTGTAGGGTGCTGCGGGAATGTGCCTTGAAACGCAAAGGGCAGCTGAAGGAACATTTTTTTTTTTAATTGATTTAAACCAGTGCTTGATTGCGATCCCACCTGATGGTAAGCGGAGATGCAATCATTGATGGTCAGGCGCACTAGTTTATTGAGCCTATTCACTCTAGCCTTGAAGACACCTATATTATAGTTGGCGGGCTTTAGTCAGTAAAAGTCTGACACACTTTCTCTACCACGAGTAGGAGTAGTTATTTAAAGATTTTCACCTAAACAAATAGGCAAGCTATGAGGTTCCTTTTAGCAGGAAACCTTAACAGTACTACACTAAAATTCTTCGATTATTTTTTAGAAAGAAATAGATTTGAAAAGAATAATAAGTAGGAATATCTAAGAAGTAGGTAGGTACATAAGGTTTCCTTTTATGACGTAGGCGAGCACTAAGAAAGGATTTTTCAAAATTCACTCCCTAAGGGAATGATGCGGGGTTCCAAAGTTTGTATGGAGAAATTTACGCGAGCGAAGCCGCGGCAAGTTAGTATTCAATATTGATAGGAATATTTATAAAATCTTTTGAATTTCAGGTTGCTTATTCAGTGCATCATTATGCGTGGAGGGGGTGGAATGGTGTTACGATGGTAAGTCAACTTGCAATGGAAAAACTTTTCACAATAATCTTAACAAGTTTCAAACAAATAGATACACTTGACTACTGCGGTATGATGACTAACTTGAATATGGATATTAAACAGGTCTGAAATTCTATTTTTTTTTATGACTCAACATTTTTTGAATTATTATTGAACTTTGAATTTTCTATAATTATCTTGTATATGTCTATTGTATTTAATGAGCTATCTAAGACATTTCAATTTTCTTTTATAGATTTCGCCTTCGGTAAATGTATACCGGTGTACGAAAAAGAAGTGGAGGCCGGATCACTTTATCAGTAAGTTGCCATTGACAATGTATTTTATCCGCAACGTGCATCTTTTTCCTAACTACCTAAGGAAACATTTATCTTCTTTTTTAATGATAGGCTCACGTGAAGGTAAGTGATATAGTGGTTGACAATGGCGCTCACGCGTAGAAGTAACCTATTGGCACTTTTGATTTAAAGACGCCCAAGTTGGAGGTAGTTATCAGAAAACTCAAACTCTGGCAGGGATTTCTACCTATATAATGTTACAACTACAATGTCACTACAGTGACTGATTTCTTGCTAACCATTCTCATTAATTTGTCAAATTTTAATTTGAAAAATTAGGTTGTTGTTGTTGATAAAATAGGAACAAAAAGTTGCGAAACTGAACAATTTCCAGTACCTAATTTTTTTTAAATGATCTACATACCTAGTGCTTGACATCAATCCCACCTGATGGTAAGCAGTGACGCAATCGTTGATGGTGAAGCGCATTAGAGCCTATTTATTTTAGCCTTGAAGACACCTAAATTATATTAACTTCTACTTTTATTCTTCTTCAACTTTCATTTTTTAATATTTCAATAGTTAATATTGTTTGAAATTAAGTTTTTTTTAAGGAAAAATATTGTATCGCGACCCTTATTCACAGGTATGATATGAGTTCAGAGCAGCTGCAGTGGTTCGAGGGCGAACTACAACGGCTGGCAACACGCGGTTATCGCTGGGAGCATGCGTATACGCAGTGCGTGCTGCAGGCCATGCTCTACACGCTAAGGCAGGACCTGTTAGTGTTGGCACACTTTATTTGACATCAGTGGTATCTGAGTTCTCACCTGCTTCATCGTGACCCATAGTAGATGAAATGCCCATAAGCCTCTATCCTTACCTAGGTCAAGAGTTACGTTGATGACCAGAAAACATCACAATAATCTGCTTATTTGCTTCTAGTAAAGGAAAATTCCTCTGCCTGTAGCTCTAGCTAGTAGCATCCTATCCACGGTTTTGCATACAAGAAATTTTATGGAGGTCTTGAGTATATAGAGCATTTTCTTTCTCCTTTTCGTTCTTATTATCATCATCATCATCATCATCATCATCATCATCACCATATAAGTGCATGAGATCATAATTATGTGATTGTCCTGCAATCAAAACAACGTGATTAAAATTTTCAGCGATCCTGCTACTGTTAATACAAAAATATGTGACCACTTTGCTGACCCTAAATTAAGTACCGACACCGAAGAAAACCCAGAAGAGAATGCCGAAGAAGTAAGTTGTCTCGTACCTAAAACTACTCATTTAGGATATACCTACGTCTGATATTTTTATAATGCCGTGCTCAATATTCTTGTTACAAAACAGATTGAACCAGATGAAACAGCGTACGTGCGCTTCACGCCTAACTCACCGATCTCAGACTCGAACTTTGCCAATGAGGTGTATAATCCCCCATTGACGCCTGATGATGACCCAACCCCTTACATACCCAAAGGTAAAAATAATTTACATTGCATAGATAGCTCTTGCTTGATATGACTAAGTAATGAGTTTATTTTTATTTTTTATGGAAGATGAAGAACCAATGGATGGCGAAACGCCAAGTGACAAAATACGAGACTTGATGTTAATGGGTGGAAGCGAAGAATCCCCCATTATTCTACCATTTTCAGGATTCAGAGAACGAATCTTAGCGGAAAAAGAGCGAAAGCCAATCAACAACGCAAACACCATCCCTAGAGTGGTAATCGATAAAAAGAAAAAATCCGTGGCTGAAATACTTGGTGAAAATGAACCTAATATGGCGTTCTCAGACGAAGAACGCGTAGGAGCTCATTTCCGCAAGTACAAAACTAAGGCTCCACCATATACTGCGGAGTATATCACTAGCAACAGATTTTCTCCGCTTGACGAAGAAATTCGTTCCAATGCTTGGAAGAATTATAAACAGAGTTTTGCAGAAAAACACTTTCCCTTTGAATACGAAAATCCGGGTGACCTACCGGAACCGAGGGTCTATATAGATGAAGATGGAATTGATGAGTTTCCCATCGATGCTGGCAGTGGGGAGCTGGACCCTTATCATATCAAAGGTAATATAGATATAAATATACGAGAAGTATTTGCTTTTTTGTTTAAATTATTTGTTGATGCTATAATGTAACGCTGCAGATAATTCGCCTGCCCTAGACGCTAAACATTCAAAACAAATGGAAGAATATTTTATGAACTACTGGCGGGATGTCATTGACTCTAAGCAAAAGCCGCAAGGTGCTCTTTACGCCGAAGGAGGGCCGTTGCGGGCAGATGAGTTGCAAGGTGAGTTAGGTGTATAGCATAACTTGAAACCATAGAGTTACCTCCGTGTAAAGACGGCAATTTGTGTTGCTTCTTGCTTCGTTTGCATTGTAGGTATAACAGCAACATTATCTCACTCATTCTGTTGAAGTATTAACGTACTAACATTTTAATTAATTTATCTTATTTGTACTTCTCAGTTAACCAATGTTTTATTTTAGTTCTTGGCTATTTTTTTCACATAGGCCCTTTGATATCAAGAACTTCGACCTATAGAAGTGATTCAGACCAGATCGAGGGTGATACATATACCGACAATGTTTCAGGTGAAAGTCCCAAATTTTACCCCGAGGATATTCAAGATTTGCTTAATAACGAATGGGGCTTTAAGCGTAGGGAAAGAGACGATGTAAAAAAGCCTGGGCCGCGCCTGGACGCAAAAACATTAAAGATTTTATACCACAATAAATCAGTGACAGGTTAGTGTCACAGCGGCCTGAGATAACTGTTTTAGATTCTATCGATGTTCCCTCAAATAGAGTCAGGCTACGGGCTAGAGCTGCATCTCAATTAAAGTATATTTTTTTACTACTCGCACTTCCACGTTTTGTATAGAACACCGCACTAAGTGTTTCCCTCAGCACATTTTAATTTGTTATGAGACACGAAGCGTGGACTGTTACAGTCCTCTGTATGCAACGTGTTGCCTATGTGTGTGACATCTAAATGTTTTGTTTTATGGCGTTTCCTTTGTATTCTTCGATGTGTTGATTTTGGGCAACATTCGTATTAGCCCATCCTGTGTGTCATTTATGTTGTCACTCTGTCAGCTTCAATGTTTCCAAATATATGTTTTTATATCATGTCTATGCTTACCTTATTCTCATAGTATTCAGTTTTATGCGCTTCAATATCTCTGTACGGAAAATGTATTCCTGCAATTTGCCTATATGATGTTTGTCCAACCGATGTTTGTAAATTTTGTCTTTCTTGAGATTAATCTGCTATTTATTCCTTTAGCAATTAATATTATATTCGAAACTGTTCATCACTAAGGCCAAGCGCAGAAGACAAACTTTTTTCACAAACTATGGAATTACAGAGATTGCGATGAGTAATTTTGTACTTGAAATACAGAAAAAGAAGAAGAAATAGAAAATTTTGAGTATATCCTATTCTTTCGCAGAAATCGATAAAACAACAGCTTCTTATTAAAAACACAATTCTGAAACAATATCCGGATAACTTTAACAAATTTTACATTTATAATGTCTGTGACTACAATGAATAAGCTACTATTTCATTAGAAATATCATACAGTGAGTTTTACAAGAATATTTTGTACGGCGGATTTTTTGCGCGTGCGCTGGGTGCTAATGTTTTCACCTTGAAATGATCGAAACGTTTACCGCGTTTGGCTCTCTGATTGGTTAAAAGTTTGGAGCGGGCAAATCAGAGCATCGAACGTCTTAAATGTATCGATTGCGGTAAAGTAAAACAAACTCGCACTTAGCGCACATTTGATGTTGGTAATATAGTCCTGAGAAGTCGCCAATGTTTTACAAATACCCCTGTATATGCAATAACGCACATGATGCGCAAAAAGTGTAACTAAGATGCACTCTGTAGAGGTTCTATTTTCACAAGACTAAAAAGTGCGTCACGGACAATCTGCCTTCTGCGTTAGGCCTAAATGAAAAACTATGCATGCTTCGAATTCTATATCGGTGTTGTCTAAAATCATTTAATGTTGTTACCGCCTTATTTACAGCATTAGTTTGATTTTATGTTTCAGCTCATGGTGTGCAGCCCGTAGAAAAGGAAGAAAAGCCTGGTGACCACGATCACAATGATTATGATTATGACCCATCATACGCTTACGTCTTGTTCAAAAACAGGTGACTTCCACATTTCTAAAATTTTAAATAGAAAATAAATGTTAAGGTACTTTCCCATTGATGTTATAATCGGTTTGCCTCAGGTTCCTAACTGACTGGGATGACGGCATCTCTTTTATTTCAAGACTAGAAGAAATGCTTGGTTTAGAGAAAAACACTTTTACAAACCCCCGGTAACTTTAAAAAGTCTACTTAAAATCTATAGTTTTAACTTTTTATCTATTTATTAATTATTATTTATTTTACTTACTGTGATTATAATGTTAGAACAATACAACTTTTTGTTTCAGAGTTGATCCAAGTGAAGTAACATTCAAGGTTGAGAAAAATAATAAAGGGTATGATGCTATGGCTGTAGCGCGTCACGTTGGTAAGATATTCAAAAACAGCACGGGTAATTCCGATTTCCTTTTCTTGTTACAAATTTCACATTTGACATTTTCCTAAAACTTTATTCCAGATGAAATTAAAGATGATTTGCGCCGTGAGACTGGAGCACAAATTCTATCCACTGGCATTGGCGATAGAGTAAGCATTACCAATATTTACGACAAACAACTGTTCACCCCTGTTCTCAGTTTATCATGATATTGGTAATTTTTAATTTGCAGAGTAAGCGTCCAGTTAGTCATCACTTGGAAGCACCAGATCCACAAATTCTTGGCCTAGACGTGCCAGTGCTGTCTGCTCTCATCGGCAGTTTGATGGTGCTGGTAGTAGGAGCCGTGGTCTTTGCTGTGCTGTTGAGACGAGACATGAGTAATAAGAGGAAGATGAACGGCCTATCTTCAGCTGCTGAGATTGACGCTGAAGCTACCAGGGACTATCAGGTAAGACGGTATTTTCTGTTTTTACCTTGACTTTTACCATTACCTTTAATGGTTATTTCTAGTTTGTCCTAACGATCCTTGAGCTCGTTCCATTCCAGGAGTTGTGCCGAGCGCGCATGTCTGGTAAGTGGACCGGCCAGCAGCCAGCACCAGCTCCCACGCACCCCACCGAGCCACCACAACGTATCACCTCGCTCTCCAAGGAACCTGCTGAGGGTAACTCTCCCTCAACTCGATCCAGCACTTCCTCTTGGTAAGAACTTCCTTCAAAGAGAGAGATTAGCAAGAAATTGTTAAAAAAAATAAAACTAAAGTTACGTGATAGAAAATGGCGAAATACATCCTCGTTATATTTCAGGAGCGAGGAGCCAGCACTAACCAACATGGACATCTCTACCGGTCACATTGTTTTGGTACGTTAAGCTGAAAGAAAGGTTGAACTAAGAACGTCTTTTTGACTCATTGCCTCACACTGAGCTAGACCAAATTAGTAATTTTACTGTTGATAATGTTGGAAAGAAGAAGGATTCCATTATAAATAAACTTCTTCACCAGGCTTATATGGAAGACCACCTCCGCAACAAGGACCGTCTGGAGCAAGAATGGCGCGCCCTGTGCGCTTACGAGGCGGAGCCCTGTGCCACGACTGCAGCGCTGAAACAGGACAACACAGGCAAAAACCGCTACGCCGATGTGCTGCCCTATGACCACTCCCGGGTCACGCTCAACACGCTCTCCAACCATCTCGGATCTGATTATATCAATGCTTCGACTATTGTAAGTCAACTGTTTTTGTAGATGGAATCACTGGAATCATAGATGGAATTGCAAAAAAATTGTCTTAAATCATGTTTGATTTCCAAATCAAAATCTATTAAGAATATATATAATCTAATAAAAATGCCTGTGTTTCCACAGTGACTTCAACATCAATGTGTGTGTTACTATGAAACAGTGCTTTGTTAATTATTTTCATCTTTTCTAAGATCTTCTATCCTCATAGCTAATCCAGATTTATATTTTTTTCTTTGCAGACGGACCACGACCCCCGCAACCCGGCGTACATCGCAGCAGCGGGCCCTATGGCCCACACGGCACCTGACTTTTGGCAGATGGTGTGGGAGCAGGGCAGCGTTGTCATGGTCATGCTTACGCGCCTCACCGAGAACGGACAACAGCTGTGCCACCGCTATTGGCCTGAGGAAGGATCGGAACTTTACCATATCTATGAGGTCAGTTTTTGGTGATGGAATAGTGCAACTTACTCTGATACGATATAAGAAAACTTAATTGTCAAAACAGAGTTACAGAAATACGATGATAGTACCTACTGTTCATGATAAGCACACCAGAGTTGTGAAAAAACAAGGCGCAAAACATTAATCCAAATTAATGGACAGGATAAGCCGATCCATTTTGTTTATTTATAGACGTATTAGCACTCCCAAACTTACTTAGACAAATTGTATTTTTGTCTCTGGCCCTGTAGTTGCTACCACTAGCTCTCAACGCGATATATTTTATTAGCTAAACTGTACTGTTAAAGGTATGGAGCTATATAGAGTATACAAGAACTATACAGTTCAGCAAAACAGTGGTGGCCGAGTGGTAAAGGCTTACGAGTTGTAGGTCGCGGGTTCAAAACCAGCCAGGCGCATTACTTTATGTAATTTATTTCATCACTACTGCTCTCAAAACGGTGAAGGAAAACATCGTGAGGAAACCGGCATGTCCTAGAACCAAAAATTCGAAGACGTGTGACATCCACCAACCCGCACTGGGCCCGCATCACAGTATATATACTGTGTCCGCGTGGTGGATTATGGCCCATTCCCTCTCATAGAGAGGAGGCCTGAGTCCCACCAGTGGGAACATTATAAGGCCGACTATGCTATGCTATACAGTTCTATCCCTCTTTCTCGTTCGGACGACTGACATTTTAACAGGTCGTGGTTAGTCCCCTGGTCTAAATTCTGTAATTGCATGGAGAAGCAGAAAATGTAAACGTGACTATGTATATTCCAGGTGCACTTGGTAAGCGAGCACATATGGTGCGACGACTACCTGGTGCGAAGCTTCTATTTGAAGAACCAGCGGACCGGCGAGACCCGAACTGTCACTCAGTTCCACTTCCTGTCCTGGCCTGAGAACGGAGTGCCATCATCGACCAAGGCTTTACTGGAGTTCAGGAGGTGGGCTTATTAAAATCCCAATACACTCTAAGTTAATTAGTAATCTAAAGCAATTGAAAAAAAAATGCTGCATATTATGTGATCCTTACAGTTGACCTATGTTTTGTCGAAAATATTAATGGGAAAGATTTTAAAGAGGAGGGAAGGATTTTATTTAATGCCATGATACCAGTAAAAGCGTACAGTAGTTTATAAATAGTCATATATATATAGTAATCATCATCATCATCATTTCAGCTGAAAGAAGTCCACTGTTGGACATAGGCCTCCCTCAAGTTTCGCCATACATACGTAAAAATAAAAAGAATTACTATTATACAATTTATTTTTTTGTCTCATCTTGTTAATTAAATAATTTGTTTTGTTTCTAGAAAAGTGAACAAGTCGTACAGAGGAAGATCATGCCCCATTGTTGTCCACTGCAGGTAATTTGCTCTAAATTGTTATATTGTAACCTATATTTTACTTACTCCAGCGTAGGTTTAGAATCATAATATTAAACTTCACCTTGAACTTGTTGAACCCCGGTAATTTTGTTGATAGATCATTATCTTTAATATTGATAAATCTATAACCTACCTACCTAATTTCTTAGTACGTTATTACGTAGGCAGGTTAATGATTAATTTATCTGTCATCTTGTTACCATTTTGAATCAATTTATTAACAGATCCGTATTCATAAGCAATTTAATCACAATATGATTTTTTAATCACGATGTCATTGACCGATTGTGAGCGGTGTCACTGATATTTTTTTTAATAAGGTAGTATCGGTATATTTTTACAAATTATCATTTACACATCAAGCTCTACATTAGGACAAGTATACAATTATTACGTAAATAAAACAGTAAATTATCAAGAAACATTCTTGCATTCCAGTGATGGAGCCGGTCGCTCGGGCACCTACTGTCTCATCGACATGGTTCTAAACCGCATGGCGAAGGGCGCTAAAGAAATCGATATCGCGGCCACACTGGAACACATCCGAGACCAACGCACTCGCACCGTTGCCACCAAGCAGCAGTTTGAGTTCGTGCTCATGGCCGTTGCTGAGGAGGTAGGCGTTTTATACCATGACACATCAAAAACGTCCTTTTTAGTCCAAAATTTTTGAAGTTATAAGTCATTTAATTTGATTACAGCTTAATATAAGATTTAATAATTATGAATAAATCGGAGATCATTAAACGGATGGTGCTGTATTGTTGCTTAAATCGAATAATAAGAAGCCTGCCTTAAAGTTCGATATTCAGCCCTCTCTTGAACGAAACAATTATTGCATAATAAATCAATTAAGGTCAATTAGATTAAATGTATCATGTATTGACCGTAACACACTCTAAGTACTTTTATTCTTGATCCAAAGGTCCACGCAATACTGAAAGCTTTGCCGGCGCACCTACAACAACTGCAAGAGAAAAAAGACAAAGATAAGGAAAAAGAAAAAGAAAAAGATGGCAGTGACAAGGAAAAGGAGAAGCCTAACTAAACCGCGCACCCGACACGAACACACGAACACGTTACGTTACATTATTTAACATATTATTAAGTATTCTATCATTGTGGAATTGATGTATTTCTATCAACTCCGAGTTGAGAATTTCGCTACGCAAAACGAAATTTTGAGCTAAGTAACATTAATGTCAATATTGATACGTAATTTTCTTTTTCCTTTTGGCTCTCATCTTAAACCCCAACAAGACGTCTCCAGGACTGCATTATTTACAACTCACAATTTGGAATTCTTAACTTCTGATTGTCTTAACTTGACGATGATTACTTAATCGATAAAAATGTTGAAAAGTCCACTAAAGGCAAGGATATAAGTGACTGTGTCTACATGAGGTGTGCCGCTAACTATGGCATTTATTTTTTTAAAGCTTTTAATATTTTCATAAGGTAATTTCACACGAGCCTATTTATTATATTTAGAAATTAAAGAACACAAACTATTAAGTTTCTTTGTTGTAGCAGTTGTGTTAGCTTTTTATTGGAGCGTTGGAGACATGGTCAATTGTTAGAGTATCAATTCTAGTGGGTTCCACATGTGTTGCATACATATTGATTTATTTATTTCTATTTATAACTATTTAACTACAATACTTGAATAATGAAATAGCTGATTTCAAGAAATAGGATTATAATGTAAGCTAAAAAAATCTTTTAGAACTGCGTTTTTTGTTTTTTTTTCTAAGTGTTTCGTTTTATGTTATTGTCATGCATATAATGCGTATCTTGTGAATTGATCTAGTCAGTTTTATAATGTTACTTAAGCCAGTTTATAGTGGGTCCCTATTTACTAAATGTTTATTTAACTTGTACTAAAGTACTTATTTTAACAATGGTCAGACGCCAATAATGATTAAATCTGTAGCGTTATTTTCAATATTTTTATTGAAGTAGTTATTTTCAAATACTTATTGTTAAAGATTGTACGAGTAGAGGTACTGACCATAGTTAAAATATATTATGTTTATCGTATTTAATTGCTTTCTGTTTAGTCATCGTGTCTAAAAGTTTTTAAGTCATAATGTAAGTACATTGTTATATGTATAGATCTACATTTTGCAACTTATATACCTAGTACTTATAACAACAAAGATAAGAGATCTATGTCTTTCCCAATCATATCCTGTATTAACGGAATACCTGAGAAAAATAATCAGATTTAAAAAATCAAAATAAAATATTTACAGAATGTAGCAGAAACCATAGATACATACTAATACGTGTTATGTACGAGATTTATATAAGATATATTTATTGCATATTATGTGGAAAATGTAAAAAAAAATAAAAACCTACCCACGAAATTATGGATGTAGTATTAGATATAAGAGAAAATATATTTAACCGTATTTCTGTATGAAATTATATGTAGTTTTTATGTGAATGATTGAATAATGGATTTTGATTAAATTGTTTTAGGGAATAAGATAGAAGTATCCTAATTTCCCAAACAAAAATTCCTTTCTTATCGGCTGGCCTGCGGATCTGATGCACACGGTTTTTTTTATGTATGTGTGACAATCATCTAATGACACCACCCCGCTCTTGGACGGAGCGAAAGATAGTATCAGACTTTTACTGACTAAAAACCCACTCCTGTTCCTTCGTTGCCTTTCGTACCAGGGCCTAGTCTTCCTTTCAGAATCAGACCCTTAGCCACAATAGGCTTCGACCCTGCTGGGCTCCTACGGTTTGCTTACATCTCCTTGAGGCGCGCATGGAACAGTACGCGCCGTTGACGACTTGGGCTCGGTGAGGACGGTCGGACGGTGAGCTACCCATTGCTCGCCGCCCGCAAGCCCGCGCCTACGGTGACCGGAAATCGAGATCGGGGCGTGCGGGCCGCGCCCTCCTTTACTAGCATTACTGCTTCGCATAAGAAGGCACCCGTCTGCCACTCCTCCATGCACACGGTTTAGCTAAAGTTGGTATAAATAACTATAAATTATCAGTTAGATCGGTGATAACTGTGGAACGGCGGCTGGGGCGTGAGTGCCGCGCCCTCGCGTGTGCATGTGCAGTCGCGTCCTTTGCTAGCCTTACTGCTTCGCAGAAGGAGGCGACCGCCTGCCACTCCTCCATGCACACGGTTTACCTAAAGTTGGTATAAATGACTAAATTATCAGTTAGATCGGTGATGGTGGATAACTGTGGAATGTCATTTAATAGGCAGATTCTATACTGCTGCTGTAAACTTCCAAAATTTTGCAAGCAGCTATAATAGCTTGTAGCCCTACTAGCCTTTCGGCTCTACTTTCTAATTCGTAAGTATATAGTTACTACATAAATAGGTAGATACAATCTATTCATCTGTAACCACAGTACCACACTATATACAGAGAGTGCAAAGCATCTGGACTGGTACGGCTTTCCAATCCATGAAAGTTATGTTAGAATCAGTTTTGTAGAATGGCTAGTAATCTAAAAGGGGGCCATGAAGCCAGTAGGTACTTTGTGCTGTGCTTGTCCTCCTGTGCTATGTTCCAGACATTATCGTAAGTATGTATATTTCATACCTACAATTAAAAAATACAATAATGAAATGAAACAAGTAAAAAGCTAATTAAAAGCTCAGAATTACAAGCTGAAGTTGATAGGTTTGTTTTATTTTCCTAAGGTGAAAAATCATTTAATGACTTCTCGCGTTCTAGGGTAAAGCGAGAGGGAGAGATAGACTTTTACTGGCTAAATCCGCATCTGTGTCCTTCAGTTGCCCTTTGCGGGTCACACCTCAAATCGATGTCCACCCACATAATATAGCAATCACATAGTTATGTGTGTTACTTAACCCACTAAATGCCACATAAATGCTAAAATGAGAGCCAAGTTCATTATTATGATATGGTGAGGTTGTCGACTTCACCGACACTACTACTATTTTATTTAGTACTATTTTATTATTTTATTTAGTGCGTCTCATTATCTTAATTGCTGTGTTTAGGTATATTAAATTAGATAGGGTAGGGTGTCAAAAGTAACTCAAGATTCGTGGATTCAGTTTCTTCCTGACTAACCCCCCTAGCCAAGTTACAATAGTTTCGTTTCGATTGTCTTTTCGTCGATCGCCTCGTGTCGGCCACGCCTCCTATTCCTTTATTCTAACCACATGACTGAGCATTGAGATGACGTCAGAACAAAGGAATTGGAGATGTTGCCGACTCGAGGCGATCGATGAAAAGAGAATCGAAACGAAACGGTTGTAACTTGGCTAGGGGGGTAGAACTTGGCTTGACACGCTTTCGCATGTCTAAATAGATTTAGGACGTTTATGTTCGAGGCGGCACTACAGCAATCGGCTAATAGATTTATTAGCCGTAACCTATTTCATTAGATAATAGGTATTTCTTCTGATTAGTCATTTTAGGAGCCCAGTGGTAACGGTCCCTACTTGCAACTTGTAGTTCACGGGTTTAAATCCAGAAAGGCACTTTACCTGGTGTAATTTATTTCATAACAACTGCTCTCGAAATGGTGAAGGAAAACATCGTGAGAAAATTGGCATGTCCTAGAACCAACTGTTCGAATTTATTTGACAATTTAACTTGCCGAAATTTTTAGAAGCAGCTCAAATAATTATTGAGAAAGGTCTGGACATTACATCCTAATTAATTTAATATCATAACTATGTAGATATTATATTAAGTGTTAGTTATAACATCGCCTTGGACTAGTCTGTAAAGGTGTTATAATGTAATAAATAAAAAAATAACAAAAATAAACTTACAACCCGCACTGGGCCCGCGTGGTACAGGTATCGGCACGGATCTTGAGCGCTGACTGTTACTTGCGCAGAAGTAAAATATCAGGTCTCTTTGGTGGTATGAAGTGAGACGCGGGGGCGAGGAGTGTCAGTGATTGGCTTGCCGCGCATCGCATCATAGACGACACTCGTGATTGGTTTCCTGCGCTTGCTGCATGTACCTAACGACGACAAGTACACTTCCGTGCCAATAAATTGACTGGTGATTTTTAAACCATCGATTTTATTTTTATTACTGGTTATTTTATTAGTGGTTATTATGTCACCAAAAATGGTTTGGCCGAGAACGCATAACAGGCACACAGAGAAAGTTCCTTTCAAAAGTAGGTAAAATGACAGGAATTTCTTCGTAGGGGTGTTACAAATCTTTGAATTTTTCGTCTTTGCTACAATATACCTTCCGGTAGAAATTCTCTAAAAGATAATGAAAACCGTTCGAAAATCTATTGCACGGTTAATAAGTAAATGGAAAAACAGACAGAGAAACACAGCGACTTTGATTTAAACTATTTACGTTTTTTTTTTTTTAATTTTACCTTCAACCAGAATTAAGAAGATAGCAGGTAAAAGAAAAAATGAAATAGGTGTACATTTTCTTTGCCATAAGTGTACGATGCGCAAAGCGATCCCCACTCTTTCGCCGAGCGCTCAAGATCCGTGCCGATAACTATAGATACCTACCCTCTCCTAGAGAGGAGACCTTAATCCCAACAGTGAGAATATTATATGGCTGATTGATTATTCTATGCATTCGCTAGTTATTTTTAACAAGTATTTCTTACCCCTCCCATAGGCACCGCGCAGTATCCTCAGGAAGACCGTTCCGGGGCGGTCAGGCAATGTCATTTTAGGACTAGATATGCCGTTCCTCACGTTTAGGTAACGACTTCATCAAATAAAAAAACTGGGCAAGTGCCAGTCGCACTCGCACACTTTGGGTTCCGTAGAAAATTGTCTATGTGAATAGTTCAATTCCCGAATGGAGACTCAATGATTTTTTCGAATCGCAAAAAAGTTTTTTTTTGGTGACGTAACAACAATTTTTCTGTTTTCAGATTTATTCTTATATCTACACCATAAAACCTTGCTTTATGCCAAATTTCAGGTTTTTGGGTCAACGGGAAGTACTCTTAGAATTTTTTATTCCTTTGAGAGTGTCGTAATTTACGTTTTTTGCGACATAAACGGTCGTATCTTTATGTTTTCGTTAACTCAGAAGTTTGGTTTTTTTCACATATTCAAGGGACCGCAGACTTAAGAATATGGTGTTAATTTTAACTCGATACCTTCACGCGTTCTAGAGATAAGGGGTCTTGACAGGCAGACAGACGGACAACAAAGTAATCCTATAAGAGTTCCGTTTTTCCTTTTAAGGTACGGAACCCTAAAAAGTACCATAACTTGTAGATAGGTAAGTAGTCAGCTCGCTGCCAGCACTTAGTAACTCAACTGTGATTGACCCACCTCCCTTTTTACTTATTTTTAGGTGGGAAATCGGCAAATAACATTTCCCTCTCTGGATGGAGTAAGAAGGAGTGTCAGACTTTGACTGACTAAAATCCATCCGTTTCCTTCAGTTGCCTTTTGTGTTCTAGGGGCGTTGCCTGTCCCGGAACACAGCTCTTCCATTAAATTTCTCCACAACACAATATTTAACTGCAATCTGTTACAACCCCCTCAACTTCTCTTTGAGGAGTGGCTGGAGGGACGTCACAGCGTCCTCACCTTCCGCAAGACGTTTTCGGTAAATAAGGGAGAAGAAACTCCCGGGTGTCACCATTGTGCAGATCGCCCGAAGCACACGGTGAAGCATACGGTGGAATTAGAAACGTATCCAATTAATACGCCATATGCACACACACTATCATATGTATGTGTATATGTATACTTATTTATTATCTTATGCCTCGTTTACATGTGTGCCCAGCACAGATTTAAGAAAGGAGGAGATATGTTAAGTAGTAAAAATTGTACCGGAACACGATGTCTCCAGTTTCCCTACCACCGCCGAAACTACTACATTTACAGTAATATTTACGCAGTCGCGCACACATCCGCAAATCATAAATCAGTCCATACTACACAGTCAATTATAAGCCTTACCTACCTAAAAACAGCGTGTATTTTCCATGCATCGTACAACTTACGCACACATAAAATGTCGATGTCTATGCAAAAGCAATTTATTTTACATTTACGCTAGTGATTGACTAAATAGAAAAGTTATCGATTTTTCCTTTTTTTTTTTTGTCGTGCTATTTCTTTTGGGTCCCAAAAACAAAGTCATAAAATGTTAATAATAATAAGTGTAGGAGGTGTTTGCAGGGGTTCCACTCTCGAAGGAAACACACACGAAGTTTTCAGGAGCTTTGTATTTCAGCAACGGTTACAGGTGATGAGATGATATAAAATTGACAATAGGTGATGAGATGATGATAAGCGAAAGTTGTTTTTGGATGTGAAAATAGGGATAGTTCCGTCGACCAAGACCTTGGGACGAAGGTCGGGGAGAAGTCCCTCTATCCAAAAACTTCCTGATGGAATTTACTGCGCAACACAACTATCAGAGGTGTCCCTAGTAATCTTTCCAAGTAGGACGAGATTCCAGAATGCACTCCCTAGGTAGTTGTGATCAAGAAAGTTCACTGATCTAGCGAGGGTCATTAAGTCACGGAGAATCTTAACACCGCGATTCAGAAATACGCGTCATAGGCACAGTGCCATCTAGTGGAAAGCGGCGAAACCTCTTTTACAAACAACTGGATCAATGAACTTTTGTTACTTGTATATCTAATACATGATAGGAGGTGTACTTAATAAATGTCAAAACTAAACGTGTGTTACAATCTCCCCCTCAGTCCTCAAAGACGTCTCGGCGTGGTGGACTGGATAGTGAGATTATTGTTTTCTAGGGCGTCCACGTCCTCGTTTGGACCCCGATGAAGGCTTGCTGGCAACCTTCTCTTTTCTTGGGCGTCCTCTTCTTCGAAGGGGTTGCACAGGCTCGGGAACTGTTTCGAGGCTTTCACCTTTATATGGAGTCAAAGCGGAAACATGATAGAGGCCGATTGGGTTAGTAGGATCATTTGGAGAAGCTACTTTAAAAGAGGTGGGCCCATGTTTATTGAGGATGACGTATGGTCCATCTCTACGTGGCGCAAATTTGGCGGTTACACCTTGAGCTCCCTTGCTCACGGGGTGTAAGTTAACAAGTACCAAATCGCCAGGTTGATACTGTGGATGTTCACGCCTATGCTTATCAACATATGCTTTTCGTGACTCCTCCTTCATTTCTTGTACTTCTCTCGCCTTGATTAAGGTTTCCGCTAGTTGTACAAGTTTTGGAGTTATCTCTGGTATTATATTTTCAGAAATCACTATATTTCGAAAGTCAACTTCGTTGTCATGTGGGGATCTTAGTTCCCTTCCGAACGTCAAATACGCCGGGGTTTTACTTGTTGTTAAACCGGTAGTACTATTCATAGCGAAACGAATCGCTGGCAAAAGTTCTGACCATACGTTATGTTTCCCTCTTTGTACCATTATAGCTAGTTGGGTCTTTAAGTCGCGATTCTTGCGTTCGACAGGATTAGCTTCAGGGTGATACAACGGGGTATACTGGTGCTTTATGTTCAGGCTGTACATAACTTGTTGCATTACAGCACTCACAAACTGAGTTCCATTATCACTTATTACTCGGCGCGGCATCCCATATCTTAGAAAAACTTCGTTGATCAGAGTTATTGCACAGGTTTCAGCGGTGGCGGTAACTAAAGCGAAAAGCTCCACCCAACGGGAAGCGACATCCTCAACGATTAATATCCAAGTTTTTCCATCCTCTGTTTGTGGTAGAGGTCCAAACAAATCAAAAGAAACTACTTCAAATCGTTGGCACATGCTTGTAGTTTGCAGTAATCCAGCCGGTTTTTGATTACAGGGTTTATACCGTTGGCACTCCAAGCAATTCTTCACGTAACTTGCAACATAGCTACGCATCCCACTCCAATAGTATCTGTTGGCTATCTTCTTGTAAGTTTTCTCAGCCCCATAGTGTCCTGCTAATGGATCGTCATGGTAGGCACTGAGAACGTTTGCCCACTCGTGACCGGGTACCACGAGTTGCGCATCATCAGCTTCGCAATCAGGATGTAATCTGTACAGCATACCATTATTCATAAGGTATCCTTTGTTACTCCAGTATACAGCATCCTCTGTTCCATTTGTTTCCTCTAAGGCTCCTATTATTTTCTGAATTTTGGTATCCTTCATTTGTTCTTCTCGGATTTCTTTAACACTCCTCGTGGGCATATCCACGATTATAGAACATATCTCACAGGTAGAGGTATCCTCACAACACGGTGGTCTTGACAACGCATCAGCCACAGTATTCAGTTTACCAGGTTGGTAGTTAATATTAATAATGTTGAAAGATTGGAGTTGTAATGCCCATCTTGCCAAACGTCCGGTTGGCGATTTTAGGTTCATTAACCATTTTAAAGCTTGGTGGTCAGTTACCACAGTCACAGGTTGACCTTCAACATATGCTCTAAACTTATTTAGTGACCAGATTACGGCTAACGCTTCTCTTTCAGTAGTGGAGTAATTTTTCTCAGCAGTCGTGAGCAATCTACTCGCATATTCAACGGGATGCTCATCTTCCTTCTCCCCCTGGACCAGAACTGCTCCAAGCGCATAGCTACTGGCATCAGTCTTCAGAATGTAGGGCTTTGTTTCGTCGGCCTGCCGCAACACAGGGGCAGTAGTTAACCGGGTTTTAAGCGTGTTGTAGGCCTTTTCCTGTTCAATATTCCATACCCAACGGGCTTCCTTCTTTGTTAATTTCGTAAGGGGCTGGGCTATAGCGGAGAAATTCTCAATAAAACGTCGGTACCAAGAACACATTTGTAGAAAAGATATGAGATGTTGAAGATTCTTGGGTGTTGGCCTTTCTAAGATAGCTTTGGTTTTATCTGAATCTGGCTTTAGTCCTTCAGGTGTTATGATGTGACCTAAGTATTTTATCGACGAGCAGAAAAATCTACATTTGTCTTTGTTTACAGTGATGTTATATTCTCTCATCCTTTGAAATACGTCCTTCAGGTCGGAAAGGTGGCTTTCAAAGGTGCTGGAAAATAGGAGCAAGTCATCCAGATAGGCCAGCATGTTAACATGCTCTAGGGTAACACGGAATCTATCGACAAGTCGCTGGAAGGTAGCTGGTGCATTGCGTAGGCCAAATGGCATCCTCTTGAACTTGTATAGGCCAAAAGGGGTGATGAATGCTGTTTTCTCTTCGTCTTCTTTCCTGATCCTTATTTGCCAGTAACCAGCTTTCAGGTCGAGTGACGTCATGTAAGGCGTTGGCTTCGCAGCGTGCAACAAGTCGTCAATTCGTGGAATAGGGTAAGTGTCGGGCACAGTGATAGCGTTTAGACGTCGATAATCGATACATACTCTAACCTTTCCATTCGGTTTCGGTACCATGACCACTGGCGAGGCCCAGGGCGAAGAGCAGGGCTCAATAATAGCCTTCTCCATCATTTCATGTAATTCCGCTTTAAGGATATCTTTCTTTGTTTGAGATAATCTGTAGGGAGGTACTGATATTGGAATATCGTCCTTTGTCACGATACAGTGCTCCCCAAGCAAGGATGGTTTGTTGTTATCAATAAAAACATCTTGATAGTCGACAAGTATTTTATTCAACATTGCCTTTTGGCTATTATCTATACCAACACTACAAAAATGATAATCACCATCAGAGTCCGTAGGTTCGTTTGCGCTGGGAAAAAGGTGGCTTGAATGCGGGGATAATGTTACTTCCGCTTCTTTGACATTCATTTCCGCATCACGCATCATAAATTCTGCGAAAGCAGGTAAGTAACCGTCGAAGACCCTTTTTGTTTTCTTAGCAGGTGACAGCTGGAGTGGTATCAATTATATCCCGGGGAACCCTCGGGAAGAGCGGCCGCACTCGAGGATGCAATAGCCGCTGAAGGCTTTCCTTCTGTGGTATCCAGAGCAACACTGCCCGAGTTGCTATTTGTTGGTTCAAAGGTCACGAAGTCCTCCTCATATAGCTCATAGGTCGAGTCGGTGTCAAGGAATTCCCAAGTAAACTGAGAAAGGTTGAGTACCATTTTTGCGTCTTGTATAAACCCGACGCCTAGTAGGGTTCGGTTGTCCCTTGAATTCGGCAACACAATGAAGCTGGTCGGAATGATGCGGTCCTCTAACTTCACAGTAACGGTTATTTTCTTAACTCGTTGGTTTTTCCCGATGCCATCTGCCAGAGTGATCTTCACTATTTCTTCGTGGAACTTGTGTCCCTTTTTCACCAGCTGTTGATATAACTGATACGATGCGATGCTGGTCTTCGCACAACTATCGACGTATGCTACCCCTTTAATGCCATCTATCTCAATGAAGACAATTGGCCTGTTTCTTACATCCGTTTGGACGTCAACTGGACAAAAGGCTAGATTTGTTGATGGCAGTGACCGTTGTTTATTGGCGCAGCATGTTGGGCAGCTACTGCGAACTACACCGGGCGTACCACAGCCGTAACAGGTCACTTTGGGTGCGGATGGAGATGGAGCCTGCGTCGTTTTGGTAGTAGCTATTTTGGCTTGACTCTCAGGGATGGGCTCAGTTGCCTCTAGTTCTTGCTGTTTCTTCTTCAGCTTTCTACATTTTTCGGTAGTATGGCCTGAGAAGTGACAGAACCCGCACTTCACCTTGGGTTTCACGGTCGGGTTTGGCTTAGCTTTGGCTTCCTTGTCACCGTCATTGGGTTTATCGATCCACATCTGTTCGATGCCCCGAGCTGCTTCCAATAACTCGTCGTAACTTTTAACCGAGTTGTGCGGAATTTTGTCACGTATTCGGTGTTTCAGTTGGCCGTATATCATGTGAAGTTGATGGGATTCCGGTATTTCGGGTTCCGGAAGTTGAGCAAAAAGCATTCGCTTATGTGCGATGAAGCTTTCAGTAGTTGCTCGTGGGTCTTGCTTTTCCATAACGATCTCCTGGAATACCATATAAGCTGGTTTTCTTGGGGCAAAAGCATGACGGAGACGCTCTTCGAAATCCGCCCATGTGGAGACATGCTTTTTAACTCCCTGCCACCACACTGCAGCTTCACCCTTGAGGAGTAGTGGTAATCCAGTGAGCGCTTCTGCATCACTTACATTTTCTATTTGTTTAAATACTGTTACTGCCGCCAGAAAAGCTTCAGTCACTTCGGAGTCCTTGGTCCCGTCGAATTCAGCTTTACAAGTTGTAAACGAGCCGTGTCTTCCTGGTGAAAGCTTCGACAGCAGCGCCTCGAACTGAGTATCGGACATGGTCACCGACATCTCTGCTTTTCTTTCTGTAGCTGGTGTCGTTGTTGTTCGTCCGTAGCGTGTGACGTACTTTGGTTTCTCTTCGGGCCCCACGTTGGGCGCCAGATTGTAGGAGGTGTTTGCAGGGGTTCCACTCTCGAAGGAAACACACACGAAGTTTTCAGGAGCTTTGTATTTCAGCAACGGTTACAGGTGATGAGATGATATAAAATTGACAATAGGTGATGAGATGATGATAAGCGAAAGTTGTTTTTGGATGTGAAAATAGGGATAGTTCCGTCGACCAAGACCTTGGGACGAAGGTCGGGGAGAAGTCCCTCTATCCAAAAACTTCCTGATGGAATTTACTGCGCAACACAACTATCAGAGGTGTCCCTAGTAATCTTTCCAAGTAGGACGAGATTCCAGAATGCACTCCCTAGGTAGTTGTGATCAAGAAAGTTCACTGATCTAGCGAGGGTCATTAAGTCACGGAGAATCTTAACACCGCGATTCAGAAATACGCGTCATAGGCACAGTGCCATCTAGTGGAAAGCGGCGAAACCTCTTTTACAAACAACTGGATCAATGAACTTTTGTTACTTGTATATCTAATACATGATAGGAGGTGTACTTAATAAATGTCAAAACTAAACGTGTGTTACATAAGTTAATAATAATTAATTATTTATTATTTTTTTTTCATAAAACCCAAAAACTAACCATTTACCCGTATAAGGCCATTATATACGTCATTTCAGAACGTCAATATCAAATACTAAAAATCAGCCAAGTACATATCCTGGTCCTCTAAAATCCTGAAAAGTTTAATAACTTGTATTATGAATTATTGCATGAAAAAGCTTTCAGTTACTAAAAAAACTTTAACTCAGGTCTAGTCTTAATTTAAGGATTGCCCATTCAAAAAGACTGCGTGGCTAAAGCATTTGGTTGAAAGTGGAATGAGCATATAGTACTATATTTTTTTAGGGAACCCATTAGGTGGCCTTCCATCAATCCATTGCTTTATTAAAATTGTGTCTTTCGGGAAACTGAAAACATAAAGTAACATTGTAGTTATCATTTTACCTAACTTACTGCTAAACCTCACCATGTAAGGCTTTTGTTAGAAAAAAAATACTGTACTATTTTTTTTCTAACAAAATAAAGTTTTGAAAAAAAAAATCTATCTTGTTAAATAAAGAGAACAAATAAAGAGCTAGAACATGTTGCCTTATTTTAAGCAAAAGTCGTTATTAAATTCTGAATTATGCTATTTCTTTACAACTCTGTAAAATAATCAAAATAAATAAAAATATTTACATTATTTTACTTCGGATATCCAACCAATCGATATTATGGTCGATAGTCTATATTAGTAGATCATACAGGCACATCATTAACTCGCCGCAACTAACAGCGGCTTTATTATGAAATACACCGCACTGATAAAGTATCGTTATGTTATTTTTACATTGCTTGTTCCGTTACTGAGCGTTAAAATTAAGTAGTGGTTAAAGAGCAATGTATGTACTGTAAGAGTAATACAGTCGCCTTGATATTTGAAAACAAAAATAACGTAGTAGCAGCAAGGGATATTATAAGATTTGTTGTTTTTACTGATTTTAAAGATAAATATAGTATTAAACTTGTACTTCCATATGGTAAGAGATTCCATGATGACCCAGGCTTCTCTTATCACTTCGGTTCTTGCATGAAACCACTGAACAACACGGTATTTTAAATTTGTTTACGATCACGTATCGCGTATCTCACAAGTTTGTAACTGACGCTCGTTTGCCCGATCGTGTGCATTTTGCGCAAGTCGCGCGGACATGCACACGCCTCCTTGCCACTTCTCCTGTTTTTTTAAATTTCTATGGTGCCCAGCCTCGGCCAATCGCCATTGTTTCAACGGGGTTTCCCCGTTTACACAATTGCTAAGTATGTCGATTGGCCGAGGCTGGGCCCACGTGTAAATGGGACATTAATCGATATTAAAAGGTTTTATTTATTTTCACAAATCTTGCAAATTAAATTTGATCCATTTCCCGGTTACCGATTGAGCTGAAATTTTGCATGTAAATCAGATGACAATGCAAAATTATTATGATATGGAGCTGATCTGATAATGGAACCAGAATGTGGCCCTAGGACCTCAGGTAACCTTAACATGTTTGAGCTTTTTGGAATTGTCTTGATGACTATTAATTATATAGATGTTCCGCGCTATAAAAGCTTGCTATGAAAAAATAATTTTCATTGAAGACTTGTTCGCAACCTTTACTTTCAGAATCTACTTGATGGTTATTTTATTATGCTATATGTGACCATATGACAGTAAAATCAACGTTATTATTTCATCCCGTAGTTACTTTGTCTTATCGCCTAGTCTGACTGTACCTACTCTAGCCCGTCAGTATTGGAGGTATTGTGGTAATGGTGCAGTTCCTGGTTCTTCTCTGCCAAAACTGAACGATACCCTAAAAAAGAAACTTACGAACATCACAATTAAGTATTTTACCCTGAGAATTCACTATATTTTCATAATGAAAAGTTACCAAGGCCCCAGAAATTAGAAGTTAAGTTCATTATGTAGGTAGGTAAATCTTCGGCAGGAAATCAAACTTCGCAGTGTTTGACGAATCAAATACGAGGATTTGAAACGATAATGCTGCGTACGAAGGTACCTATGTCAGTGTTGAACAGTTAAGCTACAACAAAACTGCGAAATTCATTTGTACTCCCATAACAACAGTGCGGAGCTCAGTTTTTTTTTTTTCTAAAAATCGGTTTACGTGGGACGAATGGTCTTATCAATATCAATAACTTAATTAATTAACCTACTCCTTAAATTCAGGCTTGTTAGAAGGATTTAGGTTTAAAAGTTTGCATGGTTGGCATCAGTACATATTCAATCCTCGAACGCGAACGGCAGATGACAATTAGATACCTACATTTTGTTCATCTGAAGTTTTAGTCTGGAATTCTGGATCTGATTGTTTTGGTTTTAGTTTTGTCATCTGGTCCACTGATGGATGAGGTGAACCAGCAAGATTCAAAGGTGAAAGCGCCAGGGTAGCTACCAAAATTAAAATTTTCGTAATTTTTTGCATTTTGCAGATTAGTTTCAAGTTGTATGCTACTTAAAATATGGTTTGCGTCCATAACATTACACGTATATGTTTACGGAATTAAAATCGTTAAAAAATAAAAGACCCATTTTGACATTTGAGAAATACCCTAGAATGTAAGTTGGAACGAAACTGAAAGTAACAATAAAATAATATTTTATTACAGGTGTTTTAAAAAATACATACTTTTTTGGCACACTAACACACTTTGTCATAGCAAGCTTTTTTAACCGACTTCTAAAAAAGGAGGAGGTTCTCAATTCGGATGTTTATATTTTTTTTATGTTTGTTCGCGCATAACTTCGTCGCATGCCAACCGATTTGAAAAATTATTTTTTTGTTAGAAAGGGTATACTTTCCAAATGGTCCCATAGTCACCAAGTCAGGATCTGATGATGGAATCTTCGTGAAAACTGCATAGTGATTTTGGTATTTTCATCGAGAACTTAAGCATTTAAAGTCAAAAAGTAACATTTGATGAAGTGGAACTGATGAAGAAGACCAGAAATGGTCAACGGAACTTCATACTCGCATAGATATCACAATGAAGATAGTTAAGCAATTATGATAATATAAATAAATTGTTCTGAATAGTTCCGTTGAAAATGGTATCATCAAATTGATCTGATGATGATGATGGAGCCAGAAAGTAGGCACTGGAACTCCGTAATTAATCAATGTAACCTAGCCGTGTTTGGGCTTATTAGAATTGTCATGAGATGCACTTTGGCTATAAGGTACTATCGAACTGATCTGATGTTGGAGCCGGAAGGTGGTAGGTAGACACAGGAACTTCATAATAAAACAATGTAACCTAGTATGTAGTGTTTGGATTAATTGGAATTGTCATGAGAAACAGGCACTCTGCTTATAAGTGAATCCCAACTAAAAAGTGTGAAATAAAAAACTTTTTACATCGGTGTTAAATAATAAATAATACCGAGAAACACCGACTTCCGAAATTAAAGTTATTTTGATCCTTTTAGTGTCTTTTTTTTTAGTGAAGTCGGTTATCTTTTTTTGTAAAAAGTTTTTTTTTAGCGTGATATATACGTATTTAATTAATACTCATCAAGACCATTTCGAAAAGCTCAAACACCTATCGTGTTTGAGGTTATCCGAGTACCTTCCGGTTCCATCATCAGATCAGCCCCATGTAATAATAATTTTGCATTGTCTTCTGATTTGCATTGACACATGTATACAAAATTTCAACACAATAGATAACCAGGAAGTGGATAAAAAATTTGTAAGATTTGATTATAGACAAGCAAACATCGGGACAGATGAAACTAAATAAAAACATGTAAAAAGATAAAAGTTAGTGATGAAATGGTTGGCAACCCTTTTTTGTTGATTCATTCGATTGTCATGTTGACAGTTGACGTTGGAAGAGTTTGGCTTGTCATTCATATTAGTCACGGTCAAATAGTAACATTGGTGACAGTCAGTGCGTGGCAGGAAGCAAGGTGTTTCGTTCCTGTTTACGAAATATCAAAACTTTTATTCATTTAATAAAATATCGAATATTTTTGTTTAGTAATCTCAGTAATTTGTAAGAAACTCAAAATGATTAACGGCCGTGCTCTACATTTCGTGTTCAAAGTCGCCGACAGAACTCTGACGGCGAAATTCTACAGAGAAATCCTGGGAATGAAGGTAAGAAACTAAGAAATTTCTTAGATGGATATGGATGATAATATAATTATTTTACAATGACGACCACCTTTGCTAGAAAATGACAAATCATATAGGATTCATAAATAATGATTACTTACAAAATTTTGAAACTGATGCCAAGGTCAACTAGCCATACTCGACGAAGTCTAGACAATTATTACATACCTCACCGGCAATTTCAAGACTCATTATTACTAAATGATTAGGCGTAGCTAATTACTGGACATATTCAGTCATTGTTTCATCTAATGAACTACTGGGGAAAGGGTCATCTTAGTAATAAAATATTATATCTGTTTTGAACCTATTTTTTTTTCTACTTATATAAATTAATACTAATTCTTAGGATCCTGTTAAATTAAATCTCCTACATACTTTCTACCAACCAAATTACAATATTTAAATATCAAATTCTAAAAGAGTATAATATATTATTATTTTTGTCAACACATTTTGTATTTGAATCTTTAAAATCATCAATTTACAATAAAGGAACTATTTGAAATTAAGTAGTTCTATCCCCTGGTTTGTGTTTTAAATAAGTAGTACATAATCAATAAATCCTTTTTCGTCGTTTGATTGATCAAACAAGCATCATTGCAGTTGTGAATTTTATATTAATTTTTAAATACATATAAACATTGTATTACTGTATACTCTAACCTAATATAATAAACAGCTAAAATCATTTTTTACATTAATTTTCTGACAATAATTATCTCCTACATAGGCTTGAATTAACAAAGTATTCAGACAGGATAATATTAGCCTCTAATATCCCAGTTAGTTATTCAAAAGCAATTAATTAAATATAGGTACATAAATAGCATAAACATAATTAGCCAGTACCATGTTTATGCTATTTATGGAAGACATTACACAAGCCTAAGTGAAAGTAATGACCACCACCTATTTAATTCCCTTTCACTGTCCCAGGAGACACACTGGGGTCGTGGTGATTGTCTAATTGTTATGTCATATTGTAGACGGTGAACCTGTTCATTTCATTTCTTAATTGACTAGTATATGATTACATACTTAAATTTAATTGATGTCATGTTAATTGAATGGACTGATTTTACTTTAATTGGTACTACTTTACTTTAATATGGCAGCTATTGTTAGAAATCAATATTGTGTTTTTCAAGCATAATGATTGAATTCATGTATTTTTTTTTTTATTCAAAAAGTTTGTTCATTATGAAGAATAACATGCAAGTTTACAATAAGTGCAGCCTTAATTCATTAAACCCCAAGCGAATGCCAGCATTCACTCTCTCAATTGTTTTTCTATTGTGCCTCTAATTATGGTATTCAAAAGGTTAAACTGGAAAAAAATGTTATAAAATAATAATCTAAGCTAACCTGAACTAGGATAAACCACACCACCGGTTTATTAATTATTACTTACGAGCTAATAATTATATTATTTACGTTAATATTTCCTAAGAATATTTATTTAGAACAGTAACTATTGGAAACAAAATCAGTGAAAAACAAACTTAAAAGTAATCAACCTCAACAGCTACTTTTCTCTGTCACGATGCAATTTTGCAACCATGTTGAAACCTATTTATTTCAAGTATTCTTTTGAAACTTCAATGATCTTTATTTAGAATTACTATTATTTTGTTGCTATTTAAACTTTTAGCCTGTGAAGAAATAATTTTGAAATATATGTTTGTTTTTATAGGTCCTTAGACATGAGGAGTTCAGTGAAGGATGTGAAGCTGCTTGCAATGGGTGAGTAATCGACAGTTAAAAAAATACATTTTGAACTAGCTAGCTATACAGACTTTCAATGTATAATATTAGCAACTAGCTTTTGCCCGTGGCTTTTCCCGCATACATAAAATATAGCCTATTTCACTCAGAAATTAAGCAGTTTTCTATCAGTGAAACAATTTTAGCAATCGGACCAGTACTTTCAGAGATTACCTCCTACAAACAAAAAAACAAACTTTAAAATATTAGTGTAGATAATAAATATAAAAAAGGTGGTGTTGAAGTTTCTGAGATACATTATTAAATTTTTATTATTATTTCTAGGCCATACGCAAATAGATGGAGCAAAACCATGGTGGGTTATGGACCAGAAGACACACACTTTGTAGTCGAGCTTACATATAATTATGGTATCACACACTACGAGACAGGCAATGACTTTATCGGCCTCACAGTCCAGTCCAGCGAGAGTCTCAAGAGAGCTGCTGCTAACAACTGGCCAATAAAGGAACAGAATGGACTCAAATATGTCGAGGCTCCCGGCGGTTATAAGTTCTTCATTGTTGACAAACCACAGCCTGTAGACAGAGGTGAGTTACATTAACTTCTACATCAATAGATACCTATCAGCATTTCAGCCGAAAGACATTCATACTTAAGGATACTAATGGAATTATCATAAAAAAAAGACTATGTTCAATAATAATTTATTTAAACAATCATAAAAATAAAATAAAATCATCTTTCAAAAATGTTTATGTTCATTTTATAAAAAAAAAAACTAATGTTCGCGGCGGGCCCTGGTACAGACAGTTGTCCGGAGCCTGAGTCGTCGACGGCGCGTAGTGTTCCATGCGCGACTTAATGAGATGTCTGCAAAACCGTAGGGGTCTAGCAGGGCCGAAGCTTACTGGGCCATGGGTTGACTTTTTCTCTTCTCGGAACGCAAACGGCAGCTGAAGGAACATAGGCGTTGTTCTGGTCAGTAAAAGTCTGACTCACCCTCTCGTTACGCCAAAGCCGGAGACGTCATCAGATGAATAACTAACTCAAAAAAAAAATTGAGGCTTTATGCCAAATTTCAGGATTCTGGGTCAACGGGAAATACCCTATGAAATTTGTTTTTTTTTTTGCGACACGTACGGCCGTATCTTTTTTTTTTGTCTCAGAAGTTTAATTTTTTTACAGCTTCGAAGGACCGCAAATCTGAGTATATGGTTTAAATTTCAACTCGATGCCTCCAAGCGTTTCCGAGATAAAGACTCTTGACAGACAGACAGACAGATGGACGGACAACAAAGTGATCCTATAAGGGTTCCGTTTTTTCCTTTTGAGGTACGGAACCCTAAAAAGTGTAGGTAAAGCCGACAATGTAGGTGCTTTTCAGATAACTTGTCATGTCATGCTGATGGCGAAATCAAGACAGTCACTTGTGCAAGTACATACAAGTATGGACAATTTTAGCTGTTCTTGTTTACCATACAGTAGAGGAGCGATCGTCATCAATGATAATTATTGTGAATTGATAAGATAAGGCACTTATCTGCTGAAACATCACTGTCTGAGATGTTTTTTATCATGTGATGATGATTGTTTCATGGATATACTAAGTACTGACAGTAACTAGGCGTCGATTTTGTATCATGTGACGGTTGCATGACTATAAGGAAACCTTTATAGAATACTCTACATCGATATAAGAAAAACACTGTAGATATTATAGTCTATTTTATGAGTACACCATTTTGTTTTTTCTTGAGAAATCATCGAATAACATCTCCCACTCCGGGTGGAACGAAAGGATGTGTTAGACTTTTATTAACTAAAACCCACTCGTGTTTTTTCAATTGTCCTTTACGTTCCAGAGCCGCTCACTCTTCAGAACAATTATGAATTGATTACACGTAGTGCCATAACTACCCTTTCAAATGCCCGCTGCAAGCTTACTTTGCAAGATCCCCTCCACTCCCCTCCCCTCCCCTGCTCCCCTTAAAAAAGTTTTAATCATACTCGGACAAGCGAACAATAAAAACAATTATAGCATTTAAGCATAATCAGCCTTTTAATGTTCCCACTACTGGGACTTAGGCCTCCTCTTTCTAGGAGAGGGAATGGGCCGTAATCCACCACGCAGGAATTTTTGGTTTTAGGACATGCCTGTTTCCTCACGATGTTTTCCTTCACCGTTTTGAGAGCTGTGGTGATGAAATAAATTCACAAAGTAATATACCTGGCTGGGTTTGAATCAGCGACCTACAACTCTTAAGTCGGGGCCGTTATCACTCGGTCACTGCTCTTTAAAAAACTTATTAAAAAAAAACTACTTTACTACAAAAAAAAGTATATACTAAAACGTTCAAAATAACTTTAATTTCGAAAGTCGGTGTTTTTGGTATATATTGTTTTTTTGTTATTTAATAACGACTCAATCTGTTATTTTATTTTTTGTAAAAAGTGTTTTATTTCACACTATTCACTTATAGCCAGAGTACCTATTTCACATGACAATTCCAACTAACCCAAACACTGCTAGGATACATTGTTTTATTAAGAAGTTTCCATGACTACCTTCCACCTTGCGACTCCATCATCAGATCAGTTCGATACTAACTTATAGCCAAATTGCATCTCATGACAATTCTTATAAGCCCAAACGGCTATGATACATTGATTAATTACGGAGTTCCGGTGCATTACTTCCGACTCCATCATCGTCATCATCAGATAACTTCAATGGTACCACTTTTAACAATACTATTCAGAACCATTTATTTATTTGTATTGTCATAGTTGCTTAACTATCTTCATTGTGATATCTATGTGAGTTTGAAGTTCCGTTGGACATTCCTTGTCTTCTTCACCAATTCCACTTCATAAAATGTTACTTTTTGACTGTAAATGCTTGAGTTCTCGATGAAAATACCAAAACCAACATGTGGTTGCCTATAATATTTGAGGAGTTCCCTCGATTCCTCATGGATTTCATCATGAGAACTGGATTTTAAAAAAACATGAGACCAATCTGGAATCTGGAAGAAAAAAATTTTCAAATCGGTCCATAAACGACGGACTTCTGAGGTAATAAATATTAAAAAAAATACAATCGAATTGAGAGCCTCCTCCTTTTTTGAAGTCAGTTAAAAAGAAAAATGATTATATATAAGATAATACGCGCGTCATGATGCTTTAAACACTCCCACCTCCACCGCCAACCATTTACCTCTTATGGGTGCTGAAGCCCAGCCTCTCTAGACAAGTTACAACCGTTTCGTTTATCTTTTCCTCAATCGCCTCGAGTAGGCCACGCCTCCAATTCCTTTATTCTGACATCATCTCAACGCTCAGTCACGTGGTCAGAACAAAGGAATAGGAGGCGTGGCTGACTCGAAGCGATCAACGAAAAGAGAATCGAAACGAAAAGGTTGTAATTTGGCTAGGGGGGCTGAGCATTTACAGAATCGACAATCGGATAACTTCTGCGTCCCTCCATGGCCAGCGCCCTGTGCCTGGACACCGCTGGCACTAACCTAGTTACGGCACTAATTACACAATAAAACCAGTTTTTGTATTAAAAAAAAAACTTTATAAAATTTAATTTAACGTGTATTTATTTAAAAAATATAATAAACTTTACGGCATTGTAATTTTGACAGACTTAAAAGATAGGTACTTTTCAGTAAATTATGTGGCAGCTAATACATTAACCATAACGTCCATAGCTAAATAGCGTGTCTCAAAGTTATAAAATGACTACAATAGCCACCTCACCAATGAGGTATTGAATAAATATCTATGTACTATCGTTTAACATGATAACAAATAAAAATAGTGCAGTAGAATGACTCGATCCCTACTTTCTATTCAAGCCGATTAATTTTTAAATTTTAATTTAACTTTATATAATTTTAAAGTAATTGTAATTCAGAAAAAATATAAAATGAAGTGTAAGTATCTCTTTCTGCAGGAAAGTTTAAAAGAGTAACAGCGGCCCTAGAACGCAAAGGGCAACTGTAGGAACACAGGTAGGTTATAGTGAGTAAAAGTCTAAAGCCTAATGTCAAAGTAATTTGACAGTAGGCTAGTGGAAATGACACTACGGCATAACGTTGACGCTTCGTCGAGTAGTTTCACAGTTTTGTATGTATGCTTGACACAGGCGTACACCAAGCGTATAATGACGAATACGCGTCTCTGAAGCTACGCGTCCTCGGATAGTAGGCCTTACACTTCCTCTCGCTTCACCCAGAGTAGGGGGAGTTATTCGATGATTTTCCACCGCAAAAAAGTATCTATTGGCAGGAGATATAAAACTTTGAATGCTAAAATTATGTTACTAATGGTCATCCTCAGATCCAGTAGTGAAGGTGTCTCTGGCCAGCTCAAACTTGGAGAAATCCATCGCCTACTGGAACGGTCTCCTCAGCCTTAAGATCTTCGAAAAGACGCCAAAGACAGTAACTCTCGGATTCGGCGACCAACAAGCCAAATTGGAATTAGTTGAGATTGGTAAGCGCTTCATCATCTTTTCATTGTGGTCGGCCCATGTTACTTGGTGTTGCATGCACAACAGCTTTTTTTTCAAGAGTTAGGATATCACTGACTCCCTTTTCTTTCATATCATTCTTTCAATCTGTCTAACTACAACTGTCTAACTGTCCACTACAAAAATGCTCCTTATCGGGGAACCACGCGGGCAGCCGTACGTAATAATAGATTAGGTTCTCCATCGATACGACTACATGCACACCTTTAAAGTTGAACTAGCGACACTGCGTAGGTAAAAATCCCGTTTTCGCGGTGGAGACCATCCACGTGAACACGTTCGGCGTTCGCTTTACGCAGTTTCGACCCTTAGTATCCACTTGTGAATATGAAGCAAATTATTTCTAGTTTTAAAATACCGTCTTAGGATCTTACGTGTTTTCTTATCGTAAACAGCGGAACGAAAGATTATTAGTTATACTTATTTCAGAATCGAGCGTTATGTGTATGACTTGTGTTTGCTTATTTATGTTTTGCATGTGACTGATAAACTCGTCAAAGTGTAATTCAGTCTCAATTTTGGGTGGTTTCCACTTGTTAAATTAACGCCAAGCGAACGCCGGCGTTCGCTCTCTCATTGTCTTTCTATTGTGTCTAATTAATAAATATTATAACTTAATAAATATTTAAACAAATTGAAAATAATATTATGTACAAACTGGTAGAAAAAGAACTCATAGGGCATCAAAAAATTCGTCCACATCGATGTCAATGGGAAAAGTGCCCAGAACGCTGGCAGCATTCCCACGCTGGATGGCAATTGTGTCTAATTAACTTATTATTCGAAAGGTTAATGTCTTTGCTTCTATTTAGGTAACTATTTCATGATTCTTACTTTGCGACTTACTTAGTTTGCGACGCGATGCATCATCCGTGCATTAGTCACTCGTGCATCTATTTGTATGCAGGAGTTAGGCAGAACGGAAAATTTTGCGACAAGATCCTTTCAGACAGCATTCTATAGGTGTACCTATGTCAGTTGTATTTTCAGAACCGCGGCCGTAGTTCATTACTAGTACTACTTTTTTTTCAAGATTAATTATTAAATATATTTTCCCGCTCTGGTAAAGGGAGAGGGCGTGCCAGATTTTTTAATTACTAAAATCCACCTGTGTTCCTTTCGGGGGCCATAGGTTTATTTCCGACAGGGAAACCCGTGGTCCTGAAATATAAAATGCAAAGAAGGAACAAAGATGTGGTTTTCGTCAGTATAAGTTTGACAGGCTCTCGCGCTTCGCCCTAGAGCGGCTGAAGTCATTAGATGATTTCCACCTAAGAAAAAAAAACTGTGTCCCTTTAGTTGCCCAGGTCCAGGGCTTCGGTAACTCAGAACATTCCGCGACGCAATATTAGTACTTTTCTTGTACCGTGTAATAAACTTGACACGGTAATGATGACCGACCATATTTTATCGCGAGAGTACCATGCGTTACTTTGTTAGATTGACGCTATCTTCACTTGTTTTATCAGACGAAATGTAGACGACACTAGAAATCAACATATAAATCTGTTTAACATGATGCACCTATTGTCACTGTCATGTGGCGTGGCTATTGTGTGATACCTGTATTTGCATATTAACCCATCTGACAAAGGAAAAGATTAGGAATCGACAAATCATTTGGCATGCTCGTACTTTACACGTGGATAGATAAAATCTAAAGCATGGAAGTCAATTGATGTTCAAGTATCTACCTAGGAAACTCTGTTATCAATGTTGACTATTTCTTACGACTTTGTACAAGTCTTTGCAAAGGCAGGTACTAAGTTAATAACATCGTTTACAAATAAATGATGTACCGTATCTAGTCATGTATGTCACATTATTTATGCAGGGTACGATCGATGAGGGTTAGCTGAAAACTATGGAGAAGACTTTGTAAATATATTGCAGTTTAGTTATAGGTACTGTTCTTGAGCTGAGTGCCACACACAGAGCCAATATTGCCGACTTCTAGAACAACCTGACATATCCTAAAACTTGAAATTAACTTTTAATCGAAATGATCGTGTAAGTCAAAACTGGTTGTCCCACTTTACCATGAAGCTTGACAAAGCTTGGCGGTTATATTATTGGAATTCAGATCACGCGCGGTGCAATTTTGAATAATACTACAACCTACATTAATTTATTAAATGCCTTAATTCATTAAACCCCAAGCGAACGCGGTTCGCTCTCTCATTGTCTTTCTATTTTGTCTCTAATTACGGTATTCGAAAAGTTAAGAGGGCCCTTCCCAACCCGTCTATCGTCAACGTAATCATGGTTTAAAAGCTTGTTGCTTCATTCAACGCAATGTTTGATAAAGAGGCAATGCGAAAAAAAGAGAGATAATGCTTGAACACTCTGTAGACATTCGGTAAATCCGTCACTCACTCAAATATTTCACAAAACTTGTGCCGAACATGCGTGTTTCTTTAAAAACCTTCAAAGTTTTTGGTAAATTTTTCGTCATTTAGAATCTGGATTTAAAGCGCGAAGTGTCTAAAAACTAATTTATGAGTACATTATGAAGTGCCAAAGTTCACGAAAAATAGCAGATTTTTTCTTTTCTTTAGTATACAAATTTATACCGCCACTATATATCTGTGTTTGTAAAGTATCTGCAGAAAGATGTGTAATAACGTCATAATAATGTAAGAGCGGTTGTAGTAATGTATCTGAGATTGGCTGCTCTTAATAATTGCAGGCCTATGTATAAAAATAAAACATCACAGTACTAAGTTATAACTTATTGCAATTCCAGATGAACCAGTGAACCGCGCGAAGGCGTACGGCCGCATTGCGTTTTCGTGCCCCTTCGAAGAGCAGCCCATCATCGACCAGAAGATCCAGGCCGCAAAGGGCACCATCCTGACCCCATTGATATCGCTGGACACGCCAGGCAAGGCCACTGTTAGAGTCATCATTCTAGCCGATCCCGACGGCCACGAGATCTGCTTCGTGGACGACGAGAGTTTCCGACAACTGTCCCAGGTGGACCCCGCCAGCGATGCAGACCTCGACAAGTTCATCAAATCAGACAAGTCGCGAGCGTAACACTAACATTCACTTCTTGGGCAAGGGTACCCTTAATGCTTTTATATTATTTTCTCTAGTACTTAAGTTATTCCCCGCTTAGCGTCGCAATATTATTACTCTTATGTATACTATGTATGCGAACACTCATCCTCATTGTTCTGCATATTGGAGTGTTGATAAATATGGTGTTTTTGTACAAATTATACCGGCTTCATACAATGTAATGTTGTATTATCATTGTCTGTCCAAATTATTTATTGTATTGAATTTTTATCCTTATTTGTAAGTTGTAATGCTCATTTTTCAGTGGCAAGTATGTTTTCAATTGTTGTTTGCCACTTCGTTATTGTGATAAGTTTCTCTTAAAATAACCCTCTTCAGAGTAGTTTAGCATTCCATTATTTTTAAAGTGGCAGTTTTACGTATTATTTGATGTTGGTTATACATTGTTGTAAAGTGATATGTTTATTGCATATTGTGTATGTTTATTATCTATTGTTGCACTTAAGTACACAGTATATATGTTAACTAAGTAATAAGAATATATAATTTGAATTGCACGTATTTCTTATGATTTATCGAAGACCTAATTTGTTAAGAATTTATTAGGCTTTTGAGGATGACAAAAGGATGCTAGTCAATAGCACAAACCATTATAAAGCCAGTTCAATTTTTTTGTGAGGAATGATCAAATAACTTTTCGCGCTCTGGCTAAAGTGAGAGGGAATTTCAGATTTTTACTAACTAAAACCCATAGAGTCCCTTTGCGGGGGCCACGTTAACTCTTTCGAACAATCCACAGCCCTGATAGAGCAAGATCTTAGGGTAAAATTAGACAAACTCTATCAGGGCTGCAGATAGACTTCCACGTTATGCTCCACCGTGTCCTCCTGATGACAAGCACAATGGTGACACTCGGGCTTTTCTTGAACCTGCATCCGAAATAGGAATCTTCCGAGCTGGCCATGCCAGATGGAAAGTAAGGACGCCGTGGCGCTTCTCTAACCACTCCTCATAGAAAGGACTCACCACCGCGATTGTGGCGTGCCCAAATCCAATGACGACCCGTTTAGGCCTTGTTTTTGTGAATATTTAAGTTAGATAAATAAATTAAAATGTAAAATAAACATAGCAACTAACTAGTAGTTGATAAAAGTAGATAATTTACTGATTACTAGACAGACGTCTTTTCTGAGCTATGAACAGTCAAACGCGTGAACATGGGAAATTGGGACTCATTTTTATATATCATCATCTCTCAAGCGTTTTCCCAACTGGCTTGGTCGGCTTCCAGTCTAACCGGATGCGGCTGAAAACCCGTGTTCCACGTTTCATTCATTTTATATAGTACTAGCATCTGCCAGCGGCTTCGCCCGCGTCAATGTAGATTTCTCCATAAAAACTTTAGACTCCCGTTTCATCTCGAATGAATTTTGGAAAATCCTCTCTTATTGCTCGCCTCGTCATAAAAGAGAACTTTGTGCCAAATTTCACGCTCCTAGTTTTGGCTGTGCGTTGATATGTCAGTCAGTCAGTTTCTCCTTTTATATACAACACTAATTTTAGTATATGCGAAACCCTAAGTATTTTTATGTAAAGGATCTATATGCAAAATTTCATACTGTATCATTAAAAATCACAAAGTTATAAGCATGTTATATTACCTGGTGGTCCGCACAAATACATAGTCACCGGGCCCAGGCTGAGGCGTTGTTTAGCTGTGCGCTGGCCCCTAATGCCCGCTATGACCTGACGTGTCTTGTGTTGTACTTAGTGTCGGAAGTGTCCAACTTGTGACCTTTTTTTAAATATTTTTGGGGAAAAATATAACATGGTTTAAAAATTATTGGAATCGATTCAGGTTTCGCATATACTAAACATAATGTTGTATATAGACTAGTGGTCCCGGGCAGACGTCCTGCCTTTTGACATTTTGTTAGAATGTAAGAACCCTATTGCAGTATCCAATTGTATTTTCAAACCATCTAGGGATCTACTCAAATAGAAACACAAAATTACTTTCAAATCGGTCAAGCCGTTTAGATGTTAGGTGATAAACACACGTACAGAAGAATTATACTTACAAAGATAGATTAATATTGATTTCTGCTCTAAATAAACATTCCGTTTTATTTTATTAACGACCAGCCCCAGTTTCGCATAGGTTTTAGAGATTTTTGAAAGGTTTGGCTTTTCTCTACTACTTGTATTAAACTTAAACCTAAACCTTCCTCGTGAATTAATCAGCATATTGGTGAAAACCGCATGCAAAATCCATTCAGTAGTTTTTAAGTTTGTCGCGAACATACGTAAGAATAAGGATGTCAGATGAGCTGTGGGCTAAAAGAGTCACTTATTGGGTCCCATTAAACGCAAGGCGATATTGCGGCAGACCAAGGCGAAGGTGGAGAGATGAGTTTGACAACTACCGGAGGGACTGGACCGCAATTGATGAGGACAGGCATGTGCGAAAAAGGAGTGGTCTTCGCCCAGCAGTGGGACATAATAGGCTAACTGACTAAGGATAAGGATTCGGCAGCTTACCAATCCTTTTAAAAACAAAAATAGCTCATGAAAAAAAATATCAGGACGCCATAATTCCATTGCGTCATATCGAAAAATCTGTGAGAATATGAATCATAATATTTTATACGTAAAGTTTTATTTATTTTATTAAGGAAATATGTTGAAAAACGTCGTCTGGCACAAGCGGGTATTTGTTCATAAGCATATCACACACACAAAACATTCAAACCCAGGTCGTACAAATATTTGTTACGTGTGGGAATCAAAACCGCGACACGTAGCGCTGCAGTCAATCGCGAATAAAAGTCACGATACATACTTTTCCTTGAAAATTACTTAATTTCTACAATCTGATCTCTTTCGAATTTTGTTTAAAAACTTATTACAAAAAATAAAACAACCTAATCTAAATAACTTTGATTGCGGAAGTCGGTGCTTTTAGTTTTGAAGTCGGTTGTATTTCTCTGTAAAAAGATTTCTATATTACACTTTTTAGTTGTTGTAGCTCAGCATAACCTAAATAGACTCGAGTCTGTCTAAAAAGTCAAACGACTTGGGCAATTTAATAATTACCTAAGACGTTTGACTTTTTAGACAGTGCTGACTACATTACTCATTCATTCAAATCTAATGTAGTCAACACTGGTTGAATAATCAAGGTTGATTAAAAGGTCTTGATCATTGTTTACTAAAGAACCTTATGAAACATATCGAATATAAGTAATTTTTTTGAATTATTTTTTAATATTAGGGAACTTTTTAACAATAAAAATGCAAACGATTTTCGTTTAGAATAGACATATTTCAGTCTCTTTAATTATATTATTTATTACAAAAGTAGGATAAATTTGCAAAGATATAATAGTGTCTTATGTAAGTATAAAGTACGAGTAATAACGTAAATCAGGAATCGTAGGACGAATATTTAGAATTTTGAATATTCTACTCTGCCTATTGATTCGTCATCACTAGCCATATTACAATGATTACAATCAATATCTGTTGTAGAACTATCATCTCAAAAGTGAGTGAAAATTAAAATTCGCGTTGCCAGCAACAGATATTTTATTTCGTTAAAAAAATCCCAAGTCGCTTCATTTTTTAGACAGACTCTAGTGTATTAGTTCCATAGTAATGTAAGTGTACATATAGAATATAATTGTGGATATGTCGTGGCCAGATTATATAAATTGATCACTTCATGAAATGGCCAACTAAAACTGGCCAGATCATTTCAAACGTTAAAGTTTGACGATATTTCAATCCTCATTTGGCCTACTTTCTTTAGACTTTTTAGCATAGCATAGCATAGTATGCCTTATAATGTTCCCACTGTTGGGTCTCAGACCTCCACTCCACTTAGACTTTTTACTACCATAGAAATCATACAGCAATGATAAGGCCAAACGAGGACCGACATATCATCAAATGTTAATGTTTAAATGATCTGGCCAGTTTTAGTTGGCCATATCATGAAGTGATCAATTTCTATGATCTGGCCACGACAGATATATTATTACGGAGTTCCTATAGTTGATGCCTATCTTCCGGCTTCATCACCAGCTCCCACTTCATCCATCCTTCTCCCTGTATCAACTAACCAATTTTACTTGTTACTACAATTCTGCCCCATTGAATTTTTTTAGAATATACCAGTTAGAAAAGCAGCTAATAAAAAAATATTTAAATTTCGAATTAGAAACTCTGGGAATTTTGTAGATCAGATGTGTAATGAATTCAATGTCATTTGGAGTTTTTGGCAGAATTTCTTCGAGTGAAGTTCGGTGTTTGTTTCACTTATTCGCAATCCTAGTGCAGTGTTCCGCAAAGTGTGATCCGCGACACACTGGTGTACCGTGATCCGTGGTGATAAGTTGGCGTGCGTCGGAAAAATTAGATTATTTCTTAAAGTTAATAGTCAGACGGAAGAAAAATATAGATCTACCTATAGACTGGGTGGGTTCGAAACCCATTCTCCGTAGGCATTCCAGATACGTATCAATTATTGAGCAGAAAGAACTGTTCGAAATGAAAACGCATCGCAGATTAAAATATAAAATTACAGAAACTCATTTAAAATATTTTTGGCTATTTGTATGAAACCCGATCTCGTGCCAGTGTTTACAACTGGTTTAATTAATTTAAACATGGTCGAAGCATACTCACTGGTGATTCGCGAAAAGGACGTCCATCTACCTGAATATAACGTGAGGGCTTTGCGGTTAATGTTAGAAGCTGATAGAAGGGTGACATATCAAGCGATTCGGACAGCTATAGGCATTGATCTGAGGCAACATTTAAGCGTCAGAAAGCTTTGTATTAGATGGATACCTCATTATTTCATGGAAGACCAAAAAATGCGTCGTTTAGATTGGTCCCGCTGTCCCGAACATATGTTATCCTCACAGGTGATGAAAGTTGGATATATTGTTACGACCCCGAAACCAAAAGACAATCTGCATATTCGATGTTTCCATTCGAAAATTTACCGACAATAGTAAAGGGTAGACGTCAAGCGAAAAACATAATTGAGTAATTCTTTGGCCGGACGAGTAATTTTGCAACAATTGTCCTAGAAGGTAAAACGACTGATACTGCAGATTGATATGTCAGTCAAGAAAGGTGGGCCCACTGTTTCAGACTATGGTTCTATCGCATGCAATGTTGCTTAGAAAGGAACGGAGACTACTTCGAAAAGCAATAAGATTATTTACAGGCTTCTACATCACTCCATTTTTCATTTTCTAAAAACTTTTCGTGTGACCCTATGAAGAGTCCCGTTCCGTGTCTTCGAAATTCGTTAATCAGATTATGACATTATTTCAACGGGGCAAATGGGTAACCTAATTATATACTCATTCAAGCACAAAGAAAAACAGTGAACTACATAAAAAAATAGGTACCTCCTCCTTTTTAAGGCGATTAATGAATGACGTGATACTGTCACCTTCAAGTAGGTACTTTGCGGTTCATAACTAAACAGTAGCCAAGCTATCAGGCACTCGAAATCTTTGAAAAGTGGCACGGTAATCTACGAATCTACTTAAAATTAGGAGATATACAAAAATACGTATTTTTTGTACTGAAGATTTTCAACAAGTTTAGGCGCTTTAAATTCGGCAAATCCTGGCGTATTGTATTTGCAGGCTTCCATCGTGGAGTACGTGCGCCGTAAGACGAAGTTTGCACTGAGGGTACAGCTGCTGGAGTGGCACCTTACGTCAATTTCAAGGCGTTCGTAGAATCGTAGTGCGAGTCCCGAACACTTTTCTGCCCCTCATGTTGAAGGAAGACTATTGGTCGCAGGGCGTGGTGTTCCGTCGTTTCCGCGGACAAGATTCACAAAACAGCACAAAGTGAACAAGTGCAGTGTGAAGTTTTACTAACATAGACTTAAGTCTTATTTATTAACAATAAATTGTAATACATATGTATATAAAGTTAGTCTGTAAGGTATTTATCTATGGGCCAAGATGCCTGAAAATAAATGATTTATTATTATTATTAAATTATGCATTATATAACTCAGGACCCTGAGGTACTGGACCTAAGGAAGGCGTACGAGACCCGAAGCCAACATGTAGACACCATTAAAAAAAAAAATTGACGTGATACCAACCAACGATTATCCCTATACGCGCAGTGCTAGTGCATCCAAGGACAACCCCCTGTTGTTGAAAAACTATTGCGACATATGGAAAACAAAGATAATACGACTATGGTTTTTAGAGTCTTAAGCTGGCAACCTGGAACGACGTTAAGACTATGACGTAACCTACGACAAACTTATTATTTGTGGTTGGTACAGTAATCGGGTCTAGGGATCGAACCGCAAAATTAAATTTGTTTTTTTATTGTATATACTTTTCCGGGACAAAAAGTACCCAGTGTGGTGCCCAGGATATTAAAGAATAATTATACCAAGTTTCATTGTAATCGAACCGGTAGTTTTTGCGTGATGCCTGAACAAACAGACAGACAAACAAAAATTTTTTTAATCATATTTTTAGGTTCGGTGTCGGTCTAGTAACACCATGCCATTTATTTTTTTGATATTTTCAATGTACAGAATTTTCACTTCTACAGATTTATTATAAGCATAGATAATAGAGCTGTGTCCAGCCCGACAGTAAATCTGCGTGTGACCGTCTACTTAGCAATAAACGCCGAGATATGAATCGCGAAGAGAATCGTGGTGAGCGGTTAGAGCCAAATGACTTGACCGTATCGATCAAATAGCCGGCATTGCGAAACGGCGGGATCGCGTGACGCTGCGCCGCGCCTACATCCGCGAGAGAAGCCGGGAAGCCTTGCCTGTCTGCATTCCGATAACAATCGAATAACATACAGATATATTCAAAGTAGGTAACTATGCTTTACGATTTACATAGCGGAATCCCCTTGATTATCCTCCTGGCTTTGTTTTTGGCGTCATGAAGTGCGACCTGCAATTGGGTGTCTAACTAATTGTTTGGGTGTGTGTGGAGCGGACCTGATCTGATACCCAGGAAAATTAATGTGAGCGAAGGAGGTGGCCGCACGCGTGAGGGAACGGACTTCCTCACGCCCCAGCCGTCGGGATCCTTACCCCGATTTCTATTCACCGTAGGCGTGGGCTTGCGAACGATGAGCAATAGGTAGATCGCTGTCCTGGAACGCAAGGCAAAGAAGTAACTGATTAAAACCCACTCCTATGGGTTTTAGTAAGTAAAAGTCAGATAAGCAACGCCCTAGAAAAGTCAGTAGAAGATTTCCCACGTAGAAAAAAATCCCCGGAATAAAGGGATGGCAAGCATAAATTATCTTTTTCTTATCTGAAATTGATGACTTGATTTCGTAGAATAATTTTCAGATCAAGATGCTGATCCATCTAAACGGATAAATCCATACGGGGGCCGCTGCTAGCTAGTATTCTGCGCTACTTATTCTTTCAATACACTTACTCAAAAAACCCCTCTTATCTCACCGCTTTTAGGCACGCAATAGACTGTTTTCCGCACTAGTGCAGAAAAGTGCGCGTGCTCTCCCCGCCACAATTTATTACATTTATCGTATCAGGCTTGGCGCGTCGACCCTGCGAGTCGCCGCTCAACCCCCGTTTATTCATTGCTTCGTAAGTGTATTGAAAAAAGGTGTTTGATACACGTGCAAATTTGTCTCTGCAGCCCTTGGCTTCATATAACGGCTCGTACGAATTCCTCCAAGGACGCAATGGCAAACTTTGTGCACTTGTATCAATATTTACTATTATCTCAGTGGTCAGGAATTGAGTTTATTGAACAAAACGACAAAGACTTACTCCAACAGTCTTTGAAACGTAAATCGAAATCTATAAAATCTCTTCGTACCGGTAAAACTACCAAATGACTAGACTTAGGCATAATATACAATTAGCACTTTGATAAATAATTTAGTATTATATGATTTCTTCATGAAAAATAGTTATTTAGGTAAAAAGCATGTAGAAAGTCTATCCATGAATCAAGTAGAACTATTCGAGTGTAGACTTTGGACTGCTACTGAGAATTTCTAGACGAAATAACCCAATAATACATTTATCGGCCCGGGAATCGAACACAGCGCCAATTGCTCAGCAGTAACGTTTGCGGCCTTCGCTTTATCCTTAGGCCACCACCTAAGTGAAGGTGGAGTCCAAGCCAGTGGAGTTACAATTCAAGCTATTATAATATAAATTCATACAGTAAGTGAACCTTACTCACGTAACCTTAGTAGGTATATTGTTCTTACAGCCAGTTTTGTATCACTCGCAGTACTGTTTACTACCATTATTGCTAACATGTCAGTCCGTGCGTCCACAAAACTGTCAAGCGACGTAATTTATGGCATCGTTGGGAAATCTCAATTGCGATCTAGCTGATCGTCCCAGTAGCGGTGGAACACAAATTCTAAATGCTAAAATCCAGTCTGAAGATGACAGAGAATCTGAAGAGTACGTATAGGACTCGAGGTAAACAAAGCTATGACGACGCTACAAAAATACTCTGATACAGCTACGAAAAAGCTACGACACTGCTACGAAAATACTACGAAAACTCCACGACACTGCTACGAAAACGCTACGACACTGCTACGAATACGCTACGATACTGCTACGAAAACGCTACCTTAGTTACGGAGCTACAAAACGCTACAACGTTTATATATAGTTTTGGCGCTACGAAAACACTACGATAGTTACGGCGCGGCGTTACGATGCCACTATGACAATGTTACAAAAACACTACGACACAGCTACGAAGGTTAGTTAAGTACGTATATAAGTGAACACGATTTTGTCCAAGAAAAGCAGAGAATTGACTACTTACCACATTTTATTATCACATTTGACGTATTTAGTGTACGATGTAATCAGTGATGGGTTTAGAAACAACAAACACTCAAAACAACAAATCGCTAATTGTAGTGGTCTATACTGCCACAGCCGCACGGATTGATCTCCAAGATTAAGCAACGCTTACCGAGGTTGGCCCCTAGATGGGTGACCACCCTGATCGGAAAGCACGTTTTTAGATATTGAATAGTCTTTATGAATTGTCAGAAGCCAGAAAATCTGTAGATAACTCAGTTACTGAATTGTGGAGGTCAGATAGGCAGTCGCTCCATGTGGAATACTGCAAATTAACAATTCCGAATAACTTCCATATTCTGCCTGAACGAGTCACTATTTCATTAAACACTATCTCTGTCTCTCTCTTATTTTGATAGATAGAAAAGGAGGGAAGATGCACTCATCATGCGTATGCAGCTGGATGTCACTACATCCAGCTGCATACGGTTTGACTTGCAGCCAATTCCAAGACAATTGTACTTGCCTGTGTTAATTTTTGTATAATGATCGGTACTAAACTACAAATAACATTAAAAATAGGTAAATCTTTTTCTGAAAACCGCATCAAAATTGGTTATACAATGAAGCAGCAATTAGCATTTCAAATATTTGTTTGAGGAAGAATGAGCGTGTGTTGAAAACATCACGTTCTCTTTTTTACGCGCGTAACCTAATAGCGGTGACGTCACATTGTAGTTATTGCATCCTTTTTCTATTACTTGACAGTTTCCCGTTTTAACAGATTTGATAGGTCTAACTTACTTAATTTTGAACGGATTTGATTCCTTTTTCTGTGCGATTTTAGATAAAGTAACTTTTTGCTACACGAAATAAAAATAAATAAGTATCCAATTGGGAAAAGGCTAGGCAGCCATAACCACTACTTGACACAATCAATCCATAAAAAAGGGGGATCCTCCGAATGGATGGGCATTCGGAGTAAAAACTACTAGAAACTACATACTCGTATCCCTAGACTTTCGATGGAAGTAATCAATCAATTAATATTCCATGATTTGACGTGTGTTTTGGCATATTATGTACCTACACGCTTTTTCTGAATCTAAAAATCGTCAGTAAAAAAATGTATATTATTATCCTGTAGAAAAATAGAAAACTAGGTAAGTAACACATTCTCCTAAAAAAATCTTTTCTTACATTATCAACACAAAAACATTACCTAATTATAAACAATACAACAGTGCAATTAAATCCACTAATCAGTCATTTTTATACACCCATTATGTCCATACTTACGTAGGTAGTTTGATTGACATCTTATTTTTTGCTAACGATGGACGCGATAATGAAAGTGCATTCCTACATAAGAGACTTAACTGATTTCCACTCGCTCTTGAATTGGAAAATAAAACGTATCCCACCTACGTCTTATTTTCCAATTCAGCTTATTCACTTATAAGCGGAACTACCTAAACCATAACGTCCACCGTGTTTTCTTTCTTGTGTTCCAAATAAACTAGCAAACTTTCTTTTCTTTCTTATGTCCTTTTTTATGGAGGAGCCATATAGATTGGTTTCACATAACGTTCTTCGTTCTAGGCAATGGATACTGGATAGAGTATACTAATTAGGTGCTAGTGTATATTCTAAAATGTATTCAGACGCGCTTTCATCTCGCTGACTGGCTGACAGGCAGGCCTGGCGCGGCAGGAGCTGGTGTTGCTCTGAGGGGAATATGACATGAAAATAAAGTTTACCTTTTCGATAGGGTTTTTTTAGGTGGGAAATCATCTAATGTCTTCTCTCGCTCTAGAGCGGAGCGGGAGGACACTGACACAACAGACTTTTATTGACTAAAACCAACTCCTATGTTCCTTCTTTGCCTTACTTTCCAGGACTCTGGGTATTCCTTCCAGAAGTGAACCCGTTTGGCTGACAATTTCTTGAGGCGCGCGTGAAACTCTACGCGTCCTCCACGACTCGGACTCGATCTGGATTGTTACCGGACAGCTTTCTCGATAAGTGGAGATTTCTTCATAAGCCTCCAGTCAAGAGTTTACGCAATGGGTGCCCGAAGATGGACGAGCAGTGTCTTTGAAATAGGGCTAGTATTAGGTAGCGAGATGATCAGGAAGCGCCATAAGGTGTCGGTGGTCTATCACATTGCGCCGCCTTTCTGGGTAAAGGGGTGCCTTTGAAATAATGAAATAGTTGGATTGGAGGACCGGAGGAGGTTTACGGTCTACAGTGAAATAATAAAGTCTAGCACATTATTCTTTTGTACCAAATAGCTCATTCCCATATGAAAAAAGAAATAGGGTAACGGGATTTGCAGAAATAATTTTCACCGGTTATGTTTAAAACTCTGGTCCGAGCCTATTTGCATTAATCGAGTATATAATATCGAGCTTTCTGGGCTGCTACTGAAAAATATCCCGATATGAAAACTATAAAGCGTTGCCTGATCTGGGAAGCCAACCCAGTACCGCACGTTCACCATTCACGCGACCACTGGACCAAAGAGACAGCGATAGAGTTACGGTACGGTACGATTAGTCAACGAAACCTTACCGAACGTTTTTGGCGTTATTGGAAGATCACAACTACATACAACGTTGCCATATTAGAAAATATTTAGAAGAGCTTTACGATAATACATATATAGATTCAAACGATGGTTTTCTGTTCCTAGATGGTTCCTAGAGATCATTCGATCATAGGTATATTTTATCTCAAAAGATTGTTGGTTTTGCGTTGCATTTTTTTTTGTGTGAAAAGAGCTTTGGGGTGTGTTTCTAAAGAGCTGAGTTAAAAGAATTACAGAAAAAACATTTTCTTCAAAAAAACTCATTTTATATTTTTCTTATAGGTTTAAGTTTATTTAACGTTGCCCTAGTTTTATCAATAAAATGCTTGGAGTTCGATAAAATCAGCGATGAAATGTTGTCGGTCAATCGCACCGTCAAAAAAGGATTACATGAAAAAGGATTTCCTTTTTTCAGCCAAATTTTCCGAAAGATGTTGAATTTTTCAGATTGCTCTACGTAACGTTAAGAGTAATGACCGAAGCTATATTGCCGGTTTTTTTCAGCAAAACTAGAGATTAATAACTGACTGAGTTTTATTGCTTCAGTCGATGGTCTAAAAATTTGTCTTCATACTTTCGATTTTCAAGACTGAAAACGTATTACATAGCGGAAGACGTTTCCTTTCCTTCTGAAAATGGTCAATTATTTTCCGTAGCACCGGATGTTATCCAGTTCTGATCACGAAATCTGTTCGTTTATCGTGTTGGCTCCAATTATTATCCGCGGCTCGGGCGCTATCACGTCGATAATAGATCCACGACCTGTCATAAATTTCATTGCAATCGAGGATCCGGCTGATCAATTTGGCTCGCTGGGCGGGCGGGGGCGGCGCTGGGGCGCAGGCGCGCGCCCGGGAGCGGCGGGCGCGGCCGGCCCGGCGGCGGCAGTGCGCGAGTCGTCGCCGCCTGCCGCGCCGCCGCTATGGCCGCGCCGCGCCGCGCCCGCTGAGCGACCGACCGCGCCCGAGCCACATCGCGCCTCGCCGCCGCCCGCACAGTACGACGCCCGCGCGTGCAGCGTGCTCGCCCCTAGTGCTGGGCCGCGCTCGTCCTGCGAGTGGCGCCGGCCCGGGGCCGCGCGCGCCTCGCCTCGCGCCCCGCGCGCTCCGCCCGCCGCCTGGTTCATGACGATACGTAGGTAACGTTGTCGACTACGAAAACAGTTGCCATAAAATCCTTGCGGACTGTACTTTACCTCTGGACGCAGTTACGATCCCTGCGACTAACTGGACTCTGACTGTCTATTCTACCCCGGAGTGCACCCGTAACCAACGGTCGTGTGTTGCGCAGCTGACTGCTCCGATGTTCTATCGGTTAGTTTTATTTTTTCATATCTTAGTATTATAGTAGAGCATTGCTAGACGTTTAAATATCATAAGCACAAATATTTTTAAAGTTGCTAGTTAAGTTTTCAAGTTAGTGCTTAAGTAGCGGACCTTAGATGGGTGTTACATAATGGAATATCGGTCGATCTCGTCGAGCGAGCGCCACAGCCACTACGTTACGGCACAAGAAACTGTTACGGAACGCTGATTTTCTTCACACTGACTCGCTGCCACTGTTTATACTCGTTGTTCATATTCTATTAGGTTTCCATGTTTGTACATAAATGAAACTAGCTTTGTCCCCGCAAAGTCAAGTCGGAGGTTTAGACTGGCAATAGAGGTTCAGGAGCAAGTAGGTAACTGTAATTATCGATTAAGTCCTAGAATGTTAAGATCTTAGTCTTAGTGAATAGAGATACAGCTGCTTATTATTCCAAAGGCAGTCGAAGAGACGCACACAATGGAGACACACAGAGGTCGAGTTAGCGGTAATCAGTGTTAATTGAGTGGTAACTCGTCGCCCGGGGCCGGGTGTAGAGATGTGCGAAAGTGTCCATGGGAAGAGACGTCCCTCTCGTGCGGCGCGTGTCGCTGTGCGGGATCGTTGGCACGCCTCCCCGATGCGAGGTACCTACACCACTTACTATCTACTGTGTGCTATTGTTCCTTTCTTCTCTGTATCATTAACTACACTCATACCGCTTAAGTGTTCGCTGTCTGATGTATGGATGTAAGAGTAAGCGAGGTTTTAGTTCTCATTGTTGATCACTGGATGTTCAATGTGTATATACGCGGTCTTCACATCCATAGGTACATGTCGCTAATTGGATCTTTATGTAAATTGCTTCAGTATTTGGAGGTGGAAGCAATTAATGGACGGTAGTTGGCCCCGTCCAGGCTTGAACTCATTTGTTTATGTGTGCATTTAATGTGCTTTGTGCAATGCCAAGAATGTTTTTATAGTTAGTTTATTGAGTTTAGGTCCGGCTGACGGGATGATTGATTACCTAATATAAATTGAAGACTTTTTGAATATCAATTGATTCGTATTGCTACATGTTATGAATGCTTGATTTATTTAAAAACTTCTAGTTTTGGCTGGTTTTGAATGGATTCTATGAATGAGTGATGAAACATGTCAATGATCGGATGCATTACAAAACTTATTTAACGTTCAAATTTTAAGAATCTGACTCAAGTGGCTCTTCTCTCTGTTTTCTGACTTATTTCTCTTGCATTGAGTGTAATATACATTGGCAGTTAAATGAAAGTGTTTATTAGGATTATTTACGGTTCCTCAGCTACGCGCCTGATTTACCCGTACGTAAACATTGCGTGAATAAACATCAGTTCAATCTTGGCCCGGGTCGTAACCACCGCCCGGTGGCCAGTCGCTCTAACGCAACGTATTTTGCAAATAACCGAACATTTTATTATCTGGTTAATAACATGCTCTTTACGACTCTCACTTAAGATTTCCGGTGATCAGCTACCAGAAACGTTTTTATTTCACGCTTTTGGTTTTATGGGTTTTTTTTTCTGAAGTCTATGAATATTAAGCAGAGTTAAAATTAATTTTTAATTTGTTTTCTGCCAGAAATGTCCATGAATTACAAATGGTCGTTAGCTTTAGTAATTTTGTATGGGTCAACAATTTACAGTTTCATTGTCTTTATGGACGCTCTCCAAAATAACTTATTAAGTCACCCATCACTACCAGTTCCTCAGTTACTCTTGGCTACGGCAATACCAACTCCTCCGAACAATCCAGTAGCCTACAGGCCCTGCTACGAGATCTTAACACGATTCATTTCACGACCTAAACAGAATTGTTAAAGGGATGGAGCCAGGGGCGCTGACTCAGTGGGTGCTCGGGGGCTCGAGCACCCATGAGAAATAAACAGTGGGTGCTGAGCACCCCTGAGAACAGACATCAAGAAACATATCAGTAATCGCCTTTTAAGTTACGTATAAATTATAATATTTCATTTTTATATAATGATTTCATTTTAAATTGTAGGACATTTATTTATTTGTCGGTCGATCAGTGTGCATTTCTCTTCTCACACTTCGCCACTTTTTCGAGTTATCAAATGAGCATGAGCACCCATAAGGTTTTCAAAAAGCCGGCGCCCCTGGATGGACCTATATAGGGTGTATAGCACCATCCCTCTTTTTCGCTCGTACGTTTGGCATTTTAACACGACATGGCTAGGTCCCAGTCCTAATCCTGAAATCGTGATAAAATTCGCGGAATTCGTTCACGTGATTTATGAAACTACTTACTAGGTAGCATAGGTGCGTATCTAATGAAGCATGAATGCTCTTTCACTTTCTATTCCAACTCCGCGTAATTCTTTCTCAATGAATGAAAAAGTAGGTACCCAGTCTCTGTGTATACTATTTGAACTTACCTGGTTTTGAGGATACCAAGCGCCCCAAGCTTACGCACTCAGAAAGAAATGTGATCACACATTCAAGATCAAGGCAGATGGCCTTGGTACAACTATATAGTTAATCCTGCACTGGCTTAACTTATAACTAATTTATTGTACACCTCATAAAGTGGACAGAGGGTAAGGGTTTCTTGTCCTGAAGTCATTGTAATCACCAAGTTAACACCATCGTAAACTTGATGAAGAAATAAGTTTCCATGAAAAAATCCTTATCAAGCAATGACTTCAAACTTCACGGCTGAAATCTGGAAAACACATCAAAGCATTTATTAAAAAATAAAAATAGACACTTGAATTTTTTTTTATTGAACGACTTCTTGACAACTCATGTCAAGAAGTCGTTCAATCAAAAAAAATTAAGCTAGTTGCACCAAGTTGCACATTTCAAAGCGTAGATTTATCTCTATAAAAAAGAATGTGCATGAAACTCTGGTGGTCGCCTGAGATTGCAGAACTGCGCCAGGCATGCGGTATTGCACGACGCCGATACACCCGACACCACAGGCGCAACATCCGCCCGTTGGATGCGGAGGCCATAGAGGCGGAACTATACGAGGTTTATAGGGCAGCAGCACACAGAAACGCTCCCTCCGAGTGGAGATACGGCGGGCCAAACTGAAGGCCCGTGACGTGTAGCTGGAGATTCTGAACGGAAACCCCTGGGGACGCCCCTACAAATTGGTGCGGGATAAGCTCCGCGCCTGGTCTCCCCCGCTGACACAGAGTCTCCGGCCCCAGCTTGTGGAAGGTGTGGTGAACGCTCTGTTCTCTTCGAGATGGGATCATCGCTCGCTTATGACTCCGCCACTCGCGGTGTCCACGACGGCGACGACAACGACACTCCGAAGGTGACCGAGGTAGAGTCGAGATTGGTGGTACGAAGGCTAAACGCCAAAAATACCGCCCCAGGACCCGACAGCTTGCTTAGGAAAGCTTGGCCATGGAGGCTTTCGGGTCTCGACTAAGAGGGCTCTTTAGCGCATATTTCGTCGAAGTGGGCAAGCTCTTTGAAAGAGTTATTCCAGACCTCCTCGTCGCGCATCTGGCGCGGATGGGGCCAGATCTTGTGGACAATTTGGCTTTCAAAGGAACGCTCCACGTTGCTCCACCATCATGTGCATACTAGCCCTCACGACGGGGAATGCGGTGTTCCAGGGCAGGGTCTTCGTGGTGGTGTCCTTGGACATTGCCAACGCCTTCAACTCTCTGCCCAGGGTTAGCATTAGAAGAGCACTGCGGTACCACCAGTTTCCCGACTACCTTTCTCGTGTGATCGAAGCCTACCTAAAGGAGAGTGGAAACGGCGAGAGATGTCGTGCGGTGTTCCTCAGATATCGGTTCTAGGACCACCCTTGAGGAACATCGGGTACGACTACGTGCTGCGCGACGACCTCCCGATGGGGGTCAGCGTGGTCAGTTCACACGCAGGGTTGCGACAGTCGTTGAGAGGATCAGCAGTTGGGACTCGAGGTGGCACTGCACAAGTCCAAGGCCAATATGCGTTTCCATGGCATGAAGAGAAAAAAAAAATTAAATGTTCCTACTTCAATTCCCAACGGGTCCACTAGATTTGATTTGTGTGTAAGCCTTGGGAAATATAAATAGTTACTAACTACGATTATTTTGATTTACAGGAGATTTATTTTGATTTTGGAGACATGCATGTAGGTAGAGTAATGTTTACAGTTTCATAAGTACTGCGTAAATGGAAAAAAAATATTTTTTGTAACTTAAATGAACTATCCAATACTAAAATAATTTTCAATTTGAACCAGTGGAGCTTTTTTTTTGTTCGTGATAGGTTCGCGCTTGACCGCTATCTCACCTGGACCTGTACCATGACCTTTAAAGTAAGATTGTTTCATTCTTATTTCCTGTGTGGGTGAGAGATGGCGCTAGACAGACTGTATAGCTCTTTCTCTTACCCACACTGAAATAAGAATGAAACAATCTTACTTTGAACGTCATGGTAACCCCATTGATCGAAAGCGACGATGCGGTCGACGATGGAACGCGCTTACCTGGAAGCAACCACTTCACTGTTGACTTAAAGATTCCCGGTTGTAGCCATAAGGAAACACAGATTCCGACAAGGAATTCCACTCCTTAGCTGCACAATGAATGTGTTTTCAAAACGTTTTGTACGAGTTCTGGAGATTATTATAATGTGAAGTATCTGTTTTTCTCGTTAACTTACAAGTTAGATTTTTTTACAGCTTCAAGAGTTTGCAGACTTTAGTATATGGTTTTAATTTCAACTCGATACCTCCACGCGTTCCCGATATAAAGGGTCTTGACAGACAGACGGACGGACAATAAAGTGATCCTATAAGGGTTCCGTTCTTTCTTTTTGAGGGAAGGGGCCCTAAAAAAGAAATGAAGTCTCCTCTCTTGCTAAAAAGCTGAAAGACGAATTTAAGTGCACTCCGTAAAATGTAGAGGTAGTCTTCTTAAAAGTAGCTGAAACTCTGAAAAACTTTGTGTGTTCTCTTTTGAGGCAGCTTAAATACAGAAAATTTCTTCGAGCTCTCCTGGAGGGAGCATGAATTGTGAAAATAGTTAGTGATATTCAGTAAACTTTTGAATGCTTTCCTGAAAACTATTTTAGCCGCTGGGTGTCACCTTATCAAAGTTCCCATTACTCATAAAGTTCGCTATCCTAGAGGCTAGAGTGAATAGGCTCTTAATAAACTAGTGCGCTAATCAGGTGGGATCGCAATCAAGCACTGGTTTATATGAATTTAAAAAAAAAAAACCTCTGCTATTAGGTAGTTATAAGTACATAAAAACAAGATAGGTTCATCATCATCATCATCATCATCAGTCGAAAGACGTCCACTGTTGGATAATAGGCCTCCCCCAAGTGTCGCCATAACGACCGGTTCTGTTTGTCTCGTATCCATTGGATTTCCGCGACCGTGAGGGTCGCGGAAACGGACATGACTGAATGGACGGTAGGTCAACCGTTTACTTTGTGGGAGGCCTTCTAATATACATGAGCGCCACTCCAGAACTTTTCATACCCATCAGTTAGTTATCTGTTCAATGAGCAATTTGCCCTGCCCACTGCCAGTAAGTTCGGCGATTCTTCTTGCTATAAATGTAAACTTTTCGTTCGTAAACATATCGTTTTCCTGCGGATATCTTCATTTCTGATGTGATCACGCAAGGAAATTCCGAGCATAGCCATTGCTCTCTGACTTAAGCCTTCTGATAAGGCGTATTGTAAGCGACCACGTTTCGGAGCCATATATCATCACTGGCAACACGCACTGGTCACAGACTTTCGTCTTGAGACACTGTGATATACATAGTGGTATATAGGTAGGTTAGTTCACAATAATATCGCGCCATAAAAGCGAAACCTATGATTGCTTAGACTGACGCAACTCCAGCAGCTCCAAACATGGCAACCTTTTATTTAATGTGCAGTATTACTACGTCCAAACCATATCCGCCTGAGGAACGTGAGTGTGACACTCGTGTAAATATCATTAGCCAATGACAGAAAACGTGAAGTCACTATTAAAGTATATTACATAAATATCTTGCACGGCCAGTATCCGCAATGTCGAAAGAAACAATGTTAAAAAATATTGTATCTGTTTTTACCTTGGATTAACTTACAAGGTACACCAGACTTTTCAAGAAAAATGATTTCTTAGTTTGCATATAAACATAGCCTAGTAATTCAAAAGGATTTATTTTTTAAAGAAAAAAAATTTTAATTATAAGTAGTCTCAAATAAAAGGAATTTTGCATTATAAAACACTTAGACAAGCCTAACTATTATTATTGTAGGTTTTACAAATAAAACAAATACCGGCCAAGAGCGACACGGACTCGCGCACAAAGGATCCCGTTCCGTCCGTAGCAAAAAACGGAAAACAAATCACGGGGGCGTTTGTCGTATCGGATACGACAAACGCCCCCTTGTTTTTTAGTATTTGTTGTAATGGCGGCAACAGAAATACATCATCTGTGAAAATTTCAACTGTCTAACTATCACGGTTCATTAGAAACAGCCTGGTGAAAAACGGACAGCGGAGTCTTAGTAATATGGTCCTTTTTTAGCCTTTGGGTACGGAACCCCAAAAGTGAAAATAATAAGTAATCTCAAATGAAAGGAATCTTACCGGAAATCTGTATAATTCAGGTATTGTACACTATACCTACGGAATGTATAGAATATCTGGGGCGTCCAGGCAATATATGAAATATTATTTTTTTATTATACCGGATTATATAGCTTGTAGGTAACATATACAAGCTATTATCACTGTAGTTTTCACAAAAAAAATAATTAAAACACTTCATGGAAGTAGCACAGCTCTCTAGTTAGCTCTAAGTGGGGAAATATGTATGACTTAAATAAATTATGAATGATTTACTGACGAATATATTGATACGTTTTAAATTATTATCTTTATTTATCTAGCTAGATATTTTGGTGTGTATATTTTTAGTATGGTGTACGTTTTATGGATTATGTTTAATTAATGTTATGTGAATGATACCTAGAAACTCAAATCGGTAAACAGTTCGACTCTGTGGGTAACTGGACCCGCTAAAAAGGTCCCGCGGGATCACTCGACACCGTCTTATTTCGAAAAGGTCGACTGGACCCACTGCCAAATTTCATTATTAGTACAGTCAAGGAGTAAAGCCGAACCTTTTAATTTTATTTTTATAACTTAAACTATGCCAATATTATTAATTAGGTTACGTACATCACATTTATTTACTAAAACTAATAAATAAATATTTTACTGTACCTAAATTAAGTGCACAGGCATCGCTAATTTGAAGGTCATTTAAAGGCCCATTTGGGCCTTTTTTATGGGTTACCAACTCGGGTCAGCCAATCACAGGCCTGCTCCCTTCTTTTTTTAATGAATATTTCATTACGTGTGTACTTAGAGTAAAGACAAATTTTAAAATAAGTGATATTTTATGTAAATTATTGGTTCCGAAGGATGCAGGTAGGCCAAGGAGGCCATGCTACACCTTATTAAAACCCTTATCAAAAGCTTCATACGACTGAATAGAGGCAGTCTGTACCTGGTGGTGGGGACCATCACCGAACACTGCACAAGCTGTATAAGCACATTCAAACAATAATTATGCATCACAGACAGTCTCCTGTGCAGAGCATGTTTGGAGAAGGAGTTAACAATTGGGCATGTGCGCCTTGACTGCACAGGTGTCGCTGATACACGTATACGAACCCTAGGATCCCTTAATTCCCTTACAGATGCCCTGAAAACCCTGGAAGATCTAATCGGTTTTTGAAAAGAGGCGAGCTGGTTGGACCAAGCCCACCAAAGGTTGGCCACAATGACCCTCGTACAATGGTCCACATAAGACTAAGTGCGTAAACTGTACTCCAATAGAATAGAATAGAATATTTGAAAAATATAAGTTTCTACTATTCGCCGACTACAACAATAGTAAAAATAATTGTACATTTGTCTTTGGTGACAACAAAGTGAAAAATTACGTAAGATTAAGCGATAGTTTATTGATGGCATATTCAAAATTTGCCCAACATTCTACCAGCTTTTCCCAGTGCATGTATGCAGATAATTATAAGGTAGGTAGCAACAATAACTATGTCAATGTAGTTCCAGATTTTTATCCCTTGTTACCCGGCAAGCTGTATATTTTTGAACTTTTAGATGTCAAATACCTAAACGGGAGCAATTTTGAAGTTCCACCTAATCAAGCGCTGAAAAATATTTTCCCAGATGTGAAAATTAACGGGTTCTTTTTTTAACTATTGTCTTTGGCGTAAAGTTAAAGAGCTGGCTGTGTCCAAAACAAACGATTAAGATGCTTGTAAAACTTTGTGTTGGTTTGTCCCATCTTCCACTAAAATCAATTAACAAAAATTGACTTTATACAATGGGAAAATGTTTTAGCAACAACATCATAAAATGTAACTACTATCGTGTCAAAACCTATTTGGAAAACTTAACCTTACCCTAGAAATATGGAAAACAATAGGTCAAAAATTAAGCCAATCATAAAATGTGGCAGGAAGTCATGCTGTAAAGGAACAAAGGAAGCCGAAAAATGTAAATTTGTAATTATATCACAAAATAATTACTTTTTTGCGTTTATAAACTTATACAGGGTGTAAAAAGACCGATCACATACCCGTTAACTACACATTCTGTATATATAACTAAGTAACTTTGACCAAAAAATATTGCTGGGAAATAACTTTTTTTTCATGTTAAAAAAATGAATGGTTTTTATCGCGTGCAATGTAAAACGTGCAACTGATTGAGTCGGCGTATGTATTGTGTTTAACGGCGGAGTGACTGCGCACGTCACAGGCATACAATACGATCTTGTACTTGCGAATCACTTTCACGAAATAAGAACAGTTTTTTAAATAGCCTGAGTACTAACCTACATTGTCCCTCGCTTTAGGTGCCATCCAAAACAGGTTCAAACTGCCGATCCGAACTCCCTCAGGCGATGCGCGCTCTGGGCCGCAGGTTTCATGAACACTCCAAGGTTCCTTCTTGCGCTGAGCACTGCGTAGCTTCGTCAAATATATGAATAATTAATCTAGATCCGTCCATTCTCGGTGACAAGAAACCTGGACACTGGATCTGGTCCTCTAAAATGCCCGCCCACCCGTTCACACAGAAACCCGTTTCTTAGGTTTGGTTACGTTGACGGAGCACCAATAATGGGTATTTCGGCGATTCCACATTCCTTAATTGGTTTGTTCGCCTAATCGTAGTTTTTTCTGCAACTCAGTAGGGATAGCCTATTAGGCCAACGCAGGAACTTATCGGCCACCACCCAGTGAAATTGGCACGACGCAGCAACCATTGAACAGGTCTGGTGCAGATCCGTGAATCTGTAGGTTGATACGCGGTAGTATGTACAGTCGCAGAGCCGCAGTGGTATTTCCATGTAGGTACGTGTAGTTACCTACTCGGGCACAGAATAAATATGAAATGGCATTTTATTTTTCGCGACAGATGCCTACTAATTAATTTTAAAAAGAGCACACCCATAAATACGACGCACTCACATTACCTACTCCTGCACTGGTATATCATCAATTCATGACTAACTATCACTCTATCAACACAACACAAACTAAAAAAACAAATCGCAACAAAAAAAAAAAAAAACTAGCGAATTTGATGACACAAGAAACCGAGCTAATAATTCGTAAATTCGCAATAAATAAAATTCCTATTTTGTTTGCGTGTTGATAGAGGTTTCGTCGGAACGCGCGGGCGGCTTGCCTTTGAGGCATGCCGCTCGCTCAACGCTCGCGTGCCCCGTCAGCTTGCTTGTACAGGCTTGTACAGTCAGGGATCAAAAGTGCAGTTGCACTCCACCAATGCTAAAGTATCTAATTTCTTTGTTGTAGAAATTCAATAGACCACAAATAGTTTATTCAATACTTTAGATTCTATGCTACCAATTAAATCAGTCATGAAACAGTGACCCTCATCTCAAAGAAAATTTAGACATTTTAGCATTGATAGGGTGGAACTACACTTTTGATCTCTGGTTGTACCTAATAGCAAAATGTGATTTCATCTACGCGTCGCAATAAGGATAAGGAGATACTGTTCAAGATTTTACGTCAATTATTCTATAGGTTGTCTCGGGATTTCATAAAAACAATCAATCATCAAATAATCTCTCGCTCTGAGTGCAGCGAGAGGGATTGTCAGACTTTTACTGTCCGGTAAGCACCCGGACTGCCGGACGGGGAGCTACCCATTGCTCTCCATCCGCAAGCCCGCGTCTGTGGTGGCCGGGAATTACACGGCAACTCCCGACGTTCGGGAAATCTCTCGTAACCTACGTGGCGTCCATGTAGCTGTCATTTTTCATATAAATTCTCTTTTGTTTAGACCTTAAATGTTGATCACAAATAATTTAGCAATACCAAGATAATGACTCTAATGGCCCATCATTTTACGACGACGATACAGCTTACTTTAAAAAATAATTTTCGATAAGTATAATCATCAAAAACTCCAGAAATAGTACGCACAAAAATATAATAAAAGCAGTCGTTTTTGTTGTTTGCAATCATTCAGAAATTGTTATCTGATTTATTGACATAGGGGTACATTCAATAAGTTTATCCATAGCGGTGGTCATAGGTACTTTGTACTTCCATGCACAAAAGTTATAAAATATTTAGAGTCAATATTATTTTATTTGTGTTTTAATTACTATGTACACCTATATTTTTGCAACTATGATTACCTATACTATGTCTTATCCTAAAATGATGTGAATTAATTAATTTATTAAGGATATTTTTATTTTATACCTCTTGTATCATAAGTTGATATTGCACACAAAATAGCTGTCAGGTGACGTTTTTGTAAGTTTTAACATCATCATCATCATCTTCCTGCCCTTGTCCCATCTTATTTGGGGTCGGCGCAACACGTTTTTTTCTTCCATTCTATCCTGTCAACCGTCATACTATCACTAACTTTGTAAGTTGTTTGTTTTTGTAAGTTTTAACGATTATTAAAAAAGAAAATTATATTGTGTAAGTTTTCTTAGATGCACAAAACAATATGCAAAAATGAAAATGATCGATACTTATCCTTGAAATTGGATCTATTGGTTTATTTTGCAAACTTGTTATAATTAGAACCTACTCATCTAAACGAGTTCTAATAAGAAGTTGATAACTATGTTAATGGCCTATAACATAGAATAGCTTTAGCATGTACGCTACTAGTAACAAATAATGACAAGGCCATGATTTTCAATGTAAACGTCAGATGGAGTCATGAAAACTGCGTGAAAATCTATGCTTTAGTTATTATTCATACTAAGAGCCTCTCGCATTCGACGTCGACATTTATCTCACTTATCTAAAGGTACTTAAGCCTCCCAAAATTCCCCTATGACTCTAAAATTTACGACTTGAGGAGATTTAACGGACGCAGCGTTATCTGTTTTATCAGAAGATATTGTGAGTCAGTCGGCGTCTGTCGGGTGGTTAAACAATAGCGAGTTGTCGAACGGTGCGAGTGGAGGCGCGCTGAGCTGTCAGAGATCTATATTTATGTCAATCGTTTAACTCGAGCGCGTATAAACATCAGTGCACATGTTTACAACATGGCTGAGGTGCCGCGGATTTGTGGGCACGTGTGTTTAGATGCGATCAATGAGCTCTATCACGGTGACGCACGATGCGCCGCATATTTATGATCTCAATTGTTGGATGAGGTTAGTGATATTTTTTTTTTTATATATATTCAGTAAAACATGAATGGGTTTGTTTGTTAACGATACACATGCAAATGTGCTGTTTGCTTTTCAAATACGTGCTATATTTTTATATTCCTCCAATATAAAGAATACAGTGTAACTGCTAATGGATAAGACACTGACAATTACTTACCAAAGGGTTCTAATCATACTTTTATTTTAATTTGATATAAACTAGTGCTTGACTGCGATCCCACCTGATGGTAAGTAGTGATGCAATCGTTGATGGTGGGGCGCACTAGTTTATTAAGAGTCTATTCACTCTAGCCTTGAAGACATCCAAATTTTAATCGGATGGGAAGATCTCAGCAGGCAAATTGGTGCTAATACAATGCTGAATTTGAAACTATACCTACCTACTTATAAAGTACTAGTCAAACATTATAAAACATGAAATAACTTTTCAGAAAATCAATCAAATGAGTTTAGACGAGTTCGTGAATTCACCGGCATGGCTTGTCAAGGTACAACATTTTGTTTATATTGGTTACATAATCCGTGAGTACCTACATAAATAATGATCATGTAGGGAGTAGTACCTAAGTAAGAATGAAGATGCCTGCAAGGGAAAGTGGCACAGAACATGGATGGTCTTTTTTTTGGACTTAGATAAAATTACGATAGAAGACGATGAGATATTGTATGACGTATGATGATGTACATACCTAAATCCAGTAAAGTAGGCGTTAAGCATAAAAATCGGCCACGAACTGAGTTCCATACAGGATTCCGCAGTTACCCATCCCAAAAAAGATGAAAATGCCTTTACAAAATTTAGAAAAACTTAATTTTCTACTTGACAAAAAAAAATCTACCGTATATCGATATACGGGACGGTGAATTATCCAACTGCAAATATAATATTGCAACTCCAAAAAAATAATTATAATAATATGTAATAAGACTACAAATTAACGTTTTTAGAACTTTGTACTTTATTTGTGCTGTGAAACCTTACTTATTGCCAAATATTTTATAGATTTTGATTCCCTTGCGAGTGTCTAAATATACGACCGTAGAGACGACCTTATGATTGCGTTGACTTAGTAGTTCGATTTTGCAGCTTAAAAAGATTGCAGACATGAATATTTGATATTGATTTCAACTTGAAAACTTCATACGTTCCTGAAAAAAACGGTGTTGTAGACAGACGGACAGCAAAGTAACTTTATAATGGTTCCTTTTTCCGTTTATTTTATTTTATATGGGAAACGAACAATTTGTACATAATACATTATTTATAGATAGACAGCATGCTTTATGTACAATCCATTACGTTTCCACATGATAGATACTATGTAGTTTATATTAAAATCAGTTTGGCGAAATTACATAAAATCAGTAGTTTGTTTTTAGGATTCCGTAGTCAACTAGGAATCCTTATAGTATCGCCATGGCTGTCTGTCCGTCTGCGAATAATCTCAGTGACCGTTAGCACTAGAAAGCTGAAATTTGATACCAATATGTGTATCAATCACGCCGACAAAGTGGTAAAATAAAAAGTGGAAAAAAATGTTTTTTATAGGGTACCTAATACACGTAAAGTCAGGAGTGTTTTTTTTTTTTCATTTCACACACACAACGTGTGATATATTGTTAGATAGGTATTTCAAAATAAATAGAGGTTTACTAAAATAATTTTTTGATAATGTTATATTTTCGGAATTAATCGCTCCAAAAGTTAAAAAAAAAATGTGTATCGCTCCTCTAACTTTTCAACCATAGGTTTAGAAATAAATATGAAAAAAATCTCAAAAGTAGAACTTTATAAAGACTTTCTTGGAAAATTATTTTGAACTTGATGGGTTGAACAGTTTTTGAAAAGTCGTACAAAATAATATCTGAACTAAGTTTGTAATTTAACACATTCAAGCATTTTTTTTTTAACTTAGTTTACATATTTTATTATCCTGAACGTATCTTCTTTCAAATAAAAAAAAGTATTAAAATCGGTTCAAACAATCCAAAATTACCAACGAAAACCCAACATACATAGCCCGTCTAGTTTGTATAAATTAGTAACCCAATTTCCCGAGAGATGGCGCTGTACTTTGGGCTACTTCGCGCTGATAAGATTTTTCATGGGTTGATGGGGTCGAGACAGATATGAGCTATTATATTGTCGAATTGTTCGGTTGGTCTCTCGTTGGCATTGGTGGTATTTGTTCTTGCTCGTTGTCTGTCGTTCATTAACTCTTAAGTGGGGACACTTATTGTGACGGACGGGAAACTACGGAACCCTATACTGAGCGTGGCCCGACACGCTCTTGGCCGGTTTTTTTTATTTGTTTTTGGTAGGGCAAAATAAACATCGTCGTTATTATGAGGTACGAAGCCCTAAATATGGCTAATAAACAACAAAAAATCCATGAAGAATTCAGACGCTTCCACGCTGCCTATACTAGACATAAAACCACAATACTCTGTAAGAATTTCCCTAAGGAAAAAATTTTGCACAAAAACAAGGAAACAGCTTGTACATAATCGCACATATCACCTGTTAGTTGTCGAATAATATTTCAAGCGTTGACTCATTAGTTTTATATCTGGCCACTAATGAGGTTGGATACAATTAGAGCACTCGAAGCACGCAAACATGACTCCATGTCCATCGCTAAGTTTAGCCACAGTCGTAAACACGCACTTGGCCATGGTTTATAATTTTTCCGCGTGTATGTACTAGGTACAAATCTAATTTGGTCACATACCGACATACGTAGGTATGTGCTCACTGTTAAATAAACACTGGTTTAATTATAGTAGTGAGGTATGAGCGGTGAAGGAATGCAGAAAAATAGGAGTACCTAGAGGAAAACGTGGGACATCATACTAGGAAAACTTGCGGGCTTGAGACTCAACTTGGTTGCGTTCAAGTGTAGGATGCCTTTTGCTACACACATTTCTGTCCTATAAGAAAGCCAGTACATTTTTTGCCTGCTGCTTTACCCGCGACCTAGAATTTGTTAGAAAAATCCTCAACGCCTAATCCTCTTTAGACATAATTACTTATGTAGTTCGATAATATTCTTTCCACTTTCAAATGTTAGCAACGTATCTTAATCACCACCATCACAATACGCACAGTAGTTAGTGACACAGATATAAAGTTAGCGCTGAATTGTATTTTGCTAAAACCCGATGTTAAATTATGAACACCCTATAGACTGGCTCTACGTTTATTTCCAACTGACGATGATACTAAGTTAGTATTCGAATTCCATATTACTATCTATTAAGTATAATATTATATACGGATAGACCCAAGGTTCCGAATAATTGCTTGTAATTCTTCTAGTATCATCATGATTAGCATGACTGTTTGTAGTTACTTGGTTATAATTACGTACATGTGTAGATATGCTTAGTGCCTCGACTAATGATTGTACATAATTAAATGCAAGTGATCCATGCATTTATACATTTTAACGGGCTGTTCTCATCAATCGAACAGTCGGGCTGTGGCGGTCAGTCTCGTGCTGACGGCCGCTTGGAGAAAGCTAGTTTCATTTGGCTATAAGTGTGTAATTGTGAGGCTGAGTGATGGCGCTTGTCGGGTGTGACTAACTGTGTGGTCGCGGTGCTCGGCAGGTGTCGGGGGCGCAGCGCGGGCGCGAGCGGCATGCGGCCCCGGCGGCAGACGCCCATGGAGGTCGGCTAGCGGCGCGCGCGCACCCCCCGCGCCCGCTCCCCCTGCTCCGCCCCACCGACGCCATGGAACTCGCTGACGTGCCCAGACACCGACCCCTCGCCTTCGATAAGGTTAGTATACTATTTTACAATACATAACGTTTTACATACAATATCATCATTTCAAGCCTCATTTTTATTACGCAAAATAACTTCACACTTGAAAAACTTACGACACGATACACGAAAGCAATACCGGTCCAAAATAACGGTAGTTACGTATTACGTATCTACGGAGTGGGTAAAGAAACAAACATCAGTTGTTACATTATGCAGCGCGGAGGAGGTAGGCCCTGGCAGCGGGTAGGCACTGCTTACCCGTTTATTTTTAACGCAGTCGTCGGCGGGCGCCGGGCGCCGGGCCTACTGCTGTTGGCTGAAAATCGATAGGTTTGCTTCCGACGAACTGCTCGTAGCTTGTCGCTACACGATACTGTTTGTAAGATAACAGGCGGTAGCTCTGACAGGATGGATATAGGTGTAAACAATAACGGTCGAATGAATAATGTGTTATGTTACTTACTTAATATACGTAAAAATCTTTCACTGACTGAAATAAATGCACAGCCTTATTTATTTATTCTATTTTTTATTTATTGTACACCTCATAACAAAATACTGGATAAACATTTATAAAAACAAGTGCAATGGGCGGTCGAATATGAACAAAAGTACCATAAAGGAAAGTTTTTCAAAAGTCCGTCCATTAAAGTGATGAAATCTGGTAGCTCGTTATCTTTATCGATGGGAAATCCCATTCGACACACAGCTTGTAGAAATCTAGCAAAATAAAAATCAAGCAAGCCATATCGCCGTTATACACTCTATTACTAAGATAATTTCAATTAGATCATCAAGGTAAATGTATCATAGTACGAACATCCAATATTTACAAAGACTGATGCTTTAAGTACTTTCAACAATATACAGTCAGATGATCGGTTTATATTCTCCCGTAGCGAACACATGAGATATCATGGAAACTTCGGCTGAAATGTTCTAAAAATAGTGGCCAATTTCAGCATTGGAGACTGAAACTGCGTTATTGACAGCAAATATTTCCATTTCGGACGATTAATCGGCGGCATAAACAAAAATATTTGGTTAAAGTCTAAAATGGTCAAAAATATTCTCATTCGTTACAACAATAATAATTACTCGTGCTAATGACTTTGATTTACAAGCTAACGTGTATAGCGATTGTAATGGAACCCACACGAGCCATTACTCTTTGTCACGGCGGCGGGACGCCCCTAACAATAGAGGGTTAAATAATAAACAATGGGGTGTTTGCAAGAATCTTATTATTCGTCGCTAGTATGGTTTCGACGAAGTGTTAAAAGCTTAAACTCTTTTCAACCCCCTTCCATACAAATAACGAGGGTGACCTGACTGAAACGTTTTAAGGCTTCAATAATTACCACATTTAGCTGTATTGTTCATTATTTTATTAATTAACACCATCACATTACCAGTTCTTATTAGGGCAAGTTAAATAGATACGGGAAATCTCAATTCGAAACATAACGTGGTGTCATGCATGACCATGCATGACATCTAAGTATAAAAAAACACGTTGTGGCAAAAACATTATATTTTCCAACTTTGTTAGTCCTTTCCATTTTTGGTGAGTGTTCGTTTTTATTAGGGATTTTGTTCTGGCGGGTGAAAATATTTTATTAATTGAACAAGACTCAGCGAAAATGCAAAAGGTTTGAGCCGCCCGCCCTCATCCCGCCCGCCCACGCGCCGCGCGCCGCCCTAACCCTTAATGCATTAGCGTAAAATATTGTGCTCTATTTTTATGTCATTTGCTTCGTTTTTAATATAAATTATAATATTATGCAGATGAAACTAAAGTAATAAATTTAAGTAAATCAAACACTATTTTTGTATTTAGTAGAACACACGCAACGCACACTACAAATGCGTGTTCGATTTTTGTTTCCTATTTGAACATTGCAAAAAATAAAGTGTTCAAATAAAAGGTTATTTCAAAATCTTACTTACTTTGGGAAAGCTTTCCGATCTACCTCAGCACGTACTGACGTCCCATACAATCTGTAGGTGTAATGAATCGTACGTAAAACCGTGGCGGAGCTGGCCGAGGTTGCGCCGAAGACGCTCGGGCTGCGAGATGTGACCCCCTCTCCCCCCTTTCGCCCCTCCCCCCTCCACGAGCCTCGCTGCTCCTCCTCCTCGGCGCCGGGGAATCGATCGCGCCCGTGACGTCACCCACTTAGCCTTCCAGCTCCCGTCTTCGAGGACGAACGGACAAATCAACGTCCACCCCCCGCCACACAGTGCTCCATAACAAATATTTTGCCAACTGATTGCCTGTGTCCTTTGCGGAGATGATCCCTATCAAACAAACACGGTCATATTCATTACTGAAAGTAGGAAAGTATAGAAACGGCCCAAGATAACTTATCTTAATTCTTTTTAACTATGATTTCGTTTCGCAGTCTAGATTGCTTCGCATGACATCACATGGTACATACATAATAGATGCATGACATTAGTATGATGACACGTTCGCAGCCCGATGCTTACATAAGAACCCTGAGCAGTCAAGTATACAATTTGCTTACTTGGCGTTTTACTAAGTCATTTTATAATAATCATGGCATATTTAAGTGATTTTGAAAGGCTTAAGTATTATTTAGCCGTATTTTTTTTTTTGCATTTGAAGCTTATACTTGTATCTCTTGAAGCCCAGCTATTTCTACGTGCAACTAATATAGTATGGCAACACAGTTTGAACACTCAGCTGACAAAACTACTAATTGTGTATTCACGAATTTTAAAGCACTTATGGCAGGGAATGAATAACAAGCACTTTACGTAAAGCTTTCGCGATTTAATCACAGCTTCCTGCCGTATCTCTTGCATCTAGAAATTATGTGGAAATAAAATCAATCTGGGAAGGCAATAAGCGCTCTCGATCACATTAAATTGAATTGAGCGGCTTGAACGTGGCTGCATTGGCTTTGTCCCCGATGAGGCGGCCTCTCGAGAGAGTGGAGAGCCCTCGGCTCCTCTCGGCATTCACCGCAGGGTCAGGCCTTGCGCCGTGGACAGCCCTCGACGCCCCTCCAGGCCAGCTCGAGTGCACGTTGACCTAAAAGGACGCGAATGACGTCATCAACGAGAGTACTTTAAATCTTGCTACAGATTTAGCTTTTGTTGCCAAATCAATTTTTTACGCCACCTGCTTGATAATGACCTTTTATATGTCATACAACCATTACTTATAGCAAGTCATTCTGTCCCTAGGGAGATAAAGCAGTAGGTAACTTCAACTTCAACTCTTCATTAATGGCATTTGTGGAAAAGACACCACAATTTTGCCAAAGCAGTAGGTATGGGCGATCCCTAGGGAATAATGACATTTCAATTTGGAACGTCAAAAACCGTCAACATGTGAATTACAATGTACGTACATCAAACAAGTTTATTCAAAAATCAAATTGGCCACTAACAAAAACAAAAACAGAATAAAACGTGGTTACTGACGAGTTTCTAAAAAAAAAAGAAATGAAAGAGCGGGACCTTATAAAAAATTAAAACTGTATAGAATCTTAGAATAATGATATTTTTTTGTTTCAAATCTCGAAACATGTTGAGTGATAGTTATCACACCATGTTCGTCATAGTTATCACATGTTGAGTGGTAACTTGTAAATAATAATTATAGGGGAATGAAACTTTTAACTTTAGCTGGCATATATATTCTTTTTCTTTTCGCCAAACGTGAAACCTAGGCCATATCTTAAAGCACTGTATGACAAATCAATAGAAAAAAGAATATATAATAAATAATATATGTCTACCAACTGAATATATTATGTCTACCAACCGTAACCAAACGAAGTTGGAGACTATTTAGTATGTTACTATTATTATTTTATTAGGCATTATTTTTCTATAAAAATTCTCCATGTCTAATATTTTAAGTTTCCCATTGTTAGATTTACTTCATGGCAACTCTAATGAGTAATTCAAGTGAAAAAATATAACAGTTAACCACCAACTTAATCTATTTTATCAATGGAAACCTGAAAATATTACGTATTATATTTCCATTTCATTAAAATAGGTAACGTTTGACAAAAAGATACTAGCAATACTTCTATAGGATCTTCGTTTGGTTACGGTTTAAAGACCTAGTTCTTTTTGCTACTGATTCATCGTATTCTCCTCTAACATACAACCAAGGTTTCATATCTGGCGGAAAGAAAAAGGTAAATCATGCTTACAGTTTGCATTGGTTTTTCTCTAATATATGATTTATTTTTAAGTTGTCTTTTAATTATCTTACAGATTGTGTAAAAAGTAGAGTATCTAGCACGCGGCTTGAATTCCTCACTTCACTCAGGTTTCTTTATCAACTCCTTCGCAATACTCGGGAGTTAATCATAACCCTCACTAACGTTCGGGATTAAAATTAGCAACCTTCGTTTCGTTCGGAATTCAACATGCCGCCCGCGACTTAAAGGCACTGCTTTATCCCCTAGTCATATAATCTACTATTATAACTGAATTGTCTATCTTAGCTCCCTGTATTTAGGTATGTTTGTTCGTTTATAATGTTAATCAGACTATATTATAATCTCAGTAGTACTGATAGTATTTTCATAGTGTACACTGTTAAACTAGAATGAGTCACATTACATTTTTAGACTGCACTATTTTGAAACTAAAATGTGAATTGTTTGTAGTCTCAGATTGCTTAATAAATGTGTTTTGTGCAATGTTGGGGTCCTATGATCAAAACCATAGAAATCAAATCGCTTTGTAACTAATAATAATAAATAATAAAACCAAATTGAGACCCTCCTCCTTTTTAGGGTTACGTACCTCAAAAAGAAAAAAACAGAAACCTTATAGGATCACTTTGATGTCCGTCTGTCTGTCTGTCTGTCAAAAGCCTTTATCTTGTGAATGCGTAGAGGTATCGTGTTGAAATTAAAACCATATACTCAGGTCTGCAGTCCCTTGAAGCTGTGAAAAAAACAAACTTCTAAGCTAACGAAAAAAGAATAAGGCCGTTTATGTCGTAAGAAACGTATATTTCGATAGGAAATCAAAATTTATAGTGTACAGGTGTAGGAATAAATCTAAAACCAGTAAATATGTTGTTACATCACAATTCGATTCGGAAAAATCTTCGAGACATTTGGGAATTGAACTATATACATAGGTAAGTTTGTACTCGCGCACTGAGGGTTCTGCCCTCAGTGCGCGAGTCCGACTCACACTTGCCCAGTTTTATTTTTAAAGTCGTTTAAATTTCAAAAAAGCTATCGATAAATGGACCTCAGAAGCTCTTACTTCTTCCGTAACATAGTTTTGTATTGAAGAGATTTATTTTAAATCTCAAACACTTGAATCTATGGTAGGATATTAAGACTGAGCCATAAAGCCGTGCGATTTGTCTGTTGAGGAACTTACTCTATGTTGATAGTTGGCTGCACTAGGCATCTTTACATACCTACATATATATTTCTTTCGGTTTTAGTGATATTTACTCATAGAAAATCTTGAATTACAGATGGAAATGTTGATCAAAGAAATGCAAAGCACAGAAACCGGGATACCAGTAAGAAGTCAAAAACTTTTTCTCACTTTTATTCCGTCTGCCTTTATGGGTAAGTTATTTTTTTTTAAATATTTAAATAATAAAACATAATTTATATGATATGTAGTAATATATATAAAATTCAAATATATTTGCCACCGGCTTAACACAAAAACCTAAGAGTGTAATAAATTTTGCGAGATTAAGTATAAACTCAAGGTATAAATATTTAGTGGTGGCCGAGTGGTAACGGCCCCGACTTACGAGTGGTAGGTTGCGGGTTCAAATCCAGCCAGGCGCATTTCGTTGTGTAATTTATTTAATCACTACTGCTCTCAAAACGGTGAAGGAAATCATTGTGAGGAAACCGGCATGTCCTAGACGCAAAAATTCGAAAACATGTGACATCCACCAAACCGCACTGGGCCCGCGTGGTGGATTACGACCTATTCCCTCTCCTAGAGAGGAGGCCTGAGTCCCAGCAGTGGGAACATTATAAGGCTGACTATGCTATGCTATAGGTATATTGTGGACAAATTGATTTCTGGTACAATAGGTAACTAATCTCATCTAAATTAGATTGTTAACAATATATCCGTGTTGTATGAAGACAGTTTAAAATCTCGCACGATTTATTTTATTATTAGCAACAGCGAAGTGACATATCTCACGCAATCTTACAACGTTCAGTGCCAGGGACTTAAGAAGCAGGGTCGCACAAGTAACGAAAAATCTTCAAAAATTTAAGTGTATCAAGCATACAGTTGTACTCACTAGTTGGGTCGATGACAGATAAGCCAGTTTTGGGCCTGTAGCAAATTCTACCAAAGGGCCTCCTAAATAATTGTAATTGATAACAAATTACAATTTCTTGCACTTACAAACAGGTTGCGGACCCCTTAAGGAGCAATAGATGCATAGTCAGTTACCTACAGCTACCTACATTGTCTTAATGGAAAATCCAAAATTGATTAGTTTTCATATAGCACAGATATCTTGACAGGCACAACCCACTGCGCGAAGCCCGTAGCTTTTACTACTCTTACCACGTGTCTCCACGCGCGCCTCAGGGAGATGTCAGCAAATCGTAGGGGCCCAGCAGGGTCGAAGCCTACTGGGGCCATGGGTAGTGTGAAAACGAAACCCGGGGCTCTGGGACGAAGGCAACGAAGGAACAGGAGTGGGTTTTTAGGCAGTAAAAGTCTGACACTACAGTCCCGCTCCGCCCAAGAGCGGGTTTTGTCATAAGATGATTTTCCCACCCAATAAAAAAAAAAAAAAAAAAAAAAAAAAACCACGTGTCTGATTCGGCACTAAGTCGGGGTCTGAGCATGAACACAAGTCAACAATTGCTATTTAACAATGACTTGGGAGACGAGATTTGGGCACACAAACGATTCCTTCCATTGAATGTATTAAAAATCAGCTTTTACACAACCTATAAACATTGTTACTAGGCTACTTTCTTATAAGGTATTCCTTAATATCATTCAATTGATTCCAAAATAAATTAGTCCACTGCCGCGTTATGAAGCTGGTCTTAATCAATCAATTCAAACAATGACATGATTAACCTCCAAATTAACCTCTCATAATGTCTGGCAGTTGCCCAAGAAATAGGGACCTAGTATAGAGACTTGGGGAACACCGTGGCACCGCCCGTTTTATAATTGGGTCTAAATAAACTGATTATTACCGGGATTATTCACGGCAAAATACTGAGTTGTAAGTTGTATTGTAAGAAATTTTGATAATATAATAAAACTAACGATATTTTAATTTTTCCGTTCCAGGTTATGATGTTGTCGAATGGTTAATGGATCGGTTTGATTTTGAAGATGGCACCAATGGTGAGTGTGAATGTATCATCGTCGGCACTGGGCCCATGCTAGCCTGGGTCCGCAGGCGCACCATGGTTGTAGACTCTAGCGATAACGAGCGAAAACACACAATGTTAGAGTCATGTATGTAAACAATAAATTACAAGCATGATATATGTACTGCTGATGTTATTTGTTTACTTACATCGCCTGTACTTGCTATAAGGCCGCTCCCTTGTTGGTTAGTAGACTGCTGAGACAGTACTGTTGGTTCAGAAAACTTACCAAACGTAGAGTTGTAGAAGTGTTGTGTAGCTACATTCAAATGAGCCTGTCTGCTGTAGATAGGGATAAAGCTCTTTGGATGTTTGCACTTGGTAAGGTTTTCGTGTCGACTAAACTGATATAACAAGGAGCGCTCTCTGTATCATGCTTTAATCATGCAGCTATCGCGCCTTTGATGTATTACACGGTTCCCATTATGAGCAGATAATGGAAATAACTAAACGTTCTCCAATTTACAGTTGAAGCAATAAATTTAGCGAATCAACTCTGCCAATACGGTTACTACTTTCCTGTCAACGATTTGAAAAACCTTGTGTTAAAGGATGATTCTTCTCTTTATAGATTTCAAGTGAGTATATTGTAAAATTTCTATCCAAATTGTTTCTTAATTCATAAATTACCATTAGGTATTACCAAGATCTTGATAATACCTCTTTAGGTATTATCAGGTAGATCGTGATAATAAGACCATTGTCTATTTATATGTATCGAAGATATTAGGTATTGAACAGATCTTTTTTTTTGTAAATAACCCCGTTTAATATATAGGCTACCGATAAGTGGCAAATTTTCTTTTCGTAATGTGTAACTGTGTGTTAGTGTTTCGATACGGTGCCCATGGCTTATTATTTACAGAAAACTTTTCATCCATATTATTGTATTTGAAATGACTTTCAAGAATTCTAAATTAAACTAAAATGAAACGGTAGAGTAAAAAAAAACATATAATTAAAGTTCTGTTCCTCAAAAGGAAAAAATGAAACCCTTATAATATCACTTTGTTGCCCGTCTATCTGTCATGACACTTTATCTCGGGAACGCGTGAAGGTATCGAATTGAAATTAAAACTATATACTCAAATTTGTAGTCCATTGAAGCTGTGAAAAAATCAAACTTCTTAGTTCACGAAATAAAAAGATACGACTGAAAATTCAAATTCATAAGGTACTTCCCGTTGACCTAGAATCCTGAAATTTGGAATGAAAGAAGGAACCGTCAGTGCGCTAGTTCGACTCGTACTTGTTTTTTCTTTAAAAGTCACATAAATCACAGAGTGCGCAAGTCAAAGTCCGTAGGAATGTCGAAATTTGAAACACCAATTAAAGACCAACAAGTACTCTGTCCGAATTAACTGAAAGTAAAACAACGACTGCAACAAAAAGCCTTTAGCGAGAAGACGGGGCGCCAACGCAAAGGCCAAGGAAGAAAAATGTCTCTTATAGACGCATACATTAGACTGCTGTATTTCTTATTCTTTTTTTAATTTAATTCAGAGATATTATTTTTAGTGTAATAGTTGGAATAGTTTTCTGTAAGCAATGAGCCATGGACACCAAATCCAAAACACTCAACAGTTACATATTATGAAAAAAAAATACCTCATTTCGGTAGCCCTACATATTAAAGACCATTAGGTATTATCAAGATCTTGATAATACCTAATTTTTCGATAGATAATCACGACTTATTTCTGCGCGATACTTTAATACTTATCGGTGTATACTTTTTGGTGTATTTATATGATACGTTTTACAAAAAAATTCAGACCTCTGTGACGCTTTTTCAGCGAGATATCGGCGATGATGTCTTTTTAGCCGTTTCGATGTCGCGGCCATGGGGTTTTAGTCTTATAGCTCCTAAAATATAAACCTACGATTTTTATACGATTTTTTTTTTTGATCGAATTTGTAATTTGTTATTTGAATTTTTATATTTGAATGCTTAGTTTTAAAGATCTCTGTGGCAGCTCCGTTCTCCGCGTTTTATTGATGCGACTAGATTCAAACGTTTATAACTTTTAAACCATAGTTTTTGGAATCAACTTTTACAAATTTTTACAAAATCTTGACATAGCTTTTTTTTGTTAAATATTGGCATGGCCGCGCGGTTGAAACGCGTACATGTTATTTGCGGAATAACAAAAAAAAAAAAAAATATATATAAAAGCTAAGGTGCCAGAATTCGTTGCATCTCGATTGCCCTAATTGAACACCTTGACTTGCCTTTACTATACTGATTACAAACAAGGTTACTAACGTAAATAAACTCTTATTCAAGGTGACATTGTGGGCGAAACTATTGTACTATAGTTTTTTTACAACTCGTATTGATTTACTACCTACTGACCATTCTACTCTATTCTATTTTATTCAAAGGTCTCTTCCATAACCTACCACTATTCTCAATATTTTGCCTTCTCCAACAGCAGCAGCTATTTATTATTTTTACGTTTAGAACATTTTCGACAGCAACGGCACTTTTTTCTGGTTGCCACTGCATGACGACTCGGGCCCATTTGTCATTGTGCATTCTACATATACATGGTCCGTTGAACCTCACTTTAGCCAAACAGACTCGGCTTTGTATTACTTTTCTTTATTTTGTGTCTCATAATATCGTAATTTTTTCCGCCAGAGTCCGTATTACTGGCCATGGCAAGCGCCCCGGGTGGCCGGCAGCTCGAGCGCGCCAACTCTGGGGCCCGACAACGTCGAGTACGCCATCTATCTGGTGAAGCGCACACTACGCAACAAGCAGCGACATGGCCTCGAGGACTATGAGCAGGAGGCTCTCGCCAACCTCAAGAAGAACCTTGCCGCGAAATGGGATTTTATCACTATGCAGGCGGAAGAACAGGTAACTACTTTGTTCCTTATAAAATTTTATTAATGGTAACTACTTTATCTGCGTTAAAGGGTAACATCATGCAGGATTTTTCTTGGACTATGGTAAAAGGCCATCTATTGATCCATCAGCCTACCAATCATGAATGAACAGGCTACGTCTAGGCTCACTAGTAAACAAAATTGGGGTGAAGAGCGGCCTTATTCAAGAATTAAAAATAGGGTCGCTACCTATGAAACATGGAACTTAAAAATAACTGCCATTTAGGAGTTACTAACCTCTGCTTAGCTTTTCGGAAAACACGTGATGCTATATTCAGCTATCGACGTGCCGTCAGACATAGATGGTCTGAAATGTTTCCGACCTAAAAAGATACAAGACATTTTTTCTTACAATTTATTTTTCCGTTTTAAATTGTCTCTTTGTTCTCCATTCAAATAGTAGTCGGTGATTTTCTCTGCAAAATAATTATTCACGAAGTTTACCTCCGCATTTGACGAAAATCTCTATCCTCTGAGCGCAATTATATTAGATGACGGAACAAAAAGAAGTGGCTTAGGGCTAGATCTGGTGAGGTTATTAGAGGTATATGATATTTTATTGGTAATTGTTTTATTTGTACTTTTCTTTTTTTTCCTTTCACTTTTACACACGATGTCTACATCTCTTTTTTTTTCAATTTTCCTTTCCCAGGTATGCTGAAAGAGATTTCCGTAGAAATAAGCATCACCTATGTACCTATTTTTCTGTTTCCGTCTTCTTTTCTTTTATTACATAAGTGTGCACATGAATTGTGAAATAAAAAACAAAATAAAAAAATAAGAATCCAATTCCCAACATCATTTCACAACAACACCAAATAGTGTTGAAAGCCTGAAGAGATGTCGCCTTCGTCGTCTTGTCTGGGTGGTGCGAGAGGAACTGTCAGATTTTTACTGACTAAACCGACAATGCGGGCCGACGATCTCGAACTCCTCTAGAATAATTACAATCTCAATTTTGTTTTCTTCCTCCCTAGGTTCGTTTAGCGAAAGAAAGGAAGAAAGGCGACAAGATAGTGAGTGACAGCCAAGAGCGCGCGTACTGGCGCGTGGCACGGCCGCCACCCGGTGTGGTGAGCGCGCTCGAGCCCTGCCCCGTGCCCGTGCGCGCGCGCCACCACCGCGCCAAGAAACGCTCTGTCTACCAGGTCACCAGGGAGGTAAGTACTAACCACTTCATAGCTTGTTTAAGGTTCATACACAAACATCAGTCGCGTCTCCAATCAGTCACTATTTATGCGAGCACTGGTCTTGACATGTATGTTCGGTGTGCTAAGAATTGTACAGACCCGCATTTTTTTATGTGAGTGAACGGCGTTGCGACGTTAACGTGACTGATGTATTGTGTGTACGTACCTTTAGATACATAGTATTTGATTTCTTTGCTATAATTCCATGCTTCCAACTTGTTAGAATCCGCTGTAACGTAGACATCTGTTACACTACTTCTTGTAGCATCCCCACCTTCTGTATTTAGACATGACTAAAATTCTTCTTATTAACTTTCTACTTCTAGATTGAGCATCTAAAAGCGAGTCTGGACCGTACGAGAGTGAAGACTTCAATTGCCCTTGAGGCCTTCATCGCCTACTCGGAGACCTTCACTCCCTACGATCCCTGGCTCACCCAGCCGCAGCCCTCCAACCCTTGGGTCACCGACGACACCCTATTCTGGCAAATTAACCAGCCTCTGTGAGTTTAGTACTACGCCTGTACAAAGTAGACACTACCTTATAGGCCTGATTTCTTTAAATTTCAGTATTTCATTATCTAAAAGTTCTTGCTATCAGTGAACTCAGAACAAATACGAAACTATCTTCTTAGAGAGTTTAGAACTTACCAAAAGTAGTGTTTATCTTCTTAATTTTAATAAATTCTGATGACGAAATTATTAGGAAAACATAAAATGTCGTTTTTTTCCTGTTAGAGTGGAGGTGCCACCTGAGAGGCGGGTGCAACGCTGGGCGGTGTCGATCGACGAGCTAGTGTCGGACCCCACGGGGCTGCAAGAGTTCACCAGCTTCCTGCGAAAGGAGTACTCGCACGAGAACATCAGGTTCTGGCTCGCAGTCATGGACCTGCGACGCAGTAGCACCAAGCAGATACCCAAGAAGCTTGAAGATATCTATGAGTATGTTTCTACTTCTCTTGTCATGTTCCTTGACTCGGTCAAACCTTTTGACACAGTCTCTATACCAACTTACTTCGATATTAGGAGTGAGCCAATAAAATATTTCCAAAATAGGTATTTTATTTTAATCATTCGTAAGATTCAAAATCAAAATCAATGAATCTCTTTTTTAGAAAATACCTAACGAATGATTGACTTATGATACTTGTAGTACCACAGGGGAATGTGGTTGGGCCATCCTTATTTTAAAACAAATTGATAAATAAAAGGTCTTTGCTATCCTAATGATGGTCATCATTCCCTCCTACCATATTTATAATGATAATAATCTTTTTATTCAGGTCTAATATACCCATTTTCAATCAAAATTTTTTTCAACGCGGTTAAATAAAATAGAATAATAATAATAATTTTCAACAAGTTCGACGATCCCGCAAGGATCTGTTGACATGTTGTAAATGATGATTATAAGAAGGCCTATGACTCTGTGCCACATACATGGCTCATGAGGGTGTTGGAGTTGTATAAAATAGATTTAAATCTATGCAGCTTCCTTGAGTCATGTATGAGGCAATTGAACACAGTTCTTCGCTATACAGGATGTCGATCGATTCGGAGGGACGATGAACCTGATGGATCAAACGGGGAATATTCCAGGGCGACAGTTTGATTCCACTTTGGTTCTGCTTAGCCCTGAATCCTCTTAACATATTGCTGAAGGAATCAGGCTTGGGATATCGGTTGAGAAGAGGTGGTCAGGTTCTATCTCACCTTGTTTACATGGATGATCTGAAACTCATTGCCCCCAACAAGTTACGACTGATGGAACTACTAATGGTAACTGAAATTTTCTGTAGTGCCATCAGGATGGAATTTGGTGTTAATAAATGTGCAGTATGCATGTAAAGCGAGGGGAGATTATGGAATCTGAGGGGATTCAACTCTCAGAATCCAAATACTTATAGGTTTCGGTCGAGGAGAGGGATCGAAGGTGTATGATCCCTCTCCTCGACCGAAACCTATAAGTATTTGGGTATGTCGGAAGCGTTAGGCATTAACGTTACTGACATGAAGCAATCGTTGAAGGAGCGCTTCTTTAGCAGCCTAAAGAAGGTATTAAACAGCCTTATGTCATGCCGGTCTTAATGTACTCTTTCGGCACACTCAAATGGACTCAGACCGAGCTAGACGCTCTGGATAGGCGGGTCCATACATTGCTGACCGCAAACCGGATTCATCATCCACAGTCGTCGGTGATAACACTGTACATCCCGCGGAAGTGTGGAGGTCGAGGTTTTTCAAACGCGAAGATCCTGCACAAGCGCGAGGTACGCAGCCTCAGAGAATACTTTCATAAAACCTATGTGGGTATGCACCGAGATGTGGTCGCAGTGGACAAGGGTCCATTGTCCACGCACACGAGGTTGTCTACATGTGAAATATAGACTCGGCTGTCATTGTGCCGATTGTCGTGACCGCCAACGGCCTTATAGCCAAAAGCTTCGACGACCAACTGTCGAAGCTGTCATAGCGCGGTTGGATCAGGAGCCTAATACAGAAGGCAGTACTCCTCGATACGGCTCTCATTGTGAGGAGTTTCCTATCTCTGGAGCCCTAACCACCGGTAGCTTGGACTCTATTTTTTATATTTTTAAGTGTGTTTTAAGAAATATTTAATAATTTATAAAATATGTATAGAAAATAAATAAAGAATAATATAATCATTTATCCACAACTATCATACAACGCCGTCTAGTCCTAAGCTAAGCAGAGCTTGTGATATGAGTACTAGAAAACTGATAAACATACTTATATATTTCTAAATACATACATATTATAGATAGATTACATCCAGACACAGAAAAAATGATCGTACTCATCACACAAACATACCTCCGATATAGCAGTAAGGGTACCTAACCACTAGACCAGTAGGCCAGAATATAATAATAAAAGCTATTCAAAAACAACATCAACACACAAATAAAACATCAACAACAACAACATCAAAACAAGCAACAACAACATCACCAACAACAGACATCATCATCATCATCATCATTATTCAAGTATTCTCCAAATCAGAATTCGCGTACTAAACAATTTTATTGGTTAGTGAATGATTAAATAATCAATGAAATTTTACAACTGCTCTGAGAATAGATGTTACCGAAATTATTACAATATTAATCTATTGCATTTTGATAGGCAGACTTTGTTCTCATTCATTGTACTATTATCACAACTTTAGACCACTGGTTTAAGTTTATGTAACGTTTGTCAGAGAATTTCTGAAGCCGGGTGCGCCGTGCGAGATCAACATCGACGGCGCCACGGCCGAGCGCGTGACGGAGGGGCTGCGCAGCGGCTCGCGGTACGCGCTCGACCACGCCGCCGAGCACGTGTACGGGCTGCTCCTCAAGAAGGACTGCTACCCGAGATTCGTGAGATCAGACCACTTTCAGCGGCTACTGACCGAGGGCAGGAACGTGCACCAGAAGAAGGCTAAGTTAGTTGGGCTTGTTACAGACGAGGTTCAAAAGTGAGCACCAGTACTTGTAGTTAAATATTTAATTTAAAGATGTGCCGTCCACCCTTACTGCAGCATGCATGTCTTGGATTTCATTTATTAATTTTCTCACAAATTCATTTTAAATATTTTGACTCCATAACCATCCCTCATATTTTTTGGATCTGCTCAATGCTATTGGATTCTTTACTGAACTTTTTCTGCGTAGATTTTTCAACTTCGGTGGTCAAGTGAAAAAGAAGCCGGCTGCGGGCAGCGGCGGCGCGGCGCTGTCCCGGCGGCGCGGCTCCGACCGCTCGCTGTCGGGTTCGGCGCACGAGCTGGCCGTGTGTGCCGCGCAGCCGCCGCGCGCGCCCGACCAGCCCTCCCACAGCCACTCGCAGTCCAACCTCTGCGACCTCACCACATTCAGGTAATTCGGTTATATCATACTAATAGTTAATAGTGACACGATTGCTAAGCTACCTTGTTACGAGTTTTATCGTAATATGTCAATTATGTTTTGTCGTATTATGGCTCTAGTATAAATTATAAACAACATGTTTAATAATGATTTACAGGGATCCTCTCGACGACGACACTGCTGACGTTCTGCCGTGGGAGTGCTCGTCGCGTGAGGTGGTGTATGGTGGTACCAGCCGGCGGCGGCAAGACTCAGCTGCAGACTCGGGCAGCTCGTCGTCCGATGTGAGCGCGTGCGTGGTGAGCGAGCGCGCGCGCCGCCTGCCGCAGCAGAGCACGCTGGACGGCGGGCTGCGCGGCGCGCCGCCGCCGCTGCGCCGCCTGTCGGCCGTGGAGCCGCGCCACCTGGCACCGCTGGCGTCGCCGCCGCACTCGCCGCGCCCGCCGCGTCCCGCGCCGCCACCCGCGCCGCGCGCCGCCGTGCCGCCGCCGCACCCCACGCCCACCATCAGCGTCAGCTCCGCGCCCGACGACGAGTCCGCGTACTCGCCGCCCGGCACCGGCTCGCCCGAGGACACGACGCGCTCGCTCGCGCACTCGGACGAGCCCTCCTCGGTGTTCGCGTCGGCGGACGCCACGCCCACGGAGCCGCTGCGGCCCGTGTGCAAGCTCGGCGAGGAGCGCTCGGCGCCTTTCACGGAGGGGCTCGAGCCGAAGCCGCCCGACCCAGGTTGTGATAGCTCGCAAGAGGAGGCGCCACATGAAACCGCGAGAATTCGGTCCGTGCTGGAGTCTGTTGTCTGCGCGCCCTCGGTAGAGTCCTACGACGACTCATCCGCTTCCGGTGCCGTGTCCGACTCAAGGGACTCAGATCGAACGAAATCGTCCGAAGACGACGTCGTGTCGGTGCAACGTGTGCTGTCCCGAGAATCGTCAACGATAAAAGAAAGCAGTCCGGCCTCAAGTAGAGATACGAGTAGCAAAATCGGTGATCTTCCGGAGAATACGTCCGAGAGTGAGGATGCTGCAATGAGCTCTGTTCAAGAGGTCGAGCTGAAGAGCGCGAGGGAGTCGGAGCCAAAGCAGGGCGCCGAGAGTATAACGCCGGAGGCGTGCTGTTCGCTGGCGACGCCCGCGGCGCCAGTGCCGGCGGCGCCAATGGCGCGTGTGCCGGTGGCGCCGCTCGCCGTGTGCGAGGACATCGGGGTCGACGACGACAACGTAGACAAAGTGCCTTCGGCGCCACTGCAAAGGGTCTCGGGAGATTCCAGGGCGGCGTCCGACGCGGACGCGACGAAACATATTGCTCATAAAGACGAACTGACGTCGGTCTCTGAAACAAATATTGTTAAGCGTGATAATAAAAGCGGCATCGTTGAGCGTAAGCAGCGGAACGACATTTGTCCATGGGAGGACGAGTAAGTACTCGCGAGATTAGTTAGTGCATCGTAGGCCGCCGTAGTTAGTGTATGATGTTGATCCCTTTCATGCGATGAGTCTCAAGCAAGCCATGTGTGTACCGTCGGTACTGGTGATGCATTTGATAGACAATTATTGTGTGTTGTGTTCTCTCCAGTTTGATGAAACCGTGAAGTAGGAGTAGTGTCACGAGTGCATCTAGACATGCTTCAGCATGATGTAGGACTTCTGCATGACAATTTCTGCTAAATTATAAAACTTTTGTTCATATGGTGAAATTATTTCCAAAATCACGCACAATTTTATAAGAGTTACGTTACTGTATATTTAACTATAATTTTATTCGCTTTATGTTTGTTATGTTTTATTTACTTTGAACTTTATTTGTATATAGTGAAAAGTATGTAGATATAAAAATTAAATTAAATATTTTTTTATATCCACTATCATTTTAGTTTCTATTATTTTCTTACTAATTGGCACGCAGGCACTTCATAACGCCATTTTTGTAATGCTGCTGTAGTTCATCTTTTAGTTGACCATAACTATCCCTGATTTTTAATTATTCATCATGATCATACTTTTGAAGACTTTTATTTAAAACATAATGATGAAACCAACCATTAATCGCTCCCAAGGCCGAAATGAGTTTATAGAACTTGTTTGCTTTCAAACCTCTACAAATGCATGACTGAGCATGCTAAATTCTAATTAAGATGTCCGTTCCCGACATGAAGTCTATCTCAAAATCTGGTGTTACCTTACCTTATCTCACTATGATTAAAAGCAAGTAGCGTTTTGTCACAATGTCTGGTAGCTTATTCAAGTCTTCCAAACTTATGAAGTTAAATTTATAGTACAAAATCTGGTGGTACCTTATACCTCACTATGATAAAAAGCAAGTAGTGTTTTTTCACATTGTACTTATGTTATGTCACAAAAATTTAAAAACGGTGTAACATGATAGAAGTGATAACTTCATCAAGGCTAGATTAATAATATATTATATAAGTTTTTTTATCTATATTCATAAAGTAATAACACTTAAAACGAGGAAGTATAGCAGTGACACTTTGACTATATATATCTTTCTCGCTCTTTTAGTCGACTCGAGCCGACCTTACCCGAACGAGCGTTACATAACCGAGCGTGACGACTCGGTCTCATTCAATACCCACAAAATATAGTGCTCAGCGCTCATAAAGAAGTTTCCATTTCAAAAATAACAATTAATTAAAGTTAGGGACCCCGAGATAAAGAGTAGAAAAATCAATTAATACTTCTTTCATGCTTGCATTTAAATAAAACCAAAATGCGCACTCCGAAGACATTAATGTTATTACCATTACCCTGTACCTTATTGTTCCTGGCTGGTATGGCTCCGTCCAATAGGTAAAACGTGCTAAAGTTGTTCTCTTTCTTTTTCAGGAATTCCTGCGAAAGTGATGCTCCATTTGTTAAAACTTACGCAACGCTCGGTTACTTATAATTTTTGTAGGCGAATATCAACAATATTTTACGATGTCAGGGTTATAGGAATGAATAATATTTAATTTTTTTAAACTTAGACCCTATGTTTTAATTATCACAAACAGAGTTAGGACATTATTATGTAATTATATGAATATTTTAAAGTAAATGATCGTTAATTATTAGTAAAACAAAATGGGTTTTATTTGACATCACAACTTTTGAATTTATCTGAACAGCTGGCACTAAAACTTACTGAAATGTGCTTGTTTTTTGAAATGAAAAAGAAAATGGTTCAGATAGAAAAGATTAAGATTGATTCGCTCATAACATGTGTAGATAATATTTAGGTTATCGCTTTGGTAGTTGATCGCAGTCTCCGTGAAGGCTGAACTTGCAAGCTCGACGTGACTTCCTCCACGGGTGTCGGCGCGGACTAAGGACAGCTGTACCCTCATGCCATCCTAGACAGCGATACTTGTGTAACTCAGACAATATCATCCGCCTTCGTTTAGCTGCACAACATGGTAGAAATTAGTAATAAATTATAGTAGGAATTTAAATCGTCTTTTAGAATAACCTATATTTAAATAGCTACTAGCAATCGCTGGTAACCTTTAATCTATATCTTTATACATAGGGTGACTGGTAATTAGTGACCGATACTTAAACACGTGATTGTACTCATGATTACAAACAACTTTCCCAAGAAACTTTTTTTTATACTAATTAGTTTAATCACAATAACAAAACAACTGTTTGAAACTTTAAATTTCGCGCGCGCGCCTTTACCCGATCAGCTGTTAGCGGCGCGGCGCCCGTGCCCGCGTTACGGATGACCTAAGCAATGTACCTGTATATGTTTCGCTAAAATAATATCCAAAGACTAGTATTTCGTCGCTCCGCTAACAACTGATCGGGTGAAAGGGCGCGCGCGAATTTCAAACAGCTGTTTTGTTATTGTCATTAAACTAATTAGTATAAAAAAAAAGTTTCTTTAGGAAAGTTATTTGTAATCATGAGTTCAATCACGTGTTTAAGTATCGGTCACTAATTACCAGTCACCCTATATAATAATTATTCTGTACGTTTCTGTCACCTAACTCCTCCTCAACGGCTAGACCGATTTGGGTGTTTTTTTTTTGTGTATATTTGTTATATATATAACAAGCTTCTGCCAGCGTTTCATCCGCGTGGATGTCGGCTATAAAGGAAGTGACGTCGAAGCCAGAAAATAAGTAGCCTATTTCCTTCCTTGGGGTTCAAGATTACTCCGTACCAAAGTTCATCAAAATCGGTTAAGCAGTTTATTCATGAAAGCGAAACAGAAGACAGACAAACAGAGTTACACTTACAGTATACACTACAATATTCGACTCCTTCAAAAAGGTTTGACCGATTTGAATGAAATTTCGAGTGTATATTTGAGTGGGTTCCTGGATGGTTTGTAAATACAATTGAACCCGGTAGGTGGCGCTGCTATCGGGTATCATATTTTTTTTCGAAAAGCCAGCAGGGCAGGACAACGTTTGCCGGAACCGCTAGTAGGTATGTATAATATAAAAACTAATTATTTAATACAACAATTACAAAAAACGCAAAACGGCTGGACCAAGTTGATTATTTTATTAATACCTATACCTTTACCTTTTTATTTTTACTCATACTTTTACTTTAAATACTTTCCGGTTTTTCCAGACTGATCAAATCTATTCTTCCATCTTGGAACTCAAAAATTAAAATGATGATGAAATGATTCAAAATCTTCCTTACTTTCTTAATCAAAAGTTCTGTATTTGGCTACAAAACACTCTCAGTGGTTGTTTTATTTATTCGCTAATTGATTCCTAGTAGATATTGTGATGTAAAATTATTGTAAGTAGTTTTGTATCGCAAGCATCTACACTACTGCATAATAAGTAGGATCATTGAAACGCGTAATTTCGGTAAAATGGAACTGAACATTTTATTGTACTGGAGATGTCAGCAACTGTAGGAGCCAGCAGGGTCGAAGCCTACTGGGGTCAAGGGTCTGATTCTGAAAGGAAGACTCGGCCCTGGTATGAAAGGCAACGGAGGAACAGGAGTGGGTTTTTAACTACCTCAGAGAAGTTTGCCAAGAAAGTTGATTCGATACCTATATTTGCTGCCAAATGCTGCAAAACATTAGAATCTGTTACATCAGCATTCTAATGGAATTCAAAGTAAATCAGTGACTATAAATACTTCTAAACCTGATACTGGCTGTAGACACAAAGAAAAACAAAAACAAATACTCTCCCTAAAAAGTGTTTAACGTCAGTTCAGATATCAATTTTCCAATTTGGTTGACATTGGCACTGCATTTGATTACGTTACTTTTTCTGACGCACGACGCGAGGCATTCCGACTATTTCCTTGCAGATGTTCGATAATTTGCAGAAGTGACGTCGTAAACAGATATTTTTTACACCTATAATCGTTTAAAAATCTGAGATCAAGATTCAAAGCATTTTATTTCAAATAAACCATTTACAGAGCAGTGCGAGTTTGAGCAGTGGTGGCCGAGTGGTAACAGCCCCGACTTACAAGTTGTAGGTCGCGGGTTCAAACCCAGCCAGGCGCATTACTTTGTCTAATTTATTTCATCACCACTGCTCTCGAAACGGTGAAGGAAAACATCGTGAGGAAACCGGCATGTCCTAGAACCAAAAATTCGAAGACGTGACATCCACCAAACCGCACTGGGCCCGCGTGGTGGATTGCGGCCCATTCCCTCTCCTAGAGAGGAGGCCTGAGTCCCAACAGTGGGAACATTATACACGGAGAGGGAATGGGCCGTAATCCATCACGCGAGCCCAGTGCAGATTTTGTGAGTGTCACATGTCTTCGAATTTTTGGTTCTAGGGTATGCCGGTTTCCTCACGATGTTTTCCTTGACCGTTTTGAGAGCAGTGGTGATAAAATAAATAATAAGCAATGTGCCTGGCTGGGTTTGAATCCGCGACCTGCAACTCGTAAGTTGGGACCATTACAACTCGGCTACCACTGCTGTCTTTGAATTTGACTTTTTCGTTTACTCTGTAAGAATGTACTTATTGTCAAATTTCATAATTCTGGGTCAATGGCAAGTACGGAGTACCTACCCTATAGGGAAGTACCTTATTTTGCTCAATTTCAAGGGATCGTAGACCCTGAGTACCTATTTAATATTATGTAATTTCAACTCGATATTTTCACACGTTTCTGAGAAAAAAAATTCTTCATAGATGGACAGCGAAGTGACTTATAAGAGTTCTTTTTCCCTACTGAGGTACGGAACCTTAAAAGCGACTAATAGAAAAAGAACCTAATTAGAGTACCTACTTACCTAAATGAGGAAATCCACCGATTAATCTTAATTAATCTTTAATCCATAAAGAAGTGTAAAAAAATCTTAATGATAATATAATCGCACTTTAGTTATTAGGAACACAATGTTTTGTATGTCATCATCACTATTAATGATCTTGATACTAGTGAGTGGATAGGTACCATTTCCTAATTTTTTATTGCTGTGTTTACTTGTTACGCTGTTACGCATCAATAGTTTATGTGAAAAGTCAATACAAACTGATAGGACATACTTCTTGGAATTTTTTCGACTCACCTGGCTTTGTTATCTAAACCCTGAACTGTTACGTCAGCACGTATCTAACTCCGATATCTAACTAGGAACCTCTGCACCTGCTTTTATTGTGAACTAATAAAAATATGAAAAAGGATGGAGATTCCTCTATCACGAGCAATAACCATCGGTAGCTTGGACCCTGTTCCTGATGCCGGTAGTCTACTATTTTTTAAAGTTTTTTTTTCTGTCTACGTAATTATATAAAAATGTAAATAAATGAATGCATTAAAAGTAATGGAATAATTAAAGCAGATTATTTGTTTCTGGTCTTTTTGGCACTAGGCACTTGGGGGACGCTTATGTCAAACAGTGGACGTCAATCGGATGAAAAGATGATTATGTTAAGTTCTGCTTGAAAACTTGACTACTCAGCCTAAACAGCCTTAGACATAGTTCTTCTAAGTCCCTTTGGCTCAATTGAAAAATTGGAGTTAAAAACGTGTCAAACTCTACGTTAATCTCATTTGACAAATTTTTAATTTATAAATGCTTTTTCGAGCTAAAAAAATATCATATAAGGCGATCGAAGCTTTTTCGTGCCTATCTTTAGTAGATTTTTTCCAATTAGCTATGCAAGAACGTACTTATCTTATTTATGAGGCTGACGTCAATCACACACACTCGTTTTTGGGTTTTTTTATGTTTTATTTTGGACCCTGTCTGAAAAATGTACTTACCCGATTTCTGAGTTAAGAGTTCTGCCTATCAATCCGCATTATACCTACCATTTCCTACAAGTTATCATTGAATGTTTCCAAAACTAAAAAATAAATAAATGTATATTGGAAAGAAGAAGATGCGTCTAGAAGACCAAGAGAATATTGTTGAGAATCATTTTGTATAGAATTTTTTTTTAATGGTTACTCATCAAATAACTCCCCCATTCTGGATGGAGCGAGAGGAAATGTCAGACTTACTAACTAAAACCCTCAGATGTGGAAGTGTTCCCTCAGATGCTCTTTCCGTTTCAGGACCGCGGTGACTCTTTTTAACTGACTTAATAAAGAAGGTGTTAAATAACGTAGAGACATAATTATTATAGAAACACCGACTTCCGAAATTAAAGTTATTTTGCGCTTTTAGTGTTTTTTTTTACATTGAAGTCGGTTGTATTTTATTTTGTAAAAAGTTTTTAAACAATCCCACAGCCCTGGTTTCTATACATAAGAGAAATGTTTGGTTTTAAACAGTGGTTTAAACGGTCATAATAGGTGCTTGTAACCCGAATACTCATCATCACACATGAAGTTTTATGAGCCAGATTATAGTTGAAACGTAGGAATCGGCAGACGTCTTTAGTACTCACATAAGGAGAAGTTCTACCATATGCAGAAACTGCTACCTAAATATTGTACAGCTACATAGTTCAATGCCCTCTAAATGAGACTTATTCGGCTTGAATCTTTTAAGAAAGGGTGCCTATTTACGAACAAGAATTTGAAAAGCACTTAGAGGCTGCAAATTATTGAGCAATACAGCATCAAGTTCTAAGCATTTATTCAAAGCCGGAGATCACCTAAGTACATACAAAAGAGCTTCTACAAGGTCAGTCATTATTATGCCATTATTTAATAATTACTACAACACGGATTTCATTCTAGGTCACACTACGTTAGGACTCAAATAAAAAAAAAGTTAATTGTTTACTCATTTTAACATTTAATTGTCTCACAAAACAACACAACACTGAATGGTTCAGGTAAAAAATATAAATAAACCTTCCGATTCGACCTCATTAATACTGCTTAGACATAATTTAGGTTGTTATTTTAAAATGATGTTTATTATTAGCTCTTAAATCTAATGGACCGTTTACTCGTTACGGATTTTAGCTGCGTTACTGACGCAATGACACTAGAACGTGCACAAACGTAGAGGGTATGAAACGTATAGAACGATCCCTAAAACACTTAATACTAAATTTTCTTTTCTTGTATACAAGTGAGATGATTAGTTGAAAACTTCGCGGCAAACGCCGTCGGCGCCCATTTTGTATCCGGGGGGACAGTTGGTCGGGACGGTGATCATGTTCCTCGAGGTGATGAGTACTTCCTTGGGCGTCTCCTCCACGGTGTTGCTGTCTCCGCCAGATGTCTTGTCCTGGGCCTCCGCGGCCGCCACAGCGTTCGCCTTGGTCTCAGCGACCTCGTCAGGGAATACGATACGGTTGGAGTCAGCCATTCTGTAATTATATAATATTGTCATGTTAGTAAAGCATAAGTACCGTAATATGATATTTATATCATATTACTTCAGAAATTAGACATTGAAAGTTTTTACTACCGCATAGTTTAGGCACACGAAAACATATATTTCAATTTCTAAATATTATAAATCCTTTTATTTTGTGTGGAAGATTACATTCGTCCACAATCATTATGATAGGTACCTAGGTACTATGGAATGAAAAACACAAAAAAAAACACCTTGGAGTATCGATGCAAAAGGCTTAGTTGACCTTGATTAAAGATTCTATCTAGTTGAAATTAGGACAAAGTTCATATCTAAGACAGCAGTAAACAATTTTATGCGTAGGTAACAACAACAATATTATTTGATAATAATTAATGATAGATACATATGAAAAAACAAATTGTACTTTGTAGATCATGATTGGAATTCATTGTACCTTAACCTTGATAGGTTTTGTTGTTAAAAGTTACACGAATTTTGCAGATACCCAAAAGAAAGAAATCGACTTCCCGGTTAGCAAAAAAAAACGTGTCGTCACGACCTCTGGGCTCACTCGGGTTAGGCTGACCTTGATTGAGATCAAGAGCACTGAACTTACTACTAATAATTCTATAAGTAATAATAAAGAAATAATTCAAAGCTCAGTATTGTGTTTATCTTTAGAGAAAAAACTTTACATGGTAGTAAATAGCACTTAACCTTATGTTAAGTGCTATTTACTACCATGTAAAGTTTTTAAAAGAACACCATAAGTACTTAAGAGAAGACACGGGTCGTTTGTAAACATTTACATATCTACTATGTACCTAAATTACTGTCAATAGTGGTTTATGTGCAAACAGAACTCCGAATCTATGGCTATTGCGAAATCTCCTTAAAATTAAATTCCAAGATCTACATAACGCAAAAAGCATTTACTAATTTAAAAAAAATGCCAATTTATAAATCGATTTATAAAATAAGGTATTCTATTTTTGAATTCCTATACCAACCCACATTTTAAATATAAATATTAAGGGAACATTTACTTACGTGATGATAGACAGGTAAAATCTGAGGTTGATTCACACACACGGTCGCGACTAGGTGCAAGACAGGACTGATGCGGCGAACCGGCCGGCAAGCAGTTTTATACAAACTACTCCACAGGGTTTTATCAGACGTGCACACTCAATGACGCCACGCTCTGTCCGCCATGATTCACTGATTATAAGGCCCTCTCGAAAATTATGTTTTCTCCCTCGAAATAATCTGCTATCAATATTTTTCCTACAACTGTCGATGACGAGGCGACATCTTATCAATCCATATCTTTATACTTCAAAACACACCTAAATAAATAATATTGCATATTGGTTGACTGTTCTAATAAATGGTAGTAAAACTTACTTGTAATATAGTTATGTACCTAGGTACATGGTGCAGAGAACACGATGATACATTTACGTTTCGCCATTTTTTTGCAATTTGTGGCTTTTCAAGTGCTCAAACTTGGTTGGCTGATCCAAAAAAGTTTTGTTCTTAATTAGGAACCTCGAGATCGACTGCAGCAAAGAGGATGTGATGATGATGAACATGGCCACAAATCACCCAAGATAGAAAGGTTTGAAAAAAAAAGAAGAACCCTTTGCCCAGCTATTGGGCACGATGCAGTTATCTAAAAAGTATAGTATCTACCTGTTGGTCCCATAGAAATATTCTTATGATCTGGTGATGAACTTCGAAGATATGGAACCAAACTCATCATAGGATCACAGCAGAACTGTCGTAATAAGTAAAATTGCTTTGTTTATACGTGTAGTATTATATCAGAATAACATCGGAGCTATAGAACATATAAAATACAAGCAAGCTATTCGGTTGAAGGAATGTGGTAAGACAACTTATTCAAAGAATAATACACATATTAAAAAATGCACCTGTTTATTTCTTCATATATTCACACTGTTTCTTAATAATTATTACCACAGATAGACTAATTATCGAAAATTAAGTCCCAGATTCTCCCTCAGAGATAAATTTAAAGATAGTCAAGTCGTTGAGCTCCTTAGTAGTCCTGGGTTGAGCTTTACGAACAAAATGCGTAGAAAAATGCTCTAAGTCATCGGCTAATAGGAGCCCCTTAAAGGATGATTGCGACAAATATTATTTCATCGGCACCGTTATCTAGCTAGTCATCGATAAAATAGTGTTCTAAGTTATGGCAAATCAAGTTTAAAATCAATAGAAGTTTTGAAAAAAATCATCATAAATTAAAACTACATTGACTTGATTCTTAAAGATAAAAAGTTGGAGAAGGTTCTTGGTAGGAACTACCCATAGACTACCCGTCTACCCCTACATCATAATTATATCAAAAAATTATTCTGAGCATTTATTTACGTTGCATGTGGCAGACTTACACATCATGTCAAGAAAAAAAAAATTAAACGAGCTGTCATTCGTTTGTGACCTCTGTACCATATTTATCAAAAAGCATGTCTCATAAAGTTAAAATTACACATCAATATATTTCTTTTGCAATTGCTAATTGGCCCCAAAAGGTAATTCAAAAATAAAGCCTGAAAACTTTAAATAAATCAGACATTTGTCCTTATTAAAATTGTATATTCAATTTATGTTTGGTTGTGCAGGTTTTTTACCACCTCCGTAGATGATATGAGACATAGTAGTCATGGCTGAGACTACGGAGGAGCTCAGTACAATGCTCGGTGACCTCAGTAGAGCTTCCGAATGAGTGGGACTTAAAATGAAGATGTACAAAACCCAAGTTATGGTTAACATCCATGTAGCACCTACTCCTATCAAGATCGGAGACTCTTCACTGGAAGTTGAGAAAGACTACATTTACCTCAAACAGAGGGTCCAGTTGGGTAGGTCTAACTTCGAGAAAGAGGTCAATCGTCGAATCCGACTTGGTTGGGCAGCGTTCGGAAATATATCTTTTCGTCCAATATACCACAGTGTCTCAAGACGAAAGTCCAGTTTGTTCAAGTCCACCAGTGTGTGTTACCAGTGATGACATATGACTCCAAAACGTGGTCGCTTACAATGAGCTTCATAAGAAGACTTAAAGTCACCTAAAGGGCAATGGAAAGGGCTCGGAGTTTCCTTACGTGATCACATCAGAAATGAAGACATCCGCAGGAGAACCAAGGTTACCAGCATAGCTCAAAGATTCGCCAAAATTAAGTGGCAATGGACAGGGCACATTGCAACTTAAGTTAACACGAACTTAAATCTATGGATACAATGGTGGCCTTATCACTGACAGCGATATCTACCAAACCACCATTGGATGAACTGAAGATCAAAAAATAAAAAAGAATAAGATGTTGTATTAACGTGGGTAGCTACGTGTTAGTACTCTCTTTCCAATCATGTTATGTAATTACAAATATCTCTGTTACATGTTTCTTGTCGCTATCATGTGAGAAGAATGTAAAGAAAGTAAAAATAAAAACTAAATATAGATATTAAAATAGCAACTGGCAGCTACGAGTTACCTCATCTATCAATAGGCGACTATCCTACAGACTCTTTCAATTATATTTCTCAATTTAGGGTAACAGGGAATATAATACAGAAACCAATAATTAATGTAATGCTTTTACTGCCAAAACTTTTTATTTCCTTTAAAAAACAAAAAAAAATATATTTGGAACCAGGTACTTAAGACATGTTAAAAAACAAGTAAAAGTAACAATAAAACGATACAGGCAGAATTTAAACATTACAGACACAAGATTGGAATGGATCGTTCATGGTTAAACGCTGCGCTTAGGCTTATCACTTTCGTCAAACCAAACTTCACGGCAGACTCCATCAGCGCCCCTCTGTTCACCGGGATTACACCCGTTTGTCGGCACATCCACGGTTTTCCTGCGGTTTTCGTTTGGTCCAGATGGTGCAAATAATTCTGCCGAACTGTTACAGAAAACAACATCTACACTTTTAGTAATGTTTATAATTGTTTCGCCGGTATGAATATAGAAAATTATCCCAAGGGAATAGGGCTCCCGGAAAAAATATCATACGCGCTATTCTAGGACATGGTCTACACATGCCCCAAATTTCATTCACATACAGCCATTGTAATATTAGTATGATAATAAACTAAATTAATATATATACAACACATAATAAAAAAACATATAATAAATATATATCACACTAATATTATAAAGATGAAAGTTTGTGAGTGTGTGTTTAATACTTTGTCAAATAGCACATAGGATACTTTTTATTCTGGGACTATGTTCCCTTGGCATAATATCTACTACCACGCGCGTGAAGTCGCTGGCAGCAGCTAGTACAGTATTTGAATTAATTAAAATATAAGGCAACTTAACTGTGATTTAATTAGACCAATTTTAGTTTCGAATCTAATATTGAAGTAACATATAAATAGTCTAAAATTAAAATATACATGTTTATAGGTCATGTTTTCACGAAATAAAACCAATTTTTTCTCCTGGAAACCTCAAATGAAGACTATCCCTTAAATTTTGTGACTCCAAAGACTCGCAGCCAAAACCGTAAAGAATCCACTGTAATGACTTTAAGAGAGAGCAAGGAGAGGATGATGAGTGGTAAGGTTTACCTCTCAGAACAACATACTCAAAGCGTTTCCAAGTAGGTATATAAAGAGAAGTTGGAATAGTGAAGCATAGAAAAGAGAAAAGAAACAGTCAGTATCAAAACGACCTACCAAATAGGGACCTACTTTGACCACTTTCGTAATGCCGTCACACGGTCGTACTTCCGAAAACCAAAACTAAAGTGGATATGCAGCGACATCTATCTCGCCACAAACAAACTACAAAAAACCTGACCGGACATAAATAATAAATTCTACATCGTACAATCAAAGTTCTGCGCGTAATTTGAACAGATACAACCGCGCGTCGACACTACCATAATGCAGTTGCCCACTAGACACACACCCGTCTGGTCAGAGTAGCTACTCTTTTCATTTCAATGAAAGTTTGTAAGACTCTTTATCTTATTTCGCACTCTGTAGATGCACAAATTGTACAGATGTTCAACGATATCAAGTCAGTTGCATAAAGGAAGCATGTATTAGCTATAGTCTAGAAGAGGTTGAAGAAGAAACTGATAAAATTTTAGTTTTTAACTATTTTTGAAAGCTTAATTTTAATGGATTTACTAATAACCCAGTAACTACTGATATTTTAAAGATTATTTATCGTCATCATTATTTATAGCATCGATAGCTCTAGCGAGCTTTTCGAATTCAAAGTGGCTACAAAGCTTCAAATCATCTGCATAGAGATGGTGGTGTGGATAAGACCTCAGTAATAGCGTTAGAATATTCCACTGGGCCAGAAAAATAACGGGTCACATAAAAAACTGCGCTGCGCGTAAAAATCGCGCTTCTAATACTGCCAGACAACATGGGAGCCGGAAGATGGTTCACTTTAACTTTTTTGAGTGGAGCATGCTCTTCAAAGTCTTTCAACACACAATAACGTGATAGCCAAATTCAGTAGTAATTAAAATCACCTTATTGTCCACGATACTGCCATCAGGAACAGGAGACCAGTCAATATTGCTCGCATCATCATCATGATTCTGATTAATTTTCTTGGAACTGCGAAGGGAAGGAATTTTAATTTACGTTTAAAAGCCAGAGATTACCCTTTAAAAGATATAAGCATAAACAGCCTCATAATATTCTCAATGCTGAGACTCAGGCCTCCATCTAGGAGCCCTCTCCTACGGCTAATTCCCCCTGGAATCAGCCGTAAAACACCACAAGGTCCAGACTCCAGTGTCGGTTGGTGAATGTCACACTAAATAAAGCATCTGCCTGGGTCTGAAGCCACGTCGTAGAACTTAAATGTCGGTACGGTAAGAGTATTATGTATGTAAAAAAAATTACCTAAGTTTTACATAAGTAAAAAATACTGTTTTATAAGTGGTTGATTTTTTAAATATTGAATATAATTTAATAATTTTGTAAAAACAAATCAGAAAGAAAACTAAAATTGAATTTCAGAGTAAATATTTACTTACGTAGTTTTTAACTGAAACTGTTGATTTACAGATGTATGGATCATCAGTCGCTCCATGTTTTATACCAGCAGTCCTTAAAACCATCGTTAAAATCAAATTAAATAAAATGTAGTCGACATGGTTGATTTAAAGAATTCATGAGGCCTACTTTAAATATCCGACCTACTTTTCAATAATCTGCCAATCAAGAATAAATGAGCGGCCGTACCTAATAACATTATAATATTTTAAGAAAATAACTTCATTATTTGCATTATTCAAAAACGATCATCGCCGTTTTAATACCGAAAGGGTTAAAGACGCGATTGAGCGATGTAAGGACTCCAAGGTAGGTTAGTAAGGAGCAGGACCAGCTCACGAAACTAAAGATGATGATGGCAGAGTCATATCCGTCAAATCGGAGCTTGTGTGAGAGATTGAGGCATTTTCTGGAAAGTTCTATACGCCGTTACTAAAACCCCCTGCGAATTTAGCAAACCTACTCAACAAATTGACCCGATACTTGACGACGGTGGCAACCTCGAAAGGCTCGAGGTAACTGGTAAAGTTGGAAAAGGCCGCGTTGGTGCAGGCCGATACGTTAGTCCGACCAGATCAGCACCGCTCTTAACTCTCCAGTACACAACGCCCTTCACACCGCCAGAGACAGAAACAGATGAAGGAATACCGTACAAGAAAAAGTAATGCAGCAGGGAGTTCAAAACCCTCAACATTGAGGAATACGATGCAAGAAGGCGATCCTGAAGACATCCCGGGCATCAACCAGCTCGAGATTAGGATGGCTCTGAAGCACCTTCAAAACAAAAAGCGTCAGGTGATGATGGAATTACGGCCGAACTTCTGAAGGCGATTACATTTGCTACTCTGCCGTTTACGCTTGGTCCTGATGGCGAAGTCGATTCAGCCGTACTGTAACAGAAACCAGAGATTAGGCTCGTGTGTATTTTTGTTGCCATAAGTTAGAAGTATTTTTGACATTCGCCGTATTTTAGTTCAATAGTTAGTTAGTTAAAATTACAAAAGTGTACAGAATGTGTTATAAATTTTCTTTTAAATACAACATTATTTTTAGTACCTACATGCGAAACCCGAATATTGTTTAGTCAGAATCAGTAACGATGAGTCGATTCCAATAATTTTTAAATAATGTTATATTTTTCCCAAAAATATTTATTAAAGCCAGAAGTTGGACACCATTAACGCTAAATACAACACAGGTCACGGCAAGTCATAGCGAACATTATGCGCCAGCGCACAGCTGGGTGCGCGAGTAAAACAACTCCTCAGTCGCTCGGATGGCCCGATGACCAAGTATTTGTGCGGACAATCAGATAACATAACAAGCTTATAACTTTGTGATTTTTTATGATACAGTCATGAAATTTTATACATAGATTCTTTACATAAAATGCTAGACACGTGTTTTGGGTTTCACAACTAAAAGTAATATTGTATAAATCAGTCGTCAACATTTTTACAGTTTCACGAATTAACCTTATGTACTTAAGAAACTAAGTATCTCTCTTTTTATTAGCGACTTAGAATTTTTCCAGCCAGTGCAGATAAAAGGAGAAGAGAAAAGATGCCTCCCTGAGGAGCACCTGCAGTGAGGTTATACCAGTCAGAGGATGCCCGTCCTGAGCGACCCCAAAAATAAGAATTAAATCACGCAATCCCAGGAGGATATATATTAATAAAAGACTAAATACCTAATAGGATGTCAAATTCAACTAAACTTTAACGTTGTCGTCCTGAACAACAGGTAATTTGAAAAAATAAATTGCGTTATGGTCAGGCGTGCTATCGTCAACAGCTTTACGCAATATATTTGAGAAATTATCATACTTGTGCTGTGTTGAAGTTTTGAACAGAATTCTAGATGGGTCGCTTTTTAGCATACCTATAGTTATTTTGTTTTTTTACAAGGTGCAGTTTTAAATGTGCACAAAATGTCAGAAGGTTTTTATAAAACTCGTTATTATAGTTATTTTTTATTTTTTATTAATTGGTTGTTATTCAGAATAATCTCTTAATAAAATAATCACAGAAGTTTTATCACGCTTGAATGCGACAGCCTGTACGAGGCTCCACCCACTTACTCTACGAAATGCTTTTACCGATTTCCGTAAATGAGAATAAAATTTAAAAAACTTTTTACAAAAAAAGAATAACCGACTTCACTAAAAAAAATACTAAAAGGATCAAAATAACTTTAATTTCGGAAGTCGGTGTTAAATAAGATACAAATACTACGGAGTAACACCGTTTTTGTAAAAAGTTTTTTATTTCACACTTTTTAGTTGCGATACACTTATAAACAGATGCCTATTTCTCATGATAATTCCAATTAACCCAAACAAAAAAGGTTACATTGTGTTATTATGAAGTTCCTGTGTCTACCTTCCACCTTCCGGCCCCATCAGCAGTCAGATCAGTTTGATAGTACCTTATAGCCAAAGTGAATCTCATGACAATTCTAATAAGCCCAAACACGGCTAGGTTACATTGATTAATTACGGAGTTCCAGTGCATCATCATCATCATCAAATCACTTCGATGATACCATTTTCGACGTAACTATTCAGAACCATTAATTTATCTGTATTGTCATAGTCGCTTAACTATCTTCATTGTGATATCTATGCGAGTAAGAAGTTCCGTTGACTATTTCTGGTCTTCTTCATCAGTTACACTTCATCAAATTTTACTTTTTGACTGTAAATACTTAAGTTCTCGATGAAAATACCAAAATCACTATATGGTTGCCTATAATATTTGAGGAGTTCCCTCGATTTTGCCAAGATTCCATCATCAGATCCCAACTTGGTGACTATGGGACCATTTGGGAAGTATATCCTTTCCAAAAAACAAAGAATTTTTCAAATCGGTTGGCAAGCAACGAAGTTATGCCCGAACAAACATATAAAAAAAAAATACAAACATCCGAATTGAGAACCTCCTCCTTTTTTAGAAGTCGGTTAAAAAAAAACCTACCCATGTTATTGTTGATTTGGGTCGAGAATCAAGATCTCTATCTAATATTTATATATTTTTTAATAGCCTATACTGTCCCACAGCTGGTCCTCCATCTTCTTCAACTTCTTCCAGGTGTTCTTTTCTTGAGCCACCTCGAACCAGTCCTTGCGATAGGCATCCAGGTCGTCTCGCCACCTCTTCACAGGTCGGATTCGATGTTACCCACATTATGTAGACTCTTGCCCATCGATCAGAGTGCATGTAGCTGATGTGACCCGCCCAATCCCATTTTAGCCTGGCTGCCTTTTTTCCTAATCCCCGTCTTTTGACGCAGCGTGATGTTCCTCACTCTGTCGGCCCTCTTGACACCCAGAATGCTGCGCTCCATTGCTCGTTGGCAAACTCCAAGGCGAAACTTTGAGTTTTACCAAGGCGACTCGGTGGGCGACCATGTCTGAGCACCGTAGGTTAGGACGGGTAGAATATACATATCAGTGAGTTTTCCCTCGCTCCTATCCCCCATCATTAGCGTCTTTATGGGCCAGTAGCTTTTCCAGGCGTTTTTGATACGGCGATCGATTTACTTCTCCTGCCTGTTTTCGAAAGAAACTAACTGACCCACGTAGATATACTGGTACTGGTGATACGAGTACTGGTTTATATCAAATAAAAAAAAAAAAAAAAAAATACTCATCGACAAAGTTTATGTCCTGCCCATCAACCTCGACCCTACGTTTAATATAATTTAAGATAATTGCCTCCTGAAATTTTTCACAGATTAAAAACTGCACCTTGTATAGATCTAGATCAGTTCTCATCAGTATCCCTTTTATAATAAAATTTAATAAATACATTATATGACTTTAGGTAATATTATCTATCTATCTTTTTCTTTAAATTTAGTCTTTTAAAGTTTCGTTTAATAAATCACAGACAGCGCTAACTACAAGAGATATCTAGAAAGTCTGTTATAGAAAGCTACTGTAGAAAGTGACTGAGCTTTACTAACGTCAATGATAATGCTCAGAGCAGGTTTATTGTTTGATTTTCTTTAACCTGTGGATATTTATAGGTATTTATAGGGAATAACGGACAGGTTTCGTTTTTTTCGATGTTTACAGACTACTTTATGAAGAGCTTCTTATTTATGTTCTTGGATAAATACCCTATCAAAAAAACGCTCAATATTTTACCCGTATAATCTATGCGAACGTTTGGTCTGGTCTGGTCTGTTATAAGAAGAAAATACCTAGTTTTATAATTAGCAATCTAAAAGCGCTGAATGAGAACATGGTTTCCTAGGTTATTGTTTTGATCTGGTTAAGGAATGCGTTAAACTACATTACCACATTATAGGTACTTTTGATATATTTTCCATTTAGCTGCATCTTTGATCCAGTCTAGTCGTCGCAAGCGCATGTGGTGTGCTGCGCAGAGGGCTCCGTAATTTAATTCCTACATCGGGCATTTTTTTATATTTGATTACAGAAAAAAATTGGGCTCTATCCGTACCCGTAAAAAAAAACGAAATCCCAAAATTTTCCACGAAAATTTGTCACAATTGGTAAATTCATAATACCTGAGTGAAGTGAGGAATTCAAGCCAACCACGACAAAAACAGCTTTATCCCCGTGTTGGATACTCTACTTTTTACACCATCTATTTATTTATATATACTTTATTAGTACACTAAGATAATAAATTATACATTTGGGCCATTGTATATTGATTATAATTATATATTGAAATATTATTTATTGAGACTTTACATAAATAATAACAAGACCTTTTCTTATAAAGCCTAATTTTTCTAATTAATTAATTGTTTGTGTTTTGAATAGTTCGAGTCTGGATTTGGATCTGTTTGACAGCTTTTCCTTGCGATACACTACTGTCAAAATTACGTAATATCGGAAAATCGAAAATTATCTTAAGGGAATATATAAAAAGGGAACACGAGATAAAAAGTACATCCTATAGTCCTACATGCTATTCAAGGATTTGGTCTACTCCACCCAGATCTGTTTAGCTGTTACTCAACTATACAAACTTTCGCCTTTGTAATATAGTCATAGTCGGCCTTATAATGTTCCCACTGTTGGGACTCAGGCCTCCTCTCTAGGAGAGGGCCTTTGTAATATTAGTGGTTAAATAGTGTGATAAGTAAATACATGATACGAGATAGTGTTTATAAATGTCAAATACATAATGTAAACAACACAGCAGACGGTACAGTTGAGGTAAAGCGCTAAACTATTGGAATTTCGATAACGAATCAATGACTTCCTTGAATTATGATGTTTACAAGTAACTTGCTTGTTCAGTGATAAATATAGCGAATTTTGCTACATATTAATATAAATAAAGGGTGTGGTTAGGTTAAACGTAACATCCGGTGTTCTACTAAATGGTACGTGCACTTGGCCGAATGACGTATTTGGGAATCCGCTGTTTATAATGCAGTCGATTGTCGCTATCATGAAATCATTATCATCATAAAAAATATTTAGACGCAAAGACAAACTACGAATCTACGTCATAAAAAAACCAGTAAATGCAAGGCTATCATGGGTATTTTCAAGTAGTAACCTACCGACCTACCGTCTTCAGAACGTTAATGCTTATAAAAGCATGCAAGCTTTTTCATAGTATTTATTAATTTATATATGTATTTTATTATTATAAGTAACTTATTTTTATTTTATTTTTTCTGTTTGAATTATCTATTATTTGTTTATTGTGCAAGCCTACCACAGTGTTGTCTTTTTAACCTAAAGGTTGACTGGTAGAGAATGCCTTGTTGCATTAAGTCCGCCTATGTACCACTACTGTACATGAAGTTTAAATAAATAAATAAAATCCTTCAATACTCTGCCCCGGAGTTTTATTAGGGAGGAATACGCTGTGTTGCCTCAAGCCGTGCCGTGCTCTCGTTTGGAAAAAAAACACAGGGTGTTCATGGGTTATACCCAATTTTTTTTTAAATGTTTTTACAGTGAGTAAAATCGATGTAAAGGATACAGTAGACAGGTATCATAACAACTATGCCGGTAAGTATATTATAAAAATGAAAGCAGTTCATCTCAGAGTACAAGTAGTACCTATCAATACGCTAAGAAAACATCGTGGTGTAGGTATATTTTGAATGAAAACTATAACTATAAACTGATTTTTTTTTGAGTGAGGTAAATCACCTAATAACTTCTCCCATAACGGTTGGAGCGAGAAGGAGTGTCAGACTTTTACTCAAAACTTTTTTTAATATGTGTTCCTTCAGTTGCTCTTTGCGTTCTATGGCAACGGCAACTCTTTCTTTGTTGGTATGCTTGATAGCATTCCTAGAAAAAACTTACTAACTCTGGCTGGTATTAATTTAACAATTAAAAGATTTATGTCGCCTTACTTAAATCTTTGGTCTTATAGATAAAAAAAATGATAAAAGAAATCTCATGACTCAGTGAAATGCTTTATTAGCTTTACGTGCATTTGCCGGTCTTCAGGAAGGAAAGGAGGATATTATAGTAGATTATGTGACTGGGGATAAAGCAGTGTCTTTAAGTGGCGGACGCCATGCTGAATTTGGTTGAAGGTTTTGATCCCGAATGCCAGTGAGGGAATTATATAATTAACTCCCGAGCACTGCGAGGGATTTGATATAGAAACTGAGTGAAGTGCCTCTCAAGACAAAGACAGCTTTATCCCCGTGTTGCATACTCTACTTTTTACACCTTCTGTGAGATAATTAAAAGACAATATACTGAAACAAATTACAGATTAGAAAAATAATAAAAAAATTATTTAAATGTTGGTGTTAAATAATAGAGATTTGAAAAAAACAAATTTCACTACTAAGATTGAACTGTAATAAGTTTTAATTTTCTATAACGTTCCAGTTTTCATTACATAAAAGTAATTATTAATTTAACTAATTACAACACTGCAATCAACACAGCCAGGTAATTGCAGTAAGAATCTAAAAAATAGAGAAAATTTTCTGAAAAAAAGATATACAAAATAAATACTTAGTTAAACATTTATTGTCCAAACGTTTTTAACTGGTTAATCTCTTTGTTTACATTTATCTACATAACACTCATTGTCATCATATATGTACATCTGTATATAATAGGTGAAATTGCCGTTTTTTAAAACGGGTTGCTTTGAAGTGTCTTTAGTGAAGTTTTTGGATTGACTTAGAATTATAAGTTCAAATAAACTTTACATTAAAGATACGTTATTCTATTTTCGAAATTAGGTATTTATTGGTTTCTTTGTGTTTTGTATTTTCTGTAATATATGTATATGTATATAAGGACAATGAGAGTTATTCTGTACTGGAAATAAGCTTGTTTTAGTCAAAAACTTCTCGGCAGACTCCGTCGATGTTCATTTTCTCGCCCTCAGGACAGTTATTTGGGACTCTGATAACATTTTTCATGTTTAGTTGTAGCTTTGAAAAGTTGCTTGAACTCGAAGCAATCAGAGCTGGCGGGTCTGGGTTACTGGAACCTGGTTGCGGCAGCGAATTCACACAGCTCTGAAGAGAGAGTATAATATATAAGTATACACTTTTATCAAAATAAATTATGGTACCCAGCACGATATTGCGGGATCGACTGAAAATGGCATAGCCTACCTACCTACTGCATTTAAAAAATCTTTTTACAAAAAAAGAATAACCGACTTCACTAAAACAAAACACTAAAAGGATCAAATTCGGTATTAAATAAGATACAAATAAAACCGAGAAACACCGACTTCCGAAATTAAAGTTATTTTGATCCTTTTAGTGTTTTGTTTTAGTGAAATCGGTTATTCTTTTTTTGTAAAAAGTTTTTTATTTCACACTTTTTAGTTGCGATACACTTAAACAGATTGCCTATTTCTCATGATAATTCCAATTAACCCAAACACGCCTAGGTTACATTGATTAATTACGGAGTTCCAGTGCCTACCTTCCGGCTCCATCATCATCATCAGATCACTTCGATGATACCATTTTCAACGTAACTATTCAGAACCATTCATTTATTTGTATTGTCATAGTCGCTTAACTATCTTAATTGTGATATCTATGCGAGTAAGAAGTTCCGTTGACTATTTCTGGTCTTCTTCATCAGTTCCACTTCATCAAATGTTACTTTTTGACTGTAAATACTTAAGTTCTCGATAAAAATACCAAAATCACTATATGGTCGCCTATAATATTTGAGGAGTTCCCTCGATTTCGCCAAGATTCCATCATCAGATCCCAACTTGATGACTATGGAACCATTTGGGAAGTATACCCTTTCCAACAAACAAAGAATATTTCAAATCGGTTGGCAAGTAACGAAGTTATGCGCGAACAAACATAAAAAAAAACATCCGAATTGAGAACCTCCTCCTTTTTTAGAAGTCGGTTAAAAAATAAATAGTATCTACGCTACGTTTATGCTTTACCTACATACCTATTTTGTTTTTACTATTGCAATCAGAACTACGTGAATTTATTATTTTAGCGTAAATTGCAATTGATTAAGCAAATTCCGTTACTAGAATGTATGTAATCTGATGATCGATTAAATCGATAACGAACCAAAACAACAGAAATGCAACGTATATAATTGGTAATTCGGTGCTTTATTTGAAACGGTAATTCGCATTAATTTTGACCTCGATAACTTGAGGCCTAGTCTTTCTAAGGCCCGCCATATTGCTTCTAGACACTGCAACTCATTAAAACAAGAGTCTCAGAGAAACTATTATTATTATACTCTTTATTGTAAACCACCTAAACAAAAATACAGGACAAACATAATTAAAATAACTGTACAATGGGCGGTCTTATCGCACAGGGCAATTTCATACAGACAACCTTTGGATGGACTGAAAGAAAGGAGATACGATTTAGGGCTGTCAGTGTACAACATCATAAAAATACTAATATGACATAATAACGCAAATACCTACATACAATATAAGAAAAAAACATACTAATAAATATACGATTCAACTGTCTTGGAACCAAGGAACATATATTTCCTCTTTATCAAGGTGGAGATAGAACAGTCCTAGACCAAAAGGCACAAAGGAACATCTACAATTGAGATAAAGTCAAATACCAGGCTCCGCGTATTCTTATATTAAATTGTATTTTTGAATTCAAATGAAGTTGTTTCTGAGTTATCAAAAAGTCAATTAGTCTCTCAATAATAAGGAATGCTCAAAATTACCAATAAAGTTAAAGCGCTAAGCTGCTTAGTGAACCTGAATGAATATTAAAACCTCAATGGGTAAGTGGAGGCTCTTTGCGTTGTCATGACAGTAAAAAACAATGTTTGGAATTATTTCAAGCTTGACAAGACTTCTAAAACGACATGAACAACTACTGTCAAAAATTTTAAAGGAATCTTGGGAATTTATATTAAACTTAAAAACATTAATATCTACAATATGGTTCATGTTCCTGAATTACTCGTTTAATGTAGTTGAAATGCTTAGAAGTGTTAGTTTGGAAAAAGTAAGTAAAAATATTAGCTAAACACTTACACCAATAATCAGTAAAATTACTGTGACACAGACGAACCTTTGGTCTACCATCTTGGTTGATTTTTAAAAGATTTTGAATAAAATGTTTCACGCTTGCTTCGCTGCAGATAAATGATACAGAAGTGGTGTCAAATGCAAGAAACACTGCACTCAAACACAACTCACCAGAGTAAGTATCCATTGTTTTACTAATTAATCGATTATTCTTCTAAAAATACTTTCCAAACTTACAGATAATATTTCATTTTGTCTGTTAATGTTATTGGAATAAATAACAGTTTTCCTTAACCCTTTCTGCACCTTTTGTCATCAAAGGCAATTTCCTATTATGATAAGAAACCTCTTGAGTTGAATGCATTGATATTGAAAGTCATAGGCAATAAGGAAAATCTGGTTACGAATATAATGTACCTACGTCGCAAAAGGGAAACTAAAATATGCATATACACTTTTCCTCGCAAATTCATGAAAGTTTACTCTGTTCTCTAAGTACACTTTCCTATTAATTAAAGGATTAATGTATTAATATAAGATGAGAAGATTAGGCATTTATTAATCAACCGGTATAGATATTTAGTTTATTAACTATATCGCTTTAGGCAGCAGATATTGAAAATTTTAGTCACTTTGCCACACTTTGACAATGTTGAATATTTTTGAATATTTTCATTAACATCTTGGTGTTCATCTTTTACCAATTACATTTTAAAGAGCTGATCTTTAAACCCCGTCTATGGCAAGGTTGGACGTAGATCTCCCTCAACTGTCACCGCAACGATCGGTCCTGTGCTTGTCGCATCTATCGAAATCCCACAACCCTCAACGGGTCATCAACGGGTCATCGCTCCACCCTGTGGGGGTCCTTCTAACGCTTCATCTTCCGGTACGTGGTCGCCACTCCAGAACCTGTTCTGCGAGCAATATATCCTGCTCACTGCCACTTAAGCTTGGCGATTCTTCAGGCTATGGTCTTTGGTTCTCCTGAGGATATCTTCATTCCTGATTCGAACGCGCAAGGAAAGTTCGAGCAAAACCATCTCCATTGCCCTTTAGGTGACTTCAATCATCCATTCCTAACTAAAACAAATATATTTTCACACCCCAGCATTGTCACACCCCACAAAAGAAGACTCAGACCACCCAGGAGCATATTCGAACAATATTGTATCACTATCAAGCCGAAATTATTCAGGAGCAGTTCCTTGTCCGACCTGACTCCACATTCAAGTGACTTTAGTGAGTGACCCATTTGTTAGTATTGAATTCTTTTGAGTTTTGATTTATTAAACTGGGTACATAATATAATGGTAAATAAGGAAGGAAAATTATAGATGTAACAAGAACTGGTTTCATAACAAAGTATATTTCATATTTAAAATACATACGTCAACAGTGTATAAATTATAAAAAAGTTGCACATTATATAAACGAGACGCAATCATAAGTGCATATAATAGTCGCTTATTATACACAATATGATGAGCAATGCTGGCCCGGTGGTAACGGCCCCGACTATGAGCAGTAAGCATCTAAGTCATCCGTCACCACTACTCTTAAAATGGTGAAGAAAAACATCTTTAGGCATCGCATATCCTAGAACCAAAAATTCAAAGACATGAGACATCCACCAATCCGCACTGGGCCCGCGTGGTAGATTACGGCCCATTTCCTCTTCTAGAGAGAAGGCCTAAAGCCTAACATTGGGAATATTATAAGGCTGAGGAGATCCGTGAGTGAGTGTCTCTATCTCTTACATATCGAGAACCCTCCGTGCAGTCAAGTTAATAAGGCACGATAATTTGATTAGATTGATATGGACAGTTCTGAATTTCTGTAATATATATTATACGGTTAAAGATAAAGTACATATAAAGTATATCCACTGGCGTTGTCCTTTAAAATTAACGTTATCAATGGTAGATTCAGAATCTTATGTAATAGAACATCTCAGTAGATCATCTGGTATATTGTAAGAGGTCCTTGTAATTAAAGATTTAAGTTAGTTAAGTACCCTATCAACGTCTATGATTATCGTATTGCAAATGTCTGAACAGTTCTTTTTAATAAATCAATGTGCTATTTCGAAAAAAAAATCTTTGACAGTATGGAATACTTACTTTATTGGTTAAAAGATTTATGTGGATAAAATAAAAAGTATAAAAGTTAAGGTTAAGTAGGATATAAATTGCAGAACAGTTCGAAGAATTTAGAAAGGTCTTTAGGAGTAAGAAAACCTTGAGTGAATGAATTTCTCGAGAATACGTATATAACCTGCACTAACAGTCGGTCGGTAAATATCCTGGTTAGCCATCTCTTAGAATTTATAAAAACACAAGCTAATAATGACTCACCGATACTTTTCCAGCATTAGATTACTTCAAGAATAGACTTAAAGAAGAGAAGAAACGAAAGGAATCATTTTACAATAGCTCTGGCGACGCTAACACAAAGTGTCGTAGAAAACATACTGAACCATTAATGTCGTGGAACTTTAAAGGGAAGTAAGTAAATAATCGTAGTACAACTTTCAATAGCATAGTAGCATCTTTTAGCTTAAAATATATATATCTTTTATTCGAATATATTTTAAATTTATCGCCAGAAAGCCAAAGAAGAAATCCGAAATGACTCCTGAATCTTATGCGAGCAAGTTTGCAGTCGAATATTTGAACAATTTTCAGAAAGATAGTGATCCAAACCCGTCATCTTGTGCAGACAACTCCAGGTAAAACACTGTTTGTAAAACTATACCTATGTATAAAAGATACGAATCTTAGAAATATTCAATCGTAGTGTCTACGTTTATGTTCTTGTATAATGCTTTTCTACATTTGATTTCCAGTATTGATAGCACAGACCAACTAGGCCTTCAGAAAGGAGCTGCATTTCCTTTTAAGTCAACTCCTAGTGGTAACCTGAAAGTTCAGTCGAATCAAGTAAATAACTCTTTTACTATCTGACGTTCTAAAATTTGACGGTTATAGTCAAACGGGGTGAATAGAAACTGAGGGGTGAAACTTCAAAGGCTATTTTCACAATATTGAATATTTTTTGCAGCATTTAACTATATCGATTTATTAATGAATTGTTATTCTAAAAAGTCCATGCTTTGTTAGAAGCCGATAATATGGTATCAAAGTGAAAAACCAAACCAAAGTTTTGTTTCTATTCACCCCTGCGTTTCTATTCACCCTGCTTTACGGTACTTAATTTTCGTTTGATTTCTTAGGTAGTTTTTCAATCATCCACGGTTGGTGTATTATTAGCAGATCCTACTCAAGCTAAAGTAAAAGTTAAATTTGAAGGGAAAGCTGCAGGTGAACCTGACGATGAAACGTCACAAAATTATGTTAGTATAATTTATCTAACTGATGGAATTTACATTCTGTAACTTACATCTAAATAATCTTTTACTTTATTTGTTATGAAGGACCATGATATGGATTCTGAACCGCAACTACAATTTAAGACTAGAGAAACAGCCAATGCGAATGTTCAAGTAAAAAATACTTTAGCCGATCGGACTGCAAAACCGAAAACACCTTGTATTAAGGAAGATATGGGAAAGGACTTGGGCAGCCTCGGGTATGCAGTGGCAGAGCCCATAGACTGGATGCGAGTGCAGCTTCCTAAGAAACAAGATCTATTTCAAGAGTTTTATCGCAGAATCCATAATTATATGTAAGACACAATTTATTCCGATAATAACCACGCCTCCTATTAAGAAAAATCGATATATCCTCAATTGTGAATCCAGACATCTACTAATTTATTGTATATTTTTTTTGGTATATATTTAGTTAAGTCTCATATCACCAAACAATATTTTCAATGTCATGTCTACGACGTAATACACGATACAACGTAGTACTCAGTGTATATAAAAGCCCTTATTGCTTTGTGTACATGTTTTATCAGATAAAGCTACTCGTAATGTGCTATATTTAGCACTTGATTGATATATTTAGCACTTGTGTAGACAAAGCAACTCGTATCACGGACCAATCCCTCGTTGTTTCAATAAATAATGTTTTCAGAAATACTGACACCATCATACACATCGGTGATGAGGAGTTCCACTGCCACTACATAGTCTTACAAGTGTACTCTTCTTTCTTTGACATAAATCCACACAGGGAAATTGAGCTGCCTACTGTAAGAAAAGTATTATAACTATATTCAATTCTAATTTCTCACGCGACTTCAGTTAGTGACCTATAGGTCTCATAAGAACGTATTTTTACAAGATAACGAGTAGCCATGATTATTTTCAAAATCAAATCGTGGGAGAAAGAATATTGTGCTATTGTATTGCATAACTCCGTCTCTCTCTCTCTCACACAAGAATTATAACGATAGAGACGAATCGTTTATATTATACCTGTTTAAACTTTTTATTACAACCTTATTTATAAAACTCTCGAACCATTTTGCTTAGTTTAAATACTGATTAGAGGATTCTAAATTCCAATTTCCCGTAGATTTTATTATAATTTAGAACCTGCTAATTTCTATTAAACTGAACTCATGATTTTTTTTTCTATAAATATAACTAGCTGCTACTAGCTACTCCGCCCGCGTGATAGATAGTTTATAATTATTCCAAGGGAACATATTTCTGGGATAAAAAATACCCCTTTGTCATATTCCAGGCCATTCGAGCGCGATTATGTAATAACACATAAACTTTTGGTTTTATTAAAATTAGTTTACAAATGTAACGTAAATTTTAACATGTCTTTTTTTAATTATGATCAATTTACAGGCCAACGTTTCGCCTGAAGCTTTTCAGACCATCTATGAATGGATGATATTCAATGGGAATGAAAGTAATAAACTGCTAAAGAGAGAAAATATCTTAGATCTATTTTATGCTGCACAGTATCTTGCTATTAAAGGTATTCTGACCATTTACTGTGAATCCAATAGTTCGGGTAGTGAAGGATTACCGGAAAAATCTAATGGGATTTATTCATCAACAGATCTGGAAGACCAATGTTGGTCATTTATTGTAAATGAGAACCTTTTTACTGAAGACACAGCATTCGCTTTATTCAGAGAAGCAAGGAAAAAGGGAATGACTCCTGTGATGGATTTAATGGTAAACAAGTTTATATCAAAACCATTTCACAAGGACAAAATACTGAATACGTCTAAAATTGTATTTTTTCTAGGTCCCTCGTGTGATGAAATTCTTCTTACCTTTAGTGGCATCGAAAGACTTCATCGATTTGGAAACAGACGAGTTAATGATATTTCTTAAATCAAACTACATATCTGTCACAAGGTATTACTTCTTCCTGTTAGCTCAAAATGAAATCTATGTATTAGTAACATCTGTATAGAATCATTGCTGTTAGATGCTAATTCAACTATATCACCTTTTCCATCTTTATAGTTTTTACTTTCTATATTTTCTATAATAGTGGAGCCCTATATGAACCAACAATATTAGCTATTTGGGTAAACATTTTATTTATATTTATTCGCGTAGATCACGTTAAAAGTAAATATATTCTTATAAACAAGATTCATTCGATACGATTAATATTACAATTATGGATCGTGATATCTTTGTTTTAATTAGTCACAAAGTAATATAAATGACGTACATTGCATTTTGTGGGCATCTGTACTTTTCCGATTTGCAATCGATATAAATTACCCACCGTCACGCATGTAATCTGATATCCGCTTCCTAAGATATAAAGGTGCTGAGCATACTTTGACGTGGGTATTAAGAGCATCGTGCAGTCTGCACGGATATCCTTGACTTAGAAATGTTGGTTAGTAGTTGTTACGTCAGAGTAAAAACCTTCAAGGACCCGATCGATCCAGGCTTCGTTTTCGTTTATGACACTTCTTCCTCATCGGAACATGCATGAAAACACAGCGATCGATGATCACCATCGACTACTACTCCCAGTATTACTTTTAGTTCTTACGATCCATCCTATGATTGTCTGGTAGATATCGCTTTTAGACTGCCATTTTACCCATAGATTTTTTTGGTGTACAATAAAGTTTATTTTATTTTATCGATATTTCCATCACTGAAACTCTAACATTTCAACAATCGAGCACAGGCGTAGGGTAGCCAGCCTTTCGGTATTTTACAGGATGCATTTTGGAAAGTGTGCGCGGGAATTACCTGACTTGATTCCGGCTTCTCCTTTCTACCATCGGACAACCCGACGTACGGCGATACATACGTTGTTGAAAATTCTACGGTTCGGACTAAGCGTTTCGCTTCGTCGTTTATACCGCTTACATCGAAGGACTGGAACAATTTGTCTGCTGCGGTCTTCCCGTCCAAATAAAACTTAGGTGTATTCAAGGCTAGAGTGAATAAACTAGTGCGCCTGACCGGCCATATACCTAGGATACTTTACATCCTTGAGTATATTTCCTTAGGATTATTTTCTATTTTTCTATATGCATGCGGGAGAAGTCGTTGGCATTAGCAGAAGCTAGTTTTACATAAAAATTATATAGGTGCTACTTTTCCCTGTGAAGCAAAACCGGCTGTTAACAAGAACCCGGTCTTGACACTTCTGACCATATCGGGTAAGCCCTAATAGACTTGAGAAAATTGCACAAGCTAAAGTCAATTCGGTTTCTTCCATGTTTTCATAACTACATCATGATCAATTAGTATCCACCTCTTTTTAACACTCGAATCTATTTTGAAATTACCTTGGTTGTTTCCACCATACTTTTCTAACCGATACGATAATCAGATATTAACAAGCTAGGTATGACGAACGTGTGGAATCTAAAATCATATTGCAATTTAGGTTATGCATATTTTATTCGCTGGCAATCTAGGCAGGATACCACAATGCCTTGTCCAGCAATTTGGAACAAACTATACTTATGTACTCAAAATTATAAATAAGCGCTTATTGCATCAATGCCCTGGTTATTTGGTTACAATTGATACACTAAACCTGTTTGATTTCGCTTTTGAATGTTTGTAGTTTTTGTCATTGTAGTCAACCTTCATAGAATTAATAATGTCAATCCACTCTCTGGTCTCTTTAACCCAGTATGCAACAGTGAAAGTCATCCGGCTTAGTGGCTTGCTTTTACTTTAATCCAATTCCCTTCAAGTGATATATCTACCTCAGAATGTATTACAATCAAGACTGTTTTCTATCGCTTCAAACAATTGGCATTCTAGTTATTTATCTATTTATACGAAAACTTCCTTATAATTCTTAATACTTTCCCATCAATGAAGAATTGCTGTATTAAGAGATCTTTATTTTCTATGCCTTCAGTATTAGTAGTTAAACAATAGCTTATACATCATTAGCGAGATTGAAGTCCTGATGGCTGGCGTGCGATGGCTGTACGGCGACTGGTCATCTCGAAGGCGGTTCGCAGTCGACGTGATGCGCTGCGTCCGGTTCGGCCTCATCTCGCCGTGGCAGCTGGTCGACATCAAACGCAACCCCGACAACGCCGAGATACTGGAGATCGTCAACGAATCTGAAGTTCAGCAGATGGTCGATGATGGACTCGCGTGAGTTTTCTAAATCCATGACAAATAGAAACCAGTAGTAAACTAAAGAACATAACCAAATAAGAAATCACCTACATCGTAAATTATATGAAGTTTGAATATGAGATTGAGGGAGATCAAAGGAAAACTCTGAAACTGGTGAAATATGACCAAATTAAATGTGGCCAAAGGAAAATTGAAAAGAGGAAAATAAGATGATAATTTAGTGTATTTCGGTGTCTAAATTGCTTTAAATTCATATTAACGTCGTAAGTATAAACAATTGTAGCGATGTGCTAAAACTGTGAAATTAACTGGAAATAATTCATATTACTAAATTCCATGAAACATATGAGATCAGTATTGGTATTTAGCATGGTTATTCGCATATGGACACAAATATGACTTCTTTGTTTCTGCATAGTTATGCTATATTCATGTAAATATTAAGAAACTAGTGGTTTCGATTAACAGTGGCACTAGTTAGTTGCATTGCTGGTTTATGACGAGTTAATTAGTATATTAGATTTGAACAACATCTGATTATTACTGCTGCTGAGAATTCTAATTACTCATTAGTTTTTTAAGGTATAGCAACAATTATTTTTTCACTTCAACAGCGAGAACAGTTTAGGAGATAAAATAACAAAAACAGGAATAGATTGAAATAACTATTTATTGTGAATCAAAATAATTAACATTGTAGGTAGAGGTACCAATTCAATAAAATGGAACATTTTAAAAGTTAAAAATTACTGCAAATTAAAAGTAACAGATTTATTTGGCAACGTTATAATTGCGTTGAGTTTGATTATCTGCGGTTAAGGTTTCTGTTTCGGTGGTGGATTGAGAAGGAACAAAGGTGAACGTTGATGAATCTGATCGGCTTTCTGTATAAGTGCGTCTTTGGAAGTGGATGGGCGTGGGTGAAACCAAGGATCCGAGGTCGAATTCAGACTTATTTTTTCCACTATACGCTAACAGATTTTCGACTTATTTTCTATTGAATCTTCAATATAGCCTTCTGCAACCGTATTGGACTTCCAACCGCCGTTTTAAAGAGGTGAGATCGGCTTTGGAATCAGCCAAGAGCGTTGCCGAATTTCTCTGAAAGCAATGACCCGTTTATAGATGAGGCTCTATTTTATTTACTTCCATAGGCTGTCATAGGCTGTCAAATACTCAAGTATTTATTATTATGGTATTGTATGGAAAATCTGTCGGTTTTTATATTGGCTGGACGTAAATTTTTTTTTTTGCTACTATAGTTACATATTCTTCGCGTACGACAAAAAACCTGTCAAGCTTCGTCTTCGTATTTTTCAATTTTACTAACAGTAATTTATCCGAATACTTTTCGATATAATTAGCTGTAAAAAGCTCGTTATTGCGAAACGCTCCACTAATTCCCAGTACAACCTGTAATGAAAATATTACATAATTAATATGCATAATTTAACATTTACAGTATCTTTTACATATCGTAATAAATATTTCAACAGTATTGTTAAGCCAGACTAGGATTCATTGCGCCTCCAAAAATTAGTAGAGACCTTTATACATAACAGTCTACACACACATTTTAATAACTAACAACATAGATTCATAGGTACCACTTACTTTAGCAGCAAGAAAATTGCAGTCCGAAGCTTCATTAAGAAACTTTGCTATGTATGGCCGTGAAAATTTTGGACTTTTTGAAACTGACATTCTTTTTCACGATTATTTTAATATTTTTTAACTTATTCAACTCTTTACACCAAAAACGAAATTTTGTTCCCGCTCTTTTATTTAAATTAAAGCGTGTTCGGAAATAGCACCCATGATAATACAAATATATTACATAACATTATTGAAACTAGAACTAAATATTTACAGGTTAAAAATCAGTTTTATTTTCAGTAAATATTTATTTTCGTTTAAATACAACAATAAGTTAAAAATTCAATAAATTACATTAAAAGACAATAAATTATCTTTGTGCAAAATTTCTTTACTTAGTACAAAATTCCGAACGTGTTTGTCTCTGAGGACGAATTCAAAATCGGAACTTCGAAAGGGCTGGTTTTGTCTCTCTCTCTTTATAGAGTAAGAGTAGAAGTAAGAGATAGAGTGTGAATGTTTCGAATTGTATGATTAACCCAAGGCTTAATAAGATATTCGCGGCTTTCTGAAAACAAAAATTAAAAAGTTACTTTGTCTCATTTTGCTCACTGAATTCGGGGAACAAAACCTACATGTTTGAGCTACAGAAGTGAAAATAACTTTTGTAGGCACTTAGCTAAAATATTTATTGTATTTGTGTTTGATTTGTACAGCTTTTTATTTACCTTTTTTCTCTTTTTTGCACCTAACAATATTTTTCTCAGTATCAACCGAAGGTTGACAAGTAGAAAATTCCTAAGGCATTAAGTCCGCCTCTGTACTTATAAGTGCATAAAGTTTTAAATGAATAAATATAATCTTCACAAAGAGCCGTAGAATCAATCAGTTACAAATTATTTTGAATTATTACTTAGTACTGTAACGTAGTTAGCAATATGACGTCAAGGTTGAATTAAATAATTTCTGAGTAAACAATATCACACCTCGTTCCAATCAATGCGTTCCAGTACCGATAAACTTAGTTTTTTTCTTGCGGTTTTGCTGCCATGGTCCCATAGCGCAGCAGCTGCATATCTCCCTTTAAATTAAAATAGCCTTAAGAGGTTCAGCTTGTAGTGATTTATCAGAAGAATTAGATACGTAATCGGATCGATCAAAACTTCCATAACACCCCTTCTTGCGAACAACGTTCCTTTTTTAAGAAATTAATTTAGATAACCAATTAAGACATGTGTGTTAATATGGCGTTTTCTTATCTACAGTTATGTAATAATAAAATACTGGTATGGAAACAATTCTAAGAACTATTATCACTGGATTGACGTGCTTGGGCTATCTGAACCCGCTGAGAGAAACTGGATTGGCGAGGAAAAGGTACCACACGATTACTTGTAGAAATCTAGAAATGGAAACAAAATTGATGAAAAAGCCACGTGTAAATTACAAGTTAATTGTACTACGTACAAGTACAATTAACTTGTAATTTATTGGCCGTTCATCTAAACAAGGCTATCATCGAGTAATATGGCAAATGAGGATAATAAACTATAATAATAATGTTACAACTATATCGTTCATGCTGCAACATTATACACTAAAACGATCTTAAGATGAAAATAGTAAATAATATATTCTAAAATGTTCTAAACTTTGTAGAATCATGTTACATACAAGGACTTCCTGAACTATTTGGAACAGTTCATGGTCCCCAAGGAGCAGATGTACCAACAGATGGCCATGATGCAACCGCCGAGGAGGAACGACGATAACATACCAGGTACCTAGATATAATCTCCTACTGCTATGACACAGGGCCTCCTCTCTGTGAGAAGAAGGCATGATCCACCACACGGGCCAATGGAAGTTGCTGAATGATACTTGTCTTAAAATTGGTAGTAGTACATGACGGATTACCACTAGGCCACCGTTGTTCTAATGGTCTCTGGGTCCTTATATGTATAACTAGCAAACCCGGCGAACTCCGTTTCGCCACCAGATGGCTTCGTTTTATGTAACATTTCGTTTGGTGATTAAAAGAAGAAGAAAAATTTATTTTGCTATAAACCTCACGGAGCCCGAGACCTTTCCAACGAATGCAAAACCGTGGAAATCGGTTCGTGCGTTCTGGAGTTATAGCGTCAGGAAGGAAAACCCGACTTATTTTTATATAGTAGAAAAATATATAGTTTTTGACCACAATTTGACATGCAGGAACTATTGCTTGAGTAGGCGTCCCTAAGTAGTTATGTCGTTGGTCTCATGATCGTAAGTGCTGCTGCTGAGATTATCAAGCCTGGTAAAGTGTTATTGAGTTTTCTCAACAGTCCAGAGACTGGATTTAATTTGTACTTTATAATATAATAAAACGAAGGCTAATTCAACTTCAGACAATGCAGAAGTGATCTAAAAAAACTAATTGTGACATGCAAAATAGCCTGATAAATTCGTTACGGTATTTATAAACAGTAATTTGCTAAAATAAAAATAGAGATATGCGAAACAAAACTCACAAAAATATTACGTATGTTAAACAATGCTTAAACACAAGTATCTGCTTCTAGAATAGTTTAATGGCCCATAAACCTGGAATCAGTTGTAACGATAAACTAACGAATGAGAATCCGATGTAAGTTTAAGAAAATTTTACTGCAGAATATTTTTATATTCATTTTCATCTAAAAATCGCCTGCGTTTTTTCCTTCAGCAAGTAAACAATAAACATAGTATTATTTGTATATCATCAGGCAGTATGCGAGGCATGGATAACGAGAAAATGGAAATGCGGAGACCTAAAATGGATTTTCCGCTACCAGCTACACTGAAAGGACTTACCGGTGATAAGGATAAGTCCTTTCCGACGATGAGCGAATTCTTCGAGCACCGGAGAAAGGTCTGAACCTTTTTTTTTTAATTAAACCAGCAATACTTAAATACATAATTACTCAAAGAATCAATTTCAGACTCAAGAAGGTCAACCATCAGTCTGTGCATCGGCCAGGTCACCAACATCAATAGATCAGGACACATCCATGCAGATACCTACAGTGGCCGAATCTAGAATGAGATCTCCCGAACTCGCTTGTAAACATCAAAAACAATTCGAGGTACTATTCAATAAAACAAAGATACATAACAAAGGAACAAAGGTACTATTTGAACGGGATTATTTATTTTTGTTTTTTTTATGGGATTTTAGGAGCAAAGGAAAAAACTAGAATTGCAGAAACAGCAGTTGGAGCTAGCTCAGCAACAACGTCGCAAACAGATTCAACAAATTCACATGTGCACCATTGAACAAGAACTAGTAATTATATTTTTTAAATCTGATTTTTTTTAATAAGAAAAGTCAAAACAGTCATATAATTAAAAGGAAAGAAAATACAAACTCTGAATTAAAACAATACCAGATATAGCAATCAGACATAACGTAGAGCGTAGAGCAGTACTTTTTGATAGGCGTGACGATTTATAAGCATGTTTCTGACATGTTTTTTTTTTGCGGATAGACTTCATCGAAAATTGAGCATAATATTTACGACCCACCGGAGAAGGATTCTGCTGAAGACCTTAACACGACTAACAGTGAGTCTAGCAGTGGGACCGTCGAGACTAGTCTGACTGAAAAGGTATGTGAAGCAATCCATTGGACCACAAAGTAAGGACCCCTTTTAGACTCTTTTTTTATCATAAAGAATGTTACTTTTATTTTCAAATTTGTGACTGAGCGTTGAGATGACGTCGTAGTGGTCAGAACAAAGGAATCGGGTGCGTGGCCTACTCGAGGCGTTCGACGCAAACGAAACGATCGTAACTTGGCTAGGGGGGTTGGACGGACAGCGTTTAATGAAGCTAGCGTTCATTATACTCCTTATGTCATAGCTCCACTGAGTTGTAGAAATAATATGTTCTATTTGTTTGAGGTATGGACAGTAATGTTTTTTATTTGAAATTTGAGAACAAAAGTAACATTCTTTATGATAAAATAGAGTTTAAAACAGTAATATTACGTCATAGTTTCCCATATGCAAACCAGATTTTGGCAGCTGGTAATGTTTCTCAGAATTTTGCTTATAGATATCACATTTTTATTTGCGTTTTTTTATCCTACGCCTTTTTAGTGAAAGATTAAAATAAGATCTGTTTAATTTATCGATATTACATTAATTTTAAGATTCTAATATATTGCAAGTTGTATCGTATTTCATCACCACTGCTCTCAAAACGGTGAAGGAAAACATCGTGAGGAAACCGGCATGTCCTAGAATCAAAAATTCGAAGACATGTGACATCCACCAATCCGCACTGGGCCCGCGTGGTGGATTACGGCCCATTCCCTCTCCTAGAGAGGATGCTTAAGTCCCAACAGTGGGATCGTTATAAGGCCAACTATGCTATGCTATATTGTATATCTGCGAAATTCTAGACGCATAGCATGTTGTTTTACCAAATTAACTTCTTATGAGTAACACTCACGTAAATATTTATAGCAGATAGATAATTAATTTCCTCAGAATCAGTATGCAATGAGAAGATCAGAAAAAAGGCACAGTGTGGCAGCTTCGTATCTTGCCGCTGCTACTGCTGCTTTGTCAGGATCTAGAAGGCAGGTTTCACAACATCTTTAGTTTTCATTAAAAAACCCTCTGATTACGGAATCTTTTAAATTGTTTCCGTCATTCTATAGACTTCTTAACGAAAAACTGTTTCGTAAACAACGCCAGAGATGAGATTGTAGTCAGACCTAAGATAGCTGGTCAGTAGGACCGAAAAGTTCTGAAATAATTTGGCGTAACGTTGGACGTCAAACGCAGTAGACCGATCCTTTAGAGAAAATCGCAGGAATCCGCTGTGTTCACAAGCTGAAAAATGAACGGTTGATATGGCGCTAGGGAATGTCTATGTCCAGGAGGTGACGTTTTTTGATTGAAATAATGATATTGGTGATAAGTTAATGCACAAGTAGACTAAGAGATAGCGCGCAAAAATTAGTTGCGGAAACAAAACTTGACAAAAGATGCTCACTTTTGTCAAGTTTTGTCTCCGCAACTAATTTGTTTCTCACATCAAGTTACGGGTTTATATGAAAGTGCGACAGAAACACTAAAAACAGCAACTTCTTTTGGCAACTAAGTTGCTCATGGGCGCCCTCCCTTAATCTATTAAAACTTTAAATCAAAGCCAACTAGGAAGTGACTAGCAATTTGTGCTAATAATTAATTAATGAGAAATCTTCTCCCAGTCCCACGTCAGGTCCTCGTACCCAAGCTGCAACAATTGCGTCGCGCTCAGAGGCGACGCCACGGAACAACCCGCCCATGTCGCAGAACAACCTTGGCAGCCCGCCGATATCGCTCTTCAACCAGTCCAAGGAGTCTCTTGCTAAGATGAACATGTAAGGAATAAAATCATTTACGAATGTACAACAAAGATACCATGGAGTTAGAAAAAAGGGAGTCACCTGTTTTATTTTGTCAATGCGCCTATGCCAATGGAAAGACGAATTCCTGAACGATCAGTAGAGAAGCGTTTAGAATCTACCCGACGCCGGCTGCACGTGCCAAATTTCACATGTATGTGCATACATAGTTTACGCAGTAACGGGACTGTGTTTTATGTCCCAAGTCTAAACCACATTTTACCGACTTCAGTTTATTGTAGCTTTACGCCCAACAAATAAATTGCTATTATTTATATTTCAGGAACAAGTTGTCCACCTCCATACTGGGCCCTTCAAACAAGAACTACATCGCTGAAGGCTCGTTGTTCAACTGGGACAGAGAAACTGTCCTTGTTTTCGGTGGAATTGATCTCCTCACCCCATATGGATTCGGAGGAAACACTGGAAAATATATTTATAGGTAACGTTGTCCATTCAATCATCATTTTAGTTCATTTGCCTCAGGTACATTAGTAGGTAAACTAAGATGATAATGATGCTGGATGAAGAAGTACAAGTTTATAATTATTTATTAGATGCTTAAACAATAATAATTTATGATTACTAGATTAGGTCTCTAAAATGTCATATTTAACCAACTTTATAACAAATTCGCCTAGCATATCTCTTATGGCGTGAAAATGAATAGATAGTTAAAAACCAAACAATGTTCTTAATAATCTGTTGTGCAGTTCTGCCTAATATTTTTATAACCATCTAAATGTTTCAAAACGTTGAGTATTTAAACACGATTATGCAAAAATTTACGAATTTTGTCCAAAACAACAGCTGGTTTCTTCTTTTTGTCGAATTTTGCAAAGAAAAATTCTGAAACGGCCTAACGCTAGGAAAAGTTTGAAAAGACTATTTTTTATTATTATTTATTATTCTACACAATCATATTTATTACAATTTTAAATATATCTCAAATGAAATCTTGCAAAAAAGTCAATAACATTTAAATAACAAAGGTGATATTCATAGGCTATTCAACATCGTTTCAGGTTTGACCCAGTGACCAATGTTTGGGACTACGTGGGGGATCTGCCGGAACCAAGACATCATCACTCAGTGGGCTTCTTGAGGGGCCGGGTGTATCTTGTCGGTAAGGAAAATTTCATGTGTACTACCTAAAACCAATATTATTCCAATTAATGACAGGATGCAGCGTTACTGGAAGGTTGCCCTTAAGATAGTTGGATGACCTGGTGAAAACTGAGGGAGTCTGCTGGATCTGAAGTGCTTCTAGCGCGAGATGGACTGGTCGATGTGATGACGCTTGGGAGAAGCCAGCAGTGGACAAATTTTGATTGTGATTCTGATGCCAAATTATGATTGTCACTAGTGCACTAAGATTCAGGCAGAAAGTACACATATGTATACTAGTAGTTCTCGTCTAGCATCCCTTTTTTCAACGCCGCTTTTGCGGATCTACTTTCACTTAGAAACTATATTTGTTATTATTTAAAAGCATTTATTTGTCTGTAAGGCGGTGCAGATCCCCGCGATGACGACATCCGAGGCAAGTCGGCGGTGGTGTCGACAGTGTGGAGCTTTGAACCTGTGTCACGATCCTGGTACAGTGAGAGTGGACTCATGACGCCACGGAAAAACTTTGGTCTGGTTGTGCATCGTATGGCCATGTACGCTATCGGTGGGCTGGATAAGAAGGGAAGGTATGCAAAACCTAGAAACAAACAGTTTACCATATTTTGATCGGTCATTGTTCAGTTTTTCTTATAATAAAGAATGTATATTGTACTACTAAATTTATGTCTCTCTTGTCTGAGCCAAATCAAAGACGGCAAAAAAAGATGTTACTTAACAAACGGTTAATGAATGTTACAACATGTCTTCGTAATTTTGGTTTAGAACATGCCAGTTTCTTTGCGATATTTCCTTCATAGTTTTGAAAGCAACGATGATGAAATAATTAACACAAAGTCAAGTGTGCACTCGGATTTGACCTCGTGACCTACAAAAAGTCAGAATGCATAATAGCATTCAATTATGCTGCATGCGTCACATCATGACTTTGTATATTTTAATAACCTTTTTTCAGGGTTCTCCGTTCAGTGGAGAAGTTCGATCCTAAGACGGGCTCCTGGAGTGAGGTCCGTTCGATGAGCGTGTGCCGAATGGCCGTAGCCTGTGCAAAGTACCGCGAGTATATTTGGGTGGCTGGTGGCATGACAGGCGAGAAGAAGAAACCTGTCTGCAAGATCGTCGAGTGCTATAATTCTAAGACTAATGAGTAAGCAAGCTGTGATCTATAAACTCATTTATACTAACCTTCCTGTTAGCTACAATAACATAAAAAGACAAATTTTAAACATATTTCTTATGGTTGGAACCCAGCCATCTCGAATCTTAGGTCGAGTCATCTACTGCTAAATACGCATGTCCCTAAGAGCAGCATATTGTTCAATTAACTGAAGTTTGAAAATGCAGAAATAGACACATAGGTAGTTACGGTTTTCAAAAATATATGGTATCTGAAATATGACCCTACGACGTATTGCAAGACAAACAAATAATGGTATTCCTATATTAATATGACTAAATTCAGGTGGACAGAAATACACAGTCTGCGGTTTCCCCGATGTTTCTCCACGATGTTTGCAATGAACGATAAACTGTACATCGTCGGCGGTGCTGGCAAGATCTCAGATAAAGTCAGTTGATATTTTGAAAGTATTTCTAGTGACTACTTAGAATAATATTTGTTCTCTAGAATAAAAACACTACGCTAGAGGTGTATCAGTAGATGTTAACGGAATAGTTTTCATTTAGATTTTCAAGAACATAAGAACTCTGCACAGTCCTATACTCGATTCTAAATAACATTGGACATTTAAAAAAATCTTCTTTACTGTCCGTTCAACCGATTTTCACCTTTATTGCGTTGGTGGCATGACATATAGCGGCTGCAATAAATAGTTGGTATTATTGTTGCTTTTAATGTCATCTTTATACCCACAGAATAGAAGTCAAAATCGGTTAAATGGACAGTAAAAAGGGTTTGTTCAAAAGTGTAGTCTTATTTGGAATGGAGTATTGTGTCTGAATAATCATTTATTACTGACATGAAACAAAAGAAAAGAAATCCAAAAGGTTCCTGGCCGAGTAGAAATGCACAACTTAATTAATGAAAATGATTAATTTCTAGGAAAAGACAGTAAACAGCGTGGGTGCGATAGACGTGTGGGATTGGAAGCTGCGCAAGTGGAAGCAAGAGACGGAGATGTCGATGCCGAGACATGGCCACGCCCTGGCCTATCTCGGCACACAGCTCATTATCATCGGTACGTAAAATTATTTTATTAAAAGCCTTTAAGCATCTTTTTTTTCAGGGATTAAATCATTAAGTGACTTCTCCGTCTCTAGGGTGGAGCACGAGGGCGTGTTAGATTTTTACTAAGTAAAATCACACCTGTGTCATTCAGTTGCCCTTAAGTTCTAGGACAAGAGTACTCGCTGTTCACTTAAGGTACGCCACGCGTCGTCGTTCTACGTACAAATCAGACGTGTTACACGTGTGCGTTGGTCTAATATAGTTAGAAGTAGCTTTATTCTCACAGTCTCGAAATCTCCAACGTCGATTACTAATATCTGCTGAGATTTACCCCCGTATCTAGTATTACTACAGCTGCGTTCAGCGGCTTCGCCCGCATGATCGTAGAAAATTATTTCAAGGAAACATACTCCCAGGATTAAAGTATCCTATATGCTATTCCAGGACATGGTCTACCCGTGTACGAAGTTTCATCGAAATCCATTCAGTATTTTTTGCGTGAAAGAGTAACAAACATCCATACATACAAACTTTCGTGTTTATAATATTAGTAGGAGTCTATCTGGACTTCTAGAATTCTAAATGGCTATTAGTACTGCCAAATAAGATGATACTGTACTAAAGGAATTCAAACGGCATTGAAATATCCCGAATGTCATACAAAGTACGAGTACTCATATCCAACAATGATCTCTAAACTATTAAAATTATCTCAACGACCGTTCATCTTCATACACAATCATTTTTTTTCGGTCAAGTCTTGCCGTAATGATGTTCGATGGATGGCGTCATTACCAGGTCATTAGCGATAATAGACTCATTACAATCAGCAAAACATAACGATCAATAGTATTCAAGAAAATTGGTAGGTTTTTGTTGATTTAGTTATTAGGAGCGTTTCGAAAATTATGCTATGCCTATGTTAACATCCCACAAAAAAAAAAAATATTCTTTCCTCATTTACATAACAGTTAGGCAAATACTTTAATATTTAGGAGTCATAGCTGGTAAAATGTATGTCTGTATAATACAAATATACTTGGCAATTTCGTAGAACGCCTAGTGTTTTCAACTAGGTCGGAAATGCGTGATTGTTAGACCTGCTAGAAAAATGATGACTACGCGGTAGAGTTGTCAGCGAACTAGATTATTTAAAGTACAGTAAATTGTAATTTTTTTCCTTATTCACATAACTCGTATAGTATGAGCATAATTAGCCTAAAATATATCGGTCAATTGATAAACTAGGTACTTACTGCATTGGGTTTATGCAATCTTAATGCGTCTAAAAATATTATTATCTTACTAATTACGATATGCTTTATAGGTTTCTACTGTAAAAATGGTACCAGATAAAGGAACCTAATATTTATCGTTCTAAAACACGGTTTAGAAGGTCCTACTTTATCAAAAGCTAGCTAAAGCTATATTAATAAAATAGTCCGTCTCATTGACAAATTGAAATAGATCGCTTCAATGATTGAGTAAGTTCTGAATTCCTTCCTGTTTATTCTATATTTTGGATAAATGAGGTCCATTTCTACACAGTAAAAACACACTAAGGTCACAAGGGTAGGGCTGTTAGTACAGGTGATTTATACCCATCCCTGGCATTGAAATAATAAGCTCTGGAACCGACCGATCCGATCTCGTGTCTCGACCTGGAGTCTGTTGGATTAGCCCTCGAATATGATGCACGGATTAGCCATTGTAGCAATTAATATGGCGTTCGCCATCCAGTAAAGCCTTATGCCTAATATGAAAGGTCCTCTGAGATCAATTGAAGAGTGTCCAGTAAGAAGGTACTCATGTAAACGTAAGTAGTTGTCATTCAGTGAATGACATTTTATCGTTATCAATGATATTTTTCTGAATGATTGGAGATAAAAAAGTCTCGTGGTCTACTTTGGTAGATTTTCGATTAGAAACATCTTATAGATACGAAAACTGTTTCTACTTGCATAACTATGCTCAAATGCTAAAATATGTTTAAGAGTTTTTTTTTTAATTAGTATAAACCAGGGCTTGACTGCGATCCCACCTGATGGTAAGCGGAGATGCAATCATTGATGGTCAGGCGCACTAGTTTATTAAGAACTTATTCACTCTAGCCTTGAACCTTGACCTAAACCTACATGTACCACATGTACCACCTAGACCTACCACCTATATGTACTATGGAATGCAATAAAGTATTGAGTATTAAATTATAGATGGACGGGAAGACCGCAGCAGGCAAATTGTACAATATAAAGCTTTTTATACTATGTTTAAAACGACCAAAACCCGTCAATTCTGCGGAACTGTAACCACATATCCTATGAATATATTATGGTAGGTTTTGCCAGGCGTGAGACGAAGACAGGTTCAATATAGAAGCAATTGAACAAGTAAAAGTTATTATTAATTTCTCTTAATAATTTGATATTTTTCATAGTATTTATAATTTTAGCATATAAATGTATTTTATTATTATAAATGACTAATTTTTATTTTATTTTTTCTGTTTGAATTAACTGTTATTTGTTTATTGTGCAAGCCTACCACAGTGTTGTATTTTTTGACCCAAAGGTTGACTGGTAGAAAATGCCTTGTTGCATTAAGTCCGCCTATGTACCACTGCTGTACATGAAGTTTAAATAAATAAATAAAAGCACCAGCCATTACTCAGACAAACAATTAGTCTCTAATACAAGAATCGAGTATAACTCATTTCTTATAAAACGAGGAAAATGACGCAGCCCATTCGTCGAAGAGACGTGATATTTCAACTTAATATTTGCTAACGGATATTCCTATGCGTGTACCTATGTAAGAAGAGGACGAAACTTAAACACACTTTGACTTCAAAAAACCGCAATAACAGCAAATAATATCTTCCGAGGATTTGGGTAGATTCGGTATTAGCCTTTAAAATTCATTTATTTTCCAACTCGACTTTTCCTGTATAGAGTGAGAGCCCGTCGCTGCCAGGCTTTCATCATTTTATAGAAGCTGTTAGTTTTTCTTCTTTTTTGTGTCTTGAAGACACGCAGGTAGGAACGATGCCCTATGAAGTTTGTTGTGGTGACTTTGGTTGGTTTTTTTTTATTGGGTGGGTAAATCATCTTATGACAAATCCCGTTCTTAGGCGGAGCGCGAGATAGTGTCAGACTTTTACTGACTAAAAACCCACTCCTGTTCCTTCTTTGCCTTCGTGCCAGGGCCCCGGGTGTCGCTTTCACACTACCCGTAACCCCAGTAGGTTTCGACACTGGCAGCTGGGCCCTTACGATTTGCTGACATCTCCTTAAGACGCGCGTGGAACAGTACGCGCCGTCGACGACTTGGGCTCGGTCCGGACGGTTACCAGACGGTCGGAGAGAGACGGCGAGCCACACATTGCTCGCCGTCCGCAAGCCAGCGGACTTTGGAAAAAGTGTAATATAGCAACATAAATTCGTTAAATTATAAAGCTCAATATCATTTTTTATATGTTCTTCTGGATGCTATTAGTATCTAACTGGTGGCTACCTGGCTTTAAAAAAGAAAGTTTAGAAATATGTGAAAGTTTTAAGTTTAGCTTCCAGGCCTTTGATCTCAATTAGCTTGTAATATTTGAAACCCACTCGGTCTGCACTAAAATTTTATAGGTATTGCTGCATAGCAAACATGCGTTTCATCCACACGATAAACAGACCGAAAATAGTTTTATGTTCGAGAAACGTGAATTCAAAACTTCATCGATTCTTATTGGAAAGCATGTTTAGCAGCATACCACAGAAATACGTAATCCTTCCAAAATAGCGCGGTTTACAGGCTGGTGCATAAATTTTACTAGAAATTATCTGTATATAATATATAAAAGGAGAAACTGACTGACTGACATAACAACGCATAGCCGAAAGAACTGAGACTAGGAGTGTGATATTTTGCACAAGGCTTCTTTTTATGACGTAGGCGACCACTAAGAGAGGATTTGGGCAGAGCAACGCAGTGTCCTCGTGGCGGCGATCTCTCGCGCCAGGCCTTGGTACAGGCCATGGTCCGGAGCGAGGAGGAGTCGCAGGTGGTCGCCTCTTTCTGCGAAGCAGTAATGCTAGCAAAGAAGGCGGCCGATCGCATGAGGCAACGGGCATCACGCTCCAACCGCGCCGGGATTCGGATCCGATTCCGGGACCGTAGGCGCGGGCTTGCGGATGGCGAACAATGGTTAACTCGCCGTCCAACCGTCCGGTAAACGTTCGGACCGAGCCCAAGTCGTCGACGGCGCGTACTGTTTCACGCGCGCCTCAAGATGTCAGCAAACAGTAGGGGCCCAACAGAGTCAAAGCCTACTGGGGCCAAGGGTCTGATTCTGAAAGGAGAACTCGGCCCAAGTACGAAAGGCAACAAAGGAATATGAGTGAGTTTTTAGTCAGTAAAAGTCTGACACTATCCCCCGATTTTGCTTTATACCAAATTTCAGGATTCTGGGTCAACGGAAAGTGTCCTATGAATTTTAATTCCCTTGAGTGTCGATATATGTTTACGTTTTTGCGAAATAAGCGGCCATATCTTTTTTTTTCGAAACTTAGAAGTTTTTTATTTTTTCACAACTTCAAGGGACCGCAGACCTGAGTATATGATTTTAATTTCAAATCGATACTTTCACGCGTTCCTGAGATGGTCTTGACAGACAGACCGACGGACGGACAACAAAGTGATCCTATAAGAATTCCGTTATTTTCTTTGAGGTACGGAACCTTAAAAACAATACAAAAGTCGATCATCAAGAGAGCTCAAACACTAACTGAAACTCTCTAACAAAATCTTATTAATCCAACATGGCGTCCTGGGTTCTATTTCCAGGGCGGGTAAAAACTGTTGTTGAGTTTTTCCTAAATACATCTTAATAACTGCTCGAAGTGAGTGGTGTGACAACCCTGTGGTGGATATAAAGCCGTTGTTCCTAAGCCGGATCTCTCCCTGGTCGTGTCGGATTGCCGTCCCATCCCAATGGGTTTTTATAGCCCCGTCGGATACCCAATATGACTGCAGTGCCCCTAATCAGATCATGAGCCACACGGTGGAGTGCCCCAAGTGCCCATAAACTTACAATTTGTGGGACTTATTAAGTACCACAAATGCTGCAGTTAATTTAGCCACCTACCGAGCTCAAAAAATTCTAGAAGTTCGACTTCATCGACTTGAAGAGAAGAAGAAGACATTACATTGGACTGTAAGAGTAAAGGAACAGAGTGTGCACATACCTCCTTTTTTTTGGTTTAGGGGGGTTATACTTATGTTTCAGGTGGAGTAACAACAATCTACATGCGAGCATTGAACAACGTGGAGTCGTTCTGCTGCGAACGCGGCGCTTGGATACGCGGCGTGGCCACGCTACCTTCGCCGCTGTCAGGCCATGGCGCCGTCACGCTTCCGCCAGCCTCGCTCATGTGATCACACCAAAATATTTCAGTAAGCTGTCTTATGTACTAAACAACGTCAACGTAGCATCATTCTATTGCGAGCACAGCGCGTGATCTAAGGCGTGTCCACTGTGCCCTTGTCGATATTTCGCCCTACGCCATCACGCTGCTACCCACCTCACTCATGTGATCACACTTAGACAAGTCTATGAGCACTGTCGTATTTATTATTATTTATTTATTTATAGAGAAAGTCCAACACAATTTCACTGCAGATAAAAGTGAGTTTTTATAAATTTCACAACATCAAAATTGGTTTGGAGCGACCCGAATATCAAATGTCGAACCGACACGCTAATGCATTAAAATTTCACAATGTATTCTACCAAGCTTCATGATAAACATACAGAAATTTTAGAAGCTATCTTTCGATAGAAGCAATTATACACTAACTAACTTCTGCCAGCGGCTGCGCCCGCGAAAACGTAGAAAATTATGCTAAGAGAGCATACTCACGGGAAGAAAAGCCTATATCCAGGACATGCTCTTCCTAATTTAAAACAAAACCTTTCAGCCCTTACGCCTTCATAATATTTTGCGATATATTGTAGTAACCTAACCCATATGTTTTTGATACCAGGTGGACATTCTCGTCGGCCGAGGTAACTCCAGCTCGACGAGATCAAAATTGAATACTTTGTGATTTGTGATGTGATAATGTCTGCCGTGGACGATGTAGTACTAAGTGCACTGTAACTGTAGCTTGTAGTTGTGTCCAAGTTTAAATTGTCAGTAAACTGTGACGTATCTAAGTGAGTGTCTTGTAAATGATGGCTGAAATAAATTCTTGTACGCGTTAAATTATTAATTAAAAGTTTGTTCAATCGTTTTGTGTTATCAATAAAATGTTCGGCTCATTGCAACCTGGCTCATTTTATTGTTATCCCACATTAATTAAACAAAGATTTGAAATATAGATCTAACAAAGGCCAGTTTAAAACTAAAGTAACCTGTGGTAGACTGAGTCTTTCTACTGTATTTAGATATATTGTATTCTTGAAACCAATAGTGGTCTAAGTCTATTTGCATCCGACGATCACTAATGTGAGCAAGGGTACGAATCTTACTTCTTATAGGTACCTTAATTAATCCAAGTAAACAGTGAATTAATTCTTAAAATTTTACTTTATATAAAATATAATCTCTTAATCCTATCTTATCCACTCTAAAATTAGATCATAAATAATGTCAACTTATCGTTAATATCACACTGTTACAATACATTGGATGGTTCGCTAAAACATTATGTCGATTGTTTGTCCACAATTACCCCGTCACAGTGTAACTCCATACAGTCGACTTTTGCATCACGATGGACGATATAGGTTGCGAGGGCTTATGTCCCGATTTGCCTTATTCGCCATACTTAGTTGCCCTGCTCAAGGCTATCAAAAGCAATGAAACTCCATACAGGTTACGCTGCGCTCATCGTTTTTGCTGAAGGCTAGTCCCAAACCTCCCTGCAGACTCCTACCAGGTCGCGCTCGAAGCCCTCCTCACAAGGCGGGTACCTCATGAAAAACAGCGCGTTGTTGACTGGCACAAAACGATTCGGCTTGATGTGGCGTATTACTTCCTGAAATAAAAAAAATACAATAATAGATGAATGTGAGACAATCATCCGTAATTTTTTGTTGTAATCTATTTTACATGTCGATTTTTAAAATTGACAAAGTTATCTGTACAGATGTCACATTTTTATGAATAGAGGATTTATGTAGTCAATGATAACATGATACATCACAAAGCAAAACGTTGCTATGTGTATAGTAATCCAAAACAAATTGATAAACACTGTAAGCCACTACCAAAAATACTAACACTTATCATAATAATAAAACTGAAAGTAAAACTAGGAAGGTTAGGTTAGGTTAGGCTGTACGTAACGGCATCATTCAAGGAAACGATTGGAGATAATTGACAAGATATCTATAGTCTGAATGACATAACAAAGAACAAAGTACAGGTACACTGTTCTGTTATCAAAAACATCAGGAGATATAGATAAAACTTAGGAAATGTTTTTCTTTGATTATATATCCATGGAAACTCCGTGATAAGACCTGTCATACTGTATGGATCAGAATGTTGGGCTGTGAAAAAGACGGATGAAAAAAGATTGCATGTAGCGGAGATGAGAATGTTGAGATGGATGTGTGGTGTGACGAGAATGGATAAAGTGAGAAATGAATATATTAGAGGAAGTTTGAAAGTGGCGTCAGTGACTGAAAAGTTGAAGGGGAATCGTTTGTCTTGGTATGGTCATGTAAAGAGGAGAGATGAAACGCATGTTACTAAAAGAGTTATGAGTATACATGTGGATGGGTGGAGAGGGAGAGGAAAGCCAAAGAAAAGATGGATGGATTGTGTGAACAGTGATATGAAAGAAAAAGAAGTTAGTGATAGTATGACGGTTGACAGGATAGAATGGAAGAAAAAAACGTGTTGCGCCGACACCAAATAAGATGGGACAAAGGCAGGAAGATGATGATATATCCATGGAAACCGACTATTAAAAAAGTAAAAATATATCTTTATTCGGTAAGGGTCACAGAGACAAAGATGTCATTAAAATCATTGTAAAATTTCAGTAAACTACTACTACTACTAAATACCCATACGATTTTGCAAATATGTACTACAATCACATCACTAATACTCCAACCGTGGTTAATATCATTGCTCATTTGCGAAACCAATATTCAACATTCCCAAAGATCTATCAAAGTTCAGGCGCTGTAGCATTCTAGATCACATGGATCATCTCTTTAATATCAAAGGAAACAACAGTAGCACTCGGTAGCTGAATAACATCATTATATCGTACTGCGAGATCGATCACACCACCTACAATATCAAAGAATTGTTCACAATTGTAAGACTACCCCTAAGTTTCGTGAGTGTTAGATGCTGTCGGTTTTCGGTAGAAGACTAGATAAAAGAAATTCGTACTCACAATCGGCATGCCATCAATGTCAGTTCGGATTGGTTCGCTATCGTTAACTGCGTCTTCGTCCGTGTGAACAATATTCCTCGGATGTATATGCTTGGTATATGCAACAGCAAGAATAGCCGACAATACTACCATTAACAGAAACTTCGCCATTGTTTTTTTTTTTTTTGTTAAGCTTTAGACGTGTTTACTATCAAACGTTGTGAATTTGTTTGGTGCTCGCTATACTTTTGCTGCCTTTTAAACGTTGTATTGTTATCTTTGGGCTCGTCGTTTTACGTCACAGCTGCGCAAGAGTCAAGCTGACTGGCTCATTGTTTGTTTAGACGTTAAGAGTAAACAGACGATCCCCCTGTTCAGCTTTGCGTTATACGTCACTGCAAGCTTCCCAAGCAACAGTTATTCTTCGGATTGCGTATGTGACTTCGATCAGAGGAAGGATAATTCCAAAACTAAATGTGAAATACGTGATGTTTCACATGTCCATGTATTCTTATTGTAAACCAGCTACTCGCGCCAGCTTCGCAAGAGTTTTTATTGTTGGAAAATCATTAAATAACGCTCTGGGTGTAGCGAGAGAATGTGTCTGACTTCACTGACTAAAACTCACCTGTGTAACTTCAATTGCTCTTTGCGTTCTATAACCGCAGTAACTCTTTCGACAATCTCACAGCCCTGCTGATGACATTTAATTTCCTTTAAATTTTCTAAAATATTTACGAAAAATTTGGTCAATTCATTCTCAAGTGATGATTTTTCGTAACCTTGTTTTGTTGTTCAGGTACATAATATAGAATGGTTGTAATTGGCATGGAAATGTTTTGAAGAAATGATCTGCAGTCTATCTATGTATTACAAATAAAAGTTACAACTTTGATGATGCAATTTTTGATCCACTTGCATCTCATTGACTTGAATTTCCTTTGCGATAAAAACCACACATAAAATCTAATGGTGCACCTAACCTCATTTGACCACTAACATCGACCTGATTGAGGGCTAGTATGGAGTCATTATCACTATCATTAAATTGGATAATTATACCTTCCAGCCTGTGATTTAAGCATAAAGTAGGTAATAATTATAGTTACGGCTAATTGTTTTGTGTAGGTACTACAAATTAATGCCCTCAAAGTCTTAAGTACCTATGGACTTTTCGAATGATACCTAAATATTGAAAACCCTATTGTAATGAATCGTCGCGATTTATATAGCTACTACTCTGCCAAATTATTGGATCCGAAGTCTATGAGAACGTGGGAATGGACGAAAGAATTGTATATTAACCTGGTAATTCATACACAAGTTGGTTAGTTATATGTGGTTAGCTTAGGTTAAGAAAAGTAGTGATTATATAATTGACTACTTGCCACCTATCTAGATACAAAGTTGTATCTTAGGCCTAAATCTCACTAGGACCAATCAGTCACATCACCCGTCACTCATTTAGTTTTCAATTAGTTGTGCACAACTGGACATATCTTGTCAGCAAGGTTTTTTTTTTCGGTGGGAAAATCATCTTATGACATCCCCCGCTCTTGGGCTGAGCGAGAGGTAGTATCAGACTTTTACTGACTAAAAACCCACTCCTGTTCCTTCGTTGCCTTTTGTACCAGGGCCGAGTCTTCCTTTCAGAATCACGGCGAACCCTTGGCCCCAGTAGGCTTCGACCCTGCTGGGCCCATACAGTTGCTGACATCTCCTTGAGGCGCGCGTGGAACAGTACGCGCCGTCGACAATTTGGGCTCGGTCCGGACGGTCACCGGACGGTCGGACGACGAGCTACCCACTGCTCGCCGTCCGCAAGCCCGCGCCTGCGGTGGCCGTAAAACGGGATCGGAATCCCGGCGGCGGTCGGCGCAATCAGCCACCTCCTTTGCTAGCATTACTGTTTCGCAGAAGGAGGCGACCGCCTTCCACTCCTCCTCGCTCCGGACCCTGGCCTGTACCAAGGCCTTGGCGCGAGAGATCGCCGCCGCCGATCGCCCCCACGAGGACACAGCGTTGCTCTTCCCAAGCGGGGCACACATCCACCGTGTGCTCCACCGTGTCCTCCGGGCGGTCCACGCAATGGTGACACCCGGGCGTTTCTTCCGCACGAATCCGGTACAGGAACCTCCCGAACTTACCATGTCTAGTGAGGCCACGGCACTACTGGAGTACTAGTGAGATATAGGCTATCAAAATCATTGGAAACATCTAACAATCGGATCAATGAGATTCTTTACTTACTAACTTCTTTGTTTTTATTTTTTTTAGTACCTAATCAGCTTACTTGTCAAGTAGTATTACTTTTCTAACTAAAACTCATTAATAATCAATAATCCTTTATTACAATCTGATAGGACACGATCAGATACAGTGTACTATTTATAATGCAGCACGTGGTAGTTAAATAAATATTGCGTATTATGGCGTGATGATTGTAATCGAATGCGAATTCTTTGAAGGAAACACGTGTAAATATTAGAAATGTTCGAGGAAGGAACTGTTTATTTTTGTATGTTTCTGTGAATTACTATCACAGTGATCACGCCATTATTGTGTTAGTGACCTCGGATAAAGTAAATAAAGAAAACATTTCATTCCTTCTACATTCTTAAGGAAAACATATTAATTGATGACGCATAAATGATTTTAAAAAAAAAATCGAAGAAAAAACAGAGTTTAGAATGATTGATCTTCGTCTGAGTTACCAACATTGAAACAAAATCCCCCACCGCGTTTGTCTGTTTGTATGTTCATAATAAACTCAATGACTGCTGACCAGATGTTCATGGGGTTTTGACCAATAGACAGAGCGGATAATGAGAAAGGTTTAGGTGTATATAATAGATGCATATTATAGCAGACAAGAGATTTAAAAAATTTGAACACCCGCGCGAAGCTGGGGCAGGTCGCTATTCTAGAACATAAATTTATTTATTACCAACATTCAAGAAATGCAGATGGACTTGTGTGACGGGATAACATTTTATCATTGATCGATGCATTCCACTTTCAAGTTTCTTTTTAAGTTCAAGATTTCTCTTTATCTTCCTTTTTTTTTAAATCCTTTTATCTTTATTTATTTGCGATGTTTGAGTTTGAAATGTTGAAGATTATATCTTTCCTGTCGTGAAAGAGCATTGTATTAAACCATTATCCCCGTTATCCAATTTTTTTTTTGATGTTTAAATTATCCATTAACTTCTCCTGCTCTAGAATAGGAGAGAGTGTCAGTCTCTTACTGACTAACACCGCACCTGTGTCCTTCAGTTTTGCTTTGCGATCTAGGACCACAGGTTTCCTTTTCAGAAAATCCACTCGGCCCTGCTGGACCCCCACGGTTTGCTGGCATCTCTTCGAGGAGTGCGTGGAACACTACGTGCCATCGATGACTTGGGCTCGGTCCGGAAGGTTACCGGACAGCCCTCCTGCACTTAATCATAATTTATTTTGGGCCGCCGGAAAATGTTTATTCAAGTGGGTAGGTACTAAACGTTCAGAAAGCCTAATTGATGATTTCTGATAAACTCTCGAAGGTTTACTTGAAAACATATTCTTTAAAACACAAAGTTAACAAGTAAAACTATGAGATTTTAATCGGCAAGACGTGTAATCGTTTCTAGGCTGTGTCGTAGTGCTGCCAGTGCGTCTCGTTGGTATTGGTGATGTGTCTGCGAGTGATGCACTGCAGGTTCGAGCCCATGACCTCGCCCGGGGGACACTTAGGTGTATCTGGAGACAAAACATACATACCTATGAAATCTGACCAAGGGGGTTACCATGACGTTCAAAGTAAGATTTTTTTATTCTTATTCCAGTGTAGGTAAGAGACAGAGCTATACAGGTTGTCTAGCGCCATCTCTTACCCACACTGAAATAAGAATGAAACAATCTTACTTTAAACGTCATGGTAACCCACCAAGGCGTCGAGACCTGGGGGCTTACCGTGACGGTTAAAATGTCAGTCGTGCGAGCGAGAAAGTAGGGGCGGAGTTATATAAGGTGTATAGCTTTAACAGTTCAGTTTAGGTTGTAAAGTTAATCGGGTTAAGAGTTCGTGGTAGTGCCTCAGGTCCCCATGCTCAGCAATCTCACTTTACAACCCATAAGTAAGAACGATGATCTTACTTATCCACGTAAAAAGTATAAGGACGCTTAAGTATAAGTTTGCTGTCAATTTTGCCACAGTCAAATATTTTGAATGAGGCAAAACTGACGAAAAACCTACCGTGTAACGCGATGATTGACGTTTGCATGATAAAAAACGTATGGCGATAAAATTCCGTCATTCAAACACAGAGACTGATCAAGAGTTCGGACCGCCCTAGGCTAATTATGAGAACGCGCCCCCGCTAGGTGTGTTACGGATGGGCTAAAAAGTAGTAAGTGAGTAGAGTAGTATGATGCTAGATTAGTGCATGCGAAGACACGAATTTAGCGCGCCCCCCCGAACCTCGCGCCCTAGGCTGCAGCCTAATTAGCCTAAGGGTTAATCAGGGCCTGTAACATCATTCATGATTGATGGTTTTGATTGACGCCTGCATGACCGTGTAATGGACGCCATAACTCCATTGATGATTCAAATAGAAGTTTTACGTTCTTAGCATCATTTTTTCTGACTGACTGACTTCTTGACATTTCAAAAGTGCCTGTAAATGGTTTATTTGAAATAAAATGCTTTGACTTTGGCTTATTTAAACCAAGTCACAAGAAAGCTATAGGCTTCTGATTCGTTAGAAACCCCGTTGAAAGTCAAACTATACCAATGTGGCATTTTAAACTATATCTATTTATGTAGGTGTCATGTAATTTTTAGTCAGCATAAAACAACATTGGTGCTAAATTGAAGGAATGATGGAGTGAAAAGAGCTCATTATTTGAAAATGACTAAAGAATTCAAATCTGTCTGAATGATGTAACAAAGAAGTATATTAATTACCCTGTGACTCTACAGCAAAACCTTATTGTCCTTTCCTAGCTAGAATTTATAGCTAGATTCATCATCATCATCGTCATCATTTCAGCCGAAAGACGTCCACTGCTGGAAATGGGCCTCCCTCAAGCGCCGCCACAATGAACGGACCTGTGCGTCTCGCATCCATCGTACTCCCGCAACCGTTACCAGGTCATCGGTCCACCTTGTAGGAGGCCTTCCAACGCTACGTCTTCCGGTACGTGGTCGCCATTCCAGAACCTTTCGGCCCCAACGGCCATCCGTTCTGCGAGCAATGTGCCCTGCCCATTGCCATAGCTAGATTAGACCTATGTTAAAATGATAGACATGATACGACGTAGGTAAACATAAATCACATAATAAAACACATACGTTCCAAGAAATCATTACCTTTTAATGTGATAGAAAGATCAAGAGTTTTGTTTATTTGTAAGAACAAAAGGAACCGCTTAATTCAATTGATATGAAATCTATCGTAAAACTTATTCAGTATCTAGTAGATATTTACTAGTAGATAGTGACAGGCATCATTAAACGAAACCAACTTGTGAATTGGAGATTGATAAAGGATGTTAATTTTTATGATAATCGATAAATGATATTTATGTTGCAAATAGATTTAAAAAAACCAGTTTTACACGTCAATTCAAACTAGATGAGGCCAGTGTTTCTTAGCTGACTACCCTGAGAAAAAACACCAAAACAAACTCAAGAGTTAGTCTCTTTTAAAGTCCATACTATAAACATGTAATGATCAAATCATATGAGTACCTTGCAGATTAATGTCTGAGATGGTATTTAGATGAAAGAACCATACAGATTGGACACATTCCATGCAAGAAGTTTGCCTTCATGATGAAGAAAATCACTTCACCCAATTGTGAGGAATGTGGAGTTGTCGAGGACCTACAACATTTATTGATGGAATGTGTCCAATATGAGTCCAGTAGAAACAATTTGATTAGGTCCCTGAATTTGAACAGAACTGATGTAGGCATGTGCCATAATATTTTTTCCCTACCTAATAGTGACAATGCGAAAGCTTTGTTCGAATTCATGGCCCATGTCTTGTGATGTACGTATAATTGTTTAGGATATGATGGGACTGACATACGCTATGCGTAAAAGCCCCTATAAATAAATAAAGAAAAAAAATCATACAGATTTTAGTGGACCTGTCCAGTCACTGCAAACAAGCTAGCTATAATTTCGATCAGTTTAATTCGTTTTTAATTGGGGCAATGTTAAGACAATTATTTATTTAACAGATACTTATCTGGTAGGAAAATAAAGCAATCATTTCACATTCATCAATCGTTTATTAACTGGGTCTGCTCAGTTTATTTAAAAATCTTAACTAATACAATTACATCGTTTATCAATACGTCACATTTACATGTCGGCATGGTGTAACGCATTACTCTTACGCATTATCTGTTTCACGTCACCTCTGTAAGCTGGCCCTGACGGCACCTGTGGTGATTGTTCAGCATATGAACCCGTCAACCTTCCACGAGTCAAGTTTGGAGAACAGCGCATAAGAATTGGTATAGCACAGTCATTCACCTTGCTTTTTGGGAAGACAGCCATCACCTGACCGGTTTTCTGCGCCACCGGCCTCAACACCGGGTAGGACGAAGACCTCTCTTTACTTCGCACGAATGGTACGGGCATCGTCGGCAGAAGGTTGTTCAGCATCGCATCATGGGTCAAATCTTCAAGGTAATCTCTTCTCGAACGAGTGATACGCAAGTTAGGTGGCATCATTTCTGAGTTTTCAGGATTCAATACGTCAATGTCGAAGTCACTACGAGTCTCCAGAGACGGCATCGTTTCGTGAATGTGTGTCGCGTAAACTGGCGGCAAAGCGTGGACCGAAGGCACGGGGTTTAGAGCTGCAGATATACTGGTGTGTACAAACGGATACAAATCAGCCTCTTGAGAACCTGCAAGCCCTTGACCAACTTCGTAGATACCTGGATCCGTCTCATAAGGTGTTTGTAAATTGTATTTGCCGTTCCATAAAATCGGTGACAGCACATTTTGGGGTATCGAATCGTATTCGAGGGGCGATGCTGCTTGAATTCCATGTTCAAAATATGAACTCTGTGGTAAAGGATCCACCACAACCAAGTCATCTGATACAGAAGTGGGTAAACTGATGAAATCATTACTATCTTGGTACACACTTACGTCGTCGTTTGAATTACGATTGACCTCTAAAGGTCTCAGGAACACAGATTCGGGGGCTGGTTGCGGGAGTAGGTTTCGTGTTGCTCTGACCAGTTCATTGTAATCGACACTGTCATAGTTTGACAAAAATGGGTTCTCGTAAGTTAACGGAGCAGCCTGAATGAAGCCGAAGCTCACACAAATTATAACACACGCACTTAACATCGTAATTGGTCACTAAATAATAATGTTCTTTAGCGAAACTTGCATTTAAATTGTGTTGAAATAATTTAGCGCGAAGAACCGAGAACGCCACATACCAAAAATCAGCAAAATTTTGAAGTCATTGACAATGTGGATTGTACTTACGTGCTACGGTTTCATGTTACAATTTCCAATGATAATATAATTTATTTGTTTAATTATTGTAATGCAATAATTTATTGTGATGCAGTCTGACATACAAATTATGTTTATTAACCGACTTCAAAAATGCAGAAGGTTCTCAATTCATCAGAATCATTTTTTAGGGTTCCGTACCTCAAAAGGAGAAAACGGAACCCTTATAGGATCACTGTGTTGTCTGTCTGTCTGTCGGAAACACGTGGAGGTACCGAGTTGAAATGAAAACCAATATCCTAAATATTGGTTTTCATTTCAACTCGGTCCCTTGAAGCTGTGAAAAAAACAAACTCCTAAGTTAACGAAAAAAATAATATACAGCCGTTTAAATCGCAAAAAACGTATATATCGACACTCCTAAGAGCCAAGCCGAGCCGAGACCTAGAAACCTGGCATAAAGCAAGGTTTTAGTAGCACAGGTATAGGAATAAATCTAAAAACAGTCACAATTTTTTTTGCAATTCTGAAAATCTCCGTGACTCTATTCGGGAATTATTTACATAGGTAAGTTTGTACGGAACCCTCAGTGCGCAGGTCCGACTCGCACTTGCCCAGTTTTTTTTATGTAACCGATTACTCGAAGGACCTATTTGGGAAATTATTTTTTGTTTGGAAAGGGCCCATACTCTCCAGGTCATCAGTTCAGGATCTGATGATGGGATCCTGGAGAAATCGAAGGATGTCTTAAATTTTTATAAGCACACTTGTAATGGCTAACTATTAAGTGCTATAGAACTTGCACACTATTTGAACAACGAAAAAGAATTGATCGAAAACATTTTACAAAAAAATACAACGGTTTTTACAAAACATAAAAAATGCCCAAGTAACTTTAATTTCAGAAGTTAGTTGTATTTTTTAAATGTATTTCTACCAAAATAATAAGTGCAAATGAGTATCATATTATTATGATCAACTCGGAATCAAACGAAGGACCCTACGTTCAGCAGTTGCAATTTGATTTGTATTACAAATCATTATGAGCAAAATAAAAATATAATTTCTTTAAATGATTAAACAATTAAAATTTTCATAAAATACCCCGTTAACTGGATTACTTACAGGAAACTTAATAGTATGTAATAATTAATGCGAAAAAGTAGAAGAAAATTCTTTTTTATTTTTGTGATGTTCGTAAACATAAGTAAAAAAAATGAAATAAATAATTAAATAAGTGCACAAGGTCCATTATTCTCGATAGCCGGTACTCCGATACTGCTCAAATCAAGTTACATTTTATTTTCTAGGGTGATTGAACTCTTCTGTTTGATAATCGTAGGTGACCGCAGGACGTTGCTGGTTCTCACGTCACTCGTCTTCTGGGCGTCACGCTTGTTATGGAAGCCGAAGTCTTCCTCTGTTCTGTAGGACGGGGCGCTGTAAGATGAGGGGCCAGCTGAGTGGGCCTTAGCTAGGCTGCCCGATACCACGGATGGTGAGCAACTCAGCAGCAAGGGAATACCACAGCCTCCGATGTTTGCGTTGGGGAACACACCAACCGCTCCTGTTGAACCAGTGGAACTTGACAAGCCTGATCCATAAGCCACTCTGGCTGACTCCTGAATAGGTTTCCAGCGGAACATGTGTTCAGATCCTAAACCTTCCATCGCGTCTCTCATGCTAGGGCGGAAGTTGGAATGCATACCCATTCCGTTCATATCATGCATTTGTGAGTGCATGGAGTTGTGATGATATCTCGAAGGGTGGTGGGCGTGAGATGAGACGTGGCTTGCCAGATTTAAGTCATGAGTCATGCCCATTTTACTTGGGATCTGGCCATGTTCAGTCAAGTGAGAGTTTCTCAAATGATCTAAGGTATGCTCACTAATGATACCGCGTCCATGTGCTTGTCCATGAGCGATGCGCAACTCGTTTTCTAAGTCTTCAGCAGCTTTCATTGAAGAAAGATGATCCAAATGTCTGTGTTCATGTGCCCAGTGAGCGTTGTGCACGTGCTGGAGATGATGCAAATGTTCTTCAGCTGCTTTCATCTCTGGAGAAGTTTCCACAGATGACAACTTTTCGTGCTGCATCATTTGCTGTTTTTGGTGGTCTAAGATTGAGGTATGATCTACAGATTTTGCCAACATAATATTTTGATTGTTTTCGCCAAGATTGTGGACATGGATATGTTCTAACTGGTCTGCAGATTTAGGGATGCTATCAAGGTGTTTAATTTCAACAGCTTCCATTGGTTTCATATCCCAGTTTTCAGTAAGATGTTCTCCAAGCTCCGGTTTTAAATTTTCAGCAGCTTTTGCTAACTCTAATAAATGTTCTTTGTGCAATTCTTCTTTTTGTCTTCTGTCTGTATCTAAATGATCCGCAGACTTTGCAAGAAAGTCGATCATACCGTCATCAGCACTTTTTCTCTGTTCAAGATTATGTTCAATTTTGTCTCCTAAAGTTATCTCTTCAGCACTTTTTTGACGTTCACTGAAGGCATCTGAAGTCAGGGGTTTAATTATGGTACTTGTAGCAATAGGAGCCAGAGGGATAGTTTCTGAAGTTTTGAACGTAGGAATCTTTTCTACATCCAATTTGGTTTCTGTGCCGTCATCAACTGCTCTCATTGATGGTACCTGCATTATGTGATGCTCAGATTGGTCAGTCAACAAATCCATATTAACATCAGACCTTTTCTCTGATAGATGATGATCAACAATATTTTCTTTGTTTAATAAATCTTTGTTTTCTGTGATTAAACTGTGGTCTTCCAACTTCACTTCAGCACTTTTTTGTTGCTCATGAATTTTCTGGTTCTCGCTTCTCAAAGGTTCTTTGTTTTTAATGTGGTCTAAATGAACTTCAATCATTTCAGATGGAGCAGTATTCATGTCGTCTTGAACGTTGTGTTCGCTTAAATGTTCATTTGTGTCCTTGTTCAAGACTATTTCTGCGGCTTGATGTTTATGGGTTTCCAATGCTGCCTCCTGTGCAAGGCGCAAATTATTGACTTCAGATAACGCTGAATGTGAATGAACATTTTCTTCAGTTTTGTCGGCTATTGTAGTTGCTGCCTCTGATTGATCCAAATTTAACATACTTTCCTGGATGCTGGCAGCTTTAAAACTATCCTCGATAGTTTTCGCTATCTCAACATTTTTCTGAATATTATCCATAGCTTCTTTCCACTGGGCCATTCTCTCTTCTTCAGTTTTGGCTATGGTAACATGAACATCATGCATGTCCTCCGAGTTCCTTGTTGTTGTAGCGTGTAAACTCATCGATTCCAAGGTTCCAAAATTCTCATGGATATGTTTCAGAGCTTGTCTTGCTACTTCAATATCTTCATGCAGCTCAGTGTCAGATTGCGATTCATGGGCCGTTTTCATTTCAGTCTTCATTTCTATTTTCTTAAGATCTCTTTGTAAATTCTCTACTGCTTCTTTGGCCATCTTGATGCTAAGTTTCACATCATCTTCTGTGGTATGGATGTCAGAACCTTCATGAGCAGAACCTGACACGGACGTCCTGAGTTTGTCTTCATTGCAGAATTTGACCTTGACTTGTCGACCGCAGGATTCACTGGAGTCTGCTTGAGCTTTTTCTTCTTCAGAATCACGATACACTTGATACCCATATTTTTTCTTCACAATCAATGGCTTCTTCAAAGAGAAGCTTCTTCCTGTGGGCGTTGAAACTCCAGCGTCGATGTGTACATTTTGAAGTTCACTGTTTGAGACTCCGTTATTTGAAATGGAACTGGTGCTGATCTCCGATGGTGACTTCTTTTCTCTCTTGAGAGTGTCTGGTAAACTGGATTGTGCTTGAAGATTCCAGTCATGAGTTCGATCCGTGCTGACGGAGCCATCCCCGGGAAGGGCAGGGGCCGCAATGGCCAGAGCTACCAGAGCTGATACCACTACGAGTGTCTTCATTGTGTCTGAAGCCACGATTGATGCTGGTATCAAAATGTAAGGTTAATTTATACTAAATTATCATCAAGAGATGTGTTCGAACGATCGTAAAAGAAAACAAAACGTGCTTATAGTAACTGGCTCACGAATGCTGAGGCGACGCCTTCCGGTTCGAAACATTAACGCTTAACACGAATTATATCTGTCCTTAAAATAATATCACCCACATAGTAACTAATCTACCAATTTACTGCTATGTATTGAAGGGTGTCAGGACCTCACGGGTCCCTGGGTTCGATTCCCTGGTCCGAAAAACAACGCGTTTTTTTTCATCTGGAATTTGTCTGTAGCGGACCCCAAATAAGATGGGACAAGGGCAGGAAGATGATGAATTTGTCTGTAGCGGCTCAGAGTCTTGATTTGTACCTCGTTGATGATTCTAGGTATGTAAATATCTTGTATATGGGGTGACCCATGTATAAAATATTTAAATATACCTAACTGTCCAAATATCGGTGTACTATAGGTACATCAACTTCTGCCCTAGCCCTCGGGTAATATATATTAGCGTGATGTAATGTTAAAGTTTATGTATATATGTTTTTTTGAGTTTAGAAATTATCAAGTGGCTTCTCCCGCTCCTAGGACGGAGCGACAGGGCGTGTCAGACTTTTACTGACTAAAACCCACCTGTGTCCTTCATTTGCCCTTTGCGTTCCAGGGCCACAGTAACTCATTCAAAAAATCCCGTGGAGCTTAAGTAGGTAAAGATAACTTTTTTTTAAAGTGAGAAATCATCCAATGTCATCTCCTGCTCTAGGGTAGAGCAAGCGGTCGTGTCAGACTTTTACTGACTAAAACTACACCATGTATCCTGTTGCCCTTTGCGTGCTAGGACCACAAGTTTCCTTTTCGGAAAATCCTCATAACTACTTAATTATTTTAAACATCAATTTTCATAACATATTAAAGAAGTAAGTAAGTATAATGAACGCGTAAATCAGGTGACAACGTTAGTCTGAAATACTTATGTACTATAAAACTTGATTCTTAACAGCAACTACCACTATTTTAGAGTATATTTTCGCACTATTTTAAAACATATTTGAGAGCCGTACAAATAGGCATAGTTTTTTATGTAGGTTTCAATAGCATATCATCATCTTCCTGCCCTTGTCCCATCTTATTTGGGGTCGGCGCAACACGTCTTTTTCTTCCATTTTATCCTATCAACTGTCATGCTATCCCTAACTTCTTTTCCTTTCATATCCATTAAACTATAATTTAGGTGTCTTCAAGGCTAGAGTGAATAGACTCTTAATAAACTAGTGCGCCTGACCATCAATGATTGCATCTCCGCTTACCATCAGGTGGGATCGCAGTCAGGCACGGGTTTATATCAATTTAAAAAAATAAAAAAAAATCATTGTTCACACAATCCATCCATTTTTTCTTTGGCCTCCCTCCCCCTCTCCACAGGTTTCGATAGCATATATCTACCGATTAATGCGCCTACTAACCGGATAGGTCCAACTAACATTTATATCTACGAGGTTCGTTCCCCAAAAGAGCATCTCTGACTCTAATCTCCATAGCGTCACCTTAAAATTAAAAGCTTTTACTTTCTCTCGCAAAAGGCTACTGAAGGAACACAAGTGGACGTTTGTCAGTAAAAGTTTGAGACATTTGACATTTCCCATAAAAATATATAATATTGGTAATCAATTGGACGCACCTGATCGGACGATCCTGATTTCACTCAAAAAAAGTAGTAACGCCATGTGGGTTACCATGACGTTCAAAGTAAGATTGTTTCAATCTTATTTCAGTGTGGGTAAGAGACAGAGCTATACAGGTTGTCGAGCGCCATCTCTTACCCACATGGAAATGTCAACAAATTGTAGGGGCCCAGCAGGGTCGAAGCCTACTGAGGCCACGGGTAGTGTGAAAGTGAAACCCGGGGCCCTGGGACGAAGGCAAAGAAGGAACACGAGTGGGTTTTTACTCAGTAAAAGTCTGACACTATCTCCCGCCCCGCCCAAGAGCGGGATTTGTCATAAGCTGATTTTCCCAGCCAATATAAAAAAAACCCAAAATGGAATAAGAATAAAACAATCTTACTTTAAACGTCCTACGGGGTTACCATGCCGTTCAAAGTAAGATTATTTCATTCTTATTTCAGTGTGGGTAAGAGACAGAGCTATACAGGTTGTCTAGCGCCATCTCTTACCCACTCTGGAAATAAGAATGAAACAATCTTACTTTGAAGGTCATGGTACAGGTTATGGTAACCCGGCAGCAATGACGGTTCATAAAATCCTCGTTAAAATTCGCAACTTTATAAATAGCTTCAAGTTTTTAAGACCAACTTTTGAAAAACATAACTTGAATGCATGTAAATTCATATAGATATATTGCTGTGATAACTAATATAATTATATAATATTATAAAACAAATGTATATAATTATATTAATCCATACTAATATTGGTGTAGCAGTGGTAACGACCCTTACTTACGAATTGTAGGTCGCGGGTTGAAACTCAGCCAGGTGCATTACTTTGTGTAATTTATTTCATCACTACTGCTCTCAAGACGGTGAAGGAAAACATCGTGAAGAAACCGGCATGTCCTAGAACCAAAAATTCGAGGACATGTGACATCCAACAACCCGCACTAGGCCCGCGAGGTGGATTACGGTCCTTTCCCACTACTAGAGAGAGGAGGCCTGAGTCCCAGCAGTGGGAACATTAAAAGGTTAATTATGCTATACTAATATTATATAGCACGGAGTAATCTTGAACTCTAAGGCAGGACATAGGCTATTTGTTATCTGTTTCGTACTTCGAATTTACGTCTGCAATCACCGACATTCAAAAGCTAGTATATAATGTTTTCCATGGTGCAATTTATTATTCCTCCAGAAAACCTCAGTAATGACAAATGCGAGAGATGCTCTTTCGCATTTGTAAGCTTTTCACTCCAATGTGACGATTGTTCATGACCGATCTGCGCATTAGAAAGAAGAAAAAGAAAGAAAACATGTTTATTCTGCCTAAATATAATGTCTTACTTAAAAAACTAGGTAAGTGCAAGTCGGACTCGCGCTCTGAGGGTTCCGTACAAACTTACATAAGTAAACAGTTCAATTCCCGAATGGAGTCTTGATATTTTTCCGAACCGCAAAAAAAAAAAAATTTAAGTAAACAGTTCAATTTCCGAATGGAGTCTTAAGTATTTTTCCGAATCGCAATTTTTTTTTTGTTTATTATACAACAGATTTACAGTTTTCAGATTTATTCCCACATCTGTGCTGTAAAACATTGCTTTATGCCAAATTTCAGGATTCTGGATCAACGGAAGTACCGTATGAATTTTAATTCCCTCGAAAATGTTGAAATATAGGTTTTTTGCGACATAAACGGCCGTTTTTTTTTTCAGTTATCTAGGAAACCTGTTTTTTTTTTTACAGTTTCAAGAGACAGCAGACTTGAGTATATATATGGTTTTAATTTCAACTCGATACCTCTACACGTTCCCAAGATAAAGGGTCTTGACAGACAGACGGTCGGACAACAAAGTGATCCTATAAGGGTTTTTTTTTTTATTGGGTGGGAAAATCATCCTAATGACATCCCCGCTCTTGGGCGGAGCGGGAGATAGTGTCAGACTCTTACTGACTAAAAACCCACTCCTGTTCCTTCGTTGCCTTCGTCCCAGGGCCCCGGGTTCCGCTTTCACACTACCCGTGGCCCCAGTAGGCTTCGACCCTGCTGGGCCCCTACGATTTGCTGACATCTCCTTGAGGCGCGCGTGGAACAAAACGCGCCGTCGACGACTTGGGCTCGGTCCGGACGGTTACCGGACGGTCGGACGGCGAGCCACCCATTGCTCGCCGTCTGCAAGCCCGCGCCTACGGTGGCCGGAAATCGGGATCGGAATCCCGGCGGCGGTTGGAGCGTAAGGACCGTTGCCTCACGCGATCGGCCGCCTCCTTAGCTAGCATTACTGCTTCGCAGAAGGAGGCGACCACCTGCCACTCCTCCTCGCTCCGGAGCATGGCCTGAACCAAGGCCCGGCGCGAGAGATCACCGCCGCCGATTGCCCCCACGAGGACACGGCGTTGCTCTGCCCAAGCGGGGCACACCTCCACCGTGTGCTCTACCGTGTCCTCCGGGTGGGCCACACAGTGGCGACACCCGGGCGTCGGTTCCGCACGAATCCGGTGCAGGAACCTCCCGAACTTACCGTGTCCGGTGAGGACCTGCGTCATGCGGAATGTGAGGACGCCGTGAGGTCTTTCCAACCACGCCTCAAAGAGGGGACTTACCGCCATAATTGTGGCGTGCCCAGCACGGGGTCGCCATTTCACCATGAGAACTCGCCGGAGCTCTGTCCGCCATGCTGCGACTTGTCGCGGCAGCGGAGTTTCGCCCCGGCGTTGCATCTCCATGCGATCCTATAAGGGTTCCATTTTTTTCTTTTGAGGTACGGAGCCCTAAAAAAAAAAAAAAAATACTTTGCCGAGTCATTTTCGGTGTTTCTTCTCTGAGTTTATGGATTGGATAGAAAATACCGACCTTATTTGATTAAACATCGCCCAAGACAAAGAATGAGTATCGTGATTCGTGGATGCATTGACAAATATATAACCAATAGCATATTTCTTATTTAACTTAAATTGTGTTTTATAGGCTGAACTATTTTACTTTTTTCGCGCTTTCCTGTAAAGTTTATTTTTAAGCCCTTACTAGGTTTGGGGCAGCCGAAATTCCTTTAAACATACCTAAAAATCGAGAAAATTCTTAATATTCTTAAGTACTGATAACAGGAATCATCTACTTGTCAAGACATCAATTTTAAAGACGAAGTCTGTATTTACGTGTGTGTATGTTTGTTACTCTTTCATGCTGAAACGGCTGAACGGATTTGGATAAAATTTGTCACACGGGTAGACCGTGTCCTGAATAGGTCATTATAATACTTTTTATCCCAGTAGTTGGTTTCCTTGGAGTAGGGTAGAGCAGAATAGAGTAGTCAGTGGACGGGAGCCAAGCCGCGGGCAAAAGCTAGTTTTATATATAAAATTACGCCTAAATTTTTATTGACATTCCCCTAACTATATTATTTTTTCATCTATCAATCCTAAACTTTTTAAAACATAAACCTTAAAAGTATATCTTGCCAGTTTGCAAGTTAGTAGTATTAATGTGACTTCCATGGTCGCCACACTACCTAATTTATAAAAAAATTAACCAATAAAACCTTTGTACTTCCTTCATAGCAAATGGAATTTATGGAATTGGGTTTAAATAACACAAGATCATAAGTAACAGTAAATAGCTATATATGTGATCTGATACTAATCTAATGAATGTCTACATTTTCAAGAATGAAATCAATTAGAAAGAATGAATTAATTAGAAGAATTATACTTTTTTTTTAAGTCTTTTTCAGTTGCTAAACCATCAATCTAAATTGTATTATTATTTTTTTACAAAAAGAACATAGTAGTAACGTGTTTATTACTCCTTCACTCTCAAACGGCTGAACGGATTTGAATGAAGTATAACACAGGTAAAATATGTCCTGTAATAGCACATAAGACTCATTTTATCCCATTGTATGTTTCCTTAGGATAATTATCTATTTTGATACGGACAAAGCCGCTGGCAGAAACTAGTCTATACTAATATTATAAAGAAGAAAGATTTGCATTTTCGTTAGTAATAAATAAACTTAAAAACTACTGTATTTTTAGGACAGGAAAATGGGTATACAGAATAAGAGGAATAGAGAGAAGAGAGAAACGAGGGAAAGGGGAGGAGAGGAGGAGTGATATAGGCTTATTTTTTCCCACAGGCGAAGCCGCTAACAGAAGCTAGTCTATCATAAAATTTATTTTTATAAAAAGACAAACACACGTTTTGTCATTATTAATATTAATTATAATTAGACTAACACTGCACTTCTGTGCAGTCTCTACGTAATGTAATGAAGAGTTTGCACATTTTAATTCTCCGATACGTGCTCGTTTTACTTACTTGTAATTCTGTAATAATTGACAAATTATTACGTCATACTGTGTGGTATGCATGCATCGTTGTTTCCGTATTACAAGATTGTTTTAGGGTTTCGTACCCAAAGGGTGAAAACGAGACTGTCCGTCTATCTGTCACCAAGCTGTATCTCATGAACCGTGATAGCTAAAAAACACAAAACACATCATACACACACAAAAACAACAATCACAAAATTTCAACAACAATCACAAAATTTCAACTAGATAGTTGAAATTTTGTGATTGTTGTTTTTGTGTGTGTATGATGTGTTTTGTGTTTTTTAGCTATCACGGTTCATGAGATACAGCTTGGTGACAGATAGACGGACAGTCTCGTTTTCACCCTTTGGGTACGAAACCCTTCACCTTCACTAATGATTTATTTCTGTTTCCCCTATAACTACGACAGACTAAAATAAATATTTAAGTGGTGCTCCTATACAATAAACGTGATTTTTTTTTGCGTTTTTAGGGTTCCGTACCTCAAAAGGTAAAAACGGAACCCTTATAAGATCACTTTGTTGTCCGTCTATCTGTCTGTCAAGACCCTTTATCTCGGGAACGCGTTGAGGTATTGAGTTGAAGTTAAAACCATATACTAAAGTCTGCGGACTCTTGAAGCTGTTAAAAAAAGTCAAACTAGTAGATAACAAGAAAAAAGATACTTCGGTTTATGTGGCAAAAAACGTACATTTCGACACTCTCGAGGAAATCAAAATTTATAGGATACTTCCCATTGACCCACAATCCTGATATTTGGCATAAAGCAAGGTCTTATAACGTTACTTCGTTATTACGTCTTTTTTTTTTGCGGTTCAGAAAAATATTGCGGGACTCTATTCCGGAATTTAACTATTTACATTGGTAAGTTTGTACGGAACCCTCAGGGTGCGAATCCAACTCGCACTTGCTCAGTTTTTTGCTACGGACGGTACAGAACCCTTCGTGAGCGAGTCCGACTCGCACTTGACCGGTGTTTTAAGTAATACTAGCTTTTTTTTTACTCGCTCACTTGGCATATACTATGCATTTTTTACACAATGTTAGGCATAGATTCTTGATGACTCAATAATAATAATATAATAATAATTGCCGTTCTATTCTGAATTAAGTCCCTTTTTCTTCTTTTTTTTTAAATAATGTCTGTTAATATTGTGACACCCTATTGATTTTAAGCTTCTACTATAATTTTATTTAGCATAATCGGCCTTTTAATTTTCCCACTGTTGGGACTCAGGCCTTCTCTCTAGGAGAGGGAATGGGCCGTAATCCACCACGTGGACCCGGTGCGGGTTGGTGGATGTCGCATGTCTTCGAATTTTTGGTTCTATAATTCTCTATAAATAATAATTACCTAAGTATATTATTAAAATATTAAAAGTCTATAAATTTATTTACGGTGTAGGTACAATAAAGACTAACCTACTCGGTTACTTCCAGATTAGTCCCATTTTTTTTAAATCCAGTTCTGGTAATGGAATCCGTGAGAAGAGGGAACTCCTCAAATATTCTAGGCACTACATAGTGATTTTGGTATTTTCATCGATAACATAAGCATTTATAGTCAAAAAGTAACATTTGATGAAGTGGAACTGATGAAGAAGACCAGGAATGGCCAAAGGAACTTCATACTCAAAATTAAGAACTGCGGTTGTCCCGTGAACTGATCCCGTGAATATCCTCGCCTACTGGTACAGTGACCAGCTTAATGTAGTAAGATGGGAAAATGTATATTCAGATGAATATTCTTTAAAGTGTGGAGTCAGGCAGGGCGGGCGGACTTAGCCACGACTCTTTAATATCTATGTAAACCATCTGGTTGAGGAGCTCAGCAGCATGCATGTTGGATGCCATATTGATGGCATGGTGCTGCGGAGCCCCTCAGTTGGTTGTCTTAAACAGCTGTTGAAGGTGTGTGAGGCTTATGCTGTGGAACATGGCCTGAGGTACAACGAAGGTATAAATGAATTCATGTTATTTAAGTTTAAAAACAAAAACGATATCATTATACCAGCTATACTACTCAACGGTGTGCCTCTAAGTTGTGTTGCACAGTTTAAGTATCTAGGACACATTGTAACTGAAAATTTGAGCGGTGAATCAGACATTGAGAGAGAACGCAGAACATTTCGTTCCTTAGCTTACAACACCGCTCAAGTCGAAAATTGGCAGTTTTCACATTTGAATGCCTTTTGATGGAGCTACTCATTGCGCGTCTTACCATTGGTCACATGATATCGATTTCAGCCAATCAGAACCCATAATTCGAAAAATAGTGACAGCGTGCAAGTCAGCTGGCCTCTCAACACCGCACAGTTTTTTTTCGTTTTCTGTAAAGTTGGTAAAAATGACTTATGCGGTGTTGTTAGCTAAGGGACGATTTTCGGTGCGTGGTAATATGTTTATGTGTTTCACACAGGTTTGCCAGATATTTGACACGAGCAGCCTGTGGTCAAACTACACAAAAAGCCTAAAACGCCTTACGCATCCAGTATAATAATGTATTCAGGGCTCTGTTTAGGCTCCCTCGACATTACATACTTAGAGCATGTTTGCTGATGCCAACGTAGATGAATTTTATACAATTATGCGCAAAAAAGTTGCGTCGGTGGTGCGACGAATACGGGGGAGCCCGAACAACGTATTGAAGATGATTGGCGAGAGAACTGACACTGTTCTGCTCAGTAAGTTCACTGAACTCATGGTGTTGCGAGACCGGTGAGCCTACTGTACAGGGGTGGGTAGATGGTGTTTCTGGAACTTTCTTACTGGTTTATTACTAACATTAGTTATACCTTATAAGTTAAATTATTGTTAGCAGCAACTTTTATGGACTGTTTTGTCTGTTTTTTTTTATCATAATAAACGTGTCAGCAAACATAACCCTTCTTTTGGCACAGTCGGCTTCCTTACCGTACACCTAGTATAGGGCAATTAGTTCCTCACGTATTTGAATGAGACAAAGAATAATAATCATAATAAAACGATCAGGCCGTCAGCAAACTTTTTTTTTGTAAAACGATGCGCCACACTAGGAATTAATCCTGTATCGTGAGTGCATTTAAAACATGTAAGCTCTCATACACAAGACACCCAGGCCATACAAATATTTGTTCCATGCTAGAATCGAATCCACGACGGGCAGCGCAGCAGTCGCCCGTGCCGTGATACCCTAATCATCTATATATCTCTATTCGCCGTCATCTCAATAGTCGCCTCCTTTTTAACTTCCATGGTGGGCTTACAAAATGTCGTTTTTGTTGTACCGTATGGTTTCCAGACGTAAGGAATAGCACCATCCCATCGCTTGCCGAGGGTGTCGTAAGAGGCGACTAAGAGAAACACCAGAGAATGGGCAGAAGCAATCTCTGTGCATCGCAACAATCACACTGCGATCGCCAACCCGCTTGCCAAGCGTGGCGATTATGACAAAACCTCCCCAAATGGCCCCTACCGCCCGGCAGCCTGTCTACCCTTAACTCCGATAGCGGTCAAGGTTACGGCGAGGCAAGGGGTGCTAAGAATCTACGGAAGAGATACCGCAACCCAATTTAAAAACGATGGCACTGAAACATGGCCACTTACAATGGGCTCCATCAGAAGACTTAAATTAAAGTCACCCAAAGTACAATTGAAAGGGCTATGCTCGGAGTTTTCTTGTGTGACCGCATCAGGAATGAAGATATCCGCAAGAGAACCAAGGCCCATAGCCCGAAGAATAGCCAAACTTAAGTGACAGTGGGCAGGGCGCGTTGCTCATAGAACCGATGGTTGGTGAGACCCAAAGGTTCTAGAGTGGCGACTGCGCACCAGAAGACGCAGCGTTGGAAGGCCTCCCACAAGGTGGACCGATGATCAATCTAAAAACGATAACACACATTCATCATCATTTTAAAGTAATCCGGGCCACTGTGTCACTTGGATAATTTATCTAATGAGCAAAAATATTTAAAAGCTGTGCCATTTCCAAATAATATACTTTATGTTAAATTATTTTACGCATCTAAAATAAACGTGGATAGTTCAAAGATAATTTGTTTGAACCTAATACTGTATCAAGACGTAGGTTTAAGAAGATTGAAGACTCGGGGTACAATCATATGACACTTTATATTTACTGGACTCCTGTTACATCGTCTATCCAAACACTTCTTTTCCTATTGAAGGCAAACCTATTCATATTTTTCTAATCAGCCAGAATGCTAACAAAAAACGTTTCTCTTGCGATCGCTTTCGAATCACAGTACCTACCACAATTGAATGTACAAATCTATATATATAAAAGGAGAAACCGACTGACTGACATATCAACGCACAGCCGAAACTACTAAAACTAGGAGCGTGAACTTTTGCACAAAGATTCTTTTTGTGATGTAGGAAAGAATTAAGAGAGGGTTTTCCAAAATTCACCCCCTAAGGTGATGAAACAATAAGTTTGTATGGAGAAAACAATTTTACGTGGGCAAAACCGTTGGCAGAAGCTATTAAGGCGTATAGTCCCTTGAACATCTGGCCGGCCAGCTACTCCCGGATAGAGCTCCTTTCTTTGCGAAATATTGATTGATTTACATTTTTGTGTGTATATTTCTAAACATCAAAGCCGTTTGAAAGGAGTAGGGAAAATAAGCGAAAAAATAACATGTCTTAATTTTTTTTTTGCAAAAGTAAAAAAAAAGAAAAAAAATCATATGTTGATAATGTTGTACATGAATCTATGATAAACATTTTTTTTTTCAAACCTAGCCGTTACCGAGGAGTCGGCTTCAGAAAGTCTCTTCTCAGGAGTTAGGGTCTTAATAACTAATCGTAGTTCGTAGCCCGTAGCTGTACTACGGAGCTACACGCTACGAAGGCCTACGAATTTATGTATGACCTACGATAACTTAACCGATAACCAAAAAGAACAACCATTAGGGTTTTGGACGCTGGTTTAAAGTCACAGGATGGAAGAGCTCATGACTTGAAAAATAACAGCAGCATGGTGGCAGCAGCAGCAGTCGATTTTTTATGCAACGTTAACCGAAGTCGGTCTGTCTTTGGGTGGCCATCCTAACATACCGAGATACATCTGTGCCTCAGAAAACAAGTTAAGCCGTTGGAACCGCTTGTCTATTTTAGATTTTTAACAGTCGTTACGAATAGCCAGAAGTCTTACCAAGGGGTTTTCGTGTTACCCAATTAGTAAGTTGTGGAGGTGAAATAGGCAGTCGCTCCATGTAAAGTGCTGGTATTCAGCTTTATATGATTAGACTGGAAGCTGACCCGATAGAGTTGGGAAAGTGTTCGGCAGATAGATAGGAAACGCCACAAAGTAATTTATATGTATAAAAATTAATCCTACTTTTTTTGTTTGTTATAAACTAATGCTTGACTGCGATCCCACCTGATGGTAAGCAGTAATGCAATCGTTGATGGTGAGGCGCACTAGTTTATTAAGAGCTTATTCACTCTAGCCTTGAAGACACCCAAATTATAATTGGATGGGAAGACCTCAGTAGGCAAACTGTTCCAGTCCTTCGATGTACGCGGTATAAACGACGAGGGGAAACTCTTAGTGCAGACCGTAGAGGTTTTAACAACGTAAGGGAGGTTTCGTACATCACAGTGGGTTATCCGATGGTAGAAATGAGATGGCGGAATCAAGTCATGCAATTCCCGCGCACACTCTCCAAAATGCCCCTATTCCCCATGCCCACTTCATCACGCGTGAACGGCCGGACCTATTTCTCTAATCCTTTTTTTGCTGTGTTTCGGTTCTTATGATAGAAAAAAAATTAAGAAAATTGCACAAAAAAATCAAAAAAACACAGGATGGAGGAGCTCATGGCTAGAATGCAACACCAGTCGATCTGCCGATAGCTCATGGGCCGAACGACTCATAGGTAAGTCTGGACAACGTCTGTCGGGTCAGCAAGTACTTATAGATTTATCACAGGATCATAAAGAGATTAGGAATTATATTGGCTAGGAATTAAAATAACATTAAAATTACAAATATACTCGTATTATTAAAACCCAACATAATTTGGGAATTAATCAAATTAGCATATAAAATTAATTAAATTAAGAATCGGGAACACATGTGGCTCTTATATACGATGTAATAGAGACGAGTCTTATACTTTTCTTTTGTCTATGACTGCAATAAATAAAGTCTAAAACTGTTCCCGGACCGTTACTCTCACTAGATTCGGCACTGGATAGTCTCTAGAAATGACGTGATGGTTTCCTCGATGCAGCTCTGGATAATCTTCTGACACTTTGTAATGGCTAACTGCACGTGCCGTGTCTATCCAGATGGTGTTCCTCTTGTTTCTCAAATTACTTTCGTTCATACAAGCTGCTTTGTATTCAGAAATAGGCTCGAGGGCTTCCTTCATGCCATTCTCTGTAACAGGGACTTCACAGCTACGTCGTTCTTGAAGCTGGTTTTCAGTTGGTGTAAGATGTTGGCTGGATGAAGGCAATCCCACGTTTGCCAAATCGAAGGTGCTTGCAAGCTGGTCAGCGTCAGTGTCTATAATCAAATCTTCATTGCACTCAGGTTGACTATCGATTAGTTTCGAAGACGCATCCTCGGAAAGTGACACCAACGCCACTTCACAAGATGATGGAGTTTCGCCATGCCATATATTTTTCCCTTTAGAATTTAGAGAATGATATATTTCAGTTTTTTGTGATGTAATTTCCTTAGCGTCCTCTATCGGTGCCATGAGAACAGAACCGATTGCAGTAATAAGTATGAACGTTATCTTCATTTTGATTTGATTAAGATACTTTATGAGATAATGATTTATGAACAGCGATAACGCCCTTATTTATAGAAAGGTAGCGCTTTTCTTATATGCTTGTAGTCATACAAACGTGTCTATCTGTGATGCGTCATTTATCTAGTCTCATAGAATTGATTAAGGCACATTTGGCTATGCATCCTATGCTTTGACAGCTAGTACTATCTTACAAATTAGGTATTTTATATAATGATATTAAAGTTGATGTAGGGCAGTTGTGGTGCAATAGAAACGGTCTCGAATTACCTTGGACCTAGACAGGCATGCACTGGACTTTGTGCTACTCCATCACGATATTAAACTTGTTTTACAACGTTGATAGAAAACATCCTGAAAAATTAATTACAGGTAGTTATGATCCTGAAAGTTTAACTGACGACCGCGTCTTACCAAGAAGTATCGTGTTACCAGCAGCTCCATGTAACATACTGGTATGTATGAGATGTATGCGGTTGGAAAAAGATGTCCGCTGTTGGACATAGGTCTCCCCAAGCATTGCCACAACGACCAGTCCTGTGCGTCTTAATCCATCGGATTCCCGCGACCTTTGCCAAATCATCGGTCCACCTTATAGGAGGGAGTGACAAATATGCTCTGACCCCATGGAATGGGCCCTAGTAGACCCATAGATTTGTAGGAGACCTTTCAATCAACTAAAACTGATAAATTAAAACCTGCCAACTAGAATGTAAGTTTAGTGTGTAAGGATGTTTGATGTCTGTTTAGTGTAAAGTGTAGAAATGTCTACTGGGCAATTAAGTACATTTAATGCTAAAACAAAATATTGAGGTATTTATAATTTTTAATTGAAACAACATTACACTAGGTTACAATTAGCTTAACTAATGCACTATGAAGTTCACTATTGGTGCGTGACGTGACTGGTTTCTTGGTTCAAGTGCTCGTGAGTGAGTAGCTCCTGCTGGTCGTGTTGCTCGTGCTGCGCGGGTTCATCCACCTGGCGGTACGAGTCAGCAGAGGCGGTGGCTCCAGTAGCAGCAGCAGCAGTGGAGTAGGCAGATGCGGCATGAGCCTGAGACTCTACCATGTGTCCAGGCACTATTGAGGGTGAACAACTGAACAGCAGGGGAACACTGCAGCCTCCGACGTTAGCGTTGGGGAACACGCCAAGAGCAGTCCCGGACGTAGCCTGAGTGAGCACGCGAGATCCCACAGCAGACAAGGCGGGAGATATACCAGAAATACCAGCGGCGCCGTATCCTCCTAGTCGCGCCATCGGTACGTGCCCCTGCGTGAGGTCCATGTCAGAGAAACCCAACAGTTCAGGCTCTGACTCGTCCACGGAGCGGTAGTGTGGCGCGGCGTATCCGTACTGTGGCACAGCTGCATACCCTTGGTAGGACGGTGCGGTGAAGGCTGCAACTGGCACAGAGCTGACGGGCACCTGCACGGTGCTGGCGGAGGCACACGGCGAGACATACTGCGGCAGATACGGCGCGCGCCGCTCCCGCAGGAATTCTTCTATTTGCTGCTTGTTCACGTACCGCGGCTGTTCCCCTTCGTAAGTAGGGGCCCCAGAGACCGACAGGACGATGACGGCGAAAAAACCAGAGAATACTATCGACTTCATGGTAACTGTGTGTTGTGCTGTGACCACCGAGACACTAACCTTTATACACAAGTTACAAGCGAGTTTTTGATCAAATATAACTTAGGTTGCAATCTACAAAGTTCCTATAATAAACAACTTGACCGAGATATTTCTGCAAACTCAGATGCTTGATCTCGCCAAAGAAGAATTGGGCCACTCAATACTAACAAAACTTACGATTTCATGTGTAAATTGTTTGCATGGATCAATGCGTAAATGCGTAACAATACGCAATTCTGGAACCAGGGGCGCCGACTCCATGGGTGCTCGGGCACCCATGAGAAATAAACAGTGGGTACCGAGCACCCCTGAGAATAGACATCAAGAAGCAGATTAGTAATCAAATATTTTAGGGATGGGCGTTTTTTCATTACCCGACGACCTGTTTAGCGAAATGGTTAAAAGCGCCAGTTGAGACGCAAGGGTCGCGGGTTCGATTCCCGCACCAACACAAATATATGTGATGGTCTGGGTGTTTGTGATACCTTCATTGTTCCTGGTTTCTATAGTACAAGGGAAAACCGTAGTTTGGGACCAGGACAATGTATGTGATGTTGTCCCAAGTTATTATTTATTATTATTACGCATTATAAGTACGTAAGTAGGTAATTTATTTATTTGTCGGTCGATCAGTGTGCATTTCTCTTCTCACATTTCGCCACTTTTTTGAGTCATCAAATGAGCATGAACACCCATGAGTTTTTCTAAAAGCCGGCGCCCCTGTCTAGAACAACAACGTACACTAACACAAACAAGTTTCTTTTTTTTTCGGGTGAGAAAATCATCTAATGACATCCCGCGCTCTTGGGCGGAGCGGGAGATGGTGTCAGACTTTTATTGACTAAAAACCCACTCCTGTACCTTCTTTGTCATTTTTCCAGGGCCCCAGGGATCTCTTTCGCATCACCCATGGCCCCAGTAGGCTTCGAGCCTGCTGGGCCCCTACGGTTGCTGACATGTCCTTGAGGCGCGCGTGGAACAGTACGCGCCGCTGACGACTTGGGTCCGGTCCGGACGGTTTCCGGACGATCGACGTAAGCCCGCGCCTACGGTAAACGCAAACAGGTGGTTTTTTATTCTCATGAGACCGGAAATATTTATAAGAAAGAATTAATAAACGTAATAACAATTCATAATTTTGGGAACATCGTTATGATGTTACACCGAAAAATTCTTGGCCAGTTAGTCTATCGGATCCAGTTACTCCGATGAACCTTGACCTGATTCATTCAATCTATCTTTTCAATTATTATCCGCCGGTAGATAAAACTGATTACAATTCTTGCTGACTGCTTGGTCGCATAACCATGACTTTTTCTTGTGCTCGTACAAATACGAGATAAGAAGAATTGACCCTGCGATCCGAGTACAACTCTTTCGAATTGTGCCCGACTGTTGGCCATAAAATATTTAACTAGCAGCACCTCATGTCACTGGCGAAGTGTAGGTGTACTAGATACTTTTCTCTCTATCCTTCAAGAACTACATGCGTGATGATGCGTCACACGCTTTACAATTATATATACATTTTATTTATACATTTCGTAATTGTGCTGAGAAAACACTGCTCAAACTGGATTAAGTACAGGGTTCTACGTTACAACTACGAACTTCCAATCCCGTTTCATTATCATTATTTCAGCCGAAAGACGTGCATTGTTGGACATAGGCCCAAGTGTCTTTACAACGAACGGTCTTGTTCGTCTCACATATATTGGATTCCCGCGACCCTCACCAGGTCATTGGTTCACCTTGTGGGAAGGGCGGCCTTCCAACGCTGTCGCCACTTCAGATACTAGCCTTGCCGATAAATAAATTAACCAGGGTTATCCCTTGGGTACACTTGTATAGCATGTTCAGGGATAATCGTCGGTTGGTACTACGTTACATGAAAAGTATCTAAGGGCTCTCTACGAGTTGGCTTCGGTCCGGGGCCCCAGGGTCCTGATATATATGAAGAAATCAATTACATATTTCTGTAACTTGGTATGCACAAACACTTTACAATTCAACAAAATTAGATAATGATTTTTACCCGACTACGACAAAGCCAAAGGAGGGTTATGATTTTGACAGGCTATGTATGAATGTATGTTCATCTGTTCCCTCATAGCTCCTAATCTTCTAATCGGAAATCGATATATGAGGTATCGTTAGAACCGTCTTAATTATCCGCTAAACACAGACTACGTGAAGTGTCACAAAACTCGATATGGCGCTCTCTAGCGGACAAAAAGTAATGTGATAAAAAAATAAAAGTAGAGATAAATACGCCGTGTTTGGCATCATTTGAAAGGGCTTCACTTGTCACATTTCCAAAATATTGCTCAAATTTAAATGGCACCTTCTAGCGGACAAAAAGTCATGTGTTAAAAAAAAATGTTAAGATAAATACACCGTGTTTGATATCATTTGAAATGGCTTCACTGGTACTTATCAAAAAATATCATCAAAATTCAATGTGGCGTCCCTTAAGTGGACAAAGTTTTGTGTTAAAAAAAAAGATAAATACGTCGTGTTTGGTGTCATTTGAAAGGGCTTTAGTTGTACATACCAAAATAAACAGTATAGAAGCATAGTGATTTAACACATAAATCGAATCTAGTCTCGAAGATTTTTCTGCATCGCAAAAAAGTATTTCTAGTGACGTAACAGCAAAATAGGTTTCACAGTTTTTCATATATTTGTACTGTGAAACCTTGCTTCATGACAAATTTCAGGATTCTAGGTGACCGAGAAGTAGATACTCTATAGATTTTAATTTCCTAGAGTGTCGAAATATGCGCCTAAACGGAACATAAATGGCCTTATCATGAGATTGCGTTGATTTAGAAGTTGGATTTTTTCACTGTTGCTTGGTGTAACAGACCTAAGTATTTGATAATAATTGCAGCTTCATACTCCTCGCATTCCTGGGAAAAAGGGCATTGATAGACGGACACGGGCAACAAAGTGATCCAATAAAGGTTCCATTTTTGCCGACTCAGGTACGGCACCCTTAAAACACATAATAATCGAATCTTCCAAGCGTGTTTACATCTAATAACACGTGTTACTGAGCCATGGTCCACGGCTAGAAAACATTCATCAGCTATAGTTTAGAAGTTCCAAGGTTCAAATTCCGTATTGCATAGTATAGCATTCCATAATAGTCACGTACATATGTTGCCTGCGGAATTAAATATTGGAGAGTCATCAAAACTTGTACATGCTTTTAGAAGTAAATGTAACAAATTATATTTATTGAATACCAGGTGGTGCCCGCGACTTCGTCTGTATCAGTAAAACAGGACAATTGGTCACAATTTCAGGAAGTTTTTTTTTACGCTATATTCTTATTATTTTTCTAAAATGCCTACTCTCTTTGTTACATCAGCCATCTACCCGTCCGAAAGTCCCGTCAAAGTCGGTCTAACCATTTAAGAGATTAGCCGAAACAAACAGACAGACAAAAAATTAAAAAAATTGCGTTTCTTGGTATCAAAAAAAATACATTTGGTAAAAAAATAATTTCATATTACAAACACACACTTCAATCTTATATGTGTAGATTTGTACTCGCCCTACATTTTATGTGTGCCAGTTATAGAGCCGCGCACAGGTCTTTTTAACCGACGTCACGAAAAGGAAAAGGTTCTCAATTCAGTTGTATTTTTTATGTTTTGTAACTTAGAACTCCATCCCTTATGATTTGGGAATTATATTTTTTCTATCCGAAAGGCTGATTGGTCATTTTGTATTAAAATCCAATTTCAGTGATGGGCTTCATGAATAATTGAAGGAATTCAAATGTTTTGATATTTCTGTCAAGAACTCTGCTTGAGCTCACATTCAAAAACTATCACCAGACTGATAAAGAAAGCCACAAATGGCAATGGACCTTCAAAAACGTTTCATTATAGTTAAAGGACTATATCGAAACAATTTTAAACTATTCTGATGAAAATTGTACCATCGAACTAATCTTATGATAAAGCCGGAAAATAGGCACGAGATCTCCTCCAGTCAGATTATTTCTTCTTTTTGTGAAGTCGGTTAAAAAAGACCTGCGCGCGGCTGTATGTCTGGCACACATAAAATGTAGGTCGAGTACGAATCTACACAATCATATAAGATTAAAGTTGAAGTGTCTGTTTGTAATATCAAAATATGTTTTTTTACTAAATTCATATAAAATTATATTCGTTACCCATGTAGTTGGCAAATATAGGAGTTAATATGACGAAAAAAATATACAAGATAATATGTAGGTACAATTTTGATTACATACGTCTATATCTAACTGCTTCTTTTGTCTAAAGATTGAAAGCGCCACTGCTGAGTCCAGAGTTTGATTCCCGGATCCTTGGCCCCAGTAGGCATCGACCCTGCTGGGCCCCTACAGCTGCTGACATCTCCTTGAGGCGTGTGGAACAATACGCGCCGTCGACGACTTGGACTCGGTCCGGACAGTTACCGGAAGGTCGGACGGCGAGCCACACATTACTCGTCGTCCGCAAGCCCGCGCCTACGGTGGCCGGAAATCGGGATCGGAATTCCGGCGGCGGCGGTTAGGGCGTGAGGAACGTTGCCTCACGCGATTCCCAGTAGTGGGAACATTAAAATAGGCTGATTATGCTTATTGTATGGATATCTTCAAATAACTTTTCCCGTTCTAGATAGAGCGAAAGGGCGTATCATACTTTTACTGACTGTGTTCCTTCAGTTGCCCTTCGCGTTCCATGGCCACATATGTTTTTCGAACTTTGCCTCAGCCCAACATTCTGGCGTGATCTAGATATATTATTTGTACACCTATGCCTAATCTTGTGGATCATAGTTCACGACCTGGAGTGGTTTTTTTTTTTTTTATTGGGTGGAAAATCATCCTAATGACATCCCCGCTCTTGGGCGGAACGGGAGATAGTGTCAGACTCTTACTGACTAAAAACCCACTCCTGTTCCTTCGTTGCCTTCGTCCCAGGGCCCCGGGTTCCGCTTTCACACTACCCGTGGCCCTAGTAGGCTTCGACCCTGCTGGGCCCCTACGATTTGCTGACATCTCCTTGAGGCGCGCGTGGAACAGTACGCGCCGTCGACGACTTAGGCTCGGTCGGGACGGTTACCGGACGGTCGGACGGCGAGCCACCCATTGCTCGCCGTCCGCAAGCCCGCGCCTACGGTGGCCGGAAATCGGGATCGGAATCCCGGCGGCGGCGGTTGGAGCGTAAGGACCGTTGCCTCACGCGATCGGCCGCCTCCTTTGCTAGCATTACTGCTTCGCAGAAGGAGGCGACCGCCTGCCACTCCTCCTCGCTCCGGACCATGGCCTGAACCAAGGCCCGGCGCGAGAGATCGCCGCCGCCGATTGCCCCCACGAGGACACGCCGTTGCTCTGCCCAAGCGGGGCGACCTGGAGTGGTCAGTTTAGTGCATAGCTTCTTAGCTCGTTCGCTCTTTTAGTTCATTAAAAAATAAAGAGCGAGGGATCTGGAAAGTTTGGAAACTGGGGGGGGGCTTACTACGATACGTTAAAATGTCAGACTTGCGAGCGAGAAAAAGGGAGTTATACACCCTATAAACCACAAATTTTTAATTAGTACAAATAATTAAAGAGCTTATTAGGAAAGGTCTCCTTATTATTCAAGTAATCTCAATAAATAATGTTTATAAACAGCAAAGTTATTAGAGTTTGTTTAAATCCTAAAATGTCACTCAATTTATGGAAATATTGTACAGGCTATTGATTATGAATAAAAAACAATGGAAAAACACTGCGCGTAGTATTTTCTAGTAGCAATTGTTATGAATATTGATTCAATTATGAATAAGGAACCAAATAAGACAAATTTTTTGTGGACAATTTTGGAATTTCGTTTTTTTTAATTTTGGCTACACAAATATGATCAGTAAGGGAATTGAGCCCCATTTTTTTGTACTAATTAAAAAATAGGGGTGTATAGATTTAGTGGTTCAGTTTAGGTCGCTAAACCGGAGCTCGTGGTAGAGCCTCAGGACCTGTACCATGACGTTTAAGAGATGGCGCTAGACAACCTGTATAGCTCTGTCTCTTACCCGCACTGAAATAAGATTGAAACAATATTACTTTGAACGTCATGGTAACCCCGCAGTAGTTCTAGAGGAACTACTTCGTTCGCGAACTATACAGCTATAGGTACTAATCTCTACCTAACACTTCATGGAATACATTGTCTTATATTATGTTATGTTATGCTTACTTACCTACTTATTCCAGGTTCTAGTTAGATTTGTTTTTACCTGGACAATTCTGCACGAGGACGCATTGTTTGGAAAACTCGTCCCTGACGAAACCTGCTGAACATCGGCAGCCGACACGACATTCCCACGTCGATGGGCACATATCTACAATCATATCATTTGACTATAATAGACTCTATACTCTTCTAGACCACGAAGGAGAGAGTGTGCTGGCAGACGGACTAACATTTGATTTAGATGGGTGGGTCGACAAACATTCAAAAGATTGCTGGTTTAGACTAACAAAGACTAGGGAAGCAGGGCTCAAAAGAACAAGCCTGTACTCAGTAGCAAGGATGAAATGGAGCTCTGTAACCATAACCAAAATGATCGTATATCCGAAATAAAAAAAATCTGTAACCGAAACCTATATAAAAGTTTCGGCTAAAACGAAGTTTAAACGACAGGTTACGACAGGATTTTGCTTGTGGCTAAACAAGCTAAAACCGGGCATATCCTGTCATTGTCGGCCAAACAAATGATAATCTGGACTAGAAATAAAAGTCAAATCTTGCAATTTGTATTTTACTTCTTGAAATAATTTCTTATCCGAAACCAGTATAAAATTATTCTTATAACCGTATCTGTATCCAGATCCGCTTATCCATAACATCCCTGCTTAGGGGCCTTACAACGACGTGTTAAAATGTTTCAGTTTAGGTCGTCAACTGGATCGTGTTAAGAGATCGAGGTCAGGCTTCAGAGTAGGTCTAACAAGGCTACCAATGATAATGATGTCACGTGGAAAATCTAACCTTATTAATTGCTTTACTTATCTAGATTTCTAAAGAGAACCTACATCAAAAAAATCTTCAACCCAATACAGACTTAGTACACCACACAATATTATGACGGTGTTGTATTGTATTTTAAAGAGATACCACGGTCCTAGAACGCAATGAACAATTGAAAGAACGCGGTTCAATTTTAGTTAATTAATAGGTTAAATAAAAACTTTAGAGATGGATTGAATGTTAGACTTTAACTTAAAGTCTAACCAAATTCAATCCCCCTTTCCACCCACATACTACATATAGGTACAAATATATTTATATCTAGCTGACCCGGCGAACTTTGTACCGCTAACAGTCAATGACTGTATGTAGATATGTAGTTCAACTGTCATCATTAGTTCTATTTTGTGTAAGGACTCAATTCAGGTAAATATTCGCAACGCCATCTAAAGAGATGGCGTTGCGAATATCTGAATTGCGTATGGTGTGATATTTTACTTCATGTACGCTTTAAATTCATATATATATTTCGATATAGTCAACCGATTTCGATGAAACCAAGTCTAAGTAATATATCAAGTTACACACAATTTAAATGTATAAAAAATATTTACATCAATTTCATAAATTTTACGTGAAGCGCGCACAACTAAGACTTTTCTACAGATTCATTACATGTATAGATCTGACCCGCGCCCCAGCTTCACACGGGCGTTAAAAAAATTTGAAATTCTCAGCATATCTCTATGATACGCATGTGTTATACACCTAAAACTTCCTCAAGAATATAGGCTATTGGTAAAAAATAAATGAAAATACGTTCAGTATTTTTTGAGTTGTTTCGCATTCATACAGACCGGCAGACGCGGTGGGGGACTTTGTTTTATATTATGTAAAAAAAAATAAGGAAGAGAAATCATCAAATTAATTCTCTCGCTCTAGGGTGAAGCCAGAGGGCGTATCAGATTTTTACTGACTAAAATCTCACCTATGACCACGAGTCCCTCTTTCTGAAGGCCACCCATAGCCCTAGTAGGCTTCGACCCTGCAGGGACCCTATGGATTTGCTGACATCTCTTTCAGGCTCTCATGGAACACTACGCACGGTCGACCACTCGGGCTCAGTCCGGACAGTTACCGGACCGCCGGACAGCGAGCTTCCAATTGCTCATCGTCCACAAGCTCATACCTATGGTAGCTGGTAGTCGGGGTCGGTAAGGATACATCAACTAGCTTATGCCAGCGGCTTCGTATGCGTGTAAGTAGATTTGGAGGTATGCGGAATAGAGAGTGAAGCCCCGCAAACCTTCGTTGAAAAGGGAGGATCCTCCAACCAGACGGGTGTCATGTCTGGTAGGCTACTGCCCGATAGATGATTTCGGGCTGTCCTTTAAGTGAGAACTTTAATTGTGCTATGCAGGACTAGTTCTTATGTAACGGCATAGATAGCTACATAGGTTTTTCTAAACAAACTTTGGACTCTCTTTTCATCCCCTTGGTTTGTGAATAATGGAAAATCCCTTATTTAGCGCACGCCTGCGTCATAATAACTATCTGCGTGCCAAATTTCAGCGCAATCCGTTCAGATTAGTTGGTAAAGGTTGCCTTTTATTATATACGAGTACCGGAACCGCGCACCGGAAAACGCAGCGTTGGAAGGCCTCCCACAAGGTGGACCGAGGACCTGGTGAAAGTCGCGGGAGTGCGGTGGATGCGAGACGCACAGGATCGGTCGTTGTGGCGTCGCTTGGGGGAGGCCTATGTCCAGCATTGGACTTCTTTCGGCTGAAATGATGATGATGATGAGTACATACTTATAAGATTTAGCAGTTGATATGCCATTTCCATTACCTCTGGCTAACATCCTCAGGTTAACACAAGTAGGAGGACACTTCCAACCGCACAAAGAAAATTCTTCATTCTCCCGCAAACACGTGGAAGTCCTGAATAACATCACATTTCTTGTACAAAACACCAAAAAAACGCTCGTCGCTAACATAATAACAGTGGACGAAGTTATCAACATACATAAGTCACTAGTTATCGCTAGATTGTTATTGATTTATGTTTATAAGTATATGAAATAATAAAAAGTGGCTATTTCTCAGATGGCGCTCACAATTCCATATAGGATATATAGGATAACGACACCATGATAAACAATTTCTTGTTCCACGAAATATGGATTTTGAATTACCCCACAAAATGCGCAGGGAATAATGGTGTTATCGTCTTTTTACCCGACTACGGCAAGGCCAAAGGAGGGTTATGATTTTGACAGGCTATGTATGTATGTATGTGAGTATGTTCATCGGTTAGGGATCATAGCTCCTAATCTTCTTATCGGAACTCGACATATGAGATATCGTTAGAACCGTCTTAATTGTCCGCTAAACATAGGCTACGTCACGTGTCTTAAAACTCAAATTTAAAGTGACGCCCTCTAGCGGACAAAAGTCATGTGTTAAATTTAACACCAAAATTGTTTACATAAAAAAAGTAAAAACCTAAAACCCGACTACGACAAAAAACGACGCTGAAAAACTATGAAACAAGATAACCGTAGTCACACGTTGTTAAAGTGTTTCGGTTGGTAGGTACCTAAAACGTGTGACTGCGGCTTTTCTTTTTGTTCTGTTCGAAGTATGAAACTCTTGTTTTTTTCTTTTTCAGCGTCGGTTTTTTTTTTGTCGTAGTCGGGTTTTTACTTTTTTTTTAAGTTGTAGCTTTAGATAGGCCTAACAGCTAACTCCTCCTAAATGGTTTTACCGATTTGGTAGAAATTTTGTGTGTACTTATATTCGAGTTACCCTGGACGGTTTGACAATAGATACAATTAAACCCGGTAGGTGGTGCTGCAGTTGGGTTCTCATTTTTTATCTTGACTATAAACCAGTTTTGGGGCAGGACATCTGCCGGCACCACTAGCATCTTATATACCAATACTACTCTGTCAAGAAAGTACCGGGAAAAGATCAATAATACACAAAATGTCTGTTATTCATCCAAATTTATTTTATCACCTTCAAAGTATGCTCCTTTAGAAACGATACACTTGCGCCAACGAATAATCCATTCATCAAAACATTTTTTAAACGCTGCTTCCGGAATTGAGTTCAGTTCTCGCCGCGAATTCTCCTTTATGTCTTCTATCGATTGAAAACGGGTGCCACGAAGTGGTAATTTGAGTTTAGGAAAAAGAAAAAAGTCAGCAGGAGCCATATCTGGTGAATATGGTGGTTGCTGGATGGTATTTGTTGAGTGTTTGGTCAAAAATTCGTTCATAATGATAGCCTTGTGCGAAGGCGCATTGTGGTGCAAAATCCAAGAATTTTCTTTCCACAAATCTGGCCTTTTTCGTCGAATTCGCTCTCTTAAACGCCGCATAACGCTCAAATAATATTCTTTATTTACCGTTAGACCTTCCGGTAAGAATTCAGAGTGCACAACACCGCGATAGTCAAAGAAAACAGTCAACATGACTTTGACTTTTGATCGACTTTGGCGTGGTTTTTTCGGTTTCGGTTCAGTTGGAAGGCGCCACTCCGAAGCTTGTTGACTAGTTTGCATGTCAAACTCGTAAACCCACGTCTCGTCACCAGTAACAATGCGTTTCATGAATGTTGGGTCCGAACTGACTCGTTCTAGCATGTCCTCAGCGACTTTCATGCGATTGAGTTTTTGGAGAAAATTCAGATCTTTTGGGACTAACCGAGCAGCAACATGTTTCATACCCAAATGATTAGTTAAAATGGTACGGATCGACTCGTAAGATACAGAAAGTTCGGCGGCTATCTCTCTCAGAGTTGAATGGGGATTTTCAGTCACTATTTTCTTCACTTTTGCGATGTTAACTTCAGTTGCAGACGTTGACGGCCTACCAGAGCGAGGCAAATCTTCCATCACATCTCGACCGCTTTTGAACGCTTTGAACCACTCATAAGCACGAGTTTTTGATAAAGTCGATTCACCGTAAGCCTTCTGTAACATTTTCAGTGACTCCGAACACGAAATTCCATTGGCGATGCAAAATTTAAGACAAACTCTTTGTTCGATATTTTTGTCCATTATGAAATTCGCAATACACACTATATATGATATTACTAAAACCAGCACTGTTTTAAATATAAATAACAGATGCAACTCAAACTCCGCGCCAAAATGGAAAACAGTTGTGCCAATCTAACAACTACAAAAAAACAAAAAATTGAATTTGGAACCATAAACAAATCATCCATTCCCGATACTTTTTTGACTGAATGTATAACTACCTAACAGTGTTATTGGATCCACTTTGTTGAATCTTGCCCAAGTACCCCAAATAACCCTTTCTTACTTAGGGCCTGTGCTCACCACGTTTTTTAAACGCGCCGTTGACGCGCGTTTTAGGAACGTGCGTCGACGGCGCGCTTTTATCCTATTAAAGGTCTACATGTTTCGTCTGACTCGCGTGCGTATCACGTTGGTATCGCTACAAACGCGCGTTAACGGCGTGTTTAAAAAACGTGGTGTGCACAGGCCCTTATGGTAATTCATTCTCCTTATCACACGGCTGGATTGGCGAAAAATGGGTCAGCGATTAGGCATCAACTTTAAAGGACGTAATTACGGTTTCCGCAAAAAATCTCTTTGGCCTTCTACAGTACCCAAATAATATAATACGGATGTTGCAGATACATCTTCAACATATGGTATACTATATAATATTATATTAGAGATTTAATGCTAAGTAACTTTTTAGCTCATGCATTTTTGTCACCACCAATTTATACATCAGTCTATTTATTCCGCCATCAGAAATAAAGCGTGAAGATATAAATTATCTATTCAATATCATGCATTGGCATTTGACAAATACGTAAGTACCTACGTAACTGCAATAACCTTGGACGTATGGTCGACAAATACCTGTGTGTGAACGTGACAATAAGAAATAACTGAAGATGGCCAGTTTTACAAGGAATGATTTGTCATCATTGTTTCTGATGAAGCATTTCTCAACCGCATAATTCACCTATATTTTATAAATAAACAATAATTTGTGTAACACTGTGTGTTTTTAACCGACTTCAAAAAGGAGGGGGTTCTATGTTCGGCTAAATGTATTTTTTTTAAATGTTTGTTCACCGATCTCTCGGTCAATTATGGACCGATTTTGAAAAAAAAAAATATCGGCAGTTTATGCTTCCGAGTCGGTTCCATAGAAATATTGTTATAATCTGATCATAAACTTCAAAGATATGGACCAGACATCTTCATAGGATCAGCAGAACCGTCGTAACAAGTAAAATTGCTTTGTTTAGTCGATGAACGTGTAGTCGATGACTGACTGATAGAAGAGGGGGAATATATCGAACTGATCTGATGATCAAGCCTGAAGTTAGGTACCGGAACTCTGTAATAAATTAATGTAATCTCACCGTATTATTAGAATTGTCATGAGATTTACTCTGGCCATAAGGTATCTAAATTTGGCTAACAGGGTACTTTTTAGTAGTGATACCATAACTAAAAACTGTAAAATAAAAGGTGTTAAATAACGAAGAGACAAAAGTTAAGTCAACTATTATAGAAACACCGACTTCCGAAATTAAAGTTATTTTGCACTTTTCAGTGTTTTTTTTTACATTGAAGTCGGTTGTATTTGTTTTTTTTTTGTATAAAGTTGTTTTTTTAGGTTTATTAAGGTAGGTACGAGTATGTAGGTGCGCTGGTAGGTAAATAATGCTAAAAATGGAAGGATAAATGATAAATGAGAGCCCGTATGATGAAAAACTGAAAACTGTAGTTGTATAAGTAGAAGTTACCTACGCCGCTAATAAACGAGCTCACGCTAAACACTGAGTCGAACCATACTACTACTGCCAGACAAAGCTCAAAAAATCCTGAAAAGAATTCAGTAGGTTAAACATTCACTGGAATTTTTTTTTTGCCAATAGATAAATAATGGAAAATTAAATAAATATCTTCAGGTACATGTAAACTTAGGTTCTTATCTATTCTTAAAGTTTTATCTAAGAAAAGATAGAACATCTTAAAACAGCCTTTATCACCATAATCGGAGGTGATAACCCAACTCTCGGAATAAGAAAACTGTACGTGCCTCACCTATATGAAATGGACACGATCTTCAACATGATAAATATTTCCACCACTTGCCTTCCATTCGTTATTAATTAGTATAAGTATATATAAAGATTTTCCTTATTCTTAACAATATCAGTCATCAACGTAAAGCATAAGAACCATACATCATTTCTTATAAGAAAGTTCAATCATGCACGTGAAAGGTGCTACCGTCGTTGCTGCATTAGTCGTTACCTGTGTGAGCGGTTATCCAAACTTATGGCATAGCAACCAACTCACACCAGTCCATGGACTCTACGTTAAGCCTTCATCTGATGGTACCACAGGAGACCTATTCGTCGCAGCCACGGAAGAAAACGGAGTAAAGTCGCAATGGGCGGTTGATAAACCAATCAACTTTTTGCCAGTCACAGCCACTACTCAACCACAAGCCACTGCGATACCAATGGCTTATCCATCGTTATACCCAACACAACACGACGAAAGTGCTACTCAAAAGCGTTCTGTGATACCCAGTGCGGTCCCAAATACACCAGTTCAATATGCCTACGCTATGCCTGTGCCGTCTGGCACCCAAGCTGAAGGTAGTCAGGTTGCTTCATACCCATACGCTTATGCAATCCCTTCAACTCCAACTCCAACCGAAACTCCTAAGTGTGAGCATCAGGCTGCAGCTTCACCGTACCCCTACCAATTTCCTTTTCAAATGTTCTATCCGCAAATGATGTCGGCCTACACCAACGCAATGAGCATACTCAAGGACGCAGGACTTAGTGAAGAATCCGCCAGTACTGTGATGTCCCAGGCTGCCCCAACGTGGGCCCCTACTTCATACGCCTATCCCATGTATGTCATGGTAGATCCCAATGCGTGGAATCAGAACCAAGCTACGACTACTACAACTCCTGCTTCACCATCATCAAACACACAATCGGAAGAAAACAGTCAAGCATAGAGTTAAAAATATAATTAAAAACTAACTTATCGCTATTTATTTTTTTTTGTAATAAAATGTGAAATTAATTGTTTTTCTTATTTTATCAACATCAACAATTTCCTGACGATTTCTGGCTCCCATTTAGCAAGACTGAAAACGAAAACGTCGTCGTGCTGTGATAACCACTCTTGTTATCGCGGGTAGGTCCTATTATAACGTTGAATCCTAGCCAAACACAAATGATATGATCAAAAACCAAGTTTTTGAATCAGTAGCAAGAGATTTATCAATTGAATAATTCATATTTAACTAATTGTAATTTTATTTTATTTTCATCTCTGGCTCTAAGCTCGTATCGTTTTTTTTTTTTTTTGTTTTGCTAGCAGTGGTTTCGAACCTACCGATTTTTCGGTATATTTCTACCGATATAGGCTCTGTCCTACCAAAATACCTACCAAATGCAATAATTTTTGCGCGATTTTAGAGAAAACTGTAATATTGGATCAAGCTGCTCTAGAACTATTTTCATAGACTTTTTTTTCTATTTTCTGCTCTTGTCCCGTTTTATTTGAGATAGACGCAACACGATTTTTCCTTCCGTTCTGTTCCGTTATGCTATTGTAGCGACATCTATGGCGCTACATAAGAATTAAAAAATACAAACACCACGCTACCTTCTGACGACAAGATTGGCGCAATGGCTAAGCAATTGGCTGCTACGCTGTGTATCGCGGGTTCGATTCCCGTGCGAACCAAATAATTGTAAGGCCTACATATAGATGTTCGGAGATTTTGTGATGTTCTTCCTCCGATGATTTTTGTGTGGAGTTTACTTGTTTGTGAATACACCCATGATACAGGAGTAATTCCTAGTTTATATTATGTAAAAAATAAGTATTGCTTTTGGGTTACTTTAGGCTACAGAAGCTGTTTGGCTACTAAGTATTAGTTATGCTATGAAAAATGGCGACATTAGTTTCTTCGTTATTGGTAACACTGACTATGACGTTCGAGAACACTGATTGTTGGCAACTCTGTCTTAACAGTCAAGTTGACAACTGAGCAACATGCTTTTTGAACTACGACTAGGGAATAAAAATTAAAAATACGTCGTAAACATCTAATAAGTGAGTGAAGTGATATTATTAATATAAGTCAAGAATCAACTAAATAAGACAAAATGGTTTCTAAGAAAAAGAAGAAGGTATGTAAATATATTTCATAATATCACAACACGTGTTTATATTATAAGGTATAACCAACAAAATTTCATTTTTCCGCAGTATTCATCCGGAGAAGGTGCACAGTTTATGACCAGGAAAGCCGCACTAAAGAAACTACAATTGTCTCTGAAAGATTTCAGACGTATTTGCATATTGAAAGGCATTTACCCTAGAGAGCCCCGCAATCGTAAGAGGGCTCAGAAAGGCGCAGGGGGTATCAAAACATTATATCACACAAAGGACATAAAGTTTTTATTACACGAACCTATAATATGGAAGCTCAGGGAGTTAAAAGTAAGTACATCAATACTACAACAACAAACTAGTTTTGTTTCATGATTATCAATTGTATCTGGAACCTTAACCAATAAATCATTTTCGTTTTTAGGTGTACCAACAAAAAATCCGTCGTGCGAGGGCAATGAGAGAGTACAGAAACATGAAGAAGTTCTTACGAGACTATCCAGATATAAACATAGATCACATTGTCAAGGAAAGATATCCTACTTTCGTAGATGCGTTACGGGACTTGGATGATTGTCTCACATTATGTTTCTTGTTTAGTACTTTCCCATCATTAAAAAAAGTTCCCAGAGATCAGTCCATGCTGTGCAGGAGACTGACAGTTGAGTTCATGCATGCTGTAATAGCTGCAAAAGCACTCCGGAAAGTATTTGTGTCTGTCAAAGGCTACTATTATCAAGTTGAACTTGAAGGACAGACAATCACATGGATTGTGCCACATCATTTCTCATTCCAGGTAATTACTTTTTATTACTTATTTTGTGACTTTTTTGGTTTTACTTTCTCTAATACATACTGTTTTTTTTCAACAGCCTCAAAACAAAGATGAAGTAGACTTCAAAATCATGTCAACATTTGTTGAATTCTACACAATGATGCTTGGCTTTGTCAATTTTAAACTATATCACTCTTTAAACTTGGTCTATCCACCTAAACTGACCGCAGCATTCACAGCCGATGACAAAGAGCTTATAGATGAGCATGCCTATGTGGCTGAGAGGATAGCAGCCATGAACTTGTCTTTAGCTAAAGTAGAAGGGTCCAATGAAGGTGAAGAGTTGCCAGAAATTGACATCTTCAACACGGAGGGTGAGGATCCTCAAAAGTTGGAAGAAGCTAAACTGGAAGCAGAAAAGATCAAGAAACTGAAGACAATGTTCAAAGGCCTCAAATTTTTCATTAACAGAGAGGTGCCAAGAGAACCTTTGGTTTTCATCATCCGTTGCTTTGGTGGTGAAGTGTCCTGGGACAAGGACCACTTTGTTGGAGCCACATTTGATGAATCAGATGAAAGTATTGCATACCACATTGTTGACAGACCGACCATGGACAAGCAGTATCTGTCCCGTTACTATGTGCAACCTCAATGGGTGTTTGACAGTGTCAATGCAAGGACACTACTGCCTATCAATAACTATTTGATAGGTGCAGTCCTGCCACCTCATCTTTCACCATTTGTTGACAAAACTAAAGATCAAGTTTACATTCCTCCTGAAGAGAAGGCTCTCAATGACCCTAACTTTAAACCTCTGGGTAAGTTTTATCAAACAATATAATTATAATAATCCTGTTTTATCAATTAGTCTCAATTTTTTTTTACTATCAACTTTATTCTCTGTACCAGATGATGACCAATCAGGCAGTGACGTTGAAGAGGCCAGTGATGAGGACAAAGAAGATGAGGAGGAAGTGGACTCTGAAGAGGATGGTGATGCTGAAACAGCACTGGCCAAGCAGTATCAACAGGAGGTGGAGGAAGACTCCGACTCTGACGATGATGAAGAGGGAGTAGACCCAGAGAAAAAGAAACTAGCTAAAGAGAAGGTAACTTAACATTCTTTAATGATGGTCATTAGAAAATGGTTTTTATTGTAAACTAGTTGACCTGGCGAACTTCGTACCGCCTAATAGTAAGGATAACGCCATCTATTGGCATTACCAGAACAGTATAATTATTTTTATAATTACATTTTAATTAGAGGTGGCATTGTATTCGGATTTTTTTTTTCGTGATTTTTTTCTCACTATTATATATATTTCAAGACCAAAATTAGCCAAATCAGTCCAGCCGTTTTGGAGTTTTAGCGAGACTAACGAACAGCTATTCATTTTTATATAAATTGTAAATTAAATAAGTCCCTCATTCTAGTTGATAAATATTTTTGTAGTTCTATTTAAAAGATATTGAGTATTGGCTCATCATTCATAATATTTCTTATTATTGCAGAAAAAAGCAATGGCTGTCACTGCTGGTGTGCCCCATAAAGAGCATCCTTACCAGAAAGAGATAGAAGACAAACAAGCATTTAGGCTGCGAGAGAAGCTTGTACGCAAGAAGCACAGGAACCTGTACAAGAGCATGAAAGCTGGACAGGAGAAACGCAAGAAGGAAATATGGTTGCTAAGGAAGAAGAGGCGTCTTCATGACGAGAAAACCAAGGAAGAAATGAAAGCAGAAAAACGTCAGAAAAGACAGCAAGCATTGGAGCAAGCTTCAGCTTAATCAATAAAAAAATATATACTTCAAAATAATCGTTTATTTTATTTCTGTATTGTGCTAATTATTTTACTGTATAATATTTACATCACAATATAAAAAGTTGAAGACATCTTCAAATAACAATGGAACAAGACAATCATAATATTATTAGTCATTTAGAAGCAACAAAATTACTTTGGTACTATAAGATATGGCTTATGCTAAGTTCTCTATAATTTTAGTACCAACGTAGATACGAGTACCAGATATATTGAATAAATAAATCATTTTTTTTATAAACGTAAATAAACTTTTCTATTTAAATATGCTATACCATATGAAATTGAGCAGATCAATGTGTCTATTTTATTGTGGAATTTTACCACAAGAATAATTGTCCATTCACACTAATAAATCTGTTTATAAATTAATGTCCATTCATATAGGTAGTTCCCTAAAAAACTTATCTAAACATTTAAATTTATAACTTGTGGGTGACAGAAGCCATCTCATAGTAAACTTCACTATACTCTATTCGCGTTAAGATTAGACTTTTTTTTACTGTCTGTTCAACCGATTTTGACTTCTATTCCGTAGGCATAAGGATGGCATTAAAAGCAAAAAAGCGGTTACCATCCCAACTATTTACTGCATCTGCAATTTATCATGTCACAAACGCAATAAAAGTCAAAATTGATTGAACGGTCTTAACGCGGATAGAATATAAGTTCTTGATATCAAGTTTTATACGAATGAACCAAAAACAACACAAATAATATACTAATCAGAATCACTGTCGCTTTCGCCTTCAGCATCACTGTCTTCAAGCTCAGGCATTGGGAAGCGCAGGATTGCTGCAATTCCAGTAAGCTGATCTAATTCTGAGGAAGAAAGTACAAGCAATTACACACAAATAAATAAAATTCTAGAAAGGGCTCAAAAGTAAATAATTACATTTTGACAGCTGCTTCACCCACATGTAGGTCCTAAATTAATCAATAAGATTATACACAAAGGCTAGCATAACCAGTCTTTTATAGTTCCAACCGTATGAACACAGGACTCCTGGTTGCTTGAGGGAGTGAGTACTTTACCACGCGAGCCCAATGCGGATTAATTAGTGTCCCATGTCTTCGAATTTTTTGTTCTAGGACTTGCCTTTTTTACCGTTTTTACAAAAATTACACGTAATTGAAACTATTCTATGTGAAAATACGAATATGTCGTAAAGCCGTGGTCAATCCATGTGCCGAATTTCCGTTTAGCTCTATTGATTAATCCGGACTTTCACATCTTTAATAATATAATAAAGCGGAGAGTTTTTTGTTTCTATAGAAGTGCTAATCTCTGGAACTACCAGTCGGATTATAGTATTTCGGTATGTGATCGCCACGTTCGCCACAAATAGGTTAATTACATTACCACCGACGGAAGCAGAGTAGTAACTAAAGACGCGGAGGACATCTAGTTTATGACATTTTTAATAGTAGAATCTGATTACAAATAACATTGTTACAATAGCTACAAAAAAAGTGTCAATTGTTGTATACTTACGTTCTCCAGAGACATGCATGCTAGAGAAAATCCTCACTTCGCCGCCGTTATCTCGAACTGAATCCACAATGGCTACGTAGTCTTTCCGTTGTTGGATATCTTGGCATCTGAAAAACAAAAGATCTTAATTACAAAATAGGTAATGTAGATACAGTAAAAAAGTGTAGGTGTTAAAGTTTTAAGAAAGATGGCCCACATGCAAGGCAAGACTTCGTCGTGACGATGCTAGAAGGTCAGTGAACGTTTATCGGCGCCCAGAGCCTAGCGAGTCACCTGGCGACTAGCAAAGTGAAACGAACGAACTAAAAGTTCTTATCCGATAGCACTGCTAAACACCCTAGGCAAGCCGCCTATCAGTACGTTTACGGCTTAATGACCGCGATACACGACGCTAGTTTTTCCTAAATAGATACTGTTCTGGTTTGGAACAGGCTAGTGATGTTTACATGATGCCAGATTTTGTATCCAGTATGTGTATCGGGCTGATGTCCACATCGCTACCACAGAATAAGTAAAGATACAGAAATTTCACTCTGCGAAAGAAAAGATGCGAATATAAGCCTACTAATACCGTCCGTAATGTTCTACTGGGCCTAGTCGCGCTCGTAACAAATCAAAATGCACCTTAAGTCCGAGTATCAAGTCTCTTTTATTATGCCCGTTATGCACCTTTGAACAGGCCGCTCTCGCTATAGGGTTAGGAGTTTTGAAAAATGTAAAATACGTACCTACGTTTTGTACCTATGTACTTATATCAATACTTTAAAATTTATTTTTAAAAAATCATTTCCTATATGTATTGACAGAATGTTTACATTTAGTTAGATATTTAAACAAATTAAATAAAATTAAAATGAAGTGGATATAACTTTGTTGGTTTTGTGTGTGCGTTAGCTTTGCATATGTAATTTTTAAAAGGTGGTAGGCCATTTAAGACGTCATTATACATAATAATTAACATTTTGTAAGATGCAATTCCAGTATATATTGACCTTGCATTAGTATGGTAGACACTAGTACTGGGAGGTCTACTTATATTGAATGTTCATTGGACTTTTTACATAAAAAAATGTTGCAAATACTTGAAATAAAAAATCGATATAATATTCGAAAATAATCTTGGCTAGTGCGTTTCAAGCTACAGATCGAACACACGTATGACACTACCGAATTAGCCTTGCTAAAAAGTCGCGCGGCGTAGGTACATTTTTATACCTACATTGCGCAATGCGCCAGGTTTGTCGCTACTTCCAAAGCTCGTATTTTGCATAGTGGACGAACAATTAGGTCATTCGTTCCACTCCAGCTTCTAAAGAAGGTTAGCAGCTCCAGCACCCTGATATTAATGACTATCTCATAGAGACGACGACAAGGTAATTTTAAAACAGTAACATTACAGTGACTTAAAAAATTACACTTGCTCACTAGTCACGAATTTTGTGCGGCACATAAAGCTAGTTCATAAGCCAAGATAAGAAAATCACTGGTGCTAGCTTGAAAAATATGATCAAATAGAAATGAAATCCTATTAAACTATCCTAGCTTGAAAAGTTAGCTTACTGGTTTTCTTGTTCACTTACTAACCTAGAAAGGAAACTAATTCTGTATAGACAAAGCCAGTTACTAGCTTGCTAGTTTACTAATACTAGCTTACTATCTTGGCCTGAGAAATTAGCTTTGTGTATCCTGGGTTTTTTTTACAGTTTGCTGGGTATTTATCCCTCACTTCCTAGTATCACCATTCATTCTTCAGATTAACAGTATTATTTCTACCGAAAAATATTACCTAAACAATTTATCGGAAATCATAAGAATCTCGATAGCTTGGGCGTCATTCGCCCTCTCAATGTGTTTCTTCCCGTAGAAAGCTTTAGCAGGTTCTAGTTGCAACATTGTGTAGAAACTTTCCAGTAATTTCACCTCACTTGCTGCTTTTGTGTCCGAGATCTTTGCCATTACTGCTGGCTCTTGTAGTACCTCTGAAAACATTCATATTTTCATGAGTTAGTATGTAGTTCTGTAAAACTGCAAGACCTGAAATTTATAAGGAGTGACAGAAAAACATTCTTGATGAAAGGAATGAAGGGATGGCATTTGCCCAGCAGTGGGAAAGCAAAAGCTAGCTATTAAAATAGAGTTCTAATGACTAAACAAAATCCACAAATTTATGGTTTCAAAGAGTTAAGCTAAAAATTTTACTTAACAATTTTTGTAAGAGTGAATTCAACATCTTCCTTGTCTCATGTTACTTGGAATTGATGCAACAAGTTTTCTTCCGAGATTAAGTAACAGTAAATTATTTTTATATGTATACAAGAACACTCCATGGAGAGTCTCGTTGTCCAGGGACAAGTAGAGGGGAAGTGGTCACGCGGGCGCTCACCTACGCGTTGGACAGACCTCATCAGAGCTGCAACACAAACCTCGATAGTCCTGAGTTCCCGAGACCGAAACAAGTGGAAACGTATCGCGGGAGCCTCATTCGCCAACGAAAATGCAATATTATCTACCACAACCACTCTGTCAAGAGTGAAAGACCAAGGTGGTGGAGGAGGTATACAAGACATGTATGCCCTTCATATTTCAATGACATAATATTGAAGAAAGATAAGGCTAGCCTAAAATGGATTAATGAAAATAGCCATAAACTCATGTTATAGCGACATCTATGATGCAACATTGAAACTAAAAATTTGAAATCCTGCATCTCGGTACAAAGTTGTTCGCTCGATAAGAGCATATACTACAGCCCGAAATTAACTATCGTACAATTGCCCAGATCAGACATAACACCCATCTGGTTGAAGGATTGTCCCTTTTCAACTGAGATTACAAAGATACAAAGATATAGATATGAGAAAGTTACTATGAAGTCTGGCACATTACACATGACACATTACTGTAAAGTACTTAGGTGATGAAACATAATGTAACATGATATTGGGATATAATTTTGCAATAAAGTTACATTATGTTGCATTATCCTTTAAAGTTTCAATAACAATTTCATAATATTATGTAATAATTACTATGATTCATAACTTATTCTTATTAACCTTTTGAGTAGCGTAATTAGAGACACAATGGAAAGACAATGACCGAGCGAACACCGGCATTCACTCGGGGTTTAATGAATTAATGTTCTAAATGGGACAGTATTTGAACTATGGATGAAACAGAAACCTTTAAGTCTCTGTATGTGTAATTTGTTTCTGTATATGCAATTTGTTGTGTAGTGTAATTGTAATTGTTTTTTGTGTTGATTTTTTTTATAGAATCTGCATGTCTGAAATAAATTTCATCATCATCATCATCATCATTCCTGCTGAAAGATGTCCACTGTTGGACATAGGCCTCCCCCAAGTGTCGCCACAATGACTGGCCCTGTGCGTCTCACATCTATCGAATTCTCGCGACCCTCACAGGTCATCGGTCCACCTTGTGAGGCCTTCCAATGCTACATCTTCCGGTACATGGTCGTCATTCCAGAACTTTTTGGCCCCAAAATTTATTATTATTACCATTAATTATAATACAAACCTTTCAACGAATGTTTGAATCCTGATGAAGCTTTTACCAATAGGAACTTGCTTTTATTATCAATAAGGAGTTTGTTATCAGTTTTAACTGCTTGCTGCATCATGTACTCAAAGAACTGATCCTTAACAAATCCTGGTGATGCAATAATGATACACTTGACAATACTAAAGTCTATATGTCTCAAAATACCTTGCATCACAGCTTCATAGAATTTAGTTAGTCCCTGGAAAAAAAAATAAACTAATTAATGTGAAAAAATAAACTTTTCCTCACCATTCAGAGCCAAGAACCCAGGTCACATAATAATCAAAAATTCTAAAACATTTAAGTATAATAAGCTTATCAGGAGTTTTGACTTTTCACTGAATTACTATGCAAAAAAATTAAAAAAAAACATACCTTATCATGTTGCTGCACAAATCCTTTCCTCTTCCTTGGAATAGTGATATCAATTTTAGATCTTACTAGAGTCATAGATGGTGTAATAAGACAGACATGCGCCAGGCCTTCCTGCATCACAACAGCAGCTACATCAGCATTGGCAGCTGGGTCACAAGCCTGGTCCACCCTCTCCAAAGCCACGGAATCCCATAGCGGCTTTTGTAGAATGAACTTTCTATTTAATTCTAAATCTAATGTGTGATAGGCACCCATCTGAAAAGGTTTTAATAATGGCTGAGTTCAAAGTAATTGTCTACAGTTTGAATTATCGGAAGAAACTTCAAAGTATATGTATAAGCTTCTTACCAGCTTTCAATGTTTTACTTCTAATATTAATTCATTAGACCCCAAGCAAACGCTAGCGTTTACTCTCTCATTATCTTTCTATTGTATCTCTAATTATGGTATTCGAAAGACTAAGTAATAACAGTTGAATATGTACCTTTACATACTGATTTTCCACAATATTGCGGCCCTTCAATCGTAGTACACATGCCTGTGTGTCAAAATCAATAGTCTCGACAGTAATTGTGAGCGTGGTCCTCACTCTGCTGCTAGTCGACGACCCTGTCGAAGACTCAGTCTGCACCTTGCGAACTGTTGACGCCGTGACCGCGTCAGCCACCGCGACAAGATTGTATGCATGCCACATGTCCTCAGGTTCCTCGGGGATGAGGCCGATACTCCTGGTAAATAACCAGAAATTGAATATACATAGAAACCTCGGCACTGATAGGCTTTATTTATGAGAAATCAAGCAATATGTTAGTTTGTAATCGAACTTACCCGCAACCATCCCTTTCGATATTTTTATGAACGAGCTTCATCTTCTTTGTATTATTGTTGATCACTTTCACATTATTTACTCACAAACATTTCGAAAGTATAATATAATCTTTCTTCTGAGTGCATCAGGCCGATGATGAAACAGAACATCAGCAGCAAAAAATCGAAATCCCGATTAAAACTTTTATGACGTTTCATAAACGTCAAAATATTGGCATGCATATTCTTATTCGGCTTAGAATAGTGGTCTTTCTGCCCTTCAAAATTGTACAGTATCTTTCATTTTAGAAAAGTTGTCATTGTATGTTGTAAATTTAATTTACATAATAAAATTTAATTGCTGTTTACATTGGGATTAAATCCAGTATTAAGTACAAAACGCTTGTAAAAACAAAGGAAAGAAAGAAAATGTAAGAAATTAAACGTAGCTAACGGATCTCTGCTCGTGCCACAAATCAAAACAAAATGGTCACGAATGAGTAAACTAAACGTAACTTTGAAGTTTGAACGAAGGGGAGGACGGACGAGTTTATTGTATTGCATTTGCATTGGTTTAATTTGTTTTCTGTTAGCCGACCGCTTGTTTCATTTATATATGCTTTCTTAAAACAGTGTTAATACTTCAAATATTGGTGTTTACAATATGACATTCGTCCATTAAATATAATTAGACAATGTGTGTGTAGTGGCAGTGATAACGTCAACGGTCAAGCTCAGCTGGTCCCATCCGACGAGCGGTAAAAATCTCGCGAGTTTTTCTTTACCATAAACAGGTAGCACTTTTCGTGCTCCATTTCTTCAAGGTATGCCGTTATATTTTTTCTAGATAACACGCTTGCTTAGATAAACTAAACTTAATGAAAACACTTAGAACATAAATGTATATTTTCAATTTGTGATATTTATTTATACACGTGTTAATTTCCACGGTGCTTATTTTGTAATAATAACTTTAGGAGTTTATACACACGAGCGCGAAATTTTTGTTTATCTTTATTTACAACGACGCACTGGCCGTGATCCAGATTACGTGTCGTCTTATTGCGCGGGAACTCGCGATATTTTTAGTATATTAGTCGCACGATGATTTAGAATGCGTCGTGTAACTAAGATTACTATAAAGAATACCGTTTTTCAGTAAAAAATAATGTAGCTTGGACTCTGAAGTGTCGGTTATCAAGTGTTCTAAGTGATTAAAAAAATGAGTGAGACCCAAGAGACCCTGCCGCCGGACACGGCTACTGCTCCCCCTGCACCACCGTCATCCACGTCTTCAGAAAATGCGTCACTTGCCAGCACAGCAACCTCCCCTGTCACCAAGGCAGCTGACTCCACAAGACCAACTTCTTTGCCCAAACCATCCGGCTTGAAGCCACCCTCCAAGATTGGTCGGCTCTGCTCCAACTCTGCGCCCAAACCTGCCGTGCCCATCTCTCCTAGAACTGGTGAGTGTTAATATATTAATCCTTACTAGATAAACCTTTATCTAATTATATTAATAATCTTTTCTTATCCAATAATAATGTTATGACTGCCTCTGACAAAGTGATTTATTAAATACTCTGAAGACACAGTAAGCACACTGTTTTGCTTTATTAACAAACTGCAATTGACAAGTTTTCTAGGGCTAGAAAACTTACACATTCATTTTTTATATTATAAATGGTAATTGCCTGTTTGCCTAATTTATTTTCTGTATTTAAGCGATGTTAAATGTTTCATAAATCATTAATTTAAGGCAGAGTTTTAAAAGACCTAATGGTTTGATGAGATGATTAAAATTTGGCTTTAGGTATTGATCAGATTGACAAACCCATTAGATCTAATAATGTTCAAGAGAGACACAAGGTCACTGGGGAATGGTTAATTAAATGCCAATGGGCTCATATCCTGTGTGAACTTCACATATGAACTGACTTAATAATAATCTTGTATTTTTATCACATGTGATAAATAACTATCTCAGGTTTGATTGTTTTTAAAATATTGACTATTGATGAAGTGGTTAGTATGCTCATGTATTTGCTATTCGTGTTGCAATGTGCCTGGCCCAGTTACTGCAGGCGCAATATCACGATAATACGGCGCAGTATGAAGTGCGCGTGTGTACATTCTATTTAACACTGGCCTTTGTGGAAGACCTATCACTTATATAAAAATAGCACACAGGGAGAAGTAATTTTTTTATCATCCCTTTTTATCGATGGACAAATCGTGTTTAGCGATGTTTTTCCGCAGACCGAGAGTTGCATCGCTAACAAAAACGCAGTCTACGTATTTTTTACCTTACTGTATTAAATAAAGGTCATTGTGCTTTTCTACAGTTTAAAAAACTTTCTTGGTTTCCGAAAACGGTGTTTCCTTAATACGAGAGGATTTTCAACTTGTTTACAATCATATCATCTAATCCTTAAGATACGAACAGTCGTATCTTTTCGTATCGTTATCCATTGATTATGGTATTACGCTCACCTACATGACGGTTATTGCATCAGACGAATAGTAAAATACATAAAAATGAAATATACGAATAAGATAAGGAAAGTACACTACACATTGTTCGCTCGAATTATAAGTGTTGCGTTAGGTCATCATCGCTTATTATATCGATGAGATGCAAAGTGACCTCAGCTCACCCAGTATCATCGGATAATCGCGAGGAGACATCAAAAATATACGACCTTGAGCAATATGAAGAGAAACCAGTTTTCTAAATACTTGTTTACCATCCGTGGCTCGCATCGCTTTATCGATTAACGACTCAAATTAATATAAATCGACTCATCATCATCAATCAATTTTAAATTAATTTTGGTCGAAATGTTTGTTTAAAATTAAAAATAAAGTATGAAAAATAAGTATAAAATTCTGCGGTTGAAAGTGAAAATGGTATATTGTAGTTTTTTCTCATGGTATAATGTTGGCGAGTTTCACCGGAGCGCGGTGTTATGTCCACGGGTCGATTGGCGTCGGCTCGTGACTTCGCGCCACCAATCGTCGTTGTCCGATTCGTAGCAGACGCAGTAATCGCCGTTTTCACTTCCACAAGATGCATGAGTAAGCTTTTAAAAACTCTTGTTACTTTTCCGGTTCAAATCTACATGCAAGCACCTAGGTAGGTGCTTGCATGCCTTGCAAAGGCAGGTGCCTTTTAATATTTATCAAGAGCATCTTCGCCTTCGGGCCTTTTCTTTTCTAGGATAATAAAAAACTGCCTACGTAGTTAATTAAATTAGTTTCCATCCTTCTACAGCTTGTCTTAAAAAAATTGCGATCTATGGAAAAAACTTCTGTTTCATTTAAATTGGACAATACGATACTAAAGAGAAGGCAAAAGGTTAATGAATAAAATGCACTTTAATGGTTCTGAATTGAAGGTAATCAATTGGAACGTAAGCAAAAATGAGGATGACGCCATTTTCAATGCTATCAGTCTTTAGTTCCGGTTACATTTATGCTAAACTATACAGGATTACAATTTACAATCGAATAGTTGGAATTCTTTTATTAGGCAAAGTTGTACTTACACCAAATGAGTTTAAAAATACACGCTACCTAATCAATTTATTATTTTTCTCTATTTACGATGCATTGCTGGAATTTTAGAAAAAGATACCGTGGTTCTTAAACGCAAAAGGATTCTAAAGGACACAAGTGGGTTTTAATAAGTAAAAATCTGACACGTACTCTCGACTCTAGGGCGGGGGAAGCCAGGGATTTCACATCTCAGAAAAAAGTACTAGATGATAATAAAAACGAGACTGCTATAGGAAACAGATCCTAAACGTATCAATTTCACATATCAATTTTATCGTACATCTAACAAGCAGTGAGGCGGTAACTACAACATGTTCTCGCCAAAACCAAGCAACCAAGTAAAAGTAACAAAAGACTTTTAATTCTTTGTTATCAGATATCACATTTCAACACTAACCGTGACACACTTTAACAACTAACTGCTTGGCCGTTAGTCATATGTCAGACTCCTCTCACAAAAAAAAACATGATCCAGTTTTTAAAAGTTAACGCTCAATGTTTATTGTTTTTATGGTGCCGACACCACATTTTCAACTAGACAGTGGCAAAAAATGTTCCTGTTATAGCATTACCGGTTCTTAATATACGACCTTCACAGTTTACTGTTAAAATCTTACTGCTGTGTACCTAGAAGGACCGTTACTTTTATTGTAGTTACAAGGAAATTGATAAATATAATTATCTTATCAATTAGGTAGTCGTCTTCTTCCTGCCCTTGTCCTGTTTTATTTGAGATCGGTTTAACACGATACTTTTTTCCCTCTGTTCTGACAACGGCTTCTCTATCACACTCATTCCCTTTACTTTCATATCACTCCTCACACAATCCATCCATATTTTCTTTGGCCTGTCCCTTCCCATCCATCCACATTATATACTCATAGTTATTTTAGTAACATGCGCTTCATTCCTCCATTGTACAATACTATACCATGAGAAACGATTTCCTTTTAACTTGCTGTTGTAAAAACTAATTGATGCTTGCTCAAAAACTGCTGTAAAACCAATATATTTAAATTGCGATGTGTAAATGAAACAGTCCGAAGTAAAATTATTTGTAAATTGGCGATAAATGAAGAGTGCGCAAAAACAATAATTAAGTGCTGAGCAATTTCCTTTTGATTGGTGTTCGTGCCAAGGATGGCTATTTCTTCTGCTTGACGGTTAACGAATATTATAGCATCGTGGCGGAGATCGTTTCCATGTTTTTTTGTTTGGTCTTACAATTCATCTTCCATTGTCCGTGTAGTGCACTTTCACCGAGGCGTGACGTGCGCTTGCGCCGCGCTACCACAACTCTTCATCTGATGCTTTGTTACTGTACTCCAAAACGAGAAATGCTTTTAGAAGCGAGCTCTTATTATGATAGAGACGTGACAGGGAAACAATTCTTTTGAGATGCAAAAGTATAGATACTGTTAATCAGTGAAAAAACGAATTCAACTTTAACAGCAATCAATTTCTTGAATTTACTTTCAGTATTAGGTAATTTATTGATCATGTCTGGTTTTAAAGATGAAATATAAATCAAGCGAAGGTTAAAAGCAATGTTACAGCTAATGTTTGCTTAGCCCCGAGAGCCAAGAGGTTACTTTCAAACCTCCGGACCGTTACCTGTGTGACCTTATTTGTCACCCGCAGTTAGAATAACGACTTAGATTTACGAGTAGCCTGCCAATTTGCTATTTTAATTGCCTATTTAGATTTGCGATTCCACTTACCAGACATATTAAATTAAATGTTAAGGAAATGATGCTAAAACTTGATTACTTTTACTGGGATGTGATAGCAGTGGTGGTACGCAGCAGAGAAATTAAATGGAAACGTTTTCTTTAGGTTCAAGGGCATGGGTCGGTTTATTTGATGGTTTAATCAAATAAGATTCTAGTAGGCCTACTGCTTACAAGAATCTTAAAATTTTGAGTGTGCTTACAGTAAGCAAAAACTTGTGTGAATATTATTTCAGCATGTGCTGTAAAGCGCCTTTTTTTGAGGTTGGAAACTAAAATCCTCCTGTGTTCGTTCAGTTGCCCTTTTCATTCCAGGGCCACGGTAACTCTTCGAACAATTTCGCAGGTGCTGTAGTGCATTAACTACTTATTATTCAGCCAGCGCCGATGGTTAATAGGATTAACCGTTACAATAGTGCTATCTTTCAATCGTTACTTATGCACTGTCGCAGCCTTTTGATCGTTAACTCCATAAATGGCCTCAAGAAGTGACAATCTGTTTAATGTTGGTCTTTGTGAAGCTTGGAGTCCTCCCACTCTTCTACTACGGAAAGTAGGATTCATTGTGGAAGTAATGATGCTATAAAGTGTGTGAATGGGCCTCTTCAAATATAGTAAAAAATTGTCACATCATGTCTTTTCTAGCGTCGCCTCTTCATTCAGACTTAAAATTGTTTGTTCTTAGCTTATCACCAAAAATCAACTTGCAAATATTTATAAGAACTGTTAGCACTATTTTATAATATATCCTCAGCTAAGGTTAGTACTATCTAATCTTGACAGCGCAAAAATCGTTTTGGCTTCAGAGATAATATCATAACACCAACATTTTGGCAAAGTTAACGATTGCTACGGTAACAGTAAGTTCTAAGGCATCCTATTGTTCAAGGCGTCGCATCAATCAATTGCCACGACGGACAGTTCGGTGCCGGAGTCACCATTTACGTCACCGTGCCAGTGGCGGAAAGTGCGTGATGGAAATACTTTTTTCTTTGCAAAACTTTGTCCCTTTACGGCCTTCTATTCGTCTTCGACTAGTCACAACTATCACAAGTTATTAATTCAGTTAAAATATGTATATCAAGAATTTCGCAAGTCACGAAATGTTGGATACTTTCCCATGACCTCACTAATGTCTTAAAGACGAAAGATTGTATGTTTGTTACTCCTTCACGCTCAAAGGGTTGAACTAAGATTCAAAATTCTGTATCTTAGTATCAAAGTTCTCTGCGCGATTGGAACGTATAGGAACGAACCTACTACAGCTGTAGCTGTCGTTATTACCCGTCAGGTTGGAGGATCTTTCCTTTTCAACGGAGGCAACTGTATCGTAGTATCAAAGTTCTCTGCGCGATTAGAACGTAGAGGAACGAACCTACTACAGCTGTAGCTGTCGTTATTACCTGTCTGGTTGGGGGATATTTCCTTTTCAATGGAGGTTTGCGGGACTTTGCGCCCTATTCGGCATACCAGTAAAGAAGTACAAAATTATAATGTTTATAAATAATTTCCTTTAAAGAAGCCACACTAAAACCCATGTCAATACTGCAATAGCCAATACTGACGGTCTAAGTATTCCGCCATCTATCATTAGGCAACGCTTATTATCCGTTACGATTATTAGCATCCGTGGATGTAGGATGTCGTAATCAAGCCCCATAAACCGATGCCTCTTTGATCATAACCGACCGACTTATATTCCATTAGGTTCCTTACTGCTTTATTTATTTACGTTCCTAACAAACTGGCACGCATACACAATCGAATTTTAATATCTAGTTGATTTATAATTAAATTATCTATCGAACTGTCTTTGGATACGGTGCGTGCCTGCAATCAAAACAATATTATTGAATCTGCAAGTGGTCTGCCTTGAGCGTAAACATTCTAGGATTGGAACGTTTAGTCTGACATTTCCACAAAATGTCAGCTTGTGCACTTAGGACAATCGTATTATAACGTGTTGGTATTGCAAACCAATAAAATGATAAGCAGTATAAATATTTCGTCCTACGTCACTGTTCGACCAATAAGATGTACAAAAGATTACAAAATGCAATCGTAATGCAATCATGTCCTGACATGATTGCATATTATTACTTTTTGTGTTGATTCCGTAGGAGTGGATTGTTATTATATTCCCTTATTTTTTTTTTCACACTAATCTAATGAGTATTAATTTATATATTTATTTTTGTACAATATTTTTAATGAAATTACTTTTTGATACAAATAATTTAAAATATGAGTCTACAACCCAATTTCCAAGACAAACTGATCAAAAAGGGATGAAACAGTAAAGCTCATCGAGTTTCGGGGAAACGATTTGCCGGAAAAATTTTCTGGTATCCGTAACGAAATTGCAAGTGCTAGGCGTGTGTAACTCTATACTGAACCGACTCACTGTTCCGAAACATTTTAGTGTTGCGAAAGATTAGAACATCAGTAATATTATAAATACATCGTTTGGAGCACTGGAACACTGAAACACTCTTTTTAAAATTCAAATTAAAACGTAAATAGTGTAAATATAATTAAGTAACGACCTGAACTAAAAAATTCTAAGACTTACAATTATTCTTAAATCGGCGACGTAACAGAGAATACGCCCGCATTCCAGATGTTCCGTTGAGCCGCTGTTCCAAATGTTTCGTTGTGCCGCTGTTCCAAATGTTTCGTTGAGTCGTTGTTCCAAATGTTTCGTCGAGCTGTTGTTCCAAATGTTTTTTTGGGCCGTTGTTCCAAATGTTCCGTTGAGCCGCTGTTCCAAATGTTCCGTTGAGCTGCTGTTCCAAGTGTTTCGTTGAGCCGCCGTTCCAAATATTTCGTTGAGCCAAATTTTTCTTTGGGCCGTTGTTCCAAATGTTCCGTTGAGCCCTTGTTCCAAATGTTCTGTTGAGCCGTTGTTCCAAATGTTCCGTTGAGGCGTTGTTCTAAATGTTCCGTTAAGCCGTTGTTCCAAATGTTCCGTTGAGCCTTTGTTCCTAATGTTCCGTTGAGCCGGCGTTTCAAATGATACATATCATCTAACAATTTACTTGTCTCAGTGTTACTATGACGTGACTTAACAGATCACTATACATAAGAGTCAGTTTCTGGGTTTGTATCCTTTGATCCAATGTTCCAAATGATACATATCAGTGTCCTGGAACATTTCAGTGATTCAGATGCAAATGTTCCAATAACACACTTTGCCCACGCCTAGCAAATGCCAAAACAAAAAGTTCTGAATAAATCCAAATGAGAATCTAGATCTAATCAATTTTTCGTTTTATCCTGTGTGAGAATTTCCTTGTAATGTCATCGTAACTCATTATTCTGCGAACAATGTAATTTAAACGAAAAATAAGCAAATTAATGAGCTTGTTTAGTTTGATTACAATTGAGATGGAGCTGATTTTGCTCTGAAATAACAATGCTCTCGTGACAGTGACATAATTTGTAGCCATTGCCCAATGTTTTATGAGAACAGCTGATTATAAATATTGTACAATCGAACTCTACCGGGAAATATTACGGCCGTCCGGTTTTTAACGTTGCAACACCGCCGCGTCATCGATGCTAATCAATTAACTGGGAGGAAATAATTTCTTTTGAAATGTTTTACCGTAATTTTGCTATAATTTAATAACTGCGATTTATAAAATACTGAAGCATAACACTGTTATGCTTCAGAAATACAATTAAACATTCTTGTTCAAAGTACGTAGCATAGAAAATTGTGACATTAGTTGATCTTAGCTATTCAAGGTCGTCGTTGCATTATTCATGTCCGCTAGTGATATCATACTCAATCCTACATAATATTCAATGTACAATTGAGTATATCCACTTGCTCAGATTAGTCAGCAAATGTTAGAAAGTAAAATTGCTGCGGCCAACCATGAAGAATTGGAAATGTTTGGCTTGAAATCTCTATTTATTCATAATTTTGTGACTCTAATTGTATGTAGTTTCTGATGCTATCTCTTTTGGTAATAAAATAGTCTGACGAATGATATCATACGTCTAAATGTTTGTCAATCCTGTTGCAATCGATACTGGTCGTAATTCAAATGATGTAAGGCAATTCTGCGTACAAGTTGGCAACATCCTGGTGTTTCACCGAGCAGTGAGCAGCGGGTGTTGCCCGCAGGTGATCCGATATTCCTGTAACTCGAGCATGTTGAAACCATTACTGGAAAGTGTTCCGGTCTGACGGGTGTCGGCGTCGTAAGCGACGCGCAGGCGCAGGTGTGGAAAATCGTCGCAACAATAATACCTATTCAGATTCTACGTGTCTTTATGCGCATAATTTCATTGTTTTTGTCGGCGGCGGCGGCTGTATAGAATTTTCATGAGACTGAACACAACACAGACTCTAGAATATCTAGTTACATATCAGTATTTCGAAAACAAGTATTCGGTAGCCAAAACCGACTTGGCTAGTTTTTTATACAGGAAGAACGATTGCTTGTGTTGTTCATTTATCCTAAATGATAGGTCAGGTTACTATTGGTGGGTCCAAAACTTCCACAATGGAAATTCCCTTTCTGTAACAATCAAGCCCGAAAGTTGAATATTGAATTTCCATTAAGACAAATCTTACAATAGTGACGAAACTTTCACTATAATTCTTAAATTGTATGCTAGATTATGACAGATTATTTCAGAATGAAAAAAAATAATAATCTATAGATTATGTTTGTCATTATCCAGGGCCAGGGCCCAGTTACTTACTGGTTATTCCCAATTGCTTGGATCCCCAGTTATTCCCAAACATAAATTAATTAGTCATTCAAGTGGCGCCACACCGTTCACCGCTATAGGTATTCGATTTAATAAGCTAATAAGGAAATCGATTTTTTCTATAAGGCCTATCAAAAACAACAAAACACTGCTATTTTGAGACTTGAATATATTTTTTATTTACCCAAGGTTTTTTATACTTGCGTGAGTTGGTGGAACAGGATATAGACGGAGGTTATACTCCAGTGGACGACGTGCTAAAACCAATTCACTGTAAACAGTCCCACGGTAATGCGATACCTTAATTTTTCATTGGCGCCTGTGAATTCAATCTTCAATCGATAGGGTTCTAGAATTGTTTATGACGTTATACCAAGTCTACCATTTCTTACTCGAACAGATTGAACAATCAAAGCTTCAATTCGTTTAGAAAACATCGGAAAAGCTGACCAACCTTTATCAAGCGCAAGTTTGAAACGGATCTGCCAAATACCAACTTGATGCGCTTGAGTCCATTGAAAAACGGGCCCAGAGGCTCGGGCAGAGGAGGATAGAGTTTGGTACACTGGTCGAGTCAGACATAGCTCTAGAGCCAGATTCTTAACATCGAACCGAGTTACCAACCTATCAGTTACATTTCGGGAACTTTGTGATTGCACAATGAAATTCCACCAAACGCGTTCAATCATGGAACTACAAGACGTGCGACGATGCGCCATCGGTACGCGGTGGACAACTGGAAATCCCACCCATACGCACAAAACATTTCGGGAATACCTACTTATTTTCGTTGTGCGTATAGCTAAGAAGTGGAATTCCTTGCCGAAGTCTATCTTTCCCGATAGCTTGAGGCTTAATAACCTAAGGGTCTTTAAGTCAAAGGTGAATTGGTTACTTCTAGGCAAGCGAGCTCTGACGACCATTATCTATTTAGCACTTTCTGACATCAGTCACTTATTTTTGATGATATTCCAGTTCGTTTTCAGAAAAAACCTTATAAAATTTTGCTTTACAATTGTTGTCAACATACTCGAAAGTTTCCATACGTGATGTTTACCGTCTTTTCGGTAGCACAGCGATATTTTCGCAGTTTGTTATGCCCAAGCATTTTATAACAACAGGTTATAAATTAATCCTCACAGAGCAAGGAACACGAGAGCTACGTGCCTTCCGCTGTAAACTCGCTCCATGAGCCATGCTCGCGGATTGTGTGGATTCCAATCTATCGGTCAAAGCCCTTCTCTAAAGTCAATAATTAACCACACAATATTGACTGTCTTTAATTAACTTGTACATAATCGTTTGTGGCTTTGCTCAATATTTTGCACGGAGCACAACTGTCTGCACATTCTGCGTTAAAATATTCGCTTGTTCGTGTTTTCTGTTTTTGTCAAGCCTCGTGTGTTCATAAGTAAACAAGTTAACATTAACATTATGTGGTAACCGTTTAGTTAGTTGAACGTCTAGGAAATGTCTGATGTTAGACAATTTAGACAGTAAAATTTTCCAGCGATTGGTTTTGCAAAAACAATCGTCGTATCTAAATGCATAATCACGTATCACATAAACGTGGCTAACAAATTCTAGTCGATTGTAATGATCTTTAAACTGAACGATGTTTGCGACATGAAAAACTGTGTCGAGAGATTTCCAAGTTTGTGCTGCTAACTTAAAAGTCCGCGCGTGCCTCAAGGGGCAAATATGTTGGGCTCATAAACCCTGAGTCAGCGCTGTCTCACGTCAGTTCGTGCCTCCGGGACGTCGGCCAAAATCACCGACTTCCTTTCAGAAAATTTCAATTTTGTTTTTGTGATAAAGTGACCGTCCCGCAGCTAAATCGGCACGGGTCATTCACATTTCAGATTATAGCTGACGTCGTATTAGCAGTTTTTGAATTGCTTGTGGACACAATGATCGATGAGATTAAAGTTAACCAGCCTAGAGTTTGCGTAACGCAATAGAATTTTACACAATTATTACAGAAGTATTGAATGCTATAGGTACACATGATTGGAATTCTCAGTCGAACTATGGTGAAAGGAAGATTAAACTTTATTGTCTAACTGTTACATAAGCTTGCTGACCGCTCTAAAACATGACTGTTCCATAATTCTTATTTTATGGCTGTACTTCTCACTTATCTTATGCGTTCTCCAAGTATTACTTTTGACTTGGAAATGATTTTAATGCTAGGTTAGGTGGATAGGTCTTTTATAATCCAGTGAAGTGAAAGGTAGTTGAGCAGTGTTTAGTAAATTGTAACGATCAATTGTCTCAGACAGGTGTCTTGCAATCACAAAGACTAACACGTTTCCATGAGGATGCGGTGACGTGTGTGAATCAGTCGACCGGAGGTCGCTCGCTTTCTTTGACCTATTAGAAATCGTGGCTCGTTTAGCCTTCATGTTCCTTAACATCACGATGCCCATTGAGCCAATAGTCGTTTTATACGAATGTCGCATCCCTTTCAATTTTATTGTTGCTGTCTGAAGGTGTCTCAATCTGTCTAGCCTTTTACTAACTATAATGGGATCGGCTTCAAAACTGGATGCAGCTGAACGCCTATCGGACCTCTAAAACGCAGTAATAGGGTAAGACGATACAACGTTATACAAGACTGGTGGGTCTTAGATTTCCTTCTTCGCCTTCTGACTAGGTATCCATAACGACTGTCAAAGGTCTACTAAATAGTACAAATGACAGCCGGGACCAATGAATCAACGCGCTTTCCGGGGCATGGAGGAATCTCGGTATGTTAAGATTTGATGATGATGTTGATTTTGATGGTATGGCCTATCCACAGACCGACCTCGGCAAGCGTTGCTTATCCTTCGAGATCGACCCCTGCGATTGTTATTATTCTAGCCACGAGAAGTGAAGTTGTCTATTCGAGGATAATGTAACAAAGCAACCAAGTAAATGTTTAGATAGAGCATTCCCCTGTTCTAGTGCGTGCTCGATGAGTAAGAATTCGCAGCACGCACGTCTTATCGTGCCTTAGTGATATGTGCATTATCTTATAACTATTTATAGAAAAGACAAATAATACCATTGTACCTTTTATTACATTGCCCAGGCGCAGATAGAGTTAAAAGTGTAACAGCTAAAGGCCACATTGTTCGAAAACCAAAATGAAGGATTCAAATATGGCTTACTTGTCCTTTCTTTTTGAACTGGGAAACCAAATAACTCTTCTCGCTCTGGGTGGAGCGAGAGGGAGTGTCAGGCTTTTACTGACTCAAACCTACCTGAGTTTCTTCAGTTACCCTTACGTTCGTAGGGGTGGGCTTGCGGACGACGAGCAATGGGTAGCTCGCTGTCCGGCTGTCCGGTAACCGTATGGACCGAGCCCAAGTCGTCGACGGTGCACAGTGTTCCACGCGCGCCATAAGTCGATGTCAGCAGAACCGTAGGGGCACAGCAGGATCAAAGCCTACTGGAGCCATGGGTTCGCTTCTGAAAGGAAAACCCGGCGTCCTAGAACGCAAGGCAGAGAAGGAACATAGGAGTGGGTTTTAGTCACTAAAAGTCTGACACACCCTCTCGCTCCGTCCTAGAGCGCAAAACATCATTGGATGATTCCCCATCTAAAAAAAACCTTTACGTTCCATGGCCGCGGTAACTCTTTCGGAAAATCCCGCAGCTGTTGTGGCTTTTTGCCTTGAAGGCACAAGGCAACTAGGCTTGGGTAACGTGACACCTACTCCGAATTCCAAGCCTCTGGCACGTGTAGGTACTGTTGACGAATCCGGAATTAACCCTTGCCTTGAAGGGACAAGGTAACTAAGCTTGGGTACCGTGAAACTTACTCCGAATTCCAAGCCTCTGGCACGTGTAGGTACTGTTGACGAATCCGGAATTAACCCTTGCCTTGAAGGGACAAGGTAACTAAGCTTGGGTACCGTGAAACTTACTCCGAATTCCAAGCCTCTGGCACGTGTAGGTACTGTTGACGAATCCGGAATTAACCCTTGCCTTGAAGGGACAAGGTAACTAGGCTTGGGTACCGTGAAACTTACTCCGAATTCCAAGCCTCTGGCACGTGTAGGTACTGTTGACGAATCCGGAATTAACCCTTGCCTTGAAGGGACAAGGTAACTAGGCTTGGGTACCGTGAAACTTACTCCGAATTCCAAGCCTCTGGCACGTGTAGGTACTGTTGACGAATCCGGAATTAACCCTTGCCTTGAAGGGACAAGGTAACTAAGCTTGGGTACCGTGAAACTTACTCCGAATTCCAAGCCTCTGGCACGTGTAGGTACTGTTGACGAATCCGGAATTAACCCTTGCCTTGAAGGGACAAGGTAACTAGGCTTGGGTACCGTGAAACTTACTCCGAATTCCAAGCCTCTGGCACGTGTAGGTACTGTTGACGAATCCGGAATTAACCCTTGCCTTGAAGGGACAAGGTAACTAAGCTTGGGTACCGTGAAACTTACTCCGAATTCCAAGCCTCTGGCACGTGTACCTACTGTTGACGAATCCGGATTAACCCGCTCGTCACGATACCTTCGTCATTCACGACAGTTTTGGTCACATAATTCTCATACTCGTTGCCTATCTTCTCTATAGACATGGTGTTGGATATTTGGGATACCTAATATCTTATGTTCACCCTCTCTTTACACACAAGTCAATGCCCAAGTCCCAATCGTGTAAGTCCATCTCTTTATATCATCGACAATTCGTCACTAAATATATATAGACACCCAATTTAATTCAAATTAAAATAAATTCTTTAGCAAGCCTTTCAAATAGCAAGTTCAACTACCCCTGAATAAGCCTCGATGGTTTCCGTTACTGAGGGGTTCAATATTCATGAATCAATCAGGTGCTGAAGTCAATACAGGAAAAAACAGCAAATATTTTTTATTTGCGGTTATAGCGGCAATAGAAAAACACACTCAGTAAAAATTTCAACTGTTTACCTATTTATAGTTCGTGAGATACAGTACGCTGACAGACAGCCGGAGCGATAGACGGACAGTGGAGGTTTAGTAATAGGGTTCCGTTGGGTATCCTTCGGGTACAGAACCCTAAAAATGGTGAGCATTGCAAAAATAATATTTATATAATACGTCCTATTCCAAAGCTAGTTAAATTATATTCTTATCAAAAAGTCCATATTGAGGAAAACCACAAAAGTACTTTTAATGTTTTTACCTAGATTTTTTACTGAATGTGCCTCTTTTCCTTAGTATGTAATATTGACCTTTGTTATTGTTAAATATTTTCCTTTCTCATCAAGGTCTTTATGTTAATATAACCTTGACGAGTCAGTTGATAATAAAATAATCATTGCTTTTAATCTCTTTAGATTAAAAGTTAAATAAAAAACTTTAAGACTAGTTCTGAACGTGAACTGTTCGGATTGTGATAAAATAGAGGATATCTCCCATATTTTGACGGAATGTGTTCGGAACGAGGTTTTTTTTAGGTGGGAAAATTATCCATGACTTCTCGCGCTCTAGGGACTAGACTAGACTAGACTTTTACTGACTAAAACCCACTCGTATGTTCCTTCTTTGCCTTGCGTTCCAAAACCCTGGGTTTTCCTTTCAGAAGTGAACCCATGGCCCCAGTAGGCTACGACCCTGCTGGGCCCTTAAGGGTTCGGAACGAGGTTGAAAGGTCTAATTTAATAGAATATAGTTTTGATTCCAATAATGTTGGTACTTAAAATAGCATTCTGTCGGCTCCTATGTCGTAAAGACGCTACAAACCTATATAAAATTGTAATTTTAGGATTAAAACGTATAAATAAATAAACATAAAAACTACTACGGTCCGGAGTAACCGTTTCGCCTCGTCGTTTATACCGAGTACCTACATCGAAGGACTGGAACAACTGGAACAATTTGCCTGCTGCAGTCTTCCCATCCAATTAAAATTTAGGAGTCTTCAAGATTAGAATGAATTGGTACTTAATAAACTAGTGCGCCTCACCATCATCACTGATTACCATCAGGCGGGATCGCAGTCAAGCACTACCTAGTTATTATCAATTAAAAAAAATAACTAACGGGATATAGGCAAAATACATGTTAATTAAATGGATGCTGGATCGAAACTAACCTATGCCATAACCTTTTCCAACGACGCACGAATATATTTCGCATAATGATCAGTGCACTCAAAAGCATAAACATAAAAACGAAAGCCTATGTAATTTCCCTCTAAACAACACTAATCGAAATCTGAAATGACGCTCACCCGATGAATGATCTGGGGCCTTGCCATTACGGAGCGAAAAAGAGAGAGAGAGAGAGCTATATATACCCTATAAGCTATTATAGAGTATATACCATGCCTTTAACAGTTTAGTTTAGGTCGTCAAAGAGCTCCTGGTAGGGCCTTAGTTGACTCATAAACTCCCTCCAAAATCGAGTTCCCTATTCCTGGTTTCCCAAAAAACCCAAATTACAAGAGTCTCAAATAGGATTGCTATTTGCTACCATTTTTTGATATAAAAAAACCCGACTACGACAAAAAAATAACGACGAAATGAAATAAACAAGGTACTTAACTGGAAAAACAATAACAGAACAAAAAGAAAAACCATAGTCACACGTTATTAAAGTGTTTCGGTTGGTATCTATAACGTGTGACTACGGCTTTTTGTTTTTCCAGTTACCTTGTTTATTTCAGCATCCTGAAAATCTTGTTTCATACTTTTTCAGCGTCGTTTTTTTATGTCGTAGTCGGTTTTTAGTTTTTTACTTTTTTTGTTATATAAACAATTTTGGTGTTAAATCACTGTGCTTCTATACTATTTATTTTGGCATATACAAGTGAAGCCGTTTCAAATGATACCAAACACGACATATTTATCTTTTTTTTTTAACACCAATCTTTTTGTCCACTAGAGGGCACCATATTGAATTTTGATGATATTTTTTTATAAGTACCAGTGAAGCCCTTTCAAATGCTACCAAGCACGGTGTATTTATCTTAACATTTTTTTAACACATGACTTTTTTTCCGTTAGAAGGCATCACATTAAATTTGTGCAATCAGCATTACATTATTTTTTAAATGTACAAGTAAAGCCCTTTCAAATGATACCAAACACGGTGTATTTATCTCCATTTTTATTTTTTAACATATTACTTTTGTCTGCTATGTGCTAGAGGGCGCCATATCGAGTTTTGTAACACATCACGTAGCCTATGTTCAGCGGACAATTAAGACGGTTCTAATGATCCCTCATATGTCAAGTTCCGATAAGTAGATTAGGAGCTATGAGGTAACAGATGAACATACTCACATACATAGCCTGTCAAAATCATAACCCTCCTTTGGCTTTGCCGTAGTCGGGTAAAAATTAACCAATGGTTAACAAGGCCTTTAGTGAGTGATAAGCCTTTTTGCCTTTTATGAGATTCTAGTAAATACTCCTCAATATTTGAATTGCCGATGAAAGTAAAGTATTTTGCGTGCCTGCTTTATTTTTTATTTGTTATATTCTAAAGTACAATTGACTAAAATATAGTAGGTACAATACCAAAACACTTTCTCTTATGAAACATCATCAAAATCATGATTAATGTTACTGTACCATCAATTTATCTATATCTTAATTCTTTTCGACCTACCAACCATATGACTGAGAGATAGGTATATGACTACCAAACATAAGAGTGCTTATTGGGTGCTAATCCTAAATTTGTCCTGGAGATGTTCGGGATTTAGAGTTACAGTGCTATTCGGGTATGAGTGCCTTTTTTATATTTGTAGTTACTTTTATATATTTGGCAACATTTTTTCCAGTCCGACCACGATCCTTCCTTTCCCACGCCAAATATTTCCGTCTCGGATTATAAGTAGATAGGGAGAGTGCTCAAGAAAAGCTTGAGCACTCTCCCTACCTGTACAGAGCAGTACTTAAGCAGCCGCAATTACCCGGAATAGCAGAAATAACGTTGTGAATTTAGTATTTAACGCGGCCTCCAGGGCTGGGGGTGGTGGGTGCGCGCCGGGAAAACAAAAACAAAGTAACGTAGAGATAGGTATGAGCGAGGGCGGCGGCGGCGCGGTGTAGCCGGCGCCGGCCGCCAGTGCACGCTCGACACCCGACCCCGACGCGTGTGAACACATCGACCGCGCATCTGCAACGCGCAGGATCGCCGAACTTCGCTTCGCATCCCAGACCTCCATCTCGGACACAGAAGTATTGAACATTTATTCGCAAAGAGCATTCTGGAACCAAGATGCCCGTTGAAACTAAAATAAGCTTTTCCGGTGAGTCTAAAATCTTCAGTAACGATACCTTTAATATCTAGGCGAACATATGCCAAAAGTTCACTACAACTTACATAAGAAGACGTAATTAATATTCAAGAATTTGAACACACGTTATTTTATTTTTATTAGTGAAAAATAATGTTATTATTATGTTGTTTAGTATACCAAATAATTGATAACAAATTAAATCTATGATATCATCCACTGATTAAATACCCCAAACAATAATTTAACGATCCCATGCACAAGTTAGATAGTTTTCAACTTCAACTTGAAGTGTTTCATGCAAATATCTTCGCGATGCGATGTGCGCATTAATTTTATGCAATTTCAAATTCCTTGTATACTCTTAAGTTGTTATGTGTGAATTGTGAACCGCTGGCACGTTAATAGGAAGGTGCTAAGTGGCAGAAACTATAATAATAATAGAACCATTCTGAGTAGGTAAAGTCCACAGATAGAACAAGATTTAAGTCGATATCTCAATAAATCCAAAGATGTATGTATGAGATGTGTGTATATGTTTTCATTAAAACGTCCAAATCCACATCACATACAGTACACGTTTCGCTGACTAGTGGCAGTTAAATATTTTTGCTAATTATAATGATAATGACAGTTGTTAAGTACCTATATCAGACGCATAAAAACTAAAGGTGATTCAAAAACATCACGCAAAGAACAATAATAATTAAATAGAAACTTGTATTTGATTATAATCTGTTGATCAAGTAAGAAGACCCAAGGAGAGATATTATGGCTTCAAATAGACATCACGAATCATTGTTAAATTAAGTCCCAACTTCGTGATCGACATGCTCCAACCTAGCATATCGAAGAACTTGTATACAAAACTTTATCTAATTTGTGGTAAAAGTGTCGTCTAGACTTGGATTTTAGAATCCAAACAAGTGACAAGACTCTTCAACTCTAGAACGTATTGCAGTCAAAACAATGTGGTTTTCATATTTAGATTTAAACAGGCTCGTGCTTCGTGACTCTGGCATGATCTCATGGATATTTTGTCACGTAGTTGTTATTCAAACTACTGTATTCTCTCGGACTGGTGGCATATTAGGATCTAAATTCATATTTAGCAAAACCACTTTAATAATAGTGTTAATGTTGACATTTGCACGCTCATTATTACTGTATATGCCAATCCTAAAACTTATGTCTTATTTTGTTGTCAACTTTCTCGATTTCTCTAGCGTCCTTGTTGAAATAGTCTTAATAATTTATTTAATTTCCTTTGTTCCAATGCTTGTAAAAAAAATCTAGAAGGTTCGATCTAGATTATAAAAAAATCTAGATTCTACCTACATTATTTGTACTGTTAGTAGGATTGACAGACAAATAAAGAATATTTAAATAAATCCAGGTGTCGACTAAAGACGTCTAAGACGATAAAATTGTCTACAATAATGCACATTTATAACAAGAATATTTTATTCATGAATGAGGGGAAGATTTATTCCTGCGAATGACAACGTAAAACAATAAGCTTCTTAGGCTAGAATTTTATACGCTCATTTGCCTAATGAGTATCCCTAGCTCCAGTTTCATGATACAGCGTAGTTAGGACAATTGCGCAATGGCTTAAACATTTTTGGGCATGAACTGTGTGGTTTATAGGCGTGTCCGTTTGCCTCCCTCACCCTGCCGCCCTTGTTCTTGTCCTTGCAACCCCCCTAGCCGAGCTGTGAAACGATGCCTAGTAAACTCCTTAACAATTTACATTTTTAACTCGACAAGAAGACAGTTCAGCCATTTTATCGATTTATTCAAACAAATTAGTTATTGTGTTTTCACTTTGTACTCGGACCTTATTCATCGCACTTGAATAAAAACTGGTTCTGATGGCTGTGTTACCTTTTACTCAATCAATGTTGGTGGTCGGCATTAATTTCCTAAGCTTGCGTTTGTTGTTAGAAGTTTACCATGACCGCTGGTCCGATGCACTTATACTTGTTAGTCACTTAATGATTTTACTATTGCAGTGTCGCACGCACTTAACCTTGTTTGGCTAACTAGTTGACATGCCACATCGCAAACCATACTTGCATCCTGGCCTCGTCGTAGCCACATACAAATCATATCAGCGAAATCGCTTTGCGCTGTAGCACTGGGTCAACAATAACATAATTTAATTCTATGATGAGTTTATACATATTATATTAGATACTGTTGAAACTATTTGTTTCAGAACAGGAAAAAGGATATGCTAATATCACGTAATGCGTTACGCGTTCATTTAACAAATTACTTCTCATCCTGCTAAAAAACATCAGTGGTCATGCTCACCTTTGTTAGTCAAATTCAAAGCCAAAATGTACAAAATGGTATATATATTCTATTCATGCCGTTCAGCATATCTATTTACTTTACAACCTTGTTAATAGTTGCGTAATAATTTTATTTCTTTATCATTTTCTATTCTGTAGCGTGACACACGTCATGTTCCTCGTTTAATAATACAAGCTACACTACCTTACCATTCAGTCAATGTGACTACTGCCCATTAGAACATTACCTGAGCCTACAGTGCGATAAATGTTTCCAAGTAATCAAGGTCATCCTTACCTTAACGGACTAAAACACTAAAGGTACTATATGCGTAATAATCAACGTTAATTAGTTCGAACTATTTGTTATTCCACAGCAGTACCTGCAACAATAATACAAAGTCATGTTCCATCATTAATAAGATATTATCATGATTTATCGCACAGCCATCATAATGATACTTTTCTCGTTATAAATTCTCTTCATAGTTGTTGATCTTTCCAAGAATCTTCCTCATTTCGCGAATCCCCATTTTGGTGCGCAGGTCACGTTCCATATGTTTACGGCGATAACATGTCTCTGTCATGTTGTCAACATTAAGGTAAACGAAGTACCTGCCTGCCCTGTCAACTTCCTGTCTCTTATCCTTATCGGAGATGTGCTCTTCGAGTCGGAATTGCTCAATTACACAGCTAGCATTGTTGTCGGTCAACCGTGGCGAAATTACGGAGCAGGTGTGACCTGCACTTTGCGTGATTTCCTTGCATAACGAATAGACTTAACATCATCTTGCATCCACGTCCTCGAACATTCGAGGCTGCAGTTTTTCCTCATTTTGTCTTCATTATACTTTAATGTATTGTTTTTGTCCTAGCTATAAAACAAACCTGTACAGGTGTTGCCTTGAACCACGGATTAAATTTCGCGTCGATAGCGATTCTTCTCGAGCGTATCAGACCGAGCCAAACATGTCTCGGTAATCAATCGTCACTCAGCGGCTTGTCTTACATGATATTTTTATTATGAAATTGAGATGTATGCTTAATCGCAAACGGAGATATCACGCCCCCGCCATGCTGCTAATAATGAATAACAGCCTGCTCTTGTTATATCATCGTTTAGTAGGATATCACGTAATTACTTGATCCAGAACCATGCCATGTCCTCCATCTAAATCTATGTTGCTAAAGACTCGGCAGGATATCCCGTTTTTACGTGTCATCGTTACCATGAGCATGTAGTGTGGACGGATAGGTCTTATTGTTTGTGACGGGATGCATCTCACGTGGCAATCTCTTGTGTGATTCTGGTGGTACATATGTTGACGTAATTTATTGTTCATTATTTTAAATTACCTCTGTCGGAGCGCTCGTCAATCACTTGACCAGTTTTTGCTGTCAGCGGCGCCACTTGATATGATTAAGAAACATCACTTAGTCAGACGATTTTTGTTACTGTTGTGTGTCTTGTTACAAAATTTCCTCGGACTTCGATAATTATTGGTAAAGTTAGCACATAACCATTACTAAAACTTGAAATGAATTCATTATGAAGTTTATAACAGTACTTTTAGGTACGTTTTCCATCTACTGCTCATGATGTTTCGCTTTGGAATGTAAGACCAATTTTATCAATCATCTTTTCTACTAACTAAACTATCACGCAGGTATCAGCTCACCGTAAATAAACGCAATCGCGCGACAAGAACTTGTACAAAAGCGATTAAATTGAATAGTGTGCCCAACTGAAGTTTAAACAACACTGCAAAACATGTTTTTGCGTCGCACAATACGTAAAGACTGAGATCATGCGATTTATGATGTATGTGTTAGCTAGTTGACACTGTTTTAGAAAACTGTTGTTGTTAACAGCACTCGTTATTACCACGCCTAAAATACTATTTCCATCATTTTAATTAGTGGCTATCAAAACTTTTTAACAGCTTTGCTTCCAAATATTCAATAAGTAGGCATTCTTCAAGTTTTTTAAAAACAGTTAGATCTGGAGGTCGGCCAAAATTTGACTCTATATTTCTAGATAATGCTGTACAATATAGCACTTTTATAGGTCGGAGACGTTCGGCTTATTTATAGCCAGAGATATCGGCGCCTGCCTGTCTAGACCATCCCGTATACTTGGGAGATTTCCTCTTATCCCTCTGTTCGTGCAATTGCATTTCTCAGTAGGATGAAAGAATATCTACAGTCTAGCCTGTAATTCATATTTTAGTAAGGCTAGAGCTTTCCAATTGGGTTAACTTTCTCGTCTTAACGAGTCATAAGTTTTGCTTAACAGCCGATAACCTAATAGCTACGAACTGGAGCACTTTATCTACGTGGATTTATTACTGTTCCGTCTCTATCCCAGTGAGTCATGGCTCATGGGCCGATTTTCTTATCTAGGGATTGTTTAGATGGCAGCGAAGTTAGGAAATCGGTTTGGCGCTTGATTATAATTTAATAGATCAGGTTTATAGTAAGATGAAAGAACTCGTCGCAAAAAAGTTCAATATCAATGAAAATATAAAGATTTAAGAAATGCGTAATTTCAACCAGGAGACAGACGCAGACTTGCCGTAGACAAAAACCTAAGCATAAAAAAAACACTTTTCTTATTTAAATTAAACCAGTCCAAAGGTTTGTAAATATAGTTCGCTTTGATACATTACGTTTATTTAATCAACTAGACTACTGAAGGACAGACTTAACGATCCAACCATCGTGAATATGAATCGTAACCCATACAACTATCCGTTGTGTCTATTTGCAGTTAAAAAATAATAAACATTTAGTTGTGGAACGTTACGTGACGTATCATTAATGAGAAAATTAGCAATACATGACGCATTGCAAGTCTTCGGAAAAAATATATGTAATAAATACTTCAAGGTTTTCATTAAAGATAAATTACTTCACGACAAATATTAATACGATGTTTATTGCCGTTCAAATGCGAATCATTAACGCCTCTCTGATTATCATATACATTTCTCTGGATGCTAATTTAGAAGAAGCAGAGGCGTCGTGTTCAATATTCTATCAAACGTTTTACACACAAGTTCACCTTAACAGCCATTTTAGGGACGACAAGACGCCTCCGTCAGTTATTGTCAATATTGGACCAGGTATGGAATTTATATCGACCGTATCGGAGCGTGCATTGTACATAGTTTTTCCTTTACTCTTTTGACCAGTTCTACTTGATTACTTCTCTCATATTAATATTTGCTCTTCATCATCGGTTATAAGTTTATGAATGTCAATAACTTAAGTCTTATTTCCAACCAACATCATATTATAAACTCTAAAACGAATTGCCTCAAGTTTAATCTTTCCAATAATAGATTGGTTAAATGTCAGAATAAAGTATAGAAAGAAAGAAATCAATATGTCATTATTTTTGACATTGAAAGTATCGATCAAAACATTTCTGTTTTGGAATATGGTAGTGTTATTTATTTAAAACTAAGCATAAATATGGTATTGGAATGGTGATTTTTGTAATCTATAATCTATTCGTAGTTGTAGGCGGCTGAATTCATGTAGACACAACAGTGTAAATTGCTCTATTGACAAAGCACTTACGTCAGTAGCGTGTTTAAGGCACTCAAGTTCAAGGTACAATCCGCTTAGGAATTTCTCTCTCTTGTACCTTGTTATTAAATGTTACTCTCAGTAAAAACCAGTGTTTATATTGAAAATTTGATCTTATCGAGAAATTAACCACATGGGTTCTTTGCTTGACACGTAACTTATGCGACTTTGTGTATACAGGTGGCGTCAAGCAACCGAGATACCAGGTATTCATACTTGGAGCATGTAGTAACACCACTGATTCACCTTGTTTACCTGTAGCACACACATGTATTAACGACGCTTTAGCCATAGCTAAAGGGTTTGCCCCAGAATCGGCTCCGACAAGATATATTTATGTACACAAAGTTGATGTCATCATAATTTGTCCGCGTGGTTAAAAAATTGATACGCCTGCGACTGTTTTGCATAGCTACCAAAACAGTAATAATTAGCACTTGTATGTTAACAGAAAGCATTAGCTTATGATAATTTAATCATAAATCCAATTATAGCATCGCGTGATATCCAAATCTGAATATCAGTATCTTAGTGCATGACTTTTCCAGCATACTGTGTAGTAAGTAATGATAATTTCAGTCATTTCCACGCCCTGCAAGCTTAGCGTATTTTGATGCATTTATCATGGAGCAAGATAAGCATCAGTATATCTGCAGCCGTGAGAACTTCGTGACTAGGCCCACACCTAACTGTTTCGCTTCTAGTAATGCCAATGCCAATTGCATTACAGATATCAAGCGTAATAATGCTATTAACCGTTTGAATTGGTATCCGCATTTCAACAGAAATTATGTAGCTAGAGTTCCTTGCACATTTTGCGTTTTCCGTCAAAATGAAACTTCTCATCGTATCAATTTTAAAAATAAAAATTTAAAAAAAATTGGGTTTGTTATTCTAGGTAAAGTTGAAGCATTTAAAATTTAAATCTTGTCAAATATGGTTATGATGGCATCATCTCCGTTACATCTATTGGTTTTTACGTCAAAACCTAACTTTTTATCATATTAATTTAAGAAAAAAAGTTGTATAATTTAAATTTAGTTTGGTGAGTAACATATGCAAACGGGTTTGTTATTCTAGTTGAAGTTGAAGCATTTAAAATTTAAATCTTGTCAAATCTGGCTATGATGACATCTTCTCCGTTAGTTCTATTATTTGTAAATTCTTTATGTTCAGGTCGTAACTCGTGACTGTTGTCATTGACAACCAGTTCTCTAATCGTGTTTGTTTCCTTATTGTTAATCCTATCTTTTTTAGCAAAAATTTGTTTAAGGTAAACTATAACTTTTTTGAATCTCCATGGCAGATCAGAATTAGTCCTCTTCTCAAACTATTCTTTACTTATTCACGTGCAGAATTTAATTCAGAAACTGTCACATAAAGCACCTCTGTATTTCTAACAAAACCGTTGCTCGCCGTTATTTTATAAACAATTGATATTTTACATCTCGTATCTGGAGCAGCAGTGATTTAGTGAAACTGCAAAACTATTTAAGCCGATTCTTGAGTACAACTTTCTACGTATTTATAAGTTTTCGTATGGAGCGAAAGGCTCTCTCCTCTGCCGGATTGGTATTCCTTACAATCCACTTACTGCTTCTTTCGGATTAATTATCATCATTTAGCGTCTGTGACGATCCACAATTAGCATGCCAGGTGTAGTGCTGCGCGGCTCATTACGCACCATTATCGTAGCCAGAGCGAACGTGTCCTGATTGCAGATCCAATTTCATTCCATATGCGCTCTCCTAATAAAGGAATCCAATAGAGCGGCGGTCTCGATCAATCTTTAATACTCCATTATTCATTGTAATGGGACTAATTATTTGTAATGGGTATGTTGATCTATTAAATAGATAACTCCTACAAACGAGCCACGTTCCGTTTAAGCTAATCAACCGTGACAGTCGCATTCTATGTAAACACTAGATTTACATTCAATTTATTCTATGTCTATGCTATTTATTGACTGACCCAGTTTGATTTGAGACAACTACGAGCCCGTTATGTAGCCGCCAGATATCGTGAATATTCCTCCAGCTGCAGCGATCTTATTGATAGCATTGGCATATCCATCATTCCCAATTACCTAGATTTAAACAATGGTTAATAAATCGTGGATGGGTTTCGGGTGGTGGTAATAAACATCGGTGCGGTGAGTGACATAACTTATCTGTTATTTTGGTCAGATGGTAAAGTGGAGACCTTTTTTAATTCGTGAAATACTGCTTTTGGCTTAAAATTTGCCGTATAAGGTATGATCAGTCTTTATTGTCATTTGCCAGTGAATACAAATTAGCCTATCGGGTCTTTCTGTTTACGCGACCTGTAGTTATTATAAGGTAGGAGCAGCATTGTCCTCATACCTGCTGGTGACTCAAGCATTTACCATCAGTTTTTTCTCATAAAGCCTCGCAACCAATAAATATTTCATTAATGATAATTTTCCACAATTAATTGCTAAAATATGAGGTCGATGAATCACTTGTGTTTATTGACATGGCTACAGATACGATCTTGTTGCCATTTCTCATCGTCACGTTATACATAGCGAGGATCGCGGCAGCAGTCTCTTCGCCAACTCGGTCGCACTGTATATTTTCGTTTCAAAGTTTAGTGAACCATATCTAATTTAGTTCCTAAATATTATACTTGTTATAATTTTGAAGTTAATCACCCTTGTTTTTAAAACTCAAAGAAAAGGGTTTCACTTACGATAAGAGAAAGGTAGGAAATGAGAATACGTAGTGGTATCGGAGCATCACGCAACATGTGGCTATTATATCGTGCGTGAGATATAAGCATGAGTAAATGTATTATTTTATCAATGAATTGACTTCAGTTACTCCGGTACACGTTGTAAAAGATGGTACAATTTCGAGACTACACTGCAGATCGCTATTCGACATAGATCTTAATTATCGTGAAATCTTTTAACGATGTCAGATTCACATGTCCTATTAACTAAAGTAAGTAATTGCCATTGAGAATTGCATCTGTCCTGCAACTCGTTGCTTGGTTGCATCAATTGCGGCGGGCTCTAATGTTGACCGCAAAATTGTCCTTAATTGACGAATTAGTGTCTATTCGGCGGGAAAGTGTGATACCTACACATACACAGCACGGTTAATTGGAACACTTGATGCTAACAACATTTTAATTTGCGGCCCGAACTGAGGAGCGAACTAAAAACATGTAATAAAAGTAATGGTTATTCAAGTGTTCGTAATTTAGACTAGATATACAGTATACCATTATGTTTAACTAAATGTTGTGACTTGTATCGGTCGTTTTAGTTCTTGTTCAGTTTTAATATTGTTTGAATGTAAAAAATTATCACTATCAAACTGTTATCTGCAAAATTTACTTACTCATAGATTAATTCGTAGATAAAAGAACTCATGCCTTCACGCGCCGGTGAGTGATCATGTTGTTTTGTTTTTCTTTGAGTTGGTAAATCATCAAAAAACTTCTCCCACTCTGATGTTGTTATTTTACCTAGTACAGGTACTTCGCTCGAAATCGTCTTGAATTTCATTTACCCAGCCACCATACCTACACGTACTGTACACACATTGGTACAAAAACTACAAGAAATTAAATAAATATTTAATTTCTAATCTGCTTGTTTTTATCTCGCACACGAGTTCGTCAACTTGAACTTGACCACAAAAACCAAACCGTACCGAAAAGTTTTTCTTCGCAATGTATTTCCGAGTAATCCGTGGTATGCTAATAAAATGGATAAATAATGACGTTGCTTATTATAGCAGTTACATCATATTTGTGGACCGAAGTATTTGCCGCACGTATGTTAATATCGACTGGTACATATTATTGATTATTTTTCACGATCTGACTGTTTTTATCATAAGTTTCTCAAATTCCAGCGAATATGTTATAAATATCAAAAATTATAAAATTGTTTGTTTATTAGCCTCAGCCACTGCTCCAATTTGGTCGGCCCAAAAATTGCCGATATATTCTGAAATCACAACAAGTAAATAACTCACGGAGTTCAAGGATCGCATTAGTGCAGCAAAGACCGGTTGCCAGAAGCGCCGTGGTAACCCGTTTCCCGTACTCCAGTCCATACCTTGTGTGGAATAATAAACACTGGCGTTTATGAATCCTCTTCCATGCTACTTCGGATTGGAAATACCGCATAGGAACTTAAAACTGGAATCCCCCAAAGGGTTAAATAATCAATCTGTCATATACTTACGCTTCAATGACGGCAAAAGTGTGGTAAAAGGGGTATGATGTAATAGGGATAAGTCTGCAGAAGACCACTGCGCATTAACAGTTTAACACGCAAGACTGAACCAGAAAAAATCGGCTGAAGGTCGCTTTTAGAAGCGTTATTTGAAGGGTTCGAAACTTTCAATAGAGTGACACAAGGCTTCTGACTGCTGGTATTACGTGATAATTTAAGCGGTCTACATGATCACAGAAGGGGAATATTCAGAACTAGATTAGGTCGCCCCCGCGATGAGGTATGGCGGGAGAACACGAACATTAGCGTGGGATCCAACTTTGTCACATAATAACACCTGCTGCGATACCATTGTATTAAAAATACGGTGTTTTTTAAAAACGCTATCAAAAGGTTATCTCTCTTTGTTTATTGCATGAACATTAATCCTGTATTTTATATCCAGCTGTTTCTTACCTACTACAGTTCGTCCTTGCCACTTGAATCACAAGCTCATTGTCAAAGTATGGAATGTTTTCAATAATAATGACAAATGTACCTCTTTACATGACAAAAGAAGTCCGTCATTTGTCCGACAAATGTGAAAAAAAATCCTTCTTGTTATGTTAATGTTACCAATCTTTAATGTGAACACGAAATATGGATAGTCTAATACAATGTTTCCGCATCACCACCGATGATATGGAAACGAGACAATCTTTTTAACAATTACGAGTATTTTTTAATATCGCGGCGATGTCCACGTTGTATGAGTGTAAAGCCACAAAAGTGGTTAAACGACGTCCTTCCGAAGGTCATGGATGATAAATCACTTGTTTTTATTGTATACGTAGTTAACAACGCAATAAACAGTATTATCATCAAGAAAAACCCGCAGACTTTTCAAGTTATACTTAGGTAGAATGAAACGGTTAGTAGTAATAATGGGAAAACTTGCAACTGCGAATATAATCGAAGCAGCCCCTTGCCGCAGCCTATTAAATAGTTCATAATTTATGAGTGTCTGCAGTGCACTGTGCTCTAGCTTTAATTTGTCCCAGACAAGTTTCATTTGAATTCGTTGTAACATGATGTTTATTATATTCGTATACGGTTAGAAAATTAGTGTCGTTAGATGATGTGATCGCAGTCATAATTCAGCCAATCAAATGCAACATACACCTACGCGGAAAAGCTTCGGGCTTTACGGAACAGGTGCGTGATGATTACACACTAGCATATTTTAATTATAGCATGTGATTTGATTGATGATATTGATTATATCGTAATCGATCGCAAATTGCTGCAAATTATAGTTCACGCGACAGTTTATTTAATTTGCAAGAGTTTATAATTTCTGTCTAAATAACAATTTCGTTTACATTTAGTTTGGCGCCATGTTCGCTGAAATTTACTTTCTATGCAAGTTTTATTTCCTTCCTCGTATGGTGTTAGAAGATGAGCCATTTGTCACACTACTCGGTTATGATGTAAAGCCCACGCGCCTACAACTCTACAAGGCCGCTCCGCTGCGCAATTGTCTCTGATGATTAATCAGGTTTCGGACGATCAGTGCCGGACATACGCTACTACCAGTCGGCCGGCTCCACAGTCTACACGTGTCTAAGCATAGTTCGGATCAGTGCAAGTTAAGTGTTGTGACACAATCGCCATCGATCTAACGTAATACCTACTTGATAACATTTTCTTGACTACCGTCTTCTGCCCCTATCCACTTCTGCTTCATTTAAACTATTTAAATATACTTGATGACATGGGCGTTCATCATAATTTTGTTTGATCGATAGTACTAATTAAGCATCAATCGAAACAGTACCTAATGAATTTACTTGAGTAAACAACTTTGAACTTTTAACATTATCATCTCCCACAGTTTGTGAGCCTACTCAAATGTGTGGACGTAGATACCAGTTGTGCCTTGTGTTTCTAGTCTACAGTGGGTGTTTCATACGCTCCTAAGTAATGTGAATTTATCAAACCCTGCCTAAACGTCACAAACCATCTCTATATCATTAAACATCAAAATTCCATCGTTTTCCTGTGATCATGTTGAGTGCAATACACATGCTCATGTAAACTTATTCTACCATCTGTCTCAAGATAATTCTATATCATCTCTGTATTTTTTGTCGGCATGTTTTTATTTTTTGCTTTATGTGTCTTTGTTTTTGTTGTCATAGACGGCAGTTCCACGGACACGTTGAGGAAGCTCAGCGACGACTCATCGAGAAAACATTTATCAGGTGAGTTCCAGCATGACCAAGGATAAAGTGATTATGGAAAATGTCTTATTTATGTTTGCATGAGAGCAAGCGTGTGCATGGTCCATGCTTCTCGTGTATGAACCTCAAGCACGCAATACACGATACCATCACCTCCCATTATCGTTCTATCTGTACATAGTTTTAATGTCATTTATTCATATAATTTCACTCTTCTGTCTCGACAAAATGGGGCAGATTTAATTGAAGCCGAGGAGGACGAAGTCTCTAGCAGTCTACCGGAGAGACCACGATCACACCGCAAGGCATCTAGTAAGTTGGTCACTACTAATAACAGTAGAGTAACTAAGGTGGAGGCATGCTCTGTAAATAATGTACATAGTAACTTGGTGATGGTTCTTAGTGCTAGGGGAGGCATTACCACGTAACATGCTGTGAGGAGAATAACTAGGAGTAATTTGGTTTGACACAACATAACCATTAGGAAATTTTAATAATTTCTAGCCTGAAATCAGACTTTTAAATGATACGACCAAAAATCAGTTTCGGTGCATGACATATAGAAGTAAAATATTAATACAAAGGGTAGAATGGAATGATGATAGCTAATATTGATTCATTACTAATGAATTAATGAAGCTAGCGCCGTATGCGATGCATCCGTAGCACGTCGGGACTCGGGGTAACCAACCATTAACAATGTCGATTTCCGCGATTGAAATGCTTCGCGTTTCAATCGCATTGCATCGATTGCGTGTCAACAAGTTGAGGCGCTCGCCTACGATCAATTAGTGACATTGTTCTACAATTGATTCATAATTCTTATCTTTTGTTTAGCTTTTTTCCCTAACGAACTTAGTCTCACAATTTACAAACAAAGAACAACAATTAATTACATAATGAGGATAAGCTAACTAATAACATTGGTGATTTAGAAATAGAAACAACTTGACAAATAAAAAATTGATTAATTTATTTTAGCTATCTCTGAGTATTCTCTTGTTATTATTGCAACAAATTAGAATAAAACTTCACACGACCAAATTTATTGAGACGTTAAGTTTCCGCCAGAAGATAACTACCGAAACAGAGCACGTTACATTTATATAATTACTAGTAAACAATATGCTATAACGCAATGAGTGTAATAAAGCATATCTTGCTTGTGTCAGATGCATGTAATCCAAATTATTAAGTAATACGTAGATGTCAAAATTGTCGTAATAAACAGAAGTGTTACGAGACGTAATAAAGTAGGAAACAGTAGGAGCACTTGTCTAATAGTTAGAGGCTAATGTGTATGTGTGTGTCGCTTATGTGTATCGCAGCCAGCAGCACGTTCTCTGTCACCTCCATGGACGCGCTGTGGGAGAATCACCCGCGCCGCCTCAGCGAGGCTGGCCTCCGGAGGTCATCAGGTAACTAGCACGGTATCAAGACAACATTATTGCTCCACGACAATACGTGACATTCCCATGCCTATCTGTTCATTAATCTACGTTACAATTCTTACATTACGTCAAAACTCACGATTGTCGTGGAGCTAATGCTGGTCCCGTATCTTAAGATTCACTTAGACTATATACAATACAATCAATCCATGCACCATAGACCGCACCCATCACATGCTCTATAGATGATTGAATTTTTTTTTTTAATTTTTGTGCTTGCAATGGTGTCTGCGCAATTCTAGGATGGTTGAAAGCATGAGCTTTTGTTCTTGGATTTCTATTGCAGCGCGTAGTGGTCTCCGAAGTCAACTGCAGTTTGTTCAGAGTTTCAAACGAAACGAAAGTCCGCAATGTTGATGTAAGATATGCAAACGAGTTAGCGAGTCACCCCGGTGGCCATGCACTTGCATACAACGGTACATATTCAGTTCATACGACCGGTACGTGTTTCGAATAATGAAGAGGGCCATGCATATTCACTATGCAATATATTTTAATCCTCGTTAGACATCAACTTTCATCTACTCTATTTTCTCTTGAAATCACAAAGGATTACGTGAATATCACAGCAAACAATATCACCGTGAAACACTTATTGGGGTTTTCAGGAGAAATGTACTCATATGTATATGCTAAATATTAATATTCTCATTAATAATTTCAGATCATAGTGTTATATTAACAGAGGATACTGACAGCTTCATAATTGGCGAACGAGTCTGGGTGGGTGGCACTAAACCTGGTCAGATCGCATATATCGGCGAGACACAGTTCGCTCCGGGCGATTGGGCCGGCATCGTACTTGACGAACCTATTGGTATGATTGCTATAATATTGCTAACTCGTAAAACGGCCTACGTTAGTATCTTTGCTCTAAATTGTGATGATTTTTACAGGTAAAAACGACGGCTCTGTAGCTGGGGTCCGCTATTTCCAGTGCCCAGAAAAGCGTGGCGTATTCTCTCGACTAACTCGCTTGACCCGCGTGCCCTTTATCACACATGCACCTCACGATGCATCTCCGATCTCAGACGCAGGCAGCGTCTTCGAACGCCCGCCGTCCGGCACCAGGCAAAGACGCGCACTCTCACCAAACGGTAGCATTCGCAGCATCGTTAGCAGCAAGATGAGTGAGTAAACTCAGCTACCCTCGAATCCTGCATGTTACTCTTGGATATAACTTAGTAAAACTTTTCTTACTTGTCTACTTTGTCTTCGACAGATGCATCAATTTCGACAACGACCAACGGAGATGTTCGTGTGGGAGACCGCGTCATAGTATCTAGCAGTCGCGGCAGTAAAGCTGGTACATTGCGTTATGTTGGCGTTACCGATTTTGCCACTGGTGTCTGGGCGGGTGTAGAACTCGACGATCCTCTCGGAAAAAATGATGGCTCAGTAGATGGAAAGAGGTATAGTTTACTACCCAATTAGGAGTGCAAACTCTTCCTGAGTTTCATATCTATATCATACCGATATCGATTCCTCTTTCAGGTATTTCGAATGTTCACCTCGTTTCGGCTTGTTCGCGCCTGTCTCGAAAGTATCACGGTCACCATCGAACCGCAAGCCGGGCGCGTGCGCCATCCACAGCAACGGACGTGCGACTCCTCTACGGCGCTCCAACTCGCGGGAGTCACTGACGTCACTAGGAACGTCCATCGCGTCTTCCCGCGTGGGGGTGAGGCTCGGAGTGACGTCGCTGGGCGCTCAGGTAGGCTAGCCCCGCGCGCGCTCGGCCGAGCCTCGCTCGCCGCGCTCCCCGCCGCTGCCGGCCCGCGCACGCCCGCACCGCAGCGCGCCCAGCCTGCTCGACAAGACGCTTCTCGTCAAGCACGTCGAACACGACCGCTGCGCTATCATCGCTCTACCAAAGCCGCGAGTATACTATGATATAGTATTTCGATCGAAGGATAAGAGTAAAGAACTAAACCCGCGACGTTGGGCAAGCGAGACTCTACCGAAATCTTGGCGTTGCTCGGAGAGCGTGTTGAGCTTCGACAGTCGGTCGGAGCGGTCACGGCGCAGCGAGTCGAGCGGCAGCAGCGCCAGCGGATCCGTAGCGCTGGGTGCGCGGAGTGCGCGGGGCGGCGGTGGCGAGGTGGTGCGGTGGGGGGGCCGGCCGGCCGCCGTGACTCGGGCCAGCCGCGGGGTCGCCTCAGCTACTAGTACCGACATATTTGTGGAGATGCCGCCGCCGCGCACTCACTTTTCAGGCTTCGGGAAAAGCTACCATTTCTCTTGCGTGTCACCCTTTCAGTTCACGTACCCATATGTTGTGTATATTTGAATTTGATCCTACAGAGATTACGATTTCATTAATTATCGCAGTATCGAATCCTGGCTTGTCAATTTAGTCTGATCGTTTGATAGCTTCCTATAGGTGTGTTATATTGGTGTTGGGTGAGAAAGCTACAAAAAAACCAAGTTCCAATGCGCACTATGTGAAGAATCTAATAGCCAGCCCTATAGCTAGTCGAATGGCGTGCAATGTGCAAGTTAATTGTATAAATTGCAGTGCTATGCAGCGAGCGGTGGTCGGTGTCACGCAGGGGACTGTCTCTATGTTCATTATCAAGTACAATTTGTACAATTTACTTAGCTAACCTTCAGGCTTGTACTTTGCCCTGATATATAGTACGTGAACTGAGACTCTGGGTAACACAATGACATGCAAAAGTGATGGTATCTATTCATCTAGAAATTGCTTATTTTGCATGACAATTGGTTTCAGTTTTATTTATGGTCTGTAGCTGGCACTCCTTGGTTTGGCCCTTGTGTTAATTTTTGTTATCTGTTTTATTTTATTTTGTTTTCGATTCGCTAATTACTACTTAGTTTGCGTTTTATTAAATTCTTTTTTTTCTTTTTTTATATAATTAGTAGTGAATCGAAGACACGTTTGGACGTAGTGATTCATCTCATTTGGCTTTTAATATGTCCATATTTAATTCCATATAGTTTTCAAAAGACTGCAATAGTCATATCGTACTGTCTAAAAATATGTTTTCAGACTGTGATATTATTTTTAAGACTCCTTTTGGGACTGTACTATACGACAAACAAACCTTAGTGTTGTGTGAATTAACAATTGTTTTGCATATGTGATCATTAACCCATTTTGTGATAAGTGCCCTTCATTTAAAGAAGGCCTGGAGCCTCAAGGGCTTGATTGCTCGCCGCTCCATTGAAAGACTTATGTATTATCCAAAGAATTCCTATATTAAGTGCATTCCACTTATCCTAGTAGTTGATCTCACTTGGTAGAAACTTTTCTATTACATCTACTAATCTAAAACTTCGAATATGGACAAGATTTCTACTTATCACATAAAATATATCTATATATATTTTATGTGATAAGTAGGAATAGGAGGGTTCTATAACCCTCTGATACAATACAATATACATATTTTATACATTAGCACCTCAGTAGATTTCGTATCTCTTTTCATGACTTCATTACTTTTAGTTTTAGAGCTTTTTATAATTTGCTAATACGACAGTTGATGTGTGTCACAAAGTCACACACCATCTATCGTGTTGTGTTTTTTTTTTTTCACTCTATGGTGTATCAGAGAAACCAATGGACTGGCATTAAGTGCCATTGAAACTCATCAAGGTTTCAGCTGTACTGATAGATGTAATTCATACTGATATAGTCAAGTGGGACAAATGAGCTCTTGCAATTTGGCACTCATTAAATTGATAAAAGAAGTCAACAGGCTTATTCATAGCTAATTATTTGGGAAGCTTGCGTTGATTGTCCGAATTGACGATTCGTTGAAGTCCGCATCTATTAGTACAGCTATACGCCATGCAGTGACTGAGTGCGTTAACGCGTGTTGTTTTCCCTCATGTTTGTTGCGTATTGGCACTGTCACTAACGGCACGGCGGCAGCGTGTCGGTGGTCCGCGAGCTTCCTCCACACCGGTATCCGCGAAGAACGCGTTGCAGGTACAGTACCCCACCATCGCCGCGCGGTAGGCTGGCTACACGCGCGTCCCTCGTGTGCCAAACATCAAAACACACAAAACTAACTAAGGACCAAAGTGTACAGCCGTCCTTAGCAGTGTTCTGAAGTTCAGCACACGTGCGGCGTCAGTGTGTTCCAACTGTTCCACCGGCGATACGGGGCTTCCTTTATTTTGAAAGTTCAAAATATTGAGCAGCTTATTCTTAAGATTGTTTCTTTCATACTAATGAAAACAACAACGAATGTACGTAATAGTAATTTATTGTGTTTTTGACGTTGATTTGTATACTTACACACTAAAATCTTAACAATTAATGATGTTAGTGTCCCAAGCCGTCCTGTTGTCAAACAGGGTCATGTATTAATTCATAAGAGACAATATTTGTCAATTATAGCGCACTTCTAAGTACAAAACACACTTATTTTTATGATGATCATGTTCCGACAATACACCTGCAATTGGCTTGCAATACACAATGTAATAATATTAGGTAGAGTAGCTATTTCAGAATTTCAAACCTTTTCATAATAGCAAAGCTGTGATACTTTTTTTGGTATATTTTATGAAATATTTATTTGAAAGAAAAAATATATTAAAGATTGAGTTACATTTATGATTTAGATGCATTTTATTGTTTACATTTTTATTAGTTTTTAATACTGACCAGTGCCTGTAAGTAATGATGATATTCATAATATAAAAGACTCATTTGAACACAAGCATTCCATTGCTACTAAGATAGATTTTCACTTTTAATAATAATATATTATTGTTATAACTAGTAATTAAAATCTCAACCTACTATTAGGGTAACAAAAACATAGGTTAGTTTCTTAATGTAAACCCTTGTAAAACGTAATTTGCGAGAACGAAATAGTGATTAATAAATAAACTTAAGTTTAATAAACTGTACTACTTTCTCTGTGTATTATTATCGTCCTACCTTCATTATCCCTCGTTGTATGGTGATAATAAATAATTAAGATTTACCTGATTGTTGTTTTATTGCATTTTTAACGCTGTACAATAGCTTGTGAAGGCATGTGCGAAATATTGGATGGTTTGTGAGAAATATGAAACAACTTGTAGGCTGTTACACTTTCGCTGTGTTTTGACTGCTTAGCTTACTTTTTTTTTTTTGAAGTGGGCCTCTGTGACTCATTTTAACTTTTTTTTTAATTAGGCCGAGGTAACTCTTTCATACAATCGCGTAGCCCCAGATCAATTTGACAGCCCTGGAATTGCTTAGCTTCTGTGGCCTTGACTGGGTAATTGTGGTATTAATTTGATATTCACAGCCGATACGCGCGATTTTTACGGCGCCCGACATAACTGAATCGTGTCGTGGGTCCATACCTCGTAAATTACTCCGTTTCATGGCTTATTTTTACTTGATTTTTATTTATTGTTGCACGCCTCCAATCATAAAAGTGAAACCAGATTTTATTGTTCTTTAAATCATATATACAATAAAACTGGCGTGTTTTATTTCGTACGTTTTGAATTAATAATACCTGTTTAAGTTACTAAAGACTTATTAATTCCATTATGTACAATGCGTTCCAAATAAGAATAGGATTGCCATGTTGTGGCGTCACGTCATACTGTCAAATCGAAGAATTATGGTGAGCAAAACAAGATTTTTTTTAAATATAATTTATTTACGAACTGTGATAGAAAAAAGTTTAATCAGAATCTAGTTCTTCAATTTTGCTCATCTCTGAGTTCTTCAATTTTGCCCAATTTCTGCGATTTGACAGTATGACGTGACGTCACAACATGGCAATCGATCCTATTCTTATTTGAAAAGCATTGTTAGTCTAGCTATCTAATTCGCAGTAGAGTTACTTACCTCGATGATGTCTTAATAATAACAATATCATCATAAAATTTTCTTAGAATAGTTTTGCAAACAACGCTGTTATCTTAGTTAAACGAGTAATTTAGGTAATAAAATAGTTATCGTAAGATCTTTATCTAAAACTATTTTAGCAAAAGCTATGGCTAACAAAGAGAAGTCGTAAGAAATCATAAAGATTAAAGAACCGGTTGCTAAACGTCAAGGAAAAATACGAGTATATTAAACTAAAGGTTATTATAATATGACATTGTTTTTCCCAATTCTAGAGGAAGTAGAGGCGCCCACATGATCTTTTATATAGCTGTCAAGATGCCGATTATAGCAAGTTGTTTCATATTAGCTGGCAGTCCATACGATATGCATGATCGGAGGTGTGGTTATTAGAATATCTTTGTATGTAAATATGCCTGTCGGTGCGGGTATTCTCTATGTAAATCTTGTTTGGTGTTTTATCTGATTATGGACGTTTGTTCTACAAGGCTGGGGGTGTAGATCCGTTACGGTATAGCAGTGGTTTCTAACTTTTATGACCTGGGACCACTTTGGTTTCTAACTTTTATGACCTGGAACCACTTTGGTTTCTGACTTTTATGACTTGGGACCACTTTGGTTCCTAACTTTTATGACCTGGGACCACTTTGGTTTCTAACTTTTATGATTTGGGACCACTTTGGTTCCTAACTTTTATGACCTGGGACCACTTTGGTTTCTAACCTTTATGACCTGGGACCACTTTGGTTTCTAACTTTTATGACCTGGGACCACTTTGGCTTGTAACAGGGACTGTTAGAAGTCCCGGGGCCTTACCACGACGAGTTAAAATGTCAAGCGTGCAAGCGAGAAAGGGATTGAGCTATAAACCCTATATAGCTCCATCCTTTTAACAGTTCAGTTTAGGTTAAGAGCTCGTGGTATGACCTCTGAAGAAAATTGAGTTATCTTACTCTAGAAAAAACTTAAACAGCTGACTCCCGCAGTTTCACACGCGTCTTTGGTTACTGCTCCACTCCTATTGGTCGTAGCGTGATGTTATATAGCATATAATCTTCCTCGACAAATGGGCCACCCAAGACTAAAATACAACAACAAAACAATTCGAGCCAGCTTTATAATATTACTAGCTTCTGCCAACGGCTTCGCTCGCGTGAAAGTAGGTTTTTCCATACAAACTTTGAACCTCCGTTTCATCCCCTTCGGGGGTTGTTGACGATACTTTTAAACTTCTAGACTTCTTAACTGATTGCTTACCAATTTGAAAGCACAAGTCAAATGTCCAAATTATCCCTTTAGTCATGCATAAATTTCTCCCATGACGAGTATCTATCTTCAATAATCTTTCGGGTGGCAGTAACACTAATATGAATCTCATATTCCGGTTCAAAGGGCATTCACAATAACGTGAATTTAATATTAAAACCTTTTGAACCTTCCTTTATTTGCGTAGGCAGCTACTATATTATGTAATAGGCATTTGCCATAGGCGCACCTAGATGACGGACGAGATCACATTAATATTAAATGCCTAGAGGCTCCCCGTGCCAGATCCTAACAAAATAAATCTCTATCTCGGGACTACTCAAACTTCATATTAAGGTCATGCATAACTTCCATCTATTTCATAATTTGTAACGATTACACAAATAGACTACTCGATATTGCAACTGAATGCTACCTATAAATATTTCTGGGACGGCTATAATGTCTTAGCTAATTACACACCCAACTTTAAGTCTTGCACCAGTGTCCTTAAAAGGTATCAACGTATGCATATTCATTTTGCTGAATCAACATAGGAATGCTAAATTAACGAAACGCATACTTTAGCCACCTCGATCGCGCATATATACCATTCTTATATGGAGATAGTATCTGCTCGTGTGAGCTTGTATTCGGAAATTGCGAAGTCGTTCCGTCGTTCCCAGACAGTCCCCGCCTATGGAACATTTCCGCAATCGATAACTCCTATTTTCATGCGGCATGGTTCCTACATTCAATTCTCGCCACTGAAATATTACCAAGTCTTCTTTATTATATTTGTGCGAAATTGAACCCAAAATTATATAACTTATTGCCTATTAGTGCCCCCAACATAATGCAAATACCACAACGTCTATTTAAGTAGCCAGAAAGCCTACCTACGCGAAGAAATATCGTAAATTTATACCAATTTAGAAAATGATAGTCTCATAAATAACAGTTATTAATACGTATTTGACAAGGAGTGGACATGACTACATGGCTGCCTACGTGGTGTTAGGTCATGCGGAGTCATGCCAGATCTCCGTCACCGTCACCCACAAGCCTCTGGAGAATACCTAACAGCTTGCAGACCTTGACAAGGGACCGACGATTGACGCAATTGTTTAATATTCTTGCTAGAATAACTAGAATCTATTGCTTTATGAGAGGGTACAAGAATACGTTGATCATGCTTACGAAAGAAATAAGTTAATCTAAGTTAGGCTGGGGTTGGACTTTCTTGGAAAGAATAAAGATGACGGCTAAAGTTAATGGTACGAAGTTTTGCGCAACTGGCTTATAATATGAATGAGGATTTAGTTTATCGCAGTTCGCAGCCAGACTTTGTTTGTCCAGACGTATAGTGGGGAAGGATTAGATACCTCCCTGAGCATAAACCTTCCCCCTCTTTGTAATTTGGGTATGCAGACTACACCGTGTAGTTAAGCAAAATGGAGGATCAATCGGAGCAATATGCGCTTCATATTTTTTCAAGTTTTTCTTTATTAAAATAACAATAACAAGTATGGTATTGAAGTGGTAATTAAAGATGCAGTCGTCAAGGCCGCACATCTTTTGTTCGCATAGAAATAAACCTTACGTTAACTACACTGTGCTATAGACTAAAGAACGTGGCGACACTATATTATTATGTAGCTAAGAATGCGGCTCTATGATAAAAAAAAAACTAATGAATCATAAATAAGTGCAAATTATTGTTTTTCAAGTTCGATAGCTTTATCTTGTTTGCACAAAATATACATACGTAGTGCATGATACTATTATTATCCAGCTTTATTGTACCTGTTTATAATTTAGGGTGGGGTCTACTACGCTAGCGTTATTAATTATGCCTTAGGTAATCAATAGTACCTAGGTAAGTGTAAGCACAGATAACGTAGGACTGTTATTTATTAATGACGGAGAGGTATAGGTACCTATTAGTCATTATTCCGTAGATACTACGTCTACCTAGATTTTTAGATAGTAGTGACTCCGCTTATTGTTGCCTTACAATGGTCTTATAAAATAAATATTGATTTAAGTAATTGTACTGATTCTATATGTCACAGTCAAAACTGTTATTTGATCAAAACTGTTGGTTATAAATACTTTTGTTTGGTTAGTTAAAACTACTTTAAAATTAGGTAGGCACTATAATTTAATCAGAAATCTGATAAGTTGGTAATTTTTTCTTAAAAGTACCATTTAAAAAAGAATTGTGATTCTATAAAAGCTTTTTCAGGCAGTTTGGCTGATGCCGTTGCCAATAACTTTATTCCTTCAAGATCTGGTTTTTTATATCTAACAAAAATAATATTTAAAAAAAAACTTCCTCACAATAGGAATGACTCCTGTATCGTGGGTGGGTGTGTTCACAAACGTATAAACTCACATACGCATGACACCCAGACCCGGAACGACTATTCAGCCATACAAATGCAAATGTTTGTTCCGTGTATCGAACCCGCGACACGCAGCGCAGCGGCCACTGCGCCAACCGTGTCGTCATAGATCGCATAGATCGAAGTTATAATTTTTTTCGCAAGCTTGGTCATCGTACATCGTCGACGAGTATACGACACTAACTACGACTCTTCACCGTTCCCGCGAAATAATACTAAAACGAGCAATTATTCGCAAATTAATTCTTAGTGGATATTGTGATCTAAAATTGTTTAGTTTTGTATCTCATGTGTACGTTATGTTAATTGTGCATAAAAATTACACTTCAGTTCGGAATTTGATGGGACAAAAATATTTTTCACTCAATTTAAAATCTTTTCACGCCAAATTGAAATTTCTTATATTTTTAGAATATTTTTCTTTTCATTGAAATGAACTGAACAACTGTAAAGAAAACCTTCTATTTTTGCCTATTGTTATTACCTACAAATATAAAATACAAGATGTTAATTCAGTATCGTAATTGAAATGAGACGGTCCTTTAACTACGAGCGAAGGTACTACAAATTGGAGCGGAAAATTAGATATTGCACCCCGAAGGCATTGTTACGTCAGGGAAATAGGGACGGGGTCCCTTGTTCCCGCAAGGTTATAACAATGTATAGTAATGCTAGATATTGATTCACTAGATGGGATAGAAGTGATGTTGCTCTTATGTAGGATTCGAATTTATCAGTTCCGTACTCGTGACTAGCCTTTTATATGCCCGATGCGAGCTTCTATAACTGCGCCCATATAAAAAGTACAATTCAAACATAAAGAACTAGATATATTTTGCGCCCCTCCAAAGATTGCGCCCTATGTCTGGGCACCGCTGGCACCGCCCTATTTACGGCACTGACGTTTCTTTTATTATAATGGATAGGCTCGCGTTTGATCACTATCTTACCTGATAGTAAGCGATGATGTGGCCGACGATGATACATAAACTAACAGTCTTATTCATTAAAATATCTGAACTGATTAACATCTGTTAGTAATTGATTATATTATTATCAAAAATCTCTATCAAACTAATATTACGAGTATAAAGGCGAAAATTTGTGAGTGTGTGTGTACGTTTCTTACTTCACGCTCAAACGGCTGAACGGATTTCGTAACTTGGTACACGGGTAGACCAACTCTTGGAACAGCAGGATAATTTTCCTACCTAAAAAAAAGCTGACAGCCGCTTGCACTGTACTAAGAATATTAGAACATTTCAGAGACTTATGAATAAATGTCGGTTTTAATACGCTTTCAGAATTAAGAAGTAATCAAATCCTACACTATGCCAAAGATTTGCATGTTTTCAGGCCGAAGTAGACCTTGATACTCAACTTGAAACTGTCAATTTAGAAATTAGAGGCTGGAATATAAATGTTCACATAATACGTGGTTTTCAAAAGTAGGTACCCAATCATTAATTAGGCCGTCCCTGACTAACGAACTAAATAATATAGGAACGGTACCTAGTTATAATTATGTAGTATAAATTGAGAATAATTAAAACGTTAATGAAATAGGCGTAAAAATAACGTCCATATAAAATGCTAACTAAGTATAACTTTGCCTTTCTACCCTTCGTTATTATAATTGCTTGCATGTGTCTAATAGCAGGGTATTGTTTTTCAGCCGCCTGTGTACTGTACATAAATCGCATAATATATTTTTATTTACGATTACGTAGCTGCATTGCCTTTGCATTGAAGTGTTTAATCAAAGGGACAAGTTATGAACGAAAGTATGCTCTATTTTATGAAGAAACGAAGGTGGCAGTGACGTAGCTGGAAGACATACGGCCCAGGGGCAAAAAAAAAAATTGGTATCCCTTTTTTACGTGGAAAATCATCAAATAAGTTCTTTTGATCTGGGTGGAACGGGAGGGAATTTCAGAATTTTACTGACTAAAATGAGTTGCCATAATTATTAGTATTGCGTGTTGCAACCTATTTTATTTAGATTTTGAAGGTGGAAGAATGTTCGCTAGTTCAATAAGACATTTTTTTGTCAGGTTTGGGCCCCCCTGTCAATACCCCGTCTAGTCTTTCGGTAGCTACGACAGTGGAAGGAGGTAAGTTAGATAATATGATACTGATCATAAATAGATATTAACAATTCAGTTACCTGCACGACCACCTGCCTGATAAATTTTCACTTATTTAACGATGTTTCAGGTGCCGTGCCAACACCATACAGACTTTATAATCGGAATAATGCTTCGAGGGCAGATTGCCGCATAAGCAAGCTGGGTTAGAAAGAATGGACGCGAAAAAAAAATTGAATTATTGTTTTTGCAGAAATAGATGCTGTTGGTTCCAGAGAAAAAATGATGCCTCAGAACCATTGTTTGAATTAATGTAAGCGCAGAACTGTCACCGCCAGAATCGCGTCATGATGCAGAAAACCGCTATTATTTTATAAGTTCTTAGAAATATATTGTTTGTAAATAATTTGTAATGTGTAGGTACTATTAACAGGTGATGAATGTATTTTGCGGTCTAAATAGTTACCTAACTTATACCCAAGGTTATTTTTGTTGTAACTTTTAGGTATCCTAAGTAGGTAGGTACATGGTATATTGTGGAACATGATCATTTTAGTTTATGATTAATTTATTATTGTTAAATATTGCACATCTATTTATTAATCTTTTAACTGCCTACGTCGGATATATCCGACAAACATTCTCGCATTTATTCCGCCAGGGTCGCACATTCACGACTAAATACACCATCTCGTTAGCTCTTCTGTCACCTATGTGGATTTAAGGAGCTAAGCGAGATGGAGTACCCAGTCGCAAACACACGACCCCTGCCCCCCCTAGCCATGTGACTGAGCGTTGAGATGATGTCAGAACAAAGGAATCGGAGGCGTGGCCTACTCGAGGCGTTTGACGCAAACGAAACGGTCGTAACTTGGCTAGGGGGGCTGGTGAATAGGACGCAAGCGGCTAAAGCGTTAATTTCTTGGATATCCTTTTTGTGCATTTTATTTTTTTATCTTGTTATATAGGAATTAAAATGACAAACTGTTTCGATAACAGGAGCTTCTTCGAGAGAAGCAGCAGCATTTAGAGCGTCTGATGCGAGAGAGGGAGCTGGAACGAGCGGAGATGGCTAAGATATCCCTTCAAGCCGACCGAGCCGAGAGCGCCCTCACACAACTCAAGAAAGAGGCCACACAGGTATGCGTGCCTTCTATTTTATTTTCGAGTAAAACTTCTAAAAATCTTTCGGGGAGGGCTCACTAAAACTACCTCAATTATCAGCATCAGCACATGGAAGGGAGGTCACTTAAAAGAGACTGTAAAGCCGGTATAGGTAAATACCTAGCTACCTCTTTAGATGAACGTGCTTTTGTTTTATGGGTAGTGTTACTAGGCATGGCTGCTATTATATATAAGGTGTAAAAAAATAACTTTAAGTATTTCGAGGGGACAACGTACTCCTCATTGTGAACAACTTTTACTATGGGACCAAAACTGTTTTGATCCCCTCGAAATTCTTAAATTTAATTTTTTAACACCTTATAGATTGGGGTTAAGGACTTTAGTCTGTAAGTTGGTATCTATTTTATAACGATACTAGAGTACTTATCTATGTTCTTTATGAAATCCTGAGAAGCAAAAAGGACGAGATCAAAAATAGCCGCCATCGTAATTAGTTACCAACAATTTCATCAAAATAACAACTAATTCGTTCGTGTATTTATCGATAATGACGCACAATCGATTAAATATAAAATTGAAAATAAAATAACCACTCAATTACCAAATAAATATAAAATAATGTCGTCACCAAAAAAATCGTGAAACGAACATTGTACCCGAGTGTACCTACTATTTCTTATTCTGTGCCCGAGTCAAACAACGGTCGGGTTTTTACGAAGATCAATAAACTCTCGGAAAGCGCACTTATGATTCTTATTACATCAATAACTTGAGGAAAGTAGGAAAGAAAAGAGGTCACTTCAAAGATTCCCTGCTCTTTTCCGCCAGCCTCCTTGCTCTTTGAGCTTAGTTTGAATAAAAAGATCGAGCAGGGAGCATTATTGCCTTCTTTGAGAACGTTACACTTTCCATTCAAGTTATCTAGACGGGCTTCTGTTCAAGCAGTTCACATAATACGAACCCTTGATGGTTTGAACAAGAAACCGCACTTTTAGAAACTTTTAAAAACGTATTCCTTTGTTTCCAGATAGATATTTATCGTCTTATCCGTAAGATTTTAAGTCGAAGGACAAAAATTAATTAAAATTGAAATATTAAAATTTTGGGTGTCTATTACATATTCGTAATCATTGATGTGTTAAAAAATCGTTTTTTTTTTTTTTAAATACATCAATGTTCGTAAGCCACGAACATTGGAATGAAAAGTTAGGACTACTATTAACGCACGTGTAGCTTTGTAGACGCGTATTCGTCATTATACGCCTGTTCACATGAAACTCTGTCGATGAAGCCATGGACATGCCGCCATCGTTTATTGACAAATACGCGTCTATGAAGCTACGTGTCCATTGTGTGTAGGGCTTACCCAATGTTTTTGTGGGCTTTTGGGCATTGTAGCATGTACATGTACTCGTATTTTGAATGTTTTAATATTTCAGGCGACTTCTGAAAATAGTAAGCTAAAAGCTGAGTTAGACAAGATCAACAAACTATTAGAGGATGAAAAGCAGAAAGTTGAAGACCTCATGTTCAGAACAGAAGAGGAGAATATTAATAGAGAAGATTATAATGTAAGTTCATGAACAAATTCGTAAACTTGAACCATTTTTGGTCATTTGCTTCAATATTGATTTCATGTATTTTTGTTACAGAAATATAAAGAAGCGATGGAGGTAAGTCGTGGAGGAGTTATTTACGAAAATAAATCAACAAGAAACCTCTTTGAAATGAATATATGAAAAGATACCTAATAAAACCTTTATTTAAATCCATACGACAGACTCCCAATTGAACACGCTATAAAACTAATAGTATTAATTCATTGCTTCCTTTAGTCGCTATTGTAAAAAAAAACGAATTTACTCTTTAAATCTCCAGCAAGAGAAAAAAATTCGCGAGCATCGTATTCGTGATCTCGAAGCCGAGTTGGACCTGCAGTCGGCACGTGCGGAGGCCACGGCCACCGCACTGCGAATGATGGAGGACCAGCGCGCTGCCGACACAGCCGCCGCTACGGAACAGCATCGGGAAGAACTGGCAGCCGCACATAGTGAGAAAAAAAAACCCTTTTTTTTTAAATTAGAATGGTAATCGAAACTTTTTGAATGAATGCACCATTCATTTTTATTTATTTAATGTTTTTGACATGGATACTAAGTCCTATAGGCCATGTCTTCGTATGGAGTAGTCACTTACAATAGAATGCGGATGTTACACATTCTAATGTTTTTACAGTATTTGGCAGCAAATGTATCGAGTCGGCTTTCTCGGCAAGCTTCGCTGAGGTAGTCTATAGCTACAATAAAATTCTCAGCTCCATTTTACCGACATCGCGCATGTTTCAACGATTCTAGATATTGTCAAGTTCTGTGGACGCTCGAGATACAAAACTACAACAAGTTTAGAATCAATTTGAAAATAGTTAAAACAGCCACTGAACTTCATTCGGAAAAATCGTGTTTTAGATAGGAAGAAATGACGCAAGAAAGTTTTCTGCATGTAGTTTTTTCTCTAGACATTGATGGTCCTTGTGATTGAATTCGTCATGTTTGTTTTAATTTTTATTAAATATTTGATTCATCTTGCTGAAGTGCTTAAAATCTATTTTTAGCTATGATTGTTTAATCACTACTCATTGTTATAGGTACGAAGTTATTGCTGTTATTTTCCTTATAATATGAATAATATTATTGTGCAGAAGTGCAGTTTTCAATTTTTTCTTGTCATATTTCAGCTTTATCATCGGAACTGCAGAAACTATTAGATGAAGCTTACGCTCTCCTTAAAGAAAAAGAAAGCGAAAAAGATTCATTAGGCAAGAGCATGTCGGAGGAACTGACTCGACTAAAGACTGATTCTGAGAGGGCACTCAACGAAGCCAAAACGAAGATGGCTATCGCGCAGACTGAATATGAAACACAAGTGTCTGTGTTGACTGCGAAACTGCAATTAGCTGAATCAAAGTTAGAAACTGAAAAACAGAATTTAGAAAGACTAAATAAAGAAAACAGCCAAATTATAATAGATCTTAACACTAAGTTAACTCAGCTGCAAGCTGCCGTAGATGATAAAACGTTAGAATTAAATAAAGGTAATTTGAAAACGAAAAAAAAAAAAAAAAAAAACGATCAAAATATTGATTATTGGGTAAACTGATAACTTTTGTACTATTTTTCAGTTGTTGGCGTGAGTAAAGAACATGAAGTTAATCTAAACAAAGAAATTACGAAACTAAAAATGGAACTTAGTGCTAAAATATTAGACTTAGAGCAATTAGAAGACTCTAAGCGTAAACACGAAACAGTATTAAAATCGTTACAGGATGAGTTGGGCCGTGTTAAAGATGAATACAATAGCAAAGTTAACGAATATGAAACTTTGTTGAGCGAAGTCTCGCAGCAACACGAAAAGAATAAAACAGAAATGTTAGGATTACAACAAAGTTTGGCTGCCAAAACTAAAGAGTATGAAAAACTGCTCGCTGAACTTAGCACATCCACAAGTTCTTCCGAGAAACTTGTCAGTGAATATAAACAGACTATTCACGAAAGAGATAAGGAGATAATCAAACTCAAAGATGACTTCGAACAAACAACTGCTAATTTCAACATCAAACACAGCAAAATTGCCGAAGAACATAAGAAAGAAATTGATGATCGTAATACTAAAATAGAGCAGCTAATGAAAGAGATTGAAAGTCACAAAGTAACCTTAGACCAAAGCAAAGTTGAATTCGAAGCGCTGAATTCACAATTCATAATAAACGTGGATGAATTGAAATTACTTAAAGAAGAAAACGAAAAACTAAAACAGTCCATCAACGAGTTAACACAAAACAACAATGAACTTAAAGAGAAAATTTCAGCAATGGAACTGGAAGTTGGTGAATACAAGCGACAGTTTGAAAGCGCCAATGAGAAGTGTGCTGAGATAGAAAAAGCTAAAGAAAAAATTGAGTCGGAATATATGAATCTGACGGGTCAGACGACAGATTCTAATGAGCAATTCAACAAGTTATCTCAACATCTAAAGGAGACTGAAAAAGAGTTGCAGGACTTAAAGGACAAGCACAGAGAAGTAGTAAACAATTATGCACGAGCTGAACAAGAATTGAAACAAAAACTGTTCAAGATTCAAGAAGACTTCTCTGTCGAACGCGGCCAGTTGGTGATATCTGTAAATGAAAACGTTGAAAAACTTAAGGAAGCAGATAATAAATTAAAAGAAATTGAAACTCAAAATGCCGAACTCAATAACCGTTTGAGAAATCTCCAAACTGATAATGATAAATTTCTTGATGAAAACTCAATATTAAAGAATGAAATTCAAGCACTTAAATTAAAAGAGCAAGAACAAAATACTGAACATGAATCTATTTGTAAAAAACTTGAAATAGACATAGAAAGGTACAAAGAAGAAGTATCCATTTTAAAAGCAGACGGGGCAACGTCGGAAGTGAAGCTTATGGAAAAAGTAGATCAACTGACTGAAGCGCAAAACGACCTAAATAATAAACTCGAGGAAGCAAGAAAGCATGAAGATAGTTTGCAAAAAATATTAGACGATATGACTGCTCAATTAAACAACCAGAAATCACAATTTGAAAAAGAAATATCTCAACTACAAAATAATTTAACAAATGCTAGCGAAGAAACCAATAGGTTAAAATCCGAAGAAACTCGTCTAAAAGAAATATTGGAAGAAAAGCAGAACAATGTCAAAGATCTCACTTTGAAATTAGAAATGCTTGAAGTTGATTTGAAGTCCAATATAGAAATTGTAACAGAAAAAGATCGCCAAATAGCACAGGTCAATGAGGAATTAAGTAAAGCCACAGAAAGTAAAAAACAATTAGAAGATAAATTAAATGGAGTTGCCTTAGAAACCTCTACACTAAAACAACAATATGAAAGTCTTATAGCTAATTCTTCGGCGGAAGAAACTGTACTGAAGGAACAGCTAGGTCAGCTGGAGGTGTTGAAAAAAGAAATGTCTGTTTTAGTTCAAGAAAAGACTTCATTAGAATCAAAATACAGTGAAACATTGGCAGAATTAACAAACCTCAAGAAAAACTACGAAGATGCCGTAAACAAAATCAACGAAAACTTGACAACTAATAACGACCTTAAAAAGTCTTTAGAAGAGAAGGATAGCCTACTGAAATCTCAAAATGAAAAATATGAGACTGATTCACAAATACTATCTAAACTAGAAACAGATGTAGCTCAGTTAAAACAAGAAGTTTCCAATAAAGATATTATAATCCAAGAGAAAGAATCACAGCTAACGAAGATGCAAGAGTCCTTACAATTAGATTCTAGCGAAACTCAACAACTAGTCGCTCAACTTCAGCTCGAAAATACTAAACTAAATGAAACGTATAAAACCGAAGTAGAATCTCTTAGCAATACTACAAAAACGTTGCAGTCTCAGATAACGGAGAAAGATAAAGAACTCGAAGAACTCAGACAGACGAAGGAAAAGCTAACAGAATTACAAAAACTAGTAGATAAGTCCGAACAGGACATCAAGCAGCTAACGAGCATCAATGAAGCTCAAAAGATGAACTATGAAGACTTGAACAAACAGTTACAATCGCAGTTTGATGAATACAAGAAGGAAAGCAAGCGCGCAAAACATGACTACAAAAAGTCATTAAGTGAATATGACAAAGAATTAAAAGAGTCCAAAGACAATGTGACAGCAGAAATAGATAAACAAAACCAGTTGCAACAAAAACTTACAGAAGCTGAGAACAAAATATTAGAATTGACACAGAAATTGGAATTAGTAGTTGTTCAGCAGAGTAGTGACGTAGAGAAAGATAAGCAACTAGAAAAACTCACGGCTGAACTACAAGTAGCTAAACAGTCTTCAGCAAATACCGTTGCTAAGAGCGACACTTTAGTCAAAAACCTTAAAGCTGATATTGAAAATAAGGTCAAAGACTTGAGACTGAAGGAAGATTTGATAGACAAATTACAACAAGAAGTTATGGTAAGTGAAGTAGAGATTTTTCAAAGTTGTCTTCATCTGTCAAATTCAACAAGTTTACATTTTCTTTTTTCTACTTTTTAGACCTACAAAGCTAAAGTAGAAATAGCGGAGCGCGAAAAGGCTCTTTTGCAGAAGGAGATGGCTGTGAAGGGTCAAGATATTCGAGATAAGAATGACAACAGTGCTATAGGTGTATTAGGACAAGGCGATTCCGCGTCTGAAAGGTAAGTCAGAGCCGGTATATATCAGTATCATCTTATTTATGTACGTACACACATAAGATAAAAGACAAGAAGAAGGAAATACAAAAATATGTACAAAGTTGATGCTGATTTCTATAGAAATCTCTTCTAGCATACCTGCGAAAGGAGAGTTGGCAAAAAAAGATGTAGACACCGTCAGCAAGAGTAATAGGAAAAAAAGAAAAATACAAAGTTAATATTGAAATAATATAGCTTATAATGATATCCATACCGTCTCTTAGCTAACAACACAGCATATGTCATTTTTACCGACTTTATAGGAAACGAAAAAAACTGTGCGGTGTTAACAGGCCAGCCGATTTGCACACTATCACTACTTTTCGAATTATGGCTTCTGATTGGCTGAAATCTATATCATGTGACCAATGGTTAAGCGCGCAATGAGCAGCTCCATCTAAAGGCATTCAATTGTGAAAACCGCCAATTTTCGACTTGAGCGGTATCGTAAGCTAAGGGTCGATACACAAAATTAAATCTTAGTTAATTAATTCTTAGTTTAAATTATGAGACAAAAGTAAAAAAATACTTTATACCATACCTATTGTCTCCATTATAAAAACTTCAGAGGATCATAGAAAATATTGTTTGTACAGGGTAACAGACGAGAAGGAAATGATTGACGGTCAAGTGAGCTTCCTCAACTCGGTGATAGTGGACATGCAGCGCAAGAACGAGCAGTTGATGGCGAGGGTGCAGGCGCTCGAGGGAGGCTCGGTAGCTAGTGAACCTCCTCTATTGTAAGTAGATTTTTAAGAAATAGTGGAGTAAGATCCAAAATTGTAGGCTTAAAAAAGTTAGAGCAAGACAACACTACTTTCACCATCCTACTCGTACATTTTATGGCGGCGTCTAGTCTGTTGCGTACGCTGGACCAAAAGTGTTAGTGTTTCGTCACGGTTACTGTAAACTAACTTGCCAGTCACTTGCCAGTGGTAAATGGGTTTCTAGGATTAGTGTAACAGTGCGGTGTAGCACTGTTACACGAAGCAACTTTAGTTTACCGTTAACTTTTAAAACGTTTTCACGATGCTAGTGGCAGCAACTTTTAGGTACATCTACTCAGCTCTTCATAATTTCATTTGACTGGCCTGTTGGTCTAGTAGTTAGTGGCTCTGACTGCTATGTTGGAGGTCGTGGGTTCGATTTCTACCCAGGACAAATGTTTGTGATGAGCACAATCATTTGTTCCGTGTCTGGGTGTAAGTAATATAAGTATGTTTATCAGCTGTTTGCTACTCATAACACAAGCTCTGCTTAGCTTGGAACTAGACGGCGTTGTGTGAATATTATATTATAATTATATGAAAAACGGTCCTTGCAGTAACTGATTACCTGTCTGCCAGTCTACGGAGCGTCTTAGTTCTGATCTACGATACCAAAAGCAACACATAGACCTTCTCTCTAGCCTTAATTCGCCATAACGAGAAAGCACATTTTTGCGCATAACGAAGGCTGGTTCGATTACTAAGGAAAAAATACATTCCACTGCCAAGTAAAGGTCTTTCTCATAGACTTCCTAAATAAACATGGCTCTAAATTATTTTCTCCAGTAACGGTCGTAAGGCACGGGCAGTGGCCCCGCGGTTGTTCTGCGACATCTGTGACATATTCGACGCACACGACACGGAGGACTGCCCCAAGCAGGCGGGCGAGCCGGACGCGCCGCCGCCGCCCGCCAGCCGCCGCGCGCCGCCTCCCCCGCGCCCCTACTGCGATATTTGTGAAGGTAAATGTCTTAAAATTGCCGATGAACTGCTAGGATCGAAGATAAGTGTTCGTATTGTGGTCTGGGGCCCTAAAAAACGGTGCATTTGGCATTGCCGCCTAACGGGGTCAACACATATAGCATAGCATAATCGGTCTTTTAATGTTCCCACTATTAGGACTCAGGCCCATTGCGGGTTAGTGAATTTTTGGTTCTGGGACATGCCAGTTTCCTCACGATGTTTTCCTTCATGGTTTGAAGAGCAGTGGTGATGAAATAAATCACACGAAGTAATGTGCCTGGCTGGGTTTGAACCCGCGATCTACAACTCGTAAGTCGGGCCGTTACCACTCGGCCTGCTCTTTTTGGGTCAACAATATATTAAGTAATTATGTAATGTAAAACCATTGGTAAATCAGATCAGGCCGAATAAAATTTGGGAATTTGGTCAAATGTTATCTTATCAGTTAAAACAGACAATTATTGTAGAGGGTAGATTATAATAGGCTAATAAGACGAAAAGTAGACACAGAGCCTTAAAATGATAACAACTTTACTATTCTGATTTTATTTAAAAAAAAAAATATCATATTTGATATACACATTGTATTAATAATTTAATTATTCTTGTTCCAGTGTTTGGCCACGCAACAGAAAACTGTGATGAAGAGGAAACTTTCTAATTTGACTATTTATTGACGGATTTGTTTTAATGTTACCGTTAATGTTGTTACATGTTTTAGTTGTCTACTATTTATTATTGTTTACCATAGACATGGTATCACTGTTTTATAGTTAATATCTTAGGAAAATGTTTGTAAATAAGTACCCTTGATCTTTTATATTACTAAGAGAATCGTTGCATGTTATATTTTTAATAATTAGGTGAATGGTAATCAACTTTTCTTATGCATTATCTGGTCATAATGCATATTGAGAAATGATCTTTTATGGCACAAATAAATTGGTCTTGCATCACAATCATGATTCTACAATAACTCTATTGCAACCTATTTTTAATTTATTTAAAAAATAATTAGATGAACACCAAAATATAACAGTTTTATAACAACATTATAAAATGTATTTAATTTTGACTACAACTCAGCTCCCTTATATTTTTTATTTTTTAGGTGGACACCAATCAAATATCTCTATATTTGATTGGTGTCCACCCAAAAAGTAAATGAAGTAAGTAGTGTGTTAATCAGAGTAACCACCTGTGTTTTTTTAGTTCCACATTGCATTCGAACAATCCCAAAGACCTACAACTAAATCCCTGAAATTACAGTCAGTTAATTCGCCCTCACTTCAATCACACCTTCACTACCGAACGCAGTTGGATGCAATTTAGAACTTTGTAGCACATGGCCTCGCATGACCTGGCTTTGCAAGGGAGTCTTTTTATCCCAGAAGTAAGAATCCGTGTTATCATTTTCATCATGCGGGCAAAGCTGCTGTCAAAAGCTAGTAAAGCAATTAATTATCTTGGAAATAAGGCTTAAACTTTAATTCACATCATTGGTATGCTATAGAATTCTCTGCAGGCGCAGACCGTATGGCCTGCTTACTCCGCAAATCACTATAATATTCAGGTTTAGTGCCAAACACTATCTGAAAGTTTGTTCGTCTTTGTCGTTTTCAAATGTAGTTTGAGCTTATCATAGTCATTTATTTCTTGCACATTCTTCTCCATAGAGATCTACGCTTTGGAATCTGCAATTAGTTTTTTTTTTTCTGTTGTCTTCATGACATTTCAAAAGTGGCTGTAAATGGTTTATCTATCTATATATATAGAAGGTGAAACTGACTGACTAACATATCAACGCATAGCCGAAACTACTGGGACTAGGAGCGTGAAATTTTGCACACGGTTTCCTTTTATGACTTAGGTGAGCACTAAGAAAGGATTTTTAATAATTCACCCACTGTGGAGATGAAACGGGGGTCTAAAGTTTGTATGGAGAAACTGACTTACACGCGCGCGAAGCCACTGGTAGAAACTAGCTGACTGACTGCCATATCAACGCACAGCCGAAACTACTGGAACTAGGAGCGTGATATTTAGCACAAGGTTTCCTTTTATGACGTAGGTGAGCATTAAGAAAGGATTTTTAATAATTCACCCCCCCGAGGAGATGAAACAGGGGTCCAAAGTTTGTATGGAGAAACCTTTTTTCACACGGATAAAGCCGCTGGCAAAAGCTAATTTGAAATAAAATGTTTTGGATCTATTGACTTGTTGTAGGTACAATCGGATCTTAGTGTACGGGTACGAAACTTTCGATGGCCGAGCGATGGCGGCAGTGGGCAGTCGCACTTACCCCTATATTTTCAGTTCTTTGTTCATTCATCACGAAGCATATTTGCATCCTCTAAATCAATTTGGCAAAACTATGGATTTAAAAAGAGATAAGAAAACTACAATGTTTTTCAAATAATTTCATTTAATAAAATTAATTTACTTAATCATATTATTAATCTAAGGCATTAAGCATAGTAAATTATTATTATTTAGTCTAATCCTTCCTTCTTCTCTTTGATGGCTTCCTGAAACAAACATGTTTGCTTTTTAAAACAAAATAGTTGGATGTTAGAGTTGGTATAATATCCTTAGATGTTGAAGAATATCCAGGGGTACATAATAAAACTTTTTGGTTCAGAGCACAAAAAACAGGGCTATAAATATCAAGCAAGTAATGACAGGTGCAAACCAAAACTCTTGATTTGTCTGTAGCTGGCCAAAAATTAGTAGTTAATTGACATTTTCTGATTTAATTCTCTCACATTCTCTTCTAGCCTTTGCATGCTTAGTGCTACATCTATCAATGAAATTGATCCAAATCGATTTGATTGGCAGATGTAGCACTAGTGCAGATGTACGCTAAGTGTTGAGTTGGCTTCTACTTTACCAAAATCCAGATGATTACAGCTTATTCAAGCCTCTAGATTCCAGTAACTATAAAAACTGAGATATATATTATGTACCTTAAATCTTTCTTCAAACAGTGAGAGTTCAGAGGTTAGGTCGGTGATAGCATTCATAAAAGCCTCTTGAGGTGTGTAATCAGAAGTTGTCTGGATGCGCAGCACAAACTTGTGCTCTAGAGGATGAGGCACCTTATAACCGGCGAAAAGCACTTTTGGGTCCTTCAAGAGCTGACTGAAACATACGTTAACGAAAATAAATGAAAATGACCTAATTCTATTGAAACAGACCTTACTACTTTCAAGTACGTAAAGTATAAACAAATACATACTGCCTGATCATGTTCCCAAGTGTGTGATCTTCCTTATTTACGGTAAATATTGCTGCGTTGGTCACCTTAGTATCTTCTTCTTTCTGAACCCTAAAATTTCAGAAAGGTGTTACTTTTTGATGTAAACATGCATTTAAAAGGCTAAAAGCTAGAGTTCGACGTAGTGGCTTACTACTTACTTTTTCTCTCCATCATATAAAAGGAATGATTCGAATGTCGGTGGTGCGTTCATATTAATTACTCAAATGTGCTTCCTAATTGTTAATAATCACTAAAAACAGAAGTACAAATATCACTAAAGCAAAGCGTCGTATTTGGAAATCTAATTTCTTTGACAAATGACATGAGACCATGACATTGACATATTGACATGACATTTACACGACAGATAGCCATAGTGCAAGAATAGAGTAACTTCCATAGTGAGATGCGTCCCTCTGCCAAGCTTTGGCCAAGTTATTCTTCTGATTGAGTTTTAGTCTACAGCATATGCTTTAACTTTAACCGTCGACGATTTTAATGACATCAACTGTTTGACAAAAATTGTCCATCAAAATGTGTAGATTCTATGTGAAATTATAATACCACAAATAAATCATCAGTAAATAAAGTCACGATGTGTGTACCCCGCGTTACTCTTTTCATTCTTCTTAACCTCGCTCTGGATATCAATACTAAGCTTCTAACACATGGTAAACGATGAAGGAGATCTAAGGTGGTCTCTTGTTTGAAAGCTCATTAGTGTTTGGGAACACAGATACTGCCAAAGTTCCACACTTTGATTGTACCTAATTTGTAACCAGGCCACAAGCTCTGTTCTAAATAATTATCGAGAGAAAGGACTTGCGCTCAAGTCACGACAAAACTCAAGTGTGACGACGTGACGCCTGTGCTATGCGGCGGTCCTTGTAGCGGGAAACCGGATTATTATCTGAGCAGTGTCGCTAGTTCAACTTTAACGGTGTGCATGTAGTCGTTTCGATGGATAACTTTAATATAGTAGCAAAATGTGGGAATCATGCAGTCCATGGCCCTGTATAGTACACCTATAGGCGACTCAAAAGCCTACAACACTAAGATACTGCGACGACGCTACTGGCAGAATCAACCTCTAGGATCTGGATGCCAAGGTTTTTGGGTCTTGGTACCGCTGGCAGAAGGTACTAGCGCGCAATCAGCGGCCGGTACCGCGTGAAATAGAGGCACAAAGAGCAGAGTTCCGTCAAACTTATTAAATACAAAATTTGTTCTTAAAATCAGTCTCCGTTTTTCATATATTTGATTAATCCGTGGACAATAGTGTGGGTTATATGTTTACCTATTTATTTAATAATTATTTTGTATCTCCTTATCATGTAACTGTTTTTTTGATAAAATAAAATAAAATAAAACCGTATTGGCCGAATGAAGGGAGTGATTTATACAACCCAGATGTTAGCACGCCGCATTAGTGGCGGTAACCAAGTTGGACACCGACATAATTTTAAAGTGTGGATCCAAAGATTTTACACACCATAAAACGGTTACCGATAAAGAATTCATAATAAAAAATCACATATTTGAACCCACCATATGCATGAGAGTTAAGGCCACTGAGTCATTACTCATTACGACCGACTAATTGTTTTAATTCCTGAGATAGAGCGAAATTGTTCGATTTGTTTTACTCCTAACACTGCAAGGCTCCGATACTATAATGACTATAGTCAAACAGGGTCAACAGAAAAGCAGGGGTGAATAGGAACAAGAAGGCAATTTTCACGTTTTTTTAATATTTTTCAACGGCAATACAGTAATCATATTTATTCATCAGTTTTTATAAAAATGGATGCTTTAAAAGAAATCAATAAAATAAATATATAACGAAGTGAAAATCCTAATCAACATTTTTGTTCCCAATCACCTCATGTGACGACATTACTTTGCACTTCGGTTCGATGTGGTTCGATGTAATGTTACTTCGATAGACTCTACTGCTACGGTCCTTTTTTCCGGTAGGAAATCATCTGACTTCTCCCATTTTGGAAGGGGACATTTTTACTGACTAAAACCCATCATTTTCCTTTAGTTTGATGCCTGCTAGGGCCATGGGATCGATTCTGAAAAGGATACACTCATGGTCCTAGAACGCAAAAGCCATTTGAAGAGACATAAGTATGGTTTTAGTCTGTAAAAGTCTGACACGCCCACTCGCTCCGCCTTAGAGCGAAAGAAGGCCTTACATGATTTAAAAAAACCACATTAAAAAAACCTATGTTCTTTCAGTTACCCTTTGCATTCCAGGGCCACGGTAACATATAAAATTATATTAAACGTCGATGTTATATGTAGAAAGCAGATTACCAATGAATAAAACAAGATGTACAGCAGAAAACACCGTTTATTTTATAATTATGAGAGAATTTCAGATTGATAACCTACATACAGAATATAATATGACTATAAAACAATTCTAACTTGAATTTTACATGTGTGTCCAGAAATTCACTGTTAATATTCGTAAGACAAGATTTTGTAATTGTAACATTGATTTTAGTTATTCAGTGTTCCTTTACAAGAAGATTACGCGACAACTTTGTCATAGGGAATACAACTTTAATATAAATTCTGAAATACTTATATAGGTACAAGAAACATCCGTAAAACGGTACTAAACTATTTTAACATTTTTGTCTAAACTAAATTATGAAAAATAACATGATTTAAAATAAATTATAAACTCTAATACAATATTATTTCATATAATAATGTTTCACATCATTCAACGCCAAGCAACATCAAAGAGTCAGAAAGAATAAAGCACAATTATTGTTGAAATTTGATAATTACGAACATTTAACTACAAATTGAAGTCTAGCGACTCTACTGATAAACAATACAATTTGTAGAATATTAGTTCGAGAGACCCTTCAGCGGGAATACGTTTTTCCGTATCATGACGTGGGGGCACCTCTAGCAATATCGCCTCTCTACCGGCAGATAGCAAAGTATAATACTGGCAGGCACTAAAACACGGCTGTGTATCCTCCTTGGTCTACAAGTGGATGTTATTGCTTGCTCTATATAAGCGGATCATGATATTATTGCTTACGCATTAGGGCATATGATGACTGTGAAAATACTTAACAATTACTGAAAATGATATATATGTAACTAACTTTATGCCCACTTTGCGTGGCTAGCACTTGCCGGTAGACACTTTACTTGACCAGGTGCCCATCGTTTCTTTGAATATCTTATGATTTTCAGTAAATATTCACTTGACGCAGACGATATATAATTCTGTCGTTAAATAATTAACATTAGCAACTATTAAGGAAAAATGTTGAAGACATGAGGTGATAGAAAATTGTTTCAAAGTTTGCATTCGTCACTGGGATCTTAAAATTACATTTCATGTTCGTTGTTTCACAATTATTCTTACCAAGCATTACTTTGATTTGTGAAGTGATAATTTATTTTATTATATAAACAGACCTACTGGTTTCAATTAATTAGATTCCTTCAAGATGCATCTATTTTTAAACGCTGTTAATTGTTATTTAACTGTGATACAATTACATAATTATACATTCAAGATTGAAGAATACAAGTTTAATCAAACATCATTCATTTAAAACAACATAAAATAGATGAGTAAGCTTAATAAACAGCACTGCAACCATTTTGGATTACGTTTAACACTTACTAACTATCGTCTGTTATGTAATAAAACGCTATGAGAATTGACACATAAGTATATAAACTATACTAATTGTGTACGTACTTATACAAAATTAGCAATCCAATCAACAATATGCATACTATTGATTATGAAAATACTATGCTTTACGATAATATTGAGTTTTGTTAGATCGTACAGTCGGACGCGCCGAGGCGAGCGGGCGCGTCCCGCCGGCCGGCGCGTACTTGAACACGAGAACGTCACTTATATGTACACTAGTAACAGAATATACAATTGCAATATTACCATTGATATTATTAGAATAGTAGAGATTAATAAAAGCTGACTAGAAGTTCGGTTATACCTACTCTAACGATTTATTTTATACAAATTAGGATAGTTGCGAAGTGTTTCGCAGATCGCGCGGCGGTGCGAAACGCTTCGCGGTCCGAGCGCGCTCGCGGCTCTCGAGACTTGTGCGAACTGTTCCCGGTGAGTGCGGACTGCGGCGCACACTTCACTACATTAACGTTACATTGGTGTCAGCTCAGGTACTCGGCCTCGCTTCGAGACCTTCATATATAATACTTAACTAGAGATACGATGAGATGCAACTAGCTGGTGTCAGCGCAATGTCGGACAGGTCACGCGCGGGGAGCGACGCGTCACAAGGAAGACAAGCGACACAATTGACTGGCGAGTGGAGAAACGCGGCTGACCTCCGTGACTTTATAATGAAGCTACTCAGAGAAAAGGTATCACCTAATTTCTCTACTGTTACGAAGGCAACTAGATGAAATCCTACTCTTAAGGATAAAAATCTAATTATGCTATAAATGTTAAAATTAAAATTGCTTCATGTTCTTAAATATTGAACTGCAGACGAGATGACGCGCGAGCCGGGCGGGGCGGGGCACTCCGGGACTTAGTGCCGTTATAACACTCGCGCGACACGTACAACACATGCCTTTATATCATACGACTACATAATAATTCTTCCTCGCGATAATCGTTTAATTATAACGATATTTCCTTATACGAAAATGCTAATACATGTTGGTGCTTAAATTTTCGAGTGATACTCTACAATTTAATATTACAAACGGAAAATACTGCTCAATAACTATTCTTATATTGCTGAAGACTCTGTACTTCAAATTTATTAAAAAAGTTACCCTAGCTAAAACGGCTACATTATGTATTACTGTACAACGAAGAGCGTCTTAAAAGGTATCAAATTAAACTTTAAGTATAGGTATTCACTCAACTATAAACTTGATCGAAAAGCGCCAAAAATTTCAATGATTCGTTTATACTATGTATTATTTGAAAAGTTCAAAGTTCTCTTACTGTTTATTAAAAGTTACATTCACAATAACAATTCATTATTATTATTAAGTTAACTAAACAACAACTGCATCTACTATCACACATTCGAAAGTTTTAAACAATTTTACAATTGTAATCGAACTTTATTATTGCTACGGCGACGGCACGCCGGCGCGATATGCAGCGTGACGTCACGCGCGACGTCACACGCCGACGCGCGGCCCCGCGAGGCGGCGCGGTGGCGTCTTCTAATGGTGAGGTAGAACCTAACGGTATCGCACCTGCCCGCACACCCTCCCACCCTGCTCTCACTTCCCAACACTAACCATCCTAGCAAAATGCCGTTCCGGGTGTACGGGCCTTACACTCCACCATTCTCTCTAACCTATCAACGAGGTTAAACTATTCAAGATTAAACAAAAATTATTCATTGAGACTTAACATTTACTTGAAAGAGTATCTGTCAAATCTTTGTATCACTTTACTTATATAAATAGAAACTTTACTCACATTATGGCGTCTAAGCAACCATATTGTATCGAATATTAAAAAAAATGTTTATAATATTAGTCCAGTTTTTGCTGGCTGATATTATGATACTATAAAATATATATTAAGGAATATTATAGTAGAAACCGAGATTTATAAGACTCTAAATACTGTTATGCGTGTAGATACTAGTTATATATGTTATATACGTATAACTAACATATGTATATTCATTGATTATTGCGCACTAAATTTTAATTCAGTTTATTTTTCATAAACAAATGTTAGTTTTTGTGTGATTGCTATGAAAACAGATTTTAGAGCCAGCGGTTACGGTGTGGTTACGGCCAGTATACAGTATATTGTTACTAACGACGATAATATCAAACATTAACTTGTTCCTATGACGTATCTCAGATGATAAGTAATTGAATATAGTTTGAATCTTACAGACGAACTTCTAACAACAAATAAGAGGTGTTTTGAAACGTGTTGATGAGTCGCTCTTTTGCAGAATGTTGATTGTTGCCAGGCGGGATGCAGGCACCGAAATATGCTCGGCGATTTTTCTTTACATGACGGTCCTGAAAATTTCAAATCGTACACTTTACAACTTATTCAAAGAAATGCACAACTTACTAAATATCAAATATTTCTTATATTAAAGACAGTGAGCGACATCTCTGGAGTGTAGTAAAAAAGGTTTTTTTTTTAAATTAATTGAGAAAAGTAGAAGTATCTTTCTGCTGATTACAAATCTTAACCACATTCCTAGACTGTCGTGCACTGTTATATCTTAATTTATTCGACTAAAACATACCTATAATATTGCTACAAATATTGAATATAAAATATGAATGAGTTTCCGTGTTCGTGGCTTACCGAAATATCTTACAAGGTGGGTGTAAACGACCTAAAACATGTTCATAATCTGGAGGTCTTCGGGATTTTTCATATAATATATAAATAAAATATTATAATTATGATCGCATAAAATGATCATGACATCAGTTTCATTTATAAAGCAAAATTTTGAAATGGACCTTTAGATTATAATTTTCGTAAAAATAATAAAAATGTATGTGTGTGTGTGTAATGGTATTCGATTAATTTGCATTTTATGACACATAAATAAATAAACTAAAATGAAGTGAAGTGAAGTGAAATCAACCTATCGACAGAAAAGACAAAATATAATAATGAAAAACCTAGGTAGGAGTAAAACATGAAACAATACAAGGTGCGAAAATATAAAGAAGTGCTTGGATTATAAAATAGAATAAAAATAGATTAAATATTATTTAAACAAATAAGCGGTCAGGCAACTTCAGGATATACTTTTTTTTATATTTTAGGATATACATAAGTTGAAAAAATAGTAGTGTCATATTTCTAAATATTGAATTAAGTAGTGTAGTAAGTTTGTTTCCTAATTGCAGATTTTTCTAAGGCGTTGTTATATCCTGAACTAATAGCAAATACTTAACTTACAGCAAATTTCAACGTTCAAAATTCCGTGTAGCAAAGTATAAATAATTAATATTCTATAGTATAAGAGTACAACGTTAAACCTAGTCAAATATTGTTATGCAACCGACACATGCAAATTTCAAACCCCAATTTCAATAATATACTTTTTGATTTGTCTCGAATAAGATTGTGGATCGATTTGATCGGTGTCTAGTAAATAAAGCATGGCTTTATCGAATGATAAATCTACTCAAGTCTCGTAAAACTCTAACTAGGGATGCTGTCTATAAAGCCCAGTCAAATGTTGCTCATCAAACCTGCCCCCGTTCACCCGTTTAGAAGAATGTGTTATACACGTAGCCAGTCGCAATGAGGCCGAGCACGAGCAGACACAGCATTATCATTATCTTCTTCTGCACAGTGGACAAACACAACACACATTAGTAGCTAGCGGTGACAGCGAGCGGCGAGGCTGCTCGAGGCAGCTCGGCCGCTCGCCGCGCACTTACAAATTACCTTTGAGCATTTGGCGATCGATGTATGAGAGTGGCCGCTCAAACCAAAAAGCTGGACACGTAGCCCACGATGACGAGGCCCAGTATGAGCAGGCACACTAGGATCATGATCTTCTTCTGTAGGCGGCAAGTGATGAGCATGCAACAGTACGCTTTATACGTGGCCCGCGAAACCGCCCGGTCGGCCCCGAGCGGCCAGACACCTCAAACTCTTGTTATATATTATTACCATGATTATGACTAAAACACAGCAATTATGTAGTCATAGGCTTCGGTCCTATACAGTCAGGTGGGTGCGTCATTTGCCTTGCACAAAAATTCAAATATAAATCAGGTCAAAATAAAAAAAAATAATCGAAATAATAAATATAAATGTAATTTTCGAAATTATAAACATATTTACAACATGAGTAGTTTTATGATTATAGAATTAATAAACAACTTTGTAACACGCCCTTAACTGAAGGGGCGTTCATCTACCACTTAAGATACATTAAAGAAATAAAACATAACTTCTATTAAGGTCTCAACATAATTAAGTAATTAATAATCAATTATAATGAAAATGGCATTAAATTATATTTCACAGTCTTTTGATTATATAAATAAGTGCGCAAGCTAAGTCGACGTGAAGTGAAGTAATATAACGGTGAAGTTGAGCGAAAACACAATTTCAACTAAACAAATGTTACAATTTAATCACAGTTATCGTATTGTGCTATTCATTAATATAACATACAAATCAGGGATGTTATGGAGCTCAGTAACTATTACCGAAAACGATATGAAAGTTTCGGACAGTTTTTGATAAAAGCGAAGTCTAAATTATAGGCAAATGATAATCTAGACTAGAAAGAAAAGTTCAATCTTGCTATTTGTATTTTAAAATTTCCGGTATATAGATCCGGTATAATATTATTCCCATATGCGTTTCAGTAACCAGATCTGATATTAACATAACATCCCTGATACAAATACATAACAAAGTTTTTAGTGCTGCAAAGTATTATTTGCGCGTATCTGTTTAATTTGTGAAAATATCATCAAATGCTATTATTAAATGCAATAAGTATAACAAGTAAAATGATAATCAGGTGCCATATTCATCCTCTGGAAAGAACATTCCAGCCAAACTGAACACAAAACAATTCAAATATAAAATTAACTACACGAAAATTATATTTGATTGTAACAATCCAATGAGAGCGTTCTGCATCACAAACTGAACACAACAATGAACAGATCAGAATAGGCCTACTGTACACGGACGCCTAGCTTCATAGACGCGTATTTGTCTAATACACTTGATGTGCGACTCCGTCAAGCTTACATACGAAACTATGAGTCTCGTGTCGACGACTCGGTAGCGTCGTGCCGTCGTGTCGCGACCATGACAGTAGGCCATAGTTTTGTATGTAAGCTTCACGCAAGGGTACATCTGACAGTAGACCTTAGTTAACACTTCAAATGTATTATTATATTATCAACAAATTATCAAATAATATTCACCAACTAGTGTTAGGAACGGTTTCTACCTAGCGAGCCGCGACGGGGCACATTTGCAATTTTAAGAGAATTGAACCCTCATGAAGAACTTAAGTTTCATATTTGCATAGCATTCAACTGGACCGCTGCGTGCGTGCAGATCCCATTCGGATCTGCGGTTTAATATGGTATGATCCTGTTTATTTTTGTAAATTATTTTATGCAAATCAACAAATAGCACTATGAACTATTCATTATTAAATTAATCAGAAATTACTTATTTCAAACATTGGTATGAGAAAAAGTTGTGTGTGAAGAGTCGTGGTGAAAACACGCTATCTCTTTTGTACACGCGATACCTCACAACACAAATTATAATAAAAAATTAGTCAACTACTCTACCGTTATTTAAATTCAATCTGACAATATGACATCTAACCATTTCACAATCGTTTCCTTTTCCCTCGACTCATTGCAAAACTCTCCGGCGCGGCCCGACCGGTACAAATCGTACATTAGGCCGACAGTAAAATTAAGCCTCAAAGAAATACTAGGATGTACAAAGTATGAGAACTTAAACTAAGTAAAATACTGGTCACTATATCTTTGATATTGACTGATTGTAGACTTACAATGTGCTGTCTTTGCTTCCGCTTCTTGTACCATTATAAATATTATCAAAAGTTTTTTTTTTATCAAATCACAATATATATTTGAGAATATAATTTTAAAAATTTAAACTGCGAGTAAATAGCTAACAATAAATAGAGAAAAAGCTAATATGATAATTATAAACATTCGGCATTTAATAAACTTTAATAAGTAGTTAACAAACCGCGTATAGCTATTTAATATATATATATTTTTAATATTATAAAAGTTATTTTTTCAGAGTAACTACTTAATAGTAAATATAAGGGCAGAAAGAAGATTAAGAGAAACATTTGTGTACTCCAAAAGTGCCCTGTATAATAATTGTGATGTTTTGACTAAAATTTAATAGTTGAGTTGTATATTATATACAGCCATTAATATTAAATATGTTTATATGATATAAGACAGCCTGGTAATACCAGTAAAGCTAATATTAATATTAAATAACTTACAATTCTAAAGCACAATCTATCTTATTGCACTTTACACATATTGTCTTCGAATTTCTACCGTATTGGTAAAACAATAATTTTATATGCCTGGGTGGTTATTCAATTATACAACATTGCAAGTATTCAACAAAAAGGCTGCGTTATAAAATGTATATTTTGAAAAAGCGCCTAAAATGGCACGTGTACGATAAGTCCCTAGATTTTTCCATTTGCCTATGAAAATCCTCCAAATTTTATAATTTGCTATCTATAACAGGTACATAGAAATATGTTTACAATAATTACTTCTAATTTAGTTTTTATCAATGTCTCTTTTTTGTCATATTTTGAAGAAAAAAAAGGTAGTTTCAAATACAATAAGTAATATCATATGTAAGTCATAACACAGCCTTTTTAAAAAATTTCAAAGCACAATGCACTTGCTACATCCATGCACATTTCTGTTGTGACATTAATAACAACAATGTTTGCCATATTAAAATAATCAAGCAATTACATCCAGATATATCGTGTAATGAATGTAGCTACAGTCTACATTTACTTCAATGGTATACAGACGAATATCAATGTTGGGTGTTTGTGGTCACAAACCAACTGAATTCTTTCACTTAGTCCATGGGGCCTGGGTGGCCGACGATGATGACGTCACAAGCCGGTAGTCCTCGCACGAAGTTTAACTCAGCACAATCGCGAGCACTATTATTAATATAACCAGCGTAACAGACAGGCATATTATGATGAAGATTTTTTTCTGCAATGATAAAGGAAAAACAAAAAGAAATAAAAATTGCTGCCATGAAAATATTTAAGTACAATCGACCACTTTAGCTTATGTAAACCAGGCTCCCTAGCCAAGTTACGATCGTATCGTTTGCGTTGAACGCCTCGACTAGGCCACGCCTCAGATTCCTTTGTTCTGACGTCATCTCAACGCTCAGTCACGTGGTCAGAACAAAGGAATAGGAGGAGTGGCCTACTCGAGGCATTCGACGCAAACGAAACGATCGTAACTTGGCTGGGGGGGCAGGGTAAAAAGAACTGCAGGAGGAATAAGGATAAATGTTGATTTGATATTGTCATGGACTTATTGATACTCACCTAAATTAATTTAAATTGTAAATGTAATGTGTTATTATACCCCCTGTTTTCTTTTTAACCCTGGTCTCCGCTTTAAGCAATAAAAAACTTGAATCCAGTTTATTAGTTCGAAATGATTAGATGATATTATTTTGTCGATCATACTTTTTGGATATGAGGGTTCTCATTATAAATTATTTTATATCATGCTATTTAATACGATGGTCATTTGATAAAAAATTGTGATACACTGCTGACAAATGATTGCTTATATTTTTTTTATTTCCAGTTGCATGTTTGTGAAAGCAGACAACCTAAAGCTGGATGCATACTTCAACTAGGTTTGCAGACAAAATATCCCTCTTACCATTTAGAATTCGAAAGAAAACACTAGCCGAGGTATGATGCACAACGTATCTCAACACCGCGATCATGCGAACTTCACTATGATAACGATGAGTACTATAATCAGCGTAACCGACAGGCATATTATGATGAACATTTTTTTCTGAAATAATAAAGGAAAAAAAAAAGAAAATATACGATACGCCATCACCAACACATCCAAGGCCGGATACGCGACAATAAATTCTAAACTTGTAATAGCCAAACAAAAAATACTGGCTGAAAAATATCGACTAGGGATTAACGCCATTAAGGGTTTAAATGTCATAGAGAAAAGACCAATAAGCCTGTATACGACCTTGTTCACAACACCAGCAGACCAATAAATTAAAGCTGCGATCTAAATTTATGCAATGCAAGCTTCTTTCGTTCCGTTAGGTAACACATTTCATGCGGCCTAAATGCATATTAATATCGGTTGTTTTTTAATTTTACAAAAAAACTTGCAACCTATTTTATAAGTTCATGTCAACGTGTTGTAAAACTTACAGGCGTCAAAAAAGACGGATTTGTCTATGAATTATAATTTAAATTTATAAAGGAACGAAAGTAGCTGTCGTTCGAACGGAAAATACATAGTAAAATGTTTAGTATTTTCTGTTTTGGAAGCTTTTTTAAATTATAGTATTTATGTACAATTTAAGTCAAATACAGGCCGCAAACAGTGCAGGCTCATACAAAAAACTCTGGAGTGCAACATTGTCTTGATTCACATGCCAACTTGGTACCTATGGAACTCTGATATTTACAGTGTCCACAAAAGTCAAGGCAAAAACAAACTTCAACTCAATTTTTGATAGTTTTTGATGGTTTTGTTAAGCCCTTAAGTGAGATGATGTGAGATGAGTTTTTATAAACAGTTTTTGCAGTTTGAAATACTTTTGATATTACTATTTGACAAGGATTTGGCAGTTCATGTTATGTGTAGGTACAATGGGACCCTAAAAACATGGGGGAATTATAATTAATAGATGGATACCATACAATGGATACAAAAAAATTCAAACAAGATTGCTTAAATTTTTTTGGAGTTATGTCATTCGTTCATGCAACATGCTTCGGGTAGGGCAAAATTCTAAAGGAATTTCTCGTGCATTATTCCTGCTAAGTTTAACTGAAGATGGAAATGGAAATATGTTAAAAAAGAAATAATCTGTGGTCGACACAACGTGAAAATTGTTGTTGGTTTGAGAATAGCTTCTGTTATGTTAGCCCATAGATCCGCATAGTGGTAGAAACGTTGTAGGGTTTCGTAGTTTAGTAACAGGAGTCGGCTGAGCCGTGCTAGTTGGTTTGTGATGTTTACCTTCCGCGCCTTGGCCGCGTACTCGCCGGCCTTGCGGATCTCGACGCGGCCGTAGTCGACGTAGTCGGTGGCTTGCGTCACATGGTACTCGATGCGATCTATCAGCTCGCCCTGTTGTGCTAAAGGTACGGCGCGGGAGGGGAGGGACGCGTCACGAGTGACGTCACGTACCGCGGTATCACCCACGGACGATTGGTTCATACGATTTTATAGAAATCCCCAAGTCAATATCGTGTTACAGGAGCCGACCAAAGCGCTGCAGTGAAACGTTAATAGATAGTTAGAGAGTATTATTATTAATATTAAATAAAAAAAACCCGTTAATTAGCCACAGTATCAATCCCTATAGACGAAGTTAAATAAATGTTTTTAAACTAGAAGCACAAACGGACACATGTGTTACAATGTTTATGACATTCAGTGTTAACCTAGTTATTGCATGGTATGTTATATTGTAATTTTATGACATTTATTATTTATGATACACCAAACACTTGTTACATAATAACATGTTTCATATGTTAGTAATATTTAAATGCGTGATTACAGTTATTATATAACAAAGACCACCATATACAAAAGGCAAATTACGCACACACCAATGAAGTCATAGATTAGTGATACATAGAGTCAAGTACAAGGTTAGGTTAAGAAGCCCACTTCCACCGTATGTTAGTCGAGCCGTATGAACACAACAGTCAAAGCATATAGTGTAGACACAAGAATGGAAGGAATGAAGACACAAAACACAAGTGTGAACCAATCACCGTATCATTTAACAAAATGCAGGGTTCAACGAATCAAATCATCACAACGAAACAAAAAACAGGGTGATGTAGGACGTAGGACGGGGGCGCGGACAGACGGACAGGGAGAAACAAAACAAAAATAGATTAGTAAGAATGAATCGTCATTGAAATGATCACTCACCCGTCGGGCTTTGCTCTGATATTTTAGGGCCTTCTTAGTATCTTGTGTGGCAGTTTGGACATAGTCCACGGCGTGTTCGACATGATATTCAATGCGGTCAATCATCTCTCCCTGTATCCATACGAACGAGTTTAGTATGTTTCTACTAGGATACTACTACGGAACTACTCACATACATATATGTTCGTCATCAGGTCAGTGTTTTTGTGTGTGAGTGCAATATTTATGTCGAATATTTGTCTGTATTTTAAAATGTTAATGTTAAGAGTACTTATAATACAAATGCCTGTTGCAGGCGATTTAGAACCTTTTTCCGTGCAGGTTAAGCTTTCTTTTTGTTCAAGCTAGTCGCAACTAAACCCATCGAAGGATTCTCGATAACCACACCATACAGTCGTGCGACAGTAGTTACATTTTAGTCGATTATAATAGTAGCTTGCATGGAAAGCCCGTACTAGGTAAACGAAGGTAGTGCAACGTTGCTGCAGCAACATGTATTGCACAACATGCTTCCCGCAACGCAAAAAAAGTATTGTGCAACTTTGCTTTCTAGCTACGTTTACAAGAGGAGAGTTACTCGACCACTAATTGGGGAGTAATGTCAGACGAATAGGCGAGTATCGCCCAGGCGTTTGTGTGTTCAAACGCTTTAGTAAACCGCAACAATTGCTTGAACAGAATATTGGTAAGTAAGTAAAGCGAGGTGTTAGTTTGACCTGGCTCTCGACAAGCATCGCCATGTCCATGAACATGTCGTGCAGCTCGCGGATGGACGTCTCCAGCTTGATGATGTCGGCGTGCCGCGCCTCGATGTCGGCAAGCGTCTGCTTCGCCTGCTGGGTCTCCATTATTATCTGAAAAATGGGGAAGAGCATTTTTAGAATATGGTACGTTTTGGAATATTATTCATAATAGGAAATATGCATGCAATGCTTTAGGAAATAAAAAAAATGCATTTAATTTATTAAATTATTTTTAACTCTAGTAGGTAATCAAATATGAAAGAATTTTTAAAATATCTTCATCAACAACGAAGTTATAAAGGTTCAAAGCTATTTATTAGAAAGAGAAGTCCGATATGGTCTGTGACGTCAAAGTTCGTCACCCATATTAGATAGAATGATTTTAGTCTATACTCTGTTCGCGATAGCATCCGACAGAAGTTAAAAAAGGTGAAACATTCAGGGTACACTTTGTAATTGTAATAAAAGTATAACTCTAATATATTGTGCTATATTGCAGTTAATATTAATGCTGAATTTATTATAATCAACTTATAATATATACCAACTGTTATACTTAAATGAATTCATTTGAACTATCCATCTTTTGACTTACGAGGCTTTTTATTAAATAAATTATTTAGTTCTTACTAGTGTCCCATACTACTAGTGTCCATGTTAAAAACCTAAAAGGAGCAGGGGTTGTCAGTACCTGGAACGTTTTTCATTATATTTAATAATATTAGTTATTTCTATCTGTATGAATGTTAAATAATTCTCTTGTTGCCTTGTATTGTGTACAATTCATATGTTTTGTAAGGAGGAAACTTGTTAATACAACATTAAAAAAAAAATTAAATAAAGTTGTTTATTTAAAAAAAAACCATTTAATTTATTTATCTAAGTGTTTAGTATTTACCTTACAATAATCTTTATCTAAGTAGGTAATATTAAAATTTTGTATTGAAATCATTATTTATTAAAATTATTTGAATTTATCTCGAAAAATACATGTTGTGCACACATGCTTCTATGAACCTCTTTTGTCTAATGCAGAAGTGATTGGAGTAGTTTATTTTAATGGGTCCCACTGTTGCAGTCATATGTTCCGTATTAATATTTATTATTTGTTTTATTTTATGTGTTTAAATTCATGCAATTAAATTGGTTTCTACACTACTGGACTGAACTTGTTTTTTTTCTTTTCAGTTTTTATTTAAAGTTCTTTTTTCGCAGTTGAGTTTTTTTATTTTTAAATAAACTTTTTGGGACTTCTGCCCCGTACCTTTTTCCTAACTAGGATATCCAGCGTTGGGTTTTGCCCATTCAGTTAGTCCAATTACTTTAATATTGAAGAATACTGTGTAATTACATCTTTCATTTTTGTAGAATGGAGTCTAGGAAGGGAGCTTGATTAAATTGAGACTGGCATCAAAATTATTATTGCTGCCGACGAAACATGATAAGATTTCTCAGAAGATATGAGTCATAAAAATATAAATTGATGAGTTCACCGTCTAGTCTATGCTCATGGTTGGTAGCAAAACGTTGGCTCAGCATCAGATGAAAAAGTCTTTGTTGTCTGGATATTCCCAATGTATCTAAATTGTAAAATATCCCTCAGTCGAGCCAGGAGAAACCTAATGTAGCGGATTACTATAAATATCAGTATTAACATAAATTTGTCGTTCGTATAACTGAACACACTAGTGCCTAATGCTTTTTCAATCAAAACATTTGACTGCAATGCACGCTATCGATTGTATAATTATACTGTTCGGAGAACGCCACACCTCTGATCACAATGCAGTAAAGGCTAACTGTAATTGTTAACACTAAACACATTTAGTGTTAACAGCACATAAAATATTGGAATGAATTAATAACATCAATTCCGCTTAGAAATTATAGATTATACTTCGAACTTCCATGAACCCAATAGACCATTTGAGGAAATATCGAGTACTGTCAGTTTTATTTATCGATTGTGAATATAAATAGATTCTCATAAGTATAGGCGTACATTAAGTGACGTAGCAATATAGTCCCAGCAACGCCCCTCAATGCTGTGGATGACTATGACCGTAAGTTATTGAACTACGCGACGATATCCGCAGCAGAAGTACTTGAAGAAATGGATTACTGTCGTATTCATATGCTATGATAATAATATGGCAATTTGTTATATAAATTGTCAACTGTTAAATGAACAGATACGGTATATATGCGTACCTTTACTTCGTAGCATTTTACTTGAGATTCCAACTTGCGCTTCTATCCCAAGCTAAGGATTTGCTCCTATAGTAATCCCGTGTGTGTAATTGCTAGGCTTGAAAGCCGCATGAGCTTTCGCAATGCAATTAGAAAGGATGTTCCTACGTAAGCTTTTATAGTAATCTTTTCGGAATCGTGGTAATGTCGCCCACCATGTTAAGATAATGAGCGTGATAGTGTCACACCTGCGGTAGTTATGCCGTTCTTAAGCTAATAAACATTCTGTTAGTGTGCCACTAAGGCTTGGCAGCGGCGCGTATCTCCCGCAGGCAATTTGTCAAATCATGATTTAGAGCTGCAACTTGGCACCAGTTACAATGGTAATCCTAAAGGGGTTCAAAAGTTTGGAACGTGGAGCGTGAGTTACAGTACTTTGCGAAAAATATGAAAAACGAAACAAGCTTTTTGTGTTTCTTGACACCGTGAAAAGTTTTTCATATAAGTTTGTTTATTAGAGTCAGGCGTCCGCGCTTTATAACACTTTCTGTTATAATAAGTATTATACGGAATACAATAGTTCTTGAGTACCATGCTAAACAATTGGCCTGTATTGTTTAGTTGAAGGGGATCATAACACCCTCACGAGGGGTGTTGTGTGTTTAATTGCTCATACGTTATCCTGTAGACGCAAATAGCTACGCATGGAGGCCACATTGAAATTAAGAGTTAGAAATACAGGGTTGCGTGGGAACTTTACGTAACCTTTACACATCAGGAATGTGTTAAAGGAATCAAGAGTAAGTAGTGTACTGACCCCCTGTGTGAACACCGCAGAGTTGCCCTGCTCCAGCATCTCCTCCAGTTCGTCGTCGGTGGTGGCGCGGCCGGTGATCTCCAGCTGCCGCTGTATCCTGCTCTTGCAGCGATCCCGGTAGTCCGTCTGCGTGCGGTTGTACTCCGTCATCACCTCCACAAACTTGCGCGACAGTGTCGAGTGCTGCGTCTTTCTTATCCTCAAATCCGCTGACGATTTATTCGAGTGCTCCTCTTGCTCGATATTCTGCTCTATATCTGTGAATCAGTTGAGCCAGCATAAAGAGCAGTTCTGAAAATAAACTATAGGACAAAGAAAAACACTAACGCTTAGTTGTAGCTTACTTACGTTTTAACTTTCCTCTGACTTTGTTGGCAGTTTTCTTAACGTCAGCCATGAGATCTTCCAGTTCATGCTTTGTTTCTGTAAAAAAGAATAGGCTTGGTTCAGAGAGTGTCGGTTTATTGGACAGCATAAACATTGTAGTTTAAAACGTGAGTTCATGCATAATACAAGTCGCTCCCTCGCAATAATCACATAATTTTGAGTGCGATTGCGAACTGTGTCGCGTGGGAGGCGCTCTAATTGTCTGTCCACTAATCGAATGCGTCAAAACGATCGATAGTTTTACGGTAGTTGGTTTTGCATAGATAGAATAAATATTTAATCTAGAAAGCAAAAAAAAACTTTTTTTTTAAAATTCTATTGAGTTAGTTTATTAGTAATGTTGTTATTATGACCACAGAATAGAAACATAATTTTAAAACAGTTTTAAAGATCATACAGTCTTTAGCATCCTGTTGAATGGCTAACATAGTCAGAAAAAACGTTAATTTGAAGCTGACTAACGATGGTTTTGTCTATTCATTAGGTAAAATTATAATTTAATGAGTATACTAGAAGTAATCAAGTCACATCTGAAACTAGTTGATTAAACTTATTTCTAAGCATGTATTTTACGTCTTATTTCATTTTATGCCGCATTGGGCCCGCTTAGTGGATTACGATCATAGATATTCGATTACGACCCATTTCCACTCCTAGAGAGGAGGCCCGAGTCCCAGCAGTGGGAACATTACAAGGCCGATTATGTCATGTACGTTATGTTCAATCTTATTTCTTCATCGTGCTCTACTTCAACGCAGTCCCAAGAGTCAACCAAATAAAGGTGTACTAAAAATAAACAATCAATACTGGCCGACCGAAAATCTTGTACGAGCAGTTATTTGGATATCAATCAAAGTCGTCGTTCCTACGTGACATTGGTACGTGAGCACGTCTGTTCAAGAGGTTAATCGGCCTAATAACAAGCCGACGTTCCCGTCTAATAGCTGTTTAGAAGAGGGAGCAATACAATTAGCAGTATAGTTGATGGGGTAAGTGAACGATCTTCACCGTCTTGAGAACATTATGAAATAACAACGAAATGGTTTCGATAATCTTTGACTTTGAAATACGCTTCCTTTGTTCGTTTAAAACACTGGCTTCAACAATATAATATCACGTACGTTTCATGAAATGTCTCTCAGTATCGGGAACGATTTCCTCAGGCATCACCATAACGACATTTCCTGTGTATCGCGTCCCGGAAATTGCACTTCCTGAACGACTTGGAAAATGAATATTTACCAAAACAGCGACTAATCGATAGCTGAAAAACAATAATTGTAGGCGTTGACGATGAAATACATGCTTAAATGTCGGTTGAGCAATTCTCTTGGGGATAGGATTTAGCGCAACTCTGTGCCAATTTGCATAAACTATTTGGTGTACATATTCGAAAACGCGGGAATAAATTGTGCATGGCTGTGGGTAGCTGAATATTCAGTTAGCTTTTAGTTTAATTTTGAATTTCCAGGGGATAACTGAATAAACATACGGCGCAATATACAAATTGTCGCGTGTAAAGCTACTTCCCCGACTGTGTTGTTTTAGAGCGGAATCCCTTGCGGTGTATTATCACCTGCCGGTGCCTAGCATTATGTTCGGAAAGTTAAAGCTCGAGCTCGAATCCCTTTCAAGCTCGAAATCCGGGTCATTTTAGCACTTTAGTGAATATTAAAGTTGGTGTGCACTGTGGCCCTATTGCTGGAGAACATTGTGGTAAAATAGAGTTCGATCTAGCTTGTTTAGAGATAAAATAGCCGTCATTAATATAATAGCTTAATAAATTAGATATAAGAATTTCTATTTAAGTCACCGCGTTATATTTTTTAGTGTCATTATTGCAATAATTGAACTAAAAATACACATGAACATGAATTGTTAAATAAATAAAGAACAATATCATGCCCACCTTTTTTTTACGGTCGTTAATCATCCAATGACATCTCCTGCCATTGGGGCGGGAAGGCGTGTCAGACTTTTACTGACTAAAACCCACTCCTGTTTCTTCTTTGCCCTCGTTCCAGGGCCCCGGGGTTCTCTTTCGCATCACCCATGGCCCCAGTAGGTATCGACCCTGCTGAGCCCCTATGGTTGCTGACACCTTCTTGAGGCCCGCGTGGAACACTACGCGCCGTCGACGACTTGGGCTCGGTCCGGACCGGAATTACTTGTCGAACGGCAAGCTACCCATTGAAATCGGAATCCCAGCGCCTGGGGCGTGAGGGCCATTGCCTCGCGCGTGCGACCGCCTGCCATTCCTCCTCGCTCCGGACCATGGCCTGTACCAAGGCCCGGCGCGAGAGATCAATGCCGCCAAGCGCCCCCACGAGGAGACGGCGGTGCTCTGCCCAGGCAGGGCACACCTCTACCGTATGCACCACCGTGTCCTCCGGGTGGTCCACACAATGGTGACACCCGGGCGTTTCTTCCGCACGAATCCGATGCAAGAATCTCCCGAACTGACCATGTCAGGTGAGGATCTGCGTCATGCAGAAGGTAAGGACGCCGTGTTATCTTTCCAGCCACTCCTCGATGAGGGGGCTTATCGTCATAATTGTGGTGTGCCCAATCATGCCCATCTAGTTTCAGTGCTGTGTGTTTGACGCCCAGCAAATTCCCTTTCAGTTTAGGCACGCTTAGCGCAACTTTATTTTATCTGTACTATGCCTCTTTTTTATTTTGTATAAAATTTAGATAAATGAGCAACGTCAACTAAGAAGCTAAGATGTCTTCGTTCCTAAAATATATTATACTTTTCCTTACAATAATATTTATGAAGAATTATTAAAAGAGGCCAGTACCTAAATACTGTACCTATCTAGTTACCCAAGATAAAAATTGCTCTCCGCTAGATACAAAAACAATTATAAGTATGCAGAGCACAAAAAATATCTCTAAAATTCTTTTTCATTGAAGAAAGAATTCCATTGAAATAATTTACCTGGCCCGTCCCGTGTAGACAACACAAAAAAATACTTCTAAAAGAAAATTCAATTTTTCTATCGTCGATACATTTTGAAGTTGATCCTTTCTGTTCTAATACCCTTTGAGAAATATTTAATAGATTTTCTGTCATAAATATCTCGGCAACTTTGTACGATTTTAACATTAATGTATGTTATTTCAATCTATTTTCTTTCGACAGACTGAGTAACTTGTAATTAATATAATTATTACGTGGCGATTCTCAAGAGAAACATTGAACAGAACTCGTCTGCTACGTATCACTCTAGGACAATCGTAAATGTCGTCGAAAGAACGGTAGGCTGGCGACATGTAATTAGTATTGTACACAAACGTATAATTTTATGTCAACTCTATATAATAATAACATTTACAAAATGTGTAATTATTTCCAACCAGATTGCGTTATTGTAAGTCAGCTCCTTCAGGGTTCATAAACGTGTTAGGTATGTCGTAATTAAAAGTGTCGGAAAAGGTTCGTTAGCGTGATAAAGCACGGCGGGCGTCGTTCAACATGTATCACCTGCAGCTAACCGTGTCTCGTTCACACCAGATCGATTTCATTCACTGAGCACACAGCTCATTCATAGCCTCACCATCAATCGTGTCTTGTTTGCCTCGTTCGCCGACAAGTTCATTTTCCATCAACTTTCATACGAAATACCTATTCCTGTAATGTATATTACAAAACAACTTTTACCAGCACATTTATTGCAGCATTAGCATATTCACTTTTGTTATGAATATGATATTGCACGAATATTTTAATATTTCGAAATGGATGTAGATAAAAGGGGCACCCAGCCTCACACAGGCTGCCGACGGTGCTCGCATGATGCGAAATAAATGGAGCAACATACGCTAGCACGGGAATCTCGGAAATGTTCAGAAAAGGCATTCTTAGAGACTTTGTGACGCTACAGTCACGTTGCCTTGATTTACGCTATTTCAGAATTAAATGTAAGCAAAGCAAACGTTAATTATAAAAGGCAACTGTAGTAAAAACGTCCACTTCGTACCAAATTAAATAAACGATTAACGCATGAATAAGTTTGGAGTGAAACGGACTCGTAACTAAGTTTCAAAGGTACAAATTGGACTGTTTTTATTACAATAAACGAATAAACTGTTATCGTGAGCTTGTTCGATATTAACGACAGCAACGATGGCTTATTCGGGGCTATTTAGGTCGGGTCAATGGCTAATCGCGGCTATTCGTGACGCTCCTGCTGCGGGTCCCTTGTTGTCGAGTGGCCTCCTATAAAGGCGCCGTGTTATAACACCTAACATAATATTGCCTCGAAAGAACTTCCATATTCACCTTAACCCTTCCCGAAATATATTCAAAAGAGAAAATATGAGCTTTATTAAAATTATCTAACTTAAACCTTTGCGCTTAGAATGTAAGGAGCACGGAGGAATTTTTAATAATTAAAGCTGAAAATATGAACAGGTTAGGAAAGGGTAAAGTTTTTGAAGTCGAGCCAACGTCACCGAACTAAATACGAAACAATCTCGCGACAAAATCATTAACAGTGCTATCGCTAATAATTCATTTGGCTACCGTAAATAGCACGAACACATTTCCGAATTAAAACTATGTAGGTATTTTATTTATTTGCTGGTATACTAAATGAAACAATGAGAGAGAGAGTTTGATTAAAAACTCATTTGTACGTTACACGCATACAAGCGATAGCATTGAAAACCAACAGGAAAGAGGATAACACAATAAAAAAAATAAGCGTAGATACCAAACGTTTATTTTTCATCCTGTGGATCAGTCACCGTAGTAGGTGTATTATTTCATTTATTTGTATTGTATGACGTCGACATTATCACACAAAGAAATGTCACGACTCCAGAATAAAGGCAGCATCACTTAATCTGAAGTATCCCCATGAAAAGCAGGCAGACATACCGCCCCCACGTCTGGGTAAATGCCACCAACTTCGCCCTTTCAATTAGTGTGTGGGTATTCTGCTAAGTTGGAAACCTACCCACGCCTACTAACAGCAATACAGATAACCATGGCGTCCATAGAGAAACATTTTTATTTTTAGATAATAATCTTTTAGAAGTTGTGGGTTTTCACAGACTGAATTATCGAGTTTCATTAATTGAGTGGGAAGATTTACGGGGACGAATAACACAATCCAAGTATTTATTCCATGACACGAATAGATAAACATTTTGTGTTGGAAACTTAGACTATAAAGTAAAAACCTTTTGTTGCAGTAGATGGCATATTTTTATACTGTCGAGTAAACAAAAAAAATAAATACAACCGGACTACAATGTAAAACAAAAAAAAAACACTATAAAAGTGCAAAATAACTTTAATTTCGGAAGTCGGTGTTAAATAACGAAAAGACAAAACTATTACAGACAGGGGCGCTGGCTTTTAGAAAATGTCATGGGTGCTCATGGTCTTTTGATGACTCGAAAAAGTGGCGAAGTGTGAGAAGAGAAATGCACAGTGATCGACCGACAAATAAATAATAATAAATTAGGAAGACATTACATACATCCCGGTCCCAAACTAGGTTTTCCCTTATACAATGAAACTAGGAACCATGAAGGTACCACAAACACCAGACCTAACAAAAATATCTGTTTCATCAACAAACAATTGTATTGGTGCGGAAATCGAACCCGCGACAATTGCGTCTAAAACGGTGCTCTAAACCACTGCGCTAACCGGGCCGTCGGGTAATGAAAAAACGCCCATCCCTAAAAGGCGATTACTGATCTGTTTCATGATGTCTATTCTCAGGGGTGACTGTATATTTCTCATGGGTGCTCTAGCCCCCGAGGACCCACGGAGTCGGCGCCCCTGATTATAGAAACACCGACTTCCGAAATTAAAGTTGTTTTGCAAATTTTTGGTGTTTTTTAGGGTTCCGTACCTCAAAAGGAAAAAATGGAATCCATGTGGATCACTTTGTTGTCCGTCCGTCTGTCTGTCAAGACCCTTTATCTCGGGAACGTATGGACGTATCCAGTTGAAATTAAAACTATATACTTAGGCCTGCGGTCCCTTGAAGCTGTCAAAAAATCAAACTTCTAAATTACAAAAAAAAAAAAGATATGGCCGTTTATGTCGCAAAAAACGTCTATTCCGACACTCTCAAGAGAATCAAAATTCATAGGGTACTTCCCGATTACATAAAGCAAAGTCTTATAACACAAGTAAGGAATAAATCTGAAAACAAAAAATTTGTGGTTACAGGTTTTTTTTTTGCGATTTGGAAAAAACTTCGAGATTCCATTAAAAAATTGAACTCTTTACATAGGTAAGTTTGTACGGAACCCTCAGGGCGGCAAATTTTTTTTAGACAAACCGCTTTTTATAAAAAAAGTGATTATTAGATTCTCTACTTGGCCATATTTGCAAAAAATCGGTTGTTCATTCCCAATTTCACCCTCCATAACTTGTAAATGGCTGAGCAGATTATGATAAAACATAAGAAAATAGTCTAAAAACCATCCCTAGAAAACCTACTTTCTAATAAAAACACACCTCATCCGCCACAGACACATACTCAACAGTCAAACTTATAACACCCCCCTTTTTATATTACGAGCTAATAAAACAGTATATCGATGTCGTGTCCAGATCTTAGAAATTGATCACTTCATGATATGGCCAACTAAAACTGGCCAGATCGTTTTAAACGTTAAACTTTGATGATATTTGCAACCCGTCATGACATAATGAGAGCTAATAAGGCCTTAAAGAGCTGTCATTACGACCACTTATTACTTCATTTATTCCAGCTGGGTAATCTCGGCATCAACAACCCAAAGTTTTAGTAGACAGCTGGACAGGTTCCTACGTATAGGTACTAATTACATTAAACTGTTTTCCCTAATTCGGGTGCCGAACAACCAAACAACGATTATGGCTGTTTCAAGTGACAGAAGACTGTGTAGTAAGTAGGTAGGCTACAGCTATTTGTAAAGGAGCGTCGAGCCTCGTTGGCGCGGCCGTCAGGCACACACACGACTTTAAGCATTCAAAACAGCATCCTCTTTATTTTATTTTCGTGTATGAGCGTGTTTCATAAACTATTGTTAAATTTTTCGTTACGTTCAACGGTCAATCAAGCAATGCTTTTTTTGGTGCAGAAATAGTTCTGCATCAAAAAAAAGTGTTGTTTTGTTGCAGTTTTAGGGTACTAGTGATTGTGAAATACAAGCCCATGAGATAATTCAGTTTTGTCTCTAGAATAGCAACACATCTTCGATGCCTCTGGTAGGTATTGCGGATGTTTACAGGTCCCTGTCCGTTTAAAATCAGGGGCCCTACCATGACGTCGTAACATTATCATAATTCCGACGTTAGAGTGAAAGAGATGAAGCTATACAGATCGTATAGTACTGTCTTTTTCTCACATAGGCCGCCCCAACTGTCGCCACAATGAACAGTCCTGTTCGTCTCGCATACTCGCAGGGGGCCTTCCAACACTGCGTCTTCCGGTACGCGGTCGTCACTCCAGAACCTTTTGGCCCCAACGGCTATCCGTTCTGCGAGCAATGTGCCCTGCCCATTGCCACTTAAGTTTGGCGATTCTTCGTGCTATGTCGGCAACCATGGTTCTCTTGCGGATATCTTCATTTCTGATTGGATCACGCAAGGGAACTCCGAGCATAGCTCTTTCCATTGCCCTTTGGGTGACTAAAAATTTGGAATCATCCAATTAATAATTTCTAACGCTCTGGGTGGACCTAAAACGCGTGTCAGACTTTTACTAACTAGAGCACAAACACAAAACTACGATGCGACGTTGCATCGTCAAAATTTGCGAGCTCGCACGACGCATCGAACTAGCGAATTGATTCGCATCACACATTCGTCACCAAACCGACGCTTTGCCGCACGACATCGCAGCAGCAATTCGGTTCGTAGGTTTTTGCGATGAGGTATCATATCGCATCGCACCGCAGTCTTTTGTGGGATCTACGTTCCGTCAGTTACGTTACCTCACATCCCCGTAGCCCTAGCAGGCATCGGCCAAATTGGGCGCCTTCTAACATCTCTTTGTGGTGCGTGTGAAACACAACGCGCCGTCTGGGGCTTGGTCTTTATCGGGCAGCGAGCTGCCAGTGCCCGATTCTCACAGCCCTAGATAGTCTTGTATGATATGCGATAAAAGATTACGGTTGCGGTCGAACTTACTTTCATCTGATTGCGGCGCTGATAGGATGGCACTGTGCTTCTTCTTAACTTCTTCCACATTCGCCTGGATCTTGTCTATCATCTCTCGTATCTCTTCAACCTAAACGGAAAAATAAAAGCCATTAGATTCATTAGATTCCATCAAAAGTTCACGATTACTGGCATCAAGAGGAATTGGCAATTCCTTTGTGAGAGACGGGGTTTACTTTATTTATTAACATACAAACTTAATTATTCTTCTACCTGCCATACATACATAACGAACTCCGGAATAGCATGAATAATCTGATTACTTATGTTTCGTGTATTATTTAAATATTTATTTATTTGTTATTCCCATGAATGTTTATGATAAGATTGCGTATAAAGTTGATAAATGATAACCTTATCGCTCTGATATGGAGCTTTCTCTATCTCTGGCACAGATTGTAAGACCATTTGAAAGAATTCTTTTTGGGTCTCTGAGACTTGTGAAATATTCGTTTTATGAAAGTGCACAGTTTGCACTGTGACAATTTCAGATGGACTTAGAATTCTAAATTCAAATCATTTTTGTACTTAAGCTTCATCTAAGGTATGTTATTCCTTTTCAAAAATTATAATGCTCAAGTCTCATAAAAGAAATGTTTTTTCATAATATGAGTTCCAAAGTGGAAGCAATGCGTTTCAAAAGGCACGCAATATCAATGTCGTATACCTTCTACTTCCTTCTAACGAACGAACTATAGATATTTTTATTGGTTTACTAGTTGTTTAATAGCTTTCGTTTTAGAATTTATTCTTTAACCGCCCGGACAAGAGGGTTATTTGTGAGGTAAAGTTTCCCAAACGAAAACTATTAAAACCAAAATAGACAACTCATTCGTTAGCTGTTTTAAGTTTGCATACATCACAAATACTGCGTAACGGTTGGCTGAGAGGCATTGTTTCCTCGGTAAAACTCATATTATTCACAGCTATTTAATCACACTTCAAACTAACCCGTTTATAAAACGGCAATTTCATAAATAAAAACCTAATATTTAAATTATTATTTCAAATACCTACAATCTTATAAACTTTCTGCTTATAAAATTCATTAGGTAAGGCTGGCCTCGACAATGGCCCGGAAAAATCACGCGAGGTAGAAAAGAAAGTCGAATGACGAGAAAAATGCGCTCACAAAATTTCATTTATAATTTTCGCACCTTTTATAAAGCGTTCTGTCTCAGCTCATTAATTCTTTAGCGTCGCCTGACTAGCCATCTTTTAGCACAAAGTTAATTACTCATCAAGTTGCGAGTGATGGGGCTATTTTTTCCGAAGCAGTGCAGTTCGCCGTTTATCTTTGTATCAGGCCAAAGAACGTCTCGAAGTCTAGCCGGGGCGGCGCGGCGTTGGCTCTGCTGGCAGCCAGCCAGCTGATACACCCTGACCTAACTTACTATGGCTACCATTCTGGCTAGATATGTTTTATATATCGCAAAAGTTTGTGGAAGGAGTTGAAGAAATTATGCTAAGTGGTAAGAACCCGGACTGTACGTGTGTGTGACCATTATACTGATACCAGGAGCTAGGGATGATCGATATTAGAAAAATATCGACGTTCAAAACATCGATTCAAAAGTATCATTGTACGATAAACATTGATATGTCCAGAAACATCGATGTTTTTGGTAGCAAATAAAACTGTCCATTCTATTTATTAAATGTATTTATTGTTACCGGTTGAAAATATAATACAAAACAAAAAATAACATTCCTAGTATTTTTTGGACACACTGCAAAAAAAATTTACTTTGCCAGGAGTTTTCCTTCTAATCTGTTCCATTGCTGGTACAGCAGTCGTGCAGCTTTGAGATATATTGGCGTCTTGATATTCTAAACAACGATGTTTACTCACCATCGATGAATATCGATCATCTCTACTAGGAGCCAGTCGCTAACTGGCCTCAGCTGCGCACGGGTGTTTTCATAAATTGCGGCTCTATCAACTATATTATGCATGTATACATTCAAACCTTCCTCATGAATCACTTTTTCTATAGGTGCAAACCGCATGGAAACTCGTTCACTAGTTTTTGAGATAACCGTGAACAGGTAGTTGATACACGCAGAGGGTGGGGACTTTGTTTTATAATACGTAAGAAGGATAAGAACATAAGGATAGGACAGTTAATCCTAGGAAAAAGTCTTTTGAAGAAACGATATCCTTGATCAAGTCACATCTGTATAAATAATAGGCAAAGTCCTGACTCACTTACTGACTCATCAACGCCCTGCCCCAAACCCTTGGATCTAGAACGCTGCCACTTTGTACAGAGGTTCGTTTTAAGACGTGTACAAAGATTTAAAAAAGGATTTTCCAAAATTTACCCCCCAAGGTTATGAAACGTTCAAAGTTTGTATGGAGAAATCTACTTTCACGCGAAACCGCTTGCACGTTATAAAAAATTCCAATAGTCTATAAAAATCAAACAAGCATAAATGATACACCCAAATAAATTATTATTAGACAGGCAATAATATTCAATTAACGTTTGGGGTCAAGGTTTAATGGAAGTTTTGTGTCTCAAACTGCGTTTATTTTCTATATACGACAAGAAAGCTCCACCACCATTAAGAAAAATATTTTTGTTGGCTGAGGGAAAATATACAAACCCGACGTAATTAGCTGACCTACATTACTTCGCGCCTCTTTCCGTTGTCATTAATTAAGAATAAAAAGGTGAAGGCAATGAAAAAGAATAATACAATGTTAAGTTGGTTTCGTTTTGTGAGCTTAGTAAAGATTTAACGATATTATTATATCAAGTCTGTACTGTCCCACGGCTGGGCAAAGGCCTCCATTCATTCCTTCCATTGTTTACGGTTCTAGGCTATCGTCAACAACTGATATCGCCGCGTCTGTCTGTTCGCGATAAACTCAAAAAATACTGAACGGATTTTCATACGGTTGTCACCAATATATAGAGTGATTAATGAGGAAGGCTTAGATATTATAGTAGAAAAAAATCGTAAATTTCAAAGATTTGTAACACCCGGTCTCAAACTGATTTAGGTTGAGAGTTAAAATTAAAAAAAAAAACAAAACTTAAACAAACTCTAGGGTGTTAACTAATTAGTTTAGCGATAGCTTTTCGGGTCACGTTCAGCGTTAAACTTGCCTTAGGGAGATTACTGGCTAAAGTCCAACCGCATAACAAACTCCCTCGCTAAGGTAAACTACATTCAGCTTAAAAGAAAATTATTTTCCAGAGAAGTAACTAAACTTGAAATGAACAAGACTAGTCATCGCGTAAACATTTTATCAAGATTCAATCAGTAAACACAATAGGCAGTACTGAATCACCGGAACAGGCTGATAACTGATTCAAAAGAATACATAATTAAACGAAAACTGAAGGAAGGGAAAACTCGTTTTAGTGTTTCAAAGGCTTTGCCGCACGCCATGTTCAGTCTGCTTGCAGTTCTAGAAATGCATTCAGTGTGAATTACTCGTGTATTAATTAAGCTCTGAGAGTATAAACGCTGCGTTGGCGAATAAATAAAAATTATTTTATTTGCACCTTCAAATTTTAAAAATTAACAAAGTGCAATAAAAATATGCCGAAAGGATACTAATAGTGGTTTATAAGTGTTGCAGTTGAAACCTAAGCTAACTTAATATCTTGCATATATACCTAGGTAGGAGAACAAGAAGCAAAGCATAATCTCTAGCAATGATTTGAGTATCACTCATAAATAAATTTATTAAAACTGAGCATGGAACATTATCAAGTAATTAAATGTTCCATGCTCACTATTAACCGACTTCCAAAGAAGAAAGAGGTTCTTAAGTCGTCTGCATTTTTTATCTTACGAAAGACGCAAGAATTGAAAACTAAACACATAACCGATTTTTTAAAGATAATACGTAACACTAATTGTTTAACCTAAATATATCGGTCATTGAATCAGGCACATTGATAACTCAACGTATGGTTCAGGGTCGGGAATGCGGCTGTCTCGATAGGAGAACATCCGTGCCGGGCAGTGCGACACTTCAAATCATGACTCACCAATTAATCAGATTAGCGCGATAACCGATATAGTCAGCCTGGCCAGCCGATAGCAAACTTAACGATTAGTCTGCGATACCATTGTGATGTTTAATAAACCATACTCGGGTTCTAACTATAACCGTCTAGACAAGCTTCGTACCCATTAAATCTGGCGTCGCTATAAATTGATGCAATCTTACATAGTTTTCGTGAGGGGCTGAGAGATTCATAACATGAAAATTCTATTACCAAGTCAGGTTAGCGTGGGCTTGCAGACGGCGAGCAATGGATCTGATAAGAACCAAGCCCGGATCGACGCGTCGAATTCAGTAAAATGGAGCTGATACCTACAAGGGTTACAAGAACGGACAAATGATGGAACAAAGGTGGGTTTTAGTCATTACAAGTTTGACATTCCTTGAGGCTCCATGCTGAGCGAGAGGCGCCATTTAGTCATCATCGAAAAATAAAATGGCTAAGTATTCAACAACAAATGTCAAACTAGCACATAGCTAGCTCTAATCAAACAGGACTTTTAACTCAACAACTATTCGCTGTCAGGATTTGAATACATGTTTGATCTCATTACTATAACCCGATACGTTATTAAGACTCCACTTTCTACTTTCGATTCGCTTGGTACAGTAAAAAGTTCGCCGCCTCCACCGAAGTAAAAACGTGATCCATTAATTTTGCGAGAGTCGCAACTGTTAGAAATACGTATGTAAGCTGAAATGGAGTTGCAAATGGGGCCAGAGCGTTGGCTCCAGCTAGCTTTGGTATTAATAAGAGGCATGATATTCATTAGACTGCTTGTGTACGTCATTTAGCAGAACTACCAACTGTTTTAGTCGTAATTACACAAAGTTTATGTTGGATGCTGCATGTTTTATCAATTTTATACGTGTCTTTTATGTAGCAGGCTTAGTTAATTGTCTGTTCTGTTAGCATTCCCGCCAAACCCTAAGTTAAAAATATATGGCAATGACACTATCTGTCACGTCACTTCTCCGCTGGTAATGTCATTGTCATACGTCTTGTTTTGCGGGAAGGAAATGTTTGGCAGATGAAAACAAAAGTCATTTGTCTAAGTCTGCAGAACTAAATGGAAATACCAGTTACTACCGTAAGATTTTATTCGATTTGAGAAAATCCTGCAAAATTGAAGCAATCCTCAATGTGGGTAAACTTAAAGCGAGTCCAATACTATGACAATACCAAATTCAAAGTTCCGCTTCACAGTACATTACGCTCTTTCTCAACATAATCAATGAATTTTATCGTAGCTATTGCCGAGGAAGCGCAATGGAACGTGAACGGAAACTCGGTGCTTTGTGTTTTTAACATAAAAATCTTTGTTTGATGTTTCGTTAAACGAAGTTCCGTGTCATGGTCAGGCAGCGTTTCTTTATCAATTGACCTTATCGACCTTTTAATTGTTTTATAAGCAGCTTATGTATGCTTTGCGAAATTCAATAATATGATTACAGTTGTGATAAACACGTCAGCTATGAATGGACACGGAGTGCCTTTAAGAAATGTATGTGGTAATGAATGACGTAATTCCGTAAAGTGCACACCCCCGCCGCGGCCAGCAGCGTGCCACCACGACTCTACGAGCGACATGTAAGCCCATCTCTCATCCACACATAATAACATGTAAATGAATCGCGCGATTATGATGAATACCAAGCACAGCCTGAATATTTATGACACAGTTGTGTGTTGTGTTGTGAATTAAATGAAAACGCGTAAAGAATTCACGTCACGAATGGAAAACTGGCGACGACTCGTATTTTTTTATTGTATTCTGTATCAGAGAGAAAAGTTAAGGACGGGAAGGAAAATTAGATATCTCCCTGGGGCAGTCCACTGCCTCATTGAGGGACGACGCCTCGGTTTAGAATATAGAATTAACATTTTTATACAGTTCTGAAAGCATTTAGATACTTGGATCGCTCGGGCTTTTATCGTTCCCATAGATCTTATTCGTATTAGGTTTCATATTCGTGGAAAGACGTTTTACGAAAGCGCAAGGAAATAAAGCTGAATCACTAACTTACGTTCGAAAAGAAAGTAAAATATCGATACATGGGGCATTTTAAACCTTCTTTGGTGGAACGAGAGGCGGTATAAAAAAAGGTTTTTTTTTCTGAGAGGTGGGAAATCATATATTTAATGAGTTTTCCCGCTTTAGAGTGTATGAAGACTTGATTATGCAGTTCTACACGCTATTTTATAGGTGAATTAAGTCTTTATTTTTTAATGCTCAAGCACAGGCCTCCAATGCATTAGTATAATAATTTCACAACAGGTTTCGTTCCCACCATTTACTATAAGTAGTCGTACGATGATATCGATTGCAGTAATCGTTCACTCCTTTGTTAGGCTTAAATGTGGGAGTTTGCGGAAAATTACCTGCCTGTTTAAGTGCTTAGTGATAGTCAATTAGCTGCAGGTACGAACCATTAAGTCGCTATCATTTCCTAAAACTCAAAAATTGTTGGTTTTCTAAAAACTAAGTAGGTAGGTAGTTTATATCGTGACTATATTTCTGAAAACATGAAAAACATAATTCTCCTAGATAGAATGTAATTGCCAAATGTATCTCTCCTATCCTCTAACTTTGACCTTTTCATTTTTTCACGTCGTCATTACACCGACGCGATTTCGACAAAAATGGCAATAATAATGAATCCAATCTTAATGCAAAACTTGATTATTTTCGATTTTTAAAATCTCAACTTATTTTAGAGTAAACCGACAAAATGTTTTATACATATGTTGCAAGCATTATGTCGTCGTCGGTCTTTTCTGTATTCCAATTGTGATCGCGTTTTAAATCGTGAAAAAAGGCTGCCTAAAGAGAATTAAGTAATAATTATTATTATGAGCTATGCTGAGCTTATGAAGATCAATCTTTAGGTATATTGTATTAACTATATGGACTTTAAAAGAGACTTTGACCCCTGAGTTTGTTTCGGTGTTTCTTCTCAGGGTAGTCAGCTAGGAAACACCGGCCTCATATAGTTTAATATGACGAAAAAAAAATGAAGTGTAAAAGTGTTTTTTTTAAACCTACTTACAAATTAAATATCATTTATCATTATTGATTTTATAATATAAAAAAGCACAGTTAAAACTTGGTTCCCATTTTAGCACTTTTTATTCTTGTCTCGATTTATTTTTCGTGAAAAAAAAAACTGAAAAAAGCAACTTAATGAAAAAAACGAAACTAACGTTGAAAATCAACTTTATCTTGATAATCTAGCGAAACCTGGTTAAAAAAGTTTTCTATTTTTATTAGGATTATTTAATATGTGTATTTTGCACGAGTTTCTCAATAGCTAGACATAACCTTACATAACAAGAGTAAGTATATATTATATATAAATCATTGTCGACACTGATATAAATGATCAAGAAGTAATCTTCTGTTGTATAAATAGTATTGGATTATTCTGTACACATCTTGTTATATTCTAATAAAGGAAATATTTTTATATCATAACGAGACCCGTAGGAACAATAAACCATCGCTAACTTACAGACTGAATAAATATAATTTCAAGTAAATCTTTTCCAATTCTGTTTTGGAAGTTAAAAGAAATTAACAAAACTTGTACATTAGACGAGGGCAATGAACCTGAAGCAAATGAATTCAAACCGATTTAACATAAAGTACCTACTATCAAATTCCGATTTAATTGATTTGGATAGCGTGTGCCCAAAAGTTATTAAAATAAAACTACAAAATGTATAAATCAATCAAATATAATTAATTGAATATTGTATTAATAGTGTTGGCTGTTAAGTGCCTATAGGTTTTAAGAGTTTCAGAAACGTGAAAATATCAATAAAATGTACGACCATTATTTATAAAAATGTTCAGGGTTGTGTGCTAAAAGTCACTTCATAAAAGTTATCGAATGAATGGGGTGACAATTTCGCTGTTATTCTATTCAGCTTAACGCAATTTGATGGGCATTGCCCTCTCGTAAAGGGAGTTAATGCCTATAGTGACCACGCTGAGCACGCAGGGTTAGCGACCAATATACAACCCAGTTTTATTTTTGCATAAATATACATAATATGGCACATAGCCTCTCCACAGATTTATAATGCTATATAGAAATTTTATTTATAAAGTTACTGTGCTCTGAAGCGGGTCATGTTTGCGGGCAGCGGATTAACTAGGATTACGTAAGCGACGTCAGTACAGTCACAGTTCAACAAAGCTATACGAATTAACCCCCCCCCCCCTTCAGCCTCTACCAACCCTTACGAAATACTTCAGAGAAACGGGGAAAGTTTTTTCTACGTAGCAACGTAATAACAAGACAAAAGCTCTGGTTCGGAAAAGTAACCAACTTTTATGAGTGTGCTGTAAGTAGGTACTAACTTCGTTGTAACTTTCACAAGTTTACAAATTCTGGGAGACAACTAAAACAGATTCTTTTATGTATCATGTAAGTGAAATAAGTATACAGTAGCTATAATGCAAATACATAATGTTAGTCAGGTTCGTAACGCTATGGCTACGCTACGCCGAAAGCTTGGAAACACCTACTGAAAATGAGCTCGCAATACAGCATAGAACACTATTAGGCACGCTTGTGCTAACCAGGGATATTATTAACTTCGAGTTAGCCACTTACTCGGGTCTTTCATTTATATTATTTAACTTTGTATTAGTAACTAACTCGGAGCTAATAAGTTAACGACAGTACAAGTGGACAGGATTTTATAAAATATGAAAAGTAGTAAAATTTGGTACCATGTAAGATAAAGAAGTACATACTACGTACGAATATGCAGGGGGAGTATTCGGGTTCGTAGCGGTGTGGCTACGACGGCAACGCTACATCGTTCGTAGCCATAGATATCGTAGCGTAGCGTAGCCGTCGGAAAATTCAGCCGGAAATTAGCCGTTAATAATATGTATATATATATTTTTTTAATTTATTAACTAAAACACTGACTATTAATATTTATAAGTACCTACATGGTATAGTTCAATAATATGTGTAGGTACTGTGCTCGGGTTCGTAGGAAAGAAGCTTGTTATAATAAAATATATTGTTGCATAAATATAAATTTTAAAACGCTTTGTTTTGATTTAATTTATGAACTAATTCAAATAAGTACACAGTATACTAATAGGGTAATAGTGCAATTTGCTCAATAAAAGGTTCGTAGCACTAAGCCTACGATACAAATGCTTGGAAAATCTATGAGAACTTGAGCCGGTGTAACGACTACAATACCTATTGTTTAGGAAATAAATTCATAAAAAACACATTTTATGATAGCATATCTTTTAAATAAATGCAATAAAATGTTTTAGTACTACGCCGACGATACGGTTGGAAAATCCATGGGTCTGTATAACGCCTATAACAGGTACAGAAAATAAATATATCAACCTTTTTTAAGAAGAACATCGTAACCGAAAGTTCGTATTTTTTGCAGGAATGGGTTCTTCTCTTCCATAATTAAAAAGTTTAATATTTATTCTTTATTAATAAGGGGTTTTTATCCACACGGATGCGCCAGCCCCATTGTACATACATTACTAAACATACTCTTATACTATAAAATATGAAAGGAATTACTGCTATAACTTTTGAATTAAGCCACAAATTATGCATTTAGTCCTTTCTGACTAATAATAATACTAAAAAAATATACAACTTAGTGTATATATAGCTATTGATCTAATAAAATAGTTTCCATTAAAATATTTGTATAAATACTTTTTAATTAAGGACGAGAAAACCCATTCTTGCATAAAACGCAAATTTTCGCTTACGAAGTTCTGCCTTAAATGTTTCGATAATGGATAACATATCTTTTGAATAAGTCCACAGTATAGTGCACGGGAATCCGATGGATGCGAGACGCACAGGACCGTTCATTATGGCGACACTTGGGGGAGGATGTCCAACAGTGGACGTCTATCGGCTGAAATGATGGTGCATTAAGCGTAGTAAAAAGATACCTACTCGAATATCACTGCAATTTCGTAGCATATTAGCTACGACAGTTACGCTACTCACAATGCTTTCACACCACCTCATTTTCGGCTTGCGTTTGGCCGAAAATGAGGTGGTAATAGCCCCTATAGTAATGTTTTTGAATTATGTAAATTCTAAAACAGACTAGCTGACATGTATGTACGTAAAAAGGTAAGTAGGATTACGGGTATTGAAGCTATATATATAGCTACGACCGCTTTTCTACGCTGAATGCTCGGAAAAGTCGGGCGGAAATGAGCCGGCAATAAACGGTTTTAATAATAATTTATAACATAAAATAGTTATTACGCAAGTTAAATAAGCATTTAGTATCGTGCAATATGCTTAATATTCAGGCTCATAGTACAGCGACTACGATATGAATGCTCGAAAAAGCCGTCCGGAAATGAGCCAGTTATAACACCTAATACGTCATTACTAACATGACATATTTTATTATTATGTGTTTCTATGACAATGTCTCGATGTTTTCTATTGATTGCTAGGACGTGTGTGACGTCAGCTGACCTTGTACTGGAATGTCTGAAAGGTGTCCTTATAGGCGCCATTTACTAACAGCTTTACGAGCTCCCCGAAGGCCTGAATAGATCAGGTGTCTTAAATCCTCGAGTTAGATCTTTACCTAAAAGCTTTACACAGACAAAAAAGTAGTGCACAAGTACTACAAGCAGGGGTAGTTAACTTTTAATTACGTTAAATGAAATTTTCATGGATACTATTTTTAGGTTCCATTATTATTTAATTAATAGAGTGTTATAACCGCACATCCATTTATCTCGAGAGCGTACATTTACACTTTACGCAACCGTAACCACAAAATGCTGCCTACGTAAATGTAGATTGTTTTGTGGGCTTTTATAATCATGACCACGCAAAATAATATCACTTCGGAGAACAGCCCAGCTATTTATTCTTAGGTATATCTCCTCGTCGTCGTGAGAGCAGTGGTGGCCGAGTGGTAACGGCCCCGACTTTAAGAGTTGTGGGTTGCGGGTTCAAACCCAGCCAGGTGCATTACTTCATGTAATTTATTTCATCCTCACTGCTCTCAAAACGGTGAAGGAAAACATCGTGAGGAAACCAGCATGACCTAGAACCAAAAATTCGAAGACATGTGACATCCACCAACCCGCATTGGGCCCGCGTGGTGGATTACGGCCCTTTCCCTCTCCCAGAGAGGAGGCCTGAGTCCCAACAGTGGGAACATTATAAGGCTGACTATGCTATGCTATATCTCCTCGTCAGGATTCTTCGTTTTTCAGATCTATTGCACATACAGTATTGGAGTATTTTTAACGTGGTTTGTAACACGTCAAAAAAATACGTTAAGCAAGACAAAAAGAAAATGTCGTCATGCAGGAATCGGGCTCGAATTGCTCGAAACATTAATCACAAAAAGCTGACACTAAGCCAATGCACCAGTTGGCTCGCTTGCGTATTATGTCATTGATATACTATGACAAAATAACACGGACTTTCATTATTCCTGTTATTCTGTAAGAAGAGGAAATAATGATCAGAACAGGCGATAAGTATTTCGCCTGAGAGTGCGAGTGAGTTCTTGATTCGGGAATTGCCCAAATAGGAAAGTATTTCACAAAACTCCTTAAATGTACTTCGTAGATTGCCTTATCAAGTGTTTGTGAGAAACTTAGTAGGTACCTATTTATTTTGTGAAAAAGATGTGCCTGTTTATTCTATACTAGCTTCTGCCAGCGGCTTTGCCTGCGTGAATGTGGATTTCTCCATACAAACTTTAGACACTCGTTTCATCCCGTTAGGGGTTTGAATTTTGGAAATTCCTTTCTTAGTGCTCGCTTACGTCTTAAAAGGAAGCCTTGTGCAAAATTTTACGCTCCTAGTCCCAGTAGTTTTGGCTGTGCGTTAATATGTCAGTCAGTCAGTTTCTCCTTTTATATATATATATAGATAAAAAAACCACTTCACCGTGAAAACTTAGGTAAAGTGAGTTCTCAATCCACCTAACGTTAGGGATAGAGAGTTTACTTCAGCTCAGTTCACGGATAGATTTTTACAAAATAGCGCAATTCTACAAAAAGATTAAAAATAATTTAAGGATTATTTATATTTAATTCACATTCAAAAGAAATTGCAACAATTTGTGTCTAATTGTGCTCCATAGCGATGTGAACTCGTAACCTCGGTACGTATAGCGCTAATCTGGATCGATGCAGTCATACTCATGACTCACGTCACCAAGTACCAAGGCACTGGCTTTTTTTTTAAGGAAAATATATGCAGTGACCAATCTATTCACGGAGGTTTAAGTTTAATATCAATGATAAATACTGACAGACTATGTCTATCCTTATAAAAAAACCAGAGACTGCGAGTCGGACTCGCGTAGCGAGCCTTCAAAGACTCAAAATTTATTCGTATCGAAAAAAAATAGTAGTTTTGTTTAGACTTTTCCTGTACCTACATTGGCACTTGTGATACCTTGCTTCTTGCCAAATTACAGGATTCTTGGTCATCGGGAAATACTCTATAGGTTTTGACGATAGTCAAGGACTTGCGAGTATTAAAATATGCGCCTTAGCGGAGCATTAACGACCTTATCTTTAGAAGCCGTTGACTTAGAACTGACGTTTATTTTTCCACTGCTCCAAAGGGCCAAAATACCTAAGTATTTGATTAATTTCAGCACAAATATCTACGTGTTCCTGAGAAAAAGGGTCTTGACAGACGGATAACAAAGTGATCCTATAAGGGTTCCGTTTTTGCCGACTGAGGTACGAGGTTCCTAAAAATACAAAGTGAGACGGATAACATGGAAAAGTTAATTATGCAAAGCCTCGGTCCTCTTCAGTGTAAACGTTTTTAATACCTTGTTCAGAATAAATACACAATACCGAAACACTGCAATACTTCGTAGATTTTGTAAGCGTAACGAAATAAAATATAAGTACTTTTCCAATACACAATTTGAATCGTATCTATGAATCGATAAAAATTGGATTCCGAATTCACCGTCCAATGGGTCCAATTAAACAGTTGACTGAGCCTTAGGCAACCATGAAAGTACGCCTTTTACACGTTTTTCCCGTAATTCAGAAGTCCCTACAATAAACACTACGAAAAACGTTACGTCGTACGAAAGCTTCAATTTACCGAAATTGGTTCGAGTAATTAGCATTGCGAATTGATAATGCAAATAGGTTTAGAACATAGTAGAAACATAAAATCGATAATGACGTTGTTAGGTACCATAAAAGTGAGTTTATTGACGTTTTACTGTACACTTACATGCTGTAGGCCATGCTACGGACACGCGAATGCGTTTATCTCGCACGCCATGGAGTTCACTTCACACCGATTGTGTAGCTTAGTTTTCAACATTTTCATATTCTGCTAATAATATTTTAGTGGGTCAGAAAGAGCCAGGAGCTATTTTTTTTTTTCAATGCTTTAAATATGGGTTTCAACTTTTCCGGACAAGCATTAATCCAGCTTTAATGCTTTATCCCATAAAAATGTGAAAACATCTAAGTATTTTTTTACAACTTAAAAGCATTTTTAACCGACTTCAAAAATAAGGAGGTTCTATGTTCGGCTGTATTTTTTTTTTTAAATTATATTCACCGAATTATCGGCCAATTGTGGATGGATTTTGAAAATTATTTAGTTGATTGAAAGGTTATAACTTCCGAGTTGGTCCCAGGTAGAAATAATGTTATAATCTGATGATGAACTTCGAAGATATGAAACGGAACTCCTCATAGAATCACAGCAGAACTGTCGTAACAAGTAAATTTGTTTTGTTTATACGTATATATACGCGATGACTTTAAGTTTGACTGAGGGGGTACTCTTTAGTTGTGTTTTAGCCATAGTTCTAGCTTTAATACAGTTTTAGTGACTTATGTTTTTTCACGTAAATTTACCTGCGTGGGTACAAAGCTATTAGGTATATATTCGTTAACAGGCTCCCTGGGCATTCTAGTCTCAACATATTATGTAGTTAACGATTGCGTAACAACTAACAACCAAATCCTGTCGCAAGTATGCAATTTTTTATGTCCTCAAATGTTTTAGTAAGTTAATTTAATTCTTATAAATAGTGAAAGTTATTAATTAAAATTGAAATAAATTCATGAAAAATAGTGTATTCAAGCTAGATCACCTATGTACATATTTCAAGAAAATCTATAAATGAAAAGGGAGTTTTTTTAAAGGCTATTTAATTCAGCTATTGCTAGCTAACATCAGTTTTCCTACCAGTACCGAGACTGCAGTTCTGGTACAAAGACACAAAATGCGGAGAATCCACCGGCTGTCTGACGTACATTGTTCTTCTGTGTGAATGAAATACCACAGATGAGGGTAAACATAATTAAATACCTATGGCGACATACAATAACGTAATACACACTGGCCAAACAAACAGAACCACGCGTACCGACATGCCCGACGCGAAAACAATAGCGAGGAACACGCTGAAACTTTTGTACAACTATGCTGATTGGAAAACTCGGGCAGACAGAATATCCGCGTGTCAGTGGAGCTAGCAGAATGGAATTGCTGTTTTTTCTACGAAAGCATCAAAGGTATGATGTAACGCTACAATCTGCCGCTATTCAAGAAAATCATTCTTATCACAGCAGAATATTTAATACACTTCGCTAGCACCAAATCCAGCGATAAATTTCGCAGCGAAAATAGAACGTTTTGCTTTCTAGACTTAATAACATATTGGCATTTCCTTCGATGTTCAAGAGAAAATCTGTGTAATGCGGAGGTTGAAGAAATTCCTAAATGGCAATGTAAGCAAGCAGACGTTGAGGAAATGAGTCATACTATCACGAGTTTATTATGCGCTGATTACCGTGAGCTAGACACTTCACAACTGATGTGTCCGTGTGTCTTTGTCGTAATGAAGTCACATATGATTCATATTCATCAAAATTAAGTAAGATATAATTACATCATCTCTTGCCAGTACCATATAACAACGACTATTTCATGCCTCTTAGTTAATATGTTCGATATTGAATTGCGAACATAAATTATAATATCCTTCGGTTCCTGTCTATGACATCATGATGTCATTGACCAGCAGCCTAGAAACGGGTTTTATGAACTGCTTTTTTATTTATACATGTAAATATTTATTATATAAAAGCATACAGCGTATGTTATTTAAGAACCGGAATACTAAGAATTGAGGTATATGACCAGATCTAAGAGTGTAGTCTTCTTTGAATTTGATTTTATTAAGTGTACCTAGTTAGTACTATCTGTTTGAACAATTTAATAAAAAGGACTGAGTAACCAAGTTAGCACAGGAATTTACACTACAGCAATAATGAACCCAGCCTTCAGAATATAATGTTGGTACTAAACATCCAGTTATACAGCAGCAGCTCGGGGTTAATTAAAGTCTACTAAGGGGATTACACCTTGATGGCGAGAGCACAAAGGATTTCTTACCTCACTGAAGAATTCATCCATAAAGCCTCCTTCGACGGCGACGTTGACGTCGTCGGGCCCGACATCGTCATCGTCGCTTTGCGCCTGCACAGAAGAAAAATAAATTAGCATATATTAATCGAAGGAAGAAGCAAGGAAAACCTACAGTTTTCCTTGCTTGCAGATGGAGATACAAAGACGACACCTGATATCGTGCCCTGGTGTCTGCATTCTACAGGAACTGATAAACGCCACTGATGGCACCAAACTCGTAGTCGAGTTCTGGGCCGACTCAGTAAGGGTTGCCATCAATTCACTAAAGAACAAGCACATATTCAAATTTTCAATAATAAATTCATAAGGGACTACCTTACTATTACTACATTACTATAAGTAGATACTATTTTGCTTGACTAAATTTCAGCAGGTTCAAAAAATACAGAACTGCTTTTCCAAAATGTTCTCAATCAGATCCAAGAGAATATAGGTACTTAAGTGACGTAGGCAAGGTCCCCTTTCCTTGACTAGTAGCTCTTCTGTTCGGCGCGTTATTTCCTTGTGCTTTTTCCGCATGTCGATCGAGCGGTGGGCCGGTAAAACACAAAATTAGTGCCCTGAAATTGGAGGACGGGGCCACGGCAGACCAAGAAGATGGCTTGACAACTTGGATGAAGAATTGGCAAGAAGTAGTTCAGAGCCGGGAGCAATGTAAGGAATAGACTTGATACAATAACAATAAAAGAACTACCGAAAAAATAAAATAACAAATACAAACATTGGTATGATTGTCGCATCACATGCGACATTCAGTGGTCAGTAACAAAGTAATTAAATATGAGCGAAGCTGCGGGCGGGCTCTTAATATAATTGATCGTTATTATATTAAGTCGTTAGTTAATTGTAATTACAGTTTAGCTGTGGAGTAAGAAAAAATAATGAATGACTCTTGTGTCGCGGACGCGGACGGCCGACACTCCATTTATCCACGTTGCACTTGTAACTCAAGCTGACGTGAGGAGTGGCGCAACATGTTACACTTCTCAGGACTTTTAAACTTCGCGTTCTTTACCAAACACTTTATTTTTTTTTAAACTGAAGAAAACACGAGTGTTTTTCTTGGATTTTTAAAATTTTTACCCACTTTCTGTAAAGATAAAGCAGCATATGAGACCCAAATAATATATAAAAGGTGACAGTCCCAGTAGCTTTGGCTGTGCGTTGATCAATATGTCATTGATCAACGCACAGCCAAAATTACTGAGACTAGGAGCGTGAAATTTTTCACAAGGCTTCCTTTTATGACTTAGGCGAGCACTAAGAAAGCTCGGAATATCAATGTTGCGTTTGGAAAAGGGACTGCTAATGAACGCACCGTGCAATTTTGGTTTAAACACTTTCATGATGGAAACTTTGATTTGAAGAACGAACCACGTGGAAGACCGCCCACACAGGTGAATAACAATGAATTGAAAGAAATGGTGAAAAAAGTTTTCTTCTCTGGAGGCAGTACAAATCAGCAGCTCAAAACAGCTCTTAGGCTCAGCGGCTTCAGCTCTTAGGAGTTGAAATTTCCTCAGACCTCAATTTTGGGCGGTTCATTGAGTCCAAAGCTAAGGTAGCTGCTAGAAAACTAGGCGTTCTTGCAAAGGTCCGACGGTACTTCACACCGGGACAGCTTCTAATGTTATACAAAGCACAGGTCCGATCGTGTGTGGAGTACTGCAGTCACATATGGGCTGGTGCTGCAAAATGCCATCTAGCAGCTTTGGACTCAGTGGAAAGGCATGCGAAGAGGCTAATTGGGGATCCTGATTTGGTTAAGTCCAATCTTCAAAGCCTCGAGCACAGGCGCAGAGTAGCCAGCCTTTCGGTATTTTACAGGTTACATTTTGGAGAGTGTGCGCGGGAATTGCATGACTTGATTCCGCCATCTCCTTTCTACCATCGGACAACCCGACGAACAGCGAGTATCCACCCTTACGTTGTTGAAACTTCAACGGTCCGGACTAAGCGTTTCGCTTCGTCGTTTATACCGCGTACATCGAAGGACTGGAACAGTTTGCCTGCTGCGGTCTTCCCGTCCAGCTATAATTTAGGTGTCTTCAAGGCTAGAGTGAATAGGCTCTTAATAAACTGGTGCGCCTGACCATCAATGATTGCATCTCCGCTTACCATCAGGTGGGATCGCAGTCAAGCACTGGTTTATGTCAATTAAAAAAAAAAAAAAAAAAATGCTTTCACACAGTTTGTCGAATCTAGATCACCAGAGTTCTATCGCAAAGGCATAAATGATCTTCCTATTAGATGGCAGCAATGAATAGATAATAATGTTAATTATTTTGATTGAATAACCATATTACATTTACAAAAAAACGAATTGCAATTTTTCAGTACAAATCGTCAATTTCATACTTTAACCCCTAATATATATAAAAATCTCGTGTCACAGTGTTTGTTATCGAAATCTGAAGCTAGAAGCTAGGTCTGAAGATTCAGTTCAAGGATATTTTTTACCCTCCAACCCCAATTTTTTTAAGTGTAGAATAACGTTTGCCGAGTCAGCTAGATATTTAATGAATACTTATCTACAGTGAAATCAAATAACGTGACGTGATAAATGATAATAGAATATAATTAATAAGGTTTTTCCTTCATTATACTGTGAAAACAGTGATTATGGCCGATTCTACGGTGACATTCACACGTGCTCATAATAAAATCATAATTCAGTACAATACGCCTAACTAGAAACAGTACTGTCGCCTTTCCTATAAATTCATAATGAGATCAACTCGAGTCCACAAGACATTACGTATTATATGTCGCTAATGAAATTGTGTATGAAACGTTGAAATACAAAACCAAAGGAATAATAGATGAACGAGAGGGCAAAACGTGGTTGTTTTAGCGAGCCGTGACGTAAGCAGGGGTCGACTTCGGACGAACACGAAAAGCAAAATAGAATCCACTTAGTCGAGGCGAGCTAGCCATTATTCAATTTGTACGGGCGGTCCGTAGACCCACAAAGGCCTACCGATGCGCGTTGGGACTTCGTGACGATGCAACTGGGAAACCCAACATTAGTCAGTTCTCATTATATCTGTAGTGACGTCTATGGCGTGGTCGCCACATAAGGACTACAAAAAATATGGAAGCCTGTATCATACAATAAGAGTTTTCCGCGCGATTTGAACATTATACAACAGCCCAACAAATCATCTATCGGGCAGTTGCTCGGAACAGACCTCACACCCATCTAGTCGAAGGATCCTCCCTTATCAACTGGGGTTTACACCCTGCTTCGCCCATGTGATAGTAGAAAACTATCCTCAGGGAACATACTCCCAGGATAACAAGTATCCTATATGCTATTCCTGAATATGGCCTACCCGTGTATTAAGTTGCATCGAAATCCAACCAGCCGTTCGAGCGTGAAGAAATAACAGATATATAAATAGAAACAGGTACTTAATATTAAATTTCGCCTTCATAATATTATTGTGTTATCTACCACCCGCCCCAACTTCGCATTCACACGGGTGTTACAAAACTTTGGAGTTCTCGGCTTTTCTCTAATATAATATGCCTGTTTTTTTACATCTAAACCTTCCTTATGAATCACTCTGTATAAATTTTAAAACCGCAAGAAAATTCGATTAGTAGTTTTCGAGGTTTATCACAAAAAGACCGACAGACAGACGCAGTGGGTGAAATTTTGTTTATATGTAGGTACTCGTATATGTAAAGACATATCAAACCATCTTATCAATCGATCGATGCAATCATTTGTAGAACAAGCAAAAACATGCGATTAAAACCATTCCTTCAACGGAGCTTTTGTTGACTTATCCTATAAACAAAATATAATTGGTCCCTTTTGTGACGACAAAACGTGAATGGATGTGGCTCGTTGGCGGTCAGAGTCAGGGGTCAAACCGTACTGTCAATATAGGTCACTGTGACACTGTCAGACGGACCAAACCGTGTCGACGTCAAAACATTAATTTAGACAAGCTTAACGACAATGGCTTCCATTAGGACACCTCATTATCAGCTTTTTGTAAAAGAATAACAATAACAGTAAATTATAAGCCGAAAAGTTATAGCTGAAAATAACCTGACTGATATAATAATAATAACTTTATTTCGGTTGGACTCATAGAAAGGATAATGCCAGATACTCTATAGGCCTTTGCCCCACTCAATAAAAGTAATTTACAAGCATGCAATATGCAGCATCTTATTGTATATTTATTACTGATAACTATACATTTGTCCTGAAACCTGTAAAACTTGCGGTTTTTGTTTAAAACTAAAAACAATAATGACATCGATTTGTAGGTTAGGTGGTGGTGGTGTGTAGCTATAGGATTGTTGAAATAAATTATTTAAGTGTTAGAATTATAGTAACCTAGGAGAGATTCTGTTATTAAGTAGGTACATATTAAGGGTCACTCTTACTGTAAAACGGTATGACTAAGATGAAAAAAAAAACAATTATAAATGATTTATTTATTATTTAATCTTCAAAAGTAATTAAAATATCATCGAGAAATGCTGCCGGTGCGTCAATATTAGTTTGATGTCGTGCCCAACCAAGATACCATATTATGGTCATAATGTGACAACAACACCCAACTGTCCTATTACCCACGACACAACTACAGCAATATCCTAATATAGCGTCAATTGCACGATTACTGCTAGGCTCCCTGTCAATTAATATGTACGTAAAATAGTGTTTTTGGCTGATATGCCTAGATTTAATTCTGCCCCTTATCAATAATGGATAGTTACCTCCAATGTGGGTCACCATCTCATCCGAGTGTTCCATTTCTGGACAAACTTCTATTAAATATAGGCCATTTTCTCTAACATGTTCTCCATAATACGAACGGGCTTGCTTCACTTGGTATGGCCCTAAAGATATCAGAATTAATTCATTTAAATCAAATATGGGAAACTGCTGTAATTGTGGTAGATTTCCATCAATTCTAGAAAACATTGTTCTACGTCTATTTAAGTTATAATCATGGACAAATTGAGCCAAATGGTTAGGTTCATTTAAAAAATGCAATGCTCTATTAATAATTTCATGAGCATCGGGTCGATCCTGAATTAGTGGATGAAAGCGATTAATCAAAGCCGCTGCAATAAGGAAATCATCCATCAGGTGTAATGACGCCCTATTAAAAAAATCTTGCCTAAACAATTTAAAATCACGTTTAAAGCGGCCATTCACTACTTCCACTACCCATCTGCACAGTGTTACACAACGGCTCTTGTTGGCTTGTAATGTTGTTAGCTGTGTTTCGCCTTCGTCCACTGATTCAGGCTTGAAAACTTTGTAACCATAAGATTCTAGAGCTGGTATGCTATCCCTAAATCCTCGGTCGAGAATAAAAATATCATTAGCTCTAAAATAAGATCTCATAGGCCCATTTTCATTTTCAAACAATTTTGAAATTATTTCAGAGTCTGTTTGTGTTGCTGCGTATGGGCCTGAAACATCAATGATGTGCCCATCACAGGCAACTATTAAAAAAGGCTTTATTAAATTATTATATTTGTGCAAACTGTATGTTCTTTTTTGGTAAAAATAGTTGCTACTCTTTTGAATAAAGATATATGTCCCATCGCAAATAACTATAGCCGGCATTTCAGAGATTGGAGCATTTGGGTTACCAAAAAGGTTATTTGGTATTAGCAAATTCCGTTGAGCTAGTTGTTCTCTAGTTATATGCTGCAAGCCAACATGATTATTAACAAAATGATTTTTGAAGAAGTCCCGCATCCTTTTTAAATAAGATTCTAAAGTGGAACGTGGCATGTTGAATAAAGTTGATAATCTATTATCACTATCACCAGTCCTGAGTTTAGTTAAATATATAGCTAAACAAGTTTTACCCTTGTTAATACTTTCAAGTACTGGTATTTCACTATACAAAGTTAAAAACTCTAATACATTTAAACCAGTCCAATAGTGACAAATATGATTTGGCATCTCATGAACATTTTCAAAATCCATTGAGTCTGCATTTCTTTCCATAATACGGATTAAATCTTCTATTTGTTGAGCTGTGAAACTGTTGGATAGGTTAGTGTTATTATTTAACAATGACCATTCATTGGTATATAAATGTGTTTCACAGACACGGGAGTAGACGGGCACATATATATGGTATTGTTTAAGAAGCATGACCTTAATTAATAATGGAATCAAGTGACCAGATTGATTGACACAGCCTTGAAAAATACAATGTCTCGAAGTATTTGCAGTACGTTTATAATGTGGCAAAATAATTTCATTAGCCGATATTGTCGGAATCTGTTGTTCGAGAGACGGAGGTGGTGGTGGAGGTACTGGTATAGCCTCCTGTGGTACTAGTAATTGCTCTGGTTCATGTGGTTGAAGCTCTGTTTCAGTATGTTCATCGGTGTCTTGTTGTCCTCTGATAACTGTTTGTGCTAACTGACGAGTAGCACGCATCCAACATAAATGACATACATGTGCATCACTTGATGTCAACTGCAAAGAAAGATATTATTTGAATGCATAACAATGGCTTCAATTATTATTTAAAAGTATTTGGTTATTTGACTTAAAAGAATTGACAGATGTAACTGACTCGGTTGTTTCAATATTGCTTTTCATAATTCTTGTATTTATACAAGTTGATATAATATATCAACATATTATATTACTATAATGAAGAAATAACAATATTGTCTAATGTTAGTTGAGGTAATCACATGAATAACAAAACCTATTTTATATATTTAATTTATAAGTAGCCTGAAGTTTTCTGATGAACATTATTTTACAGCATGTACCATGCATACAGTTACAGTTGCTATCTACTTAGTAAAACATTACTACTGACCTCAAAGTGCATGTTATCCCATGAAAGTATAGCTACTATGATTGGATCAGTGGCTTGAAGTGTATGATATCTAACACGTCTTCTTCTTTCCAAAACTGATCGTCCACATCCTAGACAAACATGTGTGTGACCTAGTTCTCTTTCAGCGTCCATATTGTCATTACTGCAATGCTGGTTTAGTCGCAAGAAGCAGTCATGGCAGATTACAGCTTCTGGTGGAATCTACAAGTTAAACATACATATATTTAAGTATTATGTTTCAGGGGACTTACATGTATAGTCATTTCCTTATTCAACATCGAGGCTGGTCCAACATATTTGTAAACAATCATGTTGAAAGAAAGAAACATATTTATTTGTGACTTGCACAGGGCAAATCAACAGTAAAATAAAAAGGTACCAATCTGTAAACTTAACTTAAAATAATAAAAAAAAAACAACATTATAAAGAATAAAAAAAGAGACCTGTGCGAGGCCAAAAAAGCTCCTAACTCAGAATTATGCTGCGATATATAAACAAAAAGTACATAATGCAGCACTGGTATTCTGATAGAGCCTGGTGATGTCTTGGACTCACTCACGGAACACATTAGAGGTATTGGGTTATAGGAGGGATTACGTTAAACTCTCTTAAGTAATCTATTAATATAAAAGCTAACTTAATTAAGGTTACGCCTAAGACGACCCTCTTACCTCCCTCTCTTGGGTGGAACAAGCATATACCCCATTTTAGACTTTTACTGACTAAAATCGACCTGTGGCCTTTGGTTGCAGGAACAAAGTAACTCTTTTAAAAAATCTTTCGGCAATTAATATCTATCTATATAGGCTATCACTTGCCTTTGTTGTTCTATGCTAACTACAAATAACTTATGATTATACATACCTGTTGCATCAATACCCACGAAGTAAGAAGAGTCTGCACTGAAGGTTGTAATGAAGACACTATGTGTCTTAACATTCTGTCGACGTTCAGGTAACAATTTATGCACCGCAACATCGTTCACCAAATCACAAACAATAATCAGAATCTTTGATAACTAGCACAAAGATAGTGAGTAAAGTCGTCGGTAGGAAAAACAAAAAGTAAAGTATCACAGAGGCGCGAAAACACAACGGGAACGCAGACAAAGAGCGAATGAATGATATTTTATTATTGACACTGACAGTTCACTTGAGCGCTTCAAACGTTTCGTTACACAAAATTCAAAACTATGATTGTAATAGTTTTTTGATTTTCATAATTATTTACGCTTTCATGTTTAACGATTTAAACAACGAATAAACATTACGCATAATTATAATTTTGATATAATATTTTATGTAAAATGATATTTGTTTTACAGTTACCTACTTATTTTTTTTTTTGTTATTTAGTTTTGTACATGCGTTTTATGTAACGCAGATGGTTATGAGAAAATAGGAAATGGCAATAAATAATTTCCGGGATTAAATTCCTTTTTTTCATAAAATTGTAAACCGCAAGTTTTAAAGAGAAACGATTTATTATGAAAAGGTTCCATAATCATCACAATTATTTTCATCAAGTTACTTTTTCTGTAAATGATAACTAGACTGGGTCAGGATCTGGCATTGTCATTTTAACCTAGCACCATAGTACATAATTATTTTTATTACATTTTATTTACTGGTCACACCTACACAAGACATGACCCACTGACTTTGAAAAGCACAGTCAAAACGTACAGTTATTGCATTCAGAATGCTGTGGTTGATACTACCTATACGGGCCAGCAAGGAAGCTGCTTTTTTGCTCATGATGGCCTGGTAACCCATCAGTGCGCGCTTCAATAAACATCCTAGAGGCGCTGCACCGCCACGGCAGAACAACATCCTGCCCCCCTAGCCAAGTTACAATCATTTCGTTTGCGCCGAACGCCTCAAGTAGGCCACGCCTCCGATTTCTTTGTTCTGACGTTATCTCAACGCTCAGTCACGTGGTCAGAACAAAGAAATCGGAGGCGTGGCCTACTTGAGGCGTTCGGCGCGAACGATACGATTGTAACTTGGCTAGGGGAGCTGAACGCATCATTGTACTGAGTGCGCAAGGCTCTGTAGGCGCACTGCGTATATCTCACCCACAGGCCGCAGTAGAAGAACTGATATGATATATGCATGTACATTCATTTACACAGTATATCATTTAAAGTAAATTGACTGCAAAGTTTATATTCAGAAAGTGTCATAATGAAAACGAGACTATGTCTATTAGACAGAGAAAAGGGAAATGAGATTCTGGGATTCATAGGTTGGACTAGAAACCTTTTCTCGGCTGTTGGTACCTCTAGTTATTTTTATCAGACAGCAAAAGTGGCCGTCAATAAAGTTAATCCTTAACCAGGCCGCGGACATAGGGATTCCGCATAGATTTTTCGATGCTGTAGCCACGTTTTTATTGTGAAAAGCCAACAATATATTAATATTGATTCCTTGATGTATCCTCTATGATTCAGAATAGGTAAATTCAGGGTATTCGTATGTATGTGATACTGACAGCCATTTGAATTTTAATGAATAGGTGAACAGGTGTTTTTCAGTTGAGTCGAACTAATTTGTAGGAACTATATCGCTCACCTAGCAATATATTGGCACATCTACATTTTTCATATTTTACAGATACAAAGTTCAAAGATTGTACAAATATTTAAAACGAAGTTTTGAGTTCATTTTACATTTTATTTCAAAAATTGTGATGTTGGCTACTAGTACCTATAGACCATAATAGATACTCAAAGATATAAATTATCCAATTTTAAACACTTAAGCCGTTAAAACTTAATTTCGCATTCACTGTAGATGTGCCAATATTTTACTAGGTGAGCGATATATCCTTTGCCTCTTCAAATTATATTTTTTTTTATACTAGCTATTACTCCCTACTTTAGCTGTTTTTTTAAATAAAATCTAATTTCTGGAAAATAAGCCTAATTAAGATTATTTTACACAGAAAGTAGTCTTTTGTAAATTATCCTATTTCATTTTACAGGGATCGCTTAGTGACAAATGTATAGAAAATATTCTGGATGGATGGAACTCATCTTCAAAAGATGATGCAAGAAGATGAACGATATGCAACTTTAGATTATGTACTCCACCTGTAGCTAAACTGAAGGAATAATAATATATCCCACCAAAAAAAAAACTGGGCAAGTGCGAGTCGCGCACTGAGGGTTGAGTACAAAATTACTTATGAACAGTTCAATTCCCGAATTGAGTTGAAGATTTTTCTGAATCGCAAAGTTCTTTTTTGTGACAAATTTACAGTTTTCAGATTTTTCCCTATACTTGTGCTATGAGACCTTGCTTCATGCCAAATTTCAGGATTCTAGGTCAGCGGGAAGTACCCTATTAATTTTGATCCCTTTAGACAGTGACGAAATATTCGTTTTTTGCGACATAAACGGCCGTATCTTTTTTTCCGTTACCCTAAAAGTTTGATAATTTCACTGCTTCAAGGGACCACAGACCTGAGTATATGGTTTTAAATTCAACTCGATACCTTTACGCGTTTCCGAGATAAAGGGTTTTGACAGATAAGCAGACAGACGGACAACTAAGTGATCCTAAGCTAGGTACGGAACCCTATAAATGAACGAACTGCACGCAATTTCTTATAATAATAGTTATTCATTATATACCCTATAATCTTTACCCAGGCAATAGAATACGTTTTCCCACATTTTTTTTTTCAGTAATTTCTGTGTTTTTTTCAGGATTTTTCATTTAGGGCTATATTCGACGACCAAATCCATATACAAACGCTATATCTTGCAGTCAGTCTTCGGGGCCTGTTTAAGAGTTAAATGGCTTCGACATGAAACCTCTCCTACGTCCCACTCGAGCTAAAAATAGTAAATGTAAAATACCAGGCCTTAACATTTAACCTCTTATCAGCAGAAGCATTTACAGAATGTATTTATAATAGTTTGACCTTATGACATCGGCACGGGATACTTTGTCAACACGTGTGAGGCGTATCTGAGCGTAATAATTGCTAGCTCGCTTCTTCTCGCGACACCTAACTAGTGTTACCAGGTCCGATTGGATAAAAATCAGGACAGATGGTAAAACAAATCGGGATTTAGGGTTTTAGATCGGGACCATTTTTTTTTTGAGATTGGAAATCATCCAATGACTTCTGATCGCGCTCTAGGGTGGGATGAGAGGGTATATCAAACTTTTACTGATTAAAACCCAGTCTTCTTCAGTTGCCCTTTGCGTTCCAGGGCCACGGTCACACGTTCCTGCAGCCTTAGCAGACATCGGCTCTACTGGGCCCCTTCAGTTTTGCTGGTATCGCCCACGCCGGAAATTGCTGTGCGACTCCCGACGCCCCGTTCCCGAAGGAGATGTCCCATCGCATTACTGCTTCGCGAAAGGAGGCGACCGTTTCCTATTCCCTCTCGCTCCAGACCATAGCCAGAAACCGGGCCCGGCGCGAGAGGTCGCCGCCGCCAAACGCATCCACGAGGACACGGCGCGGCGGTGGTCCGCCCAAGCAGGGCCTAATTCCACCATAAGCTCCACCGTTCGTTATAATAAAAACAAAAACGAAAAAAAAAAGTTATGAATGATAACCGCTATTTTGAAAGTTTAATTTTTTATAATAAAATTGTATCGTTGGTTACATTTTACTGCATGTGAATGGAATGGATGAACGAATATCGATTAATTCAGTCACATATTAAAATTTTGGAGGTAGGCGGAGCAGAGAGTAAAGTCCCGCAAACCTCCGTTGAAAAGGGAGGATCCTCCAGCCAGACGGGTGTAATGTCTGGTGGGCAACTGCCCAATAGATAATTTCGGGCTATTCTATATGTTCTAATCGCGTGGAGAACTTTGATTGCGCGATGCAGGATTAGTTCCTATGTGACGCCATAGATGTCGCTACATAATTATGTGGATTGAGTGAAGCAGAATACATTATGATCGCGGGTGACGGACGAAGACGACTCGACTCTCAGCGCGAGAGAGACAACTAGCCAATGATATGCCGTGTATCATTTTAAACACACTTGACATAATGGTGCGAATGTAATACAGGTTAATTTATAGTAATAATAATGAATTTAATTTTTTTCTTTATTTATCGGGACATTTAGCGTCCCGATCAGGTGCAAATCGGGACGCGTCCCAAGACCCCTGAAAATGTTGGCAGGATCCAGGAGCTGGGACTCGAGGTGGCATTGCACAAGTCCGAGGCCATGTGCTTTCACGGCCCTCGGAACGCGCCACCACCGGGTTCCCAGCTAACGGTGGGAGGAGTCCACATCGGCGTCGGGTCAACGATGAAGTACCTGGGACTCGTTCTCGACAGCCGATGGGATTTCGATGAGCACTTCCGACGTCTGGCTCCCAAACTAAATCGGACTGGGGCTGCCCTCTCGCGGCTCCTGCCCAACCTTGGGGGTCCAGACGCCTCCTGCCGGAGGCTCTACGCGGGGATCGTTCGGTCCATGGCCCTTTATGGCGCACCGGTGTGGGCGCCGGGGCTGCGGAAGCAGCCGGCGGCCCGGCTGAACGCGTGCCAAAGGGTCATGGCCATACGGATGGTACGAGGATACCGGACGATTTCCCGCGAAGCGGCGAGCCTCCTTGCTGGCCAGCGACCATGGGATCTGGAGGCAACAGTCCTTGCACTCATGCACGAACGGCGCATGGAGATGCAACGCCGGGGCGAGACTCCGCTGCCGCGACAAGTCGCAGCATGGCGGACAGAGCTCCGGCGAGTTCTCATGGAGAAATGGCGACAGCGACTGTCGCGACCCCGTGCTGGGCACGCCACAATTATGGCGGTAAGTCCCCTCTTTGAGGCGTGGTTGGAAAGACCTCACGGCGTCCTCACATTCCGCATGACGCAGGTTCTCACCGGACACGGTAAGTTCGGGAGGTTCCTGCACCGGATTCGTGCGGAAACGACGCCCGGGTGTCGCCACTGTGTGGCCCACCCGGAGGACACGGTAGAGCACACGGTGGAGGTGTGCCCCGCTTGGGCAGAGCAACGCCGTGTCCTCGTGGGGGCAATCGGCGGCGGCGATCTCTCGCGCCGGGCCTTGGTTCAGGCCATGCTCCGGAGCGAGGAGGAGTGGCAGGCGGTCGCCTCCTTCTGCGAAGCAGTAATGCTAGCTAAGGAGGCGGCCGATCGCGTGAGGCAACGGTCCTTACGCTCCAACCGCCGCCGGGATTCCGATCCCGATTTCCGGCCACCGTAGGCGCGGGCTTGTGGACGGCGAGCAATGGGTGGCTCGCCGTCTGACCGTCCGGTAACCGTCCGGACCGAGCCCAAGTCGTCGACGGCGCGTATTGTTCCACGCGCGCCTCAGGGAGATGTCAGCAAATCGTAGGGGCCCAGCAGGGTCGAAGCCTACTGGGGCCACGGGTAGTGTGAAAGCGGAACCCGGGGCCCTGGGACGAAGGCAACGAAGGAACAGGAGTGGGTTTTTAGTCAGTAAGAGTCTGACACTATCTCCCGCTCCGCCCAAGAGCGGGGATGTCATTAGGATGATTTTCCCACCCAATAAAAAAAAAAAAAAAAAGACCCCTGAAAATCGGGACGTCCCGCGCAAATCGGGACCCCTGGTAACACTACACGTAACCCTCCAACCAGCCCACTCTACTTATACGCGTACGAGCATAAAAAAGGATCCGTATTTACGATCCAAAACGTAATTGTACGCATTTTATACCGCTCGTTATTTGTGCTGTTATCCTGATTTAATAGCGCAGGAAACGGCCAATTGTTTTATGTTTACAATGATTATGAACCCTCCCGACACGGATTCGCCGGCAACGCACATTACAACTCATCTAATTTTAACCATTATTTGATTACACAAACAAGATAATAAAATAACTTTTGAGATTTTCGAAATGACGTTAACACAATAATATTATTCGTGGATATCATTTTGTGTTGTTTACATTTTATCTAAATGACAACTTGTCTTCAACTTTCGAATCATTATCATGCTCTTGTTCTTATGATAAGATATAGGTAGTAGTACCTAATCAAGGTTTGACGGTTCTACACAACATTTGATTTTTATTACTATTTTCATATACAGAACCCGTATTTTAAAAGTAAGGTAGTCTTTAACTTTAGTATTCCTGTTTATCATATCTTGTTGTAGGCTAGGGCAGAGCACTTCGACCGTTCTGGATCTTTTGTGCTATGCCCCTAGAGTCTACTCAACCCCTAGCCCTCCGAGGACCATCTTCATGAGTCCCAGTATGGCCTTGATGGGGCCTGTAGTCCTATGTTCTTGAAATTAATAGTATTCCTGTTTTCTATTATGCATAAAATATGACTTTGTATTATAAAAAATAATAATTGTGCAATGCAAAGGCTCTTCTGGGTGGTATAAAAGTCGAGTGCACGGAGTCGGGATGCCTCACGACCCTTAATAATTGTAAAAAAATAACATTATTATTAGGTGTACCTCTACAATTAATAGTTTTAGTAAAGAATAATAGTTTTCATCCATAGTTAAAATATCCCTTATAAAATATTTTGTCAGAGGCGCTTTTAATTTAGATTATTTCCAGGTTTTGAAAGAGTTATTATTACAAACAAAGCTTGTTATGTTAATTAAGTTAAGAAACTTAAGGCTACATAATTTCTCAATATTAGAAGAGCGAGCTAATTTACGATTTACTGAAGCTCCTATCCCAGTCGCGTAGTAACAGTGTTACTGAAAGTAGGCAGAGAGTTAATTTCGAGCCGACCGACGCGGTCACGGTCGCCACCGGCTCAGACAAAGGGCTCCGGATGACCGCCTTACAACATAAGTAGCTATGAACTGCTTAGAGCAAACCGAACAAGTTACAACAGCGGTCGATACTTTTAGCGCTTTTCTGTATACAGGGTAGATTGAAAAAATATTACTTAAATTAAGAATAATAACGATATTTTCTTTTTAACCTTTTGTCCGCCACAGTCATGAACATATACATGTGTTCAGTACGTCATGGTCACGACTACATGACAGACTTAAACGCTAATAAATCTTAAAGAAAGTATTGTTTTTCTTATTTGTGTTGTTAAATAATTAAATCGTTGAGTTGCACGTTGGCGTCGAGAGCACGCTTTTGCTTCTTAAGCAGTCAAGTTTTAAAAGCTTCTATGTATAAGAAACTGTATTTCCTAAAGTAGCAGAAGAAAATCCAAGTCCCAAGAGCGTGTTCGAATTTTTCAAAATTCTATTGCAATCTGTAGCAGTTCGCCAGAACATTACAATGAAAACCACAATTCCGAATGTTCTGTTAAACGAGCGCACACGAGGCTTGTACTATTTTCGTGGCTTCGAGTGTGAGGCAGCGAATTGGGAGTCACGTCACGTATTTCAATCGAACCAGATCTGATAACGTCAGCTATATTGGCTTCCTAGCATAGGTCGGTCTGGCGCCGATTTTATTTTTTGTAGCCTGAATATTATTTTTTCATTCACTCTAACTTTTCCTGTTGCTTTCATTAAATAAAAAAATATTTAGCTCGTGGGAGCGAGGTTTTAGTCCAATGTACGATGGTATTGAATTTTTTGGGACTAGATATAATATTTGGCGTGGAGTAAATTATTTTGCTAAACAAAGATTTGGTACAGCTTTTGTAAGATACAGAGAGGACACAAATTATTAAAAAAAAAAAAAAAAAAATGCTGAATAATTTTTCTAGAATATTTTTAACACATTAGAAATAAAGTGTTTTCTCAATAGAATAAACTTTAGAAGGATCAAAATATTTTTGAAGTTGTCTGGCATATCAAGTATCGGTAATTTCAAGACTGCCTGAACCACTTTCTTCCAAATTTTATTATTTAAATATGAAGTACTCGCCCACGCTCATATTGCGAAATAAGAAGCTATTAAAATAATTAATGCACAAAATAAACCTACTTGCTAAATTAATTTAAGCTGCGTCCGCATTAAATACATTTAATTAAATATTCAGCAAAACAGCATATTATTCAGCAACACTCGTACAAACCAGAAACCAGAAAAAAATCTGCTCCTACATCACGTTTGGTTAAAATATTTAAAAGTTTAATCAGTTAATTGTGGCTGTTCGCGTTTAAAATTTAACAAAGTATAATTAAACAGCGTCAAGCGGCGTTTGTACGAGAATCCGGGTATAGCAGGAACCCAAAACGTATTTCAATTTAATTGCAGGGGCAACGTGGCGATTTTCGTTAACCCTGTATAGCGTGTGTTGGATTAAACCGTCCTAATTGGTTATAACGGCTCGTCAACCTTTTCGAAATACAGATTGATATGATTTTCAAGTCATCGTTGCGTATTCTGTTTGCGTTGCGTACCTAAAGTTGAGCTGACTTACGCAATCTTGGCCTTCACCCCTCAAGCTTAAGTGCCCTGCCGGCTCACTCGTCTAGACTACCTCAAGGATAATCCATTATTTTCTGAAAATCTTTAAGTAGATACTTAGTTAATTAAGTAGCTCAGGTAATTTATATTAGCTAATACAGTGGTTTTCACGCAGATTTTAATATTACGTAAAGAAAATCTTTTGAACATAAAATCAATGAGAAGACCAAGTTCATTATATTTGCTAGTTAGCATACCCCAGACTTAATATTTTCTATAACCTTCAACAGAAGTTACAGCAATCCGAAAAGCAATGCGCAACAGATTTTCTTTGTCATGATAATTGTGAATGTGACACAGTTGAAAAGTCTACATACTTCTCGTGTTACTTTAGTTATTTCTGGAAAACGAAAATCCCCAGCGTATGTAACAAGATAAAAACAATCCCTGGTAGCAAAGTCGTCAAGGGGATTATTTAGATCTGGGTCAATTCGAGGCGGTATCCCTAAATCTCGGCGCATAATTACGGGCGCGGGACGCGTGGCGTGGCATCTAGATCGCTCGTCACCACTTACAACTTTTTGACCCGGCCTATTTGTGCCCCTTCACAATCTCGGCGATGCAATTCATTTTTAACCGACTTCAAAAAATGGAGGAGGTTATCAATTCGGTTGCATTTTTTTTATCATATTTTTTGTTTGTTACCTCAGAACTCTATCGTTTATGGACCGATTTGCAATTTTTTTTCTTCTTAAAAGATGTACTTCTAGATTGGTCCCATTTTTTTCAAAATCCAGTTCTGATGATGGGATCCATGAGAAACGAGGGAACCCCTCAAACAATATAGGCGATAAAATAAATAAATGGTTCTGAATAGTTATTTTAAAATGATATCATCGAAATGACCTGATGATGACGGAGCCGGAGGATATGCACTGGAACTCCTTCATTTATCAATGTATCCTAGCCGTGTTTGGACTTATTAGAATTGTCATGAGATGCACTTTGGCTATAATGTACTATTGAACTGATCTGATGATGAAGCCGGAAGGGGGAAGGTAGACACGAGAACCTCATAATAAAATAAATGTATCCTAGCAGTGTTTGGGTTAATTGGAATTGTCATGAGAAATAGGCACACTGGTTATAAGTATCGCAACTAAAAAGTGTTAAATAAAAATCTTTAAAAAAAAACCATCTTCACTAAAAACAAAAAACACTAAAAAGATCAAAACCACTTTAATTTTGGAAGTCGGTTTTAGACAAACAATACCAAGAAACACCGATTTCCAAAATTAAAGTTATTTTGATCCTTTTAGTACTTTTTTTTTTAGTGAAGTTGGTTATTTTTAATGGTGCCAGAGTAGCTAGAGTGCATCTCATAACAATTCTAATAATCCCAAACACGGTTACATTACATTAATTTACCTTCTGGCTTCATCATCAGATCACTTCGATATATCCCCTCCCCCTTTTCTTTCAGTCAATCATCGACTACACGTATAAACAAAGCAATTTTACTTGTTACGACAGTTTTGTTGTGATCCTATGAGGAGTTTTGTTCCATATCTTCGAAGTTTTGATCATAACATTATTTGTATGGGACTAACTTTCTATCAAAAAAACAATATTCAAAATCGGTCCACAATTGTCCGAGATATCAGTGAAAAAAAAAATTAAAAAACATTAGATAGAACCTCCTTCTTTTTGAAGTCGGTTAATGAAATTAAATCACGCAACAAGTATGGTTTTAGATTTCAACCAACCACAATCTTTAAGAAACTGTTTCAAGCACGAACTGGTGCTCATCAAAATTCAATATATATATTAAAGTGAATGCTCTAGAATAGCCCCCAAAATTTGAATCTCTCAAGTTAGTGATTAAGATTAAGTTAGTGATTATAATGAGAATAATTGTGTAATACATACATTTCACTAGCGCAAATATATATTTTATATACCTTATCCGATACGGAATCGCAAAATGTATAAAACGTATGAAATTTGAATTTCGCCATAAGACCACACTATTTCAAGAATAGCTGCTTATATTTATATACTTACATGAGTAAACTGATAGCGTTATCTAAGCATATTAAAATGTACTTGAAACATTTGAATTACGCTGCTAACTTTTCTTTTAAAGCGTACGATTAACATCCTACTGTAAAAAAAAATAAACTCTAGGGACGTACCCATCATTCATGAAGTCTGTCTGAAGATTATTACCGAGAAGGGTGTAACTCCAGCGGGTAGGCTTGCCCTGGGGCAACTGAGAATTGCGGTATTAACAAGTTTTTCCACTTGAAACAGTCTCGGAACATGGAGCGGCATCCCCAACCCCTCGGTTCACTACAGTCGGATGTCGGACACACTTATATCTTCTTTGAACACTAATTTGCTCTACTTGACATAGTTTTATCGACTTGATTCATGCAGTTTTTTGTTTCAATTCATATTGTCGCGGGCAACAAATGAGGTCAACCTGTTCAGCGTGCTCGTTCTATGAAATGCCATTGTATTAAGATAACATGTTATTGATCTATCTTGACAAAAAAGGCCAGAGATTCAACAGATATACATACATACAATATACACTCGCAAGCAACTTCATCGACTCAACGAACAAGTGCGGACTTGCAGATATTTTCTTTAAAAAAAAAAACTATTTTTTAAAATACGATATACGGTTGCAAAACCTGAAACTTCAGCTTTTAATTAGTATCATTATTATAAAATAGATTCAGTACATTTTTTTCAATTCAATCAAGTCAATTTAATTGGACGTATAAGGAGATGTGCTCACTACGGTATCTACGAGTTAGGGCATAAACCCTTGGTTGACTGATAAGAGAATGCCTATGGCATTAAGTCCGCCTTTGTACCTTTGTGTTGCATGAAGTTTTAATAAATACATACTCGTATATAAATGTAAAACCCACACGCAACTGTTTCATCTCATTCGTCGCATACCAGAAGTTGACCAGCTCTGCAAATATTATTCATTGTTTTTGTTGCTCTACTACAACAGGGACTTAGCGTTCAGTTACTGCTCAACTCTATCTGAGCTAGTCTGCTGATTGAGTGTATTACCTACATACAAAAACAATGGAGTTCGATTTCATGATAGGTCCGACAGGGTCAGTGATCGAAGTTTCATTTCAAGTAATGATCTGGAACAGTGTTGCCCAAACAGCTAAATTTCGTACGAGATGACCGAGACGGTTCAATGAGCTATAACATTTTATATTGCCTCATACTGCGGACTATAAAGTCGCTTATAAGAGAAATGTCATCTAAGCCCAGATTTATAGCTACCTATAATACTCACTTATATCTACCTGGTTATAACATGAAGTTCAACATTAAATGATTACCTTGGCATTATTACTTCGCCAACTGTTCGACATTGGTCTTTGATTCGTATTGAAAGCAATTTATAGATTCGAAAACTTATCCCATTACTGTCTTGATTCTTTTCCTTGATTACTTTACTAATCACCGTTTTCAAGGACGCTTCACACACCTGTAGAAATTAGGGATTGAAAAATAAATTAAGTGTTCAAGTTATTGCTAATATGGTTCAATTGTTAAAGTAATTAACTTCGATATTTTAGGAGGGAATAAAATATAATCTGTTATTTTTAGATCAATCTGTGATTCAACTTCGTGTACCTAAAAACGATCAGAAAAAAATATTCAGGCTTAATTAATATCATGTTTACACAGCCCGCCTCAATATCAATTAAAATGTTATTCGTGTTTATTGGCAAGATCCGAGTCGTGTGACCTATATTATACAAGGTCACAAATCAAAAGCCGCGGTTTTACGCGACCCACGACTTTACAGGCGGTTGGTCATAAAGTCGACGAGGGGTGCCCTTGTACCCCACCGCTGATGTAGCTTATTTACGACCACTACGCCATATCTGGGATTATTCCCAAAGCTGTTCTTCTACAGATAAATATTTGAAGGCAAAATGTCAGAGTTGTTTTTCTCTTCGTGATAGTCAGATGATCAGATCATAAAATTTATGCTCGCCATGTTACGTCATTATTCTGAGCAACTAGTTACTTAATGGATTACATTATGATTATGGTTGCAACGGATGTAAGATACCGAGTTTCTATGTAATATACATACATTTTATATAAGAAAATTATATGTGCGAAGTTTGTATGCAGTACGTAAGCGATGCAACAAAAGTTGTTTTTGCAGCACTAGCCGGTGTAATAAAAACTTCATTGCAATGACGAACAAGCGGGACGTCGTCGTCGCCCAATAAAAACGCTGAGCTGAAATGCAAGCAAGCGAGTGCGCGACAACAATAGGCAGCACGGCGTGCATTGACGGGAGCGGGAGAATGCGAGGAGCGTTGCGGACTTGCGGCAGACCTTACGTAACCACCCCGGCCACCCCTGCCGCACTCTGCCTTGACACTTCCAAGACCGCTCGTCACTTGGTCGTGTTTCGTTTGCAACTGATATCGAAACGTATTTGCACAAATATGGTGCTGTCCAAAAATGTTAAATGTCAATAGAAGACTCGCCTAGTTTCAGCCAGCTAAATATTCATTTTTCTGTCATTCTCGCGCTTGTTTCACGTCACAGAAAATTGTTTGTGGACGGGACGGCACACCATTTCATTCTTTATTTTGTTTGCCGGAAAATGTTAAACATTTTTCATAATAAATAACCGAGCAAGTATGAGCTGCATGATTGGTGTTGTTTATGTTTCAAAGAAAGACCTTTCAGCAGGTAAAAGTATTGTGTGGTCGGTTGCTACGTTGATGAAGTGCTCTACATATTACGACAGATTGTGATAGAGGTTGGCCCCGCGGGATGCCCAATAAAGATAAGAGAACAGAGAAACAAAAGAAAACTGAATAATGTAAATGGTCGTCAGGATATCACGTAACTCAATTGGAAACAGTATCCGAGTTGTGTATCACTAGCGACAAATGAGCCGGGAAGGGCTCTCAGCCGTCGCACGTCTTATGTATCCTCAAAAGTTACTCGACCCACATATTGAACAGCCTTTGTTGGAAAATGCTGCGTCACTGACCGTATCTAACAACCAACCAACTATCCGAAACATGTCTGAAATATTTACCACAACATTAACTAATGAACTTCTCAGTTTTGGAAGTTGTTATATTTTATTATAAACTTTCCATTTTGATATTGGGTCATACTGATTGTTTAAATTAGCTGCCCCAAGTTTTTTGTTAGACAACATTAGTTTTAGTATATATGCGAAACCTAAAACATGTGTCTAGTATTTTTATGTAACACCACCAGAGACCGCCAGTCACCGGAGGCGACTGTGTTTAGGCGCCTGCGCACAGCTGAGTGCGGGAGCAAAACAACCCCTCAGTCGCCCAGATGGCCCTGTGACCATATAGTTGTGCGGTCAACCAGGTAATATAACAGGCTTATAGCTTTGTGATTGCTCATGATACAGTTATGAAATTCTGTACATAGGTTCTTTACATAAAAATACTAGACACGTGTTTTGGGTTTCGCATAAACTAAAAATAATGTTGTATACAGTAGGTATATAAAACTAGGATTGACAGTTAACCCTAGTACTGACAGTTAGGAAAAGTTTGAGTTTTATAAAGAAAAATGTGTTTTTCCGAACATTTTCTAATTTTCTTTTCATGAGGACCTTCGTGAAACTTTAACAAACAGATTTAAAAAGTTAGCGTTTCGATTTAAGTCAAAATATAAGTGAATAATACATAGTTAACAATTTCAACCGTAGCCCAAAGAGATTTAAATAGAATAGATACAATAGAGCGGTTATCAGGAGAAATGTCTTAGAAAAACTGTCATACTATGCCTCAGTGACGCCACCTAGCTTTGATTAGCAAACACGCGAATTTTTGTAGAAAAAAAAATTAAATTTAACTATCGCTCGGTAGATGGCCAGGGGTTTTAATATAATATGTTGAAATTACAGTCATACGAGCGAAAAAGAGTCATAGAGCTATACACTCTATATAGCTCCATCCCTTTAAAAGTTCGGTTTAGGTTGCAAACTGGATCACATTAAGAGTTCATGGTAGAGGCTCAGTGTGAGTCTAGGGAGGGTTAAGCTTTTCAGCAATAGATGGCGTTATCACAAAATCAGCAAATGTTCTAGAACTATTTATGAAAATGATTGAATTCTAATTAATTACGGCGTAAATACCAAGTATATTTACGAAAATAAACCGAAGTTAGGGCCAATCATTTTACAATAACAAAATTAGCAATAGGGTAATGTGCAACACGGCATATTTTCTCAGAAAATGATTTTCTTTTAGTCCATAAAGCGGATACAAACACGACTTGACGTGTAGGGCTGTCTATTGGTAGTATAATTTAATGTCTTTGCCGTAGCCAAAGTCGGCTAGGGAGTATAATATATCCCAACGTGATCTCATATTTTTATTCATCTGCAAGTTTTCGGTCTAGTCAGAACGTCGCCGTCGCCTTTGTTAGTTTCTAGTACTGTTGTTTCGACCGCATTCTTTCCACCGTAAATGTCTTTAGTTGGGATTTCACCCTTGGGATAGCAACTGTCTCATTTAGAGAACTTTTAATTCAATTAGATACCTTAATGTGGACCCGGATTACTGGTATCCAATCTTTTAAGAAAACATTTTATTTAAACAGATAGTTAGAAGATTTCGATTTTTACAATTTTATCTTTACCCAAACTGTAGTCGAGTCTCTTATAACAACAGCAATAAATTCAGCCGAAAGAGTATTTTCCCGAAAAGGGTAATTTTTTTTCGGGAAAAATCTTGGCGTTTGAAATAAGGTTTTATATTCATCCTTTCCTTATCTGTATGTAACTTTACCTGTATCTAGACATCACTAGAGGAAACTTAGAACATCGAAGACCAAAACCACGATTAGTAAATTAGGAGTTAGAGTAGGTGTAGTGTAAATGAAGTAGAAATAAAGTCCGAAGTGCACAAGAGGAAGAAAGAAAGTTCATTGTACACAGAGTCATAGCACACAAGAGTTCCACTACAGTAGGAATTGTAGAAATAAGATGAAAGAACACGCAGAAAATACGTAGAAGCACAATAGAATTTAGAACGGCGAGCCTCGTATTTTTTTACTACAACGTAAACGCAGGATATTAGTCACGGGTTCAGCTGTGAGATAATTGCGCGATAACAGCCAAACAGGCGCGCGTTGTTTCGACCCGTGTTACAGTGTCACGATCCTCCAACATCCCCCAGGCGTGTTTTACTGGGGTACTGTTTACACTAAATTACCAGAGAAATCCCATCACACACTTATCGCGTTGTGTCGAACTGTTCCGGACAGCGAACATGTTGTTGTAACTGCTAACAAGGGTCATAAACTTGTTTGTCAAAATATTAATTACTGTATTTCACGTCAATGTTTGCTGGATCAGCAAGGTAATATTGTGTCATACCAGCGCTACTTACAATAGTTTTTGAATGCTATAATCAGACTATTGTACTCCGATTGTCAAGGATGTTGTTTTATAGAAAATGATAGGATGCATATTGCATTGTTTCTTGCAACGTTCTATTATGGATGTCATTGAGACATCTGTGTTTATATTTCCCCGGCTTATTAGTGGAAAACGCGTTTCAATAGAATAAACATTGTCATTCTGACCAACAAAACATACCGTCATAGACACAAAAAATAAAAGTAGCTGTTGTACCTACGATTTTATATTTTCAGAGTTCATGTCATTTCTACAAGACTTTTTTGATAGTTTTGTGAATGAGATTCAAACAGTACATTTTCTTCTTAGCGTAGTCTTCTGGGTGTAATTTTTGAACATTTATACAACATGCACTTTAAAGTTTATTTTATTGTCTTTTGTGTCTCTGTTCCCGGCACAGAATTGGCGCCGCTCTTATCGGTATTTAAATTTTTAGTTAAAGGGAATTAAAATTATGAGATGATTTCCCTAATTTCTCAGTGCCAAGACAATGAGCAGAAGCATCCCCTTTTTGTGTTTTCCAAGGATTAGTATAACGACGTATCTCATTATATGTCAGTAGAAAAAATTTAAGGGCTGGTAGTGATTTCTGGCGAGAGTATAACTTTTAATAGCCGTATGGCTATTAAAAGAAATCACTACCAGCCCTTAAATTTTTTGCATTCAATTTTCTTTATATTAAAACCGTAAAGTTCAAGAACATACTCACTCACTTTGGAGTCACAAATTTCAGGGAGTGATAAGGTGACTTCGGTTAATAACTTAGACTCACATGAAGGATTGTTAATCGTTGACAATATTGATGGTGAAGGACATAAAATATAATCATTATTGACATGCTTACATTCACTTATGCTATCTAATAAGACGTAAGATAATCTGTCATCCGTTACTGCTACATATAACTTTGAAGGACGAATTAAAACATAAGTTAAATATTGATTTGTATCGCGTGGAGTAGGTAGCGGCAAATTCTTGTAAAGGTTGAAAGTTATAAACGGACTTTGTAACGCATCAAATGCTGACTATGATATAAACCCCGCCGCTTCCATATTGTTACCAATATTATAAAAGGGCATTTCCATGTGCTCAGACAGACAGTCATAGCCATTTCGCATTACATATTGTACATTCCGTGTCGAGAGTTCAGTTGTTGTGTAACCAGTGTGTCTTAGTGTAACCTCTGTTCATTAAATATTCTTTTAGCAGTAACAAGTGTTTTTTTTAAAAAGGACCCACGGATCGCCATCCTAACAAACTGGTGTCAGAAGTGGGATCCCAGGAAAATCGTTAAGTACTGGGATCCATTAGGTGTAGGCGTCGCGAATATTTCCACGTGTCTGCACCATTGTTGTTTGGTCCGTGGTCGATGGTCCTTTGCAAGTGTCGTGGTCGACGGTAAATCTTAGGCTTCCTAAAAACGCCTAAGTCCGCGCTGCTGCTGCTGTGATCGACGATAAGTCTCCGCTGTGTAGCGTGAGCCCGCTTCACACCCGAACACATCTGCTACCACGTGGTCGACGGTCAGCCTCCACTTTCGAGTGTGAGCCCGCATCACCAGGTCAACACAAGATCTCTGTACTGCATCAACATCTCGCGCATGGGATTTGTGGCTGTCTCTCCATCCATCATCAGCCACGTGTTTTGAGCGCACCACGTGCAGGAACTGCCTGCAATACGACTCTCTGGGTCGCCAGGCGCTGGCGCCGCGTGCTTCGTGACGTCACCTTTCCAGAATGTTCACGTGTGCGACTGCTGTACATCTGCTAATGTGAGTTTTTCAAATATTATGAAAGTGCTTTAGTGAAGTGAAGTGCCGTTTCCCAAATATTCAAATCACTCGTATTTTATTTTTAAAAATCTAATTTAGAAATTTTATTGTGCACGCTTTGTTTTTATCTGATGTTCTGTAAGTGCTCTAAATAATAATCGTATTGTTATTTTAATGTCTTTAAAGAAAGAAAAGTCAGAAGAAATCGCATCTTCATCAAGTTCAGAATCAGAGAACATTCCAGTAAAACATAAAACTAAAATGTCGGACAAAATCACCCTCAATGTTCTCACTAAATTCATTAAGCCCTATAACGGGGATCGCGAGTATTTACCCGCATTTTTAACAAACTGCGAGAGTGCGATATCTTTAGCAACTACAGAACAACAGAACTTTTTATGTAAATACATCATCTCGCAGTTAGAAGGCAAAGCTCAGTTAGCCGCTTGCTTAAAGAAATTTGACAATTGGGCTGATATCAAACAGTTCCTTAAAACTACTTTTGGGGAGAAAAAACACTCCACACATTTATTAGTTAATTTACAACAGTGCAAGCAATTGCCTTCTGAAGACGCGATGCAGTATGCTGTACGTATCGAATCATGTTTAACAAGATTGCAATCTGACATCCATTATAGCTGCGATGATGATAAAGAACTTATAGGTCGATTAGCCGCTATGGAAGATCTCGCCCTCAATACTTTCTTGTTAGGGTTGAACTCCAATTTTTCGCATATAGTGCGGTGTAGGAATCCTAAATCATTATCCGAAGCAATAACGCATGCCATTGAAGAGGAAAAAATATTTAATTTATCTAAATTAACTACGCGTTCTAATAAACAATGCACACATTGTAACAAAAGTGGTCATATCGCATCCGAATGTTACAAAAATAAGCGGTCTTCTCCAAATTTGTATCATGTAAATTCATCAGATAATTCCCATAATACTACTACTTCCAAGTTTGACCCCGAGAAATCATGCAAATATTGCAAAAAACGCGGTCATTTGATAAGCGAGTGTCGGAAACTTAAGGCAAAGAACTCACAGGCTAGTAATTCTACACCACCAAGTGCAAGTGCACCGAATAGCAATGATAATCGCTCTAATGTGCATCAAGTAGACATTAATAATTCCGATAATTTAAATTAAATAAGGTTTCGGTTTCGTGTCTACCGGAACCTTCAAATCATAAAAATGACACGCAAAATTCTAAACAATGTGTTTCCACATTTTCTCTAACACGTGAGCAAACGCTTAATATAAATTATAAAGTTTCCTTACCTCACGTCTATCTTAAAACAAATTATAATAACAAGCCTTTATGCTTTCTAATTGACACTGGTTCTTCAGTTTCTATTGTTAAACTTTCAAGTTTACTTAATAAACCAGTGTTGGGTCCCGAAATTATAAAACTTAGAGGTTTAAGCGATAATGAATCATATTGCGAATCCCTTGGGACCGTTAAACTAATTTTTGAACATGGCATTTCATCGAAAAATAAGATAATGTTCGAGTATTTATTTCATACTATTAACGATGCGGTCAACTTAAATTACGATGGTATTATCGGTAGTGATTTTATCCAACATTTTAAAATAGATATTCATTACTCTACCAATACTCTTAATTTAGAAGATTACAAAATACCTATTTCTCTCAGTAAGCCATCATATGTTATACCCCCGCGATCAGAAACTGTCATTGAGTGTCCTGTTTCCAATCTCTCTGAGATTACTAATCTAAAAGAAGGTTTGATCTTAGATCATGAAATTCGTGACGGTGTTTTCTTAGCAAACTGCATAGTGAGCTTAAAACCTAATAATAGAGTTAATGTCTCTATTCTAAACACCACGGAACATGAGGTCCCAATTTATAACTACGAAGTCAAGTTAACTCCACTTGACCAACTGCCTTCTAAATTAGATAACACTCATAAGGAATTTATTCACCAATTAGATTTCTCAAAAACTGACCGGCATAAAAGAGTTCTTGAACAAATAAGGTGTTCTCATTTAAATCCGCAAGAACATAAAGCTTTGATGAACTGTATTTCCAAATATACGGATATATTTCATCTTGATGGCGAAAACTTAACTCATACAGACGTAATTAAACATTCAATTAATACTGGGGATGCACCCCCAATTCACGTCAAATCGTATCGTTTCCCTGAAGTGCATAAAAACGAAGTCGAAAAACAAATCACAAAAATGCTCGATCAAAACATTATTCGCCCCTCAACTTCTCCTTGGAATGCGCCTGTGTGGGTGGTTCCGAAAAAAATAGATGCATCAGGTAAACAAAAGTGGCGGATTGTAATTGACTATCGACGCTTAAACGACGTTACTGTATCCGAGGTTTATCCTCTTCCTCTTATAACCGACATCTTGGATCAATTAGGTCATTCAAAATATTTTAGTACTCTTGATTTATCTTCAGGTTTCCACCAAGTCTTATTAGATCCTAAAGATACAGAAAAAACAGCCTTCAGCGTAACGACCAACAGTATATCAGGTCAATTTGAATTTACAAGAATGCCGTTCGGGCTCAAAAATGCTCCGGCGACATTTCAAAGAATGATGAATATTGTTCTCTCAGGACTTCAAGGTCTTCATTGTTACATATATCTTGATGATTGTATAATTTACTCACATAACCTTGAAACTCACATACAGAAATTGGAATCTGTATTTTCTAAACTTAGAGAGGCAAACTTAAAATTACAGCCCGATAAATGTGAATTCTTAAGACGAGAAGTGGCTTATTTAGGGCATATTATTACGGATAACGGTGTTTCGCCTAATCCAGATAAGGTAAAGGCTATATCTCAATTCCCCACACCGAAAACCCCCAAAGATGTAAAATCTTTTCTTGGATTAACGGGTTATTATCGTCGCTTTATCGAGAATTTCTCTTTTATAACTAAACCTCTCACATCTCTACTAAAAAAAGATGTTAATTTTCATTGGTCTCATGAACAAGAGCAAGCTTTCAGCATGCTTAAAGAAAAGCTCATCTCAGCTCCTTTATTACAATATCCAGATTTTTCCCAACCTTTTATTGTGACGACGGATTCTTCAAATTACGCCGTCGGAGCAGTTTTGTCACAGGGTGAGATAGGCAAAGATAAGCCCATAGCATATGCGTCTCGCACCTTAAATAAACAAGAAGGTAATTATTCAACAACCGAAAAGGAGCTCCTCGCTATACTTTTTGCCGTCAACACATTTAGGCCCTATCTTTACGGTTATAAATTTAAAATCGTGACCGATCATCGCCCTTTAACGTGGTTATTTAACGCTAAGGACCCGGGTGGCCGTTTGTTAAGATGGCGACTAAAACTTGAAGAATACGAGTATGAGATTGTGTATAAACCCGGCCGAGTTAATAGTAACGCTGATGCGTTATCGCGTTATCCAGTCAATGCTGTGACTAACCCAAGTTCCAACATCAACTCGACTACGTATGAGGAATACTTTAAAAAACAATTCACAAAAACCATTTCAGTTTGTGACACAAAAATCGTAGAACATAGCGAGAGTTTACACAAAGCAAAACAAAAGTGTATTGCCTGTCCAGTTTCTTTAGATCTAGATAACTCAATGCCGCATACAGAGCAATTATTAGCGATGCTTGACAACCCACAGGAATATCGCGCAGGCGAACGCGAACCTGACACCTCACAAACGGTTGTCTGTAAAAACAATAAGATACTTTATTTCTTATACACTAAAGTCCATCATTTCGATGAAACAACTTATAAAACTATTTATAACTTACTACTAAAATTACGTGATGATATTATTTCTAAAAATGATTACGAAAAGGAATTAGCTTTGCCTGATTTTTCTGAACCATTTTCTAAACTAATTTACGTTAAAATATATAATATAATCTCTTACATTTTTCATGGCACTAAAATTGAGATCCATATTTATAAAAATCAAATACTTTATCCAACTCCTGCCGAGATCGGTAACATCCTTAAAGAAAATCATGGGACGACTATAGCGGGTCATCCAGGCGTTAAACGCATGTTAAGTAGAATCAAAGCCTCATACTATTGGAAAGGGATGCGTTCAGATATTGAACGATTTGTTAAAGACTGTAAATTATGCCAAGTAAATAAACCTTTAAGAACATCAAATAAAGCACCTATGGTAATAACATCAACGAGTACCAGGCCCTTTGAAAGACTAGCCCTCGATATCGTTGGTCCTTTACCCGAGGCAGGCCTTCAAAAATTCAAATATATTTTAACGCTTCAGGATGATTTAACAAAATTTTCATGTGCCTATCCTATGATAACCTGTACGACTGATGAAGTTGCACGCAGCCTCGTACATTTCTTTTCATTATTTGGTTTTCCCAAAATGTTATTGACGGATCAAGGTACAACCTTTACGTCAGAGTTATTTAGGCAGTTAACTGAAATACTTAAAATAAAAAATCTATTTTCTACTCCATATCATCCTCAAACAAATGGCGCACTAGAACGAAGCCATGCTACTCTTAAGGAGTACTTAAGGTCTTTTGTTAACGAAAATCAAAACGACTGGCATTGCTATCTAGCAACAGCGATTCTGTCATATAATACAACCCCTCATTGCACTACCGAATTCTCGCCTTTCGAACTTCTATACGGTTATAAGCCATCAATTCCCAGTAGTGTTTACGAGTCGAATGATAACGTTACCTATCAGGAATACATTCGTGCTTTACAATATAGGATGAGATACTCCCGCGAAAAAGCTATTGAAAATATGAATAAAAGCAAAGAATCCTCAAAAACATATTATGATTCGACAGCCCGAGAAAAAACATATAAAATCGGTGATTTAGTTTATTTAAAACACCATCACAGGCTCCGTAAGGCTCTGTCCCCTGTGTGGAAGGGACCATTTAAGATTTTAAAAACACATGGTAAAAATAATGTCACTCTATGCGTCAATAGAAAACATGTAAAATATCATGTTAACGAAATTAAACCAGCGTGAATATTTGTTCCAGATGTTTCGTGTGTTCAAGTTTGTCCGAGCCAATTGAAATAATAGAACATAGTGCAGGAATCTATTTTGATCCAACATCAATAGTCTATTTCCAAAACGATAACTGGAATGTTATCACATACGTAGACATGATTCCTATTAGACCTTATATGGAAAATATAGAAAAGTCTATTGAAAATATATCAAATTTTTGCGAAAAAACTCGTAATTTACCTAACATTAATTTAGAGTGTAAGGATACTATTAACCCCTTAGAAATACTTATTAATTCTAATAATCTTAAGTTGGAATCTTTGTCGCATCTTATTTCCGATAATCGTCAAAAACGCGCTCTTGAATTTGGAGGCGAAATTTTAAAATTCTTTTTTGGTACATTAGATGCTGACGACGCTAGAAAATACGACGAAGCCGTTAGCACTTGTCAACAAAATGAGCATCATATTTATTCTTTAATGAAAGATAACATACATGTTGTACGCTCTACGATAAATAGTTTTAATGTTTCTATTCAAAAATTAAATAATAATGAAATTTTACTCAATAGGCAGATTGAAAAACTTAATTATATATTTGCAAGTAGTTCTAAGATAAATAACAACATATTGAATTTAGAAAAAATCAATTCTATGTTTAATATTATTGAAGGGTCATTACTGTCAATTTCCAATATTTTAGACACAATACTTAACTCAATTTTATTCGCTAAAGCTAATATTTTACACCCATACGTCATAACTCCCAAGAAATTATACAACGAGTTATCGAATAACAGTCAACTAAAGAGAACCACCGAGTTCCCGGTTTCGCTAACATTGCAAAACATTCACACTATAATCGACTTATCCAAACTAACTGTATATTATTATAATAACAAACTAATGTTTATCATACAAGTACCATTAATATATCCTATTAAGTTCAACCTTTACAAGAATTTACCGCTACCTACTCCACGCGATACAAATCAATATTTAACTTATGTTTTAATTCGTCCTTCAAAGTTATATGTAGCAGTAACGGATGACAGATTATCTTACGTCTTATTAGATAGCATGTCAATAATGATTATATTTTATGTCCTTCACCATCAATATTGTCAACGATTAACAATCCTTCATGTGAGTCTAAGTTATTAACCGAAGTCACCTTATCACTTCCTGAAATTTGTGACTCCAAGGTTATTTATGGTGATATAAATGTTTGGCAAAAGTTAAATAACAATAGATATATTTATGTACAATCTAAACCTAATAAATTAACTGTGAAATGTAACAATAACATTACTGATTATATTTTACATGGAACAGGAATTTTATCTTTAGAAAATAATTGTGTAGCATACTTCCAAACATTGCAATTTCATCCCTCAAATGTGTATAAATCTACTGTACCGAGTCAGATAATTCTGAATTTTGATTTGACCTTGGATGATTGTTGCAAGTATAATATTCTGAATGAAAGTACTCATTCTATCAATCCAATTAGCTTATCAAATATTGATTTAGAGTCATTGAAATTGGCTTCACATAAATTGGAAAATTTAGAAACCGAAATTCACAATAGCGAAAATCAGTCCCATATTGTTAAATACGGTAATTATTATTCTGGACTGACTTATGTTATAATATCAGCAATCATTCTTTTTATTATTTATAAACTGTATACCAAATGTTTTAGTTTTAGAAATTCCTCTTGTTGTATTCAGATTTATAACCAATGCTATAATACTAAGAAAACGAGGAAAAACAATAATGTTCACTCGTCCATAGAACTTACTGAAATTTCTGATGATTTAGGAAATGATAACAAATCTGTAAAAAGTCTTCCAAATATAGAAATTGGTAAAAATCAAGCCTTGTTTGGTTTAAAGAAAACCAATAGAAATATCAGTAACTTTTAATATTATTTTCATTTTAAATATAAGTTTCAATTTCTATTTTTGGGTTCAATAATTAATAAATAATTATAGTATCTTAACTAAGTTTTAAAATTTAAGCATACTTTGTAATTAGTTAAGACACACTCTGTAACGTAACTGAGTTTTATTTACTAATTTAATATTCATTTTAATATTCCTTCGCTTATTTTTTAATTAAAATAAATTAAATAAAGCTCAGTCTAAAGGGGGGAGATGTTATAAACGGACTTTGTAACGCATCAAATGCTGACTATGATATAAACCCCGCCGCTTCCATATTGTTACCAATATTATAAAAGGGCATTTCCATGTGCTCAGACAGACAGTCATAGCCATTTCGCATTACATATTGTACATTCCGTGTCGAGAGTTCAGTTGTTGTGTAACCAGTGTGTCTTAGTGTAACCTCTGTTCATTAAATATTCTTTTAGCAGTAACAAGTGTTTTTTTTAAAAAGGACCCACGGATCGCCATCCTAACAGTACCTACATACCTATCATGTGTGTCCCAAAACCACAAGTTCCGATTCCAATTAAAAAGTTCAGCCAGGACGTTTTGCTCGAATCGTTTATCGGTATGCATCGTTTGAGTTATGTTGCGACTGCGGAACGAGCTGTTCCAAAACCGGAGCACAGGAAATGCATAACGTACGCCAGACGTATTATAGGCACTCGCAGCCGCACGCTAGTTTGGTTTCCGATGTATCGAGACAGTTGTGCGATATCGCAAATTCAATTTACAGAACACTGCATTGTAGGATATTCTAAAAGATAGTACTTTATCTTCATTGAAACTGAATTAATCTAAAAAACTGACCTTATACAACATTTTAGAAATGATTCAAGAGAATTCGGAGAATCAATATTACTGCCCAATAAAACCCGTTTCTGATAGGAATTCGAAATACATAACAAATTATTCAAAAACCCGACGACGGCGGCGATGGTCTCTCGGTATCAATAAATCTGAATAGGATAATTTGGCATAAAGTCCCAGCGACCTCAAACAGCTCGCTGAGTGGAGGCTTTATTTGGAAAGGCGCCAGGAACATTAACACAAATATAATATGTCGTAGACTAGACTCTGCCGGAGCGATGGTAGAGCTACGAAGAACAACATCGTGTGTGCATTGATTGCAAAAACAGCTACAACAGTCAAAGCAAATTGAATATCACAATTTCCGATCACGAAAAACTTCGACCAAAGCGTGCAGTCGATAGAAAAGCAGCAATTTATGGTGTTATCGAATTTTTGTTGATTTTTTCAAGAAAATTGTTCGACAATTCGTCGAAGTAACCGAATGGAAAATGACTGAAAATTATTATGTTTCGAAGAAAAGATACTTAATAGTTTCTGAAAATTTGATATGGTGTTATTACTAAAGTCGGGGTAGTTGAAAAGATTGCTATTCAAAAGAAGACTCGTTCATTCAAACACCGTATGAGACGGACACTAAAAATAGACACGACGCATAATGTGAATCAGCTGTTACAAGTGCATGTGATGGGAACGCCTCGACTGCGCCGATAGAACCTTAGCGCCATACACATATATTATATTGCATGCCTTGGTTTTCATGTATTAATTATGTAGTAAATATTTTCTTGCTGCCCCTGTCTCATGTTGCTCGAGGTTGGCGATACTGGCGAAGTTTGGATGTTAATAAAATGTTACTAACAAAAATTATTGTCTTAGCATGCCTTTGGCAATTTAATTTGAGTAAGCCCTGATAGCTATGAATTCACCATCTTCTAAAGTCCAGTACTTTATGATCAGAGTAAGGTCATAATATTATGAAGTTCCACCTTTTTATCTAACAGCACCACTTATTTCGTAGTCTGGAACGGACATGTCTCTGCGTTTTTTCTTGCGACCAACCTTTGTCTGGATTCTATTTTAAGACTTCTAGGTAACAATTAGGACCCGTGGTGCTTAGCAAGTGGGCAATCTCTTGTAAACCCCGCTTTGGGCCTTGCTACATTCTATGCTCGATACGAAGGGAAGTGGTAATTTTTTTTGTATGGTTCCTTTTGTTATTTTCTGATTGGTTCCATTCCAGGATCCAAGAAAATTGAATCATTTTTTCGGGGTTCGTCAAGATTCACTAAGTCTTTCTTGAAGAGTGAGTGCGTGTGAAGACACTGGCGGAAGTTCTTATGAAGCTGTTGTGGTTTTTATGTACAATTTGGTAAAATCAAACCTAAATTAACATATTAAAAGAAAAAGAAGGGAAAGAGGAATAAACTGGCGCTTGGTAATAAAAAATAATTTAATGTTATATCTACTAAAAGACGTACCCTAAGACTTGTTAGTTATTTAAGGATAACTATTAAGAAAACAATCTAATTGGATTACAGGTAGCTCAGCCATCGGTAGCCTTGAGAAAACTAAATTACAAGTTTTGAAATAGGCTAACATTTCTTTTCCAAGGACTTTAACGTTAACAAGGTAATTGGTAATTAGTATGTTTGCAACTGTGTTATGTGTACGGTTAAAGATGCGAATGCCATGATTGATGATGCAAATCTGACGGCTGTTTGTTGGTATGAGTCAAGTCTAGTGAAGGTCGCGTGCCGGATGCCGCCCTCGTCAGCTGATAACAGCGCCAACTAACGTATTCAACTGCTCAGCGACATAAACTACAGTCCACGAATTCGGATAACACTTTTGTTTTGTGTATATATCACCAATATTTATACCTATAAAAGTAATTTAATCTTTCAATGCACGCGACACAGAACAAAAACAAGCAAATTGACGTCGGCATGTTGCAAGAAAATACCCCATTACTTTGATATCCATCTTCCTTGTGTTCCGACTACTCAGAATTGGTTCGAACAACGCCGTTGCCGAGTTTTTTTGCGGTTAGTATTACACACGTAATCGTAAAACCTTCAGTAAAATATATATGTAGTTAACAACCATATCAGTTTGGAATATAAATAAAGTTTGATAAAACGATGACGCCACTTTTGTAGCAGAACCATTGGGAATACATTTGAATATCCAATGCTCGTGTGAATATTTTCCTAAAACGGGATGTTGTCGTCTTTACTGGGAAGAAAGGTTTCACTTGTCGGCTTTATGGATGTGCATTGGCCGTACTTAAAGCCAAGAGAGCTTTGCAGTACGTTCTTTAGGACAAATATTTGTTTGCCTATCTTGTTTTCGGCACTAAATGTATGCTCCCTCATCTCCGGCAAAAACGAGCCGAACTGGAACATAAGTTGGACTTTTGACTTTCATAATGACGGGAGATTACAAGTGCTCTCTCGTCCCTCACCAGACCCCTCGGACATCAGAGAACTGCTGATAACGTCTCATCCAGCCTGGGGGCTTTTCATCAACCCTGGACCCTTTTGTGGGCAAAAGGGTCCAGGGTTAAACGGCGGGACATACGTCGGCCCATCAATCAGGATTCGCGATGGCGGCGCGTAGAGTTCCACACGTGCCTCTCTTAGACGTATAGAGAAGTTAACAGCTCACTCTCCAATATAAGACGAGGTCCGCGAACGGTGGACCAGCAATAGTCCGACAGTAATAGGACCAGTGGAATTCAGACCGCACCCGTAGCCCTCGACGTATGCGTGCGAGGTACCACTGGTGGTGGTTTCATTCCACCTACGGCGAAGGCGAAGGATATTGGGAAAATTTGCTGATGTAAGTTGAAAATGTGGACAATAATTAGTGCTTCTGTTCATGCATGTTTTATAGCACACTTATAATACACTAATCTAAGTGCAGCACTTTAATTTTTTAGATCGTAAATCTAGGGATCAAAGTAATTTCTTTGTACCTAATGTGGGTTTAAAAACCAAGAAAAAAAAAATTACACAAAATCGCCTTGATGACATTTAAACAGTATTAGGAGAACTTGACCCCAAATAGGGAACAAGACAGGGATTGATTTATGGGTTTAAAAACCATACATTTGTGGTATTGTCTAGAAAGTGAGTCATGAAAGAGTAAAAAAAAATATCCATCGCTGGACTAAAAATTCTGTACGCTAACCTTTTTTTTTTTAATTGATATAAACTAGTGCTAGACTGTGATTCCACTTGAATGATCCTAATAAAGAAAATATTTTACTTAGTGACACCAAACAAATAAGAATCTAATGAGATCATTGTATTGTGTAGGTAGACCATTACCTAATAAAACTACTATAATTTTATTATGTAGTTAGCTTCTATAGAGATGCTTTTACATTTATGGATTCTATCTATTTTTTGTTAAGGTAAAGGTAAATTAATGTTATGAATTTATACTAATGAATTGCAAAGTGATGATGTCATTTATATACAAGTAAGTAGTCTCACTATATAATTACATCAGTTTTTCATTTACATTGTACATTTTAAATATCCAATTGATGCTTAGTTTGCATGGTAGTTACCATAAACCTATAGTCTGTCGGTCTGTGTGTTTG